>CM042475.1:53757327-55221493 GCA_023621385.1 Quercus gilva | reverse complement strand
TTTTGATATTTACATCTATAATAGAGATTATGATCATTGCCCACACACTTGTTGGTGGAGTGTAAAAGAGGGGGGTCCTTGTCTCTACGATATTGATCTTTGTTATCCATGGAACAAATCCCAGAACAATAGCCATCTTTAGACAAGTGGTTCCTTTTGGAATAAAGTGAAAATTCATGTTATGCCCTCTCATAGTCTCATAGTCATGAATTAATATGTAAGAGTTTGTTTCTTTAATGATATTAGTATCATTTTTCATTTCTTATATGTAAAAATTAGTATCATTGCAATGTTTTAGCTAGTTTGGTTTCTTCAATTGCTTATTAGTTATAAGGGAATTTGATGTTTTGATTTAACCCTTTATCCTTATTATATAATAGGGTGAGACTGAGAGTTACGAATATGGATCATGTATACGTTGTGCAGATTGCCATAGAATACTGAAAAATCTCATTTTGTGAAAATAGACAGGTTTGCATGCATGATAATTGCTAGCAGTGGTGTAGCTAGAGTGGCCATGGCCCCCTAGCTTTTTGAAATTCCCATTTGTAGTGGTACTCAACTAAAAAATTATCTTAAATTAAAAAAATAAATAAATACTTGTTTTGGGTTCTCTCAAATTTTAGACAATTGGTTAGAAAAATAATACAAACAGATACAAACAACAATAACATCTTCAGTAAATCCCAAATCAGCAATATTATAAAATAAAATAATTAAAAAAAAAAAAAAAAAAGAGTCTATCTGCTGTTTCACTAATAAAAAAGTAAAATAATATTTTTGTCTCTAAACTTTAATAAAAGTTTTTTTTTCATCCCTAAATTTTAAAAAGTTTTTCTTTTCATCCTTATATTTTGTAAATAGTTTTTTTATTAGTTTAGAGACAAAAATAGGGTTGAAAAAAGAATTGTTCAATAATTTAGGGGACAAAAAACAAACTTTTGGTAAAGTTTGAGGACGGAAAGTAAAATATTTTCAATAATTTAGAGACAAAAATTGAACTTTTCAATTGTTTAGAAACCAAAAAACAAGAGTATTTTAAAGTTTAGGGATCAAAATAGTATTTTCCCAAAAACCAAAAAAAAAAAAAACCAAATCTGTTTAGAAAAAAAATAATCCTTACACCGGTCTACACACAATATTGCACACTTTGCCTCCACAACTTGCTAGTAAACCCACACCTAACTACCAAGCCATAGACAAACTCCACTTCAGTCATTGGTGTGTTGTGTGGAATGATATCTCATTATCTTCCTGTATTAGGAAATTTATTAAATAGGCCGAGAATATACTCCCTCCCTCTCATATAGGGTGCCTCCCATAGTGAGTGGGACCCACCCATATGTGAGAGGGAGGGAGTATATTAGAGCTATCTTCATTTATGATTTACAACTATCTTCATTTATGTTAGAATATAATATTATTTTGTATTTGGTAAATTGTAAATTACACTCCTAAATTTTGGAAGTATTTAGATTTTATACCTTGAAATTTCAGAATTTAGATTTTATCCCCAAAAGTTTGGGGGTATTAGATTTTATATCCCAACATTTCAAAATTTAGATTTTACAACCTAAAGTTTGGAAGTGTTTGAATTTTACACCCCCAAATTTTGAAATCTCAGGGTGTAAAATCCAAATACCTCCAAATTTTAAAGGTAATTTTCAATTTACCCTTTTATATTTTTATACTTAGTGTTGATAATTGTGCAATCTCTTTCCAATAATGACTTTAAAAACCATGAGTATGTTTTGTGGTTTACAATTACCACTATTAATGTTTTAGAATTTTAATTATTAGTTTCAGTTTTTATTTATCTATCTCTCTCTCTCTCTCTCTCTCTCTCTCTCTCTCTCTCTCTCTCATACATATATATATATATATATTGATAATAGTGGTTTAAATAATTATATTAATTTATTGTTGTACTTAAAATGTATGTTTATGATAAATATTTATATTTTCAAATAATAATGAGTACTTATCTATTTATTTTATCGAAGTAATTCAATAAACACAAGTTTTTTATTTATTTGTTACGATATATTTTCTCAAATTAAGAAATAGCATTTAAAAACGGTTTAATTTAAATAAAATGAAACAATTAAAGTGAACTTGTTATTATTGAATTACTTCAATAAAATAAATAGATAAGTACTCTTTATTATTTGAAAATATAAATATTTATCATAAACAAACATTTAAGTACAACAATAAATTAATTTAATTATTTAAACCACTATTATCAATATATATATATATATATGTGTGTGTGTGTGTGTGTGTGTGTGTGTGTGTGTGTGTGTGTGTGTGTGTGTGTGTGTGTGTGTGTGTGAGAGAGAGAGAGAGAGATGTTTAAGTCTTGATAGAGGGGAAAAATGAGAAGAAAAAAAAAAGTAAAAACATTGGGCTTAGTGGTCCTATTTTATATTTTTTTTTAAAAACTATGTTTTTATTTTTTATATATAATTTATAAGTAGATAAAGTAATTTGAAAATCAACAGGAGAGTAACCCTATTTTTTAGATAATGTTTTAACGGGAGTTAGAATTGTATTTTTACCAGATTGTCCTTTAGTTTTGTCTCTACTTAAACATAAGGATATAAGGGCATTTTTTAACTAAAATAATGAGAATCCCAAATAAGGGAGCCCCTTAAATAGTACTAGTATAGATAATAAACTTTTAGTTTGAATAAAATTTAATTTATTGACATTTAAATGATAAAATTTTACCTAAATTAAAAATTTGTTAAATATTATTACTTGTAAGAGAACCAATAACTTAAATGGGTGTCTATTGTTTTGCTTCTTTATATTAAACTACTTTTGACATAATATTCTTCACGCAAATTTAAAAGCAAAGAACAATAAGTAAGATGGATTTATTAAATTAAAATATAAGCGTAAGTTGCATCTTAGGAAAAACAAAATACAATAATGTGGGTTTTAATTATAGAGATGATTTTATTGGTTAAATGAAATTATATCGAAAAGTCATGGCTTAATATATATTAGTTGGAGTAGAATTTAAATTTTTCAAAACTTAAATGGTAAATTTTTATTTAAATTGAATTATTGTTAAATTTTATTCTTTAGTCAAGAGTCCCGTAGCTTAATATTCTAATAAAATATTAATTTATTAAGATGCAACTTGAAGAAAAAAAATAAAAACAAAAATGTGAGATGTATAGGATTTAAGTTTAGAAAATTTTAATGATAGATTTTTAGTTTTATTTGAATTACACAGTTGTTAAATGCTATCTCTTGATTTGAGGAAATATATCATAACAAATAATATAAAACTAATTTATTAATTAGTTGTTCTTAAAATGTTGATAAGAAACTTTTAGTTGAAGTAGAAATAAAGAGTTTTTTTTGTTTTTTTTTTTTTTGTTTTTTTTTGTTTTTTGTTTTTTTTTTTAAGAAAGAATACATGGGTTGTTATTTGGGATTTAAGTTTTTTTTTTTTTTTTTTTATAATAGATTTTTAGTTTGAATAGAATTTAAATTTATTAAATTTTAAATGTATTAATTAATTTATTAATTTAAATTACAGTTAATACTTATCTTTAAAGTTTATTATTTTTATTTGTTTGAAAATAAAAATGATATATTTTTAAATTATAATAAATATAAATTATTAAATTTTATTCAAAAATATAAAAGAATCACTAATTACGTATGCTCAGTCGCTAACAAGTTAATAAAGTTTTATCTAAATTAAATAGTTGCTAAATATTATTTATTAATTTAAAAAAATTAATTATGATCAATAATATAAAATTAATTTACTAAACAGTAAAAGTATGTACACAGGGCAATCAGGTTTCACGCTCAACTTTTATCATTGATAGGATGTCTATTTGGAATAAAAATCAACAAATGTCCCAAACAGGCGACATTTCGCATTTCAGATTTCAGACAAAAAAGCCAACTTAGTTCAAACCCACCCAAAAAAAAAAAAAAAAGAAGTCTTCTCTCTCCCTCTCTCTTGGCGAAAATGTCAGACGGAGCGTTGACCATCGTAGACGGGACTCAGCTGAGAGCGGCGAACTTGACGGTCGTAGCGGCGGAAGACGACGCCGATTTGATGATCGGAGCTAAGGTGTTGGAGCTGGCGGAATCAAGAGCCACCTCCGCTCTCTTCGGTCTCTCATTACCCCAAACTCTCAAGTCCTCCGCTCTCCAAAGCATCAATCTCAACGATGAAGACGACGTCCTCTCATTTCGCCAAACCCATCTCTCATCTGACCAAGCTTCCCTCAAGCTCAACCACTACCTCACCGCCATCGCTGACCAACTTAAAGGTACACACCTCTAAAAACAAACATATTATATTTCATATTTATATTTGTATAATGTATAATAATATAATGTCACGACTTGGACACATAATAAGTACTAGTCACATGTGTTTTAAAATATACAGGTTATAATTGGAGCGCGTCGTAATTGCTAATATAGCCCAGATTGATATGTTATATGTACGACTTCGACACATAATATAAGTGCTAGTCACATGTGTTTTAAAAATGACTAGTTATAATTAGAGCTCGTCATAATTGTTTAGTCCATATAGTATATATACCACTTGGACATGTAAGTGCTAGTCACATGTGTTTTAAAATTTAGAATAGATTGGTTATAATTGGAGCTCGTCGTAATTGCTTATATAGCCTAGATCGTGAAGTATATGTATGGCTTGGACATATAAGTGCTAGTCACATGTGTTTTTAAATATACTGGCTATAATTGGACCTCATCGTAATTGCTTATATAGCCCAGATCAACATGGTATATATTCAACTTGGACAGATAAATGCTAGTCACGTGTTTCGAAATCAACTGGGAGCTCGTCATAATTGCTTATATAGCCTAGATCAATATAGTATATGTACGACTTAGTAGATGCACATATAGGTGTTTTATACATATATTTAGCTTGATCAGCAATTGCTTATATAACCTAGATTGATGTAGTATATGTGCAACTTAGTATATGCACATATGGGTGTTATATACATATATATGGAGCTTGATCAGCAATGATCGTAAACGTTTTCTTATAGTTTGTTAGTTGGTTATGTTTGGTGTTTGAAAAAATGTGAGAAATGGAAAGAAAAATCAACTTTTTCTGATCTTACACAATCGAAAATAGTGTGTTTGTGTGTGTTAATTTGGCCTTGTTTGGTTGTTGGGAAGATGTGGGAAAAGGTTAAACATTGTGTAATGTAGACTATTTGGAAAGAGAGGAACAAGAAAAAGAGAGAAGCTGAATGTTTTTGGATCTTGAAATTATGTTTTATCAAGTGCTTGGACTACTTAATAGACAATTCTATGTATGTTTGTGTGCGTATGTATAATTGAGCTCAATTGCCTATGATATTAACATGTAATGGTATATTTTGTTAGAAGTTTGGACTTTTGGTTGTCCTTGTTGACTGAGAAAATGTGAGAAATGGAAAGAAAAATAAACTCTTTCTGATCTTACACAATCAAAAACAGTGTATATCTATATATATTACTTTTGGCCTTGTTTGGTTGCTGGGAAGATGTGGGAAAAGATTATACATTGTGTTATATAGACTATTTAGAAAGAGAGGAACAATTTTACTTTTGAAGGGGTTGAGAGATCCATTAATGATATCAAGTTTGTATAAGGGGAAAAAAGTGGGAAAAGAAAAAGAGAGGCTGAATATTTGGATCTTGAAATTGTGTTTTATCAAGTGCTTGGAACAATTAATAGACAGTTATACGTATACTTGCATGTATAATTGAGCTTAATAACCTAGATAAAATGCTATGGTATAATTTGTTAGAAGTATGGACTTTTGGTTGTGCTTATTGGCTGAGGAAATGTGGGAAAAGAGAGAGAGTGAATGCTTGGATCTTATTGATTGGTTTGACCAGTTTATATGAAATTGCACATTTCATATACACATATGTGTATGAATTTATAATTGAGCTTAATTACCAATGATGTTACACGTAATGATATAATTGGTTAGATGTTTTAGGCTTTAATTACTTATTAAAAAAAGAAAGCTTTTGTGATTTTGCCTTTGGGTGTTACTATTTTACATTTCATACACACACACACAAAAAAAAAAATTAATAATAATTGTGGGGCCCCAAATATTTGGCGACCCCTGCCCATTCCACATCAAGCCCAAGGTCCACGCTGAAGAGAGTGCGTAGTCTGAGGACAAGCAGACGAGACCCAAGTCGTCTAGGGACCTCGCCGAGGAGGCCCATGTCCTCAACAGGCCGACGTTGAAGGAAAGGAGCTGTCACTCACTCATTAAAAGCACGCCACCAACATTCTGATCACATCAATGGTGAGTTGACCAGCCAACAGTGAGGCCTTGGTTGCTTCAACTAACAGAAAGCCTGCAAAGGCGGCTGATGGGACAGGCACTCAAGTATAGGCTTGGATGATCAATAAGTGGACGGCAAAGATCAACTAAATAAGAATACATAATAGATAGCACCCCCACCAAAAAGGGGGACCAAAAAAAGGAGGAGAAGAAAATAAAATGGATCTTCAGGGTGTCCAAGGACAATCCTGGTATATGTTAGTTCTAAGTAAAAAGATCCTTAGACTGGATCATCAGACTGGGCCGAGAACAAAATTTCTTCATGAACATCTATCCAAGGTCATTATTATTATCCTCACAAACACTTAGTCAAATTCCTTTATTATAATTTCTATGAATCTCACGCTGATCATTGTTTGCTTTACTAGTACTTAGTCCTTCTACCCCCGCTCTACAAATTTAATTGTTTAGGTCCAATACAATTTGAGTCCTTACAATTGGCGCCGTCTGTGGGGATGGACTTGTGCGCTAGCAAATGCGATGGTTGGTGTGAAAAGGTTAAAAGCAACCCTTCTAAAAAAAAAAAAAAAAACCAACAAAAACAGTACAGCGTGCAACAACAACATTCACTCAGAAGGCAACAATGGCAAGAAACAAAAAGATGCAAAAAATAAAAGAGATAAAGTGGGTCTACTTCTTTATTAATATATGAAGAAAAAGTTACATCTTACAATTGATGCCCATGCAGGCTTGTTCTAAAGCTAACTACAAAGAAAGACATCTAACAAGGCTGGTGAAGAAGCAAGAGAAGAGGAAATGGAGGAAGGAAGGCAACGTTGAGGGGGAAGGGGCCGCGGCACCGGACGGTCCCACCTCTCGGTTCTGCCTGGTTTCCCTCCCAAACCCATCATTGCCAGCTTGAAGGGGCTGACGGATCCAGGTCCGAGGGAGGGAGGTTACATTCTTTCTGGATCCTCCTCCAGACAAAAAGGAGGGGTCCACCTCTGGTTAGGTTGAAAAGAAGAAAAATCTTTAGCCTTCTCCTACCCCAACCCCAGCATGACGTCCAGGGTCGGGGTGCCATCTTTGGATCCTGAAAGGGGCTAGGCTTCCTCATAACCGCCCTTTCCAAGGGCCAATTCATTTTATGAGGCACAAACCGCTGTTCTTGTAGAGCCTCCAAACAATATGTTGGTGAATGTGTTTGTGAGGTTTAAAAAAAAAGGTTGTCCCAAAAAGGCCTTTTATAGAAGGCGAAGATTGGTGGGAGCAAACCTGCACAAAATTCCAGTGAGAGATTTCTTGAGGCAATAACTCCGCCCAATTTTCAAGGGGCTTATCCACCGTTGGATCTTCGCAAATCCCCAAAGATATTAATGAGGAGGTGCCTCATTAACGAAGGGGCACCGAAGCGTCAAAGCGCGTTACTCGAACAGCCCAAGGGACGCCTCATCATCAGAAGGGGCATGTCAAACGAAGAGGCTAGAACAGAGCAGGGTCCCCTCTTCGGCGGAGAAAATCAAAGAACTAGGTACTGGACAGAACCAAGGCCTTGCATGGTTCTCGGACTCAGACCTCTGGGGAAACCAGATACTTCAGACTATGAATTAAGAGTTAGACAAAACCTAGGCATTGCATGGTCCTCGGACCCAAACCTCTGGGGAAACTAACTACTTAAAGAAAGAAAGCTACTTAAAAATCAAAGAACTAGGTACTGGACAGAACCAAGGCCTTGCATGGTCCTCGGACTCAAACCTCTGGGGAAACCAGATACTTCAGATTATGAATTAAGAGTTAGACAGAACCTAGGCATTGCATGGTCCTCGGACCCAAGCCTCTGGGGAAATTAACTACTTAAAGAAAGAAAGCTACTTAAAAATCAAAGAACTAGGTACTAGACAGAACCAAGGTCTTGCATGGTCTTCGGACTCAAGCCTCTAGGGAAACTAGCTACTTCAGACTATGAATTAAGAGTTAGACAGAACTTAGGCATTGCATGGTCCTCGGACCCAAGCCTCTGGGGAAACTAACTACTTAAAGAAAGAAAGCTACTTAAAAATTAAAGAACTAGGTACTGGACAAAATCAAGGCCTTGCATGCTCAGACTCAAGTCTTTGGGGAAACCAGCTACTTCAGACTATGAACTAAGAGTTAGACAGAACCTAGGCATTGCATGGTTCTCGGACCCAAGCCTTTGGGGAAACTAACTACTTAAAAAAAGAAAGCTACTTAAAAATCAAAGAACTAGGTACTGGACAGAACCAAGGCCTTACATGGTCCTCGGATCCCAGCCTCTGGGGAAACTAGTCACTATAAGACGATCTAAGCACTGGATATAACCAGGGTTTCGTACTGACCGTAGGCCCAAACCTATGGCAAAGCCAACCCCTTTGGTGCTATGTAATGAGCCCTGCTAGGAACGAAAACCAAGTAAAGCTAAGCGCTAAAACACAACAATTTAAACCTACCCCTCTTAGAAGAACTAGCAAGGAACTCAGGCTAAAAAGTATAGATTAGAAAGAGAAGAAGACTTACAAAAGTAATGAAAAACTCCTCGGGCGGGCCCTTTGTGCTAAAGAAAGTTGTAGGGGCAGCTGAAAGGATGGTGACACTGACAGAAAGGCAAGGTTCGACAGGCCAATACAATGGCCCAGGAACGTCAAAAATCAAAATCCTCCTCCTCGCCCAGAAGGTCGAACAGCAGAATTTTGAGGGGCTATTGTGGGGCCCCAAATATTTGGCAACCCCGGCCCACTCCACATCAGGCCCAAGGTCCACGCCGAGGAGAGTGCGTAATCCGAGGACAAGCAGACGAGGCCCAAGTCGTCTAGGGACCTCGCCAAGAAGGCCCATGTCCTCAGCAGGCCGACGTTGAACGAAAGGAGTTGTCACTCACTTATTAAATGCACGCCACCAACATTCTAATCACATCAATGGTGAGTTGACCAGCCAACAGTGAGGCCTTAGTTGCTTCAACTAACAGAAAGCCTGCAAAGGCGGCTGATGGGACAAGCACTCAAGTATAGGCTTGGATGATCAATAAGTAGACGGCAGAGATCAACTAAATAAGAATATATAATAGATAGCACCCTCACCAAAAAGGGGGACCAAAAAAAGGAGAAGAAAATAAAAGGGATCTTCAGGGTGTCCAAGGACAATCCTGGTATATGTCAATTCTAAGTAAAAAAATTCTCGGACTGGATCCTCAGACTGGGCCGAGAACAAAATTTCTTCATGAACATCTAGCCGAGGTCATTATTATTATTCTCACAAACACTTAGTCAAATTCCTTTATTATAATTTCTATGAATCTCACGCCGATTATTGTTTGCTTTGCTGGTACTTAGTCCTTCTACCTCTGCTCTACAAATTTAATTGTTTAGATCCAATACAATTTGAGTCCTTACAATAATTATTGGCCCCCCCAAAATAAATTTCTGGCTCCGCCACTGTATTCCTGGAAGTAATGTTAAAAATAATCTACATCCCTCGTCAAGTATATCTTTATGATCTTTTTTCCCTCATTGAAATACAGTGCAAATTCACAATATGTACTCCTTGATCTTGAATGCCTAAGAGTTTACTTCCAGAAAGTTAAAACCCCAGGGATCCGACCTATAGCCCTCTCTCCGTCCACCACTGCCTAAAACACAACTAAGTTTTGCCCAAGTTTTAACGAGTTTGGTTTTTGAATTTGATATGATTTTTTTATTTGACAACCATCCATCCACATTCAATAATAGCGTGAGAGTTTCCAGTAATATTTCATTTATATGATTTTTGCAAATTTTTCAATTTGACAAGAGGCATACATGCATGCATGTCAATCGTCCGCATCTAATTGAAGAGTCCAAACACTAGACAACCAAACAAATGAAAGAGTGAAGAAAAGAAAAGAAAAGCAAGAATTCTTTAAGGATATGGAATCATTTCTAAAAATCTTCCAATCCCTGAAGATTACAGTGAAATAGTCATGAGTTAAGGTTGTTTCTAATTATAATAATAAGTAGAAAAGTACAAATTCTCTTTTACCATTAAAATAAGCTTTAACATAATATATAATCGAGTCTTTTATAATCTTTTTGAATAAAGTTCCTTTCCAAATTAGTTTAAAGAATTAGTTTAAAGAAATACCTTTTAAACTATTACGAAAAAATTAACATGGATATATATATCTATATATATATATATATATATATTTGAAAATTTAACCGCTGGATTGTATTTTCTTTATGTTCTTAACATGTATGTCAAATTTTATTTAAATTGGAAGTTAATTACTATTCATTGTATATACATATTTTTATGCATAATTTTTAGACTACAAAATCTTGAAATTTGAACATTTGATTGATGCTTGAAATTTTGCACGCATGAAAGATACAATAAGAAAATTTAATCGAATGGTAGATTTGTCAAAATTCACATCCAATAAAAAGATATAAAGGGAGTTTGAAGGATTTTCCTCTAAACTAGTTTGGAGAGAAACTTTATCCCTCTCTAGTCTTATAAAAACATGTTAAGAGTTTGTTTCTTGAATATTATTAGTATAATTTTTTATTTATTATATGCAAAGATATATTTTAAATGCTTTAACTAGTTTGGTTTCTTCATTTCCTTATAAGTTATAGGGGAATTGATGTTTTGATTTTACAACCTTTCATGATAATATATGAAAGCTCAAATAGTATAAAACACTGTTAGTTCTATAACTAGTTTAGACCCTTAATTTTAAATTACGGCTTAATTACTTTTACTCTAATTTAACTAAGTGTGGAACAAGAGTAAATGAATCATAATAAAGCCGAAACACTACTCTAAGCCTTAGAGTAGTCTAGGCATAAGCATGTGCAATAAACAATAAATACAAAGCTTAAAGAGTAGTAAAGAGAACTACAAACACGAGATAACACCGAGACGAGTTATTAAAAAGGAAACCATATTACTTAGGAAAAAACCTTTATGTGGCCCTCCAAGCTGAAATCGATCCACTAGTGAATAAAGTTGGAGTACACGAATATCTAAAAGACCCTACAAGCCTAATTTATCCAATGTTGTACTCGAACTCTCCATATTCCAGTTACCAGCAGGCTTCAAAGAGCCATGTCTTCATTAGTTATCGAGATCCTGCAATTAGCTCCAAATTGCTTTTACCAATCAATGGCTTCTTCTAATACTTCCTATACGCACTAAAACTTCTCTCAACACTCAAATTGGGTGAGGTAAGTATTTAGGCTAAGAACCTTTCAAGGATGTGTAGATGAAGAAGTAAGAGTAGAGGAAAACTTTAAAGAAATAGTGTGTAAATGATTGTGGGTTTACAATCTCTAGCTCTCAAATATATAGCTAGGGTTTTCTCTCTCAAAAGTTCCTTAGAAAAACTCCTTACAATTTTGTAGGTAATATGGGCTTATATAATGCTGGCAAAGGAATGAGATAAACACACTTTAAAAAGCTCTAGGCAGTGAGTTTCGCGGGTCACTCATGACTTGGCCTGAGTCGTGAAGTGACTCACGAAATCCAACCTGGCATGAGACTATTCAGATTCTAACATATGCTTCTCATGTGGCCTTTTGCGGGTTGTCACTCGCGAGCCAATCGCGAAATCTTTTTTTTTTTCACAGATCTTTATCAAACTCTCACACACAATCCTTACATTAAATCCTACAATAAATACAAGAAAATAATTGAACAAAAATACAATCAAATTTGACATGAAATTAAAGCCAATATGATAACATAGTTGTAAATCACAACTTTACAATATATGATCAAAGTTAGAACTATCGATTATATATAAGTTTTGCAAATTACCATTAGAGTACTGAAAATCTCATTGCATGAATTATTTTTAAAAAAATATCTCATTGCATGAAAATAGACAGGTTGGCATACATGTTAATTACTTGTCCTAAAATAAAAATCATCGTGTTGTTAATTTCAGATTCTAATAAAAACTAAAAAATAAAAATAAAAATGAAAAAGTGAGGAGGAAAAGGAAGGGAAAGAAAAGCAATGTTGCTTAAGAACATGAGATCATTAATTTCTAGATAACTTCGAATTAGGGTTAAAAGTCTTGACGTAAGGTGGTTTCAAGTTTAGAGACGAACTACAAAATTACATATAAATCCTATTTGTCCTTGACTATGTTTGCAAATGATCAACTAGGCTTTCTTTATACATGAAAGTTTTCACTGTTGTTAATCAATAAAAAAATATAATGCTTTTCATTCAATGTAGATTATCATTTTATTTTGTTGTATTTTTCTATCCTTTTAATTACCTGTATGATAAACAAAAATGAGTTTAATGTGTTAATAATCAGACCTTGTGATTTATAGTATAGTTTTCAAGTCTCAATGTGGATTTATTTTTTAAAAAACAAACCCAACTATGCGTTTATGAAGTTAACAGGTTGCCAGCCTTACTAGATCTACAGCTTACACTATTTTCTATAGCCTACTAGCTAGATCTACAGCTTATACTATTTTCTAAATTTTTTTTTTTTTTTTATATATACAAGATACAAATTCTACTCTAGCTTAATATAAATGTAAATATGTGTGAAACTCACTTCTAGAGACTTAAATTTTGGCCCTTACTCCCACAACCCACAAACACTTATACTTGAGAAATAACCATCGTGCCAACGGTGCACAGTAGTTATTTTCTTAATGGTATCATCTTTGCAAGTAGATTTACATAAAAGGCCTTGATTATCTTACATTCATTTTATATATGCTATCACCCTAATTTACATTTTAAATGTTAATATTAATAAATAAATAAATGTGCACATCACAAAGTGCGATGATATCCGCATTGATGATATCCAAAACGTGAAATAAGGTGATATGTAGGGACAATGTACAAAACGAGTGCAAAACAATATTTTTCACAATGTAAAGTTTAAATCGGAGCAAAATAATAAACACTCATAAGTCCTAGTAGAAAGTGTCAAAGTAATATTTTTCCTCACGGAAAACCACACAATCCTAGCTTTTCATAAAAAAGTTGTGTGTGAATTTATAATCATGTGTGTGTAATTATTAACTTGGATTACTAAAATGCTTATGGAAAATTTGACATAAATATTTGCAAGACAATAACTATCTTCATCACTGTGAGCCATTTAAAGTTTCCTTTTCTTACTTAGAATTGAAAAAAACAATTAAGGTACCTATCTTCAAATTAGGTTTTCCACAAATCAAAGGAATAGAAACAGCATATTCCAAGGAATCTCCATTTTCTATATGTTTGTTTGATAACACATGGTTGGTTTTGATAGAGTACAAAATGAGAGACTTTAAGTCTTGTTCTTTAAAGGGCATATGTCATTATTTGATTTGTCAATGTGTCTAAATTTTGAGTAACCTATGAATATATTTATTGCATGGAACTGTCATGGGCTTGGGAACCTACGTACAGGGAAGGAACTCGAGGTAGTGACTATGGAAAAAGATCCCTCCGTCGTGTTTTTAGCCGAAACGTGGGCGGATGAAGCAAGGCTAAAAGAAATAAAACGCAATATAAATTTTGAAAATCTCTTCTTTGTTGACAGGAATAATAGAGGTGGAGGCTTGGCCATGTACTGGAGAAATTCAATCGATGTTAATGTGGAATCGTTCTCAAAAAACCACATTGATGCAATCGTGAACAAGGGCAAGGAGGATGCATGGAGATTCACAGGATTCTAGGGAGAGCCAGTGACACATAAACGCTTTGAATCATGGGATATGTTTCGACAACTGAACAACCGGTTCCATTTACCTTGGCTTTGTGTCGGGGATTTCAATGAAATAGTTAGCAGCATTGAGAAATTAGGGGGGTGCAACAGAAGTCACAGCCAAATGCAGTTATTCAGAGATGTTATAGATGAGTGAGGGTTTATTGACTTGGGCTATGTTGGATCACCGTACACTTGGCAAAAGCACTTTGCAAATGGCCATTCCATTTGGGAAAGACTTGATCGTGGAATGGCCAATAATGACTGGTTCTTGAAGTTTGCTGGCACAAAAATCTATCACCTCTCCTCAAATAATTCGAACCATTGCCCTCTATGGATCATTCCTGATGGTCTTGAAGTGTCACAAGTCAAAAAACCTTTTAGATTTGAAGAAATGTGGCTAGCTGATCGAGGCTGTACAGAAATTGTGGAAGCTGTTTAGGCATCCTCAGAAGAGGCCAAACCTACTGTTAAAGTGATTGAAAAAATTAAAAAAAAATGTGGGAAGGAATTACATGCATGGAATCAAACCCATTTTGGGAATGTGAGAAGTGAACTAAAGAAGAAAAGAAAAAAGTTAGTTGAAGTCGAAAAGGAAGCCATGAGGTCAAGTTTAAATTTCAAAATTCGGGAACTCAAAAAGGAGATATGTGATCTAGAAGACAAGGAGAACAGAATGTGGTGCTAAAGATCAAAAGTTTTATGGGCAGCAAATGGAGATAAAAACTCTAATTTTTTTCATTGTCGAGCCACTCAAAGGATGAGGAAAAATTCAATTTTAAAAATCAGGAATGAGGATGGAGGTTGGAGTTCTGATAGTGAGGCCATAGTAGAGACCCTAACAACCTACTTTCAAGATTTATTCACCTCAACAGATCTACCTCTTTATGAAGCTACCACTGATTCTATCAACAGGGTGATAACAGATGAAATGAATGATCAACTCTCCTTGGAGTTCCAGAATTGGGAAGTTCAGCAAGTTATAAAGCAAATGGCACCCCTCAAAGCACTAGGCCCAGACGGTATGCTCCCATTATTTTATCAACACTATTGGAATTTAATTGGTGAGGATGTTTCACAATATGTCCTTACTTTTCTAAATTCAGCTTCTTTACCTAAACATCTTAACCATACATTCATTACTCTCATTCCAAAGAAAAAAAATCCAGAGCATGCTTCTGAATTCAAGCCTATTAGTTTATGTAATGTATTGTATAAGATTTTTTCAAAAGTCTTAGCAAATAGGCTTAAAAGAATATTACCAAAAATTATCACTGAACATCAAAGTGCTTTCACTAAAAGCCGTCTCATATCTGATAATATTTTGGTAGCTTTTGAGTCTTTACACAGCATGCAGAAACACAATGGGAAGGATGGATTCATGGTAATCAAGCTTGACATGAGCAAAGCTTATGATAGGGTGGAATGGCCTTATCTCGAAGCTGTAATAAGAAAAATGGGGTTCAACGACAAATGGATCAAACTTCTCATGCTTTGTGTCACCACAGTCTTTTATTTCATTCTTGTAAATGGAGAACCAAAAGGCTTAATCCATTCGTCCAGAGGCATCAGACAGGGTGATCCTATCTCTCCATTCTTGTTCCTGTTATGCACAGAAGGATTGCATGGCCTAATCAATAAAGCAGCAGCCCAAGGTGATATTAGGGGATATTCATTATGTAGAAATAGTCCTCGATTGACTCACCTCCTATTTGCAAACGATAGCCTGTTGTTTTGCAAGTCAACAAGCCAAGAATTTCAAAGGATTTTAGAGATCCTAGATACCTATGAAAAATGCTCGGGTTAAAAAATAAATAAAAACAAAACCACCATCTTTTTCAGTAGATCAACTTCTGAAGATATGAGGGAGCACATCAAGCTTGCTTTGGGGGTTCCAGAAATAAAGCAATATGAGAAATACCTTGGTCTTCCATCTCTAGTTTGGAAGAAACAAGAAAGCCAGCTTCAATTACATTAAAGAAAGGGTATGGAGAAAAATCCAAAGGTGGAAAGAGAAGCTCTTGTCACAAGCAGGAAGAGAAGTCCTAATCAAATCAGTAGTTCAAGCTATCCCTACATACACAATGAGTTGTTTTAAGCTTCCTTTGGGATTATGCTCAGAAATTGAGAGTCTCATAAGAAAATTTTGGTGGGGACAAAAAAGAGATAGGAGGAAGATTCATTGGGTGAAATGGGGTACTTTATGCTGTCCTAAATCTGATGGTGGTATGGGTTTCAAGGATTTAGCCCTTTTTAATGATGCACTTCTCGCCAAGCAAGCTTGGAGACTCTTGCACCATAAGAATTCCCTCTTCTACCGAGTGTTCAAGTCCAAATTCTTCCTGGATTGTCAATTATGGAAGCTACTGATTCAGCCTCAGCCTTATATGCTTGGCATAGTATCCTAAAGGGTTGAGATGTCCTGTTGAAGGGAGCAAAATGGAGAGCGGGCTGTGGAAAATCCATTAGTGTGTGGCTGGATGCTTGGCTGCCACCCCTTGATCATCCACAAATCCTATCAACACAGGTTGAAGGCTTTGAATATTCGAAGGTGTTTGATCTCATAGACCCAGAATCTAAGAATTGGGATGACAATTTGTTACATGGTCTGTTTAATCCCGAGGAGGTGAGCTTGATAAAGAGCATTCCATTATGCATCACCTCAGTTGAAGACAAGATGGTGTGGCCCTTTACTGCTTCGGGTGAGTACAGGGTAAAGTCTGGGTACAACTTCCTAGCAAAGGAGAACTTGAATACTCAGACTTCAGGACAATTGGTGCAAGACAGTGGGATTTGGAAGCTGGTTTGGGATCTTCGGATCCCAAATAAAGTAAAGAATTTCATTTGGAGATCAAGTAGAGATGCCATTCCAGTGAAGAAGAATCTGAAGAAAAGACAAATTCTCCAAGATGATAGCTGCTATCATTGCCATCAGGTGCCTAAAACGGTTCTCCATGCAATATGGGAATGCCCGACCCTTACATCGATCTGGGATTCCATTCAAGATTTCTCATTTCGTAAGAACCGTTCCTTCCGTGACACAAAGGAGCTGCTACTCTTTGCCAACGAAGAGAAAAATAATTTGGAGTTGATGATGGTAACAATGTGGACTATCTGGTCCCGTAGAAACCAGATTAGAGTGCAACAAAATGTTTACCCTATAACCCAAGTCGTTCCAAATGCTTAGTAAGCCCTCTCTGTTTTCCATCGTGCAAACAGAGTCCACCAACTTCAAGCCACGATATCTAGCGCAAACCAGGTCACTTGGATTCCCACCACCAGCAAACTCACTCAAGATCAACTTTGATAGGGCACTTTTCAAAGATATTAACAAAGCCAGTTTAGGTGTTGTTATTCGAAATGACCATGGCCAGGTACTTGCATCCTTATCGGAACAAATCCAGATGCCTTTTTCCTCCGACTTGGTTGAAGCACTAGCAGCGGCACGGGCCATCTCATTTGCTCATGAACTCGGTTTCGCTAACTACATATTGGAAGGTGACTCCGAAGTGGTGATAAAAGCTCTCAAAAGTAACGATGACTCCCTCTCTTCTTTTGGCCACATTCTTGCCTCAGCCAAAACCTTAACAGATGTCAATTGTATTACTTTTTCCCATACTCGTAGAATTGGCAATGCTGTTGCTCATAACCTAACAAAACATGCAAGACATGTCATAGGTTTTAAGGTGTGGATGGAGGATGTTCCTCCACATCTCCAATCTGTATTGTTCGCCGACTATGGCTGATTTTAATGATATTCACAGTCTTCTTTCTCAAAAAAATCTTAAATATCAACGCATGTCATTCTGTGATTGGTTTTTTAAAATATTCTTTATAATTTTCATTAAGTGACACTTCAAAATTTTCTTTACTCTAAATAGTAGGACCCATTAAGTAGAACCAAGGTTTTGAAACTCAGACTAGACCGTATGGTCCGACCAAATTAACCACAAACCTTTTCTCATTTCGGTTCATTTAATCTTAAGAACCTCTTTACGAAGAAAAAGTATGAAACTATGTGAACCGCAGTCAAACCACACGGTTTTAGAACCGTGAATAGTTTTCACGGTCTTTTTTTCAGCTAACACTTGGACTTTTTTCAGTTCTAGCACCTAAGGTTGGTAGGAAAAAAATAATAATAAACAGGAAAGAAGAAGACAGCTAAGCAGAGGCTGCACCAAGTACAAGTCGCCGGTCACGCCTTCATCTTCTGCTGCTGTTTCCGGTCACGCCGAATCTTCTACTGCTGCCTGCCGTTTCTCCTTCTTCCCCTTTCTCTTTTCATTTGTCCGTCTCTAGACTCTCCACTCCCTTTTTTAGTTTTTGTATTCTTTTTTTTTTTTTTTTTTTTTTTTGTGTTTCCAAAGCCCCTACACGTGATTACATTGGAAAGGTAGACAAGTTTCAGCCATTCCTTTTCTTTCACCTTGCCCAACGTGATGTGACAACTATCTTAACTTTTAAATGGGGCTGTCTTCTTTTGGTCTTAGAGCATCAATAGTAGATGTTGTATAAATTATGCCATTTTACAACATCAAATGCCTACTTTATTATTTTACCACATCATTTTACAATATCCCATTTATCAGATGTTCTATATTTTTACCACTTCTATTAAAATAATATATACAATACTTTAAAATAATATAAATACAACGCTCACAAAATCCAACAGAAACAGTCATAGCCACCTCCGCCACAACACTACCAGCATCAACCTCCACTGTGGCAACCAAAATCCACCACACAAAAAAAAAAAAAAAAAAAGACAGCCACAACCCATAAACCCAGATCAATGAGAAGAAAGAAGAAAGACAGAGAGGCAAACCCATCACGCCGGCGAGCAAAACACCAAGCAAAACACACACACACACAAACCCACCACAACCCAGAAACCCACGCCGATCACAATCCGAAGTCACAAAATCAACCACAACCCACAACCTGATCAACCTACCACCATCAACCAAAATCAGCCAACCAACAACAATCAAAACAACCAACACCAAAAAAGAGAGAGAGATCGGCGAGATTGGAGAGCGATGACGATGACGATGTCGTCGTGACAATGACGATGGCCCTTCTCATCTTGGGCGTCGGCAATGACGATGGCTTGTGCGCCGTGAGCGACGAACTCGCGATCCGTGGCCACCATTAGCGGCGAACTTGAAAGTCATGAGCGGCGAACTCGCGAGCCTTGCCCATGCTGCTTGCACCTCTGGTGAAGAGAAAAGGGGGAATCGGTGAGAGGGAACCCATGCTGCTTACGCCTGATAATGGCCACCGTCAACTGATCTTAAATTAAAGAAGAAAAAAAATCTCGCCAAATGCGAAGAGAAAAGAGGGAATCGGTGAGACTTGAGAGAGAACAGAGGTGAGAGAGAAGAGAAAAAAAAATAAAGTGAAGAGAGAGGAGAGAGAGAGAGAGAGAAGAGAATAAAAAATTATTATCCCATATACCATTTTTCGTCCGTACCGTTGCAAATTTGCAACGGTATTGTTCAATGTTGCAAAAATTATGAGATTTGGCACATCTCATATTTGGTGTTTTTTTGTGTTTGGTGTGGTAAATGTGCCAAATATTTGGCATTTGGCACATTTACCACACCTACTATGGATGCTCTTATATGGCTATCTGTGGTTTTTGCCTTTGGGACAACATTGCATGTAGTGGATGTCCCCCCTACGCTAGTGTGTGCACTAGCTTTACTTGTATGACTATTTATGGCATTTTGATAAAAGTTTTCTATCGTAGAGCTCAAAAAAAAAAAAAAAAAAATACTTTCAAGTTTCAATTAATATATACAATTTTTTTTAAAGAAAAAAAATCTAATACCACAATTTATTTCATAACTTTTTTATTGTAATTGTGATACAATACAGAGTAACTAATAAAGAACAAATAATGAGTCTATATATAAATGATAGGCATTCAAATTCACAATTGTGCAAAAAAAAAATATAAAAAATTGTATGAGTCTAAAATTACTTTCTTTTAAAAACAATAGATATTGTAGGAACCGGGTTTGAGCACTGCTATTGTGAGACGAGTGGACTCAAGCCTAGCTAGCCCAATACAATGAATTTGTAGAGAGTGGGTTTAAGAACTAAGCCTTAGTGAGGATTGCAACAACTAAACATGGTAGTGAATGGATTGAATGGCAAGAACATGGGCTAAAGTATGAAATTCTACTCCTGGCATTCTCCTGAGGAACCTATAACTCTTATTGTTTCTTTAGTGCTTGGTTATAAAGACAATGCAAGTGTTACAGAATTTCTCCCTTCCTTTCTCCCGTCCCCCTTTCTGGAGGACTTCTAACATTATATATACTCCTCTCTGGTTAATCTTGGCCCTCCATGTGTTGACCATGTAAGCTACCACTTGAGTGCTTGTCCCATCAGCCACCTTCCCCTGCTTTCTGTGAGTTGCAACAACTAAGACAGCACTGTTCAGGGGTCATTTCATCATTAATGTGGCCAGAACATTAGTTGTGGGCATTTAATGTAGAGGTGATAGCTCTTCCTGGAATTGCTTCTCCACCATGCTTCCATAGCTAATCTGTTGTACTTGTCTTTTCCTTGGGATGCTCTGAAGGGCTACCTCTGACAGTGTATTGCTCTTCTTTTCCAACATCTCGGCTGTCCGAGGATAGGATTGTCCTCGGCAGTGCTTCTTGGTGATTTAAACTTCCTTTGTTCGTCCTCGGGCATTTCTTCCTCCTCGGCGTGGGCCTTGGGCTTAGCATAAAGTGGGATAGGGTTGCCAAAATCCCTGTCCCCACAGATATAATTGAGTATATAAATATTTTAATTTAAAACTATTAAATAATTTAAAATTTTTATTTTACTTAATATAATATAAGTGTCCTTATAATTTGTATATTATTATTGCTATCACAAGTTTAACTAATCAACATATAAATAAATACTATATCTACCTTTGCTTAGTATTTGATATTTCTTATTTGTCTTGTGAAAGTTATGATATAAAAAAATACATTCGAAAGATAGATTTTTATATTTAATTTAATTATTTTAGTTATTTCTTATATTTATATTAATTTAATATAATTTTTTTATTTAATTATTAAATTAATTATAACGTCATACGGTTCAACCTCGGTCCAACCTCAAAAACCTTGAACCTCTCCCTTTTACAGTTCATTGAACAGTCCGAGTTTCAAAACCTTGAGTAGCACATGGCACAATATAATTGGTCATTTTAATTGTACTGCATAGACTTGTGGTAATTTGAGACTAATTATATGGATTATTAAGAATATTTATGGAAATTTTTACATGCAACAATAATTGAGACACAATAACTATCTTCATCATTGAGAGTCATTTTTACCAATTTTTATTTTTATTTAATTAACGAAGACAAATGAGGTACCTATCTTCAAATTAGGCTTCACACAAATCAAAGGAACAAAAAAAGTATATCTCTGGGAATCTCCATTTTTTTACATTTTTGTTTAATTCTAAAGTTGTTAAATGTCGACGTGAAAGTGGTATATGATAGGAGAATCACAAACATAAGATCCATGTCAAACCTTAGTTATCTCCCACCAACAGCAAATCTCAATCAAACATCATGAGTCCATTCATTAGATCAGCATCCTTGTTACTACTCTTGCTGATAACTACGTGCGAAGCAGATTTTTTCCTACCTAGAGTATATATGAAAGTCTCTAATGATTTAGAAAATGGTTTGGACTTTACCATTCATTGTAAGTCCAAGGATGACGATCTTGGAGTCCATGCACTCCCTAAAGGTGGCACATTTGAATTTAATTTCAGACCTAACTTTTGCGCCACTACACAATTCTACTGTAGTATAGATTGGAATGGCGCATCGCACCAATTTGATATTTACATCTATAGAAGAGACCTGGGCCGATGCAAAAGCATTTGCTGGTGGAGTGTGAAAGAGGGGGGACCTTGTCTCTATAATCTTGATAGTGGCAACTATGATATTTGTTCTCCGCGGAATTAATTCCTAGAACAATCACCATCCCTAGTCAAATGCTTATTGTTGGAGTAAAGAGAAAATTCACATTATGAACTTGAATAAATTTGTAAGAGTTTTTTTTTTTTTTTTTTTTTAAATGTTATTGGTATCATTTTTCATTTCTTATATATGTAAAAGTATCATGTCAATGTTTTTACTATTTTGGTTTCTTCATTTGCTTGAGTTATAAGGGGAATTTGCTTTGATTTAATAATCTTTTATCGTAGGTTTTAATTAGCTCAACTGGTAAAATCTTTGATGGTTAAATAAAATATTTGAGATTCAATCCCGGCCTACATCAGAAACTAATTAGTGTCTTAGTCTGATAATAAAGGATTATCATCAGAAGCGAACGCCATAGGTTGAAACTCTTTAAAAAAAAAATTATCCTTATTATATAATTAACAAGGTGAGACTAAGAGTTATCAGTATGGATCATATATATGCTCTGTAAATTACCATTCGAGTACTTAGAGTATGTTTGGTAACTGTTTTTTGCCCTTATTTTCTGTTTTCAAAAACAATTTTCTATTTTTGAAACTAAAAAACTTGTTTGGCAACCTAAAATTGATAAAAAAAACAAAAATTGTTTTTAAAACTCAATTTGTGAAGGAAACAAAAAACATGTAAAAAGTTGTTTTCAGTTTCTAATTTTTAAAAGTCAATGAAAATACGCATATAATTTAATAAATTTGTCTCATTTAATGAGCTAGCGTTAAAGTTCAAATCTAAATAACAACATATTTTATTATTTTTTATTTTTTTCTTCAAAAAAACTATTTTTTTAATTTCAACTAACCAAACATGTTTTTTATTTCAAAAATGCAAGAAAATTGTTTTTTTTTTTTATTTCTAAAAACAAGTTTTTGAAAATAGAAAACAAAAATTGTTACCAAACATAACCTTAATATCTCATTACGTGAAAATAGACAGGTTGGCTTGCATGATAATTGCTATCCCTTTTATCCTATTCTTTTTTTTCCAAACACTATGCCACAAAAATAAGGTTAATTACAATCCCCCCCCCCCCCCCCCCCCTCTCTCTTAAATTTTGCACCATTCATAATGTCCTACACTATAAAATCGATCGGTGTCCCCCTCAACCATTAAAAATAAGCAAATAGCTTCATGCAGTCTTTGCTGTTAAAATCCAAAAAAATCTTTTGATTTCTTTGTATTCCATACCAAAAATACCCTCCCTCTAGTTGGGGGTGATTGTAAATGGCGCAACATTTCCAAATCATGTCATTCTAAGAACTCACAAGATGCATTTTGAATTTTTGATTGTATTTATCACAACTAAAAAACCTTTTTCCAAAATTCTCATCCATGAGTGTTTTCTATGGAGCCCGAGACAGACAGTAACATTTTTTTGATAGCATATACTACTGTTACATTGTACATGATTATACTTTCTTCTTCTTCTTCTTTTTTTGAATTTTGGGCTTTTGTTTCAAATTGTGTCTCAATGGCTTAACCCACTTGTTATGGTAGTCTGATTCCAAGATTTTGGAATATTGGTCTTTAAGATTTAGATTTTTCACAGTTAGTTTATAATCAGCATGATAAATGTTTGTGAAAATGCCCAACCAAGTCACAGTAGTATAATGGTTCATAAAAATGGATTCTCAAGAAATTTGTTTAGTTAATTACAAAAGTATAATGGTGTAGAATAGTTTGATTTTTAATTAGGTGTGAAAAAGTCGCATTAGAGTAACAGTAGTATAAGCCAACAAAAAGATTATTATTTTCTGTCTCAGAATCCATTGAAAATAGTGTTCATGATGAGAAATTTGGAAGAATATTTTTTGTTGTTTTAAATGTTAGGTTCTATACTTAGTATAGTTTAGTTAGCAAACACTTGAACACAAACTTGTCTAGATATAACTCATAGAGTCTATAGAATTGATTAGACAATACTTAAGAAGCTAGTATTCAGTGTGTAAGAACAGGAAAGAAGGTGATTCAAGGATATGCATATTTAATAATTTCAACCAATCGAAACTTAACTTTGAGTCTTCAACTGATTGAAAGTCACACACCAGAATCAGTTCTTCAACCATCAGCCCATCAGATGTCTAGGGTTTTAGACCTACTTCATTGAGTATTTAAGGTAACTCTAAGGCACGTTTTTAGAGACTTTGTAGTTGCTCAATTTGAGATATTAAGGTTTGTGCTTACTGCTCTTTCAAAGTCACTATTGGTGACCACTAACAGAGTCATTGAACCGATGGTTTCATGTTTATGATTGTTTATTTAACCTATAACTTGCATCATAGATCTAATAATCAACCTGGCTTTAATTTGGTTAAATACAATGTTTTCTCTCAAGTCTAAAACTTAAAATAAATATAAACAAAATGCATCCTATGGGTTCTTTAAATAGCATGATAAAAATAAAAAATAAAAATAAAAACTGTTGTGCCCCTTAACTATTTTGTCATCTGCAATTCTCCCCCTTAACTAGAGGATAATGTTTTAGTCATTTCAATACGGAACATAAAGGAAATCAAAAAAAAAAAAAAAAAAAAGGGTTTTTACAACAAAGCGGAGGGCAGGGTGTTATTTTTTTATTGCCAATGGTTGAGGAAGGGCATTGGTCCATTTTACATTTTACGGAAAAAATTGTGAATGGTAAAATAGTTAATAGGGGAGAAAAGTGTAACCAACCAGAATATGAAATCATTTCTAGATAACTTCAAAACTTGGGTAAAATAGTCTTGACCTAAGGTTGTTTCATGTGTCAACAAGGATAAGAACTTTTCAATTAAATCTAGATTTCCTTGAATACGTTTTCAAATGATCTACAAGGCTTTCTTTTAAAGTCCTAATTCTTTTACATGAAAATATTCACTGTTGTAAATCAATCAAAAGTATAATATTTTTTTTATTCGGCGTAGATCACATGATCATTTTCTTATCTTGTTTTATTTTTCTATCCTTTTAGTTACCTATATAAATAAATAAATAAAAATGGCTAAAATCCAAAACTCATCTTCTAAGTTTCACTATTTTTCATTACAATTTTCTAAGTTTGCGTTCTCTCATTTCAATTCTCTAAGTTTCACTATTTTCATTACAGTCCTCTAATAAGTTTGCGTTCTCTCATTTTAGTCCTCTAAGTTTCAAAAATCTCCAATCCAGTCTTCCGTTATGTAGGTGTAGGGACTGGGCTTGAGCATTTCTTCTATTGGATGAATGGACTTAAACTCAACTAGCCCAATACAATAAATTTATAGAGAATGGGTTGAAGAACTAGGCCTTAATGAGGGTTACAACAACTAGACATGGCTATGAATGGGTTGAATAATAAGGACATGGACCAAAGTGTGAAATTTCGTCCTCGGCCCTCATCATGAGGAGCTGGTTGTTCTTATTATTCTTTCAGTACGTGGTTGCAAAGGTTTCAAAGATGATACAAATTGCTACTGTGTTTTCTGTTTTTCATTCTCCACACTCTTTTCTAAAGGATTTCTTACATTATATAACCCCTTCATGTTGATCTTGGCCCTCCATTTGTTAATCATGCAGGTCACTACTCGAGTGTTTGTCCCATCAATCAACTTCCCAAACCTCCTGTGAGTTGCAGCAACCAAGGCAGCACTATTCAGGGGTCATTTCCTCATTAATGCGGCCAGGACATTAGTTGTGAGTATTCAATGCGGAGGTGACAGTTTCTCCTTGAATTACTCCTCCACCATGCTCCCATGGCTAGCCCATTATACTTGTCATTTTCCTTGAGATGCTCTGGGAGGCTGTCTTTGATGGCGTGCCGCTCTTCCCTTCTGGGATCTCGGTTGGCCGAGGACAGGATCGTCCTTGACGATGTTTCTTGGACTTTGGACTTTCTTCGTTCATCCTCGAACGTTTCTTCCTCCTCAGCGTAGGCCTTAGGCTTAGTATAAAATGGGCCGCGGTTGCCAAATTCTTTGACCCCACAATAGGCATCCATTGTTGTCGTTAAATCCTCAAAACTACATCATTTTACCCATAATTTAATATTTATTATGAAATATTAAATATGAAATTTGATCATTATGGTATTTATTAATAGATATTTATTATGATTTTTTTTATATGAAAAAATTAAATATGTAATTATGATAAATATTTAATATGATTGTCTTCATTTATTGAACTACCTATTATGTCATTTAGTAATGATTAAATATATAATAGAATTTAAGTCCAATTAAAAATAAATATAAATTAGCATATGTATGTATAAAATAGTAAGTACACAAAAGCTTATTAAAAAATTATTTCAAAGTCATCCTAAAATCAAATGTCTTCAATATATACATATAGGAGCGGTGTTAGGTAGTTTTGTTTGGGGAGGATCGAGTTATGACACTAATATATTGGTCAAGACAATCGCCACACACACACACACACACACACACACACACACACATACGAACTCGAAATCTCTTATTTGAGAGCAAAAGAATTTACCAGATGAACTAACTCAAACTAACATTGAATTGAAGTTAACTAATTTAAATTAGCTAAGATATGCACAACATTATAAAAAATAAAAAATAAAAAAATCTATGTGGATGCAGTAGGCAATTAAGAAGAGAGATACATTTTGCATTATATAATGAAAAATGATAACGAATGCCCTTAGGACATTGATTAATAATTTATTAAAAAAAATTATAAGAAAAAAAAATTTATGTTTTAAGAATATCAAAACTTTTTTAAAATGAATTGTTAATCAATGTCTTAAAAGCACTCACTCACTTTTGTTGAGCCATAATATGTATGCCATTTTCTCACTCACTCTTGGGAATTGTAATTAACCAAGGGAGAGAGAAATAAAGTTACTATTAAATGCGCAATAAAAACATATCCCAAGGAATATCCATTTTCTACACTTTTTTATTAATTCTAAATTTGTTAAATGTTGAAGTAAAAGTAATTTATAATAGGAAAATCAACAAAAATAATACCCAAGTAACACTCAGTTGTCTCCCTCCAATAGCAAATCTCAATCAGACATCATGAGTCCATTCATTAGATTAGCATACTTGCTGCTTCTCTTGCTCAAAACTACGTGCGACGCTTTTTTATTCCCACCAAGAGTACATATGAAAGTCTCTAATAATTTGGAAAATGGTTTGGTCTTGACCACCCATTGTCAATCCAAAAATGACGATATTGGAGTCATTTCACTCCCTAAAGGTGGCTCATTTGAATTTAGTTTCAAACCTAACATCTGGACCACTACACTGTTCTTTTGCAGAATGGATTGGAAGGGCGCATCACACTATTTTGATATTTACATCTACTTTAGAGATTATGAACATTGCCGACACACTTGTTGGTGGAGTGTAAAAGAGGGGGGTCCTTGTCTCTACGATCTTGATAGTGGCAAATATGATCTTTGTTATCCATGGAATAAATCCCAGAACAATAGCCATCCTTAGACAAGTGGTTCCTTTTGGAATAAAGGGAAAATTTATGTTATGCCCTCTCATAGTCTCATAGTCATGAATTAATTTGTAAGAGTTTGTTTCTTTTTAATGATATTAGTATCATTTTTCATTTCTTATATGTAAAAATTAATATCATGGTAATGTTTTGGCTAGTTTGGTTTCTTCAATTGCTTATAAGTCATAAGGGTATTTGATGTTTTGATTTAACCTTTTATCCTTATTATATGATAGGGTGAGACTAAGAGTTACGAATATGGATCATGTATACGTTGTGCAGATTGCCATAGAATACTGAAAAATCTCATTTTGTGAAAATAGACAGGTTTGCATGCATGATAATTGCTAGCAGTGGTGTAGCTAGAGTGGCCATGGCCCCCTAGCTTTATGAAATTCCCATTTTTAGTGGTACTAAACTTAATAATTATCTTAAATTAAAAAAAATAAATACTTGTTTTGGGTTTCTCTCAAATTTTAGACATGGGATTAGAAAAAATGCAAAAAAGTAATACAAAAAATGATACATGGAACTCAAAAATAATAAAATCCAGCCCATTGATTAGGCCATAGCCCATCCAAACAGATACAAACAACAATAACATCTTCAGTAAATCCCAAATCAGCAATATTATAAAATAAAATATTTAAAAAAAAAAAAATAAGAGTCTATCTGCTGTTTCCCTAAAAAAAAAAAAAGTAAAATAATATTTTTTTCTCTAAACTTTACTAAAAGTTTTTTTTTCATCCCTGAATTTTAAAAAGTTCTTCTTTTCATCCTTATATTTTTTAAATATTTTTTTTTATTAGTTTAGAGACAAAAATAGGGTTGAAAAAAGAATTTTTCAATAATTTAGGGAACAAAAAATAAACTTTTGGTAAAATTTGAGGATGGAAAGTAAAATATTTTCAATAGTTTAAGGACAAAAATTGAACTTTTCAATTGTTTAGAAACCAAAAAAATGAGAGTATTTTAAAGTTTAGGGGTCAAAATAGTATTCCAAAAAAAAAAAAAAAAACCAAATCCGTTTAGATAAAAATAATCCTTATGCCGGTCTACACACAATGTTGCACACTTTGCCTCCATAACTTGCCGGTAAACCCACACTTAACTACCTAAGCCATAAATGAACTCCACTTCAGTCATTGGTGCGCTGTGTGCAATGATATCTCGTTATCTCTCTGTGTTTAGGAAATTTATTAGAGTAATCCGAGGGAGGGAGTATATTAGAGCTATTTTCATTTATGATTTACAACTATCTTCATTTATGTTAGAATATAATATTATTTTATATTTGGTAAATTGTAAATTATACTCCTAAATTTTAAAAATATTTAGATTTTACATCCTGAAATTTCAGAATTTGAATATTACCTCATGAAATTTGGAGGTATTAGATTTTATACCCTAACGTTTCAAAATTTAGATTTTACCACCTAAAGTTTTGGAATGTTTGAATTTTACACCCTAAAATTTTGAAACTTTAAAGTGTAAAATCTAAATACCTCTAAACTTTAGGACATAATTTATAATTTTCCCTTTTATATATAGTATTGATAATTGTGCAATCTCTTTTCAATAATGACTTTAAAAGCCGTGTGTATGTTTTGTGGTTTACTATTAATATTTTAGAATTTTAATTATTAGTTTTCAGTTTTGTTTATCTCTCTCTCTCTCTCTCTCTCTCTCTCTCTCTCTCTCTCTCTCTCTCTCTTATATATAGATAATAGTGGTTTAAATAATTAAATTAATTTATTGTTGTACTTAAATGTTTGTTTATGATAAATATTTATATATTCAAATAATAATGAGTACTTATCTATTTATTTTATCGAAGTAATTCAATAAACACAAGTTTTTTTTTTTTTTTTTAATTTGTTATGATGTATTTTTTCAAATTAAGAGATAACACTTAACAACTGTTTAATTTAAATAAAACCAAACAATTAAAGTGAGTTTGTGTTTATTGATTTACTTTGATAAAATAAATAGATAAATACTCATTATTATTTGAAGATATAAATATTTATCATAAACAAACATTTAAGTACAGCAATAAATTCATTTAATTATTTAAACCACTATTATCAATATATATTGTAGGGTCAAGATTTGTAGCCCCAGCCCAAAAGATGTGAGATGTGAGCCCAACGAGCCCAATATAATGAATTTGTAGAGAATAGGTGAAAGAGTTGGGCTATTTGTGAATTAAACAATGGTTAATAAAGATTTAAAAGATGAATAAGCACAAAAACAGAAACTTGATTAAATTGGTGTCCGAGGAGATAAACTATGAACCGAACCACTGTTCTTGAAAGTTAATACAATCCTTAATGCTACAGTAAATCTTCTTCTTCCTTTCTTTTCGATTTTTTCGATCTCCTCTTATAGGAGGTCTTTTACATTATATAGTTTCCTTTCAGACCATCTTGATCATACACTTGTTCATCATCTAAGCCTTCACTTGAGTATATGTCCCACCAGGCATCTTCTTTGGCTCTCCGTGAATGGTGGTGGTTGAGATTGCACTGTTTAGGGGTTTTCTCCACATAAATGCGGCCAGAAAAGTTGTTGCAGTACATTTAATGTGGTGGTAGCAGCTTTTCCTTTAGATATTTCTGTATTCTTATCATCTTTATACATGCCTGAAGTTCATCCTTAACGTTGGAACTTCCTGGAAGGTCACCTAAGTCTCCCAAGTACTTGCTTGACCGATATTCATTGTATTCGAGAAGGATACACTCCTCAGACTATATTCCCCTATCCTTTCCTTACGTGATTCTCCACTCTGGGGCCTCTCCCAATCGTTTACTCATCCTCGGATGTACCTACATCCTTAAATAGGGCCCAAGGCCCAATATACAAACTTGGATTCTTATCTCCACAATAGCCCCTCAAAATTTTAATTTTTCCCTTGCATTCGAGGAGAAAAAATGGGATTTTGATCTGCCACAAATGAGGGTTAGAAATGTAAAAATACCTAAATTTACATGTGCAAGTGTATAGTTTTAGGTGTTTCATCATTGCTACTGACGTTTCGGAGTTCGCAAAGTGTCATTAATTGCTCCAGGTGGCGCTATGTCTTTGGCATCCAAAGATGAAACATTGATCCAATGGACGACATTTTCCCTCAAGGTTTGGGCGGGATAACTCCCACCCATTTTCTGCCCCCTATATAAAGCCCCAAAGGAAATCATTTTTCCTCGTCTGAGAACTCAAGCATCCAAGCTTACAAAAACTGTCATTACTCTTGTTTCTTCAAAAATCCTTGAGAATCCTTTTAAAGATTTCAAGGATCTCCCTTCACCTCCGTTCGTGTAAGTTTAACTTCTTCGAACCCTTCTTTCTCTCCTCGGTCATTTTCCTCGGCCTTCAAATTCTCATTTCCCAGTTGTCGTTCTTAGTGTTTTCCCCTTTTCTGTTTATTCGAAATGGGTAGGTTTAAGTACTTAGTTGACAGTCCTGCCCTAATAGAGATATTTAAAGAAACGTATCACATACCACAGGATGTAAACATACCATATTGTCCCCCAGAAGGATTAGCAACTGACCAAAGGGTAGGAGAAGTCCTAATCCCTATGATAGCGTTCATAGAAGGGGGAATGACTCTCCTTATGGATCCCATGACAAGAGACTACCTTCGTAATCATAGGATTTCTCCTGATCAGTGCCCACCTAATGTCTTTAGGATCCTAGGAGCAGTTGATGCTTTGAATCGGCATTTAGGCTTGGGGCTCACCTGGCTTGACGTAGTCCATATGTACGAGTGTCATAAACAAAAAGGGGCAAGATTTTACCTTAAATCCCGATCCGACATCGTTAGGCTCATCTCCTGTCTTCCCAAGTCTAACAAGGGAATGAAAGATGACTATCTGATTGTCTCGGAAGCGTGGCATGACGGTCTTCATTGCCTAACCCAACTAGGAGAGCAAGGTGGGATATCCTAGACTTAGGTTCCCTAACAATAGATTTAGGGTCTTCATCATTAGCGTTGTTTTTCTTCTCTTTGTATTAGTGTTTTACTTTAAGTTTCTGATTATGCTTAGTTCTGTTGTGGTGTTAACAGATAAAAGGCACGTAGCTCCTCGGCTCAGCCTGACTAACGTTGCCGCGCTTAACTATCTACTAAGATCAGAGATTTTTGTAAGTGAAGACGGGCAACTTTGGGTCGTCCACCTTATTCTGGATTTCAAGCCTCTCTCGGACGTGTTTTAAGCGGTCGGCAACGCTATAAGGCAGGGTGACTATCAGATAAACAGGATAGATGTATCTTGGCCTAATTTTTTAGCTCCATTCGATCTTCCCCCCGTACCACATCCGGTCCCGCAAAGTGTACCACTACTCGTCCCTCCAATTCAACAGATTCCCTTTGAAGCAGCCGCAGTAGGGGAAAGAGTTGCTTTCTCGACCTCTTCACTAGAGGAACAGATTGACAAGTTCCGTTTTGAAGAAGAGGCATCTAGGGAGGTTCAGGTAATTCCCTTCTCGGACGTCGAGGAAAAGACTGATAGGCAGTCCAGCATCCACACCCCTGTTTTAATAACTGTCGTTCCAAACGACTCTTCGGAAGAGGAAGAAGGAATGGCTTTGAATATATGGAGCAAGAGCCTAAAGGACCTTATGAAGGCAAGGAACAAAGCACCTGAGCCCAAAGAAACCAATAAGTCCCAGCCGGCTATTGATCTTCCCCCACCCCCTCCTTAGTTTCCTGCTAACCTCGGCCTAAAGCCAATCCCTAAGCTGAAGAAGAAAAGGCCTAATGTAGCTCTTGAGGAAGGTGAGGTGGAACCCTCAAAAGGAAATAAACAACAGAAAGTGGCTAAGGACCAACGGAGCAAAAGGACTTCATCTGTTGAAAGCCGAGAAGACCCTCTCGCTGCTGATGTGCCCCGAGGACCGTGCATCTGGTCTCCTAAGCTGGAGCTAGATGGTGCCCCCCTCCCTTGGGAAACCTCAGTCAAGAACTATCAAGGGGGAAAGGCAAATCTTATTACTAAGGCCTTAAAGCAACCACTTCTCTTACCAAGAGATATGGATACTTACAGGCGCTTTAATCAACAAGAGCTCTTCCTATCCCTTAAAAAGGACCTGTCCATGGTAAGCGATTTGATCTACTCCTTTAAGTAAACCGTTGGTCATTTTCATTTGTCCCTTTTCTTTGTTTTATACTAAATTTTTCCCATTCTGTTATGTAGATTACCCAACAAGTTTACATGGCCGAAGAATTAAATAAAGATGCCCGCAATGAGGCCAAGGCAGAGGCCCATTCTCGGTCTGAGACTGAGAAAACTTTGGGCAATCTTAAGGAAGATTACGCTAAGCTGTTCGAGTAGCTAAAAGAGGCGAATAGGGCCAGGGACAGTCTTGATGCAGGCCTCAAGAATGCTGAAAAGCAGGCCGAATATCAACGCCAGCAGTTGTATATGACTGAAATTAATCTGGAAACACAGAGGCAAATGGTGAAGGCTCTTCGAGCTGAGCTTCAGAAGGCCAGGGAAGCTGCCTAACTGGCCAAAAAGGCAGCCAAGGCTGAAAAACAAGCAGCATATAAGCTTGGGGTGGAGGAGACTCAAGTCAGACTCATAGAGGAGCTCTCTGTAGTATGCAGGGAATACTGTGATGTATCTTGGGGTAAAGCCCTTGATGCTGCTGGGATCCCTGCAGATTCTGATTTAAGGCGACTTGAGAGCATATATTACGATCCTGATATTCGTGAACTCCCAGGTCCTAACTCCTTTCACTCCAAACAAGTTCCAGATGCATCAGAGCAGCCATTGATTGGCCAAGCCCTTTCTACTCTCCCTAAAGCTCTTAAGGAGTCTGCTCAAGCTGGTGGCCAAGGCAAGAAAGCAGAGGATCTTCAGGACAAGGATAAGGGTCCGGATAAGAAGAAAACTCCTTTTGAATCCTAGGATCAAGCCCCAAATGTTGCTGCCACCCAGTCTAACCAGACTGTTGACCCCTTAGTCTCAACGAAGAAGGCTTAGATATTAGGACCTTTATTGTTGTTGCTGTTTTTTTTATTTTTATTGTTGTTGTTTTAGTGTTGTAAGGGACTGAAAAATACTATCTTTTTTATCAACGAAAGCGTTCTTCTTTTATTTTTTACATTTTCATTGCACACCTTATAAAGTTTATGGTTATTGCAAATAATGTTGATCTGTAACTACTTTAACCTGAGCAGGCTCAATAACAATATCCTGCTAATGATACAGATAACTTAGATAAATACTTGGCAAAAATTGGGTCATATAAGAGTTGTTAACGAACTTAGCAAGCAATGAAAGGTATAAAGGTTTTATATATTCTCTAATACCTAAGTAAATAATTAAAGACTTTACCTGAATTGGGTTATGTACAACACTTACAAAGGACACCATTGAGCATTAATTTTAAACCAAGTATATGATCCGAGAGGTCTAATATAAGTTAGGGTCCGCTTAAATACTTATAAAAATTGTAATGGATTGTTAACTAACTTATATCATCTGGTCCGAAGACTTCAGGCATGATTGGATTTAAGTTTAAACACCTATAAGAACTGTAATGGAGTGTTAACTAAGCCATATCATCTGGTCCGAGGACTTCAGGCATGATTGTATTTAAGTTTAAACACTTATAAGAACTGTAATGGAGTGTTAACTAACCCATATCATCTGGTCCGAGGACTTTAGGCATGATTGGATTTAAGTTTAAACACCTATAAGAACTGTAATGGCAAAAAATGCAAAACCTTTATGTAATAGATAAACATATTGATCAAAGACAAAATTCATTTAATAATAATACCTTTTAAGGTTGTTTACATTCCATGGGCATGGTATTACATGATCGTCTAAATCTTCTAAAAAATATGCCCCAATGCCAGCCTCTGAGGTAATACGGTATGGTCCTTCTCAATTGGGTCCTAACATTCCCCAAGCTGGGTTCTTTACAGTGCCCACAACTTTCCTTAACACTATATCACCAGGTATTAAAGGCCTTAGCTTTACGTTGGCATCATAACCCTGTCTGAGTTTTTGTTGGTAATATGCCAATTGAACCATTGCATTTTCCCTCTTCTCTTCAATCAAGTCCAAATTCTTCTCTAGCTGCTCATTATTGCTACTTGGATTGAATGAACTAGTTTTTTACGTTGGGAAACCAGTCTCCAGAGAGATAACAGTTTCAGCCCCAAAAGTCATTAAGAAGGGGGTCTTCCCAATAGATCTACGAAGTGTAATTCTATATGTCTAAAGGACATGTGGTAGTTCTTCCACCCATTTGCCCTTCGCGTCATCTAGTCTTTTCTTTAGTCCATTTACTATGGCCTTGTTAACAGCTTCTGCTTACCCATTCCCCTGGGGGTAAGCAGGGGTAAAGTATCTATTTGTGATTCCCAATTCGCAACAATAACTTTTGAACGCTTTGCTGTCAAACTGAAGGCCGTTGTCTGAGATGAGGGTATGAGGAATCCCAAACCGAGTGACAATATTTTTCCAAACAAATTTCTTTACGTCTACGTCTCTGATGTTAGCTAGAGGTTCAACTTCAACCCATTTGGTAAAATAATATGTGCCGACTAGAAGATACTTCCTGTTTCCTACTGCTTTAGGGAATGGACCCACAATATCTAAGCCCCATTGAGCGAATGGCCACAGGCTGGATAATGGATTAAGGAATCTCCTTGGTTGGTGTATGTTTGGTGTAAACCATTGACACTGATCGACTTTTTAACATATTCATGGGGCTCCTTTTGCATATTTGGCCACCAATAGTCTTGGATAATGGCTCTATGTGCCAAGGTTCTGCCTTTAGTATGGCTTCCACAGAATCCTTCATGTAATTTCTTGAGGAGTGATTCAGCTGTTTTAGGATGTATACACAACAAATACAGCCTGAAAAGGAATGCTTGTATAATTTCTGGTTTACCGGATAGCTAGAATCTAGTAGCCTTCCTCCGTACTTTGTCAGTTTCTAACCTTTCTTCAGGTAAAGTATCCTCCTTCAAGAATTGAATTATAGGGTCCATCCAACTTGGCTCAGCTCTGATTTGATGAACTCGGACTGCCTCTCTTCTTATCTCCGTGGGTTTGTGCAAGTCTTCAACGAGGACAACCCAAGGCAGATTCTGTGCTGAAGAGGTTGCAAGCGTGGCTAGAGAATCAACATGTGCATTATCATTTCTGGGGATGTGCAGCAAGTTAAAAGATTCGAACTCTGATTGTAGACATTTAACTTGGCTCAAGTACCCCTGCATTCTTTCATCTTTCGCCTTAAATTTCCCTTTTACTTGGCCGACGGCCAATCTTGAGTCCGAGAACACTTCCACTGACTTTCCTCCCATTCTTTGAACCATTGTCATTCCCATCAATAGAGCTTCATATTCAGCTTCATTATTTGTGGCCGTGAAGATCAGCCTTACTGACTTTTCAATAACGATTTTCTCAGGAGATATTAGCACTAACCCCACTCCAAAACCTTTTTGATTTGTTGCACTATAGACATACACCTCCCAGAATAAGGGGCCTTGTTGAGAGATCATGCCAACCGATTTTTCATCCATGTTCTATGCTGGTTTCAATTCTTCTAACGAGGGTTCAGTGAACTCAACCACCAAATCCGCAAGAACTTGTCCCTTTATGGAGGTACAGGGCATATACTTGTTGACACCCCCATTTTGCAACCCGCATTTAACTTCACATGGAGGGTAAAAAGGTAATTTTGTCTTGAAAATATTCATCTAGCCATTGGATCCTTAATCTCATTTCACTAAAATGATCTTGATGTTGTAACGATTAAATCGACTGGTCATAAGCCCTAATCGGACCACCAGATTGAAAGTTATCATCAAATCAAGTTTTAATGGCTGAGATGCACTATCACAAATTTAGTCCGATTATATGTGATTATGAACAATTGATTCCAATTGGTTATAAGCTTAATCAATTTGAGATTTATGACGTGTCATAATTTGATTGGTTAGGACTACATTTTATGGTGAGGTTACATATACCTAATTAATTTGAGAGTTAAACATTAATTATTCAATGAGTAATTTATGCAATTATCTTTTAATTAGAGTAAATTTGAAACCAATTAAGTCTGAAATAGGAGTGATTGGAGCCATTTACTGTTAATTGGGAGCTAATTTGGGACCTATTAATGTTAATTGTGCTGAAACCATTTTCTAACAAATAACCTCTGCTCACCATTTCATCAATATCTCTCAGAATATTTTGAATCTGTGAATGAGATTAATTTTTCCAGAAACTAGACATCCAGGGCTTCAATTTGAGCACAAGAATGAGACAATTCCGATCAGAATTGAGTTCGATATGATTTTTCGAATTTGGCTTTACAAGCTGTTACAGCAGCTACAGGAAAACCGAATTTTGGCTTGCTCCCCACTCCCACCAATCTCTCCATTTAATGCACCAAATTTTCCCCAAGGCTAAAATGAGGTCTAGGTTCATAATCTTTGTCAACTCTCATTAAATAGCCTTCCATTCATATTCCCTCCACTACTACTATATAAACTCTCCACCTCCTTCATTCCAAGACAAAAAAAAAAACCCCCTCTCTTCCCCTCTCTTGAGTTCTAGTGAAGTTGAGTAGTCTTGTCATATCTTGGTCTTCCTGAGACTCAAGGTATTGAGTGAGACTCACTCTTCCTCTCCTAACTCTTTTTTTCCTCCACCCTAGGACCTCCCTCAAAAGTCTCTTCCTCCACCATATGGATCTTGCATGAAGGTATAATCTATTTCCCTAATTATTTCTTGTGTTGCAATGATGAGAATTTAAGATTAAAGCATGATAATGATCATTTAAATTCTTTTGAATGTTTTTAAATGTTCTTATGTGTTCTTCACATGTTATTGGTTGTTCATCACATGTTCATGCATAAACACTAGTTTTGATCTTAAATCCACATCAAAAATATAAAAAACATGTTTGTTTCATAATTCTTTCAAGTCCTTGAATTTAGGATGTCACCATACACACACATTCACTAGAATTTATTTTTCAATCCAAATGAAATGCTTAATAAATTGAATTAGGGTTTATCACATGCACACACTTCAAATTCAGCATACAAATTGATTGATAACATATTGGATGATGTGATATGAATGTTGGCCACCATAGTCTAGAAGACCGGTTTCACCGGGCAAGGTGGGTGCCTAACACCTTCCCACTTTGTAACATAGCCTCCGAACTTAGATCAAGGGTTAGTAGATCAAGCGCTTATCCATGTAATTTTCGATTTTTAGATTGTAACTAGGAAACAAAGCCATATACTTTATCTTAGACTGTATCTAGGACCAAAGCCATGTAATTTTCCTATGATCAATGTAAATTTCAAATTAATAAAATGAGGATTTTTTTTTTTTTAATAATGGTTTTCTTATATTTCCAATAATTAAATAAGTGGCGACTCCATTGTTAGACCCTTAATCTAAAGGGGTAAATATAACTAGTCGAACCTTCATTTTGAGAGGCAATAACACGACTCCACCCTTTCACGTGGGTTTGGCCCAACATTCCTATAAAAAAAGGGGCCGGGGGCGCGGTGTCTCACAATACTTGATGTCAAAAGGCCTTAGAACTGTACCTCATTTAGCTATCCTCCCTGTGTAGTCAGCACTTCGGAGTATGGTTTTAAGCGAAAGTTGGGTAAGGACAACAATCGTATGTGCTTGGCAATAATGAGGCAGCTTTCGTGTACCAAGCACTATTGTTAGGATGGCTTTCTCCAATGGTAGATAACGAATTTCGGCCTCATGCAGCAACTTACTCACGTAATAAACTGCCCTTTGTACACCACAATCAACTCGTATCAACACCAGACTTACAGTATAAGGGGCCACAGCAATGTAGGCAAACAAGACTTCATTTGGCTCAAGACTAGACATGATTGGTGGCCGAGCTAGATAGTCTTTAAGTTGCTGGAAAGCTAAAGCACATTCTTCAGTTCACTCAAACCCTTTTCACTTGTTGATCAACAAGAAAAAAGGTCTACACCTATCCGCTGATCGAGAGATAAATCGGTTTAGAGCAGCGGCCATTCCAGTCAATTTCTGGACTTCTTTGGGATTCCGAGGTGATTGTAAATTGTTATCTGGTCAAGATTGACGTCAATCCCCCTATGAGTTACCATGTAACCCAAGAATTTGCCTAACCCCACACCAAACGAGCAATTGGAAGCGTTTAGACGCAACATGTACCTTCCAAGAACTTCAAAAATGTTTCCAAGATCATCCACATGCTCGGATACAACTTTTCTTTTCACCACCATGTCATCTATGTAAATCTCAATATTCTTACCCAACTGCAGTTTAAACATCCTTGTCATCATTCTTTGGTAGATGGATCTCACGTTTTTCAAGCCAAATGGCATCACTTTGTAGTGGTAGTTCCCAATAGGGGTGACAAAAGCAATCTTCTCTTGATCGTCCAGGGCTAAAGGTATTTGGTGATAACTTTGAAAAGCATCCAAGAAACTCATCCGAGGATGGCCAACAGTGGCATCCACTAACTGATCTATTCTAGGCATAGGGAATGGATCCTTAGGGTAAGTTTTATTCAAGTCTGTAAAATCTACGCACACTCGCCATTTTTCATTCTTCTTCTTCACCACCACCATATTTGCTAACCATGTAAGATAAAATACCTTCTTAATAGCTCTAGCTTGCTTAAGCTTCGTTACTTCTTCTCGTACTGCATCAGAGTGCTCCTTGAATGGGCGCCGAGGAAACTTCTTCTTAAGGGCAACCAATGGGTTGACATTCAAGTGGTGACAGATGAATTCTGAATTAACTCCTGGGGCTTCATAAGCATTCCAAGCAAAGATATCAATGTTTCTTCGGAGGAATTTATCAGCTCTTCCTTCTCTTGATGAGGCAACTGGGATCCAATCTGAAAGAACTTTTCCGGATCGTCTCCTACAGCAACCTTTACCAAATCTTCACACTTTGCCTCATCAGCTGAATTATCGATGGATAACGCCGATGGTTTTTACTGCTATAACTCCTTTCCTACATGAGCTGAGGACTCAGCCTCAGGTTTATGTTGGATAGCAGCCACCAAGCACTGCCTGGCCGCAAACTGGTCCCCCAGTATCTTTTTAACCTGACCCTCAGACGGATATTTAACCTTCTGGTGCAGAGTAAAAGAAACTGCTTCTAATGTATGAAGTCAGGGTCTAGCGACAATTGCTGTGTAGGGTGAATAGGCATCCACAACGATGAAATCTACCTCTACTACTTTTGAACCGGCTTGCATAGGTAGTCTAATTTGGCCTTTTGGGATGACTACCTTCCCCTCAAAACTCACCAAAGGGGAGCTTAAGGCGTTAAGTCCTCAGATTTTAAGTTCAGCCCTTTCTAAAGGTCGAGGTACATTATCTCGGCCACGCTATCTTGATCCACCATCACCCTCTTCACATCATATCCTCCAATTCGAAGAGTGATTACCAAAGTATCGTCATGGAGTTGGATGGTTCCAATCTTATCCTCATCCAAGAAGCCCAGGACTAGCGAAATTTCCATTTTAGCCCTCTTTGGATCCTGATTAACATCTCCTGTGGATAGACGAGCTACAGATATTATCCTAGATGGGCAGGATCCGGTTCTCCCCGGTGCAGCGAAGATGACATTGATAGTTCCCAAGGGGGGTCTTGAAGAAACATCTCTTCGAGATTCTGAGCTTGCCTGGCTCCCCTGACAACTAGAATGATGCAAGAGTTGTTTTAATTTGTCCTCGCGAACAAGCTGGTCCAAGTGATCCCACAGACTTCTACAATCTTCCGTTGTATGCCCATGATCCTGATAGTACTGGCAATAGAGGTTATGATTACGTCTTTCAGGATTTCCCATCATCTTATTCGATCGTTTGAAGAACGGTTCATTTTTAATCTTCTCCAAAACTTAATGCACTGGTTCTCAGAACATGGCGTTAACTGCTTGAAGTTTCGTCGATCCTGATTGTCCAGTAAAATCTCTCCGTGGTCTATTGTTACTATAACGATCTGATCTGAAATCCCTCCTCTCCTAAGGGATAACCTTATCCTTCCCTTTCCCCTGCTATTGATCTTCTTCAACCTTTTTATACTTATCAATTCTGTCCATCAGTTGACGCACACTGGTGACAGGTTTGCCGGTCAGAGATTTCCTCAAACCGTGATCAATAGGGAGGCCGAGCTTAAATGTACTAAGGGCCACTTCGTCAAAATCGCCATCCATCTCGTTAAACATCTCCCAGTACCTATCTGAATACGTTTTCAGGGTCTCACCCTCTTGCATGTTCAAGGATAGCAGAGAAGCCAAAGGCCGAGTGACTCTACGACATGTGACAAAATAGGAACCAAATGCTTAAGTGAGTTCTTTGAAGGAGCTTATAGAATCTGCTCTCAGGCTATTGAACTACCTCATTACAACTGGTCCCAAACTTGAGGGAAAAACCTTACACATCAAAGCTTCATCCTTGGAATAGACAGCCATTCTTTGGTTGAAATGGCTCACATGTTCCACAGGGTCTGTCCGACCATTATAGATAGTGAACGTTGGTTGATGAAAACGACGAGGAAGTCTTGCCTCTTCAATCTTACGCGTGAAAGGTGATCTAGAGATTTGGATCAGGGCCTTGCTCATAGCGTCATTCCCTACACCTCCACGTGATGGGCTTCGAGGCTGCCGTTTACGATAATGTTCATCCTCATAGGAAAAGGATTCACTAGGTGGGGTTCAAGACTTTCGCTTGTAATTAACATCTTGTTCGTCATTAGAGTTCAAAGAAGTCCACTTCCTCTTTGCATGGCGCAACTCCCTTTTTAACTGATCAATCTCTAGTTGCATGTTCTTGTTATTCTCTGCATGGGACATATGACTTCCACCTCGAGGTTGGTTTCAGTCAGTATGTATGGTATGCACACTACCTTCATGATCACCTCTCTGCTCCAAGTTGAGAAAAGGATCAACGTATTGGGATGCCCTGGATTCTGCTGATTGTGGGCCTGGTTTTGCCATCGTCAACCATTGCTCTTACTCGTGCTCAAGCTCTTCCCACAGATGGCGCCGATTGTAGGGTCAAGATTTGTAGCCCAAGCCCAAAAGATGTGGGATGTGAGCCCAACGAGCCTAATACAATGAATTTGTAGAGAATTGGTGAAAGAGCTGGGCTATTTGTGAATTAAACAACGGTTAATAAAGATATAAAAGATGAATAAGCACAAAAACACACTTGAAACTTGATTAAATTGGTGTCCGAGGAGATAAACTATGAACTGAACCACTGTTCTTGAAAGTTAATACAATCCTTAATGCTATAGTAAATCTTCTTCTTCCTTTCTTTTCTATTTTTTCGATCCTCCTCTTATGGGAGGTCTTTTACATTATATAGTTTCCTTTTAGACCATCTTGATTGTACACTTGTTCATCATCTAAGCCTTCACTTGAGTATATGTCCCATCAGGCATCTTCTTTGGCTCTCCGTGAATGGTGGTGGTTGATATTGCACTGTTCAGGGGTCTTCTCTATATAAATGCAGCCAGAAAAGTTGCTGCAGTGCATTTAATGCGGTGGTAGTAGCTTTTCCTTTAGATATTTCTATATTCTTACCATTTTTATACATGCCTAAAGTTCATCCTTATCGTTAGAACTTTTTGGAAGGTCACCTAAGTCACCCAAGTACTTACTTGAACGATATTCATTGTATCCGAGAAGGATACACTCCTCGGATTATATTCTCCTATCTTTTCCTTACGTGATTCTCCACTCTAGGGCCTCTCCCAATCGTTTACTCATCCTCGGACGTACCTACATCCTCAAATAGGGCCCAAGGCCCAATATACAAACCTGGGTTCTTATCCCCACATATCTATATATATATATATATATGTGAGAGAGAGAGAGAGAGAGAGAGAGAGAGAGAGACATTTAAGTCTTGATAAAGGAGGAAAATGAGAAGAAAAAAAAAGTAAAAATATTGGGCTTAGTGGTCCTAAGCCAAAAAAAAAAAAAACCTGTGTTTTATTTTTTATATATAATTTTTATTTTGAGAATCTAATTTATAAGTAGATAAAACAATTTGAAAATCAACAAGAGAGTAACCCTATTTTTTAGGTAATGTTTTAGTGGGAGTTAGAGTTATATTTTTACCAGATTGTCTTTTAGTTTTGTCTCTTCTTAAACATTAGGATGTAAGGGTATTTTTTAACCAAAAAAATAAGAATCCCAAATAAGGGAAGCCCCTTAAATAGTAGTATAGATAATAAACTCTTAGTTTGAATAGAATTTAATTTATTGACATTTAAATGATAAAATTTTACCTAAATTAAAAATTTGTTAAATATCATTCCTTAATTTGAGGAAATATATTCTAAAAAATAATATAAAATTAATTTACTAATTAATTTAAGTAAAAAAATTAAAATTTTATATAAGAGAACCAATAACTTAAATGGGTGTCTATTGTTTTACTTCTTTATATTAAGCTACTTTTTTTTGAGAGAATATTAAGCTACTTTTGACATAATATCCTTCATGCAAATTTAAAAGCAAAGAACAATAAGTAAGATGGATTTATTAAAAATATAAGCGTAAGTTGCATATTGGGAAAAACAAAATACAACAATGTGGGTGTATTATGTGGGATTTAATTATAGAGATGACTTTATTGGTTAAAAGAAATTATATCGAAAAGTCATGGCTTAATATATATATATATATATATATTAGTTGGAGTAGAATTTAAATTTCTAAAACTTAAATGGTAAAGTTTTATTTAAATTAAATTATTGTTACATCTTATTCTTTAGTCAAGAGTCTTGTTGCTTAATATTCTAATAAAATATTAATTTATTAAGATGCAACTTGAGGAAAAAAACAAAAACAAAAAAGTGAGATGTATGGGATTTAAGTTTAGAAAATTTTAATGATAGATTTTTAGTTTTATTTGAATTACACAATTGTTGAATGTTATCCCTTAATTTGAGGAAATATATCATAACAAATAATATAAAATTAATTTACTAATTAGTTGTTCATAAAATGTTGATAAGAGACTTTTAGTTGGAGTAGAAGTCAAGAAATTTTTTTTTTTTTTTTTTTTTTTTTTTTTTATGAAAGAATACGTGGGTTGTTATTTGGGATTTAAGTTTTATTTTTTTTAATAATAAACTTTTAGTTTGAATAGAATTTAAATTTATTGAATTTTATATGTATAAAATTAATTTATTAATTAGTTGTTCTTAAAATATTGATAATAGAGTTTTAGTTGGAGGAGAAGTTAAAAGGTGGGTTTTTTTTTTTGGAGAAAGAAAAAGTGGTAATTTTAAGTTTTTTTTTAAGAGAAAAAATGGTAGTTATTTGAGCACCTGTTTGTTTTGGCACGTGTCAACCTTTCGCTCACTATTCATCCACTCGAATACCTTTTTTTTTTCCTTTTTTTTTTGACAAACACTCGAATCCCATTTCTAATATATATATATATATATATATATATATATTACTTTATTTAACTTTAGAATTTTTTATAATCTATAGCATATAAGAGAATTCACTTCTTTCAACTGTACTTTTATGTGGTTCAAAAATACCCTCACTGTTAAAGAGTAACTTCATTTAGAAATATGGTCATAAATGTCAAATAACAAATTTCATTTTAAATTCAAAAAAAAAATTCCTAAAATTTAGGAATTTTTCCCTTCAACAAAGAAATTACAGTTACTACTTATCTCTAAAGTTTATCATTTTTATTTGTTTGAAAAATAAATATAAATATATATATATATATATTTTTAATTATAATAAATACAAATTATTAATTTTTACCAAAAAAATATAAAAGAATCTCTGAGTAGACACTTAGAAGCTAATAAATTGATAAAATTTTACTTAAATTAAATAGTTGTTAAATATTATCCTTAAATTTAAGAAAATTAACCGTAACAAATAATATAAAATTAATTTATTAATTAGTAAAAGTAACTGCTTAGCGCAGTCAGGTTTCAAACTCAACTTTTATTATTCCGTATAGAATTGTATTTAATAATATGATAGGATGTCAATTTTCAATAAAAATCAACAAATGTCCCAAACAAACAACATTTCGCATTTCAGATTTCAGACAACAAAGCCAATTTAGTTCAAACCCACCCAAAACGAAAAGTCTTCTCTCTCCCCCTCTCTTGACGAAAATGTCAGATGGAGCGTTGACCATCGTAGACGGGACTCAGCTGAGAGCGGCGGACTTGACGGTTGTAGCGGCGGAAGACGACGCCGATTTGATGACCGGAGCTAAGGTGTTGGAGCTGGCGGAATCAAGAGCCACCTCCGCTCTCTTCGGTCTCTCATTACCCCAAACTCTCAAGTCCTCCGCTCTCCAAAGCATCAATCTCAACGATGAAGACGACGTCGTCTCGTTCCGCCAAACCCATCTCTCATCTGACCAAGCTTCCCTCAAGCTCAACCACTACCTCACCGCCATCGCCGACCAACTTAAAGGTACCCACCTCTAAAAACAAACATATTATATTCATATTTATTTTTGTATAATGTATAATAATATAATGTCACGACTTGGACACATAATAAGTACTAGTCACATGTGTTTTAAAATAGACTAGTTATAATTGGAGCTCATTTTAGTTGCTTATATAGCCCAGATCGATATAGTATATGTACGACTTGGACACATGATACAAGTGCTAGTCACATGTGTTTTAAAAGGGACTGGTTATAATTGGAGCTTCTCGTAATTGTTTATATAGCCCAGATTGATATAGTATATGTATGACTTGGACACGTAATATAAGTGCTAGTCACATGTGTTTTAAAAAGGACTAGTTATAATTAGAGCTCATTGTAATTGCTTAGTTGATATAGTATATATACCACTTGGACAAATAAGTCCTAGTTACATGTGTTTTAAAATTTAAAATAGACTGGTTATAATTGAAGCTCGTCGTAATTGCTTATATAGCCTAGATCAATGAAGTATATGTAGGGCTTGGACATATAAGTGCTAGTCACATGTGTTTTTAAATATATTGGCTATAATTGGAGCTCATCGTAATTGCTTATATAGCCCGGATCAACATTGTATATATACAACTCAGACATATAAATGCTAGTCACATATTTTGAAATCAACTGGGAGCTCGTCGTAATTGCTTATATAGCCTAGATTGATATAGTATATGTACGACTTAGTAGATGCACATATAGGTGTTTTATACATATATTTAGCTTGATCAGCAATTGCTTATATAACCTAGATCGATGTAGTATGTGTACAACTTAGTATATGCACATATAGGTGTTATATACATATATATGGAGCTTGATCAGCAATGATCTTAAACGTTTTCTTATAGTTTGTTAGTTGGTTATGTTTGATGGTTGGAAAAATGTGAGAAATGGAAAGAAAAATCAACTTTTTCTGAGCTTACACAATCGAAAATAGTGTGTTTGTGTGTGTTAATTTGGCCTTGTTTGGTTGTTGGGAAGATGTGGGAAAAGGTTAAACATTGTGTAATGTAGGCTATTTGGAAAGAGAGGAACAAGAAAAAGAGAGAAGATGAATGTTTTTGGATCTTGAAATTCTGTTTTATCAAGTGCTTGGACTAATTAATAGACGATTCTATGTATGTTTGTGTGTGTATGTATAATTGAGCTCAAATGCCTATGATGTTAATGTGTAATGGTATATTTTGTTAGAAGTTTGGACTTTTGATTCTCCTTGTTGACTGAGAAAATGTGAGAAATGGAAAGAAAAATCAACTCTTTCTGATCTTACAAATCAAAAACAGTGTGTATCTATCTATCTATCTATATATATATATATATATATATATGTATATTACTTTTGGTCTTGTTTGGTTGCTGGGAAGAGATGGGAAAAGATTACATGTTGTGTTATGTAGACTATTTAGAAAGAGAGGAACAATTGTACTTTTGAAGGGGTTGAGAGATCCATTAATGTTATGGTATAATTTGTTAGAAGTTTGGACTTTTGGTTGTGCTTATTGGCTGAGGAAATGTGGGAAAAGAGAGAGAGTGAATGCTTGGATCTTATTGATTGGTTTGACCAGTTTATATGAAATTGACATTTCATATACACATATACGTGCATGTGTGTATGAATTTATAATTGAGCTTAATTACCAATGATGTTACACATAATGATATAATTGGTTAGATGTTTTGGGTTTTAATTACTTATTAAAAAAAAAAAAAAACTTTTGTGATTTGGCCTTTGGGTATGCTTGGTTGCTAATAAAATGTGAAAAACGGGAAGAAAAATTAACAATTACGATTATTAAAAAATCAAAGAATATGAATTTTGTTTTTTACTTTGCCTGTGTTTGATTGCTAAGCGATTGTGGGGCAAAAGACAACTATAATTCTTTAATCTTCAAAATCATACTTATTAATTGGTGGAACTAATTAATTTATATACATAAGTATATATGCATATTTTTTTGTATGTATGCACATAATTTTTGTTAACATTTTTGATGAACTGAAAAGGATACATGCTTATGTGCAAAAATTGTGGTCAGATGATCCGCTTGTTATATCGATATTGGATGGGAATATTCTCCGATTGTTTTTGGACGACGAGGATGACTTTGCAATGATAGCGGAGGACTTGTTCACCGATTTGGATGCAGAAGATAAGGGAAAGATCAGCAAGAATGAGATACGAAATGCACTTGTCCACATGGGAGTTGAAATGGGCGTTCCTCCTTTCTCAGGTTTGCTTTTCAAATGACTGTACCAGTAATAATTTTTGCTGGTAAATTGATTCGTGATTTTTTGGTTGACTTTGGATTCTCTGAATATTCTTCTGATATTCAGTTTTGGATTTGAAATAATTGTCTATAAAAGAAAGAAAGGTAAAAAAGTGGGATAGGAAAAGAAATTTTGAATCCAGAAAACAGAGAAAGTAAAAGAACTTAATAGACCTTATGGAATGGACTTTTCTTAGAGTTGATACTAACAACTTCTGGCACAATATTGGTCATTGTATTATCCCCTAAAGGTGACAGGGGGAACAACCATCTGCCATATAATCTGAAAATGTTTTTGCAACATTATCAATGAAAAATACACTTGCCCATTCATGCTTAAACTGACACATACACATTAGACATGGTTGATATTGTGTTTGTTCTTGCTATTTATATGACATCTCAATAGCCTTGGTCTAGATAGTTACAGCCATGAGAGATAACTTTTGTCATGTAAAATCTCCCGTTTATTGCTTCTTCTTTTTGCATGTTTCGTTTGTTAGGTCACCTCTAACAATTGGTCCTTTTAAGGTGTCTAGGCCTGGCCTGAACAGCTTATCAGTCTTCTCCTCCCCCTCCCCTCCCCATTAAATGATTGTAGATCAACCAACACCTCCCCCCCCCCCCCCCCCCCCCCTGCTGCAGCTGTGATTTTGCAAGTATGTCTCCTGGAATTAAGAGAATTCTGTTCTTTGTGGGAAGACTCAATTCCCTTCTTCTGGACCAAAGCTAGCTCTTCTATTGACACCATACCTTCTATTAGCATAATGGTTAAATTAGATTCACTCTTTTCTAACAGATAAAGCTTTTGGACAAGTAGTAGTTTATCATGGTATTAAAGCAAGTGGTCTTGAGTTTGGGTCCACACATGAGGGGGAGTGTTAGAATAATGGTTAGATGATCAAACTCACGAGTTTAAGAATTTGGGACATGTGGTAGCTTATCACCATATATGGGGCTATATTGTTTATTCATCTCTTTATTTTTACATTTTAGTTAAATGGAATTAGACCAATATATGGTGATAAGCTACCACATGTCCCAAATTCTTAAGCTTGCGAGTTTGATCATCTAACGATTATTCTAACACTCCCCCCCATGTGTGGACATAGGCTCAAGACCACTTGCTCTAATACCATGATAAACTACCACTTGTCCCAAAAGCTTAAATTGTTAGAAAAGAGTGAATCTAATTTAACCATTATGCTAATAGATGGTATGGTGTCAATAGAAGAGCTAGCTTTGGTCCAGAAGAAGGGAATTGATTCTTCCCATGAAGAACTAAATTCTCTTGATTCCAGGCGACATACTTGCACAATCACTGCAGCAGCAGGGGTGGGGGGTTTGGTTGGTCTACAATCATTTAATTGGGAGGGGAATTAGACCAATGGTAAAAAATTTGAATCGCAATCTAAGGTAGACAAGCCCACAATCAAAAGTATTATCCTGGATATCATAGGTTGCGATCTCATGTGGAAGCAATAGAATTCTTGGGCCAATTGGAGTCCAATATAAAGCTAAAAAATCTGCTAAATGGATGGTGTGTTTTGAAGTGCACTCCAATTTAATCTTGACATGCAATATCCTTAGAAGGAGATACAATTATGTATGTTGCTTGGAATTCTTAACTTTCCAGACATATTATTATGGAAGGCAAGATCAAGGTCAATATTAATTGCTTCCAACCCAGATGACAATAGGAGGAGAGTTCAACAGTGGTACCTAGCCCACAATGAGAGACTCACAATAAGCTTGCTGATAGTATTTACTCTTAAATTTTAAGTATTGGTTATTAATTCCACTCATTCCATTGTTCTCAATTAATAATCCACAAGGTGAAATTGAACAGAATTTCCTCTGCTAAATGATATCTTGAGGAAACATGGGGCCGAGGGAGAAGAAGAATTGGGCCAAGCACAATTTGCACAATTGCTCCAGCCTGTTCTTCAAGAGCTAGCAGAGGTGTTGGCTGAAAAGCCCATTGTTGTCATCCAGAATATCAAGGTTATTAATGGCTCTAAGCTAAAAAAGGTACTCCAACCCCATATCTTTTCTGTTTATTATCAATTCATTGTCCTGAGTTATTTTTTCCTTTTGTTTTTCATTTTTGTCTTTTCTGCTAAGAAGTTTTTTTCTCTTTAAATTTCCTCTTTTTTTTTTTTTTTTTGCTGAATCCTAAATGTATTTATTCAACAACTTGTTTTGTGAAATCTACTTCCTCTTCAGGAAAGTGAGGTATTACCGGTCCTTGGGTATAATTTTGAATATAACAAACAATGTTGATTTCATTTCTAGTTAGAAAACTTTAAACTGTAATATGAATGTGGAAAATAACTTACATATATATATATATATATAGAGAGAGAGAGAGAGAGAGAGAGAGAGAAGGGAGGATATGCTATCATCTAGAATAATTGCAGGAAGTTTGTATGATTTTAATAAGCATTTCCAATAGTTTAAAATTTTGTGGAAATTCTAAAGGTGGTATCATACAGGATAAAATATGTTTCAGCTTACTTTTAGACCATTTGACAATTTCTGAATCCTGGATCTGAGGGGCTGGTTTGGAGTGCTTTAAGCTGGAACAGAGGCATTTCATAGAAGAAACTTCAACAAAAGCTTGAAAGAGGGGTGTTTTTTATTTATTTATTTTTATTTTTATAGTAATTTGAAGAAAGGAAGGAGTAGATGAAGGTACTTTTGGTATTTAGCTTCAAACCCATCCTAAAAGGAGTAGACTTGTAGAGTAGCTGTGAGACCCTCGATTATGTGGATAAGATTGGATAAGTGTGTGATGCGCAGGCACATGCTAAGTCCTACATTGAGTGTTTACTAGGTCGCATTGGCTTATATAAGCAATTACGAGGAGTCTAAATTGTAACTTTGCTTGCCCTTTTGGGCACATATGCAGCTTTCCTCTGGTCATGATATTAGTTTAGGCTGAAAGAGTTGTTTTTCAACAATAAATCAGCTAATTTGCTTTGGTCAATTGATTTGTTATAGGAAACTTAATACTAAAAATTCTAATTATAAAAAATGAATAAGTTTGATCTTAAAAGTATAAGTTAATGTATATTAGTAAAAACAATAAATATCTAAGTTATTTTAAAATTAACTTTTTGGCATTGGTAATGGGAAGAAGCATTGGAAAGTTATGTGACATTGGCAGCCAGATTGGCCATGCCATTTGAGTTTTGCTCTAGTTTTTTACGATCCTAGCCCTTCATCTGAACGATGACCAAACTAATTTTACAAATTTTGCTGGCCTGAAGCTCTAGCATGTTTCCCAACTTCTTCGAACAAATTTGGAATTTTCCCACAATTGTAAAAAGCATTATCAATAGATATTCTATTTTGATAATTAGATTTTTCTATTCAATAAATTCTGATAAACTTGAGATAACTTTGCAGCTTTTGGATGATGAGAAGGAATTAAACAACATCATTGACAAGATATGGGAGGAAAAGCATCGTGGAAAAGATGGTTTAGCAAGTGTTGAATTAATCAGGGGCTTCCTTGAGAGAAATGGGACAGGGTTGGGCTTGCCACCATCAGAAGCCAATGAGGCAGTGGTTCTTCTTTATGATGCAGTGTTTGCTGATGTGAAGGATGGAAAAATAGCTGTGGAAGTAGAGAAGGATGAACTTGGAAAACTTGTGAAGGAGATCCTCAATAAATTTGCTGAGCTGCTCGAAGCTAATCCCCTTTTTCATGACACTAATCATTGAGTTTGAGGCAGAGACATAGTCGTTACCCGGCATATCAGATTCTTCAGTTTTCAGAGCTTCTTCTTGCTAATGAAGCATTACATATCACCAGTTTTTTAATGTTTGTATGTCCCCCTTACAGCAATCTATCAACAAAAAGTGCACTGTAACCTCATTCTCTATTGGTGGTGTTGGTTGATAACATGTTCCAAATGATTTAAACAATATATATGAGGCCCTTGAGCGGCTGCATGGGTATATATATACCTATGTTATAGAAAACATAAACAAGTTTTTAATATAGATTAAACAGGAAAATAAGGGTTTTTTTATCCAGTTTGATATCACTGAGTTGAATTGGTTGTTGCTTTACTGTTTGACATATAAAGTGTCTGAGCCAAGAACCATCTCGGATGGAATTGGTCCAACAAAATTTTAGCAGCCAAGTCTTGTTCTGCCAGCTGGGGGGCGAGTTATTTATTTATTTATTTAAATTTATTTCTCAATTCTAGATTGTCAAAATATATAGCAGAATTCACTAAAAAAACAAGTTTTCCCCTACATGTTCATGAGTGATATCAATACTGTCACTCTATGTTCATGAGGGATCTATGTTAAGCCTGGAATGGAGACTGCAGTCAGATTGGACATAGGCCTAGTTAGCTTGTGAGATAATGCTTCTACAACAGCTCTCCAGCTACACTAATCATTATACAAGTTTACACGAGAAAAGCTTTGTTTTGTCATTTAGAAGAAGCAGCCTTGGAATTGAGCACATAACAATGTCTTGCTCGTTTTGGACCTTGATCAAGCTTTTGGTTGAGACAATAAAAAGAGACTTGGCAGGGTAAGGCTGGGCCTGATCATTGGTGCCTCGTTCCCATCTCCCAATATTTATTAGAGCTATATATATAATCCTCTAATGGGATATGACGACTCTTACTACCATAACCATGATCTAAATGTTGATGCTAATGTTGATGAAAAATGATTCCAAGGAAGAGATAGATGGGACTAGACATCTTTAACGCTTAAAGAAAAATAAATAAATAAAAAGGTTCCCAGAAATGTCTTCAAGCATGTCACCCTTATCTTCATCTACCAGAAATATTTACTCCTTTGTTAGAACCATATTCGGATGAAGATCATCAAGGAACCAGGCCCCCTACTCACTTTGACATTTGTCAACCAAGCCCCTACTCTTTTTGGCATTTGTCAACAAGGAATCAGGTCCCTATTGTCCTTTGTAAAGGCTATTGTAATATGAATGTAAATTATTTCTGTGTTCTATTGTCTATAAATAGGCTTCTAGTTTTTTTGAAACAGGCAGAATGGAGAAAGCCCTTGTAAGATGTCCCTCAGTGTCTCTTATGTCTAATGTAAAAAGGCTGTTAAATCTAATAATATCTTTTAACTTATTGTATCTTGTTATGTGTACTATCCCATACTTTCATGTTATCTTTTATACATTCTTAACGATATATATTTTTAACCAGTTCCTATAATCTTCTTACTCCCTCTTATGTTAGTTCCTCTCTCTGTATAAACACACATAAACACAATAGTATTTGAAACTATAGGCTCCATAATATTTGTTCTTAACCACCGTGTCAAGACACCTAATAGTTTTTTTTTTTTTTTTTTTTTAAATGAAAGTGTGAATCAAATCTAACACGTTTTAAAAAAGAAAACTTATTTTTCACTTTGGAAGTTCCTTTTAAAAAAAAGTCAAAAAGTGTTTTAAAGAAGCAGAAAGGGCGGTGCTTTTTCAAAAGAAAACAAAAATGCTTTTCATGTAAAGATTTACAAAATCACTTTTTAAAAAATGGGACTAAAAGTTCTTAAATCTATGATTTTTTTTTTCTTTAAAAAAGTGAAAATAGAAGGAATATGAGAAACAAGTTAAAATGTTCAATTTATTATCAGTGCTTTGGCTTACCATAAGCACATTGAAATGCAGTATCACATGCCTATCATGTAGTATGTCAGACATTACTACTTATCAGTGATCTAAAGATTAAAAGGATATCTCACACCAGTCCAAGTCCCAAAAAGGCATTTGGAAAGGATAAGCACCACATGCAACTCTGCCCCACCTTTGATGGATTTTCTCAAATTCAATTGGCAAAATCATTACTTTCAGAGATTTTTTTTTGGTTGTTGATGAAGCATTACTTTCAGAGATTGATATGAGAATTGAGAAAGAGGTTGATAGATAGTACATCCCAGTACTTGTTCAACCTCTTGTGCTACCACGTAAACAAGATGGGATCCCCATGTTTTTCGTGAACCTTAACACCTTTGCATCACAACCGCGTCAGATATTATCCCATCTCAAATTCTCAACCACTCAATCCACTGTCCTAATTTCAAAGGAAATCTATCAAAGGTCGCAATAGTTTTCACCTTTCACTATCTGAAATTATGACAAATGGGGACAATAGCATTACTTTTTTATCTGCTTGAATTGCCTGGGCGATTAGGGGCCCAAACACTTACCAACAAGAACGTGACTTCATATTTATCACAAGAGGCTCACAAGTTTGTGTCATAAGCAATACAATTTTTCTGTTTTGGGACATGGGCAATAAAACATTTGGTGCTACTGCTAAGTGCTAACTGCTTGGAAACGGTAACAAGGGAAGTAGTGAACCAAAAAGTAGCTATAAGAGAATAGCTCAACAGCACAAACAAAACAAACTCTTCTCTTCACTTGAAATTTTTATTTAAAGAAAGTCGACTCACTGGCAAGATTTTATTTTTTGGATCAGTGAAATGAAGAGAAGACACTTTATAGTTCAGAATTTTTTTTTTTTTTGGATTTGACAATGTACAAAATGTCACATTATTCATTTATAAAATTCATGAAATAGATTTATTATATTTAATCTGAATTAAGAAATTGATTCATTTCAAATGAAGAAAGTCCTAGATCCATTTCGAGGATTCTAATATGAGGGAACCAAAGCTTGAACTTTAAAACTAAATAAACAAAAGAAAAGGTGGTTCATTCATGATGCCCACAATTGATATGAATTGATATTGCTAAGAATCTATGGGGGTTAAGATTAAGTTATGATTATACTCTCAAGAGGTAGCATCCAAGGCATTCTTACCCTCTAGGCCTCTAATGTATAAGTTTCTGTTATGTCCCATGTACACGTGGAACCAAAAGATGTAGCTGCAGCAGATAGTGATGCTGATTGCTGAGATAATGATGATGTTGCCTCAAGTATTAGTTGTTACTAGTGAAAGTCTCGTGCCTTGGATGACTTTAATCACAAATTTTCTTTATATATATATATATATATATATTTAAGAAATAATAACTAAATAACTTATTATTACATAATTTTAGAACTCGTTTCTAATAAAATGAATTTCTTTTTTTTTGGTAAAAATAAAATGAATAATTATTTTTACATAAAATGCATAATTTTGTATATTTTTCCTTCTATATAATATCTATAATTAGAATTATCAATAAAAAAAATTTTACTTATTTTTTTATTATTCATTATTTATTAATTAAGAGGGTGACTTGAATTCAAGCAGTTAGATCTTTTCTAATACTTGCATAAATAAGATTAACCTAAATTAATTAATTCCAAATTAACTTAAGATTAAAAAATCAATTGTACTTGTACACCTAAAAGAAATTTCATTTTTAAGTCTTATTTTGATATTTAAATCATCTGTTTTAGTGTTGATTTTATTCAAATGATTAGCACCCTAACTTATACAACTTGAGTAATTAATGTCTCAAATTATATTATGTTTTAGCCTTTAAGAACACATATATTAATATTACAAATGAAAAACAATCCAAATTTTTGAACTAAAAAAAAATGAAAAAGAAGTTAAGTAAAGATAGACTTACATAGAAATTTGGACCTATAAATCTAATTAAGCCAAATATTATCTATGATTTAAAATGATATAAGAGGAATTCTAAACTAAATTTAGTTAGACTTTCAAAGAAATATAAGAGGATTTCCACATACTAAGAAATTAACACAAAGCACAAACTAAATTTTAAAATATAAAAATAGATAAACATTAATAAAGTCTTAACAATCAATAAGTGAAAATAACTTGGAATCAGATTGCATTACAACACACAAAAGACATTGTGGGGCCCAAAGATTTGGCAACCCCGGCCCACTCCATATCGGGCCCAAGGCCCATGCCGAGGACAATGCAGTATCCAAGGATGAGCAGGGAAGGCCCAAATTGTCAATGAGCATCGTCGAGAATATTGAAGAGGGGAAGGTCGGCGCCCCACCAAAGCACCCTCCCAGAGCATACCAAAGAAAAAGACAAGTACCCAGGGTTAGACGGGGGAATATGGCGAAGGAGTAATCCATAAGGGAGCTGTCATCCCCACATTAAAAGCACGCAACAAACACTCTGGCCACATTAATGAAGAATTGACCGTTGAACAGTGATGTCTTGGTTACTTCAACTAACAGGAGGTCTGGAAAGGCGGTTGATGGGATAAGCCCTCAGACACAGGCTCAGATGATCAACAAGTGGAGGGCAGAGATCAGCTGAATAGGACTATATAATGAAATGAACGCCCAGAGAAGAAGGGGTTCAGAGTTCGGGGGATTCGGGGACAACCCCTATTTTCATTAGCGCTCAGAGAAAAGCTCCTCGGACTGGGCCGAGGATGAACTTCCCCTTAGAAAACTTAGCTAAATCTCACTTGATGATCCTGTAAACCCACATCAACCGTTGTATCATTCACTAATGCCTAGTCCTTCTATCCACTCTCTACAAATTTATTGTATAGGATTACCTAGGCTTGGGTCCACTCATCCCCAGGAGGGAAGTGCCCGAACCGGGTCCCTACAAACATGTTTTGAACCAAATTTTTTGTAGTGATAGTCAATTGAAAAAAAATCAAAACACTTACAAACTAAACACATAGAATAACCAAAACCTAAAAGGCTAAAACACACAAAATATTTCAAAAGTTGATAATTTAAAAAAATTAAATAAAAAACTTACCTAAGAGAAACTAAGAACTTAAATGGGTGTCCCTTATTTTGTTTCTTTATAGTAGACTTCCTTTAACATAACATCCATAGATGAAAAATTAGTAACAAATAACAATAAGTAAGATGAATTTATTTAATCAAAACTATAATATACAAATGCATATGCGTAAGTTGCAACTTGAAAAATAAATAAATAAATAAACAAAAACGTGAGGTGCAAGAAGTAATCTATGGAAAGACCATTGGTGAATTTTGATAACAGATTTTTACTTGGAGTAGGATTTAAATTTCTAAAACTTAAATGATAAAGTTTTAGCTAAATTAAATTATAATTAAATCTTATCCCTTGATTTGAGGAAATCTATTCTAACAATTAATAAAATAATTTTTTAAATAATTAATAAAACATAAGATTCAACTTGAAGGGAAAAAAAGCATGGGATGTTGTGTGGGATTCCAAATTTCGGTTTAGAATTTTTTTTTAATTTTTTATTTTTAGGGAAGGAAGTTAAAAAAAATTATAATAGACTTTTAGTTTGAATAGAATTAAAATGATAAAGTTTTACATAAATTCAACTATTTTTAATTTTATCCCTTAATTTGAAGAAATATATCCTAACAATTAATAAAAAAAAATTAATTTAATAATTAATATTAAGAGTAGTTGTTTATTAGGACAAAAAATTGTTCCAAAAGGAAAGAGAGAGAGAGGGAGAGAGAGAGAGAGAGATAGTATCATATAAATTTATCAACTCCTATGAATCTATACAACATGTGTATCATTCCATTACAAATACATATGTGTAAGTTGCAACTCAAAAAAACACAATAAACCAAAAAAAAAAAAAAAACGTAGGGTGCAAGAGATTCTATGGAAAGACCACTGGTGAATATATATTCTTAGATTATTGATTGACCCTAGTTAATTAATTTAATTACCCAAGTTGATTAATTAGGTCAAGTTACATGCAAAATCGTGGAGGCACAAACAAATCACCAAATAATCTAGAGTGCAACTGAAAGTAAATTGACACAGTGATTTATTGACTAATGGGGAAACCTTTACAAGACAAAAACCTTACAAGGTGATTTTCAAGTCACCACTTCCAAGAATCACTAATCAAAATTAAAAGATTACAAGTACAAGAAATCTTACCCCAAACCTGGCTTATCCCAAAGTACCCACCTACAGTAGAATCCTTATGTCAATCCCCAATTGTTCTTGATTTTGTAGAGACTTCAACCCTTTGCACGGATCCCAGTATGTGACCAACCACCAGCAACTTAAAGCTCGTTGTTGAATGCAAAGTTCTTCAATACACTTGAAGAGAACAAAAGCACTTGATCACAAAACCTTAAGGCACATAAGAACACAGTAGGTTCACAATAAGTGTATCAATTCTTTATGTAAGTCTCTGTGTATAATGACGGCTATAAAATAATCATTTTATATCCCCTAGAAGTTTAGTGAACAAAACCCTAGAAGTCTAATTCATCATGAGCCAAAAAACAGATATGGAATTCTTGGATCTATGAAGCTCGATAGATCGAGAGGTATCAAGCTTGTATTTAGGTTCATTATGTCTAAATAGAAGCTTGGGTCGAGGTCCACTATTTTCAGCTTTTCACATTTGTTTCTTTGTGCAATCTTCATGTTTTCAATAATACCACTTTGTTTTGTTTGTAAGACATACTTCATGATATTCTAGAATTCACTTAAAATTACCTAAATACAAGTAAAATGCATTTTGTCAAAGGATATTCCAACCAATGAAAAATATGACCCTAACATATATATGTTTTAAAATTTTGATAATAGATTTTTAGTTGGAGTAGGATTTAAGGGCCTATTTGTTATAGTTATTTAAACAACAGTTTTCAGTGTTTAAACAATATTACACGTATTTTCATATACTTTTTTTACCCACACGTATTTCCAAAAAATACAAATAACGTTACTAGAAATCTCTTATCAAACAAGTCCTTAATTTCTAAAACTTAGATGCATGTTGCATGTTTTGTTAAAACACTTATTATCACTTTATTTTAAAAAAAATTGATAAAAACAAATAAGTTGTTGTCTCTATCAACTGAAACTTAGATGCATGTTGCATGTTTTGTTAAAATACATATTGTTACTTTATTTAAAGAAATTGATAAGAACAAATAAATTTTTGGTGTCTTTATCAACTAAAATTTAGATGCATGTTGTATGTTTTGTTAAAATACTTATTGTTATTTTATCTAAACTGCATATTGCATGTTTTGTTAAAACGTTCATTATTACTTTATCTAAAGAAACTAATAAGAACAAATAAGTTGTTGCTTCTATCAACTGAAACTTAGGTACATGTTGCATGTTTTGTTAAAACACTTATTATTACTTTATTTAAAAAAAATTAATAAGAACAAATAAGTAGTCGTCTCAATCAATTGAAACTTAGATGTATGTTACATATTTTGTTAAAACACTTATTGTCCCATAAATAAATAAATAAAAACACTCATTGTTACTTTATATAAAGAAATTAATAAGAACAAATAAGTTATTGTTTCTATCCACTAAATTTTAAATACATGTTGCATGTTTTGATAAAACACTTATTGTTGTTTTATTTAAATAAATTTATAAGAACAAATAGATTGTTATCTCTATCAAAAAAATTGTTTTTATCCAAAATATTTCTATAATTTAGTGTGCAACTACGACTTCTAAGTCCAACTTAATGATATAATAGGATTTGTTCGTAAATTAGTTGTTATTTGAATTGTATTGCCATAGTTGTTATTTTAATTGTATTGCCATTTGAATTTGAGCTGTGGGGGACTAGAATAGGTAATATCTGGTGAAGGACTCTCGTAAATAGGATTAGATAATTAATTTACCTTTTGTCGTTTGAAATTCAGTTTAATATGTATTTAAACAATCTATATATATATATATATATATATATTTATTGAGTATATGCGATTTTTTTTATTTAAATTTTATAGTTCATTAATATTAGATTCTTAATATTTTGCATTCAATAACTCACTTGGCACAAAGATTAAAAAACTTAAATAGACATCTAGCACAAACTTAATTGGATAATTATGGTATAGTCTTCACATAAATTTAGACACATAGCACAAAATTATATTCTAATTTCAAATTCTAATTGAACTTTTCCTAAGTTTTACCTATTAATACCCTTACCCGAAAGGGTATTAATGCTTCTATTCTCATGTGTTTACGTGATGCTAGATTTAAAGTTTTCAAAGATAGCATTCTTGGTATGATCACTGCTTCTTTGTATGATGGTCCTGTTTACTTTAACTGTTATCCTGATATTACTCTTGCTTTGGATGATCCTAATATTATTAAAGCTTTGACTTTGAATATTGCTTCTTCTGGTTATATTATGGATGAAGGTAGTAAACCTTTTGCTTTAATTTATCGTATTTATTACAGACTTTTGGGTACTCAGTTAAATCCTTGTTGTTTGAATCCTAGAGAACCCTCTGGTAAAACAATGTTAATCACATGTTCAACTCCTGATGCTAAAGTTCAAGTTCCAAAAATGATTCAATGGCAAGATATTACTCTTCCTAAAGAATGGTTGTTGAATCAAGAATCTCCTGTCCCTAAACCTGTTTTTGATGAGCTTGATCTCACAAATATTCAACAATATCTTGATGGTACTGTTAAAATATGTTTTCAAAATAATCAACCTTTGAGGATTAACGAAGGAAGACACTCCTTTGCTGGATCTGAAAGTATTTCAAAAAGAGATCATGATATCAATGAGTTTTTACAAAAGAATTTTGAAAAACCCACTGATCTGAAATTAAAAGGTGTTTCAAGTGATAAATCTCAAATCAGCCGCTCTGTTTACTATTCTACCAAACCTGAATCTTCCTCTCCATATGGCAAACCTGCCACCGAAGAAGATGATGATGCTAATTCTGTTTGTCCTTCTGATTCTGATTTTCCTCCTATTGATAATAATGTCAACCATTTAAGAGTTTTGACTGCTGTCAAGGAAAATTTTGAAGTTGACTTGACTCCATTGTTTGATGAATTTATGCTTCCTAAAAATAAGACAAAAAGAAAAATTTACCAAAATGATTTTGCTCAGTCTGAGAAAAACCGTGTTAAAAGAAAATGGTTAGAAAAAATGAATCAATTGAAAAGACATATTTTGTTCTTTGATTTTCTTGAAAACTATTATGTTTCAAAAGATGAAGTTTCAAAAAATCATTTGAACGCGATAAAGAAATCTAATTTTGTTAAAAATGACAAAACCATTGTCAGATCTAGTCATCCACCCCTTGAGACTATTTTGGTGACTACTGATAAAATTGATGTTAAAGCTACTCCTTTCAAAATTGCTGATGAACAAACTCCGGTTGTTAGCCTTATTGAACAAAACAATTTTACTAATGAATCATTGCATGTTATTGGTCAACAGCTTGACCGTATTGAAGAAAAAATTGCTGAAAAAACTGTTTCTGTTGACAAACCTGTTTCTGTTCAAAAACCTGTTTCTGTCAAGACTGAGGAACCTTTGATTAATTTACCCAGTCATGATAACAAATTCAAGTTTCGAACCTCTCAGTCTAAACTTCTTGAAACTGTTGACAAAATGCTTTCTGATTTAAAAGTTAAAACTGAAGGTACTTCTACAAGTACTCCTGCTACTCGAACCATTTCAAAAAATAAAATTGTTTCTGATGAAAGTACAGATTCTGATACTGTTTCTTCTGTTTCTGCAAAAAATGTTTTTGATGATGGTTTACCCAGAATTAAAAGATTTGTTGGCAATTCCAAGCCCATGTTTCTTACAAAAAATTGGTATTCAAAACCTACTCCTCCTGATATGCAGTTTGAAGAAAGACCTTTTCAAACTCAGTTTTCTGTTTCTGCTGATAAGATTTATGAATGGAATATTGATGGCTTTTCTGAGCAAGAAATTATTAACAAAATGGGACATATGTCCATGGTTGCTACTGCTTATCAAAATAATCATGATTTTGAACAATCTGAAATTGTTGACCTTCTTACTACTGGCTTTTCTGGTACTCTTCGTGGATGGTGGGATTCATATCTCACAGAAGATTCCAGAGATTCTATTAAACATGCTGTTAAAAAGAATGATGAAGGCTTGCCTATTTTTGATGATCGTATTGGTCGAGGTGTTCCTGATGGTGTTAATACCTTGATTTATACTATTATCAAACATTTTGTTGGTACTCCATCTAATGTTTCATCTCGAATTTCTGACCTGTTAAATAATTTGAGATGCCCTACTATGTCTGATTATAGATGGTACCAAGATGTTTTCCTTTCCAGAGTGATGCAACGGAAAGACTGTTTCAAGCCTTATTGGAAAGAAAAGTTTATTGACGGTCTGCCTCCTATCTTTGCTCATAAGGTAAAACAAGAATTAATTGGTAAAAATGATTCTATTGACTATGATAATTTAACTTATGGTGATATTTTAAGCACTATTAAAAAACTTGGAATTAATATGTGCAATGATGAAAAACTGTTAAAACACCAATTAAAAAACAAAAGAAAAGCTAAATATGAGATGGGAAATTTTTGTGAACAATATGGTTTACCTTCTATTGCTCCTTCTAAGCAAAAAGGTAAAAACAATAAAAGTCACAAAAATTATAACCATAAAAAACATAAAACCAACTTTAGTGATTTCTATGCTAAAAGGAAAAATGTTTCTAAAAAACATGTTAACCAACGGTCAGGTAAAGGTAAATGTTTCAATTGTGGAAAACCTGGTCATTTTAGTAAAGATTGTAAACAAAAACCTGGTAAGTTGAAAAACAAGTTTAACATGTTGAAAATTGATGATAATGATCAAGAAGAATTATTCAGAATCCTTGAATCAAACAATTCGTCTGATTCCTTAGAGGATGATCTTTCTTCTTCTGATTCTTGCTATCATTCTGTTGATGATTCTTCTGATTCTCCTAATATTAAACTTGGTTGTAGAGATTCCTGTTGTAATGTTGTTAAAACTGTTAGGGCCTGTTTGGCTACTCTTTTTTGCTCACTCAATTTCCGTCACTCAATTTCCATCACTCATCACTCATCACTCATCACCCATCACTCATCACTCATCACTCATCACTCTAAATTATTACTTGTTTGGCACCACTACTTTATTTCAATAACTCAATTTTTTTCACACTATTCATGGACCCCACCTCTGCCACTTGGTGCAGCTTTCTTTTTTTTTTTTCTTTTTTTTTTCTTTTTTTTTTTCACTGAATTCGGGTTTCTGGGTACTGAAAAAAAAAAAAAAAAAAAAAAAAAAAAAAAAAAAAAAAAAAAAAAAAAAAAAACACGAACAAACCCAGAGAAGACCGAACCACTGAAGAAAGAAGAAAGGAAAAAAAGAAAAAGAAAAAAAATGAAGAAGACAAGCTGATCTGAAAAAAAAAAAAAAAAAAAAAAAAAAAAAAAAAAAAGAAGAAGAAACCCAGGACTAGGACCGAATTCACTGAAGAAAGAAGAAAGGAAAAAAAGAAAAAGAAAAAAAAATGAAGAAGACAAGCTGATCTGAAGAAAGGAAAAAAAAAAAAAAAAAAAAAAAGAAGAAGAGGAAGACCACGAACCAGAGAAGAACCCAGAGCAGAAAAGAAAAAAAAAAAAAAAAAAAAGAAGAAGAGGAAGACCACGAACCAGAGAAGAACCCAAAGCAGAAAAGAAAAAAAAAAAAAAAAAAAAAGAAGAAGAGGAAGACCACGAACCAGAGAAGAACCCAGAGCAGAAAGGAAAAAAAAAAAAAAAAAAAAAGAGAGGAAGAACACGGAACCAGAGAAGAAAGGAAAAAAAAAAAAAAAAAGAGTAGATTTTTCAAAAAGTTGTGGGTGAGTTATGACAAGTGGGGCCCAATGTATTGTGATATTACAACATTGCCATTGAGAATTGAAAATTGGAAACTGAAAACAGCCAAAAGTTGTTTTCAGTTTCCACAACTCATAACTCAAAAATGTGAGAATTGAAAACTGAAAACAGAGTTATGGAAACAAAAAATAATGAAGGCAAACAAGCTTTTTGTATGGGTCCCACCATTTTTGAGAATTGAGTTATGGAAACAGAAAATTGAGTCATGGAAACACCCTTACCAAACAGCCTCTTAATGTCCTCACTAAAGGTGAAGAAAATGAAAGCTTGTTAATAAAATTGATCGGTCAAATTGAAAATCCTGAATTACAAAAAGAGTATTTGGATAAGTTCAAGAAAAATTTGTTAAAAGATGAAACTAGTAAAAAACTTAAATCAACTATAAGTTTTGAAGAAACTTTGGAAAGATTTAATAAGAAGAAATCCAAAGATTTAACTGTTAATGATCTCCAAGGTGAAATTAATACTGTTAAACAAGAGATAACTGAATTAAAACTTGAACTTAAAAACATTAAAAGTGATAACCATAATCTCAAACAAGAATTGCTAATATTAAAAATTGATAAAACTGTTGATCAAAATAAGACTGATGATGAACAAGATGAGCACAAGGATGGAAATGAATCCAGTCAACAAGCTCTTCTTTCTGATGAAGGTATTGATGGTGCTCAACCGAGCCTTGTTAATCTTAACAATATCCTTCCCCCAAAATGGTTCACAAAAGTGAAAATTGTTGTTTCCCATGATTATTATTTCACTGTTATTGCTATGATTGATTCTGGTGCAGATAAGAATTGTATTCAGGAAGGATTAATTCCTTCAAAATATTTTGAGAAATCAACTGAGAGATTGGTTTCTGCCAATGGTTCCCAAATGAAAATTAAATATGAACTGAATAATGCTCATATTTGCCATGATAATGTTTGTTTCAAAATTCCTTCTGTTCTTGTTAAAAATATGACTGATAAAGTGATTCTTGGCTTGCCATTTATTAATGCTTTGTATCCCTTCCTTGTTGATAATGATGGAATTACTACTGATCCTTTTGGACAGAAAGTAAAATTTGAATTTGTTTCAAAACTTGAAATTGATGTTAATAATGCTTTAGACTTGTCTCATGATTCCCCTGCTACTATATTTGATCATGAATCAAAGACGAAAAGCTTCATACACAATTTTGAAGGTACTCCTAGTAGTGCCAAATTATCTACTATTACCAATGGCTCTAATATTCTTAATGATTCTTTGCAGGAATCACGCACTGATGCAAGGATAGAAACCACTAGTAAGTGGGATAATATTAGTATTTATACCACTAATAAGTGGGTTATTATGGCTCCCTCTACTGAGAGGAAAAACAAGGGAAAAGCTCCTGTACAGGACTATTCCCAAAACAAAATGCATGAAGGTGAATCTTCTGGGGTAAAACCCAGTGGATCGACATCCCTTCAAGGGTATGTCTCGGCAACGGTGGCATATTCCTGTGGTGATATTGTGATTGCTTTGCAGGAAGTTTTGTCAAAAATTTACAATTCCACAATGGAATCTATTCAGAACTTCCAGATTCTATTAAATTTATTCTTGATAACATTCAAGCTGCTTTTATTCAAAACCACTATGATCTGTTAAAAACCACTCTTAAAGCCCTGGAAATCCATCTTGTTAACCTTTCTGTTCAGAATGAGGCTTATCTAAGCCATTATGTTAACCATATCCCAGAAAACCCTCTTGCTTCAAACAATGACCTTGTTTCAAGCCTTGTTTCCGAAATTGGGGCTTTTAGAAGCCAACTTGCTAACCACCCAAATATTACAAATAATCCTTACACTAGTCAACTCTTTGGCAAAGAGGATATCCATTCAAAGGATAAAATGACTATAATGGGCACTGATTATTCTAGATTGAGTCTTAAGTCCCAATCTATGCTAAGAAGTGCTTTTGCCAACTTGCCTTCAGATATACAATCGCGTATACTGAACTGCAAGGCTATGTTTGGGTCTTTCGACCTATGGTTCAAATGTTTCAAGAAACTTGTTACCGCCACTATTCCTGATCCTGATGAAATTGATGAAGGTAATAATGTGTTTATCCAGTTAGACTGGGAAGAACACTTTGGGAGTACTCTCAGAGTGTATGAAAAACCATACCGATTTCCTGGTCTCTTAATTAATTATGATGATGGTTACTTTGCTGCTGATGATGATGATGATAGAGACCCTAACTGGCTTTCTCATATGTTTGAATATGGCTTTATTAGATTTCTAAAATTAACAAGCTATTACCAAGCCAGTCAACTTCCTCAAATTGTTCAAGATGCCATTAAAAAATGTACTGGCCCCACTATTTCCATCAGATGTTGGAGTACTCTACCTAGATGGGAAAGACATAACTGGATGAATGTCCAGCCTTCGAAACATCTTATTCTCATCAATGGTCATACTCATCAGGGGCAATGGCTTGAAGGGGATCCTCATTTGTCCTTCAAAAATCGTTATGCTCTTGCAAAATGTTGGGGAAACTATTTTAATAATCAAATTATTGAAGTTGCTCAGAGCCTGTGGAAAGATTATCATTTCATGGGAAGCACTGATAGAATTTGTGTTTTTGGTCCCAGGCCACGGGTTGACGCTATTGCTTGTCTACGTATTGCTGACCATTGTAATCCAAAGAGCTTTCTCATTCCAGGAAGAAGACTACTGGATGAGCCTATTTTATATTGTGGATTTTGCAACCAATATGCTATTTATCATGAGCATGATTGTGACTCTCCACAAGGTCCTTTTGATCCTTTTGATGGATATCCATCCGATGCTCCTTCTACTGATTAATTGTGTGGTCCTCAGATCATTGTTACTACTATTTGTCTAGCCAGCATAATGGCCACTATTCAAGAACATGCGCACATGATGATATTCCTGTTAACCTTGATAATATTCCCACTAGCCTTTGTCAGAAATCTTGTTGATTTTATGCCTTTCATGTTGGAAGTGTTGCATACTCTAAAGACTCCCATCATAGTTCAAAATTTGGTTTCTTTTGATGGCTTCTTTAAGGACAAAAATGATGAGGTCTATGCCTAAAAATGAAGGTCTAGGCCCTCCCGTAAGAGGCTCCTGATTTCTCCCATGACTTGGAGTCAAAAAGAAAAAGATGTACTTTTACTATTCATCTGTCACTATTCACCTGTCACTATTCATCTGGCACTATTCATCCGTTACTATTCACCTGTTACTATTCATTCCGAATTTTGCCTATTAAAGGGGGGCTGTCCCTTATGTTGAACACAGAACAAAATTTTTAGAACTTGTTCAGAACTTGTTAGAACTTCCTCTAGAGAGCCTACCTTCTTTGAGAGAGTTCTCCTATTATCTTGTTAACCACAACCTTGTTCACCATAACCTTGTTCATACAAACCTTGTAACTAGGACTAGTTCAAGCTTTGTAACTGTTAACCTCTACTGTTGAGATCTTGTTGTATTGACTATTACTACTGTAAGTGTTTACCTACTTTCAATAAAGAAGTATTTTCAGTTATTTATATTCATTATATTGCTTGTTGCTACCGCCACCTTGGACGGATTACCGCCATACTGGACGGTTTTAAATTGCTTTCATTAATTGCTCTTATTTACTTTGAATTATTTTGATATATACTGCTTGGCTGGTTCTACCGCCATATTATTGTTCTAACTTTGCTATTGTCATTTACTCTCACTATATTATTACTGTGCTTCCGCCTCTCTCCCTTCCTCCGTGTGTCCCCTTCCCCCTTTATGGTATCAGAGCCGAAAGGGTATTAATGCTTAGGAAAAGTTCAATTAGAATTTGAAATTAGAATATAATTTTGTGCTATGTGTCTAAATTTATGTGAAGACTATACCATAATTATCCAATTAAGTTTGTGCTAGATGTCTATTTAAGTTTTTTAATCTTTGTGCCAAGTGAGTTATTGAATGCAAAATATTAAGAATCTAATATTAATGAACTATAAAATTTAAATAAAAAAAATCGCATATACTCAATAAAAATCAACACAAAACAAAAATCACCACATGTTCTATCTTATTAAAAATTAGAAAAAAATTATCATAAGTAGTATTAAATTTAATTAAGAATTTTAATGTAACTAATTACGTTTACTTTTTAAAAAAAAATAATTTGACTAATTATTTATATTTTTATGATAAAAATTGTGTTTAATTTTAAATGAATCTATACATATGCATTAATGCATGTGTTACATGCTATTTTTTAAAATAATTTGACTAATTATTTATATTTTTATAATAAAAATTGTGTTTAATTTTAAATACATCCATGCGTTTGCATAGGTTACATGCTAGTATATATTAATAACTAAAACTCAAAGAAAATCCAATTAGATTTTAGTTGAATTCTCAATTTTGCACCACGTGTCCCATTTAATTTTTAATTTTGTGTCAAGTGAATTATTAAGTGTAAAATAAAAGAGTCCGAATCCAATTAGATTTTAAATTAGAGTCCAATTTTCCACCATATGTCCATCTAAGTTTTTAATTTTTGTGACCAGTGAATTATTTGGTGCAAAAATCAAAGAGTCGAAAATCAATTAAATTCTAAATTTTATATATCTATACTATCTATAATAGGTGTAGGGATGAGGGCCCAAAATTACATATTGGGCCTTAGGCTTTATCCGAGGACGTCTGAGGGGGATAAATAGTTATGAGAAATTCCAGTTTATATTCTGGTGAATAAGAAAGGAGCGGAAGGCGATCCAAGAGGGATTTCCTCCTCGGCTATGACAAATATGGCTCAGATATGTGTTCCAGCGATAAATGTGACCTTCATAGAAACTCCAGTGATAGGGACGCGCCTTATGAGCACATGAGAAGGAAGGGAACCCAAAAATATCTAAAGGAAAACTACTACCACCGCATTAAATGTACTGCAACTACTTTTCTAGCCGCATTTATGTAGAGAAGACTCCTGACAGTGTTGCCTTGACTACCACAACTCACAAAAAGTCAGTCTAATGAGACGAACACTTGAGTAAGGTCTCAAATGATCAACAAGTGTAGGGTCAAGATGGTTCAATGGAATCTATATAATGTAAGGGACCTTCCTAGAATAGGGGATCGAAAAAATAGAGAAAGAATACTGTAGCAATCAAAATTGGACTTATACCAAACTATTATTGATTTGTATAACAAGGAATACCTCCCCGAATAGGAAGTTGATTCAACTCTATTTTCCTTGTTCTTGTTTGATCATCTTTTAAATTTATACTAGCCGTTGTCAAATTCATTAGGGCCTAGTTCTCTAATCCACTCTCTACAAATTTATTGTACTAGGCTCACCGGGCCAAGATCCCATACACCTTGGGCTTGGACTGCAAAACGTGTCCCTACAAGAAGATTCTCCGATTTAGATTGGACTTTTATGTGGTTTAAAAATATCCCTAGGCTCTACGATTAACAGAAACAAAACTTGGGGACAACTTGATAAAAATATATATCCAATTTCACTTAAAATACCTACAAAATAGGACACTTTCTTACTAATCCATGACTTCAAATGAAATTTATCCAAAAATTAAAAAAAAAAAAAAAAAATTCTTACTTTGTATATTTCCTTCAAGACCACATTCCATTTTTTTTTTTTTTACTTTATCAAGACTCACCAATTTCTTTTATTTATTTATTTTTTTTTTGAATTTCTGGTTTCCTAAATTCCTAACCTCACAAAAAAAAAAAAAAAAAAAAAAAGCGTCATCGCACTCGCTTAATATATATATATATATATATACTCCCTCTGTCCCAGTTTATTTGTCTTCTATTTCATTTTAGGATGTCCTAAAATATTGTCTTATTTCTAAAAATAAAAGTCATTAATTTACTAATGTTCTTATTATACCCCTATTTTATTTTCAAAACTATTTGAAAAGAAAACCAACAAATATTTTTTAAAAATCAATTTAATTAGGGCACCTTTTTAGTTGCCTCATTAAGAATAACTCTTTAAAAAAAAAAACTGATAAATTTATTTAAGGGTAGTTTTGTAACTTTATACATTTTTATAAGGCAAACAAGACAATAAATAATATTCTCTTAAAAAGTTTGACTTTTCAAACAGAACAAACAAATTGGGACGGAGTGAGTATATATATGAGAAACCATTACATTTTTAAGAAGTATATGGTTTAAAAAAAGTGTAAACTAATACCATGTATAATTTGAACATTTTTTTAAAAAATATATAATTTAAAAAGTATAATTATTATTATTTTTAATTGTAACTGTGCATAATTACACACTAGCAAAAAATAATAAACAAGCAAAAAAATTAACCAAAAATGTTCATTTCCTCAAAAATCAAGATATCTTGAACAGACTAGGCTATCAATTAATTTTCGGTTCACATCAGTTTCTTATTAGCTAAATATTATTATTATTATCTTGATAGAATATTAGCTAAATATTATGATTACACACAGATACGATCATTAGTTTTAGCACAATACCTTCTTTGGTTGGGAATAAAAATAAGATTCAACAGCCTTTATTCTTAAGAGAATATCCACAGCGGAGAAGGAACAGCTGCCAAATTTTCGGAGAGGATCAATAATTATGGTGATAGGTGTCGGTAAAGATTCCACTTGTTCAAAAGCACATTCCACACTGCAACACGACAAACATTAAAATGTCGACGTCCATGGACCACGACCAAAAGCCAAGTGGCATATGGATATTGTCCCCCCTTCATAATGCACTTATCCAACTTAACCTTAGCTCCCAGGTTAGGTTACCACAGGTCCACATATGCTTTAGTGCCGTATACAATCAACACTTAAAAGGAGATGTTTGGTCCATCGTGCTTTTACATTAATATGTAATATTATGATATCATAATATTACATTAATGTAATTTTAATATAAGAATATAATATTACATTATTTATAAAAGTGATAAGATTAAAATGATGTTATATATTTTATAATTTTAAATTAAGGTAATATTAAAAAGAATTAAATAAATCAAAAACTTTAATGTCACATCATCATAATATGCATCACATCAAGGGCACATCACAATGAACTAAGTATGCATTCGCACTTCCCAGACACACATTTTGCGTTTCAGAATTTTTTATTTTTTTTATTTTTACTTTTCAACTTTTTCAGATGAAATTTTTCACTGTTCATCATTGTTACGGCTACTGTTCATGAACAATAGCCGCAACATTTGACTTTTTCACACAAATTTTACTATTTATAGACCCACAAATTTCACTTTTCAGCAACTTTTTCATTAAAAATGGGTCCTACGGTACTATTTACACATTTAAAAATTATTTACTACAGTATTTTTCAATTTTTAGCTGTATCCAAACAGACCCTAAGCAATTAACCAAATGCCCACTAAGGGCACATCACAACATCACAATCGCTCCCTTAGAGCATTCGCATCAAGAAATTCTACTCTATCCTATTTTACCATCTTAAAAAGCCACTTTATCAATTGTACAATACCATTTTACAATACATCCAGCATCCCAACTTTTATTTTCCTATTCTACTCATTAAAATAATATTTTTACACAATAAAATAATATATCCCAAAATCATCATCATTTACAATACAACACATTATTTACTCTCTCTCATTCTTTTTATTCAAGAACAACCACAAATTTATACGGCCACCAGTCACCATCAACACCAACACAACAGCTCACAAATAATATATCCCAAATCCACTCATAATCACCAGCCACCATAAAGAAAAAACACAACAGCATCACCACCTAAAACTCACCATTAACACCATCCACAACCCACAATCCAAAATCAACCAAAGACCCACACCATAAACCCACGAAATCAACCCACAATCCAAAAACTCAAATGGGTGAGGCGCGAGACTGCGAGGCAGCAATGGCCATTGGAATCCATAGCAAAACCCATAGGAATATATCCCCATCTCCACCACGCACGACCTTGCCGATCTCCACCAAACCCATCACCAATCTGAGCAACCCATAAACCCAGTAACAGCAGACCTAAAAATTGGCGATCTCCGACGACCAACAAAACCCAGCAACACTAAACTTGAGAGAACCATGACCCACAACCCACTTCAGCCATACCCACCTCTTCCTTCAAGCACCGATCAAAAAAAAAAAAAAAAAAAAAAACCCTAGAACATGCCGATCCACTAGCGTGGAGGCCGAACCACCGGCACAAAGAGAGAGAGTGAGAGTTGAGAGCAATTCACACAGGGAGAGGGAGACAAAATATGAGGAAAGAGAGAGAGTTGAGAAGTCTGAGATGAGAGAGAACAAATAAATTGGATTAAAATAAATATCCAATAGTCTACAATGTCATTCCTCTGTAGAATGACACCTAGCAAAATTGTAAAAAAATTTACAATTCTGAGCATTTACAATTTCGGATGTGAGAGGTTTTTGAGGGAAAAATGCTAAATAAACCTTACATATGGCATTTCCAATCTGGGGTGCGAATGCTTTTAGAAGCTTTAAAGTGGCAAAAGCTTCAAGGTCTCTAAATCTACTTTCTAAACCAATCTAGTATGGCCTTGGCCCTTGGTGACCACTGCTTAACATTCCAGTTGGTAGCAAGTGATCTAATAAGTCTCCAGAATTAACATCTTACAGGCTACAACAAGTATTCAAAAGAAAACGAGCACAATACTTCACGAAATATTACAAGATTTAACCACAAATTTATCTCATAAGCAAAAAAAAAAAAAAAATGGATCAAGACATCCTACAATAGCAGGTTGTCTCAAAAAATAGATCACATACCTTGGGAGCATGAAAGCTTCCTTATACAAAACAAAATACTACAAACGTGATATCTCTAAATAATAACAGCTCAACATGGCGAGTCTCGATTACCATAGATACCTTCCTATGCAATGAAACATAATAACCAAACCTTAATAAAACTTGGGACTTTCTCGGTGCAATTTATTGAGCTATCTAGCTTCAACTATCTCATTCTTTGCCATTGAGCTATCTGGCTTCAACCACCTCATTCTTTGCCATCAGCAGCACGAAGTGAGCCTAGCTGAACTGGAGCCTGAGTTCCAACCACCTTAGATGACCCATAAGTCGACAAGTCAACACCTTGAGCCTTCTCTTTCTCAATCTGCTCCTTGATCCAGAAGTATGTAAATCTCAGCCCATCCTACAACAAGCGAAATCAGATATGCAATTAGTAGCAGAGCAAATTGACACTAAAGGAGACTTTATGAACAAGTCATGGTTTAGAACTTTATTTTACAATATACACTTAATTACATTAGAGTTGAAGGTAACCTTACTTGACACATACTTCAGAGTTATTAAGAAACCTCACATAAAGGGAAGTAAATTACTGTTCTATAAGTACCTTCAACTTCATGGTAGGAGCCCAACCAAGTTTCTCTTTGATGAGTGTGTTGTCTGAGTTACGACCACGGACTCCCTCTGGGCCAGGAATGTGGTGGATAGGGAGCTGCTTGTTCTCAAAGCTAAGCACAATTTCAGCCATTTCATTCATGCTAACCATCTCATCACTTCCAATGTTCACTGGCTCGCGGAAGTCTGACTTTGTCAATCTAAACAAAAAAGTTAATTCCGCAAAGGTTAATTCTTGAGAAGTGAGAACATGTAAATTCAGAATCCAATCAATCATGTCAATTTGTATGATACAAACACATTTTTTGTAAGTTTCCAATGTGAAACACAAAACTGGGTACAATAAACTATTATTAGCCAGTCAAGGCCACATGAATAGATTCCTAGCTTCAGTTTCAATAGAAAACTTAGAACAAATTATGCAAAAGTAATCAGTATGGTTATTGACAAGGTAAAAAATATCTTACTGCCTTAAAAGCCTGATCCTATTACAAGTAATATTCAGGAAAACAACACCTTATTTACTTAATTCAACAAGCATTTTGAAATAATGTAAAATAAATCACATCAGAGCAACCCCTTAAATATCCAATTTCAAGCTGTTTTCTAAATGGTAATACTTAACTCAACCAATTTCAGGCAAAGCTATGGTAGGAAATGGAATAAAAATCTACTGTCTACCTTGATACATATTTGTGAAAGGGAAAAAAAAATGTCAACATTACATTAAACAGAAGAATCTCATATATGTAAATACGACCTTCAGCTATACAAGTTACAATATAATGAAGCACTTACCTAAGAACACCTTCTACACATTCATCAATGAAGGTGAATGATCTGGTCTGAAGTCCGTCCCCCCACATCTCAAACTTATCGGTGGAAGTTTGAGCCTTTCTACAAAAAGCAGCTGGAGCCTTCTCCCTCCCACCTGTTCAACAGATATTACAGAGCAAAAAAATTAGTAAAAATCCAACAAGCAAAGCATATGCATAAGTTTACCACTAAAATCAAGAGCTTACCTTTCCATGTTCCAAAAGGACCATAAATGTTATGGAATCTTCCAATACGGCACTCAATACCAAAATCTTTAGTGTAGTGCTTGCACAACTCCTCTGTTGCAAGCTTCTCTAAGCCATAAGCATCTTGAGGCTAAACCCAGTTGTAAAAGCAAACTCATTAACTAAATCCATAATTTACAAAAGAAAAACTAGTAGATTAAATTTTCTTGACCACTAAGAGTAACAAACCTCAGCAGGCCAGGCATCAGACTCCTTTAGGCTCACATTAGTTTCTAGCTGCTTAAATTCAGGATATATACAAGCACTAGAGGCATAGAAAAACCTGCACAAACCCAGTTATATTTTTAGAAACATATAATTGTTGAGGTACAAAAACAACTCTGTACATTTAATGGGGATTTTGCAAGCTATACCATATCCAAGACAACTAACCTCTTAACACCATTAATCCTGCCAGCCTCAAGCATGTTGAAACTGATCATTGTGTTGTTATACATGATAACTGAGTGGTTGGACTGAATGAATCCCATGCCACCCATATCAGCAGCAAGATTGAACACATGGTCAACTCCCTTAGTGACCTTCAAGCAATTGTCCATGACCCTCAAGTCCACAAGGTGGAATTCATGACAGAACATGTCTTCAGTCATGTGCTCATTCTTCTTCCAATCAGAAGCAATAATGTAGTGACCCTCGCTCTTCAAGCGCCGGGCAATGTGGGAGGCGATAAAACCACCTGCACCAGTAATAGAAATTCGGAGCTTCTCTGATGGCCAGTATGGTTCCCTCTCAAGGTTCTCATAGGTGTATGCACCATATTTGGCTTCACCAGTACTTCCCATTCTGCAAAAATTTGATTTTTCAGAGAAGAAAAATGAGTTTACAAGGATTAATGGTTCAATTTAATAAATATACTGAATTAGCCAAAAAGAAGAATGCTACCCTACAAAGTTACAAACTTGATACTATATTTCCATTAGTAACCATCCAATTGTAACATGCAACTTTGAAAACACTATGATTTCAAGAACCACGAGTTTAAAACCCCCAAAAAAAAAAAATGAAGCTGACAAAAATGACTAATATGCTGACCCAAATCACAAAGTTATTATTTCAAATCTGTGGAACCAAATTATTTAGAAAAAGAAAAAATGGCAGAGCAAAGCAAACACATTTCACTAAGGGAAAAAAATCTTTAATCAGATTTAACAGAATCATATACCCAAAAGTTAATTCTCCAAAGAAAACGAAACAATGCAGACAGACCACATTAACACTTCCTTTTCGAGAAAAAAAAAAAAAAAAAAGTTACCAGTGCACATAAGAGAATATACTTATGAAGAAAACAAAAAAACAAAAAAATAAAAATCATTAAAAACAAGACACAAACATTTAATCATAAATAATAAAGTAAAGAAACAAAAAATCTAGAAATGTAACGCACAGAGACATAATATAAACAATTTAACACAAACCCATAAAAATTTATAACCTGACTGAGAAAGAAAAGGTTAAGAACTAAACCAAGAACGCATGTGAATCACAAAGAAGAGGGCAGGAAAAACAGAGAGATGGAGAAAAACCCAGAAAGCCCAGATGAGATTCTGACCTGAAAAGCGTTGAAGTCGAGCCTTTAGAGCTGTGAAAAATAAAAGACGGAGAAAATATTTTTGAAGAAGAAATGGTTCAAAGAGAAGCTGAATGGGTATGGTTTTAGAGGCATGATGGCCCTATATAAAGAACTTGAGACACAGCAGACCCACTCATTTCCACAGAGAGAGAGAGAGAGAGAGAGAGGAGAGAGAGATATGATTTTGTGGAGTATTTTTTTTAATTTGTATTTTGATTTTTTTTTTTTTTTTAAGAAACTGATAGTATTTGATTTTTTTTTTTTTTTTTTTTGGAGAGAATAGTACTGTATTTAATTTTGATATGCTTCATTTTTCAGTTTTTTTTTTTTTTTTTTGGAGCAGTTTTTCTTTTACTAAAATCTGTAAATACAAAATATTAAGGAGTCCTTTTTATTTAGGAGGTTGTATTATCTCTGGTAATTTTTTAACTAACATCTTATGTTATTTTAAATATACAATGATAAGTGATAATGAATTTTAATCTCTACTTTTTATTTAATTAATGAGTGATGTGATATTTTTTCATTAAAATAAAAAGAAATTTTAGTTAAAAAAGTAATGATAGTAAGTCAAACACTTTATTTACAATGACAAACTATGCAATATTTGTGATCTATATCTTAAATCAAGAAATTCTTTAATAAATATTTAAATACTTTAATTAAAAATTTTTTTAAAGAAAAAGGTAAGTAAATTTTATCAAACTAAATTAAGTTAGAATACATCATCCAAATTACTATATAGTTCTTCTACCTATATATTAGTGTCTGCAAATAAAACTACTCGTTTAGTCATAACGTGGGCCATGTTAATATTAATTTGTTATGTTTACCTCAATTCCTCATAATTTAAATTAACATATCTTTTCTAGAAGGATTTACATCAATATATATTAGTAGGCAATTATCTATCAAACTTATTTTTTATTTTTAAGTTTAAGATAGATCTTAGTTTAATATAGATTAGATAGGATCTTTCCTAAACTTATGTAGTATGTGTCATATGCATAATGCATAGAATATAATTATAATTATTTATGTAATCGTCATCCTAACCTAAATTAAAATTTTTTTTTTTTGTTGATATATATTAATTTAAATATTTATTTTAAAATAATAAATTTTAGATACTATATCCTAGGTTTTTCTAATTAAATTCAATAATATGACCATATTAATTAATATAATTAATCTTTTTTACAATTAAATTCAATTAGGTGATTCATTTATCCGTATAACCATATTGTTGAATTTAATTAAGAAATCTAAGTTATACCAACTATTAATCAAATTTGTTTTTATTACCTATCAAAAAAAATTGTATTCTTAATTAATCTCAAATTAAGGTATTAATTATAAAATTATGTGGTTTAGAATATAACTTGCAAATATTTTATTATTGAAAATAGGTAGCAATAATAAACAAAGGAAATAGTTACAACTTACAAGTGAGTGGAGGATCCCCAAGAAAGACAATTGATCCTGCCTATGTTGCCAGCCAACCAACCTTCCCTCCTTGGCTTGGTGGTTAGTTGTACTTGTATGTTTTGTTATCCTCAAATCAAAGATTGTTACTACCAACTTCAATGTTTGGTCCCCCCACCAAACCACCCCCCACCCCCCCCCCCCCCCCCCCCCCCCCCAAATGAAGAAACCCTTTCAAACCTTGGTGAATCAAAAAGAGAAAAAATTAATTGCCCGCCAAAAACACATGTCAGGTGCCAAGAAAAAAAAATTGCACCTTATGCAGGATATACCACGGGCTTACATACTAAAACTTTTTTTTTTTTTTTTGAGAACCTACTAAAACTTATTTCTCATTATAAAACAAAGTTTTGATCACCATGTCGAACCTGTTCCAGTTTGTCAAAAAGATTTCGGTATTAACTCATTTTGGAGTTATCGTGTGTGTATATATACATTCATGGACAAACGATGACTCAAGTTAAGTGTTCAAATTAGTATACTTGTAGATAGGGGTGTTCACCAACTTGCATAAACTGCATAAACCGCAAAAATTGCACCACAATCTCCCACAAAATGGCATAAGTATAACCACACCGCACTGTATGTGCAGTGCAGTTTGCGGTTCTATAATAAGAAAACTACACAAACCACACCACAACCTCTCTATATATTAGTATATTTATTTTTTAATATTAAATACATTATTAATAGTTTAATAACCCTAGTTTTCAAAAAAAAAAAATTTTTAATAACTCTCAAGTGTTGATTAGGAAAAAGCTAACCCAAAATATTTATAAAAAAAAAAAAAAAAAAAAAAAAAAAAAAAAAAAAGCTCACTAGTTTAAAACTTAGCCTAAAACAAAGGAAAAAAAATCAATTTTGAGTTGGCCAAGAAAGCCTAAAATTTAAAAAATATGCCAGCTTCGAACCGCATCTTATATACTGTATTGCACATATGACCGCAAAAATAAGTTGTAGTGCCATTATGGTTTTGGCTAAACTGCATCACAAAGTGCGGTGCTAAAAATGGCCCAAAACTACACTGCACCACAAACACCTCTTCTTATAGAACAAACATATTAACCTTAGGTTAACCTTTTAGGTAGCCTAGAGTTAACCTTATAGTTAGCCTAAAGTTAGTCAAATATTCTCTAGTATACAAACCCTACATTGGGTTTATTGTAAACTTGAATATGATCCCTTTAACAATCTATTTTTGCAAATAGAGTTACAATTAATTAAAACTTTTGATTGAATCTACAAGTGAAGTGGCTGAATTTAAATGTGATTTTAATTTGTTATTTGAAAAGTGGGGATTAGGGCTCAGTCAATCAGTGTTTAGTAAATGTTAACACTAACAGACAATGAAACAATTAGACAATGGATGATTCTATAAAAAAATTTAAAAATTAGACAAGGGGTGTGGGATAGGAGAGTGATTGAGTGAAGACAAAAACAAATGTTACCATAACAAAAATTTTCTTAATAGAATTACAAAGACCAATAGTTGTCACAGTTGAGTTAAATTGTTAAATAAAATTACAATTAATTTATACTTTTGATCGAAGATGCGAGTAGAGTGGCTGAATTAGAATGTGTTTTTAATTTTTCATTTCTTAAGTGGGGATTGGGGCATGGGTCAATCAATCAATTAGTAGTTTGTAAATGTTAACTCTAAAAGACAATTAAACAATTAGACAATGAATGATTTAAAAAAAATTAAACAAGGGGTATAGGACATGGGAGTGATTGAGTAAAGAAAAAAATAAATGTTAACACGGCAAAAAATTTCTTAATAGAATTACAAACACCAATAGTGGTCAAAATTGAGTTAAATTGTTAAATAAAGTTACAATTAATTTATACTTTTGATCAAATTTGCGAGTGGAGTGGGCCAGTCGGTCAATCAATAATTAGCAAAATATTAACACTAAATGACAATTAAAAAATTAGATAAGGGGTGGTTTTTTAAAATTAAAAAAAATTAGACAAGGGGGTCAGATAGGATAGTGATTGAGTGAAGACAAAAACAAATGTTAACGTAACAAAAATTTTCTTAATAGAATTACAAAGACCAATAGTAATCAAAGTTGAGATGAATTGTTAAATAAAAGAACTGTACAGAATAAAGACAAACAAATTGATAAAAATATTCTAAGAAATAATAATTAAAGTTCACTTAACAACAATAATTAATATGTTTATTATGTTTTTTTTTTTTTTTTTTTTTTTTTTTTTTTTTAATTTGAGATAGAAATCTCACTCTAACCTAATCTAAGTGTATATGTGTGTGAAGCTCTCTCCTAAAGACTTAAACCCTGACCCATGCCCCCCCACCTTCGCTCCACGAGAATTTTTATTTATAAAGTGACCATTACGTCAAGGGTATGTGGTGGTATTGTATTTAGAATAATGGATTATTTCCAATATTTAATCTTAACAATCATAATTAGTATGTTTATTATATGAAGAAACAATGTAATTATTTTTTATTTTCTTACTACTATGGACAAATTTATAATAAAACCATGTAGACCACAAAATTCATCTCCTACTCAAGATTCATCTTCTTATTGACCCCCTTTAGAAATAATAATAATAATAATAATAATAATAATAATAATAATCCTAGAGCCACCACTGCTATCAGGACAAATCACGTAAACTTTTGTATTTATTCTCCTTTTTATGCTTCCACTCATAATTCAATCTTCACATACAATTACACAACAACTTTAACAATATTTAATTGTTGATCTCATATAGTTTTATAACATTTTAATTTAAAATCAAGTAATAAAATCCAAACGTTATTCTTCCATTAACTATTAGTTTTTTTTTTTTTTTGTTATTTTTTAGAAAACTTCTAATAGTGGTAGCTACTTGCGTCACTCTTTAGTGAGCGGTTCCACTTCCAACACAAACTTACACTTTGATTCAGAATTATTGCCAAGAACCCAATTATGCACCAGAGGGGGAAGAACTTACCTTGAGTGTTGATTATCATGAGCAAGAGTTAAGCCATTATAGATTACAATTAATATTAATCTATTACTTCTACAAGTTATATTGAATATTCAGCCAAAAAAGAAAAGAAAAGAAGTAATAATATTATACTATCTTATAGTAATAGAAAGCTAGCCCTCCACAAAATGCCAGCAAAAAATCACACGTAGGCCTTGGTCCACTGACTTGCTAGGTGTTCCTTAGAGAGTATTTTATAGTAATAGACATAACATGCAAGACAACTCTATTCACAGGAGGGCTACGAGCCTAGGAGGGTTATGGGATTGGTTATTGATGAACATTGTAAGATGGGAAAAAAAAATAGCATCACCCTTCATATTTACACTTCTTGCTATAATCCCAGGTAAAATAAGTTTCGAAATCCAGTAACAAACCAAAAAACAAATGCTACCAGTACTATGGCACAAGATACAGGCACTTACAGCACCACAACTCAAGTTACAAGCATAATAGAATGTTATGGGTAATAGTAAAAGAGGATTTACACAAAAAAAGAAACATGGATTCTTATAAAGTTATGATAATTGGAACTGAATAGTTTTAGGTTATGGAAATAGGCAAATAGCAAAGGATTTTAAATTTAAATTCAAAAACTCTTAGAGAATTCGCAACACTTTGTGCAGAAATTTATGTTTGTTTTAATATAAGAATCTTTTTTCTTTTTATACATTTTCACTTTTTAAAAATACTTCCAGTAGATTATCTTTTTCTATATTCTATTTTAGCATTGTGGGTGAGAAAGCCCAACACTACGTATTGGGCTTGGGGCCCAATCTGAGTATCACTGTTTGTCCGAAGAGGAAAAATGGATCAGTTCTGAGTCCGTTTGGTGAAAATACATTCGAGCAGGGATGAAGAGTATGTCTGAAGACAAACCGTTTGGTCTGAAGAGGTTCCACTCATCGGATTGCTAGAGAACTTGATCAAGCAAATATATTGAAGACCCTAGCAACCCTCCCAGCAGATTTCATGGTAAAGAGTAAGCTCTGGGCACGCCTAGGGGTGGAAAGAACATAAAATATCTTAGAAGGAAAAGCTGCTACCACTGCATTTAATGCACTGTAGCAACTTTCCTGTCCGCATTTATGTGGAGAAGACACCTAAACAGTGCAACTTCAACTACTACCACTCACGGCAGACTAAAGCAAACATCTGATGTGACTAGTACTCAAGTGGATGCTTAGGTGAATAACAAGTGTACGGTGAAGATGAGGAGGAAGGAGTATATATAAAGGGAATAGATCTCACAAAAAAGGGAGAGGAAAAACTGTATTGATTTAAGTTTGTAAACCTTGAACCTCTTCGGATTTAAGAGGATTCCTACAGAATGCTAGTCTGAACTTCATTTTTTCCTTACTTGTCTATTTGAATCGTTGCTAAATCCATTTTCAGCCCAACTGTTTAACCCATTCTCTACAAATTCATTGTTCGGAGTTCATTGGACTGAGTCTGCAAAGTTTGTACTTGGCCCATAAAACTTTGACCCAACAAACATAATGTACAATTTTTTTTTCTTTTTATATTTCAATAGATGGGGAGAGAGAGAAAAAGAGAAAATAAAAAATTGATATGCACATAAACTGTAACCATGCATATCACCTGGTTACTGCAACTAAAATGTAAATATGTAAAATTTTATATGAACTAATACGAGTGATTTTTAGAATTAAATGTGTAAAATTTAATTTTTAAGCTAAAATATTGACTAATACAAGTGCTTATACAAGAAAGAACGGAAATTTTTAATGGTAGAAACTTCAAAAGATCTACATTATTTAGAGAAGATTTTTTTTTTTTTTTTTTATATTAATATTTTGGACACGCTTGATGTACTTTTTGTCTTTAGTTTCCTTTTTGTAATCAAAGTTCTTGACTTTTTATAACGCTGAGATTAGAAATTGTTATTCACGTGGGCAAAGAACAGCCCGCGATTCAGTAGGCCCGGACCGACATTGGCATTTAGCATCATTAGCATATGTGTGAGAAGATTCGTGGATAGAGGGTACTGAAAGTTTCAGGTCTGTTGGGCTTGGTGGGGCCTAAAGAGAAGCTACTTGGAAATTGCTTAACCTTTAGCTCCTCGTTTTACCCAACATTTTTTTGGATGGGAGGGACACCACCAAAAATAGGAAGCTTATAATTTATTTATGGCAATTTATTATTGTTATTTATGGATTGGAATGTTATGATAGGTACACAAGAAGCATCAATTGATTCAATTTATATATATATATATATATATATATATAAAAATGTACAGGTATCTTAATTGCCATAAATATTCCAAATTGATTTTTTTTTTTTTTTGAGAAAGCTTCCAATTGAAAATTGAAGTACAATGCCTTCAAAAAATTTTTTTTTTGAAGTACAATGAGCATATAATAAATAAATATTCTTGGAATGTATATTGAATTTTATAAAATTATTTTTCTTTTTATGACTGGTCTTGGTTTTAGTAAAACTCCTTTTTAAGAACAAAGTTTCATTCGGTTCTACTAGCATGCAAATTTGTGAACAATATGTTTTTTTTAGAGAAAAAATTTGTGAACAATTTAGGACAAATATAATAAGATTTTAAGTTCATTCATTCCGTGTACTGTTATTTCTTGATTTTTGTTTCTCTACCAAGAAAAAAATGGAATGTAATAAAAAAGAGAGAATAAATTAGAAAATTAAATTTAGATTAAGTTTCTAGTCTTTAGAAGGAAGATGCTTTTAGATGATCCAAAATTCTTTGTCAAGATCAAAGTTGTCCAATACTATAAGGACATAGCCTTGAAGTGATACTTGCCATTTTTGAACACATATCTTGCCCGTGTTGCGTCCATTACAATTGAGCACTTGCCTTGGTCAGCTTCCAACCCCCATTCCCTTTAGGTTTTTACCTTTTTAGTTTAAACATACAACTTTTGTCATGACTATGAAATTGTCAATTGTAACTTATAAATAGTGGAGAAAAAAAGTGGTGAGTTCATGTGAAAGTAATTGTCTATCGCTCATAGTTGATTACTTCATTAAGTTGTGACAAAATTTCTAATTATAGAAGAACTCTTTTACCTTTCTATTGATTACATTTTTTTGATGCTCATTGAAAGTGCAAAAAAAAAAAATTTTACTCTATAATCTGATAGTTGGGGGGGGGGGGGGGGGGGGAAGGTGGATTTGAACATAGATGTTTCCATGGAAAACAACAAAGGATGCTAATTGAGTTACAAAACTCCTAACAATCACGATTATATGTAAGCACGTTATGAACAAACATGGAGCAGGACTATGCTATCCCTACATTTGATTGCCACAGTCTTCTGAAGAAAGCATGGGACTTTATCCTTTTTATCTATGGCGTTTCGTAGGTTATATGTACCAAACTTGTGGTGCATCTTTGAATAAGGAAGGTGTTGAGACATTTGCACAAATAATATCAGGGGTTCTTGTCAATTTATTAGACCTAGAATCAAATGCAGTCTTACTCCAATTTCCTTACACATATTAATGTAGAATGTGTAAATAAAACCCATTGGTACTCGTGGTATTAGTAACGTCAGACAGCTAGGGACTGCTAGTGCTCGCAATTGTTGCCCCACTTTCCTTCAAAAGGAAAGTACGTGTAGTATTAATGTACATGGATCATTTCCAATATTGTTGTACATATATGAAAAAATGATGGTAGTACCCAAAATGCATAGGAAGAGGGGGAAATAGATGACTGTTCTAACATATCCAAGAAAGTGGGGATACTCTTGGCATATGTGATTTCTATCCTCTCTACTGGTGGTGTGAAGGTTTCCTTACCAATTATATAAAAGTGGATTATGGTCTGCCTCTACGGCTCTACCCATAATATTCTCTGCTAGACTCTAGTTAAGCTCAAATCCTAATCACATTCATCCCTTTTAACTTGCACAAAAGAAAACCTCACCCTTTTTTTCAACATAAAAACAAAAAACTCAAGCTCAAGATATTATCCCCCCCCAAAAAAAAAAAAAAAAAAAAAAAAAACCTAAAGGAACATATTATGGGCAATACTTCATTAAAATTGATGAGACCACACCATTTTGTGTGAAATTTTTTCTTTTTGAATGATCTAGCTTATTTGCTGATGCACAACTCTTTAAAGTCTTATATTCTTTGTTTACGAATATATTTATAGCATCTTTTAACAAATAAACCAAAAATGCTCTTTTCTTAATTTTTTAAGTTCTTGAATTTAACAATACAAAAAGTTAAATACAATTGCAACCAGTTCACTAAATTACGTCTTCATTTTTTATTCTTTCTAAATTTCACTATTTTTCGTTTCAATTCTCTAAAGTTTGTATTATTTCAATTCAGTTATTTAAATTTCAAAACTCCCATATTCAATCTTTTGTTAATTAAACATCCACAGTTCTGTTAAATCCTCAAAACGACATCGTTTTACTCCTAATTTAATATTTATTTTTTACTTTATTAGCATTTATTTCTTAATTTATATTAATAAAAAAACGTTAACTAGAAAAAAATCCAAAAAAAAAAAAAAACCAACAATTGCCATACAGTGTCAGTCTCCTCCCTAGTAAAATCAAAAAAATAATAGACAAAAACACTATTTTAATCCTTACATTTTAGTAACGGTCAATTTAGTCTCAGTTATTTTCGAGTTGCAGTCAATTTGACCCTTACCGTTAACTCACTAATGAAAAATACTTACGTGACAAACAGTTTATATTGTTAGTGCATACGTGGCTAACATAATAATATAATATTAAATATTTAAATATTTAAAAAACCACCTAAGCATTTTAATTAAAACAAAACCCCCGTAAAAAATTGAAAATATTAATTGAAAGCAAAAAAATGATTATTTTTTAGAAAACTCCTCAATTTCTTTTATTTTTTCTACTGTATTCTTAAAACATTTTCTTAGCTACTAACCATAATTTCCAGCAACACAACAATCTAATAATCACACAGTTATTAAAACTCTTAAATATTTAAATATATATATTTTTTTTTACAATTATCTCTTTTTATCTATTTTCCTAGCGACTTCACACAACCATCAAAACCACCAGAGTCAGATTCGACCATTTTTACAGCCACCATCAACATCCAAACCATTGAAGGTTGAACCACCCAAGACTGAAACCTCAACCACCGGAAATCAGTTTTTCATTTCCAATCCAACAAAACATTCAATATAGCAAGGCCTAGAACCGTATCCCTACCGCCGATATCGAACGGACGAGACGCACTCCTCCTCCTCCTCCTCCTCCTCCTTGCGTCTGCTGTTCCCCTTTTTGCATCTGCTGCCAAAGCCTCGCATCATTCCCAAAATCCCTACCCTAACCCCACAAATAAGCGAGAAAGAGGGAAGAGGAAATTAATTAGATCGTGACGGAGAAGGAGATTGAGAAAGCGATTCTCCAGTAAACCCAAAACACAAATCGACTTCGCCGGCTCCGGCTCCGGCTCCAGGGAGGTGTTTTCGGCCTCTACTCGATTGGGTAAGTAAGAATCAACAAATTTTGGCATTTTGGATTATCAATGACAATGACAATGATTCTATTTCTATATATCTCTTTCTCTCAATCTCCTCTTCCCTCTTTCTCTCTGCAGTCGGGATTTTGGGAACGATGGATGGGTTATTATTTTTTTTTATTTTACTGGGGAGGGGAAATTAAATAATAAAGTAAAAAATATATACTATTAAATTAGAGGCAAAACGACGTTGTTTTGTGGATTTAACGGCAACACTGGATGTCTACTTAACGGCGACGTAGTTTTTGGTTCTGGACTGGACTAGTTGCTAATGTTTCAAAACGGGTCGAACTTGATCCCAAAAAAATCCAAACCCGGGTCCATTTCCAAACCACAAATGACAAATCCAATCCCCATTGCTGAATTGCTCTCTCTCTCTCCCTCTCTCTCTCTCTGATCCAAAGCTCGAAACACTGATAAATTTTTCCAGGTAATTTCATAATCTGATTACTACGATGAGTTTTTCTCTAATTATCTCTGCCAGATTCGATGCTTTTTAATTTTTTTAATTATTATGTTTTTTTTTTTTTCTGAGAAAATTTGTCAATTAGATTCTTTTATTTTCTGGGCATCTATTATATTTGATCCCCTCTCTCTGTTTGGCTGCTATGAAAATTTTGCAGTTTTAAAATCTCAGACTATAAATGCATTGTTTGGCAATAGGTCATGTATGTAAATTATAGTTGTTAGTGTTTTTTTTTTTTTTTTTTTTTTTTTTTTTTTTTTTTTTTTTATGTAATCGATAGGATCGCATTTTTTTTCCTGATGGGTTTTTGTTCTTCATTGATCCAGTTGATTAATACAACCTTAAATGGCTGGTCGGGCTCCAATTGCCACTAAAAGCTCAGCACTTATTGCCATGATTGCTGATGAGGTATGGTTAATGTAGTAGGTTGTGCTAGTTTGTAAGTATTTTAGAATTTCGCTTGGTATTGAACATGAACAGCATGATTTTTCGCCGTAGTAGCCACTTGAAATGGTGGAATGGGGTTTACCCACCCTAGAACCCAACACAAACACTAATTCTCCTACTAGCTGAACATCCCCCCAACTGGTACCAATTTACTTTTTCCTAGATTTACTTTCAGACATGTTACTGCCTAAGAAGCATGGACACTCCAAAATCCCCGGCCTGTTTGTGTTAGATGGCCGCAAAAAGCTTTTTTTTTTAATTAAAAAAATTTACTTTGATTTTAAATATGCTTTTATAGAATTTGGAAGTTGTTATTTATTTTGGAAACTTAAACTAGACATAAAATATGCTTAAAATATGTATATTAATGAATTAACAGACGTATCCTTTTTTCTCTTTTTTGATGACGAGAAACCTCACCAAGGCAGGGCCTCTGAACCCACCTTTGGGGAGTAAAGTACAGATACACAACCTCACCTATTAGAATCGTGTATCAGGTAATCAAGGGTAACTCCTAGTGGGGATTAAACCTAGGATAAATGGGTCTACAACTCATCCCAAACCTCCAACCATTAGGTTTCACCCTTACGGGTTTCCTTACCATGTCATGTCATAATTTTTCAAGAATTTTTGTGTCGGCGTGTTTGTGTCCGTGCTTCTTAGGTTATTGCTTTAAAGCAAAGGAGCATGCATTATAAATAGCCTAGTTGTGGTGGGATTGTCTCACAGTTTATGGGTGAAAAGGTCAGATTATAGATTTTATAAATTCATTTTGCCTTCATCAATGGACACAATTTTTACTTTTTTTTCATTCCTTTTAGGTTGGTTCATTGAGTATAATGCAGAATTCACTAGTGTAGGACATGCTTTGTAGCTCACTTCTTATAAATTTTGACGTTTGTTCTCATGGATATTTTTATCATATAGGACACTATAACTGGATTTTTGCTGGCCGGTGTGGGTAATGTCGACTTGCGGAGAAAGACAAACTACCTTATTGTAGATTCAAGTATGCACACTAGCCTTGTAATGTAGAAATTGTTATTTTGTGGGTTTATTGAACTAATAGAGTAACAGTAATCATGTTCTTAACCTAAACAAGTTTATGTTTTATCATTCTAATTTTCTCATGTGTGCATGTGTTTGGCCTTATCAAGGAAAAAAATTGTTTGTGTGGTTCTTTTTCCCTCCCAATTAAAAATATATGTCACAGATTCCCCATTCAGTGACCAACAATTCTGCCCTTCCAATTTAATCATAAATAAGTTAATGAGAGTCTTACTAATAAATCAATTAATTAAGAGAGATTTCATTGCTAGGTTTTGGGCTCTGAAATGTTTGCTTTTGCCCCCTATAAAGCTTTGTCATGGCATGTAAAAGTACTTTTTATGGTGTCTGTTCAAAGTTGATATGTGTAGCTCACTAACTTGCAACCTAAAGACCTCAATTCTTTCTACTTAATTGACGTTGATCATACTTGCCCACCACTCTCAATTCATCAGGATTCTGGAAAGTTCTCCCTATAATTCCTCTCCGTAATGTTGTAGTCCATTCATGCCTCTCATTTACAGAAACATGTTAGCTTCCCTGAGGCAACTGATTGAAGGAAATGTTTGTTAGCAGGTTAGATATTTTGCAATTTGCATTGTCAGGAAGGTTAATGAGGTTTGTGCCTAGAGGCGGGGTCATGAGGTGAGGCATGAGGAAATTGACATGGGCTGGTTGAGACTCAAACAAATTAGCCCACAAGGTCTGAGGTTGTTCCTTGTAGTGAATCATGATTTTAGGGATGCTTTATGTGTGAGGCCAATGCACAAAATGCGGGTCCTCATTGTAGAATTGAGTTGTGTGTGTAACTTACCAATCAAGAGAGAGACTCATTTATTTAGATCTTGAAACTTGTTCTATGCGTGAGATGCTTACTACATGGAACTATTACAGGTGCTTTTATGATGAAAAGCAATAAATGGTGTTCTTATTGATTGAAATAATGTTGATTTTTTCATTAAAGTTTCCTTATCATAATCAATGCTTCTTTAGTGAGCTATTTCTTGGTTTGTGAGGCCTGGAGTTTAGAATAAGAAAGACTATCATGAGCTCTCGGGGATTTACGTATGTTTGGCCTTCTTACAGAAGCTCATAGGGATTTTATATAACTCAGGGCCTGAATTGATTTTTCATTCAAGCTTTATCTTAGATGATAAAGCATATCCAGTTGTTTTGAGAATAATTGTTAAAGGGCCAATCTAGAAGCTAGGAATGACTGGTTATATAGAGCTTCCAAATATTTCCCAAGCTAATATACTTGGTGGTCTGTGGCTTCTGAGTTAGTCAAGCCTCAGATTGTCCAATTACACCCTTAATTTGGATATAATTTGCTGTGATTATTTTCTCAGATGATAAACCCAAGGTGCTAAAAAAAGCTCTTATAAAAGGTGGAGCTTGACTTTGTGAAATTGATTATTTAAGTGACTGACTTGGAACAATGATTTTAATGAATTTTTTTCCAAATTAAATTCCTCAAAATTTTAGATCTTAAGATGGAAATTGATGTGTGTGACTTTTCATTTATGATATGCCCGCAAATAGAGATTTCTTGAAGGCTGTTCAGATTTCTTCCAGTGTATGTTTATATGAGTTTCTTAGATTGCAAAAGCAATGAATGATAATTTTCTGATTCGTCAAAGTTAGATGGATGATCTTGTATTTTTATTAAGTGATTTTTGGTCAATGGAACTGATCCTCTACCCCATATATACTACACAGTCTACATCCTGTTCCTTTGATGAAAATGTCAAAGATTAATAGAATCTAAGAAAGCTTCACTCTTATCAATCTATAAAGCAAAGTCAATTGAAACTTATTTTCTGATTGTGTTTTGTCAAGAAACAACGGTCAAAGCAATTGAAGATGCATTCAAAGATTTCACCACAAAGGAGGATATTGCTATCGTCCTAATCAGCCAATATGTAAGTTTTTTCCCCCCTAACTTTGATATCATATGTTCTCCTTCCCCTCTTGAGGATGTAAGTGGACAAGAATCGACAAAACTAGTTATTTTATATTGAATGTTTAGAATTGTTGCCAAAAAAAAAAAAAAGAAGTTATGCTAGCAATAACAGACTTTTAAAATCCCCGGGTGTATGATATTCTTGTCCAATTGCATAGTTGTCTAAATATATATGCTGGCATAGATAAGGGGCTAAGGTCTAAGGGCTCCTGATCAGTTAGGCAATAGCTTAGGGGTGTAGGTGGTTGCCTGGCTACTGTACCTAGTGATATGCTGTATTGTGTATATTCTTCCAAATTTATTATGTGGCCTAAGATTTCCATTACAAACTTACTGTTTCTGCGCTTCACTTATCAGGTAGCAAACATGATAAGGTTCCTGGTTGATAGCTACAATAAGCCAATACCAGCTATTTTGGAGATCCCTTCAAAGGATCATCCTTATGACCCTTCACATGATTCAGTTCTTTCACGTGTGAAGTATCTCTTCTCTGCTGAATCTGTGGCATCTGATCGGCGCTGAGTATGTGTACATGTTTCACCCATCATGTTGCAAGCGTGAGAGTTTTTTAGCTGATAGCTGCATGTGCTCTGCTTTGTGCACACTATTGTATGCTATGTTTCTTATTTCCTTTGCATTGATTGATATATCTGGATACTATTTATTCTCTTTCTGTGCCTAATTATGAATTAATTATTGCAAGTTGGGTTTTGTTTGTTATGATAAGAGGAATAAGTTGCCATCTTAAAAATGTTCTAAAGAAAGGAGTTCCTGCAGTTGCTTCTGATACTTTTGTTCGTTGTTTGTGTTCTTAATGTTCTTTTAGCATTACTTTCCATGTACCATCCTCCAGGTTGGGCAGACAATACAATCCTTAGTAACTCAATGAGTGTTACATTTGTCATCTGTATTTTTAAGTGCAACTTCTCGAAGGTAGCACTCAGAAAGCTGAAAGCAATTCATAACTAAATCTAGATTTCCCCTCCTGCACTCTCTCTCTCTCTCTCTCTCTCTCTCTCACACACACACAAACAAAGTAAACAGTGGAGGATAGCATTTTCTAATCTCTATCACAGTTTTGACATAAACCCAAGTATATTAAACTAAAAAGTAATCGAGTCAGAATGCAGCAAAAATCTTGAAGTAGATATCACACATGTACATTTTGATATTTTTGTTAGATTTATTTTCTTATATTAAAAAAGAGAAAAGAAAAAAGAAAAAAGTGAAAGTCAGTTATCTGCAAATCTGCAATCAGAGGATATTAGCTATACATGTGCATACATGTGCACATACATGTGCACATGTATACATGTGCATTATTCTATTAAAAAAAAAAGATATTAGCTATACATGTGCATTTTTCTATCTAATCTAATCTTTATCAGATCTTTTGCCAAGTTTTTCTAGTGGACAATAAATAAATAAGGAAATCATTGTGATCTGTGTCTTATGAAACTGAGTCAGATAATTATTGTTGATGGGAATATTATATACAAGAATGTAAACAGATCTAAAATGCAATTATGGTTTTATCCTTCCAATCTTTATGTTTTATATTAGTATATTGTACTACTCTTTCCCACAACTATATAAAAATGTGAGACGGAACATTAGACTGTTTCCAAGTCCATCACTAACAAAGTAATACGGCCCATACATGATATATTAGGCAGTCGTCAACGCAAGAGCAAGACTAGAGGTGTCAATGTTCGACCCAACATGCAAACACGACACGAACCCGACACGGGTTTTTCGGGTTAGGGTTAGGCCTTAATGAGTTTGGGTCATAAACAGGTTGACCCGAAAGCGACACAATAAGAGACGGTTATAAATGGGTCAACTCGCATAACCTGCAATAGACACGTTTGATATGTCAATTTATTTGTGTCAATTCGAAATGACTCACTTAACACAACCCGTTTAACTCATGTAACAAATAAATATTTATTTTATTTTAGATTTGTAAAATACCTTTTATATCCGACATATATTTTAAATTTAAAAAGAAAAGTGAGTAATTATAAAAATTTATAATGGATATAATTGGAAATTGAAACTTTATAAATCTTAGAACTACTAATACTTGTTTTTTTTTTTTGCATAGAACTTACACAAATGAAATTGGATGAGCTTGTGGAAGATGTTATGAATTTGGACATCAACAAAGAATCTGTGGATGATAATCGTGGTAATAGTCAAGATTAGTCTACTATTTGCTCAAATTCTTTCAATATTGATATTTAGCATTTGGCAAGTTTCAAGAATATTATATTTTTGTTGAACTATGTTATTTTATTTTTGTGAAACTTTGTTATTTTGAATTTGGGTTGAAGTGTATGCACTTCTTTTAGAGTGTAAAGAACTTATTTCTAAATGAATGTTATATTTTTGTTGAACTATATTATTTTGAATGTGGGTTGAATACTTGAAGTGTATGCACTGCTTTTTGGGATGTAAAAATAATTATTTCTAGATGGATGTTATATTTAATATTATGCAGGTTGAAATGGGTTGTGTTACATTCGTGTTAATCCAACACGACTCGTTTATTAAGCATGTCAAATGGGTTGGGTCAGGTCAATCCACCTTATTAACAAGTCGGGATAGGATTGAAGAATCATGACACGATTATTAAATAGGTCGGATTAGGGTTGAGCCATTTAGTCGAATATCCCTATCTCGACACGACACGAACCCGACACGCTAACCCGAATTGACACCCTTACACAAGACACCCTTTTGGTAACAAAACCAGGTGAGAGCATTGTGACTTCTCTCAAGGATTTCATGTAACTCTACCCAAATATGCAGCCCTGTACTCTGCATCCTCTTGTTCTTCCTCTCCATTTAATGGTGCAGGGATAGAAACGCTTCTTCTTTTTCTTCTTGCGTTTGGCTTGGGTCATAATACTTTAGTACACTCGATCCGATATGATTCTGACATGCGTTCAAAGTTGACCACACGTCTATATTGCGAACCACGCAATGCACTAGAGCATTCGATAGAAGCTTTGCCCTTTCTCGTACTCGAAGAGGTCTAGTCTATCACGCCAGCCAAAGGTGCTTGCCACATACCAAGTATATAAAAAGTATTACCATTAACAACTTTTGGTGATCTCACCTGGCTTTTTTTGCCACTCAAAACGGAATTTGATAATCCCAAGGATAGACACTAATCTTGATTAGCCCAAAAGGCAAAGGCAGGTTGGGATTTTCAACTAGCAATCATCATGTGTCACATCGTTGTAGTTCTCTTGTTAAGAATTCTATCATACCGGGCCCTGGCCTTGAGTGTTGAATTGGAACAAAACTCATTCTTAACGGTTTTTGAAAAAAGTTTGGGCTGTTTGGTAAAAGACTTCAAACAACAATTTTTAGTATTTAAATACTGAAAATTGTGAGGAAAAAAAAAAATCATATTTATTAAGGAATTTCATTTAAGAGTGTTTGAGTTACGTTTCTCATTTTAGGTTGTTTAAACGCTGAATTTAGAAAACTCTCCTTAACAGCTTTTAGTTTTTAAATAACATTATTCATTGACACTTTTGTAAATATTTTAAAAAGTGTAGGTCCTATTGATTAAGTTACATGTCATCACTTAAAACACACGCACACGCGCACCGAAGTAACCAAACTCATAATTAAGTTTATTCTCATTATAAATTATGTTGTTTGAAACATGATACCAAACATATTTTTTTTGCATTATAAGTACTTTAAATACGTGTTTTCACAACACTTTTTAAACTATAATTTTTACATTATTTTGAACAACAATACTTAAAAACTGTTACCAAATAGGTCCATAATGCTTTATGTCTCAATATTTTTAATGTGTCTAAATTAAAGAGAGTAATGTTAGAAATTTATACCTTTTTTTATCGTGTATTAAATAATATGTAGTTGAAAAGTTTGAATTATTTTTCTTATTTTAAGTTGAATAAACAAAATGAAAATAGAAAAAAAAAATTAGGGTTTTGGTGAAACAAGCTACTTCGGCCATGTTAGTATGGAATCCACACTATAATGGTTGGTTGATGTGTTTTTAGTCTAAATTAAATTCACTTCTGACTATGCGTATTGTAATTTGAGAAGGAAAAAAACAAAAACAAATGTCTAGAGAAGTTCAGCTCTAAAATGTTGGATTTCAGTTGACCCATATAGACAATAATATCTACTACTTATAATCGACTACCCTACCAAGTTGTGGTAAAATTGTGTCCCTAAACTTCTTGTTGTAACATTCTGAATAATCTTTGTTAAATTTGTGCTTGCACTCTAGATTTTAAATTTAGGTTTTGAATGTCTTTTAAGAGCATTTGTCTACTCGAGTTAATTATACACACATATATATAGACCTAAAATAGTGAGCTTGCCTATCTAATTATATTATATATTATACAAAATTGGAGAATGCATGCAATGATATCACGTGTCCTTTTAACAAAGCATAGGACAACAACATGTCAAAACCATTATTATATAATTCTGATTGATAAGGAAGACAACAATAGAGATAATTACTCTATTCCCTCTTGGGAATTCCAAGTAAATAAATAAGCAATTAATTAAATAATTTTTTTAAAAAAAGGCAATTCTGGTTATAAGGGATTATTTGCTCATAACGCAATTTATTTTGATTGTAATCATACTTAATACTTTTTGTGGGTCCAATTGATAGTTCTGATTCTTCCCCTTAACCATTATCGCTAATTCCTTCTCAAAAAGAAAAAAACTCATTATCAATTATTCACACTTTTTTATTATTATTAATCATGCCGTTCATTTAGATTTTTCCATAAAGTAGAATTGTAGGTTAGATTCGTTTAACATGAAAAAAATTTGTCAAATAAATGGTAGAAGTTGATGATGATTATTGTTTTTCTTTAATTGTATATGTAATATTTTTAATCTCACTTATATGGATAAATGGTGCTCTTTTGTTAAACCTCTAAAATTCTGAACATTTTTTTTCCACGTGCTTTTGTTAAATCTCTAAAGTCATATACATGAATTTTTTATTTATCTTATGGTTTGATTTATAAAATTATTTACTCCCCCCCCCCCCCCTCCCCAATGCACACATATATTGACTTAAAACAAAAGAATATGAAAAAAGTTCATCATGTGGTGAGTCATGTAACATGATTAAAAAAATATAAATCAATGATTTATAAGTCACTACATATTAGATTAGGATATTCCTCCAAACCGGTTTGGAGGAAAATTTTATCCAAACAATATAATCAAGTAAACATAATATGAGCATAAACATACCCATTAACATAAACAAATCTAAATAAAATAATAAGATTTTTAGTTTTTTCAAGTATCATATATTTTTTTTCTAAATATATAGTATAAGACAAATAAATTTTTAAATGGAAAATTAAATTAAAATATTGATATCATTATAATTTTATTCTCCAACATAATCACAAATAAAATATCCTGGGTTTTGCTATAGCTTTTATTTAATAATGTATTTTCATAACTGTGATAGAAACGTATTAATAAATTAAGCGTAAATATTTAATATTGTAAATATATTGATCATTGAAAAAAATAATCACCTAAAGTTATTTCTTTGTTAAAAAAAGTAAATCAATGTCACCACTATATTAATATATTGATCATTGAAAATATATGGCATGCACACAGACAATTGTGTTTAAATTTTGTTATCCACACATTCAACGTCTGCTATAATACTTTTTCTTTAAGAATACTTTAAACCTTGTGGTGTTGGGCATTGTTGAGCTATCAATTGACTTATTTGGGAGAAAAACGACTATGTTTAGAATTGATAGTCTTCGTTATAGGCTCCTTGCTTATGGCGTGTATTAACTAATCAAGCTGTACTTTACCAATGTACATGATGGTATTCAAATCCGCAAACTCCATGGTTTTTACCTACGTGTTACTTGTCAAACCTTAACTTATATTATTGGATTCATTGGATGGGCAAATTATTATTAAACTTGGTAACCAAACTCCTACCGTCGAATATATTGGGCACATAACAATTGACATTATGCTTTTCATCATCGGAACACTTCTGATACTTATAATTCTTCTAATGCAATCACCATATTATTTTATAGATTTCTTTTGAAATTTTGGTTTGCATTCTGTTTACTGGAATATTTACTCTTGTTATGATTCTTGCCGTTTGAAAGATCTAAATATCTTGAATGCTTCCAAGAGGTGAAAGAGTCTGTATCTAGGAATTGTTCTTACTCTAATCGTGAGTGCAATAATATTGCAGCTTTTTATAAAGTACATTGTTAAGAAGTGCAAAAGTCTGAAACAGCTGAGAAAACCCATAAAAGTATAAATGGAATAAATTAAATAGCCATGATTTTGTTCTAAGAGTATCCGTATACCATTCTTAAGAATCATTAAAAAAAAATGGGCAAATAACACTCACCCCCCTTGAGGTTTGGGAAAATGACACTCACCCCCAAACTTGAAAGGAAAAAACACTCCCCCCCCTAAGATTTAAAAAAAATAACACTCCCCCCCTTTTCAGATAAATAAATGTTATGGAAAATGTTAGATAAATATATGTCAAAGGGGGGAAAATGTTTTTTTCCTTTAAGTTTGGGGGTGAGTGTCATTTTTCTAAACCTCAAGGGGGGTAAGTGTTATTTGCCCAAAAAAAATTATCTAGCTTCTAAAGTTAGAGATGAATTGGAGCATTTAAAATAGGGCATTGACCGATCGAACAAATGTTTGCAGTATAATAGTGCAATTTTTTTAAAAAAAAAAAACCAAAAGCTTATAAGTGAAGTGAGAAATCTTATCATTAAAAATAATTTTTTTTAAGATACGGATTATTAATAAGTGGATTTTTTTTTTTTTCCAGAGCTTTAAATCTGATGGTTTAATTTATAAAGTTATTTGGAAAAATCTATAAACAAATATAACCATGTAAATACTAATAAGCATTGCAGAGGTGATAGGTCCAAAAGTACGTATTTGTGAAGTATATTGAGCCAGGGGCCCAATCCGAGGAAATTAAGTAACCCGAGGACGGGTAAACTTTATAAGAGTCCATATTGGGTTTGATTTTGAATTTTTGTGTTTGTGTTTGATTTTAAATTTTTTGGGTTTGTTTATATTGTGAATATGTTGTGTTTGATTTTGAATTTTCTGGTTTGTATTTTATTTTGAATTTTTTGGATTTGTGATTAATTTTGAATTTTTTTATTTGAATTTTGAATTTTCTGGGGGGAAAAAAAAACCCAGAATTTTTTTTTTTTTTTTTTAGAGAAACCTATAGTCATGTTTTAAACGCAGCTCAAAGCGGGCTATAGCCGCGTTTATCAAAAACACAGCTATAGGCCCCAATATATCCTACCAAGTTAAAAACGCGGCTATAGGTATTACCTTTAGCTGCGTTTTTGAAAAACACAGCCATAGGCTTGTTGCTGCAGTGTTTAGGCCATGTTTGTAAACGCGACTATAGGAAACGCGGCTCTATCCTATAGCCGTGTTTTTGGGGTCTATAGCTACGTTTTTTAAACACGGCTAAAGACCCTTTTTTTTTGTAGTGTAAGTGAATAGTTGAAGTCTAATCACGATCAACTAAGAAGACAGTCTGAGGATGAATACTTCCTCGACTGAGTAAGGTCGAGGTCAGAAGATATGGTCTAACACCAAGAGCAACGTCCCAGACAATTCCACTAATGAGGATAAGTATCTAGAAGGAACAGGATAAAAAGAGGCCATGGAATATCTCAAGGGAAAGCTGCTTTGTAGCTAATTCTCTGATCACATCAATGTGGAAGTGATACCTGAACAGTGGTTTTCAGCCTTACAACTACTACACAAAGACTTTAGGAAGGTGTTGATAGGACAAGTATCAACACCAACCATCTAGTCTACACGTGGAGGGTAAAGATGAAAAGGAAATAGAGTTTAAAAGGTGAAAGAGGCAATGAGAGAGGGAGATCGAGAAATTAAGAGAAAAAAAATGTAGCAATCAAGAATTATATTTGTAACCAAACTTGAGAGAAATATATGAGAACTGATCTCTTCGGACTGTGCCGAGGACGATTTTCTTTAGTGTAAACTTGTCTAACTTCATTCTCTTGTCATCTGAATCCACTTTAGAGGTTGTCTGATTCATTAAAGCCCAGTTTTCCAATCAATTCTCTACAAATTCATTGTTTTGGGCTTTTTGAGTTTAAGTCTATCCACCTTTTAGGCTAGGGACTCAAATATGGTCCTTACAAGCATATACATACACAATAACATAAACATTAACAAATATATAAATTCTCATAAAAACAAATATATAAATAATATAATGAGCTTTTTATATTAAAAATATTTCTTTTATAATAATAATAATAATAATGGAAGCATTTTGACTTTTTTATTTAAAACTTCTTCACCTTATGTTATCAGTTAGTTACTTCTATCATGTGTGTATTATTTAAAAGAGAATTATGTAGACTCCTTGTATAAATAAAGCTAGTAGAGCTTATATAAGATTGAGTAGTAGAGCTTTGCCCTTTCAAGCATAACTGTTAATTCTTTTCCCTAATAAAATTACTTCTCTAAATAGAAGGTGAAAAATAAACATCGAGAGGACAGCCGATAATTAAGGGTCTACTAACGTGGCTTGAATTGGTTAGGCTGTCTTTCAAGGATGCTAACTATAAGATTTTGTTAAAACATGAAAATCTTACTTGCTAATAATTTATGATTGTTATTCGATATGCTCCAAGCTAAAGTTGATATATTTAATTAACTACAAACCAGTAAGAACTATTCATGGCCTAACCACTATTTTTTTTTTTTTTTTTTTTTTTGAGAGGGACAGCCACTTTTTATTGGAATATTAGAGGATGATATATTGATATTACCCCACTTAAAAAAATACTATTAGCACATTAATCCTTTTAAAATTTTAATTTCCTAATGGGTACTCTTTGAGATGTTCAAGGCTTCTTTTTCTTTTTCTTTTTTCTTTTTTTTTTGTGGGTAAGTTTGGTCATCATTTAGTTGAACCCACTTTATCCATCTAAGTTGTAGCGACACTTTAAAGTTTTGAATACCTTTCATCTTTTTTTTCTTTGCCAAATCACTTTTTTATTTTTATCATGTCTCAGAATTCAAATTTGTCTATAAATGCTGTCAATTTTGTGACTTCAAATCAACTTAACTTGTAGAATTTCATGACTTAAAAAAAGATAATAGTAATAACTAGGTTCATATCCTGTATACGAAAAAAAGAAACCAATTGAATTTTCATAAACTTCATAGGTTTCAAAGTTTATTTTATCTTAAGAAAAAAGCCAAAATTTTTTTCCTCTAAATCTTGAAAACAATACAATATTATCCTTATCTCCAATTGTCATCAAAGATGTCTATCAAAATAGTAGCTGTTATGTCTTCCTTGAATTTTTCGATCTGTTATGAGTAATGATAATCACATGATTTATAAAGTAATCTTACAGAAATCATTTTTTTTTTTTAGCAAAAAGAGTAAATAAAAGATAGAAAAATGTTGCTACAATAAGATCTAAAATGGTAAATATATATCATATTTAGCAAGTTGTAAAAAAAATATTTGCATCTTGCATTCCCAAATGTGAGGGTGATTTTAATTTGTGTGTTTTTGTGCATTTGAGAAAGCATTTTGCATTTTAATGGGTCTTGCATTCCCACAAGGATGGACACTATGTCTATACTTGATTAGCCAAAAGGCCAAGGTAGGTTGTGATTTGCAACTAGCAATCATCATGTGCCACATCATCATAGTTCTCTTAATTGTTAAGAATTATGCCATACCGGGCCCTTTGTCCTTGAGTATTGAACTAGAATCAATTCATTCTTATCACCTCATGAATTAGTTAATGTTTTATTTCTCTCATTTTTTTTTTGTGTCTAGATTAAAGAAAGTATTGTTAGAAACTTCTTTTTATCTAAAGAACCATGCTTTAAATAATATGTGGTTGTAAACTTTGATTTTTTTTTTAAAGTTGAACTAAGGAAGCAGAAGGAATACAAAATTTTTAGGGGTTTTGGTGAAATAAGCTGTTTATGGAATCTGTACTACAAATTATAATAGTTGGTTGATGCGTTGTTGTAGTCTTTTTAATTCATCAGTAATTGTGTGCACACTGAAATTTGAGAGGAAAAAAAAAAAACAATAAAACCAAACCGAGAGAAGCTTAGCTTTAAAATGTTGGTTTTTAGTTAGCCCATATCGACAACAATTTCCATTATTTACAGTTAACTATTTCAGCAAATTGTGGTACAAATTGTATCATGAATTTATTGTTTTAACATTCAGAAAAATCTTTGTTAAATTTGTATTTAGATTTTCAATAATTCCATACAAATACTTGATATAGACCTACAATAGTGAGCCCGGCTCTATAAATAAAGATGGGGACCTTTTCCCTTTCTTTCAAGGATAACTGGATAAGTGTTATTGCTTTTCCTTGTAACTTACTTCACCAAAAGAGGGTGAAAAATAAACATCGAGGAAAGTAGAAAATTTTAAGGGTATGCTATAGCTAGGCTAGCCTTCAAGCATGGTAAGAGTCCTATTTGCTAGTAATTTATGATTGTTAAACTGATAAGCCTGAAGGTAAAGCTGTTTTATTTTATTTTATTTTTATTTTATTTAAGTAGGCAAAGTTGTTTGTTTGTTTGTTTTTGTTTTTTTTTGTTTTTGAAACAAAGTTTATTGATATAATTAACCACAAATCAGCAAGATTTATCCATGGGCTAACCATTATACCACGAGTCCATGGCCACCACTTTTCAAAGGAATATGAGGAAGATACCAGTATTACACCTCACTTAAAATATATAAAAGTAATGATAGGGATATTACAACCAATTTTTATTACATGGAGTTTACAATCTGATGTGTCATAAATTATCAAAGTACACTTCAAATATTATCGCATCAGCTTGTAACTCATTATATTAGTACATTAACCCTTTCCTTTTTTTTCTTTTTTTTTGGATTAGGATTTGGTACAATACCTAGAGTATTGCATTGGTTACAATTCACCCTTCTCTCTCACAAAATTTTTTTACGTTTTACTTTTTAAACTTTTACTTTTTATTTTTTTTAACTTTTTTATAATTTTTTTAATTAATGGTTGAGATTGAAAGTTATTTTTTTACAATTATCAATCTCTAACCATGGATGGTAATTGCATCCGTTGCACTCAATGCGTTTTCTTTTCTCCTCTAACGGTAGTTGAGCAAGACCTCCCTTTTTTTGGGCAAGCGTGTAGTCAAGATTTAGTTGAACTTGAACCCACTTTAAAGTGACACTTTAAAGTTTTAAATCCCTTTCAAGTTTCAACCGTTTTTTTTTTCTTTACAAATCACTTTTTTTTTGGGCTTTGAATTTCTTTGGAGAGCTATCTCTAAAAAAAGAAAAGAAGAAAGTAATAATAATGATCCTTTGGAGAGCATTAAAATAATCGAGTTAATTCCAAAAAGATACTTGGATATGGCCCTACAATAGTGAGCCCGGCTCTATAAATAAAGATGGGGATTTTTATTATTAGTATTATTTTTTTGAGTAGGTATAGCTGTTTTATTTAATTAACCTCAAAAGCAAGATTTACCCATGGGCTAACCATTATGTTTTAAACCATGAGCCCATGACCACCAATTTTAAATGTAGTACTAGGATGATGTTACCTCTCACTAAAAAGATAAGAGTAATGTTAGGATACTTCAACTTTTATTATATAGAAATTACAAATTGATATGTTACCAATCATCAAAACATATTTAAAATATTTATTTATGATATATTTTTACATCAGTAAGTAAAACTTGTAGTATTTTTAGCATTTTCTAAAATATAATATTATTAAATTAGTACATTAACCATTTTCTTTTCTTTTCTCCTCTCTAACAAAAGTTGATCAAGACTGTTTTATTTTTTTGGCAAGTGTGATCAAGATTAAGTTGAATCCACTTTTATCAGTCTAATAAGTTATAGTGACACTTTAAAGTTTTAAACCCTTTTCAACTGTTTTTTTTTTTTTTTTTTTTTTGGCCAAATCAAAATTTATTTTTATTTGAACTATGTCTTAGAATTCAAATTTGTCTATAAATAGTGTCAATTTTGTGAGTTCAAATTAACTTAACTGATAAAGTTTTATGTCATCAAATAAATAATTTGGGTTCAAATTCCCATCTACTAAAAAAAGGGACCAATTAATGTTTAATGGACGTCATGGATTTCAAATTCTATTATATCTTAATAAGGAAAATGTCAATACAATTTTTCAAACCTTGAAAACGATTCAATATTATCCTTTATCTCCACTTATCATCAAAGATAACTGTCAAAATCACACATGCTATGTTTTCTTTGAATTCTCTCATCTCTTATGACTTATTTATGAGTAATAATCAAATTTAACTACAAGTTAAATCGCATGATTTGTAAAGTAATTTTCTAGAAACAACATAATTTTTAATAAGAAAGTGGGACCAAGAACAACATCAAATCTTCTTATCCCATTTTTAGGTTTAAAAGAAAAGTATTATTGAAGGTTTCTACTATAGTACCCTTTTTCTTTAATGAAGGGCTCTAATGCTTTTTAACAAAGCTCGCTGTAGTTAGCGAAATTGGTGGTATAGAATGGACAAATTCATATTAGCAAAATGAAGCAAAAGCACATATACGAAACAAATGAAACTTTAACTCTTCAAGTGCCTTGAAAGACAAATGGATGATTGGGCCCCCACAGATACCGTGGGGTCCACCAAAAAAATGTGTGGGCCGAGTTTAACATTTATCCACAATGAATGAGAGCCGCCACCGCCGCATCTCGCGGAAGCCGTCTAAAATTCCAATTGGAGAGACAGCCACTTGTCTTAAGGAGACAAGGTCTCTTCCTATCCAACTGGATTACCAAAACCAGCCAATTGCAATGCCTTCAACACGTGTTTCCAAGGTGTACACATTACACAAGTTTTTAGATATTTTTTACTAACATTTATCTAGTTTTTTTTAGTGTTTTTTTATTTTAAATTTTAAACAATAATTCAAACCAATACAACAATAATAAAAAATAAAGTCTTAATCCCAAAAAATTGGAATTAACTATGATATCTTGATAGGTCTGTTTGGTAAAAGTGTTTAAATATAGTTGTTTGTTTTATAATTTATAAAATGGTGGGTCTCACACTTGAATTTATTGTTTCGCTGATGTTTTCTAAATACAGTTTTCAAAAAATTGTATCCTATCTTCCTTGTTCAAAATAGGATTTTCAAGATACATAAAATGTTTTTAATAACATAGTTGTAAATAAATTGAAAACAATGAATCTCACATATTTGTCTAAATTCCTTTATCTCTTAAATTAATAATCTTATCTTTATCGTAGACGATACATGATCTATATTCTCTTATCATTATCCACACAAAAGATAGTAAAAATAATTTACAGATTTTACACGTTACTTTTTTAAAATATTTTTTTAAAAAAATCTCAAAAATATAAATGGTCTCCCAAATAATTATTTTTTCGTTTTTAGTATTTTGAAAATTGTTCTTAAAAGTGGGAGCCAAACACTTATGATATAAAAATTATTGTCTAGAAATTAGTTTCAATTTCAATTTTTTAAAAATGGTTTTTATACTGTTTTGAAACAAAAACAAAAATTCTCCTACCAAACAGGGCCTATTGGGTTGGCTATCTGAGTTTTTTTTTTTTTTTTTCTCCATTTTATTTTATTTGAAGTCACACTCTCTATTACTTCCCAAATTGACATATTATTATTATTATTATTATTATTTATCTAACACGATCAAACTATTTCAAGCAACTCTTTCTCATCTTTTCATCAACATGAGCTACCTTTATCTTTAAACATATATTTTCATTTTGAATCCTACACAATAACTACAAACCAATAAATTTCACAATATTTTTCATAATTGTTAAGGTTTGTTACTAATACAACATCACTTTCACTATGACCATAACTAACCTTAATTTTATTGTATATCAATCACAATCTGTTTATCTCAGCAGTAGTGAAAAATGTTATAAAATTTATTGTGTCATAAGATTTATTTATTTGTTTTTGTATTTTTAACGAGTGTCCTAAGGACACACGAAAAGAATAGTAACAAATACTTAATTATGAGTTGCAATATTATTCGAAAAATAAAACCCACTTGCCAGTAAATTACATTTTTTTTTTCCATAGCATAATTTTTATAGATCATTGTTTTAATCAACCTCGTCTTTTAGTGGATTTTAAAATTTGTGTTAATTTTGAAAAATATTTCATTGAAACCTCTAATGGAGTGAACTTATTTTATTTTTGGAAAGATACTATCTAGTTTTCCTTTTCCCATTGAGGAAAATTTGTTTTCAAAGGGCCCTCCCTTACTTGTACAAGGAAAATTATATCTCTTACACTTATGGTTATTGTATTTCATGTGAAAACAATATTATTCCAATAATATTTTACTATCTTAATTAATATGAGAATTTGTGAAAACTATTTTCATTGATTAAATTCTATAACTGTACAATTGAATATATATGCTAACTTAACCGCCACAAGCATGTGTGAACACAGTGTAACAAACTAACAAACTTATACACGTGACTGACTTAAAGACTAACTAAACTAACTAATCAGAAGCTACATGCCGTTTATGTATACTCATCAAGCAGACCAAGCAAACCACACTGTTGTTTAGAGGAATAATTACAACTCTTCAATTTCTTCAAGTCTAAAATGCAATATGGACTTCTACTTGAATCTTCAATCTAAACTTCACTTGTCTTTGATCTCGAATTTCTTGTCTTAGTTGTTCCAGTGCTTGTTTGAGCAGTTCTGATGCATGAGCTGCTGCATTGGGTATCAAGCTGTGCTGCACTGAGTGTGGCAGCTGAGTCTGCATCACCTGGTGCGTTGGTTGCTGCATGAGTGGCATGCTGTGTTGCACTGGCGTGGCAGCTAGTGATGCATCCTCTTGCTTTTTATACTCTCCCTTAAGATGGACTGAGGAAGAATAGATGTTAAGCAGTCCCATCTTGGATGTTAACTCAGAGAATTGTTTATGGCCCAATGCCTTAGTCAATAAATCTGCCAATTGACAATGTGTTCTCACATGATTCAATTTAATCACCTTAGCTAACACCTTGTCCCTTACAATGTGACAATCAATTTCTATATGCTTGGTCCTTTCATGGAAAACTGGATTGAACCCTATATGCAAGGCTGATTGGCTATCACAAAATAACATTGCCTCTCTGTCATGCCTAATCTTTAGATCCCTTAGCAAATAAAGTATCCACACAATCTCACAAGTTGCCACAGCCATAGCACGGTACTCTGCCTCAGCTGAAGATCTTGATACAGTAGCTTGTTTCTTTGATTTCCAAGAAATCAATGAGTCTCCAAGGAAAGTACAGTAACCTGTAACAGATCTTCTTGTATCTGGACATGATGCCCAATCTGCATCACTGAAACCTTTGACATGGAGTTCTGACTTTGCAGAAAAGAATACTCCTCTCCCTGGCTCATTCTTAAGGTAATGAAGTACCTTGAGTGCAGCAGCATAATGAGGCTTTCTAGACTTTGCCGTGAATTGACTGAGCTTGTGAACAGCCAAAGTAATGTCAGGCCTAGTAATGGTTAAGTATAGCAACCTTCCTACTGACCTTCTATATTGACTAGGATCATGTAACACATCACCTTCATGTTTACTAAGTTTCAAAGTAGGATCCATAGGAACCTTGGCTGGTTTGCACCCTAGTAGTCCAACATCTTCCAAGATCTCTAGAGTATATTTTCATTGACATAAGGAAATGCCCTTGGCTGTCCTTGCTACTTCCAAACCAAGAAAATACTTCAAGTCCCCTAAATCCTTCAACTTAAACTTCTGGTCTAACAAGACTTGGAACTCCTCAACTCCCTTTTTATCATTGCTTGCAATTAGGACATCATCAACATAAACCAGCAATACAATAAATGAATCTCTTTGCTGCCTAGTGAACAATGAGTAATCAGCCTTGGATTGAATAAAACCAAGATCAATTAAGGCAGTTGAAAACTTAGAAAACCACATTCTAGATGCCTGTTTGAGACCACATAGTGATTTATTGAGTTTACAAACCAATTGAGGCTGCTCCCCCTTGCTGTGAGCAACCTGAAACTGCTCCCCCTTGCTGTGAAAGCCAGGTGGAAGGGACATTAAGACTTCCTCATGCAAATCTCCATGAAGAAATGCATTGTTTACATCTAGTTGGCTAAGAAACCAACCTTTCACAGCAGCCACAACAAGCACAGCTTTGACAGACACCATTTTGGCAACTGGTGAGAAAGTGTCAATGTAATCCAACCCCTCATTTTGTGTGAAACCTTTGGCAACCAACCTGGCCTTATGTCTCTCAATTGAACCATCTGATTTGTACTTCACTCGATATACCCACTTGCAACCAATGGGTTTCTTACCAGGTGGCAAGGAAGTGACAGTCCATGTTTAATTAGCTTCTAAAGCTGAAATCTGAGCATCCATGGCTGCCTGCCACTTGGGGTTACCAACGGCTTGGTAGTAAAAATTGGGTGCAATGATGGAAGAAATGGCATAGCAAAAGGATTTGTAAGGAGAGGACAGGTTAATGTAAGAGAGATAGGATTGAAGGGGATGAGAGGTACCTGAAACATGATTGGAGGAGCTTGGAATGGTTGCTGATTTGACTTGATTACAGTGAAAAGCTTTGGTGGTTTAGTAGGTTTGGCAGACCTTCTAAGAACATCAGGCAAAGCAGGTGCATCAGAAGCATCAGTTGCATCAGGAAATTCATGAACCTCTTCATCAAAATCTTGATGAATTTGGACAATGGTGGATTTAGAAATGGGAAGAGAGGGAGAAGGAATAGAGAAAGGAACAACAAGAGATTTAGAGGAAGGAGTTGAAGGGAAAATAGGTAAGGGAATAAGAGTGACAGATTGAGAAGAGGCATCTGAAGCAAAAGGAAAGTTTGACTCATGAAACACAACATCTCTAGAGAGAAAGGTAGTGTGAGAATCAAGATCAAACAGTTTATATCCTTTGACATTGAAAGGATATCCGAGAAAAACACACTTTCTAGCTCTAGGTGTGAATTTGTGTTTGTGAGGAGTGAGATTGGTAGCATAACGCAAGCAGCCAAAGATTTGAAGATGTGAATAAGAAGGAAGTTTGTGAAATAAAAGTTCAAAAGGGGTTTTATGATTTAGGAAAGGGGATGGAAGCCTATTTATGAGGTAGACTGCAGTGAGGACACAGTCACCCCAAAAGGAGAGAGGGACGTTGGATTGAATTTGTAATGCCCTGGCAGTAGCAAGGATGTGTTGATGCTTTCTCTCCACAACTGAATTTTGTTGTGGAGTGTAAGCACAACTTAGTTGATGAACAATACCTTTGGAACTGTAAAAATCATTAAAACTAAATTCTAAGGCATTATCGGATCTTATGGATTTAATCTTGGTTCCAAATTGAGTAAAAATCATGTTATAAAAGGATGCAATAAGAGGTCTAACTTCAGATTTTGCTTTGAGCAAGAAAACCCAAGTTGCTCTAGAAGCATCATCAACAATAGTTATAAAGTACTTACGACCATCAGAAGTTAAAACAGAAAAGGGACCCCATACATCCATATGAACAAGATCAAAAGGGTAAGCACACTTGTTATTATTGAAGGGAAAAGGAATTCTTTTTTGTTTTGCCAAAGGACAAATAGTACAAGGATTATTACAACAATTCTTAAGAAAAGGTAAAGTACTACTTAAAGAATGGACCTTGACATTAGAAGGGTGCCCAAGGCTTGAATGCCAAAGTGAAAACACATTTGTAGAGAGGGAAGAAGAGCAAACAGCAAAGAAGGACTTGAAATTCTACTTGGAAAGAAAATCAGAAAGAGATGTAGTGGCTTGGGAGAGGCTTGAATCTTGTAACAAGTACAAACCATCATGCATTTTACCCATTCCAATCATGCTCCAACATGTAAGGTCCTGTAGAAAACAAAATTGAGACAAAAAAACCAAGCATATAGGTTGAGATTTTGTTAAGGCACTGACTGACAGAAGATTAAAAGTGAAGGAGGGTACACAAAGAACATTGTTAAGGGTTATGTGGGAGGAGAGTTTAATGGTACCAATGTGTGTAACAAGAGCGGCTTCCCCATTAGGCAATTCAACCATAGTATGTGAAATCTCAGTAAAAGAAGTCATCAATTGAATAGAACATACAATGTGATCACTTGCACCAGTATCAACGACCCATGTGTGAATGTTATAAGCTCTTCTATTAACAACTTTAGCAGAGAAAATAGAATGCTTGAAGTTGATAGAGTTACCTGCAACAACATTTGATGGATAATTCATAGAATTGGCAACATGAAGTTCTTGACCTTTGGGGAATTGTTGAGTAGAGCAAGAACCAATCAAGGTTAGGAGTTGTTGGTATTGGTCATGAGTGAAGGCCGGAGCTTGAGATGCAGACATGGATGGAACAAAATCAGTGACTCCAGTAGAGGTGTTGCCTTGAATTTGTTCAAGAATTGTTGAAACTTGATGAGCTGTGGCACTTTTACTGTTCTTGAACTTGAATCTTGGTGGGAACCTGTGTAACTTATAACATTTGTCCACAGTATGGCCTAGCTTTCCACAGTGAGTGCATAAAGGCCTGTCTTTGCCTTTGAAGTAAGTTCCTGAGTTCTTGGTTGCTAAGGCAGTGGATTCAACCCTAACAACATTATGCACAGACTTCTGCATTTCTTCTTGGATGAACAAAGAGTGAGCCTTATTGACAGAAGGCAAATGATCCATCAACAGGATCTGAGTTCTTACTTGAGAGAAGGCATCATTCATTCCCATAAGAAATTTCTTGGTAGACTCCTTGGTTTGAAGATTCTTCAACCTTTGATTGATTCCACATATACATTGACCACAACTACACTGAGGAAATGGACTCAAATTCTGCAATTGATCCCATAAAATCTTGAGCTGAGTGAAGTAATCAATGAGTGGTTGCTCTCCCTGATGAATCTCAACGATTTGTTTCTGGATATTGAAGATCTTGGTTCCATTTCCTTGACTGAAAGTGTCTCGAAGATCAGTCCAAATCTCTAAAGCAGTATCTCTGTAGATAATGCTTCCTTGGAGCTTTGGTGATACAGAATTGATGATCCAGGTGCCCACCAAGTTATCAGCACGAACCCATGCTTGAGCAGCATTTGGAGAATTCACCAATGGTGAAGAGATGGTTAAAGATCCATTAATAAATCCTAGCTTATTCTTGCCAATCAGAGATTTTCTCACTGATCGTGCCCAAGCAGGATAGTTTTCTCCTCCAATCAATGGTTGAGATGTGAGAACTGCTCCTAGATTTTCTCCAGGATGCAAGAACAGAGGATTACTAAGATTATAGAAATCTTGTGAAGAAGATGAAGCCTTTGTAGTGGAAGTATTAACTGCTGCTGTTTCTGCCATTGGAGAAGCTTTAGAAGCCTGTAGAACACAATAATGGTGGATAAGGAAAGCTCGAAGAAGATGACAATGGCGGATGAACAAAAACAGAGAGTTCCCAAAATTGATCTAAAAATCCCTAAGAAAATTAGAAGCGCTTAAGAAATCGCTCTGATACCATATGAGAATTTGTGAAAACTATTTTCATTGATTAAATTCTATAGCTGTACAACTGAATATATATGCTAACTTAACCGCCACAAGCACGTGTGAACACAGTGTAACAAACTAACAAACTTATACACGTGACTGACTTAAAGACTAACTAAACTAACTAATCAGAAGTTACATGCTGTTTATGTATACTTATCAAGCAGACCAAGCAAACCACACTGTCGTTTAGAGGAATAATTACAACTCTTCAATTTCTTCAACTCTAAAATGCAATCTGGACTTGTACTTGAATCTTCAATCTGAACTTCACTTGTCTTTGATCTCGAATTTCTTGTCTTAGTTGTTCCAGTGCTTGTTTGAGCAGTTCTGATGCATGAGCTGCTACACTGGGTATCAAGCTGTGCTGCACTGAGTGTGGCAGCTGAGTCTGCATCACCTGGTGCGTTGGCTGCTGCACTGAGTGGCATGCTGTGCTGCACTGGTGTGGCAGCTAGTGATGCATCCTCTTGCTTTTTATAATTAACATGATGTGAAAAATGTTACAAAAAAAGTTGTTTCCATAATATTGCTTCTCATGTTAACCTTTAGTATAATGCAAAGAGATTTTATCAATTAATTAACTATCAATCTATCATTCTTCTTCATAGCAAAAGTAAAAAGAAAAAAAAAAAAAAAATTGGAGCACAATTAAGATTAGTCTTCAATTTGCCTTAGTTTTTTTTTTTTTTTTTTTGATACTCCTTGGAAACATGTACAGTAAGATCGGTTGACAAAATGACTCATAAATTGTTAGAGTATTTGACTTTTTTTATTTCACATGTTAAATTGTTTTTTCCTTCTGCACATGTTATTTATTTATTTATGGTTTCATCATCTTGGTTCTTGACTTTTTAATTGACATTAGTAGGAAGATATGAGGTAATTTAAGATGCTTATTGAGTGCTTGACAGTATTTGCAACGACTTTCCTCCATGAGGCTGTAGATATGGAAATCCTCCGTGGGCCGTGGAATTTTAAATTTTACTCTTCCATCCACTTATATTTATTAATGAAAATAAATGGTACTTATTATTTTATGGGTTCCGATGTATATATAACATTTCATGAAACCAAAGTTGATAAGATCCTAAATGTGATTAACATTTCACATATACTCATTTCATCTTTAGTCTACAACTACAAAGTAGATTCTCAAAAAAAAAAAAAAAAACAACAACAACAACAACTACAAATGTTAGACCATTTTGTACTTATACTCTGGTTAAATAATGTATTATAAAGCCGATTTAAAATAATAATAATATTATTTTTATGTGTATTCTAATAAGTATTACTGTTTACTCAAAAATAATAATTCACCTTTGATTATTTTCTGCGTTTTTCATTCATCCATATTCCATACACTTGTTAAGAATTCATTTCTAGAAGAATCAAATAGGTTGAAATTAACATTAAATGTGATAAATTTTACGTAAACTTTCATATTTGATATAAGAATTTTGATCAAACCTAATCACCAAGCGGGTCTTCAGCTTAACTTCAATTTAGTTTTGATTAGGCCTCGAATAGATTCATTGAAAAATTTAAACTCATGAATAACCCTTGATCAATTATAATATAGATTTACATTTACATTTGCTGATAGGTTTAACAAACTAAGATTCACATTCTTAGCCATCTTATTGGTTAAGTTCAAAAAATGAGAGTAAAATATAGTTAAATTAAGACAAGAGTTTTATAACTCAATTGAAACTTTCTCATACTTTTAGTAGAGTTAGAGATGTCCAAAGTTCAAATTTTCACTTCTCAAATTATGTACGACTAGTAAAAAAAGAACCGTAGATAAGTTTTTATTTTTTATTATTTTAAATTTTTTTTGAAATAATGCATGACCAGTAAAAGAGTACTATGGGCTGCTACAATTATCATTGATTTGCATGTGCGGGAAGATGCACACAAGTTAATTCCACACAATTTTATACACATGCCCCAAAATAATAGAACTCGCAATTATTCTTGTTCAGTATCCTCGCTAAAATTTATTACAAAACAAAACATATTTTGTTGTTGTAAAGTAGGTTCTTTCCTTGGCAAAACTTCAAAAGAGCATTCATCAAGACATAAGAGCAATCGCATCAGATCGTGCATAATCTTGCAAAATACAAAAAAGTAGTCAATTTTACACTTTTTGAGCACAAAAAAAAAAACCCACATCAATAGGTGTAAAATTATGCATAAATGCACAAGTGCTATAGTAACCGTGCATATATGCACGGTTAATATAGCTCATGCATTTAATATTTTAGTATTTTTTGGTAGTGTTGGGTTTGTGAGAGAGAGAGGTATATGCACGGTTAATGTAGTTCGTGCATTTAATATTTTAGTATTTTTTGGTAGTGTTGGGTTTGTGAGAGAGAGGGGTAGTGAGTGAGGAAAAAATAAAAAACTGTAAAATAATGAATATTTTATTGAATAGATGTGTAGAATAGATAGATTGATGTAGATGTTTTGTAAAAATGGGTGTGTAAAATAGAAAAAAGTAGTTTTTTTATGCAAAATAAATTGGAAGTATGCATAAGCTGATGTGGTTGCTCTAATAGTACATCGCGTGGTCCATCCAAATAAAGAAAAAGACATTACAAGACATAGGCTTTTGGAAAAAATTCACACTTTTTTACTCATTAACAATATGGGATTATTTCATAAAAAAAAAAATGGGATTAAGTTTGTAGGATCTAAATTTTTTAGTTTTATTTTAATTTTTTTATTATACAAGATATAAATTATACTTTAACCTAATTTAAGTATATATGTGTGTGAAGTTCCCTTTTAGAAACTTAAACCTCAAGTTTTGCCCCTTACACCCCACAAGAATTTTGTACTTATGGAGTAACTATCACGTTATATTTTAAAAGGTAATTTAACAATAAACATTAATGAACTCACAATAACTCTCACTCTCACTCGGACGCAAAGGTAAGTATTGATAAATATTATATTTTAAACCTAATACTTTAATGTGATCTTAAATTGAACCTTGTAGCTTTGATAGATTAACTTTCAAATCTAACTTCAACTTTTGAAATTGTATCAATCTAAAAATCAAACATCCAAATCAAATATAAAGAGGGAATGATTAAATTGATACCAATTTAAAGTAGGGTAAATTGCACTAAGGCCCTCTAAACTTTTATGCTATTGCACTTAGACTCGCTTTGCAATTTTGATTTTGTCAAATTGGTACATGAGCTTTGCTATTGTATCAAATAGACACTCTATGCTGATATTTTGTGAAGTGTTCTGCCTAATTCTAACATGGAGGTCACGTGACTTAAAAAAGAAAAGGAAAAGAAAATAGATGTAGAGTTTTTCATGGCAACCAAAAACAAACTTGATAAAGAATTTTTCATCTTTGGAATAGAAAATTTTCCTCATACACAAACAAAGAGTTAGAAGTGACTATAAAATGTCATTCCAAAAAAAAAAAAAAAAATAATAATAATAACAATAACCTTTACAAACCCATCCAAAAACAACAAATGAACCCCGAAATCCGCGAGATATAATATATGTTCTTTTTAAAAAATCTTAGAAAATCAGAAAAAAAAAAAAAAAAAATCCATACTACAATCCAATCACAACTGCTGTCACACAACCACCTTCAAAAACACAAACACATTGGTCACATAATAACCCTAAAACTTTTAATAGAATACTGTCAAAATGATTGGTATCAAATAGCAAAGTTCATTTACCATTTTGACAGAGACATCTAAAGTTTAAAATTCTCACACTCACTAATTGATTTATCAACAAAATTGTACCAAATTGAAAAAAAAAAAAATGTTAAAGTAGGTTTTAGTGGAACAACATCAAAATAAAAAGGTCTTTCATGTAATAGACTTAAATAATAAGATTTGATTTGTTAGTGACAAATGAGAAGAGTGATATTTACAATATTTTTCCAAAAAATATTAAAGTGGTAAGTTATTACTAGTTTTAATTTAAATTTACTACTAAAATTAATGGTTAGTAACAACTTATTATTTAAGATTTATTATAAAAATATTATCTTTATAATATTTTAGAAAACTTTCTAGAAACCTAAAAGAGTAATAAGTTGGTAAGACTTTGACTTTTAGAAAAAAAGATCGGAGTTTAAAATTTTAGAAAAGAGATTTATATATGTATACTTAAATTAAGTTAAAGTAAAATTTTTATTTACTACATTAAAAGAAAAAAAAAAAAACCACCTAAATTTCAGGATTAAATTTTGAATATAAAATTATCCAAAGCATATAAAAAAAAGAATAGTAAAATCCAAAATCCCCGAATCCCAAAAAAAAAGCACAAAATTTAACTTTGACCAATGTGCCTCCACCTCAATGCCACCTCAGCAAAGCAGATAAAACCTTTTTTTTATAAAGAGAGAAAACGAAACAAAAAACATAAGACACACAATAGGAGAGAGAGAGAGAGAGAGAGAGAGAGGGAAGAGAAGAAGAGAGAAAGAAAGAGAGAAAAATGGATAGGGTGTTTTCAGTGGATGAAATGTCGGACCAGTTTTGGTCACCACCACCACACCCACACCCACACCAACACCCACAACAACCACAAGCACCGTCGTCATCGGCTCATTCGCCACCGCAAACAGCCGACGAATCCTCCAAAATGATGAACCGCAGCGCTTCCGAGTGGGCTTTCCAGCGCTTCCTCCAGCTCGAAGTCGAGCCGTCCGAGACCGAAACCACAACCGCGTCCTCCTCCGCTCCCCAAAACGACATCGTCCTCCTCGACACGAAGACCGCAGCTAATAATAATAATAATAATAGCCATAGCAATAACAATAACAATACTAAGAGTAATGGTAATGGTAACAACGCGGCTTCGACGACGTCGTTTACTAGCAAGAACAAGAGCAACAACGGAACGACGAGCACGACGGCGTCGTTTAATGCCGGTCCTCCGCCGAATATTCCGATCGATTCCGAAGAGTACCAGGCTTTCCTTAAAAGCAAGCTCAATCTTGCTTGTGCCGCTGTTGCTTTATCTCGGGTATTTTTTTTAATATTATTATTTTTGTTCTTCTTGTTGGTTTTTTGTTTTTGTTTTTGAAATATAGTTCATGGGTTTTGTTTGGTTGCCAAGAAAGTTGAGGAAATGAATAGTATGGATCTGGGTTTTTTTAGTCTTTTTGCTTTATTTGGGTATTTGGGTTTTTCTGTTGTTGTTGGTTAGCTTTTGTTTGGGTACTGAGAAAGCTTTATATTAGTATGAATTTCCTTGTGTTTTATTGGTTTTCTGGGGAATGAAAAAAAAAAGTGGTTTTTTTATTTAAGTTTCTGCTTGCTTCCCATGTAGTGAGAAATTTAGGCTTTGGAAGACGATTTTTTTTTTCCCTAGCATTTTCTTAGAGACCAAACAAAGTATTTAATTTTTATTTCTCTCTTTTAATATAAAATAACTTGTGATTATATTGATTTGAATGTGTTTATGATGTTTGGTGAGTTTGAATCTTTTGGTTATGCATGAAGTGAAAGAGAAAATAGAAATAAGAAAAAAAAATCCCAAAAACTGAAAAGATTTATTTCTTTAAATTAGCTTTAATCAACTTTTTCGCTATAAAAGGCCGATTTTATAACCAAAAGAAGGATTAGTCGGTTAGAGTCACATCAACTGAGCATGAGATGTGGAAAACTTACTCTATTAAGAGCTTGACCAGAAAAAAAAGGCATGGAGTTTCCTTTTTTGGAGTTTGGTTTATGTTTAGTCTGCGTCTGTGTCTTGTTTACCAATAAAAGAACATGTGTATTTTCCGCGTTCTTAAGAAAGATGAAGAAAAAGGAAAGAAAACGCGGTGAAGCCATGTTCTTGTGTTGATTTGGTTTTTAGAGAATCGAAAGTTGGTTCAATTAAGCTGAGTTGTTATTTTGGCACCTGCTGAGAGAAGGCTTTTGTTTTCTTGTATCAAATATAATGAGAACTAGGAATTTTAAAGTAATTTTTTATTTATTTATTTATATGGCGTTTTCTGAAACGTAAATAGTGCAAATATAATTAATGGATATTTAGGTTGAGTTATACAAAGAAAACTTTGCTAGAAACTTGAAGACAGTAAGACAAGAAGTCACATGGTCTTATATGATTGCTTTTAAAGTCACTTGGCCTTAAGGCCTCAAAGAATATTACCCAAAAAAAAAAAAAAGTTTTAAGTAGATGAGCAATTGTCAAAATCTTAGGTTGAATTGTAGCTTGCTTTGGAAAAGAAAAAATGAAACAAAGAATGAAAAAAAGACCGCCACTTACTGAGTAGATGAGCTTCAATCAGCTCTGGCTAGAGATTAATAAATGTAGAGTCCAAGTAACAGTTTAACTTCATGACAGTTCTCTCGCTATGCTCTTTTTGGCCAGTGGCCGTAAACTTTTGAGAAAGACTAAAAGAACCTTGCACAAAACCAAAATACTCCTAGCCCCACTTAGGCATTGAACTTGACAAAAATTCTCTTCTGGAACATGTTATAATTTGATTTTCTCCAACATTTGCTTACTCTGATCTTTTCCTCATATGTGTTAGCATTCGCTATATGTAATCAAGAAAGCTAAAAAAGAAAGGTCTTTTACTCTTCGAATCCTTCCAGGCATGGGTTATGAAAGTTTTTTACTCTTAAAATTCACCTAGGCCTGGACTATTGTATCCCTTGATTTGGATGTTCTTTTTTATTTTTGGTTGTTTGCTTGGCCAAACGATCTTCACAGCAGGGGTAAATGAGGCATTGAAAATTTCTTTCATGTGGTGGAATTATCACTTCCTGGCTATTATCTCAAATGAACAGTTTATTACAATATCTGTCACAGCTGACCTCAGGTTCTATATGGCATTTATAATCATTTGAGGAACTAGAAACTACCATTGATATGGATGCTTAAGAATTTAGTTGTCTCTGTGGTATGGGATTAAGAATATCTACAATTTGCTTTTGTATATGTATTGCATAAGATTAATTCTTTTACTTCGGTTTTGCTTGATATAGATTTGAAGCAATTTTTATCAGATAAATACTAGATAACTTAGTATGTTTTATTCGTGTCAATAGGGATCTCTAGTAAAACCTCAAGATTCTGGTTCTTTAACTGACAATGGATTGCAAGCGTCGAATACCTCACAATTGGGATCCCAAGCCCCTTCTAAAGGTTTGCATTACTCAATTGTATGTTGTACTTGTCTAAGATTTTTTTTTCTTTAAAGAAAAGAGAACTATAAACAAAAACATTATTTAAATTAATGTGCATCCAAAACACTCCAAAAATAGGCCAAAAAAATAGCAATGGATAAAAACAGCCCCAACTCCCCAGGAATAAATGAATGTCAGATTATGCAGTTCAATTGTCCACTCCTAGTAATGCCAAAAATAAAAAGTATCCTTTAAATTCTTTTAATGAGACAGCCTCTACTTGACACCATTGACCAGTTAATGTGCCCAAGGAATTGAATGATGAATAGCCAAGGGCAACAACTGTTGTCTAGTTGCTCCACAATCCTAACCTTTTTGGCTCATGCATTTCAAATGTTAACTGACCACTGAACCACATCCAGCTCCTTATGGAATTACACATGCAATTCTCTACAAGTGCCTTGTTCCCTGCAATCTATTGTCCAAACCAAAGAATGAATATGCATTAGTAGCTTGCTTTTCAATCTTATTCAGCATACAACATCACTAAAAAAAAAAATTATAACTTTTAGTTCATTTTTAAAAAGTTAGATTACTGTCTTTTGGTCTTATTACATGCACATTTTATGACTTAATTTGATATACTTTTCCTTTGGCAAGTATGGAATACAGACGTTTCACTTGAGGCAAACTCCACAGTCCTAGAGAAAGTAGATGTCAACTCTGGTGTGAGTGGTATACATCCATACTTTTGTGGCTTGATGGCTTTACTAATTGATTTACAGAAATTTATGGGGACCAATTTAATTAACTGAATTGGGTTAGAGGTTACTAGCCTTGGGCATAAATGGAAAAGACTCAGAAATATTGCACTGGTGACATTGAGAGAATTGAGCGGTGAGCCGGATAAGAGTGGTGCTTATTAATAAATGATTTGTGATGGTGATAATAAGGATTATTTTACATCATGATCTTTCCTCATGCCTCGATTCCTTCTTCTTCTTCTTTTTTCTCATACTCTTTCCCTATCTCATCTTTAGAATTTAGTGTCGACTACTAGTAATACACTTATTTCTTAAGTTTATTTTTTATTCACTTGTTTGTCTTTTGTCTTATATGATTACCCATGTAGGATCAGGGTATGATTTAACCAGGTCACAAGATAAGGACTCCAATGTTTCACTTGGAACTCATTCCTTACCTTCTATGCAAAAGAGATCTGGGGTACCAGTGAGGTCAACAACGAGTGGTTCATCAAGAGAGCAGTCTGATGATGAGGAAGTTGAAGGAGAAAATGAACTGACTGAGAATATGGACCCTGCTGATGCAAAACGTGTGAGGAGGTAACCATGGTCTCTGCTGTTCTATTGATAATATTATAGGTATGATACTTGGAGATGTTAAGAGTATGTTGTTTCTCTACTGGGAAGTCACTGGTATAATTTATGTAGTCGGTGCAGCACTATCTGAAGTTGACATAAATACATCTTCAATGGGCTTTAATAGTTTGTTCCTACAAAAAGCAGTTTCTTGCAATATGAACCATGCTTTGTCATGCCAGACAGAAAAGCCACTGCTAAATTATTTTAAGATTTTCTGTTTATAGTTATCATTAGAAGGACATAAAAACTTGCTTTTAAAATTAAGTTCGACAATAAATCTCAGGGATGAGGGATCTGCCTGTTTAATGGGATAGCTGATTGGAACACAAATTTCCTGCCTGAGATGTACTTCATAAGTCATGCTTAAATGATTTATCGGAAGTTTTTATTAATCGATGAAAAAATTGTGTTTATCTTCCAAGTCCACACTTGTTCAAAATGTGTATAATGTGTTGCATAGTATATTTACACACACTGGTGATTCTTGGTTGCATATTTGATGCATACGAAACCTCCAAATGTGCAGACTTCTTATTCTCTTTATGTTTTCATTGAGGCGTCAATTTTAAGCTTCTGTTCACTGGTTGAATTCATTTTCATACAATTGATTCATACTGTCTGTTTCAGGATGCTTTCCAATAGAGAGTCAGCCAGACGCTCAAGAAGAAGAAAGCAGGCCCATTTGACTGAGCTTGAGACGCAGGTATGGCCTAGTTTTTATCCATTGTTTTTTCCTTCTATTGTTTCTTTCCCCTTCCAAATCTGTTTAGAATTTCTAACCCATTGACCTTAATAGGTTTCTCAATTAAGGGTGGAAAATTCTTCTCTGTTAAAGCGTCTTACTGAAATAAACCAGAAGTACAATGATGCAGCTGTTGATAATAGAGTTTTAAAAGCAGATGTTGAAACATTGAGAGCAAAGGTAAGCCATTCATTTTGATTGTTCCCAAAGTTGAGTATCTTGCCAATGGGGATTGAAACTCAATGACTAAAGGCTCCCAATTAAGAATATAAATGTTGCTTAAGGGGAACAAACATGATTTATTAATTAGTTATACTCATTTGTTGTAATAATATTTCAGGTCAAGATGGCAGAGGACACAGTCAAAAGAATTACTGGGTTGAACAACACGATGTTCCATGGTATGTCTGAGATGTCCTCAATAGAAATGCCATCCTTTGATGGAAGCCCTTCTGACACTTCAACAGATGCTGCCGTGTCCGTGCAAGATAACCCAAATCATCACTTTTATCAACCCAGTACCAACAATAATATGTCCCCTCATGATCTAAGAGTTAACAATGGCTTGGCAGACATTTCACCTGTTGAAAATGTGCAGCAGAATCCTGCAGCAGGTGCAGTATCAGGGAACAAGATGGGAAGAACAGCTTCATTGCAGCGAGTGGCTAGCTTGGAGCATCTGCAGAAGAGGATCCGTGGGGGTGTAACCAATGGGGAACAATAGTAGCAAATATAATAATTCAAATGTGTTGAAGCTTCTCCCAAATGATGATTTGAAGGATGATTATATTGCCCTACTATTTTTGGTTTTACCGAATGTAAGAAGGCCTATTCTTTATGTTAACTACACTCTTAATTAAGCTTCTAGTAATTAACTTTACTAATAATGTGATGCCGGATGTAATAGCTTATTATGTCAAATTTTCCAACTCTTATTCATCCCCATGTTTTATTAGGCCTACGCAGCTAATTTGTGCATCATGGTGTTTTTTTATTACGCTAAGCAACGATAGATTCTTGGGTCTAAAACCATAAAAAAGAAATCATCTTAGAGACCATTAACTGGAACCCGTATTGTGTCAAGACCATGGTGTCAAATCCATGAGATCCACATTGTGAAATGGTTACTAATGAGACTTGCAAGATGACTTTGTTTTAATGTTATCGTCTTTTCATCAAAAAAAAGAAAAAAGAAAAGAAAGATAGCGTATCTATGATAAAAACAATAAAAACAAACAAAAATTTGGTCGTGTGCTCCTATACATGGGATACAGAATGATATGACCATTTTAGGATGTGTTTGTGTTTGTGTTGCCTCCAATGCATAGGAGCACTGAAGATAAGCCAAAACCAAAACAAAATCCTAGAATCAAATTCGCGGACGTATCTACACCAAGGAAGTTAATATCTTATCCGAGGTTATACCGATTTGGCCAATGATATGATATATTTTGGGTACCGGTCAATATCGGTGTACCGTTTCAAATTTATTACTATTTTATATAATATATATTATATTAAGAACCATAAAATTTCAAACTCATATTTTACTAATTATGTCAAATCTCAAACTTAAAATATCACTCCCAATAATAATATTGATAATAAACATTTTTTAAGAATATATTAATATAATAATTGTTTTCAGCTTTCAACATTTGATAATATTCTTATATTAATATAATAATTATTATATTAATATAAGAATATATTAATATAATAATTGTTCACGTTTTCAACCTTTGCACGTTTTAAGCTTTTTTTTTGTTTTTTTTTTTGCCGCAGTTGTTGATTTTTCTTCCGTAAACAGTGTACTGCTGTTTATAGGACCTACCAACTTCACTTTTTAATAATTTTTTTACTAAAAATGGATCTCACAATACTATTCACACATTTAAAAATTATTTTATTATAATATTTTCAGTTTTCAATTTTAACCGAATAAATTGTATCTAACACATACTCTAAGTTATTAATGTACTTTTCTTTATTTGAAAACTAAAAAAAGAAAAAACTAAAAGGTCCCACTAACGTGATGCAATTAATGCATCACATAACGTGGGGCTCAAAACAGAAAAAAAGAAAAGAAAAGTAAAGGCTGAACCATTCGGCCCATCTTTTACTAAAAAAATTCAAGTTTTCAACATTTTCAAGGCTAGTCACGTGTAAAAGGGCTTAGGAAATTTCAAATAAGATACTGTACAAAACAAAGAAAGAGAAACCACATAGCAATGTTCATTGTTCAGCAAAAAAGAGAAGAAATCAAAGCAGTGGAGGACAACAGACGAGAAGAAGGAAAAAACAGAAGAAGAAGATTTAAACGGCGATGTCAACATGGTGGTAACTTGTTGTATTGGGGTTTGTTCAAATCATGCATTTCTTCTATTTTTCCTTTTAGTTTTTGTACTGGCCGAAATGTTCGGTATACTCCGGTACGGCCGGTATTGCCCGAAATAAGCCGATATCTTGAGTGATACATTTTGAAGGTGTTCCAATACCGGTTCATTGACCGGTACGAAAAATTTTGGCCATATCGGCCGGTACAGTACGACATCGACTTTCTTGATCTACATCTGTGAAATTCCCACAATGACTTTGCTAAAAACAATGATAACAGAACTTACCATCTCAATTATCTAATTAATCAATTACCAAAAACATTTCCGTCATACCTTATAATAAAATATGTCCGTGGAGAACTATCACACATCATTGTTGATAAAATTACATTTAGGCCTGTCTTTCGCAATTGCAATTATATATTTAAAAAAAAAAAAAAAAAAAACCTTTTCTTTTTTTAAGGATGATTACAGTGGTCAAACTTGGCAAGAAGTGGATGGGGTGCTTTTTGAGATGGCTAGCATTGAACACCTCATCCTTGTTCCGACACATTTCAATCCAAAACTATTCTCTGTGCTCAGTGGGTGACAAATATGCCTTATCAGTTGCTTGGCATGTTGGAAACAAGGGGAGCAAGAAAATCAAATATTCCACAATAACTTCGCTACAAAACAATGCAAATAACAAAATTTCCACCATTTTAGCTATAACATTAATCAATTCCCAAAATTGTTTTCTTCGTACTCAATGATAAAATACGTACACGAAGAACTATCACAGTTGATTGTTGATAAAATTTCATTTAAGCTTGTCTTTAGCAATTGTAATGACATATTTAAAAGCTACCCCTTTCATCTCATCTTTCAAGGATGGTTGTAGTGGTCACTGGTCACACTCAGCAAGAAGTGGATGAGGAACTTTGTGAGACGGCGAGCAACTTTCTAGGTTAAAATGGTGGCACTGAAAACCTCGTACTTGTTCCTGCACGTTCAAACCCAAAACTATAAGTGCTTAGTATGTGACAAATATGCCTTAGGTAGTGGTTGCTGGGTATGTTGGAAACAATGGGAGCAAGAAAATCTTTTGGCAAAATGCATCATTTTTTTTTTTTTAATTTTTTATGAAAGGAAAAACTTAGGCAAAATTCATCATACAATAGAAATTGATATAGAGAAATATATGAGTATCTAAACACTTAAATCTTAGGGGAAAAAAAAAGAGAAAAAAGAAACATAGAGGTGTTATATATTTGGAAGCTTAGAAATGATTGGATCAACATTATAACAAAGCTCGCGAAGCTTAGAGTTCCACATCAAGAGCCAAAACAAATATTAAACAATTGAAGATCATATGTGCTGATTGGTTAGACAATCCTGTTGTTGGAGTTTGGGGGAAAATTCTTCTCTTAACAAAGGAGATTCCCAGCAAAATTCATCTCACAAATTGAATTTATCCAACAAGTTCTGTGTTAAATAGATCTGATAAATTTATAATAAATTCAACTTACTCACTTAAGTAACTGCAGTTAATCACCATCATCATCATCCGCACAATACATCTTTGTCTACAATAAAGAAGATTTAAGTGAAATGCTCCCACAGAGATGCCAATTAGCTCCAAGGTGAAGGAAAGATTTCATATACCTAGCTGGGGAATTTTTCTTCAAATGCTTGGAATATGGTACCGGCTTGTCTTATGTGGTTAATCTGGAAGGAACACAATTCTCAAACGTTTGAAGATATTGAGAGACCTGTAGATCTGTTGAAGCCTTTGCTAGCTGGGACTTTGTTTGAATGGCCTTGTATTTGGGGTTTTACGCATTGTATTTCCATGTTTGATTTCCTTATTTGTATTAGCTCTTCCTTTTGATTTGATTATATTTGTTTCAAGTGCAGTGGGTTTACTATCATAAACACATTGTACTTTTCTTATCAATAAAACTTTTATTACCTATCAAGGAAAAAAAAAAAAAAAAACCCAGGTATCATGAACAAGGACCTGAACATGATAAGCATCTGTAATTATTTGGAGGAGACACTGGAAATTCCTTTATAAGGAAACTTAACATTCAAAGCTGATGAAATGCATTAAATTTGAGAAAATAATCACACTATTTGTATCATGCATGTAGAGGCCATGAAATCTCACTAGGGATGCCTATGAGGGACAAATTGACCGCACACAAATACCTTTGCATCCCAGCTATTGATGCTTTGTATTAAACATCTATTTGTTCCAAGGTTAAGAATTTTTAGTTTTTAGTATTCATTGTTCAAATTGATCTATGTAAAACATTGGGTATCCCTACCTTGCTGCATTTTGATGCTTAGCTACTCTTCAAACAACAAAAATAGCTAAATAATCCGTTAGATAAAATTCGACAGCATGACTGATAAAAAATAAAATCTATTAACATTACCTCCTTAGATTTATCTCCAGCTACAACAGCATCTTTTGTATCATAAGTTCCAAACTTCTGCGAGAACACAAAAAAGTAGAAATTTTAGGAAGTTCTCTTTGGATTAATATATTTCATTAATCAACACAAAAGACAGAAGATGCTGAAACCAAACCACAGATATAAAACTAAACAAGGATAAATAAAACTCAAATAAATGATGGATGATTTTATATAAATGAGACATCTGACTGAAACCTTATGTGGATATTATTTTTTTAAAAGAAAAAATGTCATATATGGATATCATGTTAGATAATCTGATGTGCCATATTACAGATACAAGAACAGCCTTGACATAGAACATCAAGTTGTATTAAATAGAAACTAATTGAATGTATTGAATGCCAAAGCCAGTAGTTACAATGTATATTTTAAACTTACCCAGTCACTCACTAGCCATAGGTCAGTCCAACTGTGTCAGCCAAAATGGTTGTGAACTTGCAAGAATTGTCACAAACGCCATGCAAGGTCACTCGCTAACCATGGATCAAGGTTACACAGTGCACATTGATTGCAAATATAAACCCTAATACACACCAAATTTGGTACATCCATAATAAGAAGAGAAGGATATTTAAACCATACAAAGTTCAACTGCTTAGTCAGAAACTCGTGTAAGTTGAATGAAAACTTTGTTGAGGTCATGTTGATCTTCTTTAGCAACCTTTTCCCTTCTGACAATTGAGTTAGATTCTCATTTCAATAATTTCTTCTAACTGGATATTTCATTTAGGCACTAACTGTTGAATTCTTTTCACTACTTCCATTTTACAATCATCCACTTGATTCCAAGTTCAAGACCTACCATGCATCTAAAACATAATTGTTCATGGATTGTACTGAACTACAACCAGGTTTGTTATCTATCCCCTTAACCTTCATCTCCTTTCTCACCATCTCCACTTCACCCCACCGTTCTGCTGTAGCATAAACATTTGACAATGCTACAAAGTCTTCACTCCTAACAGTCAAATTTGCATCACTCTTCTCAGGCTGTAGCTGGAGGAGAAGCTTCCCCACCTTCTCACCCATTATGACATCCCCATGAACTTTACAAGAACTTAGCAAACTCCTCCATATTATTGCATCTGGTTCAATTTGCATCCCCATTATAAACTCATATGCTTCTTTCAAGTGCCCAGCACGACCAAGAAGATCAACCATGCAGCTATAATGTTGCATCACAGGCAAGACACCAAATTTATTCCTCATCTTATCAAACAAATGTAGACCTTCTTCAACAAGCCCTACATGGCAACAAGCCGATAACAAGCTTGTAAAAGTAACTACATTGGGTTTAATGCCAGAAGCCCCCATTGAATCCAAAAGTTCCAAAGCTTCCTTTGCTCTTCCATGGATAGCTAGTCCAGTCAACATTGCTGTCCAAGTCAACACATTTCTCTCATTCATTTGCCAAAAAACAGATAAAGCACTCTCAAGGCACCCACATTTTGCATACATATCAACTAAACCAGTACCAATAAAAACATCATTCTCAGGCACACAAACTGTCTTCTCTATATAGCCATGAACACAAGCCCCAGATTCTAACATACCTAATTGTGAAGCCATAGAAAGAACACAAACCATTGTAGTATCAGTTGGTTTCACTCCACAAACACCAGTCAACATGTCTTGAAACAACACCAATGCATCACGGGCATATTCCTTAGTCCTTTCTCTTTGTGTACAATAACCAGTAATCATTGCATTCCACGTAACATTACTTCTCACAACCATTTCATCAAACACTCTTCGTGCTGAAAAAACATCCTTATTATTAGCATAAAAATGTATCATTGTGGTTTGCACCAAAATATTTGACATAACTCCATGTTTCAAAACTTGTCCATGTATTTCTCTCCCTTCCCACAATGTTGCTAATGATGAAGCCCTAGCACAAGCTCCAAAAATGAAAATATAAGTAAAATCATTGAAAACTAAGTCTCCCTTTGAAAACCAATGGGCAAAAGCAAGAAGTGAGTTTTTAGGCTGAGTACAGCGTATCAAAGTGTTTAAGAGGAATAGGTTTGACTGGCCAAAGTGTTTGAATACTAAATGAGCATGAGAGGATAATGAAACGGCACAGTATTGGTCAATAAGTTTGGCAAAAAGAGGAGGTGACTTGAGGCTGTTGGTAATCAACTGGGCATGGATTTGGTTGAGGTGGTGTGCGGTTTTGGGTTTGTTTAGGTTTAAGAGGGAGAGACAAATTAGTCTTGGAAGGGAGGACATATGAGTGGTTCTTGGACTTAGACTTAGGCATAAGCTTACATGATAGGTTAGAATTTGTGACAGTTAAGTTTCACCTAATTATAAGCTAGGATGCATGGACATGGACACTGGAACACAGGTACGATATGGTGATAAGAGCAATTTTTGAAAAATTATAACATGACATGGCAAATAGGACACTGTTACAACACGAGTATGGCACCCAAAATGAAGAGTCCGTGCTTCCTAGATTATAAGCTACATGCAAGAATATCACCTCTAGAATGGTATCCTATTTTTTTGTTTTCCACCCGCTTTGTGTGAACCATCTGATACATGAAAAAAAATGTTTTGAGTAGGTCAATATTATATGCTATATGCTAACTACAATAACTATAAAGAGTAAGTCATTAGGAACAAAAATTCAATTTGGCAGTGCAAATGGAGAATGATGAATGTAGTAACAAATAATGGCTAAAGGAAATATATACAAATGGAAGCACCTAAACAGAACATCAAATGTGAAAAAGTGCATGAGAAAAAGTTGTAATTGGGACACTTACACTCCTACCTATTAAATTAATAGACACTTGTTGAAAGTGTCGAGTGCTAATACACAAGCCCTTTTCCCTGGATTAGGTATCCCAGATATTATCATCAAACCCAACTAACCTAAGTTTTAATCCGTACTAACTAGGGGTCAATTTCATATATCTCATCAACTAACTGTGGCCGGGTGTACCCTTTTTTTTTTTCTGCCATTTAGTCCTATTTGAAGATTATACTTTCATCACCTCCCTTCTTACTATAAAATAGAAATTATAAAATTATTGTCAGCAACAGACATATGGATTGAACTATGTTGTCACCTGTCACGAATAACTTCTATCCCTCATAATGTATGCTCTTCATGTTTTCCAAACGGCTACTAACCTCTTCACTGGCATTGCTTTCCAATTTATCTGAGTTACACTCATCCCACTTAAATCACACACCCTGCCTATCATGTATTCCAATAAAATTATGCAAGACACAAGTAGCAGCTACTATATTTCTTTGGATTAAGGGTATCTAGCATCAACCAAATAATATTTTCCTAGACACAAAAAAAAAATGATAATATGTGAGATTAGCATGAACAGTATCCATTCATATTCAATATCATCAAAGCTCTAAAACTGTAAACTATTAACAAAAACACTCAAACTAAGCCGAGTACTATTACTTTCAGCAAAATGGAACTTTCTGTGCATCCCAGTGGGTTTGGCAGGACATGTAAGTTGCTGTAATGCCGGTATACCACTACACTTACATTCCTAAATGTGCCTACCGTTGGTGCTTCACCATCAAGATTGTTGAAAGAAAAATTTAGACAACGAAAAAAAAAATTATTACAAAATTCAAATTTTTTTTTTTGTTGATAATTCCATAGTTGGGTGAAGGGGGTTTGAACCAAATATGATGAATGCATTTAGTTTAGAACAAATTGCAATCATTGATTCTGTTTTTAGCACTAGTCAAGCCGATTTCATTCCAGAGGATTAAATATACACTTATTGGATAAATGGGGAGAATGTATCTATTCTGGCCTTGCATTTTCCACTTGAAATTTAATCAATGCACAGAATTAGACTAGTTTAATCAAAAGCTACTGCTTTGAAAATCTGAAAAAGCTTTCCTTGTATTCACTTCATTCAAAAACTCAGTACAACAGAATTAAGATTGACAAAAACCAATCTTTCCCTTTTTTTCCAATCCCTTTCATTCAATTTCTCACCAATCAAACAGAGCACCAAGGTAAAGCTAAGCCTTGCAGTGATAGATTAAAAAAGTAAAATCATTCAATTTTATATTTTTGCTTATGGTTTCCTATGGAAAGACTTCTTAGAGCATCTCCAACAGCTTCTCTAAATTTTTGTACTTTTTGAAGGGTGAACAATGACATTCATTTTTTACCTATCTACTTTTTTAAATACACTTTCCAACAGACTCTCTATCCTTTCTCCATCTCATTTAAATATTATTTCTTCATTATTTCCTTATTCTTTCTTTATTCATTCCCAACAACTATATTTTTCAAATTCCTAACAGCTATATTTTTAAATTTTCCAATGGTAACATTTTCAACATTTCCAACAATTATATTTTCTCAATAGCCTTTTTTTAAGGGTTATATTTTTCAATTGATAATATTTCTCAATAGTCATATTTTTCAAAAAGACTTGATAAACTTTGCAAAGAGAATTCCCAGCTTGTTGAAACATATCTAGGGGAGATTGTAAAATAAAACTAATGCATCAGAGCTTTTCTGGATATGTTGTTTGTAATGTACTACCTCATACATGATTGAATATATGGAGAGGATCAACTGGAGCTTTATTAATGATGGCAAACCTAAACATCAACTTGAAGCATTGTATTTCATATTAATTTGGTATATCATGAAGAATTGATGACCATGATCAAGTTTAAGGCTGAGTAAAAATAATATGATCATATGAATTTGGAAACATTAAAAAGAGCATAGCAAAAAGCTCTGGCTACTCTATAAACAACTAGAGTTCATTGTATCTCATAACTACAAATAGGATTTCAATCATAATCAATTACTTCCATTTCTGTAAAGTGGATTCCACAGACCCCATCAATTATTTAACTGTTATATTATTGTCGGGGGCCAATTCTAACTACTAAGATGTCAAGTTTGATTATATTTCCAAATAAAAAGTTTGATTGAAATCAAAGCTGGCAGTTTGGCTGAACAGACTTAAATTGACTTCAGACACTTAGTGTTCATCTTGTCTCTTTGTAGTGCTCTATCATCTATTTTCCTTGATAAAAATTTCCATACTTACCTCAAAAGAAATATCAACATGATATTTCTGTCAAAATGCTCTTTATCAGTGCTCTTTATCAGTGCTTCTTCCTTGACATGGCACTTTGTTTGGTTTGTGTTGCACAGCATACTAAATATTTTACAAACACACTGGTTTTGCTAACAAAATTACCATCACTATTGTGCTATGGTTATGGCCCTTGTTAGTCTCACTTGGAAGATTAAAGGACAACCAAATTGTGCCCAAAAGCAGGTTACTTTTGCTTAAAAATGTGCTAACAATATCATTGGTTTTGTATATCAATGAGGGAAGGCCTTAAGTTAGAGAAGGTATTTGTTATCAAATGATATCATATCAGCAGTATCAAAATCTAATATGTGTGAGACATGTATGCAAAAAATAACTATCCCACTAATAATTGAAAGACATGTTTTAGTGGGTAGCTATTTTTGCACAGATGTCTTCCATTTATTGAATTTTGATAGGAATGACATGGTATCATTTGATATAAAATACTTTTTCCTTAAGTCAGAGAGGAGGCCAAAAATAAGAAACTATAAGGGAATCAGATTAGCTTATTGACTCTAATAAGATTAATTAAATAGCTATAGATGAGATCAAGAAACAGAGTTAAAGAGAAAAACATATATGAGAGATATAGAGAAAAAAAAAAACCCATAAATCCAAAACTAAATCCAGACATTAGCAATAGAAAATCATGTAAAACCACCAAATCTAGTATAATAGCCAATAAGTTCAAAAATTATGCAAAAAACCCATGAAATTAAATTTTGGGTACCGATTTCCGTTGTTGACCGATATTCTCAGATTTCCGTTCTTCCTCACAGGTGGTTGAGCCACGGTTTGGGGTTCAAAAAAATGTGGGCAGATCGTTTTGAGAGAGAGAGCTGGGTCAATTTTGTGCTTCCCCGTTGTTTTTTTGATGAGAAGCAAAGTGAGAGTTTTTTTTCTGAAAGAGAACCGAGAGAGAAGAGAGTGAGAGAGTGAGGAAGAAAGAGAAACAGAGGAAAGAGAAATTTTTTTTTTATGGGATTTTTTATTCAACTTATTTATTAATAATTGAGTTAAATGCGTCCATTGACATGACACTTCTTATAGAAGTGGTGCTATAATTTTTATAATATTGTTTATTAATAATTGACTTAAGAGTATTCATTAACGTATCATCAAAATATGTTTTTAACACTTTCTCAAAAAAAAATAAAAAAAATTCTAACAAAAGTTTGACTTATTTTCAGTAATTTTTTAATTGGACATATCATTTTATTTTAAATATACAATGACAAGTGACAGTAAATTTTAATGTCTATATTTTATTTAGTTAGTGGATGATATAACAATTTTTTATCAAAACAAAATGAGATTCCAATTAAGTAAGCCAAATCCTTCAAACAAAATCAATGGAATGAAACAAAACACATCCTTAGAAATCTGCATTTTTTTACCTTTTTGTTCAAATCAATGAATTTGAAACGTTTTTTTTTTTTTTAATAAAAGATAGAAATTCTACTCTAATCTAACTAAGTGTATATCTACGTGAAACTCCCTTCTAGATATTTGAACCTCCACACCCCACGAGCACTTATACTTGTGAAGTGACAATCGCGCTAAGGGTGCGTGGTGGTTGAATTTGAAACCTTATTCCTAAATGAATGCTAGTAATATATATATATATATATATATATAAACAGGGAAATCAACCAAAATGGCATCCCATATTTTCCTTAATGATTTTTAGGAAAATATTTTCCTAAACGTTACTCACTACTTACTCCTAAATGAATGCTATATGCCTAAATTATAGCATAGAAATGTCACTAGCTAGTAGCTACCATGAAGAAGTAGCCCTATAAATAAGACCCCAAAAAGACAGACCAATCTAAAACATTTAGTTATCTCCCACCAGCAAAAAATCTCAATCAGCAAAACATCATGAGTTCTTTCATTAGATTTGCATCATTGCTACTTCTCTAGCTTGCTGGTATAACTACGTGTGAAGGAGAACTTCTTCCAGCTAAGGTACATATGATAATCTCTAATGATTTGGAAAATGGTTTGGTCTTGAACCTCCATTGCCGATCCAAGAACAACGATCTTGGAGTCCATGCACTCTCTCAAGGTGGCACATTTGAATTTGTTTTCCGCCCTAATTATTGGGGCTCTACACTATCACGTAGATGGACATCGATGCGAACACGATTGCTCATGTAAAAGAGGGTGGCCTTTGTCTCTTCAATCATGAGAGTGACCAATATGATATTTGTTACCCGCGGAAATAATGCCATAAAAAAATTACCATCCCTAGTCTAGTGCTTCTTTTTGGATTTTCCTTCTCCTTTAGAATAAAGGGAAATTCCACATTATTCACTCTTTATTCTTGAATTAATGTGTCGAGGTTTGTTTCTTGAATTAATGTGTTTCTTGAATGTTATTGCTATCGTTTTTCATTTCTTATATGCAAAAATGATTTAACAACCTTTTATCATAATAGGGTGAGCGTTATCAGTATGGATCATTAATGATTTGTGCAAATTGCAATTACAGTATTGAAAGTCTTTTTGCCAGGATTACCGGATAGAATCCGGAATAAATAAATAATCATGTTTTGATCACTTTTGTTATTTCCAAAACTGGGTCGTGTTGGTTGTTTCACTTCATGATAAGTAAAATTATAGCATGAAAGACGCTTTAGATTTAACCCATCAACTTTGCCTACGTAATAGATCCTACAGCCTAAGCTGACGGGATAAGCTGTGGGAAAAGCTGAAGACCTTAAGGCTGACGGACAGTAATAGGGTCGTAGAAGAGAGTCCATGAAGCATACCAAGGGGATGACACCATCGAAAAGTTGATGCAGATATGGCTGAAGGGAGTAAGATAAGCTGACGGTCCTGAAGTTGACGACTCTATGAAACCTTGGCTTGGCCGCCACGCATAAATATATAAGGAAATAACTTGTAAACCACGCTAAATGGTAGTCTCCTACAAGGAAAAGATTCTCCAATCTACGCACATAAGGACTCCTATAAGGAAAAGACTTCTAGCCCAGGGAAGAGAGGTCAACTCTCTGCTACTATAAAAATCCCAATACCCTCACAAATCAAGGTACGCATAATTAACCCATCTCTAGCACTTTAGAGTTGAAAGAAATTCTAACTTGACATTCGGAGGGTATTTGGCCGGCACCACACTTTTACTCTTTGTTAGGTCTTCTTCTTTTTTGTTGTGCAGGTGCTGTTTAGGGTGTGCAAGTAGTGTGTGGCTCATTAGTGGTTTTTTCGGCATCATCAGTTGGCGCCGTCTATGGGAAACGCCTTACGTTTTCTGGTTTGTAAGCCACAGCGAACGCTTCTCGGACAAGAGAGTAGCATGGTGCTGACTCGCTCGATGGCAACAATGAACAACGTTCAGGGAGACGAAACTCGAGTGGCGACCCTCGAGAGGTAGGTTCAGACCTTAGCCGCCATCGTAGAGCGTATTACCAAGTAGAACCACGATCTGGAGGAATAGTTACACCAAAAAAATGCAGGTCATGGCACTTAAGAGCAAAACCAAGAAGGCACTAGTGCCAAGAAGGGCCAGAGGGCAGTAACACTCTGAGTAGACCAGAGCTTGAGTATGCCATCCCTTACAGATGCAACTCAACCACACATTGCCACGGAGATACAGGTGATAAAAGAACAGATGGAGGTCATGATGAATGCCCTCAAAAGGTGGGTGTCTAGCGACCTTGATGACCTGGTTCATCGAATCAACTCGCCGTTCACCGCGTCCGTCAACTCCTTCCCCCTACCACATAAGTTTCGCATGTCGCAGATAGAAAGTTACGACGGAGTCAAAGACCCTCTGGATCACTTAGAAACCTTCAAGACCTTGATGCATCTTCAAGGGGTAGCAGATGAAATTATGTGTAGGGCCTTCTCGACAACGCTGAAGGGCCCTGCAAGGGTATGGTTCAGCCGACTGATATCGAACTCCATCAACACTTTCAAGGAGCTAAGCGTTCAGTTTACTACGCACTTTATTGGGGGACATAGGGAGAAAAAGTCCACAGCGTGCTTGATGAGCATTAGGCAGCAAGAGGTTGAGACGCTGAGATCTTACATAACCCCCTTCAATAAAGAAGCGCTCTCGATTGATGAAGCTGACGATAAGATACTTGTAGCGGCCTTCACAAACGGGTTACGAAAGGGTAAGTTTTTATTCTCTCTATACAAAAACAACCCGAAGACCATGTCAAAAGTACTCTATAGGGCCATTAAGTACATGAATGCTGAAGACGCGCTACTGGCTCGGGAGGAAAAACCAAGAAAAAAAGAGCGACAGGAAGAGGTCCAACGGGACCAAGGATCAAAGAGACCAAGAACGGGAGACCGAAGGGATGAGAGACGCTCTAAGTCGCTAGGAGGAAGGTTTACGAGCTTCATCCTATTAACTGCCCAAATAGACCAAGTCTTAATGCAAATAAAGGACGAAGGGGCTTTGACCTTTCTCGGAAAGCTGAAGGGAGATCCTAACAAACATTCCAGAGACAAATATTGCCGCTTCCACTGATGACTTGCATAATTTGGCATAATTTATCACTTTTCAACTTTAAGCTTTAGTCTAATTTTATTTATTTTTGTTGATTTTAGACTTCATTATTGTTATTTAAATTTCATTGCAGATTTGAAGGAAAAGAAGATTTACCCAAATAAAAGAGAGCTGAAGCAGCTAGAGAGGAACGTTTTGGGCTGAAACAGAGCAACGTTTTGGGCTGAAAAAGGAGCTACATTTTTGGGTTGAAAAGAGAAAATATTGGGCTGAAGAGAGGAACTGATTTTGAACTGAAAGGAGGACGTTTTTGGGCTGAAAAGAGCACCACGTCTAAAGCAGAAAAAGGGCAACACGTCTAAAAAAAGAGAGGGCTAAACTGAAGAAAAAAAGAGGCACTGAACTGAAGAAGAGGTGCTGAACTAAGCAGAGGAAAAATACGTTCTTTGCTGGACAGAAAGCGCCGAAATTGAAAGAAGAAAAGGGAAAAAGAAAAAGAAAAAAAAAAAAAAAAACGCTGAAGGCTGAAACTGAAAGGTGAGGCGCTGAAACAGAGGGGCTGAAACAGAGGAAAAACACTGAAACAGAGGCTGACGCTAAAAGAGAGGCTGAAGCAGATTTTTTGCATTTATTTTCCCTTCAAATCTTCTCAGAAAAATTATGGTGAATTCGTTTATGTTGAATTTAATTTTTAGCATGAACTAAATTTTCTTTATTCTAGGAAAATGATGTAATCTAATTCCGAACTATGCTTGCTTTTCCATGTTAATTTGAATTATTTCTCTTCATGTTTGTCTGATTTATTCTGAGCTTATTGCTTCTAATTAACCGGCCATTAATTAGATGATTTTGATCTTGTGATTTGCTATCGAAAGAGGGAATTATAGGATAGATCTTGAATATTTCGGCATAGGTAAATATAGAGATCGAAAGATTTGTATGAACCTGTGTAGTATTAAAATCATTGGTCTTAATACTTTCTTGCTTTATTAAATTGTATACTCTTGTGTAAATTGATGAACAAGAATGTTTCCAATTGACTGTCGAAAGAGGCTTTTGGATGAGTGTGGAGATTACTAACAAGCAGAGAGAATTAAATTCAATTAGCTAGATGAGTAAAGCATAGTGAGAGATTAGGTGAAATCGATTTCCTAGAAGTTTTCTTCCCATTAATTTGATCTTCGAACAACATCTTTCTTTTCCTTTTGCGCATTTTCTTTAAATTAATTTTATTTTAAATTCAAATTACAAAAACCTTAGTGACTTTTCTAGATAAAATCGAGATTAGCATAATTTTGGTATTTGTCAAAAGTAAGTGACCAATCCCTGAGGACGATACTCTTCTTATCACTTTACTATAAAACTATGATACTGTGCACTTGCAGTTTTGCACCGATCATCCACCGTGACCACAGCCATGACACAGCCGATTGTTACGACTTAAAACAGTAGATTGAGGCCCTCATCAGACAAGGGAAGTTGCAGAAGTTCTTCAACAAGAAGAGAACGGATCCGCCGCCCTAAAAGCAGCCCCCCGGCGGGATAATGAACGTCCAAGACCTCCCATTGGCGACATAAGGATGATCGTAGGGGGAATAGCGAGTACTGGGTCGTCCAAAAAAGCTCGGAAGAACTATCTTAGGATGGTCTAGAACATTTAGCTCATGGGATCAGTCCCAAAAAAAGCTCGGAGGGAAGGCCTTGTTATCAGGTTCTCGGAGGAAGATGCACAACGTCTTCACCACCCGCACGACGACGCGCTTGTTGTCAGCTTACGAGTAGGGGATTACAACATGCACCGGGTGTTGGTCAACAATGGAAGCTCGGCGGACATCCTATACTATCTGGCGTTCCAGCAAATGAGAATTAGCAGAGAATAACTAATTCCGACGAATGCCCCGCTCGTCGGTTTTGGAGAAACAAGGGTACTTCCTTTGGGCGTGATCACATTATTTGTAACGGTAGGCGACTATCCTCAGCAAATCACCAAAGACGTGACATTCCTCGTGGTCGACTGTTCGTCCGCCTACAATGCTATCTTAGGGCGACCCACCCTCAATTCATGGAAGGCGGTGACCTTGACTTATTATTTAATGATTAAATTCCCTACCGACTATGGAATGGGAGAACTACGCGGAAATCAGGTGGTCGCACGCGAGTGCTACGTGGCTATGATGGAAATGGATGACTACCTCCAGGCCATGAGCATAGAAAAACACCGGAGTGTGATGGAGCCCATTGAGAAACTTGAAGAAATACCTCTTGATGACTTCAAGCCTAATCAGACAACAAAGATTGGAACCCTCGCCAGTCTTAAGGTCCAACAAGCACTTACAACTTTCCTAAAAAAGAATCAGGACGTGTTCGCCTGGAGTCACAAGGACATGCCAGGAATAGACCCTTCAGTCATAGTGCATAAGTTGAATGTGTCACCTTCCTTTCCACCCGTCCGACAGAAGAAGCGGGTGTTTGCCCTAGAACGAGATCGGGCTATAGCTGAAGAAGTCTGCAAGCTACAAGAGGCGAACTTTGTTAGGGAAGTTTACTACCCTGACTGGCTAGCAAACATAGTGATGGTCAAGAAAGCTAGTGGAAAGTGAAGGATGTGCGTGGACTTCATCGACCTAAACAAAGCATGCTCCAAAGACAGCTATCCCCTCATGAGGGTCGACACTCTAGTAGACTCTACAGCTCAACACCAACTGTTAAGTTTTATAAACGCTTTCTTCAGTTACAACCAAATCCAGATGCACGAAGCTGATAAAGAGAAAACCTCGTTCGTAACCAGCCAAGGCCTCATCTGTTACAAAGTAATGCCATTTGGTCTAAAAAATGCGGGCTTGACGTATTAAAGGCTGATGAACAAGATGTTCGCACAACAAATTAGGAGAAATGTCCAAGTCTACGTTGATGACATGCTGGTAAAAAGCCGAAGGGAGGAAGATCACCTGAAAGACCTCGAGGAAACATTCGACACTTTTCGCTTTTACAACATGAAGCTTAATCCAGGAAAGTGCGCCTTTGGGGTGACTGCAGGAAAATTCCTAGGATTCATGGTGTCGCAAAGGGGCATCGAAGCCAATCGGGACAAGATCCGGGCTATAATGGAGATGGCACCCTTGAAAAATGTGAAGGAAGTACAAAACCTCAATGGTAAGTTAGCAGCACTAAATAGGTTTGTATCAAGGGCAACGGACAAGTGCTTACCTTCTTTCGCACACTGAAGAGATCTTTCGAATGGACTGCCGAGTGCCAACAAGTGTTCGAGGAGTTAAAAACTTATCTCTCTTCCTTACCACTATTGAGTCCCTCACAGCCAGTTGAAGAACTTTTTCTCTATCTTGCCATCTCCCCAGCCGCCGTTAGCGCTGCCTTGATCAAGGAAGAAGAAAGAGTGCAGAAACCCGTGTACTACACCAGCCGGGCACTTCGCGGAGCCAAAGAAAGATATCCACCCATGGAGAAACTCGCCTTCGCACTAGTTACGGCCGCGCGCTAACTCAAACTGTACTTTCAAGCCCATACGATGATCGTTCTAATCGACAAGCCTTTGCGACGGGCAATGAGTAACCTTGAAGCTGTTGGGCGATTGGCACTATGGGCCATAGAATTAAGCGAGTTTGGCATCCAGTATTGCTCGCGAACTGCCATTAAAGGATAGGTCATTGCAGATTTCATAGTTGAGTTCACAAATGGCGAGGATAAGGGGGCAGAGGAATCTCCTCAATGGAGCATGCATGTAGACAGATCCTCTAACAGGCAGGCTGGGGGAGCTAGCGTCGTACTATAGTCACCCGAAGGAGACGCAAACGAGTGTATGGTCCGCCTTGAATTCCCTACCACCAACAACGAGGCAGAGTACGAAGTTTTGGTAGCAGGACTTGATCTTGCCAAAGCTGCAGGAGCTAAAAGCGCGATCATCTACTGCGACTCTCAGGTCGTGGCCAACCAAATAAATAGGGATTACGAGTGCAGAGGCGAAAGAATGAAGAAGTATCTGGACCAAGTAAGGAGGAGGATGGATGAGCTGAAGGCCAAAATTATACAGATCCCCAGGGGAGAAAACGAGCAAGCCAACTGCCTAGCCAAAGCCACTTCAGCCAAACATATGGCCGCCCATGATTATGTACTCTCCTTCGTTCAGCTCTCTCCACTTATAGAATTTGTCAATGTGCAAGAGCTTGGTTTCGAAAGCAATTGGACCACAACATTAGTCTCTTACTTAAAAAAACGAAGTATTACCAGATGGAAAAGAGGCTGCAAGAAAACTGAAGGTTCAAGCGGCGAAATTCATCTTAATAAGAGACGTTATGTACGAAAGAGGATTCTCCCGCCCATACCTAAGATGCTTAGGTCCTAAAGAAGTAGATTACGTCATGAGAGGTATACGAGGGAATCTGCGGAAACCATTCAGGGTCAAGGTCATTAGTACACAAGTTAGTACGAGCGGGGTACTTCTGGCCCACAATGCAAAAGGATGCTGAGACCTATGTCAAGACCTGCGACAAGTGCCAGAGGTTCAACAATATTGTTAGACAACCAACAGAAGAATTAACCCTAATGACGGCTTTGTGGCCGTTTGCTCAGTGGGGGCTAGATATCATGGGACCATTCCCCATAGCGATATGACAGCTAAAGTTCCTGGTGGTGGGCATTGACTACTTTACAAAATGGGTGGAAGCTGAAGCTTTGGCCACCATTAGGGAAAAGAACATGTGGAGTTTCATTTGGAGATGCATCATATGCAGGTTTGGCATACCTAGAGTCTTAGTCTCAGACAACGGGAAGCAATTCGACAATGACTCCTTTAGGGACTTTTGCTCGCAATTGGGGATAAAAAACCACTACTCCTCCCCCACCCACCCTCAAGCTAACGAACAGGTCGAAGTCACGAACCGATCCTTACTGAAGATTATCAAGACTCAGCTCGAGGGGGTAAAAGGTATATGGGCGGAAGAGTTGCCAAGCATACTTTGGGCCTACAGGACAACAGCAAGGACACCAACAAGAGACACCATTCCGACTAACATACGGGAACGAAGCAGTCATCCCAGCCGAAGTCGGACTCACAAGCTACAGGGTGCACAACTCTGAAGAAAGCAAGAATGATGAGGCCATACGTCTATAGCTCGATTTGGTAGACGAAGTCAGGGCAGCGGCGGAACAAAGGTTCGCATGGTACCAGGACTGCATGGCCAAGCACTACAATTTTCGGGTTAGACACAAAGACTTCCAGGTTGGAGACCTCGTTTTAAGGAAAGTCATGGGCGCAATAAGAGACCCAACCCAAGGGAAGCTCGGCCCTAATTGGGAAGGGCCTTACTGAGTCATGGCGTGGCAAAGGAAGGGCACCTACCACCTGGAGACGCTAGACGGATGGAAGTTGTCGCATCCATGGAATGCTGAACACTTACGGAAGTACTACCAGTAGAGATGATAACGTGAAGAACAAAACCTCCTTTCATTTATAGTTTACAGCAGCAAATTTTAGTTATACTCCTCAGATTTATCATTTACTTTAGTTTTTGCTACAGTAAGCCCAAAGGGCAGGTTTTTTACTTTGGTTTTTGCTACAATAAGCCCAAAGGGCAGGTTTTCTTTTTGGAACTACTTTTTTATAAATGCATGACAATAAAAGGAGTTTATTTATAACAGCTGACGTTTTTTATTTACAAGGTCACAAAAAGTAGACAACCTCAAGTCCATAAAAAGGAATAAGATTCTAAGTCCCTAAAAGTGGACGATCTTGAGTCTACAAAGTATGCGACTATAAGCCCATAAGGCAGACGGATCCATCCCAAGAGGATGAGGCATGGTTGAAACCCTTGAATGGGCAAGAAACCAAGTCCAAATACGAGCAAATCCATAAGAAACAGATGACTTCACTATCCAAAAACTACATAGCACCAATTTATCCCAAAGGGGTGAAAAATGTCGGCCAGCTAAGGTGATGGTCTCATCAAAGTGATGAGTTTATAAAGAGTTCACCAAGCCCATATTATAGTTATAAAAAACCAACGGTCTCGTAAAAATGACGGTCTCGTCTAAAGAATGAGATAAAAAAGATAAGTCCAATACATAGACAAGAAGCCAACGGACGACTTCACCTCAAAAGAGTGAAAACTGATTAAAAATCCCTTAAAGGGACAAACGGCTTCACTAAGCTAACAGCTCCACTAGAATACTCAACATAAAAATAAGTCAAAAGTTGATGGCTTCAACATAAAAATAAGTCAAAAGCTGACGGCATCATTAAGCTAACGGCTCCAGTAGAATACTTAACATAAAAATGGTAGTCAAAGCTGACGGTTTCATTAAGCTGACGGCATAAAGATAGATGGGTCCATAATGGCGAATCAGTGCACTTAAATCATAGTTCACGACTAGGCTGACGACCCCAGCCCACGACTAGGAAATGGACTTTGAATCTACGAAGTAAGAAAGCGAAGCATACGGACAAATGGCCATACATACATATTCAAAGGCAACGGGTACTAAGTATCACAAGCAAAAATAAATTACTTACAAATAGAAGCCCAGAAAACCAAGGGGGCACTTAAAAATATTGTTTGCAAATGGAACAAAATATAACAATTGTGAAAAACAAAACTATGGCTGGGCAGAAGGGGCGTCATTTGAGGTTGTTTTACTTTTTTAAACGGAAAGGTCTTCTACGTCTAGGTCCTGCACAAAAGGGTTGGAAGCAATGACTGGAGGGTTTGCAGCAAGCTGGGCCAAAACAACACCACTATCTTCATGTGGAGGGGCATCCTCGGGGTTGTCAGCTTCAACAACGACGACATCATTAGCGGCGTCATCGGCGGAGCGCCATCCAAAGTGATCCAAGACAGATCCAACTCAGGAAAGGCCAGCACATCTTGCTTAAGGCAGTCATCGAATCCAGTACCGTAGTATCCATCATAAGAATCAATGAAGGAATTTGATGCCTTGAATTTCTGGACCGTGTCAGCCCTAGCCATCTTTATCTCCTTACGAAGGGTCGTCAGCTCTTGTTCTAACTTCTCCTTTTGGCGATTCGCCTCTTCCAACTTCTGCTTCGTCTCTTTTAGCTCAACGTTCAAGAGACGAATGGCCTCCTTGTACTGCACCTGCTGGTTCAACATGTTAGCATTATGTTTACTGACGCGAGTGATGACACCCTTCTTGGCCACACATCGGTCCAGGAGCGCTTTTACACGAACCAAGGCCTAACAAGGACACAGCCGTAAGTCAATAAACAAGAAAAAGATAAGGGAAAAGTTAGCTAAGGGATATCTCAAACAAAGCTGACGCCCCCAACTCTTTCGTCCCCAACAAAGCACAAGGATCTATGTCCGTCGGTTTTATGAGCGAGTCTATCTCTTTGACGGCATAATCCTTGTACCTCAGTAGGCAACGGGGCCCCTCTAAGACAGGACCAGAAGAAGTCATCACCCCCTTTCCTGCTCTTTGGCCTGAAGTGGGGGTTAACTTCTCTGGGGGCTCATTTCCAGAAGTGATGGCCACCTTTTTAAGGGGACGGCTATCCTTCCTGTCGATTTTCCTCTTTGGCGTACTTTTAGTGACAGTTTTGGGAACCGACGAAGATGCCAACTCCCCTTTGCCCTCTTCTCCTCCTTTTGATGGGCAGTAGTAGCCCTTATCCGTTGCTTGACTGACTCCATCTCTGTGAAGATACCAGAAACATATGAGAAAAAATTGATGGCAAAAGCTGAAATGACAGGACCATATGATCAAGCTACTCACGACGACAAGAAAATTCTTCTAACTTGCAAGCTTCAGGCGTCGGTTCAGAACCCTTACAGTACGCGTGAAGAGTGTCAAGTGTAATTAAATCTCGATATGTTCACTCCTTTAAGGGAATCTCTAGAACCCAACAGATAAAATCTCTTTGCTCTTCGGTTATAAGAGGGCGAGTGTTGGCTGAAAAAGAAAAAAAAAAAAAAAAAAAAAACAAGTCGACAACGTTAAAACACTTCAAAAGATAGATAAGTAAATACATGTAAAAGCTGATGGGGCTAAAAGCTGTCGGCTAAAACCTGAATTCTTGACAAAAACTCAAGTATTATCAAAATAACCACAGGGCATCGTCTCCCATTCTTCCTGATGGCACACCCAGTCTATCCCTTTAACAAAAAAGTATCTACTCTTTCAATTTCTATTTGAATTTGGCATCTCAGACACTAATCCCAAATTCCTCTCCCTGACGGCAAAATGATACATCCCCTTAGAAGAAGAAAGGTGTTGGGGTTTATAACAATAGAAGAATTCATCTAAAGAAAGCTGTTTGTGTCCTCCACTAAGACGACCCCATAAGACCTCAGCACTTATAAAAATCCTCCACGAATTTGGAGCAATCTGGCTAATGGACAACCTAAGAAAGTTAGCTAGCTGACGGTGTAAGGCCGTTAGGGGCAGTCTAAGCCCCGCAGTGAACATGGCATCATACATACCCACGTCTGCGGTTCTCCCTGTATAGCACTTTTCATTTTCCCTGGGAAGACGGATAGGGATATGGTCTGGAATTTGGAGACAGACGCGCAACTCTTTGAAAACCTTATCAGTCATTTTTGGTAAAAATTTATTGACGGCCCATTCCTTGAGAAGGATGAAGGGACGGCTACCTCCAGGACTTCTTGAAGTTCCCTCACAGGACTCCTCGTCACCTTCATCTCCGTCACTATCCCTATCTCCTTCCACCTGAACTTCGTCCTCCTCACCTACTACCTCCTCCTGACTTTCGTCTCGGTAACTCTCTACCTCTTCGTCAAGAGATTGAGCTGACATCTTCCTTTTTGACGACCAGGAAAAGATCCCGGACTCATGACCTGAACCAAACACCTCATCGTAGCCTGCTCCATCGCGGACCGACGACTGATCACTCGACGCGTCACTTGACATCTGACTACCTACAAGTGATGGATTTATTCTAAACACCTAAGATGACGACCTCGCTATAGGGAAATCAATCGAAATAAAGCATGTACATGGAAAGAAAAAAGAACTTATGAGTTTCCTAAAACGAGTGACGGTTTTGGAAGCAATGGTAGCAACACAGGCGACAACGTAGGTGAATGGACAAAACAAAGGCGACAAGTCTTCTCTCAAGGAATCAGCAAAGATAAAATAGGAAGAAATGAGGAGAAGAGGTGGGTTATATATAAAGGAGAAGGTACAGAAGACGAAGCGACGCCCTTGTCCAGAAGCGGAGCTAACCAGAACACGCCACGTGTCTGAGCATTTAATAATGGCTGCTCGAGGAATCGTCTGAGAATTATTTTCTCTCTCCTGGACAAAGTAAAAATTAGCAAATGTAAAATACAACTCCATAACCCATCAGTTTAAACTGACGGAGATATGGAGTAAGGGGCAACTGATAAGTAAAATTATAGCATGAAAGACGCTCTAAATTTAACCCATCGGCTTTACTTGCGTAATAGATCCTACAGACTAAGCTGACGGGATAAGCTGTGGGAAAAGCTGAAGACCTTAAGGCTGATGGACAGTAATAGGGTCGTAGAAGAAAGTCCATGAAGCATACCAAAGGGATGACACCATCGAAAAGTTGATGCCGATATGGCTGAAGGGAGTAAGATAAGCTGACGGTCCTGAAGTTGACGACTCTATGAAACCTTGGCTTGGTCGCCACGCATGAGTATATAAGGAAATAACTTGTAAACCACGCTGAATGGTAGTCTCCTACAAGGAAATGATTCTGCAATCTACGCTCATAAGGACTTCTATAAGGAAAAGACTTCTAGCCCAAGGAAGAGAGGTCAACCTTCTGCTACCATAAAAACCCCAATACCCTCACAAATCAAGGTACGTATAATTAACCCATCTCTAGTACTCTAGAGTTGTAAGAAGTTCTAACTTGACCTTCGAAGGGTATTTGGCCGGCACCACACCGATGCTCTTTGTTAGGTTTTCTCCTTTTTTGTTGTGCAGGTGCTGTTTAGAGTGTGCAAGTACCGTGTAGCTCACTGATGATTTTTTCGGCATCATCACTTTACATTTGGGGAAAAAAAAAAAAAATCCATGCCAATCAGGTTCGTTTTGGTTTTTCTTTATTTTTCTTTGTTTCACAACTTTGCCCTTTTCTTGATTCATGACTGTAGTTAAATTTCTACTTATTTGCTATTTTCCGGCATTATAGTTGTTTTGTTCTACAAATCCATAGTGTATTATATTTTGCATTTAGTTTAATTGAATTCATAAACATTTGTAGTGCCTTATGAAGCATTGATATGACATTTGTAAGAAATAAGGAGGGCAGAAAGTTTTTAGACTATATTCCACTGTTTCAACTGTACAGAAGGTTACTTCTCAAAAAAAAAAAAAAAAAACTGTACAGAAGGTTTGTATTGCTATTTGAAATTCTGGATTTTCGGTATCTGAGTTTGCAATTTCACCATCTGATACATAAAAATAAAATATCTTAGTAGGTCAATAATATATGCTCTATGTTAACTACAATAACAATAAAGCATAAGCCATTAGAAACAAAAATACAATTTGGCTGTGCTAATACCCAAGCCCTTTTCCTTGGATTAGGTTTCTTGGATCTTATCATCGAACTAAACAAACCTAAGCCTTCATTCCTACTAATTGAGGCTAGGTGTATCTTTTTTCGGGCAATTTGTCCTATCTAGAGATCATTTTTCATCACCTCCCTTCTTACCATAAAATAGAAATAATGAAAATTATTATCTACAATGGACAAATGGATTGAACTATGTTGTCACGAATAACTTTATTTCCTCGTAATATATGTTATACATGTTTTCCTGACTGCTACTACCGACTTCATTGGCATTACTTTCCAATTTATTTGAGTTACACTCATCCCACATAAATCACACACACTCATCCCACTTTTTTGAGGAAAGATTCAAGTATGAATTTGATTTGATTTCAAATTATTTATTTATTTTACTTGGTTTTGAAAGTTGAGAAACTAAATTGGTAAAATTCTAATGAGGACCAAATTGAACTTTACCAAATAGTTGAATGACAAAAATAGTAATTTAACATTTTTTACAACATTCAATTTCAGTTAAATCATTTAATAAAAAAATGTAACAAACCTCAAATTATACCTCAATTATAAAGAGATCAAATAACTAAACGACATAAAAGAATTAAAACCTTAAAATCCATTTCTAACTTCATCAAATTAAAGCTTGCTTGGTTAAGATATTTCAAACTAGAAGTGCATGTTTTTGACATATCACATAATCATTAATGTCTATCTTTAGGTAACCTAATGCTTTATAGAGGTCAACATTTCTTACAATTAATTAGCAAAACGTGATTTAAAAAAATACAGATTTTTTTTTTTTTTGGGAGGTGGGGGGGATAATTCAATATATATAGGAAGGGGGGAATTTGAAGTTTGAACTGTTGTCCGACAAACAAAATTACGTCTTCAACACAGTACACATTCTGATCAAGTTTACTTGCTTAATTCCCTACAAAATTTGAACCCTCACCTTATAAGAGATCTGAGATTTAATCTCCGCTTACACTAAAAACTGATTGATATCTTGGTCTAATGATAAAGAGCTATCATCAGAAGCGGATCCCGTAGGTTGAAACTCTCTATAAAAAAAAAAAAAAAAAAAATTGATCCCTCTCCCATATGTATAATCAACCACAGTGGATATGAAGTCCCAAAACACATTTTAGATTCAACCAAACCAATAACACAAAATCCCAAATTGAAGTTCACAAAACAGAAACTCTGAACTACTCACAGGAGGTTTTGCTGCCAACATAGGAAACAAAAGCTGCAACTTCCTTAGCTCCCATGAGCTTCCAATTCCAGTAGGTAGTACCAAAGCCAGTGATAAAAGAGTGTTAACACTAGTACAGACCATTTAAGTATTAATTTTGCATGTAACATTAATTAACAGGCCAGGGTGGTGGAGACAGGAGAGCGGTCTGCACCTTCACTAAGAGGCTGTAAGAAGTTGCTAGCTAGTGCCTATAAACTGGTTGGGAGGTCAGAAGGAAATGGAAAGATAGTCAAGTGCAAGTGATGAAAATTATACATTTTTATTTTAGATTTACATTGTATTATTGATGTAAATCTTACATTGTAAACTAAACAAACGTATACATATTTGTAAAAAGTATATAAAATTATACATTTTTTATAAATATATAGAACATTGTATATATTTGTTTAGTTTACAATATAAATATTACATTGTTAGTATAATATAAACTAAGAAATTTTCATTATATATTTATTTAATTCTAATCAAATAAACTATTTTTTTTTTAATTTTATCTGATTAATAAAGACACTACCTCTCTTCCCTTTTACAAATAAATAAAGGCACTACCTTTTAAATTAAAAATTAAAAAAACATTTTCTTTTTTCAAATAAATTTGATTATACTATATACCTACAGTAGGTCCATGAGAGAGATGTTCTATAGCCTAGCACATGAGCTACCGTCCCAACCCTAAAAATAAAATGTAGGACAAAAAATGGTATTTTTTCAATTTTTATTTATTTATTTTAATACATAGAAGAAAAATAAAAAAATAAAAAATAAACCTTCAATGTTAGACACTAAAAAAAATCACCCACATCATTGATCATTCATCTTCAATACGGCGAGTGGCAAAAGTTATTGACTTATAATGCCAAAGTAACCGACCTGTCGTTTGTTGACTGCAATTAAATTGCAGTTTAACGAGGCAATTTTAAAAACGGTGTGTCGTAGCGCTATTGCCACCGACTCAGGTATAGCGGTCACTTGGGTTTTTACTTTTAAATACTCTCCGTCCCAGAGCGGGATTAGGAATTCGTGATCTAAACTGATAAATATATCAAGTTGATATTTCTCTCCTGAGGAAACAAAAGAAAAGCCATAGTTTCTTTTCTTTCTTTGTGTGTTTAATTACTATTATTGTGCTTCTGGGTTCACCAATGAGAAGTGAGATGAGGAAGAAGAAGGCGTTTTTGCCTATGTTGGAGGACTTAAAAGAGTCATCATGATATGGAGGGTCATACTATTGCTCCCAGTTGGTATCACTTTGACGCCTTGGTTGATGTTTCGTGTGTAGCCATTGAGAAATTTAACAAGTGTCAGAGGTTGATCCAAGAAAGGGCTCTCAAGAATCCAATTCTTGTGCAAGAAAACACACTAAAGAACTCAGTTTTTGTCCAAGAAAGGGTTATGTGCTCTGCTTTTCCCGTTAAGGCACATGGAAACAATGGTAGAAGAAAGCGAGAAAATTTTGGTACTGATGGGGATGATCAAGATTGGGTTTGGGTTTGGAAGCCAAGAAAAAGAAGAACATGATTCCAATCAAGAAATTGATACCACGTCAGAACCCGCCTTTCTATCTACCCAAAGAGTTCCAGGATTTGATCAAATCAATGGATGGGCGTGAATAATTGTTGGTAATACAAAAATCCCTGTTCAAAACTGACTTAACTGAGGGTAACAGTCGGTTGTCGATAACTTTGAGACAAATAGTGAGGATGGATTTCTTGACTGAGGAAGAGAAAGAGGAGCTTAGAGCAGGGCAAGAAATTCCAGCACGACTGATCGATCCCAAACTCAGGATTGGTGATATAGTTTTGAAGCAGTGGGACATGCCGAAGGACACTGGAAACACGAGTTCAACAAGACCTATTGGAACAAAGTTTTGAAGTCAAATAAATTCAAGATAGGTGATTTGGTGCAAGTTTGGTCATTCCGGGTTGGCGAACAAGCTTCTGACGCTTCTTCTTCTGGTATAAACAAAGGACAACTCTGTTTTGCTCTTGTAATGGTTGGGAGAGCAAAAAGTGATAAAACAAATGCATGAAACTATAATTTTTTTTTGGTTTTTTTTATTTTTTATTTTGTGTTCAAATTTTGTAGTGGTCTAGACATCCACTAGCAAGGGGTTTATGGATCGGTCGTGTCTAATGTGGTGGCTCATACACCTCTTCATCTTGTACTTCATATCACTATTAAATCTATGTCTTCTTTTTTTAGTAAATCTACGTATAGTCTGTGTTCTTGAAAAGCACTAAATAAAAGGGAGGAAAAAGTAGGGAAGTCATGTTCTTATGTTCATTTAGGGTCTGTATGGTAGGGAAGTTCAAACAATAGTTTTTAGTATTTAAATACTGAAAATTGTAGACTTCAAAAGAAGTTTCAATGCATTTGGTAGGAAAATTTCTTTTAGGAGTATTTGAGTTACACATCTCATTTTAAGGTGTTTGAACATTGAATTTAGAAAACTTCTCCTATTAGTTTTTAATTTTCAAATGACATTGCTATGGCACTTTTGTAAATACGTTAAAAACTATGAGTCCCACCTGATTAAACCACATGAGAGAACTTTCTCTCTCTTCAAATAAAATAATAATTCTTTTATTGTACTTGTTAGTTAAAAAAAAATACATATACACATACCAAACACACAATTATGTTTTTTCATATTTTAAAATATGTTATTTAAACCAACATTTGGGTAGCCTAGTTGATAAGATACCTGACCAACAAGTCTCAGGACTTGGGTTTGAGCCTCAACAACTAGATGTATGTTGGTGCTGCTTATATCTCATCTTCATCCCAAATGGTCCAAAGAATAATAAGTGAGTTTTTTACAGACCGGGAGTATGGGGTCTCAACCAGGATTGGGTAGGGTGTTACTATAGTCACACCCAGGTAGAGAAGTCACATTGATCACCCCCCTCTACCCATTTTTTTAACCAAAAAAAAAAAGTATGTTAGTTAAAATGTGGTACCAAACACATTTTTTGCTTATGAATACTTTAAACACATGCTTTTATAACACTTTTTAAACCATAATTTTCACATAATTTTGAACAATAATACTTAAAATTTGCTACCAAACAAGCCCTTAGTTTTTAGAGAAATAGAAAATGGGCTCAATTAAGCTGAATAGTAGTCTTGGTCTCAACTTAGGGAAGGATTTTGTTTCTGGATCATATTAATGGGAAATATAAGTTTTTACTTTTAAGGAATCTTTTTTCTCTTCTTTTTCGACGTTTTCTGAAATGTAAATAGTGCAAATATAATTAATGGATGTTCCCTAATAAGAGCTACAAGCCATGTAAGGTTGAATTGTTAGAAAAAAGTAATGATGTGGCGCAATAAGAATTTTGCAAAATTAAATGCAATGCTTTCATTATTATTTATGTAGTATAGATTAGGTCAATCATTCATTCTTCAACATTACTGTACTCACACAAATGCTTTTAATTACTCTACTTCAGTAGGTTTTTTAAGAGTAGCATAACCTACAAAATATAATTAGTAAAAATCACAAACAAGAAAAAAACTATAGATTCTGTTGTCAATCTTCTCAGACATCCTTTAGAAATTCGATTTGATATTTTTGATTGTTGTTATGAACATCTCTCATGTTTATCCTCTTTTCAGGTGCCTTTGTTGAAAAATCCATAGCCAATTCCATAATGGACAACATACAATCCAACTTAGCATTAAAATTCACTTCACCTCTCTTTAGCAAATTAGCACCTTTAACTTTAATTACTAAAAGGCGTAGTGACTATTTTACCCAAAATTTTAGGCTCAAATCTCTAGCAAACATTTCATCTATGGGATTATTTCTTGTGAATATTTCCATCAACAAAATGCCATAACTATACATGTTGCCGCGTGTGGAAATGATCCTTTGTGATCCATACTCTACAATTTGGATAAAATTTATCCAAAATTTTTATTTGATGGTATAATAAATAGCTTATTAATATTATTTTTTATGAAAGCTTTGTGTGTGTAAACATAAGATTGAATTTTAGCCCAAAAAAAAAATAATAATAATTATAAGCTTGATACTTCACCTGGTGCCATATCACCAATAGTGGCTAGTGTCATGGTTCGGGTCATAGAATCTTCATCACCAATAATTTTGAAATACCGAAGACACTCACATGTGCAACCATATCTTTGTTTAGTAGAATATTGCTGGGCTTCAAATCACAATGAACAATAGGTAAAAGACAACCATTATTATATATAGTAATATAGTATAGATTGGGTAAATTGATGCCCCTAATATATATAGTCAATCATATACCATTCAACATTACTGTTCTCACACAATGCTTTAAGCTACTATACTCCAATAGGTCTTTTTAAGAGTAGCAGTAAGCCAATAACATGATTTTCAAAACATAATTAATAAAAAGCACAAAACAAAAAAAAAAACAAAAAAAAAAACTACTATAGACATTTTCTATTGTCAATCTTCTCCGACATCTTTTAGAAACTTTGATTTGATATTTTTGAGTTTTGTTTTGACATCTATCATGTTTATCCTCTCTTCAGGTGCCTCTGTTGAACAATCCATGGCCAATTCCAAAATGGACAACATACAATCCAGCTTAGCATTAAAATCCATTTCACCTCTCTTCAGCAAATTAGCATCTATAACTTTAATTACTGAAAGGGGTAGCGACTGTTTTACCCAGCTTTTTAGGCTCAAATCTCCAGCAAACATTTCATCAGTGGGATTCTTTCTTGTGAATGTTTCCATCAACAAAATGCCATAACTAAACACATCGCCGCGTGTGGAAATGATCCCTAGGGATCCATACTCTACAAGTTTGATTAAAATTTATTGTCAAAAAGTATCCAATATCTTTATTTGATGGTAAAATAAAATTGCTTATTATTATGATTATTTATTATTTTTATTTATTTTTTTGCAACTTGAGTGTGTAAACATTTAATTAAATTTTAGCCAAAAAATTAAAACAAAATAAAAAGAATTGTAAACTAGAAAACTTACCTGGTGCCATATAGCCAATAGTGGCTAGGGTCATGGTTTGGGTCATAGAATCTTCATCACCTAAGAATTTTGAAATGCCAAAGTCACCCACATGTGCAACCATATCTTTGTTTAGCAGAATATTGCTAGGCTTCAAATCACAATGAACAACAGGTAAAGAACAACCATGATGGAGATACTCCAATGATGATGCAACATCTATCATGATGTTCAATCTTTGTAGCATATCCAACAAGTAGTTATGAGAATATAACCACCTCTTAAGGCTCCCCTTAGGCATATACTCTAGTACCAAAGCTTTAAAATCAATGCTACTACAGCTACTGATGATTTTCACAAGATTTCGGTGGTGAATTTTGCACAATACATCACATTCAGTTTCAAAACTCTTAAACCTTCCTTCTATATTCAAATTAAAAACCTTTACTGCAACATTAGTCCCATCTGAAAGTATCCCTTTGTATACCGAGCCAAAACTCCCTTCCCCAACTAAGTTACTGTCATTAAATCCATCTGTTGCTTGTTCAAGTTCTAGGTATGTTATTCTTCTCCATGTTGCTAGAGGAATCAAATCTCCTTGACCTATTAGTTTTGCATCTCTCTTTTGATGTCTCATTAGAACAAATACAAGGACTAATGCAAGTATTGCTACTATCATTGTTGGTAAGATATATCTTACACTAATTTTGGTGATTGTCTTTGATTTTCCAACATTCCTTGTTTCACAGGGTGGAACTTGCAATTGAGGTGGACCACATAATGCTTGATTTCCCATGAATGATTGAGCTGAGAATTGAGCAATAAAACCTCCAAATGGAATTTCACCACGTAATCTATTGAAAGACACATTGAAATATTTGAGACATTTGAGTTTCATTAGGGACTTGGGAATTTCACCTAACAAGTTGTTATTAGATAGATCTAAATGCACCATACTTATCAACTTATCAAATGACATAGGAATAGGACCTTCAAATTTGTTATGTGCTATAGAAAGGTTTACCAAAGATTCTAGATCTCTAATAATAGGGATGACACCTGATAATTGATTCCATGATAGGTCCATATTTGTTACATGCTCCAAATTCCCAAATTCTGTTGGTAGATGGCCACTTAAAGAATTGAAAGACAAGTTTATTTGCAGTATGTCTTTAAGACTCCAAAGTGATGAGGGTATGGATGTCAACTTGTTAGAATTCAAGTACAACTTTTCCAGTTTAGAAAGACTTCCCCAACATGTTGGTATAGGACCCATGAGCTCATTATGATCTAAAAATAATTCAACCAAGTTGCTTATATTACACATACCATTTGGGATGACTCCTTTCAATCTATTGTGTTGAAGATACAAACCTTGGAGTTGTCTCATTCCTTCAATTGTAGTTGGAATAGGTCCAGTCAATTCATTGTCCTCTAGGTGTAGAGCCATCAACTTTCCTAAATTACCAATCTCTATAGGAATGATGCCCTTTATGCTGCAATCAAAAGCAACAAATTCTTTAAGAGAAGTAGAGAAATTTCCTATGGAAATTGGAAGGGTGCCATTCAATGGATTATCTGCTAGCACTATAGTTGTCAAATTTTTGCAATTTGTCAAAGATGAAAGAAAACTCAATTCTAGATTTAAAGATTCTCTGGTCAAAAAATTGTCGACTAAGTTGAGCATCTCCAAATGCTTTAAATTTGCAAGAGTATTAGGAATAGACCCTAAAATATAGTTCATACCCAACTCTAATGCGGTGAGCTTAGAAGCATTTGAGATAGAGTGAGGAATTGTTCCATTTAGATCATTATCCCATAGGTAAATCACCTTAAGATTTGGAAGCCAATTGCCAATGCTTGATGGAAGATGGCCTGAGAGATGGTTCATGTATAGACTAATGAATTCAATTTTTGAGTTATTGAAGATTGCATTTGGGATGACACCAGTTAAACTGTTATTGGCGAGAGTTAATTCCCTTAAATTTTGAAGATTCCCAATCTCGAGTGGTACTTCACCTACCAGAATAACTCAAAAAAAAAAAAAAATCATTAGTAAAAAAAATCATAAATATTTTGGATTCTCTTTAAAATATACATCCTATGTATATGAGAAAATTTAATTACAACTATCATTAAAAGGTTGCATCTAACAATTTAGTGCCTTTGACAAGCTCACAAAATTAACAATTAAGGTTGCACTATATATCTATATCTATCTATATATGTTAATTAATATATATTATTATATATCAAAAAGCTAATGATAGCATTTAGTGTTATTACGCTTCTATTGAGCCACATCATTAATCTCTCTCTCTCTCTCTCTCTCTCTCTCTCATTTTAACTATTTTTATTCTTATTAATTCACAACTTACTATTACATTTTTTCCGACGTTTCTCCTCTTTTTTACCTTTTTATGTCCCATTATTATTTACTTTAATATCACTTTTTCTCTATCATTTTATCTTCCTTTATTTTTTACTCTTCTTATTCGTATCCTCCTACTATAAATTTGCAATTCTCTCTCTTATTCTATACATAGTTTTCACACACAAAAAATGTTATTTCTCTCTCTCTCAATTTTTTTTTTCACTTTTTGGTGGATTTTTTTTCTTGCATCTCTACTTTAGGTGGATTAATTTTTGTATTTTTTGAAACTCTACTTTAGGTTTATAAGATTTAGTTTTGTATTTTAAGTTGTCATCTTTTTATTTTCTTTGATTTCATAAATGTTATCATATTGCATTTTTAAAGATAGTATATAAGAATATAATGTTATTTTATTACATAGGTGACTTAGATAATTTGGTGTTTATTATTATATCTTTTATTTTTTTAATCTTTTTCTTCTCATCTTATTTTCTATAAATCTATTATTCTCTCTCACTTTTTCTCATGAAAAAATGAGTACTCTCTCTCTCTCTCTCTCTCTCTCTCTCTCTCTCTCTCTCTCTCTCTATATATATATGTAGGGTCTTAATTTGTTGGGCCAGGCACCAATTCTCTATATGGTGAGCCCACCAAACTTCCCACAATAAATTTGTAGAGGATGGGTTAAACAACTGGGCTAATGATGGATTTAGCAACGGTCCATATTAACAAAACCGATAATGGAAGAAAGAAGGATTGAGTCAAGCATTCAACGAAATCAATTCCTTTGGTCCGAAGAGGTTTTCTATTTAAAGACTTAATGAATACTCGTTTTTTTCTCTCCCCCTCTGGTGAGACTCATTTCCCTTATATATACGTCCCTCTCTCATCTTCACCGCACACTTGTCCTTCATCTAGGTACCCACTTGAGTACTAGTCACATCAGCCGCTTGCTTTAACTTGCAGTGAGTGGTGGTGGGTGAAGACGCACTGTTCAGGTGTCTTCTCCACATAAATGCGGCCAGGAAAGTTGTTGTAGTGCATTAAATGTGGCGGTGGCAGCTTTATTGGCAAGATATTTCGTGATAACTACGCAATTAGGCGTGTCTGGAGTTTTCCCCAGGCAGGGGGATCCTTAGCACGTCTACTCGATGGAGTTCTGATTTGCTCTGTTGGGTAAGGTCTCTTCGGCACGTCCAGGTTGTCTTCGGACGGGGCGTTTGTCCCTTATGGATTGCACCTCCACCAAGATGGCCGAGCATTGCTACTTTTAACCTCTTCGGACATTGAGTCGTATCTGAACTGGGCCACGGGCCCCACCTGTGGCGTTTGGGCTTTCTCACCCACAGAGTCATATCTGAACTGGGCCACGGGCCCCACCTGTGGCGTTTGGGCTTTCTCACCCACAGAGTCATATCTGAACTGGGCCACGGGCCCAACCTGTGACGTTGGGCTTTCTCACCCACAATATATATATATATATATATTCTTGTAACTCCACTTTAATTAGGTTGATAAATCATTGTGTTTGTTATAACTCTATCTTTTGTTAATACATTTTGGTGTTGTATTTTTGAGTTTTCCATAACAAGTAGGCTCTCTTTCTAGCTCTCTTATAGTTTTGGATTGATTTTTGTTTGAATTAATACTTATTTATTTTGGAAGTAAGAACTTGAATTTGTATCAAAACACAAAATTGATTATGCATTTGAGTGTGCCTATCAATTATTTAAGTATATTAAAAAGTAATTTTGTTATGAGTTTTTATTATCTTGATAATCTCCTTCAAGAGAATGAAAATTTTGAATAATTTAGTTGAAACTGAAAAAGTTTAGTTGTGTAGAAAAATAATAGAAAAACATAGCACACTATAACAAAATTTCAAAAAATATGGATCATCTTATAAAAGAATAATATCAATCAAACACACCCAAAATGATAGAATGATATATTACTAGAGATAGAAAGAAGAAAAATATGCATTTGAATGTGCCTATAAATTATTTGAGTAATATTAAAAAGTAATATTTTTTTATGAGTTTTTATTATCATGATAATCTTCTTTAGAAGAATGAAGAATTTGAATAATTTAGTTGAAACTTAAAAAGTTTAGTTGTATAGAAATAAATTAAAAAAAAAATAGAAAAGCATAGTACGCTATAACATGATTTCGAAAAATATGGACCACCTCATAAATGAATAATATCAATCAAACAAATTCAAAATAGTAAAATGATATATTGGTAGAGGTAGAAATATGAAAAATGAATTTGGAAATTGTTTAATTTTTAGGAAGATCAAATTATCTTTAACAAATTTTAGAGAACAAATTATATATTATACCACAATTATAAAATAATTATATATTCCTACCCATCGCGGGTCTACAACTAGTTAATTAAACTATATATATATATATATATATATATTAATAAATAAAGCTTAGAGAAAGTTAAATTAAAATTTAAAATTAGAATCCAATTTTGCATCTTGTGTCTAAATTTATGTGGGAACCACACCATAATTATCCACTTATGTTTGTGCTATCTGTCCACTTAAGTTTTTTTAATTTTTGTAAAAAGTGAGTTAATGAGTGCAAAATACTAAGACTCTAATATTAATGAACTATAAAACAAAAAAATAAAAATCAATCACATGTATTCAATAAAAATCACAACACAATAAAGATCATCACACGTTCTATCTTATTAAAAATTAGAAAAAAATTATCATAAGTAATATTAAATTTAGGTAAGAATTTTAATACGTGACTAAATACATGTACTTTTAAAAAAAATAATTTGACTAATTATTTATATTTTTATGATAAAAATTGTGTTTAATTTTAAATATATCTATATGCACACATGTGTTACATGCTTTTTTATTTTAATAAATAATTTGAATAATTATTTATATTTTTATAATAATTTTTTTTAATTTTAAATGCATCCATACGTTTGCATGAGTTACATGCTAGTTAATAATAAAAGCTTAACAATTAATTTTTCTACTCTCTCATTATGTCATGTCATCAACCTATTTACAATAATTTCTCTCTCACTTTTAACTTTTCTTCATTTGTAATCGCATCCTTAGTATTACACTTCCGTCAACATTTCACCTCCATATTATCTCTCTCTCCTCATTATTCTCTACCTTAGTTACACTTCCTCCATCATTTTCTCTTCTTTTCCCAATATGCTTTTCAATAAATTTGTTATACCTTCTCCTAGTCAATCCATATTTTTCCCACATCTCTCTCTCTCTCTCTCTCTCTCTCTCTCACACACACACACACACACACATTTTTAACTCTTCTTCTCGGTATTATTCCCTACTTTACTAACTTTTCCTTTAACCTTTCCCCTCCCTTTTATCTCTTTTTCTGCCCATTAATCTCTACCTTAGTATTACATTTTATTTATCCCTTCATCTTCCTTTTGTTTTCTTTTCTTCTCCCCCCATCTTCTTTTCCATAAATTTGCTATTCTCTCAACTATTCCATTCATATTTTCCCCACATATGATCTCTCTCTCTCTCTCTCTCTCTCTCTCTCTCATTTTTAACTCTTCTTCGTATTATTCCCTACTTTGCTAACATTTCCTTCAACCTTTCCCCTCTCTTTTATCTCTTTTTCTGCCCATTAATCTTTACCTTACTATTACATTTTCTCTATCCATTCATCTTCCTTTTATTTTATTTTCTTCTCCGCCCATCTTCTTTTCTATAAATTTGCTATTCATTCTCTCAACTATTCCATCCATATTTTTCCCACATATGATCTCTCTCTCTCCTCCCTCTCTCAAAAGAATAAGGCTGCGCTTGTTTCACATGAAGACAAAGTGGTTATTGTTGTGATTAATTAGGGCCTTATTAGAAAGAAACAGATGATCCATTTTTAATCTATTAAGCGGTAGATGGAAGTTTATGAGTTTAGTCCATGTGGACATACAGCCTTTACTTGAATCCTAATTTCCAAAGCTATGTAATTCGAAAAATGGTTCATAGCCACCTCTGGAATTTTGGACGCGTAGAAATTAGTGCTCTTTTTGTACCCAGTACGTACGTAACGTACCCACTCAAACCCAAAAAAAAACAAAAAAAACAAAAACAAAACAAAACAAAATAAAAAACTTTTGTACCCCGTTTTCTAAAATATGATATGTAGGTCCGCCATTTTAACAGGAAATAGTCAAAAGATAAAGAAAAATTGAATTCTCGTAGTTAACAAATTATATGATAGATAAGAATCTTAAATAGCTAATTTTAGCTATATATGTTGACGAATTTATTTGTTTTAAAAAAGATTCTTAATCATAACTCCTCTCTTCCTCTTATAGTTTTGCTTTTGATTTTAGTTTGGATTAACGCTTAATAGTTAGACTCCACGCAAAATACATGTGCTAAATGCATATTAAATAAAAAAGGTAAAATCTACAAATTTATTTATGAATTTTACCATTTTAAGGACCTCTAACAAATTTTAGGTCATAATACGGTCGGAAACATAGGGCAAAGATCATATATGAAAATGAGTAGTATGTTTGCCAAAGTTTGCAATTTGAATTACTACAAGGCCACCACCTGTCAATCTATATCTTAGAAATTTGATTTATAACACCTTTTTGAAGATAAGTTGGGTCCAGATCTATACTAAAAGACTTCAAAATTGAGGTCATGATATCACTCAATTTTTATTATGAATTATTTAATTTTGATTCTTTTGTTTTTCTTAATGATTTATTTACAAACAATATCTTTAGTTATATTGTTTTTCAATTAAATTCTTACCCTTTTTTCCCAAAAAAAAAAATTTGACCCTAAAAATTGTAACTGTGCATTAATCAAATTCGTTAAATTAAATTAATAAATTCACAATTTCCTAAAAGTTTTAACTTGTGTAGAATCAATATTTTAACATAGTAACAGAACAAAATGTCCTTGATTCAATACTCTATCACCACTTCAAGATTCTCCTCCACCAACCTTGGAAGCATTGTATCACGATTCTTTATCTTTGAAAAATGAATGAAAGTTATGGCCGGTTTCCCAAAAAAAAAAAAAAAACTCTATTACCACATCACCTCCCGTTTAATAACCCACGTGAATGAGTTTATTAGAAAATGTAAAATACAAAGTCTAAAGAGTTTTACATAGTCTATCTCTGCAATATATAATAACTGAAGCATAACAATTTTGTTATTCCTTCATCCATCTATTTTTAATTCCTTTTCTCTCTTGACTTTTCTTCTCTTTATTATTCCTTAATCCTTAGCTTAACCTTACATTACCTCCAACCTTTCCCCTCCCTTTAAATCTCTTTTTCTTCCCACCATTCTCTACTTTACCATTACTCTTTGTTCATTCCTTCATTTTTCTCTATTTGGACTCTTTTACTCCTCATGTTCTTTTCTATAAATTTTCTATTCTCTATCTCATTCAATCCATATTTTTTCTACACAAAAAAACCTAATTACACTCTCTCTCTCTCTCTCTCTCTCTATATATATATATATATATATATTTTTTTTTTTTTTTTTCTTTAGGTGGAATTTTTTTTTTTTTTTGTTATTTCCTACAACTCTACTACAGGTTGATGATTTTTTGTGTTTTCATAACTCTATTTTGGATAGATACATTTTTTTTTCTTTTTTTTTTTTAAATTTATATATATATATATATATATATTAAAATTCTCAATCACAGGCCATCTCTCTCCCTTAATTTTTTTGGAAGTGGGGATTTGAGTGTATATCAAAACACAACCGAGTATTTGAATGTGTCTACCAATTTTTTATTAATAAATTATTATGAAGTCTATCAATCTTTCATGCATGCCTTTTGGTTTCATTTAGTTTTAGTTAAGATAATATTGTAATTTTGTGATGAGTTTTGACCATCAAAATATTCTCCTTAAGATAATGAGAATTCGGAATAATAATTTAAAACTTAAAAGTTTAGCTGTATTAAAAAAAAAATTGAGCAAAACATGACATAGTATGACAAAAGTTAGAACAACTAATATAGACCATCTCAAAAAGAATACACTCAAAATAATAGAATCATATATTTGTAGAGACAAATGGATAGAAATCACTTATAGAATTGCTTCATTTTTAGAGAGAACAAATTATTTTCAAAATTTTTAACAAATTATGCATTATATTATGTTAAAAAATAATTATACATGTCATTCATCACGTTTACGCCTATTAAGCCTTTATTCGGGTTTTTTGTACAAGCTTGACTCTCCACTCTCCCGTACTAGTACGCTTGTTTGCATAATCACCATAAACCAACATTTAGTTTGTAACAAATTTGTAGTGAAACTTGTAATACATATAACATTTACTCTTTAAAAAAGGGTGACTAACAAGAAAATTGTTACTTACTTCTCTAACCATTGTGGTCTTTCCAAAACCCACAATAGCATGCGTATACAAAATCCACCACGCTAGTTAAAAGAGAAATGATTTCGTACAGTTAATGTACTACTATTCATTTTTCTTACATAAAAGTAAATTTCATGTATATAACATATAGATTAAACTCATTTTTTACGTGAGAAGAGAGCATAATATACCGGATACACTAAATCATTTAACCTAATAGTTTTTAAAATTCCCAACATTAATTCTTTGAGCAAAGTGGGAAGTACTATTGACATTGAAGTGGTTATCGCCATACCTGCAAAGTTGTTATCATCCAGGTGAATTATCTTGAGGGAAGTACAGTTTCCTAAACTTCTTGGTATCCTTCCTGAAAATTTTCAAAAAATATCATACAAGTGATCAAGAGCTAACAGACTTAGCTTAACTAGCAATAGATTATGAGCCTTTATTTTATCATTGGATTATGTTACTGCAAAGAACTTTGCACCAACTACTACAACAATGTCAAATGATTGTGGAGAGTTAGTCACATCGATAGATAGCTTCGTGCACCTTGAAGTTAGCTATGTCAATTTGTATATTCGTGTGAATTGAAAAGGTTTACTAAGAAGAAAGTTCAACTGGGTTGGAGTTTTAAGCTAGGATTGATAAGTTCTACTATAGGTAAGTATTTGGGATTGAATAAGATTTCTTGAACTTGTAACCTCAATTTGATTAATGAAATATTTAGAAGTTGTGACCTATATAATTCGTTAGGATTTTTCATGTGAAAGTTTTGCCCATTGTTACTATATCATCATGTTAATTTATTTTCTATTATATTTAACTAGGGTTAATTTAAGCCAACAATTATCTCATGTATTACAGATATTCTCTTTCATAAGCGTTTAGCATATTTTTAGATGCTACAAAAGGAATGATATATATATATATATATATATATATTTAATACATAAGATATTCTCTGTAGAGGAAAAAATAAAAAACAGAATGGTGGATATACTATAATAAAATAATTCAAGATAAAAAGTGGTAGCTAATGAAGGGCATGGAACCTGAAAGCATGTTTTGTCTGAGATGAATTATTTGCAGTGACGATATGGTGCATGGATTTACTGGGATAGTACCATTGAACCGGTTGCTATTAGCATACAACTCTCGAAGTTTAGGGAAGAACCAAAACCATGATGGTAACACTCCAGAAAAGGAGTTCGATCCAAAGCTGACAACTTGCAATCGACGCAAAGAAGCCAACTCGTTGGGTAAAGAGCCATTAAAGTTGTTGTTTTCAAAGGATAAACGAGAGAGGAACGATAGGTTTCCCACATGTGGAGCAATGGTTCCTGTGAGACCCATGTGAGAGAGATTCAGGGCAGTGACTCTAAGGCGTTTGGCACCGCAAGTGATGCCAATCCAGTTGCAAACAGAAGTAGAGGTAGACCAGTTGGTTACCAAGAATTCGTGAGGGTCATCAGTGATATGGGCTTTGAGAGCAAGAAGAGCTGATTGGTCTGTGGTGATGTTGGTTCTTACTGCCACAGCTAAGCTAGCCATAAAACAGTGCAACAACAAAAACGCGAAAAAGTGAAAAAGGGCCGAATTCTCCATGAGTTTCTATCTGTACGTAGGTTGAGATGCGAGGCTATTGTAACAGACAGGTAAGGCTGGATGATGTTCATATAAATGTGGAAATTAACTTTTCTTCCGGTACATGGAAAAGAAAGAGAATTGCTAAGTCAACAGTCAATTTTTGTTGACTACTAGTCCTCATCCAAAAGATTTATAAAAAAAATTGTCTTTTCATTTGTTATATAAACCCTTTTATATATACTGTGAATATACATATCCATTTTTTACTATATATAATATTATATTTTTATATGTATACTTTATATATATATATATATATATTTTAATAATTTATAATTTATTAATAATACTAATAATCAATTGGTAATAACGATTCATAGATTTGTTATAAAATAAGATGTTTTATAGTCATGATTTTAATTTATATAGGAAAAAAGTTAATCAAATTGCTCTTAAAAATTATACTTTATATTCAAAATTAAATTAAATTAACAAATTTGAAATTTTAATATTTGATTTATGGTTCAACACATCATACTTTTTTCCTCTTTGTTTTTATTTATTTATTTATTCATTTTTAATCAAACATCTAGAATACGATAGAAACTAACTTGTAATTATATATTACTCCAAAAAAAAAAACCTTGTAATCTATATATACTGTAAACTACATTGTAGTCTCCTGTAGATTGAATCATTCAAAATATTGCAGACTAAGTGTAGCCCCTGATATTGTGAAACGGACTATAAATTCCAATCTAAAAGGAATTATTGAGGATCATGACATGGGTGATGGGGCACCTTCAATCAACTTTAGCTAAAGACTCAAAAATACTTTTAACTAAAGTTGCAAACTTCCAGTCAATAAAGCAAGTTCCACACGTTTCGCAACACCTTGCTCCAAAAGAAAATGACTTGCATGTTCTACCAAACTAGGGCCGGCCCATAAACTAGGAGATTTAGCCCGTCCCTTACGGCCCCTTATTAAAAGACAAACGGGGTGGGGGAATGGATTACACTTTTCAGCCTAATCAATTTGCCCCAATTATACTTCACCCCTTAAATTATCAAAACACAAGACTGACCTCAAAATTTCAAAAATACACTGACATCTGTTTTGTTATTAACTCTAATGGAATTTAGCATTTCTGTACAAAGGGTCTATATGATGCAGTTTATCAAAAGGTTCTATACCATGATCAAAATTTTTGAGGGAAATTTTGAGAATGAGATCAAGGATTCTAAAATAAATTTGATCTAAACCATGATCAAACTTAGCCTCCAAAAATAGATTGAGGATTCTAGACTACTAGTTATCTACTGATTATGTAATTTTCAATTTCTAAAATAATAAAATGACAAATTTCTTATGTGGTTTTCTTATTTTTCAGTTTAAATAAAATAAGCGACGACTCTATGTAAAACCAAGGACCTAGGGGGAAATGTAATCTATCCAACCACCATTTTTGAGAGGCACCAATGTGACTCCAAATGTTTGCGCGGGTTTGGCCTAACCAATGATTCAGTGGATCAAGGGCAAGGTCTCTCATACCACGGTTGTGCCAAAAGTGTCATCAACAATGAAGAACCATGAAAGACTAAGTGTCTTTGAGGGAAATTAAAATTAATTTGAGAATGAGACCAATTTTGAAATTTTCTTTCACAGGTGAACAATCTTAAAATTTTCAAAAAATTTTCTAGACTTGGGACTTGACATGCATGATCTCTTGTCCTATTTTGAGACCAAAAATACTTAGATTTTAATTTAAAACAATTTGAATTAGTGTGTCTAACAACCCCACTATGATGAAAAACATGAATAGTCTTAGGACAACTATATTTCCTATGTGTAGGTCAAGATTTGGCAATTAATTGAGACCTAAACTTAGTACTATTGGGTCAAATATAACCAACAACGCCACAATGGTGACAAGTAGGGACAAATTCATATTTATCCAATAGCCTAGGAGGGGTCTAGGCATGAGCTTAGTGGTTTGAATCTCATCTCCAAATATTTTACCCTTGTTTGTCCTAGTTACCTAACACTTTACTCTTTCTTATGATTCCTTTTAAATTGTGGAATATACACATTATATTCCTTAGAGTTAGTCTCTTTAACAAGCTTGGGATTAGTTATTTTTTCAAGTTCAGCTTTAGATTCAATTAGTTACTCTTGAAAGCTTTTTCTCCACTTGAGAGGAATACTGGTTTTTAAAATTTTAATTCAATTTATTTGTTTCATTAAATTTTAAAAGTAATTCATCTTTTTTAGGTTTTAACCTTTTTTAATGCTTCCTAAAATTTCTTAGCAGTTTTCAAAGATTTAGGATAATTCCTTACAAAGAGTTTACATATACTCATAAAATCAAGAACATCAATATCATTGTGGTTAAGAACAACAAGACACTCAATTTTATTCATGACAATAGGGGTCAAGGTCACACTTTGGAAATTAATCCAATTAAAGTAAATCTGCTCTAATACCAATTGTTTTGGCAAATTAAGATCGCTTGGTTGATTTTACAACGATATTAAGCAATTTATTAAATTAACCAGTTATGATTCAGATTTCTAGGTTAATTATTACATATCAACATACACCATATGAAAAGCAATAAAGAAACTAAAAGTTCGAAAATGTATTGAAAACAAAAGAGTTGTTTAGACCCCAAAATTAAAGTTACAGCTCGATAGATTTTACACTAACTTAATACTAAGTGCGGAATAGTGTAAATACAAGTGGATAAACAAACAAGCTACTATAATCCATAATCAAAGCAACACAGCAGTAAAATGGAATGTAAAAGAGTAAGGAAGAAAGATGCAAATACAAAATAACATGCCGATGTGTTATCGAAGAGGAAACCGAAGAACTCGGCAAAAAACCTCTCTGCTGCCCTCAAAGCAGTAATCGATCCACTAAACAATCAGTTGGGATACATGGGTTAGCAAGAGACTCTCCAAGCCTAATCTACCCAATGTACCTAAGCCCTTTAAGCTCCTACTCCATCAAGGCTTCTCAAAACCGTGTCTTGTCTAGCTCTCCGGATCCCGCAATAAGCTCCATGTTGCATCTGCCATCCTTAGCTTCTTCCAATGATTCCCAATAGCACCAAAACCTCACTTGACACTCTGAAAGGGTGTGGTAAGTGTTTGGGTTATTAACCTCTTAATGATATGGAAATGGAGAGGTAAAAGTTGAGGAAATTTCACAAGCAAATGTGTAGAGGATTATTGGTATAACAATCTCTAACTCTCAAGGTGTTTGACTAGGGTTTTCTCTCAGAAGTACTCCTCAATATTTGTGGATAATGTGGGTATATATAGTGTGGGTACAGAAAGTGTGTATCAAATAGTACAATCTAGTAGAACAGAATGTCTCGCGAGTGTCTCGTGGGAAGACCTTACCCGCGAGATACTTGCGAAACATAGTTGTCTCCATCTATCCTGACTCTTCGCATTCTAGTCATGTGCAGGGCACATGGCTCACTTCGCGGGATGCTTAGTCGTGAGATACCCGCGAGAACTCCTCAATCTTTAGTTGCTTCAGTCTTCACACACACTCTCTCTCTCTATCACACAACATTTACAATCAAATCCCACAATAAATACAGGGCACAAAAGATTGAATGAAATTATAATCAAATTTGGCACGGAATAAAAACCAACAAAATACATAGTTGTAAATCACAACTTTATAGAAACCAACAAATAACACAACATATGGTGTGTAAGGAAAAATGATGGAATAACCATCTTAAAGTAAATACTATTGTGAGGGCTTAACCACCAACCTAGAGGAAAAATATATCCACTAATACAATATTAAAGGTTTTATAAACATAATAACCTTATTCTCATTTACTACAACTTGCAATGCTTACTAACGTTACCCAACGTAACTCCAAATTGACATACTCTTCTACAAAAGACTTAGTTAAAAGCAAACCTACCACTCACGACTTCAAGTATACACTTAAAAATTTGATCTCCATAGCAAACCTTAGATAGCTCTACGGCTTCAAACTAAATCCACATTATGGTAGTTCGGTCCACTTCAGTCCATCTAGTCAACTTCAATCTATTTCGGTCCTGATTGGTCCAATTTGGTCCATTCAATCTACTTCATTCACTTCGGTCCAATTTGATCTTCAAGTTCTTTTCTTCATTTTTTTGTAATCTATTTCCTAACTTCATGATGAAAATTAACCATAGAATATTTATGCACTTTCATGAAGATTAATAGAATATTTATTTATTTTATTATAATTCAAATATTTACAACTGTTAGAAAGAAACTATACATGACTTCGGTCCTAATTACAATCTAAGTAAAGAATTACAAAGCCTTTTGTCCTAATTACAATCTATCAATAAATAAAAACTACTCTACGAAATCATCATGGAAAATGGTTCTTTATAAGTTTTTGAGCTCATGAGTTGAATAGGTGGAGACTAGGATTTTCTCTATGATTAGAAAAAAGCTTTTATGCCTTTATAACCTCTTGAAAAGTCATGCTTAATGGGTTTTTATATAGGCACTCCAATGAGGGTTTAAAAATACCCATATGTACATAAAACTTAATGAAAAATGCATCAAGGAAAAAAAAATTGATTTCCTGATTCTAAATCGATAAACTAATGGCCTGTTTGGATGTTTAAAAAAGGACGGGGAGTAGAGTAGAAGGAGGGAGAGTAATTCAATTACCTTATTTGGAAGTTTTTTAAGGAATAAAGGAGAGGGGTTTCAACTACCTCTAACTCCTCAATTTTAATTCCCCCAAATTGGAGAGATTTTGAGGGGGAGTAGAGTATATAAATTATTGACCAAATGAATTCTCCAATTTACCCTTTTTAAATTAACAAAATTACAAACCGATTATATAATTAATATTTGTTTGTTTCATGAGAAAATTTGGTGAATGAAAAAATGAAAATAGTGCAATAAATCCAATTCGAAATCAAGTTCTGAAACTGCAGTAAATTATTAAAAATAAAATAACTTTTTGTTATGAGAAACATGCAGTTAACTTTTCGTCACGAAATGATTTTTCTGTTTTGTTCCTTGTAGTTTTAAAACCAAAATAATAATAATAATAATAATAATAATAATAATAGTAAGAGAGAAAATTACAAAAGACTCTTTTTTTTCTTTTAATATTCGTTTGTATTTTCCCGGATTTTCCAAACAAACAAACAGAGAGAGACGTACTAAAACACGTCCCAGCAACTGTCCATTCCTTGAATCGACGCCGGAAATCCATCTTTGGCGAACAAACTCTGGTACACAGGTCCCATGGATGGCCTTCCATCTTTAGCTTCCTTTGCTTTCTCCACCTCCACTAGATAGTTCTTCTGCGCCATTCTCACTCTGTTCTTGTGAAGCACCACTGGCTCCCAATCTTGGGTCAGAGCTCCTGGATATTGGCTCGGCATCATAACAAACTCAGAGAGAGCAACAAAGAAACAAAGAGAGAAATTCTATACTACTAATCTTTGTTTGTTTTCTGAGAAAATTAATTTAACAAAGAAAACTCAGAAATTCCTATTGAATGAGAATGTTGATTAAATAATTATTTAATTTAACAAATTAATTATACACCAATATTGTAAGGTTATTTTCAAATATGGGTAAATTTTTTTATTTAAATCATTTCCTCTTATTTCCATCTTAATTTTTAAAATATCCAAACAAGAAGAAGGGCTAATTACTCCATTCTTCCTTACTAATTTTAAAAACATCCAAACAAGGTGGAGGATAACCATTCTACTCTACTCTCTTCCTCACTACTCTACTCCTCTCTACTTTCCTCTTTCTCTCTAAACTTCCAAACAAACCGTAAGTATTAAAAAGGTGTTTGAGATTAAAATCTCAATTAATCAAGTAGGTGGCGAGATTCCAGAAAGTAGAAACATGCTTTTCTTCAAAAGATCTTATTTCTTCATCATGGACTCACAAATCACATCAAAGACTTAAAAAGAATTCACCTTTTTTTTTTAATAAAAATACTTAACTTTTTGTCATGGATTGCAAACATCCAATCTTTTTGACCAAACACTTATGATCATTATAAATTTTAATAATTATATACAAATTGTCTGATCTTCTGTATATTTTTATAATCACCATTTTTATATTGCAATTTCCTAAATTTCTCTTATTCTTTCGTAATATCACTTTTGACATCAAATTTCCTCCATTTAGCTTTTTCATTTAACATTTTTTAGTTTAAATCAAGCATTGACAAATAATTAGAAACTTAACAATAATGACAAAGTCTTTGTCCGGATAAAAATATTTCTCCAGGAGAAAATTAGTATTATTTATTAAAATCTCTGTGACTTGAAATCAACACCCATAACTCAACAAATAAGAGAGAAAAAACCTAAGAAAGAAAATATTATGGCGGCATTATTTTTTATTATTATTAAAAATGGATAATCTATTTATATTATGTATCTTGATTTTTTTTTTCTGAGGGTCCATTTGGGAAATTATTGTTTGGAGAATACTAGTTGGTCTATTCTTTTTTGGGTAGTGGGAAGTTCTAATTTTCTAAAACAAACTCATAATTGCGGTGTCTAATATTTAAAAGGTTGTAAAAACATTTTACATAATGGAAATTTTTTTAAATTTTGGGGGACCACGGCCTTCAAGCCCATGCTTCTTCTTTTTTTTGGACTGAAGTCATTTGAATTGATATTTTGACTATATATTTCAAATTTATAAGTAATAGATACGCATACGGTTCTGTTCTTTCTCTCGTGACACAAAGCCTCGTGGGAAGAGACCTTTTCAAATCCATGCTTGGTTGTTAAGTATTTGTACCAATATAAAAATTTATGTCTATTTTGGTATAAGGACTTATTTTTTTATTTTACATAATCATTTTTTTTCAAAATACCCACATCACTCATCCACGCCAACTAAAAAAGTGAATTGAAACATATATAAAATACTCATTTACTATCATGAATAGTAGTTGTATAAATTTACACAAGTACTATAACTCCTCTCATTTTACACAACTTTTCATAATCTGATATTAGTGATTTTTGAGATTATGTGTAAAATTTAGTCAATATGATATTATACACGGACTGATGCCAGTACTCCAATTCGACGTAAAGAATAATCGAAAGTGCATCATTTTTTTTTAAGAACAATATTATGTTTTTTCCTTATAGTATCAGGCTGAACATTTCTAAAAACAATACGGTCAAATCCACTTTTTTTATCTAATCCTCTTCTTTTTCTTTTATCTTCTTAAATGGTGGGACATGTGAGTAGCAATTGCGGCAGTGAGAGAGCATCCGAAGTTTTCGGCGAAAGTTTTGATTACTGTACCAAAAATTGATTAATTAAAGTATAGACTTTAGCATTGGCACGAAATTCCCTTATTAACTGCATGGGTCTTCTTCTCAAAAAAAATAAAAAATAAAAAAACTGCATGGGTCTTTGTTATTCTTTATTTGGGACTGCAGTGCTGTGGTCTTTCTTGGCGGGCTGGCTTTAGCAGCTGGGCCTCTCTTTTGTATACTTTCTTACTTATTTATAAAATTTTCTTTCTTTTATCTCCAAAAAAAAAAAAAAAAAAAAAAGAGGGAACAAACAAGAATCATCAAAAATTTTATTTTTCAAGTAAAGAAAAATCTACAAACGCAAAAGATTTTGCAGTGCCAAGTCTCCAGTCAAAACGGAGTCAATTTAATTTATAAATTAAGCATATCTTCTTCTAGTTTAATGATTGAGTTGTCCTGATAAAAAAATTGTTCATAAATAAGCTCGTGAATAATTAGACTTGATAAAAAAACTAGCCAAGTTTAGGTTAGTTTATGAGCTTGGTAATAAGTTTGATATAAGCTTGAACAATTAACTCATAATTTACTAAGCTTCTAATTAATTGGATATTAGGACTATTTGTCTAAATCAAATGAACTTGATAATACGCTTAATATGAGTTTAAAAATGTACTTGTATTAGATCTCAATCTCAAGAGTTTCATATTGAACACGAGTTCGACTTAACTAATGAATTAAGCCAAGTCAAGCCGGGTTCAAACTTTTGACGAGTTCAAACCCAAACATTGTTTTTAGGCTTGATTCAAGCTCAAGCTAAAATTTGAGCATTTAACACTTATTGTCGAGTCAAGTTTGAACATTGAATATTCAACAAAACTTGACTTGTTCAGCAATCCCTGAGAAAAACTAAAAGGAGACAGCCAAAAGAAAAACAGTGCTTGCAGAAGGAGAAAAAATTTTAATCACCAAGCAGGCTTGCGTTTGCCAGGCCCTGAGGGTAAAAAAAAAAAAAAAAAAAGCCTGGGATTGCGGTGAACAATTCAAACCGTTGGGGCCCATCGTTGCAATCTAGCACATTCTGGTATTCTACCAAGCTATTGCTCCTATGAATATAGGCCAAGAAAAAAACAGGTGGGGTCTAAAAAATAAAAAGTCTCAAGAAAACACAGTGAAAGCTCGTGACAAGCATCAAATTCGAATTTCAAGACTCACTCACTCACCACACTCAAAGATGACTTATGTGAAGTTGTGAACAAGTCTGCGCATTTGTAGAAATAAAACTTTTGCAACCAATCACAAAGTAACATGTGCTACTTAATGGGTTCTACTATTATCATCTAAAAACCAATGAAAATATTCTAAATGTCACTTAATAGAAATTATAAGAATATTTAAGAGCTAATCACATTTCGACACGTGTTGATATTTTAATTAAAAATAACATAAGCGATCTAATTAAAAAGTGTCATGTGTTATTTTAAATTAAGACACATCGACTAAACAAATGTCATGTGCCCCTTAAAAAATAAAACAAGTAATTCCTTCCATTTAAATTACGACATGCCACCAATGAGAGTCTATCATGTGTCATCACATCTTTTCAAGACTCTTATAAATAAATACTCTTTTTAGTCCTGTGGAGGCACATTTAGAAGTTTTGAAACTCTACCGGAACCAAACTTTAAGCTTTCGAGAACTTCAAGAACATCAACATTCAAATACAAAGAACATTCAAAGAGAAATCATTCAAATCCTCCTTTTAGATCTTAAAATTCTATTAGAATTAAGTTCCAAAGCCTCTAAGAACTTCAAGAACTTGAATATTCAAGACTCTTTTAGATCCAGCTCCATAGCCCTGAAGAACTTTTACATCAAGATTTTCAAATACAAAGAATATTTGAAAAACATTCATCTAAATCATTATTTTAAGTCTTAGAGTTCTATTGGAATTTAAGCTCTAAAACTTTTAGAAACTTGAAAGACTTCAACTCATCTGAACTTAATCAAATTCAAGCATCTAAAGCCCTAAAGAATTTCCACCACAAATCTTCAAAGACGCAGAAAATTCGAAAAATGTTCGAAAGACACGAAGAATTTTTAATAAGTGTACATCTAGAGATTCATTGTAGTATTTCATTACAAAGATCTTCAATCCGTCAACCAACCAAAGTAAAAAAAAAAAAAAAACATTTATATTCAAATAAATATTGCATTGGCACAACATTTGAATCAAAAACTTCTTCAAGAAGATTGAATCAAAGGTTGATTCAATTGTAGTAGAATTTTATTATAGTGAATTGTACCCATAAATTCATCCATACAAAATTACATTTGTGAAACCATTTTAATTGTTTGATTTTCAAACTTGAGATACAGTGTTTACACACACACCAAAAAAAAAAAAAAGTTAAGGGGGTGTTTGATATATGTACTTAAAAACTAAAAATTGTTATTTGAAAACATGTATGAAAATACATGTGGGTGAAAAAATGTGTAAAAATACGTATAGTATTGTTTAAAAACTAAAAATTGTTATTTGAAAACATGTACCAAACATCCTTTGAGTGTCTTGCTCCTTAGCTATAATGATTTAAATAAATAATAAAAATTTAAAGACCACAATTTATTTTATACAGTTTACCACAATTGTCCTATATGAATGACGGCATTATAACCTACTTTCTTTCTCCTTTTTCTTTTCTTTTTTCTTTTTTACCTTATCGCAGCAGCCAGCTTATATAGGAAGAAATTACTTCTGGGAGCCTCTTATTGAAGATACATACCTCTCTCCTATCTGCATCCTTGTTAATTAATGTTACATGCAAAAATGGATTACAAATGTTCTTTGATAATATTGGCAATTGTATTAGTGCCTGTGAATTGTAACAATTCTTCACTGGATAAATGTTATCACTGCCCTACCAATCCAGAGGCTTCAACCCAAGGCCGTCAATTGGAGGCGATGTCAGGTCGCAAACAATGCTGTAAAGGGGAAGTTCATGAGTACTTCAAGAGCACCCATTATAAGAAAACCATCTCAAAAGGTAACAACGTTGAGGTCCATGAAAGCAGCTCCTACGAGGAGTACCGCTCTTTTATCTCTGCCTGTGCTCACTACCAGCCCTATGGCTTTGGTAATACGTACATCAACGGGAACTTCTTTGGAGACATGGAAGTCGCAGCTTTTCTTGCCCATGTTGGCAGCACAATTTACTGTGAGTACTTACTTCTTCAGAGTTTCTGTGTTTTAATGGTTGAATGTAACTGTGTTGAAGGACTTCTTTTCTGTCTCTTTGATGTCATTTAATATTTATAGCTAGGATTTGAGGTTTAACAAGGATTTAAATTCCTATATTACAAATCCTGGGTTTTGCCCACTATTCACTCTCCGATGGGGGCAAGAATTGCTCCTTGGAGCTCCACAATCGGCCCAAGAACACCGATCTCATTACAAATCTAACTTTAGACCATGTGAGTTGACTTAGCTAGTTAATGCTTTATATTATATTTTATTTTATATATTTATCAAACCAAACCAGGTGTTGAATTGGCATGGTTCTTTGCTGGCAAAGCTACAAGGAGAGTATTAATTCTTTTTTAGTTTTTAGTTTTAGGACATTTTAATTTTCTAATACAATGAAATAAATTGAAATCCCGTAATTTGAAAATTAATAACCAAGCAAAAGAAGTTCATAAATGCTTGGATTTTATCGTAAATCCCATCATTTATAAAATTATATTTAACAAATGTTTCACCCAAACACACTGTAGGAGTTTAAGTAAGTAAACTTGATTAGTCTGTCAAAAAAAGAGAAGTAAACTTGATTAAAGTGTGTACTGTATTTAAATTCTTAATTTTCTTTTAATGTAGGCGTAAGATCCGTTTGGATATAACTTATTTTTGCTGAAATTAAAAATTGAAAATTGAAAACACTATAGTAAAATAATTTTTAAATGTGTGAATAGTGCTGCAGGACCTGTGAACAGTGAATAAACAGTATACTTTGTTTCCTGTACAGTGAATTCATGTACATGAATAGTACACAAAAAAAAAAGAAAAAAAAAGAAAAAAAAACTCAGACGTGAGTAAACTTGAATCCAAACACTCACTTAGGGGACCGCTTTGTTTGGCTCTCTTTGAAGCTGAATAAATCTTAAAATATTATTAAATTTGTCCTTTTATTAGAGTGCGTATTGTGTTTAAATTCTTGATTTTATTTTATTGTAGACTCAGGGGATTGCTCTGTTTGGATCTCTTTGAAGTTGAATAAACCTTAAAATATTATTAAATTTGTCCTTTTATTTTAAATCACTTTTTGCTACTTATTCTTAAGATTTTTTTTTTTTTTTTTTGAGAAAGTTAAGAATTTTTTGTTTTAATTCGACAAAACATTTGGTTAGCTAAAGATGGATATTATTATTGATTATTTAATTTGTTAAAAACATGAAATTTTAGTTTAAAATATCCAACTTAAACAAATTTTAATTTGATAAAGTTGGAATTGGATTTTAATGCTTTAATTACTTTATGTCTTTTTGTTATTTAATCTCTTGGGAAATGATATTACAAGATATAATTTGGGATTTGTTACACTTTTACTTGATAAAAATGATTTAATTGAGAATGAATTTTATATATAAAAAAAATGTTTACTTACTAATTTGAGTTTTCAACTATAGGATAAAGTTCAATTTGGTTCCTTAGCTTTGAAAATTTAGTGTTTCAATTAAGTGAGCGTTTGGTTTGCATGTCTCTCCCCTTGCGTCTGCCTTTTTTTTTTATTAAAAAAAAAAAAAAAAAAAAAAAAAAAAAACCCAATGCCTATTGCACTATTCATGGGATATGAACAGTGCATTTAGGCTAATGGATCGTAATCATGGTATAAACAGTAACTTTATTATTATTTTTTTATTGTTTTCAATTTTCAGCAAAATAAACAATATCCAAATGGATCTAAGTATGCCAGTTTAGTCCCTCAACTTTCAAAATCAAGTAAAAGAAAAACTTTTCAAATCCAAATTTCATCTTTGAATATTGTCGTCATTTAAATTTTAATAAAATTAATTAATGTGACAAATAAAACACAAGTAAAAAAGGTTATTATAGAAATTGTTTGGGTCTTGGAGGCCAAGCTGGAATGAGATATATGATTCAAATCTTAATATACTTTTTGAACCCTACATTTTTTTAAGCAAATGAATGAAGCGGTGGCCTATATGTGAGTCTACTCTTATAGTTGGAACTAAATTAATTTGGGCACTACCTATATATAAGTGAGATCCTTTTCTCCAATTAAGTTGAAACTAAATTAATTTGGAGCTCTATTTATCGATGACCTGATTGTTTGTAATTAAAATTGTATTTCAACAAATGACAATAATCCTCTTGTTGCTCAATGTCTATGCAAAGTAAAAATGGATGATATTTTTCAGGTGGAAATCAAGTGGCCACCATGGAACAATTAGCCCAGGGTTCATGCTACAACAAGGAAATGAATTTCAACTTGAATTACTGTGATGAACACTACACAAATATTTATCCTTGTGCACCTGGAGTTGCATACTATGGTCGAGGTTTTCTACCTATTTATTGGTATCTACCTTTTCAATTACGCCTAACAATGATCATACATCCTTTATATCTTTATATGTGAATTATTTTATCATCTTACATTATTCAGTTTTATCCTAAGTTGAAACTTTGTTGAATTTTTCATGCTTGTCTATTAAAGAAACATCAAAATGGGATCCTCCTTTAGCATAATCCAAATATGATTAACTAAGAGATGCATTCTTCAAATAAAATTTATGTGCAACCTGCTTTTTGGTAAAACTAAATGCAACCATTGTGTTACTTAAAGACATAAAAATTTTAATTTAGAACCCTAATACATGTATGTCTTTTGTTTTCTGCCCTTAAAACAATTTATTGTAGATCAATTGATAGTTTGCATGCCACATTCCAAATAATTCTTTTTTTTTTTTTTTTTTTTTTTTTTTAATTTATGCTTTCAATAGGAACTACAATTATGGAAAAGCAAGTAAAGATTTGAATGTTGATTTGTTGAGCCATCCAGAATATATTGAACAAAATAAGACCTTGGCCTTCCAAGTTTCACTTTGGAGGTGGATGACACCAATTAAGGAGGACCAGCCTTCAGCACACAATGTTTTTATTGGTTACTTGGAACCCACCAAGAATGACACTTTAACCAATGGAGTTTCTGGTTTTGGTGCCACCATGAAGGTACTTTACGGAGATCTTGTTTGTGGTCAAGATGATAATGAGTCCATGAACAACATCATCTCTAATTACCTACTTTACCTTGATACAATGGGTGTTACTCAAGAAGAAGCAAGATCTTATGAAGTGCTTAGTTGTGCTAAGCAGATTGCTTCCAATCCATCATTTTCCTCGCATCCTTAAGCTTTGTTTGGTGTTTATGAATTATTTTGTATGGATTATATCTAAACTTTTCTATGTTTTTATAATTAGTATGTAACTCGTACTATGTAATGACACTTTTTCTTTTTCTTTTTTCTTTTTGTTAAAAGAAAATAATTGAGAAGAAAATAGCAGTTAAGCAAAAGATATCGTCATGTTTAGTTGCAAACAACTTAGTATATTTCCTTACCATCTATAAAAATGATAAATCCAATTGAAATCTGTCACATATCCAATGTGGAAATTATACTTTTCCACCCAAACTATCACTTTGATTACACTTTACTCCTTGAATTATTAAAATGCACGATTGACCCCCAAAATTATAACACTATTTTAATGTCTCCCTTACTATATGTTTTAATATTAAGGCTAACAAAATTTAGTATTGAATGGCCAATTTACCCTCTACTTTCTGTTTTAAAGAGAATGGTAAATTGATCTTTCAATATTAAACTTAATTAAGCATCAAAACAAATGGCAAGAGATTAAGTGTAACGTATTTTTAAAATTTTAGGGTTAATTGTGCATTTCAATAGTTCAGGAAGTTGCACTACAAGAAAAGTGTCTACTAGCGAGAGTAAAATGCCCTCGCAAAAAATTCAAATATCGTCGCAAAAGATTATTAGTGAGGGCATATGGCCCTCGAAGGCCGTCGTATTTGTTTTTGTTGCTAAAAGAGATTTTGCGACCATATCTTCGCAAATAGATAATTTACAAGGGCAATCCACCGTCGTTATTGAACAAATTTGCCCTCACAAATATATTACCAAACGATGAGAAAAGTCGACGACTTATTTTTAGCGAGGAAAAGCAGTCATCATTAACAACTATTTGTGAAGACCTTCATACCCTCACAATTAATTATTTGTGAATTCTAAATTGACGACATACTTTTTAGAGACAAATAGTGTCATCGATAAAATTTATTTGTGAGTGCTTTAGTGGCGGGCAATAAGCACCGCTATAGGGCTTATTAAACAACAGACTCTATGCACCTTTTAGCAGTGGTTAAGCCCACCGCTATATGTGTGAAGCTTTAGCAGCAAGCTATAAACGCCGCTATAGGTCTTCAATTATATTATAATTTTAGACCTTTAGCGGCACTTTTTGCCTGCAACTACGGGCTTTTTTTTTTTTTTTTTTTTTTTTTTTTCTCCTAGGTTTTAAAACCACAATCCTATTACAAACAACCTGTAATAATTTTAGTTCTACTGAAATAACACCACAAATGTCTCCAAACTAACATTATATTAACATAAAAATATATTATCAAATACATAACATTGTCTATAACCATCATCAAAGTTCCAAAGTGTTTAAAAATATCCTTTAACACTTCCAAAAAATGCAGTTGTTCAAATGTAGTTCTTTGTACACAAAAAGTCATCAAACACCAACATAAAACTTATAAGTAGCTTGGTTGATGGGATGCAGCTGATGATTTTTGGAGAGCTGGAGATTGTTGGACCGGGTAAATGTCCTACATACAACCAAGATTACTCAATAAGTGCATATAAATGAATCGAATAGAATGACAAGAAAATCTTAGAGATTTAGGACTTTTCATCTTGCTCATTCAATAAGTGCATACAAACCAAGATTACTCAATAAGTGCATATAAAGATTATCTCATCAAGCTTGTTAAGACTTATAAATATTAGCTCATCAAGCTTGTTAAGACTTTTCCATGATTTTGTTTGGGACTTGATATGGTTCTATGTATTTAGTTGGGCTTCTTCATTTAATTTTATCAGCTATTTCTCCACTGCAACACCATTAGCATGTAATGGATATCTCAATACATTTGGTAACTATAACATCATTACTAGCAACATTCTTTAGTAATAGATATCTCTTTAAATATCTCATTTCATTTTAGTGTTCCACGTGTGAAAAAGCTAGAGAGAAGCCCCTAAAATGAACTAATCAAATAAAAACAATTCAACAAGAATCATCCAAAATTGCCTAAAACAATCAACCCAAATCAACTAAAACCACCTTATAACTTCATGCAAGCCACTTGTTTGCCCCAATTCGAAAACTCACCACAAATAGAGAGAGAGTACCTGAAGTAAGAGGAGATAGATAGCTGCTCTGGAAATGTGTAGTAGTAAGTAAATTAGGCAAGTTGCCTATGGATGAACCAAATCCAAACTAGTACACAGACATGAAAAAAAGGTAGCAAGAGACAGACCACTCAAAATCCACAATACTCCTTTCATTTTTTTTCTTAGAACCCATTAAAAAAAGAAGCACAAAAAAAAAAAAAAAAGAAAACAAAAAATAAAATAAAATAAAATAAAACAAAACAAAGAGAGAGTACTTGAAGCAAAAGGAGATAGATAGCTGCTCAAGAAGTGTGCCATAGTAGGTAAATTAGGCAGGCTGCCTGTGGATGAACCAAATGCAGAACATATTATTGGATGATTTTATTTTATTTTTGATAATCTATATTGTAGACAACATATTCTTAAATCCAACTCCTATGCAAAGCAATTAGGACCAACAAAGACACAATACAAAAAACAAAACACACCCATCTGCAAAACTGGACAAAGAAATGAGGATGGTACCAACTTTGTTGAAATTTAGGGTAACGTTCACGTTCCAAAGAAAATAATAGATGGACACTAAGAACTAAGAAGGCATCATCACAAACCTCTAACCTATGCTTGTTAGATTTAAATCAAACTACATATATCCTAACTCTGATCAAGCAAACCATAATGTTCTTTATAAAATTAGAGCATTTTTACAAAAAAATTTTATATAGACAATTCAAAGAACTATTTAAAAACTTGAGACCAAGAATAAAATAGCTTTCATCTAATACATAAAATGGGTTGACAGAAAATTGCAAATCAATTTTCATATTGGTTATCTCTAAAAAAGGGAACATGAATTGGCAGGTGTACTGCTTGTTAGACATTGAGCTTGAGTCCAAGCAAAGGAGTGTCTATATAATCAACTAAAGGGGGAAAGACCTTAGCGTTTCTAACTTGCCCATGCTTGCTCCTTTTTAACATAAAAATCAGTTGATACAAAATTGAAAAAAGGAAGAAAACCCAGAGCTAAATTGTTGGGTGTCTGTAAGAGGCAAAGTTGGAACAATAGGGGTCACTGTTTTAGTATGACATCATGATCTCCTTCCAACCTCCTTAAATTTAAATGAAGATAAAGTCTATTAAAAAAAGAAAAAGGGGGGGGGGGGGGGGGACTTCCATCTCTCAATTTGCTCGCCACTAAAACAGTAAATGAACTTTGGTAGTGAGGAAATAAGTAAAATACACTTTCCATTATACTCAATAACCCACCAAAGTTTCGCAGGTCACAGAGAGAGAGAGAGAGAGAGAGGTGATTGGCAAAAGCTACGACCCAGATCCAATTCCACCACACTAGTAGAACCTATCACTAGATACATCACCTAAAATACTCAATCATTGTCCAGGTCATGGATTTTCCATAATCTGACAGATCAAAATAAGATTTAAAAATAAAAAAGAGACGCTGAAACTCATAGGCAGAGAAACACTAAAATAGAGCTCAGAATAAGGTTAAGTTGATAATCATTCTTCTAGCTGGTAGCAGTGGCACCAAATTAAACATGATAGTTGTGTGTGTGTGTGTGTGTGTGTGTGTGTGTGTGTGTGTGTGTGTGTTTTTAAAGCAAGAGAAGAATACAAGGCTGACTTCCTCTAGATAATGTATGGATTCCAAACATATCAAAAACTATCTGAATGCGGGTGTAAGGAAATATTGGTCCAAATATGTTGTCAATTACTTGGCTATTGGCATTTAAATAAAAAGTTATATTTGTTTGGAGTGCAAAAAAAGGAAACATGGCATAGTAAATGCATAAAATAGGTCCAACGAGCATTACATATGGACAATTGCTGTATCACCATGGCCAATGCAAATTATAAGCATGGTATTAGTAGGTAACGTGGCATAGAGGTTGCGGATTCTAGCATCCAAATTCAGGTACTAATTCCAAAAGAAAAGAATATAAGAGCAAGTACAAATGTAAACTATAACCTCTAAAGGGGTTACCAAAGAAAATTAAATATATTTTAACAGATAAATATTTTCCCTATGTTTCATAATAAGTTACTCAGAACACAGGTTGTTACAGACAAAATATGAGTATTATATAGCCACAATGAAAATGTCATCTATATTTATATCTCCACTAGGATCCTCCATGACACTGGACATAGTGGCTCCATTCCCTGCCTCATTTCATAGGGAACCTCATTTAGTTGAAATTTGGCTCTTCACAAGGACCACGTTTGGTGTAATGAGCCCAATTTTGTTTTAAAGTAGCAAAAAACTTGCAAAGATGATAATTAATATCTTCCACCCGCTTTTCTTAATGAATTTACATATATATAAGCTATTTTTTTCTTAAAGATCTTCCAAGTTGGAACTATCAAATAATCAAACTATTAATTCTCCAAATCTCCACTATTGTTCAAATTTCCATTTGCTAACGGTACAAAGGAAAAGAAGTACTTGCCATATCGAATCTTTAAAAGTGCTAGTTCCATGGTAGCTTTTGCATCTTCAATACTGTCATGACCACTGCTTGACTGCTGTATCTCCTGAGAAAGAAATTTCCTAGCAAGAACTCTTTTAGCAGTTTTGTAAGATGCACCACAGGGGTGCTTGTACAATACTGCAGTATCTATCACCAAACCATGAGAGATGTTTAATGCTATTGACACACTGATAACATATATGGTTTTTATTTTATTTTTTTATTTTTTTATTTTTTATATAGGAAATAAAAATTTTATTGAATAAAATGAACATCGTGTTCATGATGATGAACACTCTGGACATGAAAACTGATAACATACATACAGATAGAGAGAACATCCAATTGGCACAGTCAAAGCGTGTAGGACTCAACTTTTATTATATAGTATCTGATATATAAAATAAGAAAACAGTCATACTTAAAAAATAAATAAATAAATAAATAAAAAGACAGTATTGATGATACATACTGGGAACATTAATATGTATCATGGGAAGTTGCTAAAACTCCAACAAAGTTTCTTAGCATTACAGCTTGCTTTAATGATGAAAACACAAGATATCCAAAACCCAAATATTTTTGTTGAGTTCATTTCTTAAAAATCAGCTCAAAAATATCCAAATAAATGTCTACCAAAAGCTCAAACAAAAGTGTATAAATGTCTACTAGAAGCTCAAACGAAAGTGTACCTGGTGTTGTAGTCAATGATAGTGTTTGATGGTTTAACCAATTTATCTAGCGCGACCTGGAAAAATTCAGTCATGGCTAATTAGACATCTAAGAAAAATAATGTTGATTACCAAATCTTGTATATACTGTAGGAAGAAATAAACATGTCCATGTAATAGACCTGCAAAATGGAAATTTTACAAAGTTAGATTCTACAAAAAGAAGAAAACATTCAGGTATTCTATCAAACAATTTCCGTGCATGGAAAAAAAAGTTTGTTATTTGAGTCCACCCCAGCAACAGCAAATTTTTTTGAGAAAAGGCGGTGATTGGCAGAGAGAGAAACAAATTAAACTTTATAGAATATAAAATAATCAAACCTTGAATTAGAAGGTGAAATCAATGTGACCAAAACATGCTCCGATTGAGTCAGGGAAAGTAGCTATGAGAAGAAGATAAAACGCTCCAAGTAGAATGGCATCGAAGGAGTAAAATGCTTGAGTGTGATATATAATTGGCTGAAAGGATAAGGGAAAGTGGCTGGATTGAATGCCAAAAGACCAAATACTAAAACCAAGTCGCACCTAACGGCGAGATTGGAGGTCGACAATGGCGGCGGCAGTGGCTTGCATCGGTGGCAGAGGTTGGCTGTGCAGTGGGTGGCTGTGCAATGAGTGGCGGTGGAAGATGGATCCGATGGAGGGGAAAAAAAGAGAAGAGGAGTGAGGGGAGAAAGAGAGATTACCGTGAGAGAGAGTGAAAATGAGAAAGAGAGAGCTCATGAAATCCCTAAGTGGAAAGACTGGGAGGGAAAAAATTTTGGGAAAATTTTGTGAGAGGGAAAGAGTGAGAGGGAAAATTTTGTTTATTGTAGGTGAAAAGGTAAATTTAGATTTTCAGTAATAGATTCAAATTAAAATCAATAATAATTTGTCACTTAAGATTTGTTATATAGATTTAAATTAGAATCAATAACAACTTACCACTTAAGATTTGTTGTAAAAATAATGTAGGAAAAATACTTCTCTTATGATAATGAGTAGGTATTAAACCCATCGACTTGATAAATTAGAGCCAACATGATCTAACCCAACACAACACTTTAAATTTGTTTTCATGAGTTGATAGATTCTCTTAAAAACGCACAAATTGTTGACAAAACTTTCAATCTAACCCATACCACGTTATTAATACTTCTAAAACAATATTTATATTTGAAATCATTTAGTTTAATTTATTTAGCATTTAAATAAACAATAAATCACATAAAAATTAAAAAAAAATTAATTTCTAATTTTTTAAAAATAAAATAAGATAATTAAATTAATTTTTTTTTAATTTCTTTCATTATTATTAATTTTTTGGAAGAACATGTTTATGTTCTTTGTGTTCTTCCCAAAATATAACTCATATTCTTAAATCAATAAAAATTAATCAAAATAACATTTTATTAAGCATTTTCTCACACAATCACACACTCAAAAGAAAACTTTAGCCCTAAAACCTCATTCTCAAACCGGTTTTCCAACTCTTCTAAGACATTCTCAATCCTTCCTCTCTCTAACTTTTCCAAAAATATTAGATCTCTCTCTAACTCCATGACTAAGCACTGCCACCTTCGCTCATCACATTGCCACCACCAGATCACTCTTTAACTCCATGACCGAGCACTACCATCTTTGCTCTTCGCTCATCGCTCATCGATCCGCTCTTTTTATCTCTCAATTTTGCTCAAAATCAGACCCAAATGTCTCAAACTTCTCCTTTCTTAGATCCATTTCTCTCTCTCTCTCTTAAACTAGTGGGTCTCTCTCTCACTTAGATCAATGTCTCTCTCTCAAAGATCGGTGCTTCACTCTCTCTTTTACTCAAATAAATGTCTCTCTCTTAGTGGGGCTCTCTCTTGATGGATCTCTCTCTTTTTGCCTCGTCCCTCCATGGTGATGGTCGTTGGTGGTTATGGAAGTGGTGGTCAGTTAGGTCCAATGGTGAGTCATAGGGTGGGTTTGTTGATTTCTTAGTTTTGGTCTCAATGGGTTTTGGTGTTTTGGATTTGAGATGTTTTGGTGTTTTGGAGTTTGCTGGGTTTTGTTCTCAATGGGTTTTAGTGCTTGGTTGCTAAGAAAATGCAAGAAAAGAAACAAGAAATCAAACTCAAATGTCTCAAACTTCTCCTTTCTCATATCGGTTTCTCTCTCTCAAATCGATGGGTCTCTCTCTCGCTCACATCGATGTCTTTCTCTTAAAGATTGGTGCTTCACTCTTTCTTTTGCTCAAATAAATGTCTCTCTTTTAGTGGGTCTCTCTCTCAATGGATCTCTCTCTTTTTGCCTCGTCCTTCCATGGTGGTAGTGGTTGGTGGTTGTGGAAGTGGAAGTGGTGGTCAGTTGGGTCCGGTGGTGAGTCGTGGGGTGGGTTTGTTGATTGCTTGATTTTGGTCTTAATGGGTTCTAGTCTTTTGGATTTAAGATGTTTTGGTGTTTGCTGGGTTTTGTTCTCAATGGGTTTTGGTGGTTGCTAAGAAAATGCAAGAAAAGAAACAAAAAATTGACTAATCCAATTTTATATCCGTGGCAATGAGGATGCGTGTTGGTGAGGATGCGTAGTGGTGGTGGTATTTGGTTCCGATGAGACTTTTTGGAATTTTATGTGTATCTTTGTCATTTTAATTGTTTTACCGATATTTCAATCTTTTTGAACTTTTCAATGTATTTTGCATGTTTTGGGGAGTATTTTGGAAAAATTTTGAGGTTTTGAGGATATTTTGATCATATTAGGCATATCAAAGGTATTTGAATCATTTTAGTCATTTGTGTAGTATTGTTGTTGTACGTGCTTGAATTCACTTAATGGACTGGATTCGGAATTGGGTTGACAATTAATTTATAACTAGTATATGACCCCGTGCTACCGCACGGGACTGGTTAATTGTAATGATACTATTGGCCAATTTTTTTGTTATCACACGGATGATAGAATTAAATCAAACAATGAATAATATATATTGCATTTTATTATTTAAGTAATGCTATTGGTCTTTTTTTTTTTTTTTTTTTTTTTTTTGGGTTTATCATACATAAGATAGCATTAGATAAAACAATGAATAAAAAAAAGAGAATATTGCATTTTATTATTTAAGTGATGCTACAGTGAAGAAAAAAAGAGAATATTGAATTTTATTATTTAAAATATATAAAGGGACATTAAAAAATAAAAACTTATCATTGAGCTTGGAATCTTCTTGGAGACACCAATTAAGCGCTAATGTATGAGAGTGTGAAGTAAGGAAGAGTGGGATTGAACACTGTGTTTGAACCTGACCTTGCTCTGAGAAATTCGTAAGGAGGAAGAGAGGGTAGTGTGTGGATCTAGTTGGTAGACGTTGAGAGAAGAGGAGACATGGGATGACGATATGAAATTAGGAGGAGATGATATTTTACTTTTATAGTCTTTCTCGTTGGACTTCTTGGTTCTGGTTGTGGAATTAGAAGAGCTCTAGACTCTATTGAGATCACCCATAAAAGTGTGCAGGTGAGATGTTATAGCTTAGGCCAATGTGTATTATTATTGTGGTTTTCTTGGTTTCTATATTAAATATTAATGCATCATTTATTTGGGCACAAAAATTAAAAAATTTAAATAAGATACATGACACAAAATTGGAGTCCAATTTATAATCTCCATAAAAGTGTGCAGGTAAAATGTTCTTACTTAGGTTAATGAACATTATTATTGTGGTTTTCTTGACTTTCGTGTTAAATGTTAATGTATCATTTATTTGGGAACAAAAATTAGAAAATTTAGATAAAATACATGACACAAAATTTGAGTCAAATTTATAATCTAATTAGATTTTTTTTTTTTTTGAGTTTTGGTTAGGACAAGTGGTGCAAAATTGAGAATCCAATTGAAATTTAATTGGATTTTCTTTCTGCTTCACCTATTATTATATATATATATATATATATATAGATATAGATTTAAAAAAAAAATTCTAGTTTAATTATTTATACTGTAAAAAGTGAGATTAAAACTGGATTTACAGAATAACCCCACAACAAATAAAGTAATTTAGTCTTACAATAACCCAACTCAATCAATAATACAATTGTTTACTTGCAATTGGCAGTGCGACCAACATACTTAGTCCCAGGGAGATGCTCTCCTAGTGCTCCGTGAGTTGGTACCTCGTCGAGTGTACCAAATTGTTTAATACGCGCAATCCAAGCTGATTTCTTTTAGTTTGTAGTCTTTTTTGCACAAATCCTAACATAAAAAGGCTAGACATCTCACATCTTACGAAAATCATCTTCGTGAGAGCACAACATTTAAATGTAGAGCACAAATTTTTAGAAGGGAAGGTGAAATTGGACTCTAATTTCTAATTTGAATTGAACAATTAGAAGGATAAATTTAGACACTTGGCACAAAATTAGAACTCTAATTAGAATTGCAATTTGAGATTCTCTCTGCTTCACCTATTATTATATATATAGATGTGGGCTATGGATTTCCTATTATTGGTAATTCCTAGCCAAGCCTAGATTATGTGTTACTTTTCCTTAGTAGAGCTCTTTTCTCCATTTAAGTTACTCTCCCTTTACTAGTGTTCTCTCTCTTTCTCTTGCTCTCTCTTTCGCTCAGAATGACCAACCCCTTCTCTCTACTCCTTTTTCCTATTTATAGCTTGAGGTTGGTGGGGTGCTCATGATTACCTTCTAGTCTCACTCATGTGGGTGGGGCTTGATCTGATTATTCCTAACAAGGAATATGCTTCCTTGGAAACAGTGGTAATGGCGTTGGAACTGGTTCCAACCTCCAAAAGGTTGCTCGGTAGCAATATCCCCCAAGGCAATACTGAGCTGCTGAGGTCATGGGTTGCCCTTGGTAAGTACTTCCCCCGACCAATCCATACATGATCGGCATGAGCCTGTCTAACTTGTATCAATGGAACGGGCATACCATTGGGTTTAGGCTTAAGAAAGTCTTAGGGGTGTGTTTGGGGCAAGGCCCAAGGCCCAATGGGCCTAAGGCTGTATGCCGTACAGTGGTTATTTTGAAGAGTTAGTGTTATTAAGTAAAGTCAGTTATTTAAAAGTTATTGAATGGTAAACCATTTAATGCCCACTTCAAATGGGCAATAAAGTAGTGAATATCATTAAACCAACTTATCAAAATATAAAACTTAGGTACAATACATTAGGTGCACTATATTAGGATCTCCAATTGAATTCAAATGTTTGGCTGCATTGAATTTAATTGTCATTGGAAAAGACAAGACTATTTTTATTTTTATTTTTTTGTTAATGCCCCAAGGTTTTGAATTCAATTAGAAAAAAAAAAAAAAAAAAAAAAAAAAAAAAAAAAAAAAACAACCTTATGTACTACACCTAAAAGACTGTACCTAAAATTTACCCTTTATTACATGGGCAAATTATTACCAGACATAAATTTATCTTGAATCTTTTGTAGAAAAATATTTTCAACTAGTCTATTATATTTATTAGAAAAAACATATTACTAGAAACATAGTAATCATTTAGTTCTATTTTGGTTTAATTTAACAAAATATTTCATTCTAGTCACTAAACCAATACACTTAACCCCCTTTGTTCCACTTTGACTCAAATTCCAATCAATTTTGGTTGTCTTAGCCATTTTTAATCAATTCGGTAGGCATGCATTTGAAGTATTATTTTTGTTTAAGCTATAGCTTCACATCTAATAATTTTACTTATTAATTTAAAAAAAAAAAGATAAAATAAAAACTACAATGAATAAATGTTTGGTAAATGTGTTATGAGAAGCATTAATTTATAATTTGATATTCTAATGATTAATTTGAAAGGCTAATCTTGGTCATTAAAATGATTTATTATTAGTGGGTGTATATTTTTAATCATCACAAATAATACACTTTTTGGGACGAAATTCTATTGTCCCTAGCAAAAAGTATGGAGGGAAAATTTTCTCTCCAAAAGTTTTGATATTTTAATGATTATTTGCAAATGCCAATCTTAGTCCTCACAAATAATTATTATTAGTGAGGGCATTTTATTAACCCTCACAAATAATATCATTTTCACGAGGAATTTTCATTGCCCCTCGCAATTAATTTGACGAAAACTTTTATCTCCAAAAAAAGTTTATATTTTAATGATTATTTGCGAAGGCCAATCTTGATCCTTGCAAATAATATAGTATTAGTGAGGGCATATTTTTAACCCACAAAAAAAAAAAAAAAAACTTTCTACAAGGGATTTTTATTGTCCCTCGGAAATAATTTGGTGGGAACATTTCACTCCAAAAATTTTGATAATTTAATGATTATTTGTGAAGGTCGATCTTGGCCCTCGCAAATAATTTAGTATTAGTGACGACATATTTTTAACCGTTACAAATAATACACTTTTTGCGAGAGAATTTTAATTGTCCCTCGCAAATAATATGGAGGGAAAATTTCCCTCCAAAATATTAGCATTTGTGACGGCTGTAACACATAATTGCGACAGCTTTTTTTGTTGGTCACAAATGTTTCATATTTTACCAAGTATTTGCAAGGGCTTTATTTTGCCATCGGAAATAAGATTTTTTGAGAGGGCTGAAAAACTTCACTAGAAGCTACAATAGAAAGGCCATGGCAGTCCCGGACAATCACCCCAATGCAAGCATTGGTACCATCATTAGAGGCAGCTCTATCAACATTTATTTTGAAGAAACCAGAGAGAGGAGCTGTCCATTTTAGGATAGGAGGGGAATGGGGCAGTGGGGGGTGAGAACAAGCATCCTTAAAATCAGTGAGGGTTCTATTGGCCAATTCCCAACTTCGGCTTGGGGGAGAACCCAAGTCCTCATGCACTACCTGGTTGTGGTTCCGCCAAATAGACCAGGCAGTAGCAAAGAAAATCTCCATGTCATGCAAAGTGCCCCTCGTAATGATGTCAAGAACAATATCAATAGGATCATGGATTGGGCGTGAAAGGTCTATAGGGCAACCAGACCAAAGAGCCCACGTTAGCTTGGCATGATCACAGTGAAAAAGAGCATGGGCTGTAGTCTCTATTGCTTTGTCGCAGATGGGGCAGAAGCAAGAACACGCTATGCCTCTATGACTTAAATTTTCCATGGTGGGAAGGCCATTAACACAGAATCTCCAAGCAAAAACTTTGAGCTTTGGGGGGACTTTTTGGTGCCATATTCTTTTCCAAAACAGATATTTAGTGCTGTTTGAAGAGCATTCACCATCGTCTGGGGGTATCACCATGTTTAAGGCAATGTGGTAGGCACTTTTAACTGTGAAGGTCCCATGTTTATTACCAGTCCAAATTAGACTGTTTTCGGGAAGGTAGTAGCTCAATGGGATTGACAAGATTGTGTTGGCTTCGAAGGGTAGGAAGAGTGAGCGGACTATATCAACTTTCCACCACTTAGTGTCCTCATCAATAAGAGATGATACCATTGGGAAGTTTTCAAAGTCGGAAGGTGGGGAGATTACTTTGAACATTGTTGGCATTGGTAGCCACTTATCTTCCCATATATGGATTTTACGGCCATTTCCCACACTCCATCTAGTTCCTTTCTAGATCACCTCAAGACCATTGTGAATACTCCTCCAGGCATAGGACGGGCTGCAGCCTTTTTTGGAGTTGAGAATATCATCATATGGGAAGTATCTAGCTTTGTAAACTCGAGCCACCAAAGAGTTAGGGTTGGTTAGGAATCGCCAACCTTGTTTGGCTAACATGGCTAGATTAAAGGCTTGTAAGTCCCGGAAACCCACCCCACCGTGAAGTTTTGACTTGCACATTTTCTTCCAACTAACCCAAGCAATTTTGTTCTCTTTATCTTTCTACCCCCACCAAAAATTGCGCATCATATTTTCCAAATCAATGCAAAGAGTCTTAGGGAGCTGAAAACATCTCATGGTATAGGTCGGGACTGCTTGTGCGACTGCCATAATAAGAATCTCCCTCCCACCAATTGAAAGGAGTTTACCTTTCCAACCAGCAAGCTTTTTTGCGACTCATTCCTTGATTTCAGCAAAAACTTGGGATCTTGATTTCCCAATGATGGAGGGAAGCCCCAAATACTTGCTATGCCTCGAATCTTGCATCGGCCCAAGTAATCTTAGTATGCGCTCTTTTGTTTCTTGAGGGGTATTCAAGCTGAAAAACACCGAGGACTTGTTAGCATTAATTTTTTGACCAGAAGCCGCCTCATAGCTTTGGAGAATGCTGACAAATTTTCGATATTCTTGCACGTTTGCTTTGCAAAATAGGAGGCTGTCATCAGCAAAGAAGAGATAGGTGATTATAGGGAAGCCTTTGCATATGGAGACCCCTGAGATTTGCTGATTTCGAGCAGCTTCGTGAATAAGAGTCGATAAACCTTCTGCATAGAGAAGGAATAGATATGGGGAGAGGGGGTCACCTTGCCGGATGCCACGGGTTGGGGTGATGTGGCCAAAAGTTTTACCATTTATGATCACTAAATAAGATAGAGAAGAGACACAATGCATAACAAGGTCAATCAGCTTATTATTGAAACCCAACTTCATCATTATCCACTTAATAAAATCTCATTCAACCCGGTCAAAGGCTTTGCTCATATCTAGTTTAATTGACATAAAGCTTTCTTTTCCCCCCTTTTTATTTTTTAGATAGTGCATGAACTCATAAGCTATCATTGTTGATAAAATTACATTTAGGCCTGTCTTTAGCAATTGCAATTATATATTTAAAAAGAAAAAACCTTTTCCTTTTTTAAGGATGATTATAGTGGTCAAACTTGGCAAGAAGTGGATGGGGTGCTTTTTGAGATGGCTAGCATTGAACACCTCATCCTTGTTCCGACACATTACAATCCAAAACTATTCTCTGTGCTCAGTGGGTGACAAATATGCCTTATCAGTTGCTTGGTATGTTGGAAACAAGGGGAGCAAGAAAATCAAATATCCTACAATAACTTCGCTACAAAACAATGCAAATAACAAAATTTCCACCATTTTAGCTATTCCATTAATCAATTCCCAAAATTGTTTTCTTCGTATTCAATGATAAAATACGTACACGAAGAACTATCACAGTTGATTGTTGATGAAATTTCATTTAAGCTTGTCTTTAGCAATTGTAATGACATATTTAAAAGCTACCCCTTTCATCTCATCTTTCAAGGATGGTTGTAGTGGTCACTGGTCACACTCAGCAAGAAGTGGATGAGGAACTTTGTGAGACGGCGAGCAACTTTCTAGGTTAAAATGGTGGCACTGAAAACCTCGTACTTGTTCCTGCACGTTCAAACCCAAAACTATAAGTGCTTAGTATGTGACAAATATGCCTTAGGTAGTGGTTGCTGGGTATGTTGGAAACAATGGGAGCAAGAAAATCTTTTGGCAAAATGCAACATTTTTTTTATTAATTTTTTTTTTTAATTTTTTTTTTTTTTATGAAAGGAAAAACTTAGGCAAAATTCATCATACAATAGAAATTGATATAGAGAAATATTTCAGTATCTAAACATTTAAATCTTAAGGGAATAAAAGAGAAAAAAAGAAAGATAGAGGTGTTGTATGTTTGGAAGCTTAGAAATGATTGGATCAACATTATAACAAAGCTCGCAAAGCTTAGAGTTCCACATCAAGAACTAAAACAAATATTAAACAATTGAAGATCATATGCGCTGATTGGTTAGACAATCCTGTTGTCGGAGTTTGGGGGACAATTCTTCTCTTAACAAAGGAGATTCCAACAAGTTGAATTCATCCAACAAGTTCTGTGTTTAATAGATCTGATAAATTTATAATAAATTCAACTTACTTAAGTAACTGCAGTTAATCACCATCATCATCATCTGCACAATACATCTTTGTCTACAATAAAGAAGATTTCAGTGAAATGCTCCCACAGAGATGCCAATTAGCTCCAAGGTGAAGGAAAGATTTCATATACCTAGCTGGGGAATTTTTCTTCAAATGCTTGGAATATGGTACCGTCTTGTCTTATGTGGTTAATTTGGAAGAAACACAATTCTCAAACGTTTGAAGATATTGAGAGACCTAGAGATCTGTTGAAGACTTTGCTAGCTGAGATTTTGTTTGAGTGGCCTCGTATTTGGGGTTTTATTCATTGTATTTCCATGTCCGATTTCCTTATTTCTATTAGCTCTTCCTTTTGATTTGATTGTATTCGTTTCAAGTGCAGTGGGTTTACTATCATAAACACATTGTACTTTGCTTATCAATAAAACTTTTATTACCTATCAAGAAAAAAAATAAAAAAAATAAAAACCGGGTATCATGAACAAGGACCTGAACATGATAAGCATTTGTAATTATTTGGAGATACTAGAAATTCCTTTATAAGGAAACTTAACATTCAAAGCTGAAGAAATGCATTAAATTTGAGAAAATAATCACACTATTTGTATCACGCATGTAGAGGCCATGAAATCTCACTAGGGATGCCTATGAGGGACAAATAGACCCCACACAAATACCTTTGCATCCCAGCTATTATTGCCTTGTATTAAACATGTACTTGTACCAAGGTTAAGAATTATTAGTTTTTAGTATCGTCATTGTTCAAATTGATCTATGGAAAACATTGGTATCCCTACCTTGCTGCATTTTGACGCTTAGCTACTCTTCAAACAACAAAAATAGCTAAATAATCCGTAAGATAAAATTCGACAGCATGACTGATAAAAAATAAAATCTATTAACATTACCTCCTTAGATTTATCTCCAGCTACAACAGCATCTTTTGTATCATAAGTTCCAAACTTCTGTGAGAACACCAAAAAGTAGAAATTTAGAAAGTTCTCTTTGGATTAATCAACACAAAAGACAGAAGATGCTGAAACCAAACCACAGATATACAACTAAACAAGGATAGATAAAACTCAGATAAATGATGGATGATTTTATATAAATGAGATATGTGGATATTATTTTTTTAAAGAAAAAATGTCATATATGGATATCATGTTAGATTATCTGACATGTCATATTACAGATACAAGAACAGCCTTGACATAGAACATCAAGTTGTATTAAATAGAAACTAACTGAATGTATTGAATGCCAAAGCCAGTAGTTACAATGTATATTTTAAACTTAACCAGCCACTCACTAGCCATAGGTCAGTCCACCTGTGTCAACCAAAATGGTTGTGAACTTGCACAGAATTGTCACAAAGGCCATGCAAGGTCACTCACTAGCCATGGATCAAGGTTACACAGTGCACATTGATTGCAAATATAAACCCTAATACACACCAAATTTGGTACATCCATAATAAGAAGAGGAGGATATTTAAACCATATAAAGTTCACCTGCTTAGTCAGAAACTCGTGTAAGTTGAATGAAAACTTTGTTGAGGTCATGTTGATCTTCTTTAGCAACCTTTTCCCTTCTGACAATTGAGTTAGATTTTCATTTTAATAATTTCTTCTAACTGGATATTTTGTTTAGGCACTAACTGTTGAATTCTTTTCACTACTTCCATTTTCCAATCATCCACTTGATACCAAGTTCAAGACCTACCATGCATCTAAAACATAATTGTTCATGGATTGTACTGAACTACAACCAGGTTTGTTATCTATCCTCTTAACCCTCATCTCCTTTCTCACCATCTCCACTTCACCCCACTGTTCTGCTGTAGCATAAACATTTGACAAAGCTACAAAGTCTTCACTCCTAACAGTCAAATTTGCATCACTCTTCTCAGGCTGTAGCTGGAGGAGAAGCTTCCCCACCTTCTCACCCATTATGACATCCCCATGAACTTACAAGAACTTAGCAAACTCCTCCATATTATGGCGTCTGGTTCAATTTGCATCCCCATTATAAACTCATATGCTTCTTTCAAGTGCCCAGCACGACCAAGAAGATCAACCATGCAGCCATAATGTTGCATCACAGACAAGACACCAAATTTATTCCTCATCTTATCAAACAAAAGTAGACCTTCTTCAACAAGCCCTACATGGCAACAAGCCGATAACAAGCTTGTAAAAGTAACTAAATTGGGTTTAATGCCAGAAGCCCCCATTGAATCCAAAAGTTTCAAAGCTTCCTTTGCTCTCCCATGGATAGCTAGTCCAGTCGACATTGCTGTCCAAGTCAACACATTTCTCTCATTCATTTGCCAAAAAACAGATAAAGCACTCTCAAGGCACCCACATTTTGCATACATATCAACCAAACCAGTACCAATAAAAACATCATTCTCAGGCACACAAACTGTCTTCTCTATATAGCCATGAACTGATGAACACAAGCCCCAGATTCTAACTCACCTAATTGAGAAGCCATAGAAAGAACACAAACCATTGTAGTATCAGTCGGTTTCACTCCACAAACACCAGTCAACATGTCTTGAAATAACACCAATGCATCACAGGCATATTCCTTAGTCCTTTCTCTTTGTGTACAATAACCAGTAATCATTGCATTCCATGTAACATTACTTCTCACAACCATTTCATCAAACACTCTTCGTGCTGAAAAAACATCCTTATTATTAGCATAAAAATGTATCATTGTGGTTTGCACCAAAATATTTGACATAATGCCATGTTTCAAAACTTGTCCATGTATTTCTCTCCCTTCCCACAATGTTGCTAATGATGAAGCCCTGGCACAAACTCCAAAATTGAAAATATAAGTAAAATCATTGAAAACTAAGTCTCCCTTTGCAAACCAATGGGCAAAAACAAGAAGTGAGTTTTTAGGCTGAGTACAGCATATCAAAGTGTTTAAGAGGAATAGGTTTGACTGGCCAAAGTGTTTGAATACTAAATGAGCATGAGACGATAATGAAACGGCACAGTATTGGTCAATAAGTTTGGCAAAAAGAGGAGTTGATTTGAGGCTGTTGGTAATCAACTGGGCATGGATTTGGTTGAGGTGGTGTGCGGTTTTGGGTTTGTTTAGGTTTAAGAGGGAGAGACAAATTAGTCTTGGAAGGGAGGACATATGAGAGGTTCTTGGACTTAGACTTAGGCATAAGCTTACATAATAGGTTAGAATATGCAACAGTTAAGTTTCAGCTAATTATAAGCTAGGATGCATGGACACGGACATTGGGACACAGGTACAATACGGTGACAAGAGCAATTTTTGAAAAATTAAAACATGACACGGCAGATAGGACACTGTTACAACATGAGTATGGCATCCAAAATGAAGAGTCCATGCTTCCTAGATTATAAGCTACATGCAAGAATATCACCTCTAGAATAGTATCCTATTTTTTTGTTTTCCACCCGCTTTGTGTGAACCATCTGATACATGAAAAAAAAATGTTTGGGTAGGTCAATATATGCCAACTACAATAACTATAAAGAGTAAGTCATTAGGAACAAAAGTTCAATTTGGCAGTGCAAATGGAGAATGATGAATGTAGTAACAAATAATGGCTATAGGAAATATATACAAATGGAAGAACCTAAACAGAACATCAAATATGAAAAAGTGCATGAGAAAAAGTTGTAATTGGGACACTTACACTCCTACCTATTAAATTAATAGACACTTGTTGAAAGTGTCGAGTGCTAATACACAAGCCCTTTTCCCTGGATTAGGTATCCCAGATATTATCATCAAACCCAACTAACCTAAGTTTTAATCCATACTAACTAGGGGTCAATTTCATAAATCTGGTCAACTAACTGTGGCCAGGTGTACCCTTTTTTTTTCTGCCCTTTAGTCCTATTTGAAGATCATACTTTCATCACCTCCCTTCTTACTATAAAATAGAAATTATAAAAATTATCGTCAGCAACAGACAAATGGATTGAACTATGTTGTCACTTGTCACGAATAACTTCTATCCCTCATAATGTATGCTCTTAATGTTTTCCCAACTGCTACTACCCACTTCACTGGCATTGCTTTCCAATTTATCTGAGTTACACTCATCCCACTTAAATCACACACCCTCCCTATCATGTATTCCACTAAAATTATGCAAGACACAAGTAACAGCTACTATATTTCTTTGGATTAAGGGTATCTAGCATCAACCAAATAATATTTTCCTAGACAAAAAAAAAAATGATAATATGTGAGATTAGCACGAACAGTATCCATTCATATTCAATATCATCAAAGCTCTAAAGCTGTCAAACTATAAACAAAAACACTCAAACTAAGCTGAGTACTATTACTTTCACCAAAATGGAACTTTCTGTGTATCTCAGTGGGCTTGGCAGGATATGTCAGTTGCTGTAATTCTGGTATACCACTACACTTACATTCCTAAATGTGCCTTCCGTTGGTGCTTCACCATCAAGATTGTTGAAAGAAAAATTTAGACAACGAAAAAAAAAAATTTATTACAAAAGTCAAATATTTTTTTTGATAATTCCATAGTTGGGTGAGGGGGGATTTGAACCAAATATGATGAATGCATTTAGTTTAGAACAAATTCCAATCATTAATTCTCTTTTTAGCACTAGTCAAGCTGATTTCATTTCCAGAGGATTAAATATACACTTATTGGATAAATTAGGAGAATGTATCTATTCTGGCCTTGCATTTTCCACTTGAAATTTAAATAATGCACAGAATTAGAACTAGTTTAATCGAAAGCTACTGCTTTGAAAATCCGAAAAAGCTTTCCTTGTATTCACTTCATTCAAAAACTCAGTACAGCAGAATTAAGATTGACAAAAACCAATCTTTCCTTTTTTTTTTCCAATCCCTTTCATTCAATTTCTCACCAATCAAACAGAGCACCAAGGTAAAGCTAAGCCTTGCAGTGATAGATTTAAAAAGTAAAATCATTCAATTTAATATTTTTGCTTATGGGTTTCCTATGGAAAGACTTCTTAGAGCATCTCCAGCAACTTTTCTAAAATTTTGTACTGTTGGAGGGTGAACAATGACATTCATTTTTTACCTACCTACTTTTTGAAATACACTTTCTAACAAACTCTCTATCCTTTCTCCATCTCATTTAAATACTATTTCTTCATTACTTCTTTATTCTTTTTTAATCTATCACTGCAAGGCTATATTTTTCAAATTCCTAACAGCTATATTTTTAAATTTCCCAATGGTAACATTTTCAAAATTTCCAACAATTATACTTTCTCAATAGCCTTTTTTTTAAGGGTCATATTTTTCAATTGGTAATATTTCTCAATAGTCATATTTTTCAAAAAGATTTGATAAACTTTGCAAAGAGAATTCCCAGTTTGTTGAAACATATCTAGGGGAGATTGTAAAATAAAACTAATGCATCAGAGCTCTTCTGGATATGTTGTTTGTAATGTACTACCTTATTCATGATTGAATATATGGAGAGGATCAACTGGAGCTTTATTAATGATGGCAAACCTAAACATAAACTTGAAGCATTGTATTTCATATTAATTTGGTATATCATGAAGAATTGATGACTATGGTCAAGTTTAAGGCTTAGTAAACATAATATGATCATATGAATTTGGAAACATTAAAAAGAGCATAGCAAAAAACTCTGGCTACTCTATAAACAACTAGAGTTCATTGTATCTCATAACTACAAACAGGATTTCAATCATAATCAATTAATTCCATTTCTGTAAAGTGGATTCCACAGACCCCATCAATTATTTAACTGTTATATTATTGTCGGGGGACAATTCTAACTCTAAGATGTCAAGTTTGATTATATTACCAAATAAAAAGTTTGATTGAAATCAAAGCTGGCAGTTTGGCTGTACAGACTTAAATTGACTTCAGACACTTAGAGTTCATCTTGTCTCTTTGTAGTGCTCTATCATCTATTTTCCTTGATAAAATTTTCCATACCTCAAAAGAAATATCAACATGATATTTCTGCCAAAATGCATATTAAATGTTCTTTATCAGTGCTTCTTCCTAGACATGGCACTTTGTTTTGGTTGTGTTGCACAGCATACTAAGTATTTTACAAACACACTGATTTTGCTAACGAAATTACCATCACTATTGTGCTATGGTTATGGCCCTTGTTAGTCTCACTTGGAAGATTAAAGGACAACCAAATTGTGCCAAAAGCAGGTTACTTTTGCTTAACAATGCGCTAACAATATCATTGGTTTTGTATATCAATGAGGGAAGGCCTTAAGTCGGAGAAGGTATTTGGTATTAAATGATGCCATGTCAATGGTATTAAAATCCAATAAGTATGAGACATGTAAGCAAAAAATAATTAACCCACTAACAATTGAAAGACATGTGTTAGTGGGTAGTTATTTTTGCACACATCTCCCTCATTTATTGGATTTTGATATCAATGACTTGGTATCATTTGATACAAGATACTTAAGTCGAACAGTTGGCATGCAAAAATAGAGATGAGGCCAAAAATAAGAAGCTATAAGGGAATCAGATTAGCTTATTGACTCTAATAAGATTAATTAAATAGCTAAAGATGAGATCAAGAAACAGAGTGAAAATTGGATTGAAGACATGGCTAGAGCTGAAGGAATAGGTTAAAAGTTGTCTAAGTTGTGGTCTAGGTTGTTGCTGTGTTCCTCCTTTTGCTATGCTCTGTTCTGTAACTTGTGCTCTGTTTTTTCAGTGTATCTTATCTTGACCGTTATGAATGAAAGTTTGGTTTCAAAAAAAGAAAAAGAAAAAAGAAACAGAGTGAAAGAGAAAAACATAAATGAGAAATATAGAGGAAAAAATCCCATAAATCCAAAACTAAATCCAGACAGTAGCAATAGCAAATCATGTAAAATCACCAAATCTAGTATAAAAGCCAATAAGTTCAAACATTATGCAAAAAACCCATGAAATTAAAGTTTGGGTACCGATTTCCGTTGTTGACCGATGTTCTCAGATTTCCGTTCTTCCTCACAGGTGGTTGAGCCACGGTTTGGGGTTCAAAAAAAATGTGGGCAGATCGTTTTGTGAGAGAGAGCTGGGTCAATTTTGTGCTTCCCCGTTGTTTTCTGATGAGAAGCAGAGCGAGAGTTTTTTCTGAAAGATAACCGCGAGTGAGAGAGAGAGAGAGAGGAAGAAAAAGAAACAGAGGGAGGAAAGAGAAAAAATTTATTTTTTATTCAATTTATTTATTTTTTATGGGATTTTTTATTCAACTTATTTATTAATAATCGCGTTTAATGCGTCCGTTAACGTGGCACTTTTTATAGAAGTCGTGTTATAATTTTTATAATACTGTTTATTAATAATTGTCTTCAAAATATCCATTAACCGTATTATCAAAATATGTTTCCACTAACCACGGTTTGACTTATTTTTAGTAACTTTTTAACTTGATACGTAATTTTATTTTAAATATATAATGACAAGTGGTGGTAGAATTTAATTTTCATATTTTATTTAATTAGTGGATAATGTGACAGTTTCTCATTAAAACAAAATGAAATTCCAATTAGGTAAGTCAAATCCTTCCAACAAAATCAATGGAATGAAACAAAATACATCTCTAGAATTTGCATTTTTTTACCTTTTTGTTCAGATCAATCAATTTGAAATGTTTTTTTAATATATTTTTTATATATTTTTTCATATAAGATAGAAATTTTACTCTAGTATAATCTAAGTGTATATGTATGTGAAGCTTCTTCTTATAGACTTGAACCTCCACACTCCATGAGTACTTATATTTATGGAGTGACTATCGCGCTAAGGGTGCATGGTGGTTGAATTTGAAACGTTATTCCTAAATGAATGCTAATAATAATAATAATAATATATATATATATATATATATAAACAGGGGAATCAACCAAAATGGCATCCCATATTTTCCTAAATGATTTTAGGAAAATATTTTCCTAAACGTTAGTCACTACTTACTCCTAAATGAATGCTATGTGCCTAAATTATAGCATAGAAATGTCACTAGCTAGTAGCTACCACGAAGAAGTAGCCCTATCAAAAAGACCCCAAAAAGACAAACCAATCTAAAACATTTATTAGTTATCTCCCACCAGCAAAAAATCTCAATCAGCAAAACATCATGAGTTCTTTCATTAGATTAGCATCATTGCTACTTCTCTTGCTGGTAACTACGTGTGAATGAGAACTTCTTCCTGCTAAGGTACATAAGAAAATCTCTAATGATTTGGAAAATGGTTTGGTCTTGAACCTCCATTGCCAATCCAAGAACAACGATCTTGGAGTCCATGCACTCTCTAAAGGTGGCTCATTTGAATTTGTGTTCCGCCCTAATTATTGGGGCTCTACACTATCACGTAGATGGAGATCGATGCAAACACGATTGCTCATGTAAAAGAGGGTGGCCCTTGTCTCTTCAATCATAAGAGTGGCCAATATGATATTTGTTACCCGTGGAAATAATGCCATAAAAAAAATTACCATCCCTAGTCTAGTGCTTCTTTTTCGGATTTTCCTTCTCCTTTAGAATAAAGGGAAATTCCACATTATTCACTCTTTATTCTTGAATTAATGTGTCGAGGACTCGAGGTTTGTTTCTTGAATTAATTTGTTTCTTGAATGTTATTGCTATCGTTTTTCATTTCTTATATGCAAAAATGATTTAACAACCTTTTATCATAATAGGGTGAGAGTTATCAGTATGATTAATGATTTGTGCAAATTGCAATTTACAGTATTGAAAATCTTTTTGCATGGATTACCAAATAGAATCCGGAATAAATAAATAATCATTTTTTGATCACTTTTGTTGTTTCCAAAACTGGGTCGTTCTGGTTGTTTCACTTCACATTAAAAAAAAACAACAACAACAACAAGAACAACCATGCCAATCAGGTTCGTTTCGGTTTTTCTTTATTTTTCTTTGTTTCACAACTTTGTCCTTAATTTGCTTGATTCATGACTGTAGTTAAATCTCTACTTATTTGCTATTTTCCGGCATAAGGCATTATTGTTGTTTTGTTTTACAAATCCATAGTGTATTATATTTTGCATTTAGTTTAATTGAATTCATAAACATTTGTAGTGCCTTATGAAGCACTGATATGACATTTGTAAGAAATAAGGAGGGCAGAAAGTTTTTAGACCATATTCCACTGTTTCAACTGTACAGAAGGTTTGTATTACTATTTGAAATTCTGGATTTTCGGTATCTGAGTTTGAAATTTCACCATCTGATACATAAAAATAAAATGTCTTAGTAGGTCAATAATATATGCTCTATGTTAACTACAATAACAATAAAGCATAAGCCACTAGAAACAAAAATACAATTTGGCTGTGCTAATACCCAAGCCCTTTTCCTTGGATTAGGTGTCTTGGATCTTATCATCGAACTAAACAAACCTAAGCCTTCATTGCTACTAATTGAGGCTAGATGTATCTTTATTCGGGCAATTTGTCCTATCTAGAGATCAGTTTTCTTCACCTCCTTTCTTACCATAAAATAGAAATAATAAAAATTATTGTCTACAATGGACAAATGGATTGAACTATGTTGTCATGAATAACTTTATTTCCTCATAATATATGCTATACATGTTTTCCTGACTGCTACTGCTGACTTCACTGGCATTACTTTCCAATTTATTTGAGTTACACTCATCCCACTTTTTTGTTATGACACTTATCCCACTTAAATCACACACCCTCATCCCACTTTTTTGAGGAAAGATTCAAGTATGAATTTGATTTGATTTCAAATTATTTTGTTTATTTTAATTGGTTTTGAAAGTTGAGAAACTAAATTGGCAGAATTAATAGTTGACACTAATGAGGACCAAATTGAACTTTACCAAATAGTTGAATGACAAAAATAGTTGATGGTTCCTTGAAAATCAGTGGGCTGAAAGTCTCCGAGCGTTGATGATCTTGAAGGCTGAGTCTTGAAAAGTTAAATAAAATCAGAGAAAACTGGTGGAGGCCGGTTTAGAATCCTTCGATGGTAAAGTCAGTGAATTGAAGTAGGAAGGGAAGATACTTCTAAGACTTTACTTTTTTTGTTAGAAAATGTCTGAATCCCTTACCTTCTCATCCAAGAATGTTTCTATAGTGTAGGTGGAACGGTTATCTTTCTCGATAACCGTTCCTACTGTTAAGGAGTTTAGAAGATCTTAGAGATAACTTCCATAACTGCTAGGGAAGTTATTTTATTCGTACCGGTGCTTCATAACAGTTAATTTAGAAGATTGTTTTTGTATGCTTATGATTCAACAAACTCGTCCATCTTTCACTATGGATGAACGAACTTCGTCTGTCCTTGACAAAGGACGGACGAAGTTCTTAGGGATAGCCAATCTTTCCATATCTCGTCTCTCTACTTATTTCTGATGGACGAGCCATTTGGACGGAATAAGACGAGCATTTTTATTACACCATAAGTTGCCCCCTCGTCCATGGATCGTCCAAGGAAGTATGGGGTTTATTATCGTCTCTCGGATAGACGTGCTTTTCTTTACAATTAGATGTGCCTCGTGTCACAGTTTCATTGGTGGCTAGTCACGTCGATTTATTTTTTCGAGACGCTTGCCACGTGGCTACCTTTGGTTGGCTGTGTCGTTTCCGATGTCTAAGTCCATTCCCTATAAATAGTGGAATCCCTCTGATACCCTTTGCATTTCTGAAATTTTCTTCTCTGACCCTCATCGTCTAGAGCCTCATCTAGAAGTTTCTGCGTTTTTAGTCTTCTTCCGTCTAGAGCCAGGTATTCTCTTCCCTCTTGTCTTTAGGTTTTCCTTATAAGTATTCCTTAGAATGTCTGAAAACATCATTTCCTCGTCCTGCAATAGTTTAGATCATGCCATAGACGAGTATCATGATACCACTAGTTATAGTGGATCTAGTAGCAGTACTGATAGTAGTAGGGGAAATACCACGGACGAGGAATATGTTTCCGGTGTCCCTGGATTTCCTATAGACGTTGTTCAAGAACAACTTAGGGAGAGGGCAGCCCTGGGGTTCAGGCTGGCACCTCGACGAGTATTCTTCCGTCCGATCCTTTGGACGAGGAAGAAACTGTTTATAGTTGCGCAGTCGGTGTCAATTCAAAAACTGATGAACAGAGACTTAATAATCTTAGGAGGTGGTATCAAATTCCAGACGAGCTTAACCCCAGGTTGGCCGTCCGTGGAGAATGGTGTTGCAATCCTCGTTTTGGGATAGACGTTTATGAAGCCTATTTTTTAGGTGGGTTGAGATTGCCTTTAAATCCTTTTACTAGGGAGCTGCTTAATAAATTAGGTCTAGCTATGTGTCAATTCAATCCTAATGCATAGAGATTAGTCATCTCTATGCAGATTTTGTGGAGGGAAGTATTTGGAGAGGATCGTCCTCTCACTGTGGACGAATTTCTCTATTGCTATAAACCCTCAGAAATTAGTCAATCTCTAGGTTTTTACCAATTTACAGCTAGGGGCGCAAATTGTAGATTAATAAATTCTTTAGCCTCGTTTGACAGAAACTGGAAGACGGAGTTTATCTTCGTCTCCGGTTTTTGGGTTGGAAATCCTGTGGATATGGGTAGAGATCCTTTTCCTCCCTCTGTTGGGGACTTAGGGAACCTTCGTCCTGAAGGTATGCCCTTATCTTTCTTCTCTTCTCTCCTTTTTTTTTTTTTTTTATTTATTATTATTTTTTAACACAGGTTTAACCTTTACCTATTTACTGTTTTATAGCTGCCAGACGTCCTACTTTGAGCAAGTTTCATCGTGATCGCGTTCACAGGGCTCGTCTACACGCTGACAGGGATTTCCATTCTTTGGTCACCCTCAGACGTCTTGCCAAGTGGAGACTTGGTCCTGAACCGTCTGACGAAGCCATTGCTCACGAGGTCACTGTTCGTAGACGTAAGTTTATACTTAACAAAAATAGTCATACTTTTATATATTATTATTATTATATTTTTTTTATATGTATATATATATATATATATATATGTATGTTTAACTTTAATTATCTTTCAGGGATGGCAACTTTGAAAGAAAATAAAGGGAAAGAAACTATGGACGAGGGGAGTCTTCCTGCTGCTGGGGAGAAACGAAAGTCCTTATCAAAGAATCTTGACTTGGGAAATCTTCCCAGTCGTTAAGGGAAGAAGGCCAAGCAGGGATTGCCTAAGGTGGGACTCGTCCAGACCAATTCCCCTACATCTCAGCCGTCCCTTCAAATTTTTGATGTAGACTCGTCCACACCTGCTGATGTTACTCCGTCTAAGACTCCTCCGTCCAAGACTACTATGCCAGCTTCGTCCCAGCCTTCCCAAAGAATTCCCATGAACCTTATTGAAAATGAAGATATAGCTTGGGAATGTTTTGAGAAGGCCGTGCTTGACGAGGACATAGCTGTGTGTTATGATATGTCCTTAAAGGACTTTGAACATTCTACTGTTCATGATCTTTTTAAGGTGCGTAATTTAATTTTTGTTTATCTTCATTATTGCAAGTTTCCCTCGTCTAACCATTGTTTTTGTCTATCACCTTTATAGGGAATGTCAAAATTCATAGCTGCGTCTAGGCAAGCTACGGAGTTGGATAAGACGAGGATCTTACTAAAGAAGAGGATCCAGGAGGTGAGGGACAAAAGTAAGAAATGGGCAGAGGTGGCATCCGAAGCTAAAGGGGAAAATAAAGAATTGCAGAGTCAAGTTAAGGAGTTGAAGACTAGTGCCATAGAGAAGGATGCTCGTCTTGATCAACTACAGAAGAAGAACGACGAGTTGAGTATCCTTCTCTCTAAGGCCAAAGAGGATGCAGTTGCTGAGTTTCAGGCATCCAAAGATTTTAAGGACTTATTGGATAGCAACTATGCAGCGGGCTTTGAGGATTTCAGGATGGATGCTGTTGAAAACTTCCCTGAAGTGGACTTCAGCTCCATTAAACTGAACTTAAACGCTGCTACCAGCTCCCTTCTCCAAACCAACTCTGAAGATATTAATGTTGAAGACGATGCAAGCACCCTGCCCCCTTAGGACGAGTCTATCATGGACGCTCCCCCAACCTAGCAAACTTTTGCCTTTGTGTTTTTCTTCTTTTTGCTCTGGTCCACTGTTTAGGACCTTTTTATGTAATTTAAGTACAGTTACCATAGTTTTAGGACGAGTTTTTAAACAGTTATTTTAAAGGGTGTTTGGACGTTGGTCGTCCGCCCTCAAACAACTGAATGAATGTTGTTTTTCTTTATGTGCATGGATGAGATCTTTTATTTTCATATACTTGTTGCTTGACTTGTCCATATTTTATATATACTTTTACCATTTTCATTGGACTTTCAAGTGTAATTCGTCTATGAAGTGGCAAAAATTGAACTTACCCGTCCTTAGACTTGGTTTTCATATTGAATGAGGTTGTTTTGCATTATCTTCGTCCATGGACATAATTGTTTTAGTGGGTGCCTTAACGAGTTCAAAATACCCGTCTGTGCTTTTCCTCGTCCATGGTTTGATATATTGTAGATTATCTTGCCCATTATATGGACGAGTATGCCTAGGGCTTTTTGTTATTTGCTCTAGGGATAGGCTTTGCCTCGTCCTTTTATTTGGACGAGCGTGCCTTAATTTTATTTTACCCATAGGAAAGCTTGACATTACATCTCCACGTCTAGAGAATTTTCTCGTTTTGAGCTTTTTATCCTTCTCAGGAGTTAATTTAAACAATAGTATGGAAATAAAAAATTTACATAACATTATGCTACAAACATTGTTCATAACATAGATATTGTTCATAGACGAGGCATGCACTTTAAAGGCTAATGCCTTTATTAGAACAACAAATACAAGCCAAACCATAATTTCATCCATACGTTCAACATAATAACAAAGCCACACTAAAAATAGATAAATAAAGTTTTCATGTAATTTCATGGCTCGTCCAGAGCCATGCTCCTCTAGGCTGGCATTTTACTGATAGTACCTCCTCAAGTGCTCCATATTCCAAGGATGCTCCAGCTTCCTCCCATCAAGGGCTTCCAAGTAATAGGATCCTCGTCTTTTGCAGTTGATGACTCTGTAGGGGCCTTCCCAATTAGGTCCCAACTTCCCGTGAGCTGGGTTCTTTGTTGCTAAGGAAACCCTTTTTAGGATGAGGTCTCCTATGTTGAATCGCCTTGGCTTTACCATTGCGTTATATTGCCTAGCCATAAGATTTTTATACCTTGCCATCCTTTGCTAAGCGTCCATCCTTACCTTGTCTATTAAATCGAGGTTTAAACGGAGTTGCTCCTCATTAGCTTCGTCTTGATAGGTTACCACCCTATGATTGGCCATGTGCACTTTTGCAGGTATGACTGCTTCAGTTCCATAGGCTAGCTTGAAAGGAGTTTCTCCCGCAGGAGTTCTCACTGTCGTCCTATATGCCCACAGAACACCTAGTAGCTCATCTGGCCATACTCCCTTTGCCCCCTTAAGTCGAGTCTTGATTATTTTTAACAAGGATCGGTTTGCAACTTCAGCTTGGCTGTTAGCTTGTGGGTGGGCTAGCGAGGAGTAGTGATTCTGAATTCCAAAGTGTATGCAGAAATCTTTGAAGAGTGCATTGTCAAATTGTCGTCCGTTGTCAAATATCAGCACCCTGGGCACTCCAAATCTGCACACAATGTTCTTCCATACGAAGTTCTTGACATTTTGTTGTGTGATGTTAGCTAAGGGTTCTGCTTCTACCCACTTGGTAAAATAATCAATACCAACCACGAGAAACTTCATTTGCCTTACACCTAGTGAAAAAGGACCTAGGATGTCTAGTCCCCATTGTGCAAAGGGCCATGGGGCCGTCATTGGAGTTAAGTACTCTGATGGTTGTCTAGGGACGTTGCTAAACCTTTGGCATTGATCACAGACCTTGACGTAGGCCTTAGCATCAGCTTGCATGTTTGGCCAGTAATATCCTGCGCAGACGATTTTGTGGACAAGTGACTTGGCTCCTAAGTGATTGCCATATGCTCCTTCATGAATTTCTCTTAATATGTAGTTCACTTCGTCTGGAGTCAAACACTTGAGATAAGGCTGGGAAAAACCTCTTTTGTAAAGAACCTCGTCCATAAGAATGTACCTGGCTGCTCTTACCCTCAACTTCCTAGCCTCATCTTTTTCTTCCGGAAGTCGTCCGTCTTTTAAGTATGACACAATTGGAGCCATCCAATTTCCTCTACTTTCTACCCGTTGTACTTTTGGGATGTCTATACTCGGTATGTATTGAATCTCATCAAACTTATCCACGGCTTCATTCGCTGAGGCTTCTTTTGCTAAGGCATCGGCTTCCACGTTCTCCTCCCTTGGGATTAGAATGAAGTTAACTTCCTCAAACTTTTTTATAAGGCGCATCACCCTGTTAAGATACTTCCTCATTCGTTCTTCCTTAGCCTTATACATTTCATTCACTTGGCCTATGATTAACTGAGAATCTCCCAAGACGAGGAGTGACTTTGCTTTTACAGACTTGGCCAATTCCAGCCCTTTAAGAAGAGCTTCGTACTCAACTTCATTATTAGTTGTTTGGTACTGCAAACAAACTTTGTGTTTTAGTTTGTCCCCCTCTGGAGATTGCAAAACTACACTTATTCCTCCTGCGTATTGTGTAGACAAACCATCCACATGGACGATCCACTTCTTGCTGTCTTCCATCGCACCTACATCATCACAATTTAGGGTAAACTCTGCAATGAAGTTTGCCAGAACTTGAGCTTTTATGGCATGCCTTGGTTGGTACTTTATGTCAAACTCACTAAGCTCGACGACCCATTGAATCAAACATCCTGTAGCCTCAAACTTGTTCATTGCCTTCTTGAGTGGGTGATCCGTCATGACGTTGATGACATGAGCCTAGAAATAATGCCTTAGTTTCCTGGAGGCTGTTATCAATGCAAAAGCCAATTTCTCTATTAATGGATATTGTCCTTCTGCTCCCCTCAGTGCTTTACTCGTATAGTATACAGGTCTTTGTACCTTGCCTTCTTCTCTCACTAGTGCTGAACTCACTGCATGTGGGGCGACTGCCAAATATAAATACAATTCTTCTTCTTGCATGGACGGGCTTAATAAAGGAGCCATGGTGAGATATGTCTTCAAATCTTTGAAAGCTTTCTGACACTCGTCGGTCCATTCAAATGCTTTTTTAAGAACCTTAAAAAATGGCAAACATTTTTCAATAGCTTTAGAAACAAACCTGCTGAGGGCGGTAACTCGCTCGGTGAGGGACTGGACTTCTTTAACATTACTCGGAGGATTCATATCCAATATTGCTTGAATTTTATCAGGGTTTGCTTTGATTCCTCTATAGGAGACCATAGATCCTAGGAATTTCCCTGATGATACTCCAAAAACACATTTGCTAGGGTTCAACTTCATGTGGTACTGCCTCAGTGTGTCAAATGTCTCCTGTAGGTCGTCTAGATGCCTCTCATCGTCCTGAGTTTTCACCAGCATATCATCTATGTAGACTTCCATATTTCGCCCGATCTATGGACGAAACATGTGATTGACCAGCCGTTGGTATGTTGCTCCAGCATTTTTCAAACCGAAAGACATTACTTCATAACAAAATAATCCCTAACTGGTAATAAAGGACGTTTTCTCTTGGTCTGCTTCATCCATCCTAATCTGATTATATCCAGAGAAAGCATCCAGGAAGTTGAGCAACTTGTGGCCCGTAGTAGAATCTATCAACTGATCAATGCGTGGCAACGGGTAACTATCCTTGGGGCAAGCCTTGTTTAGATCAGTGAAATCAACACACATTCTCCATTTGTCGTTCGCCTTCTTGACCATTACCACATTGGCTAATCAGTCAGGATAGTATACTTCTCGAATAAATTTCGCCGCAATTAACTTTTGAACTTCCTCCTTAATAGCATTATCTCTCTCAGGGGTGAACACTCTCTTCTTTTGTCGCACTGGCTTGGAGGAAGGACATACACTCAGACGGTGGGTAATGACACTAGGATCTATACCCGACATGTCTTCATGACTCCAAGCAAACACATCTCTGTTTTTCTTTAAAAAGCAAATGAGGTCCTTCTTAACCTTTGCTTCTAGGTTTGCTCCAACCCTGGTACACCTTTCAAGGTTACTTTCATCTAGGGGAATATCTTCCAACGCTTCAATGGGCTCTGCCACAACTCTCTTTTCTTCAATATTCATTGCTTGAATTTGCTCGTCTATAGCCAGCATGGCCAGATAACACTCTCTTGCTGCTAATTGGTCTCCCTGTACTTGCCCTACCCCATGTTCTGTCGAGAACTTAACTGACAGGTGGTAGGTAGATGTAACTGCCTTCCATTTATTTAGGGTCGGCCTTCCAATTATGGCATTGTAAGAGGACGAGCAATCTACTATTAGGAAATTCACATTGGTAGTCAACTGTTGTGGGTATGCTCCCACCACCACTGGTAATGTAACAGTACCTACAGGCTGTACCTTCATTCCTCCAAAACCCACTAGAGGCGAGTGTACTGGACGAAGCTAGTCTTGTCCGACCCTCATCTACTGAAAGGCTGGATAATACAGAATGTCCGCTGAACTTCCGTTGTCTATCAGCACTCTTCTGGTTGTGTAATCAGCAATAAGCAGGGCGATGACAATAGCATCATCGTGAGGATGGTGGATTCTCTCAGCTTCCTCATCCATGAAGGTAATCGCCTGCTCGTCTGTGGACTTTGCCCTTGGTGATCGTCCAAAAAGTTGGACGCTCTGCACTTCCTTCAGGTATGCTTTCTTTGTTTTGGACGATTGTCCAGTTGAACTTCCCCCAACGATGACTCTTATCTCTTTAAGCGGTGGTCGCGATGATTCTTCTACCTTCCCTTTTAATTTCTCGTCCTTGTGTTCTTGTCTAATGAAATTTCTCAACTTCCCTTGCCTTATGAGATTTTCAATCTATTGCTTTAAATCAAAGCACTCGTCCGTGTCATGCCCGTGATCTCTATGAAAGTAACAATATTTATTCCTATTGCGCTTGTTGGGATCTCCTTTTATCTTCTCCGGCCATTTCAAAGAAGGCTCGTCCTTAATTTGCATAAGGACTTGCTCAAGTGGCATGTTCAAAGGGGTATATTGCTGATTCCGCGCTGAAGAGTCTGGCTTCTTATTGTCTCAGTCTCTCTTTTCTTCTGTTCGTCCCTTCTTTGGACGAGGAGCTTGTTCGAAGTGATGAGCGGGGTTTGCTTCCATTCTTTCAGCTCTCTTCCTCTTCTTAGCTATGATTGCGTCTTCTGCGTTCATAAAATTTTGGACTGAATGGATGAGTTCGCCCATGGACTGAGGCTCTTTTTCATAAAGTTTGTGTATGAATAAATCAGAATTAACCCCGTTATGGAAGGCTGCCAACAGTAGCTTGTCATCTACCTCGTCCACGGTCAAAGCTTCCCTGTTGAAGTGTGTAATGAAGGAATGTAGGCTTTCATTCTCTCCTTGCTCTATGGTTAACAAGCTAGATGAGGAACGCTTGTGTCTCTGCCCCCCAATGAAATTATTAACGAACAATTTGCTCAACTCCTCAAAAGAACTTACTGAGTTTGGGGGTATTTTACTAAACTAGACTCGCGCGAGCCCTTTGAGGGTGGTGGGGAAGGCTCTACACATTATCTCATCAGGAACCCCTTGAAGGTACATGGTAGTCTTGAAAGTGGCAATATGGTCAAAAGGATCCCGCGTTCCATAGTATGAATCCAAGGAAGGCATCTTCAATTTCGGAGGCAGAGGATGGCCATTGATAGAGGCTGTGAAGGGAGAGTCTGTTCGGTGAACTAGGTCTTCTACAGGGTTAGTTCTCCTCATGTTCTCCCTCATCTCATCCAGGACTTTCCTCATCTGATCCATCTCCCTTTCCAAGTGTGGCACCCTTCTTGGTGTAGTACCTCTCGATTGGCTTTCTGGCTCTACATTCCTTCCAACTCCTTGGCTCTGACCATGCTCTTCTCCATAGGCTTCATGCCGTTGTCCTCTGAGATTAACTTCCCTTCTCAATTCCTGGTTCTGGCAGGTTAATTCCGCCATGGTAGCGGCCATAGATTGCACATGTTGGATGGATGAAGGTTGCATGGCAGACGCCAATTGTTGGTTACGATGGGGGTTACTAGAAGCGTCTCTACTTTTTTGAGGGCCTGGACTAGTAGCCCTTGATCTTGTCCGAACCATTACAACCCTTTGTCGGAGAAAGAAATCGCAGAACTCCACAAATGAAGTTCAAGGGTGACAAATTTCTTTCTCACAGATGGCGTCAATTAATGGTTCCTTGAAAATTAGTGGGCTGAAAGTCTCCGAGCGTTGATGATCTTGAAGGCTGAGTCCTAAAAAGTCAAATAAAATCAGAAAAGATCGGTGGAGGCCGGTCTAGAATCCTTTGATGGTAAAGTCAATGAATTGAAGTAGGAAGGGAAGATACTTCTAAGACTTTACTTTTTTTGTTAGAAAATGTTTGAATCCCTTACCTTCTCATCCAAGAATGTTTATATAGTGTAGGTGGAACGGTTATCTTCCTCAATAACCCGTTCCTATTGTTGAGGAGTTCAGAAGATCTTGGAGATAACTTCCATAACTGCTAGGGAAGTTATTTTATTCGTACTGGTGCTTCATAATAGTTAATTTAGAAGATTGTTTTCGTATGCTTATGATTCAACAGACTTTCCATCTTTCACTATAGACGAACGAACTTCGTCCGTCCTTGACAAAGGACGGACGAAATTCTTAGGGATACCCAATCTTTCCATGTCTCGTCTCTCTACTTATTTCTGATGGACGAGCCATTTGGACGGAATAAGACGAGCATTTTCATTACACCATCAATAGTAATTTAACATTTTTTACAACGTTCAATTTCAGTTAAATCATTTTGATAAAAAAATGAAACAAACCCCAAATTATACCTCAATTATTAAGAGATCAAATAACTAAACGACATAAAAGAATTAAAACCTTAAAATCCATTTCTAACTTTATCAAATTAATGCTTGCTTGGTTAAGATATTTCAAACTAGAAGTGCATGTTTTTGACATATCACATAATCATTAATGTCTATCTTTAGGTAACCTAATGTTTTATAGAGGTCAACATTTCTAAAAATTAATTAGCAAAATGTGATTTAAAAAAATACAGATTTTTTTTGGGGGGTAGGGGGGGTGATAATCTATATATATATATATATATATAATCGAATCCTCTAAAACTCTCACAATTTTTCACGTTAGCACAATCTTTAAAAAATAAAAAATAAATCATTATCAAATTTTAAATAAAATTATTTTTGTTTAGTGCAAAATTCATTTGAGCCATAGACAAGTATCTAATTCTGTGGTGTGGCCGCACAATAGGAAGGGAATGTATTCAGTTAGGTTCGGGTATTATATAGCAAGAAGGGTGATGAGAAAAGAGGATTGGGCAGAGAGTTCAAGGGGTCCTGGTGGTTTGCAAATTTGGAAGAAGTTGTGGAAGCTACGAGTGCCTAATAAAATTAAGGTTTTTGGATGGAGGGTTTGCCATGAAATTCTACCAACTCGTGTCAACCTTGCTCGAAGAAAAATCATATCAGATCCGATATGTCATTGCCGCAAATCTCTTTCGAAATCTACTGTTCACGCTATATAGGAGTGTGGTGCTACTCAAGATGTGTGGGTAGGAAGTTCAATCAATCTACAAAAGTGTTCAACTAACTAATGTGATATTATTTAGCTTTTTGATTTTCTTTTTGACAGGTTATCTGATGCAGATTTTGAGTTGTTTCTTGTTCAATCATGGCTTATATAGAATAAAAGAAACAAGATGGTGCATGGAGGACAAATGATGGATCCAAGGTGGTTGAATAAAAGAGCACTGGACTACCTTGATGAGTACAAAAAATCATAGGTTCAGCTTGCTGCTATACCAGTCACGACAGTTGTTAGAATTTCTTGGCAACCACCACCTCCATCAGTCTATAAGCTGAACTTTGATGCAGCAATCTTTTTTGATCTGAACTGCTTTGGATTTGGGGCAATTATTCGTAAAGAAGAGGGTGAGGTGATGGTTGGGATGTCGGTTAAGGGTCCTTTGGTTCATAACAGTACAGAAGCTGGAGCTTTGACATGTAGGAGAGCTGTTGAGTTCTCCATTGAAGCTGGTTTCTCAAGATTGGTCATTGAAGGGGATAATGCATTGGTGATGAATGCAATATCATGCTCTGCAGAGAACAACTCCTGCTGGGACACATTTTTGAAGACATCCAAAACCTTGTTTGTGGGCTGCAATATGCTTCAATCAGCTGCATTAAAAGGAGTGGTAATATCGTTGCACGCTCTTTAGCTCGACATGCTAGGAATATTAGTGATGAAACATATTGGATGGAAGACTCTCCACCACCTGCTGTGGATGCGTTGTATTAAGATTTTTTTACATATTAATGAGTGAATTGTTTGGTTTCAAAAAAAAAAAAAAACTCATCATTATTTTTATGTTTCTTGGTAATCTAAAATAATTATAAGTGTATTTCATTAAATTTAAAAATATAACAAAATATTATTATTATTATAAGTATATTGATTTAAAGGATCCATTGAATTATAAGAAATTTAAACACATCATTTAAATACTTATGAGTAAATTGAGATATTAATCAGGGTAAAGAAATAAAACCTTCAACTCAAATAAAACTTAAAGGCAAGCCAGAAGTTTTCCGTCATTAATGCATTGGTCACCAAGTGTTGACCATCCCATATCAATAGCATCATGACAAATTATAGGCTCCCATGAGTAAACCTACAATTTCCAAGCATGGATGTGATATTTAGATACCATCTTCATACAATTTCATTAAATTACATGACAATGACAATCCAAATCTTCAAAATATCTTCCAACCCAAAAAATAGGGTCCTTCCATCGGGATGAAAGGTGATTGCCTGTACTCCTGTAGACTGGAAAGGGGTAACTAATTTTGTTAGAGAAATTGGATTAAAAAAAAGGCAAGCAATCTGATTCAACTTTCTTCTTTGATTAATGAATTTTATGTCAAATTTGTTTATATTGTTATTAATGAATTTTAATTTGACATCTGTGGATATTTGTTTATATTGTTATTAATGAATTTTATCTTTTATGTCGAATTTTTAATTTGCTTTCTTATGTGTTTGTGATTTTCTTTCTATCTTATTCTTTTGTTATGTTTAGAATTGATTTTCTTTTGAGTATTTGGGTTAATCTCCATATTTATATTAACATTGTTTTTGTGGGTTGGTTTTTGGGTTGAAATTTCTACTAATTATTTTATATTGTATATGGCAAATGAAGCATCTCTATTTTTTTGGAGAAAAATCAAAGCCACAACCTATGTCTTCTAGCCCAAGGAACGATAAATTTTTATTTGGTATGTTACATATAAATTTGTTGAATTTGAAGGGTTTTATTTGGTTTTGAAGTAGAATTTGGGGATTTTATAAATTTGGAAGTTTTAAGTCTTGGAGTTTTTGGTATTTGCGTTTCAATAGGTTGGTCTTAATTCTTCACCTTAAATGCTTTTTACTTGGGTTCATGTGGTTTTTTGTTTTCTTAATTAAAGCTATGATTTTTGGTTAATTGATTATTTGTTTGGATTCAATATAAAAGATAATAGAATTAAGTGTTATGATTTTGATATTGTTCTATGTTTTGAATTGTCTATATTGTTATTACTAAGGCTAAGTAGGATTGAGAAAAGCATAAAAGTTAAATATTTCTTCATTTAAAAAAAAAATTAACTAGCAAAATATCTATAATATGCATATTATTAACTCAATTTTCTATTTCTAAATTTCTTAGATTTTATTATAAATAATTTTTTTGTGCATAAACAACATTCTACCACTACCACGTGAAAGGTTTGGCAAAAAATTTGTAAAATAATATGGTCCTAAAGCTACTTTTTATGACCACGATGAAATAAATTTAAATTCTTTACTCATTGTTAGATTTTTTTTTTTTAGTCAATAGCTTTTCAATTAATGCATTTTTTTTTCATAGTCAATAGCTTTCCCATGCATCATGCAGCGTTAGTGACTAGTTCAATATATATAGGAAGGGGGAATTGGAAGTTTGAACCGTTGCCCGACAAACAAAATTTAGTATTCAACACAGTACACATTCTGATCAAGTTTACCTACTTAAACCCCTACAAAATTTGAACCCTCACCCATATATATAATCAACCACAGTGGAAATGAAGTCCCTAAACACATTTTATATTCAACCAAACCAATAACACAAAATCCCAAATTGAAGTTCACAAAACAGAAACTCTGAACTACTCACGGGAGGTTTTGCTGCCAACATAGGAAAGAAAAGCTGCAACTTCCTTGGCTCCCATGAGCTTCCAGTTCCAGTAGGTAGTACCAAAGCCAGTGATAAAAGAATGTTAACACTAGTACAGACCATTTAAGTATTAATTTTGCATGTAACATTAATTAACAGGGGTGGTGGAGACAGGTGAGCGGTCTGCACCTTCACTAAGAGGCTGTAAGAAGTAGCTAGTGCCCATAACTGGCTGGGAGGTCAGAAGGAAATGGAAAGATAGTCAAGTGCAAGTCATGAAAATTATATATTTTTATTTTAGGTTTACATTGTAAACTAAACAAACATATACGTATTTGTAAAAAAGTATATAAAATTGTACACTTTTTACAAATATGTAGAACATTGTATATATTTATTTAGTTTATAATATAAATATTACATTATTAATATAATGTAAACTAAGAACTTTCTATTATATATTTATTTTATTCTAATCCAATAAACTTTTTTTTTTTTGGGTACTTTTATCTGAGTAATAAAGACACTACCTCTGTTCCCTTTTACAAATAAATAAAGGCACTACCTTTTAAATTAAAAATTAAAAACATTTTCTTTTTTCAAATAAATTTGATTATACAATATATCTACAATAGGTCCATGGGAGAGATGTTTTATAGCCTAGCACATGAGATACCGTCCCAACCCTAAAAATAAAATGTAGGACAAAAAATGGTATTTTTTCAATTTCTTATTTTTATTTTATTTTAATACATAGAAGAGAAAAAAAAAAAAAAACCTTCAATGTTAGACACTCAAAAAAATCACCCACATCATTGATCATTCATTTTCAATACGGAGAGTGGTAAAAGTTGTTGATTTATAATGCCAAAGTAACCGACCTGTCGTTTGTTGACTGCTATTAAAATTGCAGTTTAACCAGGCAATTCTAAAAACGGTGTGTCGTAGCGCTATTGCCACCGACTCAGGTATAGCGGCCACTTGGGCTTTTACTTTTAAATACTCTCCGTCCCAGAGCGGGATTAGGAATTCGTGATCTAAACTGATAAATATATCAAGTTGATATTTGTCTCCTGAGGAAACAAAAGAAAAGCCATAGTTTCTTTTCTTTCTTTGTGTGTTTAATTACTATTATTGTGCTTCTGGGTTCACCAATGAGAAGTGAGATGAGGAAGAAGAAGGCGTTTTTGTCTATGTTGAAGGACTTGAGTCATCATGATATGGAGGGTCATACTATTGCTCCCAATTGGTATCACTTTGACGCTTTGGTTGAGGTTTCATGTGTAGCCATTGAGAAATTTAACAAGTTTCAGAGGTTGATCCAAGAAAGGGCTCTCAAGAATCCAATTCTTGTGCAAGAGAACACACTCAAGAACTCAGTTTTTGTCCAAGAAAAGGTTATGTTCTCTGCTTTTCCTGTTAAGGCACATGGAAACAATGGTAGAAGAAAGCGAGAAAGATTCGGTACTGATGGGGATGATCAAGATTGGGGTTTGGGTTTGGAAGCCAAGAAAAAGAAGAACATGATTCCAATCAAGAAATTGATACCATGTCAGAACCCGCCTCTCTATCTACCCAAAGAGTTCCAGAATGTGATCAAAACAATGGATGGGCGTGATGAATTGTTGGTAATACAAAAGTCCCTGTTCAAGACTGACTTAACTGAGGGTAACAATCGGTTGTCGATACCTTTGAGACAAATAGTGAGGATGGATTTCTTGACTGAGGAAGAGAAAGAGGAGCTTAGAGCAGGGCAAGAAATCCCAGCGCGACTGATCGATCCCACACTCAAGATTGGTGATATAGTTTTGAAGCAGTGGGACATGCCAAAGGATAATGGAAACATGAGTTCAACATATGCACTGAGGACCTAACAAAGTTTTGAAGTCAAATAAATTCAAGATAGGTGATTTAGTGCAAGTTTGGTCATTCCGGGTTGGCGAACAAGCTTCTGATGCTCCTTCTTCTAGTATAAACAAAGGACAACTCTGTTTTGCTCTTGTAATGGTTGGGAGAGCAAAAAGTGATAAAACAAATGCATGAAACTATAATTGTTTTCTGTTTTTTTTGTTTTTAATTTGTGTTCAAATTTTGTAGTGGTCTAGACATCCACTTGCATGGGGTTTATGGATCGGTTGTGTCTAATGTGGTGGCTCATACACCTCTTCATCTTATACTTCATTACTATTAAATCTATGTCTTCCTTTTTTTGGTAAATCTATGTATAGTCTGTGTTCTTGAAAAGGACGAAGTAAAAGGAAAGAAAAAGTAGGGAAGTCATGTTCTTATGTTCATTTAGTTTTTAGAGAAATAGAAAGTGAGCTCAATTAAGCTAAATAGTAGTCTTGGTCTTAACTGAGAGAAGGATTTTGTTTACTGGATCGTATATGATGGGAAATATGAGTTTTTACTTTTATGGAGTTTTTTTCTCTTGTTTTACGGCGTTTTCTGAAATGTAAATAGTGCAAATATAATTGATGGATGTTCCCTAATGAGAGCCACCAACCATGTAAGGTTGAATTGTTAGAAAAAAGTAATAATGTGGCGCAATAAGAATTTTGCAAAATTAAACGCAATGCTTCCATTATTATTTATGTAGTATAGATTGGGTCAATCATACATTCTTCAACATTACTGTACTAACACAAATGCTTTCAATTACTCTACTCCAATAAAAAAAAAAAATGTTATAAAAAAAAATAAAAAACCTACTTTACTCTAATAGGTTTTTTAAGAGTAGCATAACCTACAACATATAATTGGTAAAAAGCACAAACAAGGAAAAACTATAGATGTTTTCTGTTGTCAATCTTCTCGGACATCCTTTAGAAATTTCAATTTAATATTTTTGAGTGTTGTTATGACATCTCTCATATATATCCTCTCTTCAGGTGCCTCTGTTGAACAATCCATGGCCAATTCCATAACGGACAACATACAATCTAACTTAGCATTAAAATTCACTTCACCCCTCTTTAGCAAATTAGCATCTATAACTTTAATTACTGAAAGGGGTAGTGATTGTTTTACCCAACTTTTTAGGCTCAAATCTCCAGCAAACATTTCATCTGTGGGATTTTTTCTTGTGAATGTTTCCATCAACAAAATGCCATAACTATACACGTCACCGCGTGTGGAAATGATCCCTTGTGATCCATACTCTACAAATTTGATTAAAATTTATTGTCAAAAGGTATCCAATATCTTTATTTGATGGTATAATAAAATAGCTTATCAATATTATTTTGCACGAAAGCTTTGTGTGTGTAAACATAAAATTGAATTCTAGCCCAAAAAAAAAAAAAAAAAAAAAAGAATTGAAAACTTGAAACATCACCTGGTGCCATATAACCGATAGTGGCTAGCGTCATGGTTTGAGTCATAGAATCTTCATCGCCTAATAATTTTGAAATACCAAAGTCACTCACATGTGCAACCATATCTTTGTTTAGCAGAATATTGCTGGGCTTCAAATCACAATGAACAACAGGTAAAGGACAACCATGATGGAGATACTCCAATGATGATGCAACATCTATCATGATGTTCAATCTTTGTAGCATATCCAAGAAGTGGTTATGAGAATACAACCACTTCTTAAGGCTCCCCTTTGGCATGTATTCTAGTACCAAAGCTTTAAAATCAATGCTACTACAACTACTAATAATTTTCACAAGATTCCGGTGGCGAATTCTGCACAATACATCACATTCAACTTCAAAACTCTTAAACCCTCCGTCTATATTCAAATTAAAAACCTTCACTGCAACACTAGTCCCATCTAAAAGTGTCCCTCTATACACCGAGCCAAAACTCCCTTTCCCAACTAAGTTAGTTTCGCTAAATCTATCTGTTGCTCGTTCAAGGTCTAAGTATGTTATTCTTCTCCATGTTGCTAGAGGTAACAAATCTCCTTGACCTTTTGGTTTTGCATCTCTCTTTCTATGTCTCATCAAAACAAGTAAGAGTACTAATGCAAGTATTGTTGCTATCATTGTTGGTAGAATGTACCTTACTACAACTGCAGTGGATTTCTTTGATTGTCCAATATTACTTGTTTTGCAGGGTGGAACTTGTAGTTTGGGTGGACCACATAATGCTTTATTGCCCATGAATGATTGAGCTGAGAATTGAGCAATAGCACCCCCGGATGGAATTTCACCTTGTAATCTATTAAAAGATACATTGAAATATTTGAGGTCTTTGAGTTCCATTAGAGACTTGGGAATTTCTCCTGACAAGTTATTATCAGATATATCCAAGTGTACCAAGCTTATCAACTTATCAAATGACGGAGGAATAGGACCTTGGAATTTGTTATGTGCTATGGAGAGGTTTGCCAAAAAGTCTAGGTCTCCAATAATTGGAATGTCACCTAGAAGTTGATTCCATGATAGGTCTATAAGTGTTACATGCTTCAAATTCCCAACATCTAATGTTAGATGGCCACTTAAAGAATTGGAAGACAAGTTTATCTGTAGTATGTCCTTAAGACTCCAAAAGGATGAGGGTATGGAAGTCAAATTGTTGGAATTCAAGTACAATTTTTGAAGTTTAGAAAGACCTCCCCAACATGTTGGTATTGGTCCACTAAGCTGATTATGATTTAAAAATAATTCAACCAAATTGCTCAACTGGCACAGACCATCTGGGATCAATCCTTTCAATCTATTGTGTTGAAGATACAAACCTTGAAGTTGTCTCATTCCTGCAACTGTACTTGGAATAGCACCAATCAATTCATTGTCTTCTAGGTGTAGGTTTGTCAAGTTTCTTAAATTACCAATCCCTATAGGTATGATGCCCTTTATGTTGCAATTACTTGCAAAAAATATTTTAAGAGTAGTAGACAAATTTCCTATGGAAATTGGGAGGGTGCCATTCAACGGATTATCTGCTAGCACTAATTCTGTCAAATTTTTGCAATTTGCCAAAGATGAAAGAAAACTCAATTTTAGACTTGAAGATTCTCTAGTCAAAAAATTGTCGTCTAAGTTGAGTATCTCCAAATGCCTTAAATTTCCTAGGGTATTAGGAATAGACCCCGAGAAATAGTTTGTTCCCAACTCTAGATCAATGAGCATAGAAGCATTTGAGATAGAGTGAGGGATTGTTCCATTTAGTAGATTACCCCATAGGTAAAGTACCTTAAGTTTTGGAAGCCAATTGCCTATACTTGACGGAAGATGGCCTGAGAACCCATTCATGTATAGAGTAATGGATTCAATTTTTGAGCTATTGAAGATTGCACTTGGGATGAGACCAATTAAGCTATTATTGGAGAGAGTCAATTCCCTCAGATTTTGAAGATTCCGAATCTCGAGCGGTACTTCACCTGCCATAGTAATTCAAAACAAATTGAAACCGCATTAGCCACAAAAAATATCATAAATTTTGCATTCTCTTTAAAATATACTTCTTGCGTACATGAGAAAATTTGGGCGTTATTTTGATAATTAGCTTAAAATTGACATAAGCCATAAAACTGGGGTCTAAATTGATAACTCTCATTTATCTATTATGCTGATGATTATTTATTTATAATTTTGGTTAGAAATTATTATAATTTTATAATGGGTTTTGATCATTATGATAATCTTTTAAAGAGAATGATAATTTCTAATAATAAATATGAAACTTAGAAAGTTGAGTTGTATGAAAGAAAATTTAGGAAAACATAATTCACTTTGACTCAAGTTAGAAGAATATGGACCATCCCAAAAATGAAAATATTAATCAAACACATCCAAAATATAAAGTAAAGAAAAAACTAAGATAGCAAGAGCAAATAAAAAGATGCATTCATAGAGAAAAAGAGATATAGAAAATATATGGAGGAATTGTTGCATTTGTATAGGGAAACTTAATGGATATAAATGAGTTATTTATATACAAACAAGAAATTAAAAAGGAGGACCTTTTGGATATACACCACTGTAAATTTATTTAAAAACCTTCTCCCTTCTTCCCTCTCCCCGTGTGTGTGTGTTAAAAATATTTAATATTTAAAAAACGAAAAAAAAAAAGGACATTGTAACTCAACTGGCACTTCTTCGTATTTCCAATTGAGACATTTAAGGTTCAAATCCCCTTCTCCCTATTATAACTATCAGATTAATCGAAAAAGGGAAAACAAAAAAGGGGGGAAGGGAAACTCAAAAGAGAAAATTGTTGAATGTTAGAGTATGTCTTTGGTTAAAATATTTATTTGGCTAAGTGAGTTTAATTATTCTAAAGGTGACTAAACTTAATATATTATCTTGAGTAAATTTTAAAGAATGAAAAACATTATATTGTATTGCAAAATAATTATATTTTCCCCCACATTGCATGGATTTGCCACTAGTAATATATAATAATGCAAAACCGCTTTTAATTCCCTCTCCCTTGTGAGTGTGAGTATTTGTTTCTCAAAAAGAAAAAAAAAAAAAGATCCCTATTAAACCTTTATTCCATTTGTTGTGCAAGCTCGACTCTCCACTAGTATGCTTGTTTACAGAATCACCATAAACAAACAAATTAGTTTATAACAAATTTGCGGTGAGACTTGAAATGCATATAGCATTTGCTCTTTAAAAATAAAATTAAAAAAAACCACCAAAGGTGATGAGCATGGAAATTGTTACTTCTCTAATTATTGTGGTCTTCATAAAACCCACTGCAGCATGTGTACACAAAATTCACCACGCTAATTGGAAGTGAATTTTTTTTTTCCACCACGCTAATTAGATGAGAATTGTTTCATATACTTGATGTACTACACATTTTTGTCACATATAAGTGAGTCTCATATGCATGACCTGTAGATCAAACTCACTTTTATGTGAGAAGATGAGATAATAATAATATATTGAATAATTTAATTTGATTGACCTATGTTTTTAAATTTCCTACATCAAAGAGGGAAGTAGTAGTTACATTGAAGTGGTTATTGTCGTACCTGTAAATTTGTTGTCATCCAAGTGAACTTTTTCGAGGGAAGTACAGTTTCCCAAACTTCTTGGTATCCTTCCTGAAATTTTCAAAATTTATCATGCAAGTGATCAAGAACTAGTAGGCTTAGCTTAACTAGTGATAGATTACAAGCTTTTATTTGTAAACTAAAACAATCAACTTTAATGAAGTGCTAGTTAAATATAGGAATGAATGCTGAAAAGAAGAACAAACAAAGGAAAAAATAAAATAAAAAGAAGAAGATGAAAATAAAAGAAAAGGAAAGAAAGAATGAAAGAAATGAGCACTTTGATGCATTCATTGGTTATAGCCCAAATATATGCTTTCTTAAAAATGATAACGGTTTGCGTGGAAATCTTGGGAAACTTTAAACTTTGAATTTTCACATGTTACATTTTTTGCTTTCTACAATAAGTTAGTTCCCTGGGCATTACGATTGGGGACAGTGGTGGATGCCAACTGAACTAATGCCTCATTGATTTGTAGTTTATAACGTTACAGTGAATTTTCTTTGAGTTTTGAATATAACCAAATGTCTTGCACTTATGTTGTAGTGAATTTTATAATAGATAAAATATGCTTACACCCTTATTATCAAGTTACACATGTTACATATGGTGTAATTTTAAGCAATATTTTGTCATTTAATATTTTGTCATTTAATATTTTTATATTTGATCCATATTTTGACAAATAAATCAGGGGTTCCTAATAAATTCTAATTATTCCTAAAAGTGTTATAATTTAATCAAGATCTAGAAATGTTATATTACTAGGAATTTAATTGGAATGTGACTAACAATTAAACAAAACACAAGAAAACTTTTTTTTTTTTTGAATGGAAGATAGTCGAGGAAACCTATATTAATTCTTAGGAAAATGATTCTAGCAAGAATACAAAGATTGCCAGAATTTGAATTTCACATGAATCCAAGAATTCGTGAATTAAAATATCCTAACATTTGAATCTTTGTGGATTCTGGCCAGTTAGCTCAATTATTAAAGTCTTTTGTAGTTGAATAAGAAATCTGGAATTTGAACAACATCTATACCAAAAATCAATTGGTATTTTCGCCTAATGATAAATAATAATTATCATGATTTGGATAAGCTATTTAAAAAAAATGTGTTTTTTAAAAATAAAGTTTTTAAAATGTGCGTTTTGAAAACACTATTTTTGAAATCACACTTAAGAGTTCAGTCAAAAAAAAAAAAAAAAAAAAACCAGCAGGAAAAAGTTTTATTTCTATTAACTGAGCATTTGAATAAAATTTGTGTAAAATATTTGTGTTGTGTGTAATTTACCAAAAGGACATAACTATGTTTTAGATTCCTTTGTCATCTTGTAACTTGTAAGACATATAATTATTAAAAAGTTTTCTAATAAAGAAAAGAAAAGAAAAAGGACATCCACTATTTAGTGGAGTACTGTTTTATATTTAATATTTTTGCAAGAGAATCTATCTAGACTCCTACCACATTTTTGCCCATGTCTATCTCTTACAGTCCTACCACCACATTACTGTTTTTCTGTTTTCAAGTCTTCATTTTCTCATTCCCTATAGCGCCACCTATTAATCTTCTTACTCTAAAGTTTTCATCCTTGCCCATAAGATACAAGTCAAGCGAAACGATGAGGATAACAGGATTGTGCAATGGCAATGAAACAAGAAGTTAAGAGAGACAAGGGGACAAAAAGACAACAACCAGAGGCAGAGAGGGGATGGATAGAGGCAACTGGACAAAGTATAAGGGAGATCAATGGTAATAAGGCAATAAGTTTTTATTTGGTATTTTGGTCATTATGCAATATTTTAGGAATTATTTCACACTTAAAAGAAACTTTCATAGTAAATATAGATTTGAGTTTTCATTGGAATTTTTGAAAAGGCTCAGGTTCATTGTGTTTAAAGAACGTGAGTTTTTGGTGATTTCAAAAACGTGATTTCTTTTAGGCTGTGTTTGTTTCGGATGTAAATGAAATTTGGAAAATATTTTACACCCAACAGCGTGTTTGGTTGCACATGTAAAATAAAGTCAAACGAAAAATCTTAAATTTTGACCGTAAAATAAGCCCATTGACCCGGAAAATCATTTGAAGGATCATTTACACATCTCATTTACCTTCAAATGATTTTCCGGACTCAAACACCGGAATAGAGAGAGAGACAAAAAGAGCAAGAAGAGAGAGTAGAGAGTGTGAGCTAGAAGCACACACAAGCCATTGGAACACCACCCCAACCCCAGATCGCACCCCAGCACTACCAAAACCGCACCGCCGAGATCGCACCCCAGATCGCATCGCCGAGGTCACGCCTCTACTGCCCTCTAGATTGAACTATTGTTGTCTCAATCTCGGCGCAACCTGAAGCCTGCCACTGCTTGACCGGTCTCGTCGCCCATGACCCAACCATGACCAATCTCTCTCTTTCTCGATCTACCACTCCCTTTCCCTCAATTTACGATCACTCTCTCTTCCTCCCTCTCTCAGTTTGACCGAATTTTTGAGTTTAACTAATGGTTTTGTTTTGATTTTTGTTTCTTTAAGTTTATTTATTGAAATTTTCTATTATAAAATTGTGTGGAAGCTGAGAAAATGTGAGAAATTAATAGAAAAATAACATTTTCAGAATGCAACCAAATACCTGAAAAACATTTTCCAAAATAATTTTCATAATGCAACCAAACAGCCTTAGTGTTTTCATACAAAAATGCGTGTTTTGATTATCAAATCATTTAAACAAACGGACCCATATTTATTAAATTTTTTTTTGAATCTTTGATAGAATAAAAGAAATTAGTTTAGCTTGGAATTTGGATAAATATGGAAAGGAAAAAAAAAAAAAAAAGAAGTAGTTTTTGACTTCCGTGATTTTATTATTTGCATGAAGAAGAGAAAGGACAGTTAGCCATAGATTGCAATATAATAATAATTCACCTTATAACAAAACAATAATACTCATATAAGCACCTTCACAAAAAAAAAAAAAAAAAAAAAAAACCTCAGTAGCAATTATTGACTATAAGTGTATTATAAAAAATTATATTGTAAAAATACAATTTAATCAATAGGTTATCGGCTTCAAAAAAAAAAAAAAAAAAAATCAACATGTTATCTTTTCTTTATTTTTCACGTAAATAGGACAGAAACCAAAAGGTGCAAAAGTTGTAAGTCTCAGGAAATAACTTTCTTTTGTCCCATCATTTTTATAAAGTAGTGCAAAAGTTGTACTACTGCATGTTTTTTCACTTAAAACCGAAGGGTGAATGTTATAATCTAACCATTAGATAACCCACTTTCCTTTAAATCAAATGCAATAACAAACTATGTCTGTTTTATAAAAATTAAGGAAAATAAATAGATTTGTTTAAGAGGAACTTTTCTAAACCACAAGCAGTAGTACAAAAAATCAACTAAGAATTAGGCCTTATAAGATGAAGTTAATGTCAGCTTAATTTCATGTCAAATTTACTTTTTAAATTTATAACATGTCCCGCCCTCCTTTAAAAGTTATTATGATTTTTGAGTAGAATTTGTAATGTACATTTGTATTAAAACTCATTTTTCTCTCTCTTGTGTGTATGTGTTTGCTTCTCAATATTAAAAAAAAAAAAAAAAAATTTAATTGGAAAATTTTCATGTATTTAAATTTTAATTCAACTATAATTGCATTGTGTCAAAGATGATCAAATCAGAAGAAATTGTACAAGTGAATTAGCATTGCTTTAGCTTGAGATTTCCTATGTCAAGTTAATTTAAGGTGAGTTCAACAAAACTTTGAAAACTTAACTGAAATTGGCTCGAGTGAGTTGTCACTAGCAAAGAAAAAAAAAACTTTAGTTTTTCTCGTTTGTTCCCTTATCCAATCAAGCCTCTTTTGTGATCCTTATATCTATGTAAATCAACCATAAAAAAGAGAGAGAGAGACTACCAAATTCCCGTTAGAGAGAATCCCTTGTAGTCTCCATGCCTTCATACTCTCCAAATTGTCATACCATTAGAGCGCGAAGACCTGACCCAAACATTCTTAATTCTCTTGTGTGTCTTGAATTGGTGCCAGAAATCACAGAAGTAATCCCAAACCTTCAAATGGCTTTAAAGTATCTAAGAGGTTAGATTTGAAATTGATTTTTCAACTTGTGGAATTGAAAACTACTGAAGAGAAGGGGTTGGTGCAACCAGTTGCTAACAAGAGCGGGAATCTCGGATACAAGAACATCTACATAGAAGTAGGAGGGTTTTGAAAGTGTTTTGTATCACAACTATTTTCATTGTGGATAAGTTATTGGGCTAGTGTATTGGAGAATATTTGCTTGTTGTGGGTTTTTTTCTATAAACACATCATGTGTTGATTTTGATTTATACTTTATGTCTTGTAATTAGCTAATTAATTACTTGAACCTAATATGATAAATTTTTAAAAATTGGTAGAGAACCAAAACTGGGGGTCTAAATCTTTAATTTTCAATTACCATTTGGAATTGCCCTTACCTAGACTTGGAAAACTAGTTGGGTTAGGTTAATCAGGTTATGAGTTGGATTGGGTTCAGATTAGAAATAGGTCATCCTAAATGTGTTACTAGCAGGTCAGGTTAATTAGGTTTGGGTTGGGTTAATCCAATCATAGGTTGACCTGTATTTTTTCACATGCAAGATAATAATAATTTGATCATATTATATCTTTATCTTCTTTTCTATATTACCAAAAAAGGAACAAATAAAAATATACTAAAAAATGAAATTTAAATAATACTCAAATTCTTAAGTGTACAAAATCCAGGGTTTACTAATGAAATCATCACCATAAATAAATCCAAAAAAAAATGATGACATTAATTTTTTTTTTTTTGAAACTGGCCATAAATTCTTTTTAAGTATAGTATATCATCACCATAAAAACTAAATGCAGTAGATCCATGCTAAAAGTTGATTTAAAGGCAATTGTGGTTACAAGAATGGTTAAGAGATTACGTGTCATTAAAGTGAGTTCAAAAAACTCATTGTAATTCTATTTTCACTGAGATAGAGCATCTAAATTTGCATACTACTTTCAAACAAATAAGGATAAAATACTATTTTGTTTCTTAAACTTTATAAAACGTTTGTTTTTGTTCCCTAAACTTTAAAAAGTTTTTTTTTTTTCATCCCTAAACTTTGTAAAGAGTTTTTTTTAATAATTTAGAGACAAAAATAAGGATGAAAAAAGATTTTTTTTTTTTTTTTTTTTTTTCAGTTTAGGGATGAAAAAAAGACATATATTAAAAATTTTCTATAGTTTAAGGATGAAAAATGAACTTTTCAATAGTTTAGGGACAAAAAAAAATTTTTTAAAGTTTAGAAATGAAAACAAACTTTTGATAAAGTTTAGGGACCAAAATAGTATTTTACTCAAAAAATAGTGATAAAAAGAAAAAAAAAAAAGGGTTTTTTTTTATTAAAAAAAATTCCCTTCTTTAAAAAAGGGGCCTACTCTGATCAGATACATGTTGACCCTTTTTCTATGGGTCGGGTTATTTTCCTTTGGATTGGAACAAATTAACGGGTTTGGATTCAATTTTGTCAAGTCTCTCCCCTTATCCTCCCTCTTTGGGCTCAAAACTAATTATTGGAAAAAAAAAAAAAAAAATTCAAAGTCTTGAAGTCCTCTAAAGTGAGATCATGAAGAAAACAAAAATTCTTGATGGTAAGTACTTAACTAAGGAAGACAGTTCCTTATCTAAAAAAAAAAAAAAATAAATAATAATAATAATAATAAAAGGAATACAATTCTCCTCATAAAAATAAAAAAGAAAAGAAAAAACCACTAAGGAATATAGTTTTTATTTATTTGTTTTTTTACCATAGCAAACAAACAAAACCCACAAAGATAGCACTTATATGGCATTCAGAAAGAACAAAAAAAAGGACAAAAACTACTGTCGATGTAGCAACTGTTTATCTATATAGTCTTTGATTTATTTGTTTCACTAGTGAATAAAGTAAAGAATCAGGACTAACTCAACACATTTTAAGATTTAAGGCGAAAAATTTTAGTGGGTCTTTTTAATATCTAAATTTTAATTAAATACTACTTCTTTGACTTTTTATATTATAATAATCCTTCTTGTTTTTTGTTTTTTGAGATATAAAATTGCTAATTAATTTTTGTATTTAGATTTTATTAATACCTCTTTTACAAGGTGTTATGAAAATTTTGTTAATGATTATTAGGCAAACTTATAATAATCTTTTTGGTGAAATAGTTTATCATTTCAATTTGGTTGGATTTTTATTGATTCAATATTTTTTGGGGACCAACTTGCCAATGAGGAAAAAAAATACAAAACCTACCTATATTTTTTTCTTTAAAAAAACTTAATTAACATTTTACAATTTTTAGACATATTTTATATAATTTTAGGAGTCTTTTGTTTATGCAATAGGAGAGTTGAGACCCATAAATCTTTTTTTGGGGACAAGTGGGGCATTAGGGAAGTCGCCCTGAAAAGAATGATATTGCCTTTTACGCCCATTACAAAAAGAAGGTGGTCCCATGGGAGAGGAGGAGGCAGGGTCGGTAAACCTTTTATTTACTGCTACTGATAAGATGGGAGTATCTATCTATTATTATTATTTCATGCATTACGTATATTCCCTCTCATAAATAAATAAATAAGATAGATACTAAAATTAAAATAATTCAAAGATAAAAAGTTGTAAATAGTGGAGGGCATGGAACCTGAAAGCATGTTTCGTCTGAGATGAATTATTTGCAGTGACGATATGTTGTTGAATAGAGATACTGGGATTGTACCATTAAACTGGTTGCTATTAGCATACAACTCTCGAAGCTTAGGAAAGAATCCAAACCATGATGGTAACGCTCCAGAAAAGGAGTTCAATTCAAAGCCGACAACTTCCAATCGACGCAAAGAAGCCAACTCGTTGGGCAGAGAGCCATGAAAATTGTTGTTTCTAAAGGTTAAATGGGAGAGGAATGATAGATTTCCCACTTGTGGAGCAATGGTTCCTTTAAGACCCATGTGAGAAAGATTCAAGGCAGTGACTCTAAGGTTGTTGGCATCACAAGTAATACCAACCCAATTGCATACAGAGGAAGAAGTAGAGGTAGACCAGTTGGTTGCCAAAAATTTGTAAGGGTCATCAGTGATATGAGCTTTGAGAGCAAGAAGAGCTGATTGATCTGTGGTGATGTTGGTTCTCACTTCCACAGCTAAGCTAGCCATAAAACAGTGCAACAACAACAACACGGAAAAGAGGAAAAGGGTCGAAATCTCCATGAGTTTCTATCTGTAGGTTGAAATGTAAGGCTTTTGTAGAAAACAAGTCTGGCTGGATGATGTTTATTAGTTCATATATATAAATGGAGAATTCAACTTTTGTTCAATTACATAGAAAAAGAAGGAGATGACTAAATCAACATTCACTTTTTTGTTGTCTAATTATTGCCAGTTGCGCGTGGGTCCAGACCTATCTTTGTGGCATAATTTTGCTCTTAGTGGCCACCTGTCATGTGGCTTGGGTTAGATTTTTTAGTTTTGGAACGGTGTTGTTATGCTCACAGTAGCTTTCAAATTCAAGTTGATCTTATTTCACCCAACATGGGTTTGAGGGGAGTTGTGAGAATATAAGCGCAACGGGCTTTACAACCATTGTACCATTATACTTGAACCATGCTTGTATAGCACAAATCGGGAGCATTTAACAGTTTTTAAGGACAACATTTTGTTTATAACGTATTACTAGCTATTAATTACACCAATAGAGAGCTATGACAACTTCTCATACATATAGCTATTGATGTTCATCGTATTTTTTATGATTTAAACAGTTTAAGAACATATCTTGAGAGGAGTAATTCTACGGTACTCCCCCAAAAAAAGGGGGGGTACGGTACCCACTAGTAGGTAACCTGCTACATCAAGTTACTTTCTTCTCACATTTGACGGTTCTATCCTCACATTATGCAGTTCCAATATCACATGTGACAGTTCTCTTCTCACATTTGGTGGTTTCCTTACGTTTTTCTCACATTTGACGGTTCCATTCTCACATTGCGTGGTTCCAATATCACATATGACAGTTCTTTTCTCACATTTGATGGTTCTCTTACTTTTTTTTCTCACATCTAACGATTCCATCTTCACATTGTGCGGTTCCAATATCACATATAACAGTTCTTTTCTAACATTGGGTGGTTCTCTTACTTTTTTTCTCACACTTGACGGTTTCATGCTCACATTGTGCAGTTCCAACATCATATGTGACAGTTCTTTTCTCACATTTGATGGATCCCTTACTTTTTTCTCACATTTGATGGATCCCTTACTTTTTTCTCACATTTGATGGTTCCATTATCACATTGTGCGGTTCCAATATCACATGTGATAGTTCTTTTATCACATTTGACGGTTCTCTTACTTTTTTTTCTCACATTAGGTGGTTCTCTTATTTTTTTTCTCACACTTGACGGTTCCATCCTCACATTGTGTAGTTCTAACATCACATGTGACAGTTCTTTTCTCACATTTGACGGATCCCTTACTTTTTTCTTACATTTGACAGTTTCATCCTCACATTATGTAGTTCCAACATCACATGTGACAGTTCTTTTCTCACATTTGATGGTTCCCTTACTTTTTTTTTCTCACATTTGACAGTTCCATCTTCACATTGTGCAGTTCCAACATCACATATGACAGTTCTTTTCTCACATTAGATGGTTCTCTTACTTTTTTTCTCACACTTGACGGTTTCATCCTTACATTGTGCAGTTCCAACATCACATGTGACAGTTCTTTTCTCACATTTGACGGATCCCTTACTTTTTTCTTACATTTGTCAGTTTCATCCTCACATTATGCAGTTCCAACATCACATGTGACAGTTCTTTTCTCACATTTGGTAGTTCCCTTACTTTTTTTTCTCACATTTGACAGTTTCATCCTCACATTGTGTGGTTCCAACATCACATATGACAGTTCTTTTATCACATTGGGTGGTTCCCTTACCTTTTCCTCACACTTGATAGTTCCATTCTCACATTGTGCGGTTCCAACATCACATATGACAGTTCTTTTGTCACATTGGGCGGTTCCCTTACTTTTTTCTCACACTTGACCGTTCCATCCTCACATTGTGCAGTTCCAACATCACATGTGACAATTATTTTCTCACATTTTGTGGTTCTCTTACTTTTTTTCTCACATTTGACGGTTCCATCCTCACATTGTGCAGTTCCAACATCACATATGACAGTTCTTTTCTCACATTGGGTGGTTCTCTTACTTTTTTCCTCACACTTGACGGTTCCATTCTCAAATTGTGTAGTTTCAACATCACATGTAACAGTTCTTTTCTCATATTTGACGGATCCCTTATTTTTTTCTCACATTTAACAATTCCATTATCATATTGTGCAGTTCCAACATCACATGTAACTGTTCTTTTCTCACATTTGGTGGTTCCCTTATTTTTTTTTCTCACATTTGACGGTTTCATCCTCACATTTGACGGTTTCATCCTCACATTGTGCGGTTCCAACATCACATATGACAGTTCTTTTGTTACATTGGGTGGTTCTCTTACATTTTTCTCACACTTGACGGTTCCATTATCACATTGTGCAGTTCCAATATCACATATGACAGTTTTTTTGTCACATTAGGTGGTTCCCTAATTTTTTTTCCTCGCACTTGACGGTTCCATCCTCACATTATGTAGTTAGGGGTGCCAAATGGGTGGGTTTGGGGTGGGCATAATTGGATTTGGTATATAAAACCCATTTACCCATTAAAACCTATTTAACTAATTACTTCTAACCCAAATCCAACCCAACCCAATTATTATGGATAAATCTCAACCTACTCAATTACCCAATTATCAAAATTACTAAAATGTCCCTAAAGTGTAAATGACCAAAGTACTTTAAAATCTTCAAAAATGACCAAAATACCCCAAAACCTCAAAATTACCAAAATAACCAAAAAACCTACAAAATGACCAAAATACCCCCAAAACCCAAATAAATGATCAAAATACCCCAAAACCTAAAAATTACCAAAATACTCCCAAAACCCAAAAAATGACCAAAATACCCTTGAAACCTAGAAAATGACCAAAATACCCTTGAAATCCAAAAATGACCAAAATACCCCAAAAACCCAAAAAATGACCAAAATACTCCCTGAAACCTAAAAATTACCAAAATAATCTCAAAACCTACAAAATGACCAAAATGCCTAGTAATAAATATTACAATTCTTATCGTAATTCTCATTCAGTATACCAAACAAACCCTAAATCATCTAATTTATGACTTTGTTTTCTTTTAGCTGCTTCAGTCTCTATCACCTCCTTTATCTATATATATATATATATATATATGAGCATAAGCTCTTATTGGAATGGATACTAAAAAATAGAGAAACATCGATAGTAATGATTTAGATGGTAGATCCAGTTTTCCTTCATCCAAAGATATAACGTTTATTTTTTTGAATCAATCCAAAGAGGCAACTTAAGGCCCCAAAATTTTAGATAAGGCTTTAGAGTTGTTGTCCTTAATCGTATGCTAGACAAGTTGGCATCATACCTACGATTCATTATTTTAGTGTGAATACATAATAATAGACTTACATGCATCACGTACCCCACAAGAAATCACTAAGTTTAGGGAAGATTGAAAATGTTGGGAAAATAAAAAAGGTAGAAAGATTTTAATCTTTCAAAATTCATCTTCCATTTATGTAAATAATGTATATACAAGTTACAGTGTCTTTGACAAAACCTTAAACACAATCTCTTTCTCCCTCTCTCACCCTCCAATGAGGTTTTGCTCACTGGGTTGACATCATTAAAATAAGAAAATTAGTAAAATTAAAAAAATCAAACAAAGCCAATCTCTTAGTTATTTGTATTGAAAAATTTCCCATCCATCTGTATCTTAAAATTTTTTGACAAAAGCAACTCTAGCAGCAGTGGCAGCTTTATTTGTAGCCTTCTCTGTAGTTTTTCTCGCAACCTGCAATTTTATCACATTAAGAAGTGTGACAGTGTGATTAGAACAACACTTGATAATAAGGAACATGAAAATAATGAATCAATGGGATATTAATGTCAATAAATATCTAAACTGCTCAAAGGACTGTACCAGCTAGTTAGTGGGGTAAAACATGCTTAAGGGTGCTAGCATCTTATTAACTGCATCTTTTTTCTACCTTTCGGAATGTATACATACCATATTTCTGCTTAAAACTTCCATGCCATGGCCCTTTAGAACAGTGACCAATAGTAAAGTGATGGATGCCAAATACATGGATATCATTGTCACAATCATTATATCTGATAATGAGTTATGGCACCCAAACAAATGGTGAATGGAAGACCAATTTAACAGGATAGACATGTATGTCTATGTCTGAAGTGGATACCAAAATAACACAAAGTATTATGTAATGGGTAGGTAGTCAAGGTGACATCATAGAAAATTACTAAAACTGTATGGTCAATATAAGGTGCGTGGACATTAAGCATGTTAAATGGCCTTTAACATGGATATGTAGCTAGTGTTTTGGACATATGTTATGCTATGATATTTGAACCAAGACTCACTAATTTTCTAAGGTCAGCATCATATTAGAAATCTGTGCAAGTCTAAAATCCCTCCATACATATGTTATGCTATGATATTTGAACCAAGACTCACTAATTTTCTAAGGTATGCATGATGAAAGAATGTGAATCAGCCAAACTAAAAAATTAAACTTTGAGAAACTTGAATGGATTGATTAAAAATGTAAGTCCTACCTTTAAGAACTGATGAAGCACCAGCAAAAAGTTGGTAAAAGACATAGTATGACCTCTCGTCATTGACCAATTGCATTACTCTTGACTGCTTAAAGGAGACTGATAAGTTCATAAATGAATATATGAAAGTTCCAGGCACTTAGATGGGGCAACTTGTTTCCCTTTCTATCAGAACTGTTCACAATTATTATCGGTAAATTAAGCATGAGGTTATAACAGAAATTAAGTCAGTAAACTCAATTGGTATGCATCACAAAAATAGCATAACATGACAACAAATTATTCAATATCAAACATGCTTACAGGTTTGGATTTTAGTACCACATATCTTCCCCAGTGAAGTAAAATGAATATCAATCAACTTCCTCTGCACAAATCAGAATATAATCAACATATTTAAACAATTAAACCAAATTGCATAGCTCTTCTCCTATCTAAATTGTGAAAATTGACGGTAGTCATTAATTATCATTGCAAAACTTTAACAATCATCTCCCCAAAAAAATTTTCTGCTATAAACCGTGAAAAACCTTAGAGAACCTTCCGCAATGAAGAAAAGAAAGAAACTCACAATCGGCTAGAGTTGTCATTCCTAGAGGATTTTGCATTCCCAAATGCTTCCAGTATATAATTTGTCCAAAGGATTTCAGACTCTATCCCATAACTGCCACCACCAAGAGCAATCAAGTATTGCATTACAATTTCAGTTGTCTCAGTTTTTCCAGCTCCACTTTCGCCACTGTAAGAAATCAGAAAGAGTAAGAGAGAGAGCCCTCACTAATGGAACCTTGAAACCTTCATAAAGAAAGGACCTGAGTACCCAATTTGTATATCTAACTTCCTAGTTCCAAGTAGCACATTAACTAAGGAAATGTTAATCAAATAAAATAAAAATTAATAATAGCAAATCTAACTCTTAGTTCAGTTATCAGAGAGAATCAAGCAAATGAAAGGAAATGTTAATCAAAGAAGCAACTTTCAATAATTTTCCTTTTCACATTCCCAAGAACCAAACATATTAAAAGAACACTATGAACAAACATAAATAGAAAAATGTGATTTTGCTCTTTACCATTGGTTGGGTCAGTGAGCCCAACACAAAACGTGGTAGTGAAATCAACACCAACCCAATACTAACCACCACACATAAACCCCTGTTCATGCAACCCATTGCCTCAGCATAACCCACTTCAAAAATCCCAGCTTTCTTTTTTAGCAGAGTAGAGTTTTGTAGTCTTGCTTAAAGATGACTCCAATCTATTTGAACACATAGCACTTAACACATAATTGCGTCTGCTCCCTAAGAGCCTAATATTTGAATAGTTTTCTTTTTGTTTTCTTCATTATTTCATCAACCAAAACCTTCATTTAATTAAAAAAATATATAAAGAATATTCAAATTAAAAGCTAACTCAATTCAATACCCTCAAAAACCCTAATACCCAACTCAAAATCATTTTTTTCCAGCATTTTTTTCATCAATCAAACACACCATTTAACAGCAGCAATGATGACAGTTCAAATTAAAATCTCAATACCCACAGTTTCTAATACCTCAAAAACATAAGAACCTAACACCTAACACCCAAATAAAAGTCTTTTTTGAACTACTTCATTTCAGACCAGTTACGATAGTTTCAAAATAAACCCACCAAAACAAAGTAATTAAACGGTAAGATATTTCACAACGTTTTTTCAATTAACCCACCAAAGCAATTGAACGGCATCTGTATGACTATTTTTTTTTTTTCAAAAGACCTCAGTCCAATCCACTTAGAATTATTTCATGTTGAATCATATAACGAGTTCCACTTTGTACCTAACACCCATATGAGAGAGCAATGATATGCAGCCATATGAGAGAGTAGTGATATGCAGCCAACACTGATCATTTGGAAATTAGAGTTTTACCTTCATTGATTGACAGAATGCTGAAAGGAGTTCACCATTGAGAAAATGCGAGAGAATATCTGCTTCTTGGTTCGGCCCCAGAATTGAGAGAAGATTTGCTTCTTTGTTTTAGGTCTTTTTTTTGGCTTTTATACGGTAACTTGCTCTACCGGTAATACGTTTTTCACTTAACATAAATCCATGGTCAGGATTAAATCCATGAAAATGGACGGCCAAGACTTGTGGGGGTACCGTACCCACTAGGGGTACCGAAGAATGACCCTCTTGAGAGATATTGTACAAGAACCCAAGTATCTCACTAACAAAATTTCATTGTTGAAAATAATAGTGGAACTGAAGTGACCAGCGCATGATACGATATGCACGGTCTGTGTTGATTTGGAAAAAATATTAATTCTCTACAATTTTGTAATCTTAATTTCTTAGTATTTCTTATTATATAGGTTAGCTTCATTAGTTTAAAGAAGATTCTTGAAGAATTTTGGGAAATTAATTAATTTTAATGTCCACAGTTTTAGGTTTTCTATAAATTACTCCTTTCTGACCACTTGTGGGTTCATAGAGCGATATATATGTTGGCTATAACTGAACATTACTTTTTATGTTTTATTTTGGATTATAACCATGCATATATTACCTTCTTGTTTTGACAGCCTCCAAAATAAGACCATTAAAGAACCAAGTTTTAATTGGAGTTGTAATTCGAAACGGTGTGGGTCTGGTGAGGGCTGCCCTATCAGAGCAGATTGCAAAGCCTCCAACAGTGGAATTACTTGAGCTTCTCACGGCAAGGCGTGCTGTTCTGTTTGCTGCAGAATTGGGACATATTCAGTGTGTTTGTGAGGGCGACTCCGAATCAGTTGTCAATGCCTTAAAGAGACCCGGTATGGAAAATTCTCGAGGGGGCATCTCATCAAGGATATTTTGTCTCATTTAAACTCTTTTCAGAGTATTTCTTTCGCTCATGTACGTCGGCAAGGTAATGCTGTAGCGCATGCTTTAGCCCAACGAGCGAGATCGTCTCTTTTTTCTCAGGTCTGGTTGGAGTGTGTTCCAACTGACATTATGTCTTTTGTTGTGGATGATTGTCCCATTTCTTGATTTCTAATATAAGTAGTCATTTCTCAAAAAAAAAAAAAAAAAAGAACCAAGTTTTTTTCAAACTCACCAGCTTAGGAAAAAGGCTTATTTACATTCATTTGTTTAGCAAACAAATCAAGCTCTCAAGCCCAAGTTTAAATTTGACTATTAAACAGGTCAAACTTAAACACAATAATTTGTATATGAACAAACTTATGAATACAAGACTCAATTTAACTATATATAATAATTATATTCTTATATGTATACTTGTCTAAAAATATATTTATATAAACTTGAATTTGGATTGTATAAATTTGTAAATACGTTTATGTGATATAAAGTTATTATTTATAGTTTATTAATAATAATAAAAAGTTCATTTGTAACAAAAATTCATAGATTTGTGAAGGGTAAAAATTTTTGTCATCATTTTATTATATATAAGAAAAGAATATGTGTTGACACCCCATTTTGTAACCTGCATTTAACCTTACATAATCAAAATAATCTTGACGTTGTAATGATCAAATTGACTGGTCATAAGGCATAATCGGACCATCAGATTGAAAGTTTTCATCAAATCAAGTTTTAATGGCTAAGATGCATTATCATAAATTGAGTTCGACTATATGTGATTATGAACAATTGATTTCAATTGGTTATAATTATAATCAATTTGAGATTAATGACGTATCATAATTTGATTGGCTAGAATTACATCTTATGGTAAGGTTGTACACACTTGATTAATTAGATAATCAAACATTAATTATTCAATGAGTAATTTATGTAACTATTTTTTTAATTGGGGTAAATTTGGAACTGATTAAGTCTGAAATGGAAGTGATTGGAGCTTATTAATGTTAATTGGAAACTAATTTGGGGCCTATTAATGTTAATTATGCTGAAGTTATTTTCCAACAAATGATCTCTACTCACCATTTTGTTGATATCTCTCATAATATTTTTAATATGTAAGTGAGGTTAATTTTTCTAAAAACTAGACATCTAGAGCTTCAATTTGAATAGAAGAATAAGGCAATTCTGATCAGAATTGAGATATATATGATTTTTTGAAGTTAGCTCTAAAAACTGGTATAGGAGCTATTGGAAAAACCAAATTCTTAGTCATTTTGCTTGCTCATCACTTCTACCAACCTCCACATTTAATGCACCAGCTTTCTCTAAAGTCTGAAATAAGATTTAGGTTTATGATTCCCTTTGATCCTTTGTCAATCTCATTAAATGCCTTTCCATTCATATTTTCTCTACCACTATTATATAAACACTCATCTCCTCTATTCCAAGGCACACAAAAAAATACCCTCTCTTCTCCCCTCTTCAATTCTAATGAAGTAGAGTAATCTTGTCATGTTTTGATCTTCCTGAAACTCAAGGTATTGAGTAAGACTCATTCTCTCTCTCCTAGTTCTTCTTTTCTACTCCACCCTTAGGACCTCCACTGTGTGGATCCTGCATGTAGGTATAATCAATTTTCCTAACTTGTTTTTCATGTTGCTATAATGTTAATTTAAGATTAAAGCATGCTAGTGATTATTTAAATTCCTTCAATATGCTTGAATGTTCATAATATTCTTAAATGTTCATATCGTTTTTCACATGTTCTTGGTTGCTCATCACATGTTCATGCATGACACTAGTTTTGATCTTAAATCCATATCTAAAATATGAAAAAACATATTAGTTTTATAATTCTCTCATATCCTTGAATCTAGGATATCACCAATAACACACATTTACTAGAATTTATTTTTCAATCCAAATGTAAGGATTAATAAATTGAATTAGGGTTTACACATGCACACACATTAAATTAAACATGCAAATTGATTGATAACATATTGGATGATATGATATGAATGTTGGCCACCATAATCTAGAAAACTGGTTTCACCAAGCAAGGTGGGTGCCTAACACCTTTCTATCTTATAATGTAGCTTTCGAGCTTAAATCAAGGGTTAGTAGATCAACTGCTTATCCATGTAATTTTCAATCTCTATATTGTAACTAGGAAACGAAGTCATGTATTTTATCTTAGATTATATCTAGGATTAAAGTCATGTACTTTATTTTAGATTGTATCTAGGACCAAAACCATATAATTTCCTATGATCAATATAAATTCAATTTCAAATAAATAAAATGATGAAATTTTCAATTATGATTTTTTTTTCAATAATTAACTAAGTAGCGACTCTATTGTAAAACTATTAATCTGAGAAAATATAATCGGTCGAATCTCTATTTTGAGAGATAATAACATGACTCCACCTATTCACGTGAGTTTGACCCAACACCAAAAATGAGCTAGGGGCGTAGCCTTTCACAATATGTTAGTCAAGTAGCTCGTTAACGAGCTTGAACTTATTTAACAAGAAAATAAATCAAACTTAAATATGTAATATTATTCAGTGATAAACAAGTATTCGCTTCATTTCAAAATAAAATTAAATAAAGAAATTTGAAGTTTTAATACTTGAGTCGGCTCGACTCCTATAAACCCTCGCCTCCAACAAATCATGCTTTTCTGTTTTTCTTTTAATTAAACATCTTGTGTGGGTTTGAATTCGTCAAAAAAGGAATATGATAAAACTAACATGTGATTATATTGCGGATTTGCGGGCTCATAATTAAAGTGGAGCCACGCATGTTGGGAAATGGACTTTGAATTTCAATAAAAAAGAAATAATTGAGGACCATGACATGGGCCATCACCTTCAATCAACTCTAACTATAGTTGCAACTTGCATGCTTTTCTGCTTTCGACTTCTTCTGCATACAAACTTCCATGCGTTTCACGAGGTCTTGCACCAAAATAAAATAATGATTTTCATGTTTTACGGGTTTGTTTAGATACCGCTTATTATTAAAAATTAAAAATACTGTAACAAAATAATTTTTAAATATATGAATAGTGCCGTAGGACCCAGATTAAAAGTTATGTTTGCTAAAAGAGGTACTTGTAGGTTTCGTGAACAGTACACGAGACTTACCCAAAAAAATGCAGATGTGGATAGAAGCGCTTTGTGTTCTAAAACCACTCTAAGTACACCATAACGCTGTATGCGTATAGTTTGCATTTGTCCGTAAAACTGAAAGAAACTCGCGTCTTCCAATTAGTTCCCATCGGTATGAAACCAATTGCATAATTTTCATACCATAAAGTGAAACAAATTTGTTGGCTCTTGGCGTTTTACAGGGATATAAAATATATTTGTTATAAAAAATCTAAATGAAAGGTATTAACCAATCCTATACAATACATTTGTCTAAGAAATATATTTAAAAAAATTTTATATGAAAAAAAGAAAATAATTTTTTATTTTATTTTATATTATATATATATATATATATATATATTTTTTAGTATTAAAATTATTTAAAAATAATTAATTAACAAAGACCTTAAGAACATTAATTAACTGAAAAATCCATTCTCCATCACTGGTTTCTTGAGAAGCAGGATCTCGAAGACCAAAATACACGAAAGATTGAAGATGCAGCTCTGGAGAATAGGATCCAATCTATTTCCAACTGAGAATCAGATACACAGGTTTTCTCAAAACCTGGATCCTAGATGCCCATTGTGTAATTCTGAGACAGAGACATCTTTGCATTTGTTTACCCAATGCCATTTGCACGAGCCATCTGGCATGGAAGCCACTGGTCTTTAAAATTGGACTGTTTAAATTTGCAATCTACTTCTTAGCTAGTCGAAACCCTCTCGAATCCACTTCATTTTTTTCCATTTTGATGAGAAGCAAAAGGCAGAATTCTTACTATTTGGAGCGTTGTCTTTGGATCTTATTTGCCTGTGTAGAAAAATAAGGTAGTTCATGATAATTTAATTACTTAAAAACTCCAAGTGGTGAGAAATCTAAACAAGCTGTTCCAAGAGCATTGGAGGCATAGAGATCTTTCACAGGTTAGAGTAGCATCCAAAAGCAATAGTAGACAGAGCTGTCCAGCCTTTAATTCCTTAAAATTGAACTGTGATGCAGCGATTGGAGAAAGTTCCGCTTGTATAGCTGTTGTAGCCAGAGATTGGAGAGGGATGTTGGTTTCGCTAGTTCAAAGAAGGTGATTACCAACATCCCTGTTCAAGCAGAGGTAGATGCAATATGGGCTCTTCATTTGCTGCCTAACCTCCCAGCTACCCGCATGAGAGTGATTCTAAAGCTTGTATTGATGCCATTAAAGATAGTCCAGATATGATTCCTTGGAGGCTTTTGAATTTTGTAGAGGCTGTAAAGTTTACAGTGAATGATTTTGAAGGGATGATTGTGAAGAGAAGTAAAAATCATGGTACAAGGTTCTTTTGATATAATGAACAATCTGAAGAATTGATACAAAGCGAGAACATTACAAACTTTGACTATAAATTTGGTTGTAGCATAAAACTACTACAACCTTCTTTTAAAAAATTAACATTACCATATATTTTGAAATTTTTGTTTTTAGAGTTTCAATTTATAGCTTTCGCTCTTAATTATAGTTTTTTATCACTAGATCAAAACATTAATCAGTCGGTTTTTGATGTAGACAGAGATTGAACCCAAAATCTCTTATTCAACTATCAGAGACTTTACTAGTTGAGCTAACTAGAACCCACTTATATTTTGAAAATTTAAACGTTGAATTTCATGTTCTTTATGCTCTTAATACTTATGTCAAATTTTGAGTTAATCGGATGTTATTTTATATATGATTCATTAACTTATTTTTTATGCATAATTTTACTAAAAAATACTTGCAATTTAAATAATTGATTAATTATATAGGTATTAGTCTTTGATTTTTTAGAAATTTTGCAAGAATGAAAGATATAAGAGGAAAATGTAATCCAATAATAAATTTGTTAAAATTCATATCCAATAAAAAGATACTGAGTGAAGTTGTAGTTTTAGTTTACAACCAATTTTGTAACCAAATTTTTTCCATTAAAAAATACCATTATTTTTCTTACTTGAGTTGATAGGTTCTCAAAACCTTACAAGGTTCAATGGCAAAATTTTTGAGGTTAAGATTTCTCAATTGAATATATCATAAGGGAAAAGGTTTAAGTGTTTAAACATATGCATGATTGATTCTAGTCAGAGCAGGTCAAACCACTAGGTAGCTTAAGAAATCACTTAAGGCCTCCAAATTTTAACTTATAGAGTCTCAAATATTTAGTCAATAGATAAAAAGTAAAATTTTCATAAAAAAAAAAAAAAAAAACTGTTAAGACTTTTACAAATTTTATTACATAAAAAATAAAAATTGATGTGGCAATAAATAGGATTTGTAAAGTTGTAATTTACAACTATATTTTTGTTGGCTTTAATTCTGTACCAAATTTAATTGTATTTTGTCAATCTTTTCCCTGTATGTTTGTGGGATTTAATGTAAGGATTGAGTGTGAGAGATTGGTGAAGAATTGTGAAGACAGTGAGATTCGTGACTTGCTCGCGACTGACTTGTGAGTGGACAGTCCGTGAAAGGTCACGTGAGAAGCATATGCTGGATGCTAAATAGTCTTTTGCTAGGCTGTATTTCGCGAGTCATTTTGCGACTTGGCTAACTCGCGAGTGACCCGTGAAACTCTCTGCTTAGAAGATTTTAATTGTGCTTTCCTCATTTCTTTACCCACACTTTATAAGCTCACATTACCCGTGAAATTGTAAGGAGACTTTCAAAGAGAGAACCCTAGCAATACACTTGAGAGTTAGAGATTGTAAACCCATAATCATCTCCAAAATTCTCTTATTTTCCTCTACTCCTACCTCTTTAACTACAAATTCTTGAGAGGTTCTTAACCCAAACACTTACCTCACCCAATCTGAGAGTTGAGAGAAGTTTTGGTGCGTGTGGGAAGAATTTGAGAAAGTCATTGGTTGGCAGATGCAATTTGGAGCTAATTGTGGAATTCAAATAACTAGTGAAGAAATGACTCGGTAAAGTCTGTTGGGAGCTGGAACTCGGAGGGTTCAAATACAGTGGGTAGATTAGGCTTGGAGAGTCTTTTTGATATCCTTGTACTCCAACTTTATTCACTAGTGGATCGATTCGGTTTAGAGAGCCGCGAAGAGGTTTTTTGCTAAGTACTTCGGTTTCCTCTTCGATAACATGTCTTGGTGTTATTTTGTGTTTGCATCTCTCTTCCCTTACTCTTCATGCTTTATACTTATTATCTATTGTATATGCATATGCTTTAGAGTATTTCCGGCCTTATTGCGTTACACTTACTCTTATTTTGCATTTAGTTAAGTAGGGTGAAAGCAATTTAATCGTAAGTTTAAAATTGGGGGTCTAAATAAGTAAAAGTGTTTTACACTATTTAAGGGCCTGTTTGTTACCGTTGTTTAAACAACAATTTTCAGTGTTTAAACAACATTAAATGCATAATTGCATTATTTTATTGTAATTAGTGACATATCAGTTTATAAGAAATAAAATTTGTAGTATCCCTAATATCACTTAAAAAATTTCTCATTATATGTTGTGCTCATGGTTTTTTATTTTTTTATCTCCCATAAAAATAAACAAAAAATCTTCTTATCAATTAAAAAATTATAATTCCATAGAACATATAGTAGTGTAACTTGGAAACCAATAATAGTACTGTAGTATAGGTTTTATCAAAACCCAAAAAGAGTAGCTATAGGTTTACCGTCCACTCCGTCTTTTTTTTATTTGTATTTTTAATTTTTTTTTAAGGTCAAAACTTATGTTCAATACTTTAAGTGTTTTTCCTTAAATTTTTCTCTTAAAATTCTGTCATGTGACTACTTAACTAAAAAATACACTTTTATCCTATGAGAAAAAAGCCACATAGCAGAATCTTAAAAGGGGAATTTAAAGAATATCACCTAAGTACTGTACCTAAATCTTGTATTTTTTAAAATAAAATTTTATTGTCTAAATTTATTTGTTGCTTTAAATATATACACACCAGTTATAAATAAAAAATGAAGTTTTGTGAAAAAGAAAACATCAAAGTTAATATATATAACTAATTACTACTAGATAAATTTATAGTTAAAATTTATATAATTTCATTGAATTTTTATAATATTTGGTTTGCTTAACCTAATAGTCAGTGTTTCATTTAATAGTATTATGTTCTTTTATTCCAATTCATTGAGTAAGTTAATAAATCTTTCTTTATTTATGTAAGTTGAGACTATCAAATATTTTATGGCTTTTTAGAAGTTTTTATTTTATTTTTATGAATAGAAGAATGGGGAGGGGGGGAAAGGACATTGACGTGTTAAAACTTGCTTCGAGCTATCGTCACACATAATGGCCACCTTGTCAATGTGCTTAAATCCAAATGCTATGTATTGTTAGGTATCCATATCCAAATTTTAAAACTTTAAGGAGTAAAATCAAGCTTACTCCAAACTTTAGGGTGTAAGTTACAATTTAGTCTACAAAAAGCTACTGACTTACAATTGCTTTTACATAGAAGTTTTTTAAAATTAAAATTAATAAAATCTTACGCATGAGTGATTATGTCACATTAAAGATTTAGTGGATTAATCATATTATCAATCAAAAAAGAGATGTTAATAAAATTTGAATACAAAACATCATTATTAATTTTGCATTTTAAAAAAGAAAGAAAGAAATATATATATATATATATATATATTATAATATAATTCAAGAAAAAATCATATTAATTAAAGCTATCCCCTTAAGCCTCAACTTGTATCAAGCTAGTCATGGCATCCGAAGAAGCTCCAATAACAACATATTTCTTTGATTTATGTTAAGCTTAGACCCAAAAAAAGAAGAAGCACATTTCTTTGTACGTAATGTTTGATGAACCATTCCATGTTTGATTATACAAACATGGAATGGTTCATATACAATTCACACTAAAAAATTACACAAACTTAGAAAATTGGAAAAGAAAAAAAATAAAATAAAAAAATCTCAAGAGTTACACAACATTAGCAAAAGATAGTCACAAATAAATTAATACAAGCTCTTATTCTCCAGGCAAGTTTAGCATCACACAGAGACACAAATATTTTATACAACCTCTTACTACACCTTAATGTTTGAACATTTCTTTTTGTTACTTCACAAGTTCTTATATACAAATTAATTCAAAAAGGACAGATTATCCATCAACACCAAACAGAGCTCAAGGAGATGAGGAAAACGATGGATTGAAAGCAACCTGCTTAGCAAAGCTAAGCACTTCGTGAGGCCCTGCTTCTTCTCGACCAACACCCATAAGATCTAGGTAATATAAGTAATGGGAGATGATGTTGTTCATGGACTTATTATCATCTTGACCACAAATAAGATCTCCGTAGAGCACATTCATGGTAGCACCAAAACCAGAAACTCTCTTGGCCAAAGTGTCATTTTTGGTGGGTGTCCAGTAACCAATAAAGACATTATGTGCTGAAGGCTGATGCTTCTTAATTGGCGTCATCCACCTCCAAATTGCAACTTGGAAGGCCAAGGTAGCATTTTGTTCAATGTACTCTGGATGGTTCAACAAATCTACCTTCAAATCTTTACCAGCTTCTCCGTAATTATAGTTCCTATTAAAATCATTAGTAAAAAGAATCATTTGAATTATAGCACGCAACTTTGAAGTGATCTACAATAACTTCTTCTAATGTTTGCGTCTTATAACTAACAAAGTGCTTGTACTTAGTTTTACCAAAATGTAGGATGCACATGTTTTTTCCAAAGTCAATTACGTAGATATCATTTGAAGAATGAATCACTTAGGTTCTCATATTTGAATTATGCTAGAAAAGGATCTCATTTTGTTGTTTCTTTAGTAGACAAACATAAAACTAAGTTTCAATTTAGGACAAAATTGAATCACATAAGATGATTAAATAATTCAAATGCAACGACACAAAGATGTATGATCATTGACAGCATAATTGAAAAGGTAGATACCAATATATAGGTAGAGCGCCCCGACTATAGTATGCAATTCCAGGGGCACATGGATAAGTGTCTTTGTAGCGCTGATCACAGTAATTGTACAAGTTGGAATTAATTTCCTTGTTATTGCAGAGACCTCTGGCTAATTGTTCCCTGGAAGCTACTTTATGTTCACCTGAAAAATATCATCCACTTTTACTTTGTATAGACATTAATTAATTAGGTGAATATGTGACAAGTTTTTATTGGTAGAGTATAGAGTGGAGTAGGAATAGTGGGATAGAAGATTTAGACTTCATTAAGTGAGCAAGTGATTATTGACTATTGCTCATATACAATTTGAATTACATTAGTTCATCGATAAGTAGTGCTCCAAATTAATTTAGTTCCAACTTAATTTGTTCTTTGGGGAAAAGAATATAGTTAAATTATTACTATAACATCAGACTCACTTAATTACAAGCCAATTCTTCATTCATTTGCTTAAAAAATGTAAAATTCAAAAAGTATATTATTATATGAATCATAAAAACTCATCCCAACTTGGCCCCAAAGGCTCAAATTTGTCAATTGTCCGTTTGATATTAACAGTTGAAATTGATTTTTCTTTAATTTTTTTTTTCATAATAATCTTTTAAGTTGTGTTCTACTTAGTACTAACCACATTAATTTTTATTCCATTAAAATTTAAATGAAGAGGATATTCAACGATGAAATTATCTTCTTCTCAAAAAAAAAAAAAAAGAAAAAAGAAAAAAAAAGAAAGAAATTATCTTGCTTCTTATTTCACTATTTTTTGGTTTTTTGAAATTTAATTTTATAGGTTGAGAGATTAAATTGACATAATTAAAAATTTAAAAACCAAATTGACATAGCTGAAAAATAAATTTATTTTCAGTTAAATCATTTTAATCAAATAAACATGTAACAAAGCCCAAAATTATACGAAGTAACATCACTTCTTAACAGATTAAGAAACTGAATGATCTAAAAAAAAAAAAAAATCAATACATTAAAATCCATTTCCTACTGAAATTAAAGGTTAAAACTTACTTAATTGGTTTGGCTTTTGAAGGATATTTCAAACTAAAAGTGCATGCTTTTGATAATTCAACCAAACCAACAACAGAAAAACCCAAATTGAAGTTGACAAACAAAACACAAACTGATCTTAAGTACTCACAGGAGGTTTTGGTGGCAACATGGGCAAGAAAAGCTGCCACTTCTTTGGTTCCCATGAACTTCTGGTTCATGTAGGTAGTACCAAAGCCATAGGGCTGGTATTGAGCAGAGGCAGTAATAAAAGAGTCGTAGTCCCAGAAGCTCTTTCCCTTTGCATTGGCCTCAACCTCAAGCGAGTTACGGTTTGAGAACATGTTCTCAAACTGGTCTGTGTGGAAGTAGTCAGTAACAGCGCCGCCACAGCATGCTCTTAGTCCTGGGCCGCTCCGCCTATATGGATTACCTCCGGTTGTTGCCTGTGAACGCGGTGGATTCGTGTGGCACAAATGACAGAACCTCAGACTCGGAACCAAAACTCCCATGTTGTATGGGCCATTCAACGAATTAGAGTCGCCACAATTCACAAGCACTAATGTAAACGCCAATATTGTCAAGAGTACACACCATTTAAATTTAAACTCCATTAATTTTGCACGTGACATTAATTAACAAGGGTGAAGACTAGAGAATGGTCTGTACTCTGGCTGTCAGAGGTTGCTGCCTATAATTAACTGGGTGCTGTGCCGGCTTCTGGGAGAAGGGAAAGGAAAGATAATCTAGGAAAAATTCTAGGACCACCTATGATCTTCTACACCTAATTTCACAATTATCTAATGAAGTTGATCATGAGTTTCAGCAGTAGGAAAAAAGAAGTATTGGGTCTATATAAAAGTGATTACAATAGATCAAAATTCGTCACATAAAATAGTTGTGAAATTGAAAATGGTCCAAACAACTCATAGTCAAGTGCAAGTCGTAATAAAATATTTATTTATGATTAGTTTACATGAATAATACTATGTAAAGTGTACGTAATAGGTAGGGGTGTGCAGCCAACCCACCGACTCACTAAAACTGACCCGACCCAACCCAATCCGCCAGGTTGGGTAGGTTTTTAGGACTTGGTGAGTTGGGTTGGGTTACAAAATTTTTTTTGATAGCGGGCTAGGTTGGATTTGAGTTTGGGTCATAAAATTCCAAACCCGACCCACCCATATATTTAAAATATATTATATAATTAATAATTTTTTTTTAAATAACCAGCTCTTCTTCCTATTCTATATAAAAGCCAATATTAATGTATATTAATTCATATATTAATGTATAACTGAGTTAGAATATTAGTTCATATATTAATGTATATTTTGTTTATCAACTCAGGTTGCAGATATGATATATTTTTTCTGCTCAATTTAATAAAAATAGTAATAAAAAAAGTTGTCCAACTCACGGGTTTAACTCGACCCAACCCAACCCATGTGGGTTGGATTGGACTTATGTGATGAGTTGAGTTGGGTTGAATTTTTTTTAACCCATCACGGTGGGTTAGGTTAAAAATTCCTTCAACCCGACCCATGCACAACTCGTTATTGGAAAAAATGTGGCTAATATTATTTGCCACTTTGAATGAAACTGTACAATTGTTTTGCCTAGAACGTACTATTCATGTAAACGCATAATTTTCCTTTAATTAAATGGTCTTTCACATCTCATCAAAAAAAAAAAAAAGGGTCTTTCACAATAAAGATCGATATAGATGGATCTGCTTATTAGCATATTCCATGCCTAATCTCTTTATCTTTTGGATTCTTTTATCTCATCAATAAAGACAATACCTTTTGAATAATTGAAACACAAAAAATCTTTTCTTTTTCCTTAACTGGAATATGCTATATCTATGATGGGTCCATCCATTTATGGATTTTAGTCCTAAATTAATATATAAATGTTGATAATGGGACAATGTAGAGGATCGAGGAAAAACTTTTATCTGGATCGACATGAAATTTAAATAGACATGTTTACTTTATAAACTAACATGACTTCCTTTTCACATCAAAAGAAAAAAGATCCCTCAGGCTGGCTCCACCACTGCAAAATCTTTTGCTTTTGTAAGTTCTATACTTTGAAAGAAATGAAGTCAGGAACACGTGAACGTTGCGTTCTAAACTTTCACTTACTCCGTTATTCTAGAACCATATTGTTTGTCACAACTTATTAAAAGTGGTTAATTTTGAGTAGTGTACAATCACATTCATATAGATTAATTATTTTTTCTTCAAAAATCACAATTGATCATATAAAATTTGTGATAAAAGTTGTGATACAAAAACAAGGACGTAGCTAGGGTTTTGAGTGTGGAGGGCTGAAGCGTATCACCAACACTCGTTGTTGTATACTTCTCTCACTTTATAAATTCCTTCTAGCACTAACACTAAGTAATTTCAGACAAACAAAATTTATTTATTTTTTCTCAATTTATATATTTATTAGTTTGCAATTAATTAATTATCAGTTTTTAAATTGTTAATTTATTTGTTCTCAAATAATTAGTTCTAACACATTAGCATGTGTGACATTTATATTTTATTAAGTTTGTATTACATTTTATCTCATTATGGGATTCTCTTTGTGTCTTTAATAAAAATATTTAAACTATAAGGGCTGATGATGATTATTGTGGGGCCTGTTCTCCAAAATTATTATATAGAAATTGTAGGAAATGGGCTTGTGGCCCAACGGCCCAGTCTGAGGACACTCACTTGTCCGAGGATAGTTAATGGGAGTTGTTGTGGGGCTGGTATAAGAAAGAGGGATGGAAGTCATTTATAGTGACCCAAAACGCATCCGAGGACAAGGTCCACCTCGGATGTGATGGTCCGAGGTGGAGGTAACTATCTCATTATTCAGGACACTCTGCAAAGTTGCATGAGAACTGGAAAGTGGGTGTAGAGCAAAGGAGGAACCGGGAAAGATAAATAATATCTTCTAAAGTTGCTACCTCCACATTAAATGCTCCCCAGCTAACTCCCTGGCCGCATTAATGTGGAGGGGATACCTGAACAGTAACCAAGCAGCCTTATGGTTGCTAAGCGAAGGTTTCGGGAGATGCTGGATGGGACAGAAAGGAGTCCCCAGAAAAGAGCCTACACGTGTACGGTGAGAACTAGGTGGAGAACGTGGTATATAACCTGAAGGTGGACGACATTAAGAAGGACTTTTCGGGAGATCAAAAAAAGGAGAAAAGAGAAAGGAGACAAAGAACGAGAGAACCTAGAAAAATATCTCCTGAAACCTAGCCGAGGAGAGTTCTTATCTAACAGTCAGCTTGAAACATCTTTTACTGTACGATAATCATGACCTTTTCTACAGAATAGAACTAGTTCTTTCACCCACTCTCTAAAAATTTATTGTTTGGGCTGGTTGGGCTGGAAATCCATCCTTGTTTGGGGGCCAACTCAATTTGAGTCCCTACAATTATGAATTTTTTTTGTCAATATTTATAATTATATTTTTTAACAAGTTTTTGTTAAATTTTTGGGGCTGATTTTGTGGTTGTTTGGATGATATATGTTTTTTATTTTATTTTATTGATTTGTGACAATATTTGAGCTAGTTTTTTGTTCAAGGGCTGAGCCAAAATCTTTGAGGGAGGGGAGGCCGAAAGTTCTAATTTCTTTGGGTCCAAATCTGATAAAACCTATATATAATTTATTTTATTTTATTAATTGTTAGGGGGCCAGGACCCACTAGGCCCTATACTGGTTCCGTCACTTGCACAAAAGTTATGCCACTATACTTTCTCTTTGTTCAATGCGTTCTAAATGGTTCGTCCAATCCACCTTCAGGCTTCAGTAAAGAAAATCATTTGGAGTGTAGCATATGCAACTATAATAAATTGATAGTTTTTTAGACTATATTCCGCAGTTTCAACTGTACAGAAGGTTTGAGTTGCTATTTGCAATTCGGGACTTTCTATCTGTGTTTGAAATTTCACCATCTGATACATTTTTTTTTTTTTTGAGAAACTCACCATCTGATACATAAAAACAAAATGTCTGAGTAGTTCAATAACATATGTTCTATGTTAACTACAATTTTTTTTTTTTTTTTTTTTGAGAAAAACCTACAAAATATATGATGATGCCGAAAAATCAACAGTAAGCCACACAGTCCTCGTGCACTCGAAACAATCCCTGCATAACACAAAGGGAAAACCTTAGGAGAGTACCGGTGTGGTACCGGCCGACCCTCTGAAGGTTAAGTCATAAAACCTTTCGACCACTCTAGAGTGCCAGAGTTAGGGTGAATTATGCATACCTGTTTTATGAGGGTCTTTGGGTTTTTATAGTAGTGTAGAATCGAACTCTCATACCTGCGTAACAAGCCTTTTCCTTATAGGGAAGATCTCCATTGATGCTTATATTCCAGAATCCCTCTAATGTTGGAATTCTATTCGTATTGGGACTTTGTAGACTAGGGTTTATCGTGCGAGGCAAGTCGTTTCCATTTAGGGTTTCTTGGAGACCATGTAATGACCAGTTAAGCGCCACGTGGCCCTTTGATCCGTCCACCCTAGTCCGTTCACATAGAATCTGTCCATTATGAGCAAATCCGTCCAGCATCGTCAAGTCCCTCCGAATGGATCCGTCACCTCTAATTTTCACCCTCTTCAATATATATATATATATATATGAGATGATTTCAAGTTACACTTGATGTAACTCTAAATAGTTACACATTTTTTAAACCATTAAATTTAAGTAAATCCAACAGTAAAAAAAAAGACTCTCATTAATATTAATATTCTGACTAATCTCATTTATTATCCATTATTTAATACATTTCATACTTATTTTTAAACCCAAAAAAAGTGTATACATCTGTCTCTCTCTATTCTCAATGGCTCTTCCACCTCCACGGCTAGGTTCATCTCTGCTAGTTGTCCCATGTATGGTTAAGGGCCAAAATACTAATTTACCACTTTGAGCCGCTTCTACAATTTACTCATATATAATAATAGAATCAAAAGAGATGAACTTCTTAACATTTTTTTTTTTTGATGGAAGAACTTCTTAACATGTTAGTGGTTGGAAAAATAAATATTATATATATTTTTGGAGTAAACCCCTCCCCAGCTTTATAGTTATGCATCACAATATTATGGATGTTTAATTTGCTTCCTTAATCAGGAATAAATCATCATGTATTCATCAATCCTTTAGTGAGGGCTATGTCATCATGTCCTTTTACAACAATAGTTGTGTTAGCCACACCATTTAAAGATGAGCATGAAGAGTAAGGATTTATGACTCATCACTCACTCCAATTAATTTCTTGCACTACAGCATTGCTATTTGCTAGTTGTAATAAGCAACTCAGAAGGCAGATTTTACTTCAATCATAGCTTTGAAGGGTTGATTATTCTTATTCTTTTGATTCTTATCAAGTTGATTATTCTTTCTCCCTTTTGTAGCTACTATTGGTAATATGTCTGCATAGCTACTATTTTTATTTGTGTTCATTGTTTATATTGGTTCTTATAGTTACAAAATAGCAAATGGAATGTGAAGAGTTATATGATGCTCCGAACAATTCAGAACTACTAGAGCAAGAGTTACCACTTGAAGATTTTGGTGATTGTGAGTTGAAATCTAAGCCATATGTTGGAATGCAATTTGAATCCCTTGATGGTGTTGAAACTTTTTACAAAGAATTTGCAAAAAAAAAAAAAAAAGAAAAAAAAAAGAAGGTTTTGGAATCTATATTCGTATGAGTAAAAAAGTTCCAAGACTTTATAATGTAACAAGTCATATTTATGTATGTTGCAGTGAAGGGCAACACAAAGGGAAAAAGACATTTGATAATGAAGAGAGTAGAGATGATGAACAAAAGGCCCGTAGAAGTAGCTCAAGTCTTACAATTGGATGCGAAGCAATGCTTAGGGTCATACAAAATAAGAAGTTACAAAAATGGGTTATGAAGGGATTTGACAACAATCACAAACATGATATAATTAGTCCAAAAGCATGTCATACCTCTGATGCCACAAAAAAAATGCCTACTATTGCTAAGAGTCTTGTTGAAAAATTTGGTGAAAAGGGTCCTCCAACATGGAAAGTTGCCATGATGTTCAAGTAGGTGACCAGACATTTAAAAGTAGAGATTGCTGGAATCACTTGAGAGATGTTAGGGGAAAAAAAATCTAGATGTTGGAAATGCCTTAGCTGTCCTTAATTATTGCCAAAAACAGCAAGCTCAAAACTCCAATTTCTTTTATGTAATTCAATGTGATGATGTTGGCCAAATGGTTAATTTTTTTTTTTGGGTGGATGCATGATCATGAATGGCTTATCAACACGACTTATAAAAGAAACAAGTATGATATGCCATTTGCTCCTTTTATGGGGGTTAAACCATCATTGTCAATCAATTTTATTTGGTTGTGCATTGTTGCAAGATGAGACAGAACAAACCTTTGTGTGGTTTTTTGAAACTTGGCTTCAAGTAATGTGGGGGAAGGAACCAAAATCTATTGCATCTATTGGATGCAGCTATTGCAAAGGTATTTCGAAGAACTCGTCATAGTCTTTGCCTTTGGCATATGAAGAAGAAATTTCCAGAAAAACTTTCCCAATGGGCATGCATCAACCCACATTGCATTTTCCGAGGTGAGGTTATGCCTTGCAAACTGGGGATTGAAACTCAATGACTAAAGGCTCCCAATTAAGAATATAAATGTTACTTAAGAGGAATAAACATGATTTACTAATTAGTTGTACTCATTTGTCGTAATTATATTTCGGGTCAAGATGGTAAAAGAGACGGTCAAAAGAATTATTGTGTTGAACAACTCGATGTTCCATGCTATGTTTAAGACGTCCTTAATAGAAATGCCATCCTTTGATGGAAGCCCTTCAGATACTTCAACAGATGTCGTCATGCCTGTGCAGGATAACCCAAATCATCACTTTTATCAACCCAGTACCAACAATAATATGTCCCGTCATGATCTAAGAGTTAACAATGGCTTGGTAGACATTTCATTTGTTGAAAATGTGCAGCAGAATCCAGTAGCAACTGCAGTATCAGGAAACAAGATAGGAAGAACAACTTCCTTGTAGTGAGTGGCTAGCTTGGAGCATCTATAGAAGAGGATATGGGGGGGGGGGGGGGGGAGGGGGGAGGTGTAACCTCTTAAGAATATAAAGTGAGAGAGAGAAAGACTGAATAGTTTGTATATTGATGTATATTCCGTGTGAATAATACTATACAATAGAGAGCCTTATATAGGCTAAGTATGTGTGAAGTGTAAGTAATATGAGTATACTATAAGTATAGTATACTGGGCTAAGCCCGATTGACTAGGCTAAACTAAGCTATATACTAACATCCTCACTCAAACTCAGGGTGGAAAGGAGGAAGCCAACTGGAGTTTGAAAATCAGATCTCGAAGATGACCAGGTGGGTGAGTTTAGGTGAAGATATCAGCAGGTTGGTTGGCAGAGGAGATGGAGAATAACTAGAGATTGCCTTCTTGAGATGTTGGCGAGTGATGTCGTAGTCGATCTCAATGTGCTTGGTGTGTTCATTGAATACATCATTATGAGCAATGTAGATAGCACTATGATTATCATAATAAAGAGGAGTGGCAGTGGGCTGTGGAGCATCCATATCAACTAAGAGCCATCAAAGCTAGAAAGCTCATAGGTGGTGTTAACAAGAGCACGATACTGGAACGGAAAACCACGTCCTGCTTCTTGCAACACCATGAGACAAGAGAAACCTATGATGGAGCATCGATCAGTTAGATCACTTGCCCAATCCGCATCTGAATAAGCATGGAGCTCAAGAGAAACTGAGAGGAGTAGTGAAGATCATGATAAAGTCTGCCCTTGACGTACAAAGAATCTGTGGAACAGCAGCATAATGGACAGAATGAGGGGCGTCATGTACTTACCAACCATACTCATGACATGTGAAATATCCCGACGAGTGACAGTGAGATAGATCAGACTACCAACCAGCTGACGATAACGAGTAGCGTCTAATATAGGTTCACCATCCAAGGGTGTGAGCTTGGCATTGTATTCCAAGGAAGTGGAAACAATTTTGTTGTCTGTGATACCGGCTTTGGAGAGAAGGTCAAAAGCATATTTAGCTTGGGAAAGATAGTATCCATCAAAGGATGAAGTAACTGAAACCTAAGAAAATAGCTGAGAGTGCCCAAATCTTTCATCTCAAAATGCTGACTAAGGAAGTCCTAAAGAGAGCAGATACCTGCATAATCATCTCTAGTAATAATCATGTCATCAACATAAAGAAGAATAAGAGTGATACCAGCAAAGGATATTCGGACGAAGAGAGCAGTTTCATGAGGGCTCAAAGTGAAACCTTGCTGAGCAACAACTGAGCTAAACTTTTTAAACCAAGCCCCAAAAGCCTGCTTGAGATCATAAATAGCACGACGAAGGCCACAAACTTGACGGCCTGAGTGAGAATAGCCAAAGGGTGGTTGCATGTACACTTCTTCTTGGAGGTCTCCATTGAAGAAAGCATTCTTCACATCCATCTGATAAAGAGGCTAACGGCGAATAACAGCCACAGCAATGAGACATTTGACAGATGTAAGACGAGTAACAGGAGCAAATGTTTCCTTATAGTTAATGCCATATTCCTAAGTAAAGCCTTTGGCAACGAGGCGAGTCTTGTATCATTCAACAAATCCATCAGTCTTGGTCTTGATATTGTAAACCCACCTACAACCTACTACAGACTAATTAGGAGGCAAATTAACCATATCCTAAGTGTGATTTTTGTGAAAGGCATCTATTTCTTAAGACATAGCTTGCTGCAAAAGAGGGACAGTATGGGCCTTACGATAGGTGTGAAGTTCATAGAGGGTGGCAAGAACAAAAGAGTAATGATAATCAGTGAGATAAGGAGGAGGAATGCTTACCTATGTAAAGCGACGAAGGTTAGGACCAACAAGAGGCTCAGGAGACGGTGGTGCCACAGGATCTAAGACAGGCAGGTCATGTACCGAGGACAAAACCAGATATGAGTTGTCTGGTGAGGCAGCTGATGTTGAAAAATTCTCCACAAATTTAGGATAAAGAGGGAGGAAAAGATCAGTAAAAATGAGAGACTTTAAGGAAGAGGACATAGGAAACTGCTGAAGACTCGTGAAAGGACGATGTTCCTAGAACTTAACATGATGAGAGACACGAAGGATGAGTAATGGGGTCATAGCAACAAAAACCCTTTTGGGATTGAACAGAGACGAGCACGAGGCTGGAGCTTTGTTCGTTCATGAGGAGGAAAGAGACAAAACAAGCACAACCAAAAACCCGAAGAGATGAGTAGTTAGGGGTTTGACCAGAAAGAAGCTTAAAGGGTGATTTGTTGTGTGTGGTTTGTGAAGGAACACGATTAATGGTGTAAATAGCAGTGAGTACAGCCTCACCCCAAAAGCGCTTAGAAATAGAGGTAGAAATGAGAAAGGTGCAGACAACATCATGAATGTGAAGGTGTTTTCATTCTACACGACCATTTATTGAGAAATGTAAGGACAAGATCGGTGGGGGAGGGTACCTTTGCTATCTAAAAAGGACAAGAAAGATTTATCATTATATTCTTGATCATTATCTGATTGAAAGATCTTAACGGTGTGATTGAACTGTGTTTCAATCATTTTATGAAATGTTTGGTAAATGGACACAAGTTTAGACCTATGGTGAAGCAGATAAAAATCCAGGTATATCAAGAAAAATCATCCACAAATATGACAAAATATTGAGATCCCCCCTCAGTGGGATCGGTGCTGGACCCTAAATATTAGAATGTTTAAGATCAAAAGGTGCAGAAGAAAAATAGTCACAATTATTAAAGGGCAATTTTGTTTGTTTGCCAAAATGACAGGAAGCACAATCAAATTTTGGAAACTGAATTGAACCTAAATGACCTTGAGAAGCTAACAAATGAAGACAAGATAATGATGTTGATGCATGACCAAGACAAGCATGCCATAAATCAGGCAAGAGGGTGGTAGTAGCAGCAGCAGTAGAAACAACTTGTGAAGGAATCATCAAGTCGTGAACCTCAAACATACTTCCAACCTTACAGCATGTCCCAAGAACTTGACCCATCCGGAAATCCTACACATCCACACCATGATTAGTAAATAAAATATCTACTCTTAATTGACAGAGTTGACCAATAGAAAGCGAATTGAGGGACAACTTTGGAATATGAAAATTGTCACTAAAGGATAAACTAGAAGTAGAGATTGTTCCTTTAAGACTAACAGGCATAGGAGTTCCATCAACAGTGTAAATAAAGATAGGATGTACTAACGGTGCTTTATCAGAGAATTTTGGTTCATCAAGGGTCATATGGTTACAAAATGCAGTATCAAAAAACCAAAAATGGTTACCTGAGGTGACAGAAAGTGCAGTGGAAGTTCGGGATAAAACCTGTTGAATTACTATCTCGATATCAGCTGTAGTAAGTGAGGAAGTCAAAGGTGGACCTATAGGAACCGATAAATCTAAGGGACACATAGCAGCTGCCCGAGGAGGAGGAGCTTTGTTTTGCTCTTGCATGAATTTCTGCAGTTTGCGACAAACAGAGATATCATGGCCCTTGGCACGGTAAAACTCATAGCGAGTAACTTTCAAAGACTAAGAGGAGGGATGCCCTAAGGTTAATCGTGGAGGAGCAGTGATTGCAGCAATGGGAGGCTGTGGGGAAAGAGAGGGTGTGGCCAACACATAGTCAGAGGATGACATGTGATAAGTAGGCTGATGGTTCTCCTCAAAGATGAGCTCCTTGACTACAGCATCAAAAGGAGTAGGAAACCAGCTAAGCAGAGAAGCCCTAGTAGGCTCAAAATCCTCACGTAAACCCATCATGAAATGCATAAATCGATGACGGTCCTGATATTTGGAAAAGAGCTCAATGTCCTTAGGATACAATAATGGAGGATATGCAGCAGAGAATTGTTCCCACATAGAAGAAGTATGAGAATAATAATCAGATATAGACTAACCTATCTCTTGGCGCATTTGATAAAGCTTTGATTCAATGTGGAACTCCAAGCTTGAATCATTAGTGCAATTGTAGTGATTGGATAGAAATATCCAAGCAGCCGCAGTAGTACCAAGATGAGGAAGAAGACTATGGATGTAAGGTACAGAGGTATTAATAAACCAAGACAAGATCTTACTTTGAGTACTTTCCTATTCCTCTAGGCATGCTTCATAATCATCCTCTGCAATAGTGGTCTTGGAGATAGACATGGCAAAACGGACGGGTCGGGTCGGGTTCGGGTCAGGTTAATCGGGTTTACGGGTCAAACGGGTCACGGGTCATTTTTAAACGGGTCAATCGGGTTGCGGGTCAATCGGGTTGCAGGTTGGGTCGGGTTGACCCGTATTTTTCAAACAATTTTTTTTTTTTTTTCAATTACAAAAAGACTAATATCAAACTAAAAAGACTAAGAAAGAAGAGCAACTCACATTGAGAGTGCAAAAGATCTAGATTTATATTCAACTTCCAACAAAAGCAAAACAACTACATCTTGATTTAATGCATGGAACTTAAGCTGTTAAGCACATATTTTTTCATATACAACTTACAAGCCTTCCACCGCCTTTGTCATCAAGTAACCAACTCAAAATTTCTGACAAGCATCTTTCTTTTTTCTTTCTTTTTTTTCTTTTTTTGATACCAAAAACAGGGAGTACAAAACAAATGACATTAAGAGTTCATATACAAAGCTGGATTCAACCAGCGCTGTTTCAAAGGCAGTAGAGTTGCCTGCGTAGCTACAATACTTATATGATTAACTAGCAAAGAGGGCACTAAGATCATTTTGTAGAGTTAGCCACCTTGAGCAAGAAAGTTAAGGTTAGCAAGCCTATTAGAATCCTACCAATTTGAAGCTCTCTTGCTGTTAAGGGTTGTAAAAAGTCCTCCACAATCACTTAAAAACAAAATTCTTTGGAAGTTATAAACAATTGCAGTGAGACTAGCTTCCACCACAGCTTCCAAAAGGCACCTTGTTGCAATCCTAGCTAAACAAAAAAAGTTAGATAACTTAGAAAGATAAACTAAACAAAAAAAGATTTAAAAATAAACATAACATATTAAGTAAAGAAGAATTACACCTTAATTTCAATCTACTCAACGTTGGTAGCAGATTCAGCACTGCAATTATTCATATTTGCAAATTGTAGCTCAAGTTGGCCAATTTCGTTAGCATCTTCATCTACAATACAATATTTTAATATAACTTAATGTACCATGAAAGCAAATCAATAAAGAATTAAAATTGTATAATTATGACTATAAAAAAAATTAAATTACCTTCAAATCCATATAGCCAACTTTTAGTACATAATGTAGCTTCCACATTATCAGGTAAAAGACGTGATCGATACGGAGTAAAAAAAATTTTCCCAATGCTAAAACTTGATTCAGAAGCAACAGTGGTTATCAACTTTGTATAATTGATTAATTCATTGTTTTGTGGCTTTGGACAATGTAGTGAATCGGAGTGGACTACAGCTAGCAGCCCATAAAGCATTGAAATTGTGATAAAGCCTTCTGAGCACTTCTAAGCACTTGGCCGGTTGGCCTTTGACTAATTGACTTGCCCTTGGCCCCTTGTCACTTGTGTGTTGTGTTTGTAGACTACTAGACTTGTAGTGACTTTACTGACTTTGTCTTGTCTTAGACTTAGTCTTAGTTGTCTACTGTCAAGATGGTTGTGCTTTATTAATTATTACTAGTTTTGATATTTTGTGCTTTATGTACAAAGTATCAGGACATAATTAAAAAAAAAAAAAAAAAAATTGCGTTTTTTTTAAACAGGTCGGGTCATGGGTTATTCGGGTCGGGTCGGGTTGACCCGCAAAAAAATCGGGTCAGGTCACGGGTCAACCCGTTTTTGCTTCGGGTCAAAAAAATCGGGTTCGGGTCGGGTCAGAAAATTTTGACCCGTATTGCCATGTCTACTTGGAGACATAGGTATCAGTTGTAGCTTTGGACTTAGGTATTGGCACTGGCTTGGGAATCGAACCAGTTACATACCACCATAGTTTGCAACCCTTGAGAAAGACAGTCATATTCTGAGACCATGCATGATAGGTAGTAGGACAATCCAAGATAACAGTGATAGGACGTATAATATCTCATTCATTTTCTTGAGCCATAATGAAGAAAATGACCAGAAAGAGGAATTTAGAGACCTCAAACGAAGAAATGGAGCCCAAAAATGGAATTTATGTGAAAAACTGAGCAAGATAAGTCCTGTAGAAAAATATTGATTTTTGGTCAAAAGTCAACAGTCAATTGTTCAAGTCAACGATTAGCAACAAAAAAGTCAACGGCTGATGTGTGATGACGTAATTTGATGGCGCGGATGCTGACATAAGCAGAATGATGTCATCCTAAGGTTGACGTGGCGTGACGCAAATCAGATCAAGATCGCGTGTAGGCGTGTGGCGGTGTTATGACTGGCACGTATGGCTTTCTTGTGGCGCATGGCTACGCGTGGAGCATGTATTCATGAATTAGAAACTTCAGGCAGCGCGTGTGGGTGCGTGTCTAGTGATTTCAGACTATTCTTGGTTGGGTTTTGCTCGGATTTGGCCAATCTATCATGCTATGCCTTTGCTTTGGCAGTTTGATGAACAAAGTGATGAGATTTGAGCTTTGCAGGGACTGTTGGTGTGACGGTGGTAACTCACTTCTGACAATGGCTATTGGATGAAGGTGAGGGTAGCAGAAGAACACCGAAGATAACCACAGGTACCAGAATGTTAGAGTAATGGCTTTGATACCATGTTAAGAAAATAAGGTGAGAGAGAGAAAGACTGAATAGTCTGTATATTGATGTATATTCTATGTGAATAACACTGTACAATAGAAAGCCTTATATAGGCTAAGTATGTGTAAAATACAAGTAATATGAGTATACTACAAGTACAGTATATTGGGTTTAGCCCAATGGGCTAGGCTAAACTAAGCTATATACTAACATAACCAATGGGGAGCAAAAGTAGCAAATATAATAACTCAAATGTGTTGAAGCTTCTCTCAAATGATGATTTGAAGGATGATTATATTGCCCTACTTTTTTTGATTTTACTGAATGTAAGAAGGCCTATTCTTTATGTTAACTACACTCTTAATTGAACTTCTAGTAATTAACTTTACTGATCAATGTGGTGCCGGATGTAATAGCTTATTATGTCAAATTTTCCAAATCTTATTCATCCCCATGTTTTATTAGGGCTACGCAACTAATTTGCGCATCATGGTTTTTTTTTTTTTTTTATTACACTAAGTAGCAGTAGATTCTTAGCTCTAAAACCATAAAAAAGAAATCATCTTAGAGACCATTAACTGGAACCCGTATTGTGTCAAGACCATGGTGTCAAATCCATGAGATCCAGATTGTGAAATGGTTAAGGACGACAACAGTGGTAGGTGACTTGTAAGATGATAGCATATCTATGATAAAAACAATAAAAACAAACAAACAAAACTTTGAGCATGTGCTCCTATACATTGGATACAAAATGATATAACTATTTTAGGATATGTTTTTGTGCCTGTGTTGCCTCTGATGTATAGGAGCATTGAAGGGAAGCCAAAACCAAAACAAAATCCAAGAATCAAATGGGAATGTTAGAGCAATTGCATCAGTTGATGCAAATTTTCCTTCTATTTTGCACAAAAAAAGCTACTTTTTCTATTTTACAAACCTATTTTTACAAAACACCTACATCAGTTTATCTATTCTACACATTTATTCAATAAAATATTCATTCTTTTACAATTTTTTATTACTCTCCTTCACCACCCCTCTCTCTCACAAACCAACACTCTCTCACAAACCCAGACCCAACACTTTCTCGCAAACCTAGACCCAACATGCAAAGAAAAGTAGCAGTTGTTTTCGTCGGCGTGCGAGCTTCGTTGTTTTCGTCAGCGTATGGTTCCGGCGGTTTGGTGATCGAAATGGCTTGCTTCTTGGATCGGTCTTCTTATGTTCGTCTTAGCACTGAAGATCCAGGTCCTTCAAGCCTTTTTTGTTGTTAATTTTCTTTATTTCTTGTTTGGTTGGTGAGAAAGTGGTGGAAAAGATTAGAAATAGAAGGAAAGACGATCGGCAACCAAAGATCTATTGATTTTCTCTGTGTTTGGTTAATTTTTTTTATTTCTTGTTTTCTCTGTGTTTTTCTCAACAACCAAACAAATCCTGTGTAATACTAATTTCTTGTTTTACTTGATTTTGGAAGAAATTTTTTGATGTGGTGTTCTCTGTTGATGCATGGTGTGGCGTTCTTTGATGATCGACGGTAGTGAGAGTGAGGTGAGAGTGAGAACAACCAGAGAGACAAAGAGAAGGAGAGAAAAAAAACTAACAAAATAATAAATGCAAGTGCTATAGTAATCGTGCATATATGCACGGTTACTGTAGCAATTGTGCATAAATGCACAATTTTACACTCATTGATGTGGGTGTTTTTTGGCTCAAAATGTGTAAAATGAGCACTTTTTTCCATTTTGCACAATTTTGCATCAACTGATGCAGTTGCTCTTACTGTTTCTAAATATTTCAACAGGACAGTTGATGCTAGAACATCTGTGACGGGTTCTTTGACAGAGTTGATCTACCTTCTTTGATAAAGTTGATCTACATCTATTTCATGATATTCAATTCTTTCTCTTTCATAGCATCTCTCATTTGGTCTATATGAAAATGACATGCAATTAATCACGATTTGCCACATAAGATAGTTGTAAAAATGAGTGTAGAATTGCGTTGCACCAAAATAAAATAATGACTTTCATGTTCTTCCTAACTAGTAAGTGCTCGAATAGTTCACATTTCCATAAAACTAAAAGAACTCGCATCTTACAATTAGTTCCCAACCATACGAAACTATACACGTAATTTACATACTAAATATGTTGGCTCTTAGGTGTTTGACGTGGATATAAAATATTTAAAAAAAAAAAAAATCTAAATGAAAGGTATTAATCAATTCTATCAAACACAGATTCATATATAAGGTCCTTTTAAGAACAATTTTTTTAGTTTTTGTTTTTTCCTTTAGATAAAAATTAAAAGTTAAATTAAAAAGGTTAATTATTTTTTTTTGCTAAAAATACTATGAAAAAAAGTTAAAAGGGAGGTAAAAGTATATTAAATGTGGGATCCATAAGTAGTAAAGTTATCGTTGGCAGAAACACAAATATTATTGTTGCCAATGGTGAGACTTGCTGGTACTGTTAGCTTATTTTGGTTGTTTTTTTCTGCCTTTTGGCTTATTTAGCTTATTTGTGGGACCTCTAAATGGTTGCAATTGCTGCATAATGTGTTATGTGGCAACTAAAAAAAAAAAAAAAAAAGCAACATGTGTCAAAAGGTCATGTACAATATAAATGATCAGGTGAACCTTTAGATACTTGTCACTTTATGTCTGAAAAATATGATTACATTTACTTTGCATAGATTGAGTGAAGAAAGTATTATTGCTTGTTGCTCATATTTAATTACAGTTGGTTGATTAATACATAGTGCTCCAAATCAAATTACTTCCAACTTTATTTGTTCTTCGGAGAAAAGAATTTAGTTATATGAGTAGACTCACTTACAAATTAACGTAACAAACCAATGCTTCATTCATTTGTTTCAAAAATGCAAAATTCAAAAATTAATATTTGAACCATAAATCTCATCCCAACTTGATCCCAAAGGCCCAAACAATATCACTTGTTAATTTTGTTAGGTTAAATTTTTCATCCTTTGGTCAATTGTCCTTGTAAATAATATCAAAATTAAGAGTTGAAATTAATTTGATTTTAAAATTTCTACATTTTCTATAATAACTATTTTTTTTTTTACTTGAATTCTATTTGCCATATTAATTAATTTTGTTAAAAATTAAATGAAGAGGACATTAAAGTATGATTTTTTTTTTTGAGGAAAGATTCAAGAATGAATTTGATTTGATTTCAAATTATTTATTTATTTTACTTGATTTTGAAATTTGAGAAACTAAATTGTCAAAATTAATAGTTGACAAAAATGAGTACCAAATTGAACTTTACCAAATAGTTGAATGACAAAAATAGTAATTTAACATTTTTTACAACATTCAATTTCAGTTAAATCATTTTAATAAATAAAAAAAAAATGTAACAAACCCCAAATTATACCTCAAGTATTAAGAGATCAAATAACTAAACGACATAAAAGAATTAAAACCTTAAAATCCATTTCTAACTTCATCAAATTAATGCTTGCTTGGTTAAGATATTTCAAACTAGGATTGCATTTTTTTTTTTTTGGGAAACCAAACTCAAACTTCATTCATTCATGAATAGAAACAGAATCCAAATACAATGCCTCCAATGCTGGAGGAGGTGACTCTTCCAACCGTACAATATCCTTATCTACATGCCAAGCATAACGGGCTAAAGAGTGTGCAATTGAATTCACATTTTGGCGAACACAGCTCATCTCCCCACGCCTAAGGCCCCTTATCAAATACTGAATATCATCATAGACATTACCTAGACGAGACATATTATACTGTGGCGAGCGAATGGCCTTCATCATTTTTGTGCTGTCACCCTGAATCACCAGGTCTGAGAAACTAGCTTTAACCACGAACTGTAATGCTTTCTTGCACGCCAATACCTCCGCCTTCTCACTATCTATTACAGCAGGACCTTTAGATGATAGCGCTGCCATGACTTGGCCTTTATCATTCCAGATCACCGCCCCAACTCCAAAAGTTGCCATATCTGCAAAAATCGCAACATCAAAGTTGAGCTTGTAAATCCATCCATCAAGTGGCTACCACTCTGGAACTGCCAAATGGGCTTGTGCTGCATTAAACTCTTTGATATAGTCTCTAGCTCTTGCATTAAGCCAAGAAGGTTCCAGTAAATTGCTACCATATATATGTGAGTTCCGTTGATTCCAAATCAGCCAGCATTGGACCAAGAAAAGTTCAAAGTCATCCGTGGAAAGCTTGGGCATCAAATCTGCTAATAGCTGCATTATATCATGTTGGCCACTCAAACATTTCTGTAATTGGATTGAACACCCATCCCACACATCCTAAGTCGCTCCACACTTCAAAGTGCATGAATCATAGATTCTGGATGTCTTTGACAAATGTTGCAACTATGATCTTCGATAATTCGTCACCGAACCAGATTTGCTCGAGTTGGCAATATATTCTGACATGATCGCCATCCAAAGACCATTTTTTTGTTTGGCACATGGAGTTTCCATATCTTATCCCAGACATGGCAATTTGACACTGGAGCTGAGCTCTCACCCTCACAGCTTGCTTCTTTTAACAGTAATCTAGCGATATGGTAACCCGACTTCACAGAGTACATCCCATTCTTATTATGCAGCCGTAGCAATACATCTGGTACATACCTCCGGCTTAGTGGAATTCTCAAGATCGCCTCTACATCAAACCAATGAAACACCGTAGCTACCAACTCCTTATCTCATTGATAATTTCTCCAATCAATTAAGTCTGAGACCTTCCATTCCCACTCCACTTCATCTGGGGGTATGGGCACCTTATTTGATGGATGGTTTGGAATCCACTTGTCATGTATTACCCATATGGAAGAACCATTCCTCACTCTCTCGCAACATCCCCTCTTTAGAATTTGTTGACCAGCAATTAGACTTTTCCAGATATACGATCTGTTTGGGCTATTAGATGCTTCCAGGAAGCTACATCTTGGGAAGTAATTTGCTTTGAAGCAATTGTAGAGAAGTGATCCCTAATCCTGTAATAATCTCCACCCTTGTTTTACCAGTATAGCAAGATTGAAACTCCTTCTATCCCTGAATCCCATCCCGCCTTCCTTCTTTGACAAAACCAATGAATCCCAGCTCTTCTAGTGAATCTTCTTTTCATCTCCACATTGACCCCACCAAAACCTAACACATAGCATTAATCTCATTGCAAAGCTTCATTGGCAATTGAAATACCCCCATTGTGTATATGGGAATTGATTGAGCCACTGTCTTTATCAATACCTCCTTTCTAGCTCTAGATAGCAATCTCCCTTTCCACCCCTGTATTTTTTTCCAAAACATTTCCTTAAGAAAAGAAAAGGCTTGGTAATTGGACCTACCAATTAATGTGGACAAACCCAAATAGGATTCAAACTTCTCCACTTCTTGCACTCCCAAAGCATTTTTTATCCAACCCCGTTATGCACCTGTAGTATTGCCACTAAAGAAAACAGAGGACTTGTCCAAGTTGATACATTGCCTAGAAGCTATTGCATACAACTGGAGAATATCGGTGATGAACTGTACTTCATCCTACTTAGCTTGGCAGAATAGAAGTGAGTCATCGACAAATAGCAGATTTGATATGCTAGGTGTTGTTTGGCATATGGAAACTCCATGAAGTCGTCCCTCCTCTTCCGCTTTAGCTAGCAATGACGTAAACCCCTCTGCACATAAAAGAAACAAGTAAGGGGATAGAGGGTCTCCTTGACAGAGCCCCTTAGATGGCAGAATATTACCATATGTTTTACCATTAATACGAATAGAGAAGGAAGTAGTGGTGACGCAACTCATGATATGATCAGGCCTCACTTCAGGAAAACCCAGCTTGTTCATCATGCCCTTGAGAAAGGATAGCATTGAAGTCCCCAATGCAGCACCACGAGCCTTCACAAAGGAAGACAGGTGCTTCAAAAGTGCCAAAGATTTCTGTTTTTGACACTCTTCTGGCCATCCTTAAAACCTCGTTAAGTACCACTCGAAAAAATCATCTTCCACCACCTTAGCCAGTACATGGTTCTCTGTGTAATTTATCACTTCCAAAAGCACCTCAGATTTCCAAATCAGTGCTAAGCCTCCTCAAGAATTTGGTTTTTTAACAATCAACTTTGTTTGGAAAAGGTAGTTCTCTGCATTTTTTCTCAAAACCATCTTTATCCAGTCTTGTTTCCATCAAAAAACAAACTGTGGGAGCTTGATCCCTCACCAACTTGTGAAGGCTATGAACTGTCCAAGAGTTCCCAAGCCCTTGGTAGTTCCAACTTAATAGCCTCATTGTGCTCGGTAAGGGTGCTCCAACACCCCCCGCCATTTCATCTGGTTGAGAATCATCAACAAACTTACTGCGTTTCCCCACACATTCTCCTTCCTCTTTTTTGAATTCATATAACTCTACCTATGTTAATTACTTTCCCAGTATGGAATTACCTCCTTCTTTAATAAGTTCAATCGGCCCATACTCCATACGTGCTAGCCTAGTCCATGTGCATTGTGTTTTTGGGCCCTAAACCCCATTACTCTTATTGGTTTCTTGCACGTGCTTAAAAGCCTTTAGTGAGCCCGTATCTCCCAAATTTGAATTTGAAACCTTAGTGACTAACATGAGATAACCCATACCTTCAATATCAATATCTGTCATAGTAGAAAATTCGGGATTAATTTGCCCACTATCCGGATTAATCCCTAAAGTCAAGCTGTTTCCTTCCCCACGTTTGTCACCTCGTGCCCTAGGGTTTGCATCAATTTAAACACTGCCCACCACCATCTCCTCTCGACTGCTTAATTTAACTTGCCGTTCATCATCATTCCCAGCCCCTTAAGCTGAATCTTGGCTGGTAGAGTCACTTTGAGAAGGTGAACATGCGCAGTATCCAGTTGCTTTCAGCCAGTCCCCATACTGACATGTTACCTCAGCACCATTCTTTGTTAAAGCAAAGTATCGAGCATAGTGCTTAATATCGTGACCAAGTAATCCATAGTAATGAAAATATATGGGAAGACACTCGTACTTTAATGTAACCCATGTGCTTTTCCCATCCAATCTAGCCAAGAATGCACCTCTACGAATAGGTTTAGCAATCAGTAAGGTCACCTTAACTCTTATAAAGAGGTTCTGGACCTCATGTTTCTATCTTTTCTTGACATCTTCCACTGCCCCTAATTGGCTACAAACCTCTGCTGCTACTTTTGGGGAAACCATATCAAACAGTGCCCCCTATATTTGCACCCACAAGGAAACAACATCGAACTTTACGTTTTTAGCAGCCATTCTCGTTTTCCATTTGAGCAACTATTAGGGACATATTGATGTAATTGGATAATCATTTGACAAAATGCACTTTACTTATAATTGGGTAGATCTAGGATGGGTTTAAGACTTTATGAAACATTTTGCTCAAGTCAAGTGTTAAAGCCATGAAGATCTGACCAAGAAACAAGTGAAGAAAAGCTATTCATTAAAGCTCAATAAAAGTCTTGACAGAATCCTTTCTATTGAGATTTAAAGTTAAAGCTCGACACAAGCTGTTTCTGTCAAAACTTACGAAATTAGAAATTCCATATCTGATTTCTGGCTCATGCTAAAATATTTGTATAGGGTTTCTTTTCTCACAACCCTAAACATATATAAGGCTTATTTTAAAGGCCGTCGTGCATGCAGATAGTGAGCTAGTTTATTATTCTCTCTGAAGAAGCTACTGCATCTTTACGCCAAGGGTTTTGTGACCAAGGAGTTTCCTAATCTTCATTGTTAATAAAGTGAAGAACTTTGCAACCAATATCTTCTTCAAGTTGGTGGAGTTAGTCACGTACTGGGATTCGTGCATCATTGGTTAGTCACATATTGGGATTCGTGCATTGAACGGAAAGATTGCCACTACAATACAAGTCCAATTAGTTATTGGGGTAAGAGTTCAACTGTAAGTTGGTATTTTAGGATAGGCCAAAGGGTTTGGTAAGATTCCTTATACTTGTAATCGCTTGTGATTGATAATAGTGGATTCTTGAAAGTGGTGACTTTAAAATCACCCGATGGGGTTTTGCCTCGGTGGTTTTCCTCATTCATAAACAAATCACTTATGTCAAATTTATTTTCCGCTACACTTAGTATAATTGGTGATTTGTTTATGCCTCCACACTTTGCATGTTCAATTGACTTAATTATTTAACTTGGGTAATTAATTAATTTGCAATGGGTCAATACATTTTTGCCCTATCAGCAACATTAAGGCTTGGTTATCAAAGGTCCATGGTCCACTTCTAAGAACACAGTCCATATCAAACTCCGACTGAAATTTGAACTAGAAAAGATTTGACCCAACCTCCATGATTTGTACTTTATTCTCCAGACCCCACGCTCTCTTCAACATTCTCTGGGCTGCTCTTTTGTTGAATGTTTTACATGTGAGAAACTTCCCAATCAAGCTCTGAGAACAGCTCTTAATCTCTTCCTTGCAACCTTCATCTGAAAAGGATATGGCTTCTTCTTCTTCCGTTGTTAGTTTCATATTCTCCAAAATATTAATCATGTCATCTACCATGGTATAAAACAATGCAAAAGACAGACCTTTAGGTAAACCTAGGGAGGGAGAGATTCGTAGTGAAAAGAGAGAGCTCCTAACAGAGAGGAGATAGGTTAAAATGGAGCTTTAGTGCATGTTTTTGACATATCACATAATCATTAATATCTATCTTTAGGTAACCTAATGTTTTATAGAGGTCAACATTTCTTAAAATTAATTAGCAAAACGTGATTTAAAAAATACAGATTTTTTTTTTGGGGGGGGTGGGGGGATAATTCAATATATAGGAAGGGGGAATTTGAACTGTTGCCCGACAAACAAAATTAAGTCTTCAAACACAGTACACATTCCAATCAAGTTTGCCTACTTAAACCCCTTCAAAATTTGAACTCTCACCCATATATATAATCAACCACAGTGGAAATGAAGTCCCTAAACACATTTTATATTCAACCAAACCAATAACACAAAATCCCAAAGTGAAGTTCACAAAACAGAAACTCTGAACTACTCACACGGGGTTTTGCTGCCAACATAAGAAAGAAAAGCTGCAACTTCCTTGGCTCCCATGAGCTTCCAATTCCAGTAGGTAGTACCAAAGCCAGTGATAAAAGAGTGTTAAAAGAGTGTTCACAAGCACTAATATAAATGCCAATATTGTCAACACTAGTACAGACCATTTAAGTATTAATTTTGCATGTAACATTAATTGACAAGGGTGGTGGAGATAGAAGAGCGGTCTGCACCTTCACTAAGAGGCTGTAAGAAGTTTCTAGTCATGAAAATTATACATTTATTTTAGGTTTACATTGTATTATTGATGTAAATCTTACATTGTAAACTAAACAAACATATACAATATTGTTATACATATTTGTAAAAAGTATATAATATTGTACATTTTTTGTAAATGTGTAGAACATTGTATATATTTGTTTAGTCTACAATATAAGTCTTACATTGTTTTTTTTTTTTTTTTTTTTTTTTTTTAGAATACTAAGTATTTTTAATACACACACGGGGAAAGGGGAGAATGTCTTAAAGAAACTTACAGTAGTGTATTAGTCTACAATATAAGTCTTACATTTTTTTTTTTTTTTTTAGAATACTAAGTATTTTTAATACACACACGGGAAAATGGGAGAAAGTCTTAAAGAAACTTACAGTGGTGTATATCCACAAGAGCCTATAAGTCTTACATTGTTAATATAATGTAAACTAAGAATTTTTCATTATATATTTATTTTATTCTAATCAAATAAACTCTTTTTTTTTTTTATATACTGTATCTGATTAATAAAGACACTACCTCTCTAACCTTATACAAATAAATAAAGACACTACCTTTTAAATAAAAAATAAAATAAAAAAATTCTTTTTTCAAGTAAATTTGATTATACTACATATCTACAATAGGTCCATGAGTCAGATGTTCTATAGCCTAGCACATGGGATACCTTTTTATTTTTTATTTTATTTTAATATATAATAAATAAATAAAACCCCTTTAATTTAGACCCTCAAAAAAATCACCCACATCATTGATCATTCATCTTCAATACGGCGAGTCGTAAAAGCTGTTGATTTATAATGCTAAAGTAACCGACCTGTCGTTTGTTTACTGCTATTAAAAATGCAGTTTAACCAGGCAATTTTAAAAAAGGCGTGTCGTAGCGCCACTGCCACCGACTCAAGTATAGCGGTCGCTTGGGTTTTAACTATTAAATACTCTCCGTCCCAGAGCGGGATTAGGAATTCGTGATCTAACTTGATATATATATATCAAGTTGCTATTTCTCTCCTGAGGAAATAAAAGAAAAGCCATAGTTTCCTTTCTTTCTTTGTGTGTTTAATTACTATTATTGTGCGTCTGATTGGGTTCAACAATGAGGAAGGAGAAGGCGTTTTTGTCTATGTTGGAGGACTTGAGTCATCATGATATGGAGGGTCATACTATTGCTCCCAATTGGCATCACTTTGACGCCTTGGTTGAGGTTTCATGTGCAGCCATTGAGAAATTTCACAAGTTTCAGAGGTTGATCCAAGAAAGGGCTCTCAAGAATCCAATTCTTGTGCAAGAAAACACACTCAAGAACTCGGTTTTTGTCCAAGAAAAGATCATGGGCTCTGCTTTTCCTGTTAAAGCAGATGGAAACAATGGTAGAAGAAAGTGAGAAAGATTTGGTACTGATGGGGATGATCAAGATTGGGGTTTGGGTTTGGAAGCCAAGAAAAAGAAGAACATGATTCCAATCAAGAAATTGATACCAGGTCAGAACCCGCCTCTCTATCTACCCAAAGAGTTCCAGGATGTGATCAAATCAATGGATGGGCGTGATGAATTGTTGGTAATACAAAAGTCCCTGTTCAAGACTGACTTAACTGAGGGTAACAGTCGGTTGTCGATACCTTTGAGACAAATAGTGAGGATGGATTTCTTGACTGAGGAAGAGAAAGAGGAGCTTAGAGCAGGGCAAGAAATCTCAGCACGACTGATCGATCCCAAACTCAGGATTGGTGATATAGTTTTGAAGCAGTGGGACATGCCAAAGGATACTGGAAACATGAGTTCAACATATGCACTGAGGACCTATTGGATAATTGGAACTAGGGGTGTGTCGGTTCGGTTTCGGTCGGTTTTCTAAACGTTGGCCAACCGAAACCGAAATTTTCGGTTTGTGAAATTCTCAACCGAAACCGATCGAAATAATTAGAAAACCATCGGTTTCGGTGGTATTTCGGTTTCCGTCGATTTCGGTCGGTTTTCGGTTAAGCACATGGGGCTATCTATTTTTCCAAAACTCTAAGCCAACATCACACATCACAGTCACAAAAAGAAAATAACAACTCAACAGAAAATAACAACTCAACATCACATTTTTTTCAATAAGAAAATAACATCTCAACATCAGATTCACAAAAAAATAGCATTGATTTAGTATTAAACAAAACCCAAAATACAAAAAAAGAGAGAGGGTTATCAAGAAATTAAAAAGAGACTAGAGAAGGTCACCGTGAGAATGAAAAGATCAAGCCGCGTGGGGAGGCCGGCGTGTGAAGGCATGTGGAGGCGGCAGCAGAGGCGTGAGGCGTGAGGCTTGAGGGCGATGAGGGAGATGGGGGCCGGCATGCATGAGGGAGGGCGATTAGGGAGATGGAGGCCGACGTGCGTGAGGGAGATGAGGGAGATGGAGGCGTGAGGGCGATGAGGGAGATGGAGGCCGGCGTGCATGAGGGAGGGCGATGAGGGAGATGGAGGCCGGTGTGTGTGAGGGAGATGGAGGCGTGAGGCGTGAGGGAAATAGAGGCCGGCGTACGTGAGGGAGGGCGATGAGGGAGATGGAGGCGTGAGGGAGATGAGGGAGATGACTCAGATGAGGCGTGTAAGTGAAAGTGGGGTAGGTAGGGTAAGGGTAGGGTTTTTTTTTTCTTTAGTTTCAATTAGTTTCTGTTTAATTTAATTAATTTAAGTTAATTAGTTTAATTTTAGTTAATTAATCTAGATTAACTAATGGGCAGTGGGATTCTTTCAAAAAAAAAAAAAGGCAGTGGGCCTGAGTTATTTTGGCAAGGCCAAGCCCACGTTTAAATACCTTATATTATATATATTTAATATAAAATATAATATAATAATATATTTCAATTCGGTTCGGTCGGTTCGGTGCATTCAAATCTGCAACCGAAAACCGAACCGAAATTTTCGGTTTTTTATATAATAAAACCGAAACTGAACCGAACTGAAACCGAACCGAAATTTTTGCAACGGTTCGGTCGGTTTGAAGTGGTTTTTTCAGTTCGTCGGTTTTTTGCACACCCCTAATTGGAACAAAGTTTTGAAGTCAAATAAATTCAAGATAGGTGATTTAGTGCAAGTTTGGTCATTCCGGGTTGGCGAACAAGCTTCTGATGCTCCTTCTTCTGGTATAAACAAAGGACAACTCTGTTTTGCTCTTGTAATGGTTGGGAGAGCAAAAGGTGATAAAACAAATGCATGAAACTATAATTGTTTTTTGATTTTTTTAATTTTTAATTTTTTATTTTGTGTTCAAATTTTGTAGTGGTCTAGACATCCACTAGCATGGGGTTTATGGATTGGTCGTGTCTAATGTGGTGGCTCATACACCTCTTCATCTTGTACTTCATTACTATTAAATCTAGGTCTTCTTTTTTTAGTAAATCTACGTATAGTCTGTGTTCTTGAAGAGGACCAAGTAAAAGGAAGGAAAAAGTAGGGAAGTCATGTTCTTATGTTCATTTATAGTTTTTAGAGAAATAGAAAATTGGCTCAATTAAGCTGAATAGTAACAAGGCGGCCTAACAAACTTTGAGGCCTAGGGCGATATATTTAAATGAGACTTTTTCGTTATTACTTAAATAATATTTAACTAGTTTTTAATATCATAAATTTTTTTATAACAAAAATCCATTCTTTTTATCTTGTAATATGCTTTTTTTTTCTTTTTCTTTTTTTGATGAAGAAATCCTAAAGCTATAAAAAATTTTACTACAAAAAACTTACAAACGATGTGGCAATGAATATTAGTAACACTTCAAGAAGATAATAAATAAGTAATTGAATGAATGATGTTAGAGATATTATAAATTTTACAACATGAGGCTTATAAAGATGTATCATCAATCACAAAAAGTAATTTAAAAATGTATTTAATAGGTTGTTGACGTCCACAAATCATATTAATTGTCACATCAATTTATAAAGGTTTTGAAGTAAAATTTATAGTATTTCTAGTATTTTCCTATCTGAATTATTTCTTGTGATTAGTTATACATATTTGTAAGCCCTATATATTTAAAGCTGTATTTTCACTAGCATTATTCAATTCTTTGGAACTTCTTAAAAGTAGAGGAAAAATGCAAAACTTTTTTTTTTTCTTATATCTCAAAAAAATATTTTAAAAAAAATATACATTTCAATTTTTGCCCCAAAATTTAGGGCCTTTCTCTAGTGGGGGCCCTAGGCGATTGCCTAAATGGCCTAGGCCTAGGGCCAGCCCTGAATAGTAGTCTTGGTCTTAACTTAGAGAAGGATTTTGTTTCTGGATCATATTAATGGGAAATATAAGTTTTTACTTTTAGGGTCCGTTTGGATACAGCTGAAAACTGAAAAATACTGTAGCAAAATAATTTTTAAATGTGTGAATAGTACCGTTGGACCTATTTTTAATGAAAAAGTTGCTAAAAAGTAAAATTTGTGGGTCTATGAACAGTGCACACCGGATATTGTTCATTGGAAAAGTAAAATATTGTGGCTACTGTTTAATGAACAGTAGCTGCAACAGTAAATAAACAGTAACAATTTTGGTTGAAACGCGTGAAAAAAAAAAAAAAAAAAAAAAAAAAAGAAGCTGAAAACGCAAACGCCCAACGTGGACGCGCAAACCAAACATACACTTAAGGAATCTTTTTTCTCTTCTTTTACGACGTTTTCTGAAATGTAAATAGTGCAAATATAATTGATGGATGTTCCCTAATGAGAGCTACAAGCCATGTAAGGTTGAATTGTTAGAAAAAAGTAATGATGTGGCGCAATAAGAATTTTGCAAAATTAAATGCAATCCTTTCATTATTATTTATGTAGTATAGATTAGGTCAATCATACATTCTTCAACATTACTGTACTCACACAAATGCTTTTAATTACTCTACTTCAATAGGTTTTTTAGGAGTAGCATAACCTACAAAATATAATTAGTAAAAATCACAAATAAGAAAAAAACTATAGACGTTTTCTGTTGTCAATCTTCTCAGACATCCTTTAGAAATTTCGATTTGATATTTTTGATTCTTGTTATGAACATCTCTTATGTTTATCCTCTTTTCAGGTGCCTTTGTTGAAAAATCCATAGTCAATTCCATAATGAACAACATACAATCCAACTTAGTATTAAAATTCACTTCACCTCTCTTTATCAAATTAGCACCTATAACTTTAATTACTGAAAGGGGTAGTGACTGTTTTACCCAAATTTTTAGGCTCAAATCCCTAGCAAACATTTCATCCATGGGATTATTTCTTGTGAATATTTCCATCAACAAAATGCCATAACTATACATGTTGTCGCGTGTGGAAATGATCCTTTGTGATCCATACTCTACAATTTGGATTAAATTTATTGTCAAAAGGTATCCAAAATTTTTATTTGATGGTATAATAAATAGCTTATTAATATTTTTTTTTTTATGAAAGCTTTGTGTGTGTAAACATAAAATTGAATTTTAGCCCAAAAAAAAAAAAAGAATTATAAGCTTGATACTTCACCTGGTGCCATATCACCAATAGTGGCTAGCATCATGGTTCGGGTCATAGAATCTTCATCACCTAATTATTTTGAAATACCAAAGACACTCACATGTGCAACCATATTTTTGTTTAGTAGAATATTGCTGGGCTTCAAATTACAATGAACAACAGGTAAAGGCAACCATTATTATATATGGTAATATAGTATAGATTGGGTAAATTGATGCCCCTAAGAGCATTCTCATCAAGGTTTGTAAAATTTTTAGCATATACCACCTCAAATCCCAAAATTTTAACTTTTAACAACTCATTTTACAACATACCCAACATCAAAAATTCTATATTTTTTAACATTTCATTTAAATATATATTTTTTATTATTTCTTTATTCTTCAATTATATTTCTTTCTCTTTCTTCCTCTCTGTCACTCTCAACCCACCCCATCCACCACCACCGGTAAAAAACACCAACCCAGCAAACCCATATCCATCCCAGCCACCACCACTGGAAAAAAAAATAAAATAAAAAATAAATAAACTAGCAGATGTTGAAAAACCCACGGAGACCTACAAATATTCACCACAAAACCCAGAAAACAACAGCATCCACAAAACCCAAAATCAGTGACCGACGGAGACCCACAGATTCACCACAAAACCCAGAAAAACAACAGCATCCACCACCAGAGATTCGAAGACAACACCACAAAACCCAAAATCGGACCAAATCTCAGTCACCACCGGAGATTCCAGAGAAGAAATCAAACCGAATCTTAGCCACAATCCACCAAATCATCCATCAATTGGAGCAAGTCTCAGCCATGATCCATGATCCACCACCACCACGATCCATCGGTGAGAAGAGAGGAAAAAAAAGAGAAAAAAAAAAACCACACAACCACGCCTATCTACCCTCAACGCCGATGCTCACGCTGGCCAAATACATAACCCACACAACCACTGCCGAATCAACCATCAAATCACAAACTAAAAAAAAAAATCCTCTGCGATAGAGATCGGCTTTCCTTGATGCTCCGACCTGGGTTTCGTCGGAGAGGGAGGCAGAACGCCTTTGGGTTTTTTTCCGCTTCTCCGGAGAGGAGATTGCGGAGGAGCGAACGGTGAGTAGAGGATGAGGGAGAGAGAGAGTAGAGAAGTGGTTGGAGAGCAAGAATGAGAGACCGGAGAAAGACAAGGAAAGAAGAAAGAAAAAAATTAAGAAGAAAAGAAAGCGGGCCCCACGCAATAAAATAATAATAAAACTTTTACAATTGGTGAACAGTGCGGTCTCAAATTTGAGACCGCACTGTTCACCAATGCCAAAAATTATGGCATTTACCATGTTTGATGTAAGTGGCTTTTTTGAGTTTGGGGTGTCAAATGCCAAATATTTGACACCCTTAATGAGAATGCTCTAATATATATAGTCAATCATATACCATTCAACACTACTGTTCTCACACAATGCTTTAAGCTACTATACTCCAATAGGTCTTTTTAAGAGTAGCAGTAAGCCAATAACATGATTTACAAAACATAATTAGTAAAAAGCACCAAAAAAAAAACTACTATAGACATTTTCTGTTGTCAATCTTCTCCGACGTCTTTTAGAAACTTTGATTTGATATTTTTGAGTTTTGTTATGACATCTATCATGTTTATCCTCTCTTCAGGTGCCTCTGCTGAACAATCCATGGCCAATTCCAAGATGGACAACATACAATCCAGCTTAGCATTAAAATCCACTTCACCTCTCTCCAGCAAATTAGCATCTATAACTTTAATTACTGAAAGGGGTAGCGATTGTTTTACCCAGCTTTTTAGGCTCAAATCTCTAGCAAACATTTCATCAGTAGGATTCTTTCTTGTGAATGTTTCCATCAACAAAATGCCATAACTATACACATCGCCGCGTGTGGAAATGATCCCTAGGGATCCATACTCTACAAGTTTGATTAAAATTTATTGTCAAAAAGTATCCAATATCTTTATTTGATGGTAAAATAAAATTGCTTATTATTATGATTATAGTTTTTTTTTTTGAGTGTGTAAACATTTAATTAAATTTTAGCCAAAAAATTAAAACAAAATAAAAAGAATTGTAAACTAGAAACCTTACATGGTGCCATATAGCCAATAGTGGCTAGTGTCATGGTTTGGGTCATAGAATCTTCATCACCTAAGAATTTTGAAATGCCAAAGTCACCCACATGTGCAACCATATCTTTGTTTAACAGAATATTGCTAGGCTTCAAATCACAATGAACAACAGGTAAAGAACAACCATGATGGAGATACTCCAATGATGATGCAACATCTATCATGATGTTCAATCTTTGTAGCATATCCAACAAGTAGTTATGAGAATATAACCACCTCTTAAGGCTCCCCTTGGGCATGTACTCTAGTACTAAAGCTTTAAAATCAATGCTACTACAGCTACTGATGATTTTCACAAGATTCCGGTGGCGAATTTTGCACAATACGTCACATTCAATTTCAAAACTCTTAAACCTTCCTTCTATATTCAAATTAAAAACCTTTACTGCAACATTAGTCCCATCTAAAAGTATCCCTTTGTATACCGAGCCAAAACTCCCTTCCCCAACTAAGTTACTGTCATCAAATCCATCTGTTGCTTGTTCAAGTTCTAGGTATGTTATTCTTCTCCATGTTGCTACAGGAATCAAATCTCCTTGACCTTTTAGTTTTGCATCTCTCTTTTGGTGTCTCATTAGAACAGATACAAGGACTAATGCAAGTATTGCTGCTATCATTGTTGGTAAGATATATCTTACACTAATTGTGGTGATTGTCTTTGATTTTCCAACATTCCTTGTTTCACAGGGTGGAACTTGCAATTGAGGTGGACCACATAATGCTTGATTTCCCATGAATGATTGAGCTGAGAATTGAGCAATAAAACCTCCAAATGGAATTTCACCACGTAATCTATTGAAAGACACATTGAAATATTTGAGACATTTGAGTTTCATTAGGGACTTGGGAATTTCACCTGACAAGTTGTTATTAGATAGATCTAAACGCACCATACTTATCAACTTATCAAATGACATAGGAATAGGACCTTCAAATTTGTTATGTGCTATAGAAAGGTTTACCAAAGATTCTAGATCTCTAATAGTAGGGATGACACCTGATAATTGATTCCATGATAGGTCCATATTTGTTACATGCTCCAAATTCCCAAATTCTGTTAGTAGATGGCCACTTAAAGAATTGAAAGACAAGTTTATTTGCAGTATGTCTTTAAGACTCCAAAGTGATGAGGGTATGGATGTCAACTTGTTAGAATTCAAGTACAACTTTTCCAGTTTAGAAAGACTTCCCCAACATGTTGGTATAGGACCCATGAGCTCATTATAATCTAAAAATAATTCAACCAAGTTGCTTAAATTACACATACCATTTAGGATGACTCCTTGCAATCTATTGTGTTGAAGATACAAACCTTGGAGTTGTCTCATTCCTTCAATTGTAGTTGGAATAGGTCCAGTCAGTTCATTGTCCTCTAGGTGTAGAGCCATCAACTTTCCTAAATTACCAATCTCTATAGGAATGATGCCCTTTATGCTGCAATCAAAAGCAACAAATTCTTTAAGAGAAGTAGAGAAATTTCCTATGGAAATTGGAAGGGTGCCATTCAATGGATTATCTGCTAGCACTATAGTTGTCAAATTTTTGCAATTTGTCAAAGATGAAAGAAAACTCAATTCTAGATTTGAAGATTCTCTGGTCAAAAAATTGTCGACTAAGTTGAGCCTCTCCAAATGCTTTAAATTTGCCAGAGTACTAGGAATAGACCCCGAAATATAGTTCATACCCAACTCTAATGCGGTGAGCTTAGAAGCATTTGAGATAGAGTGAGGGATTGTTCCATTTAGATCATTATCCCACAGGTAAATCACCTTAAGATTTGGAAGCCAATTGCCTATGCTTGATGGAAGATGGCCTGAGAGTTGGTTCATGTATAGACTAATGAATTCAATTTTTGAGTTATTGAAGATTGCATTTGGGATGACACCAGTTAAACTGTTATTGGCGAGAGTTAATTCCCTTAAATTTTGAAGATTCCCAATCTCGAGTGGTACTTCACCTACCAGAATAACTCAAAAAAAAAAAAAAAAAAATCATTAGTAAAAAAAATCATAAATATTTTGGATTCTCTTTAAAATATAGGCAAAAATGCAAAACTGACCCTCTAACTTTTACTTTTTTTCATTTCAGTCCTCTAACTTTCAGTTTTGTCAATTTAGTCCTCTAACTTTCAATTTTTGTCAATTCAAGGCTCCGTTACAAATCTGTTACTGCTGTCGTTACTACTGCCAAAACGACGCCGTTTTTTTTTTTTTTTTTTTTTTTTAATTCGAAAAAAAAAAAAAAAAAAAAAAAAAAAACATTAAGGGGAACGACCCTTCCCTAAATCAAAACAGAAAAAAGGGATTCGTTCCCCTTCACTGAATCAAAACGAAAAAAAGGGATTCAAGTATCAAATCCCTAGCTTTGAGTCCGAGAGAGAGAGAGTGAGCCGGTTAAGCAAAGCAGCGAAGAACATGTGCTTCTCCAAGCAAATCAAATGGTTGGACATTTGCCCCGATAAGCAAATCGCAAACAAGTATTTATTCGGTTTGGGTTTCCATTCAATGGTTCTTCGCTCGTTCTTGTTCTTCTGACCCACCTTGGCACACATGTCGAACCCGAAAGGAGGATTGGAAACATCGATGGGTTTGGAGCCCTGAGAGAAGTTTTCGGTGCAGTGTGGGGATAAGAGAATTTGTTGAATTTGTTTGTTCAATGAAATCTGGTTGAGCACAGCGAGGTTAAGGTCAGATTGGGAGTAATTGGAAGTGGAAGTGGAAGTGGAATTGATGAGCTCTTCTTTTATACCGGCTCACTCTCTCTCTCGAGAACTCAAAGCTAGGGATTTGATACTTGAATCCCTTTTTTTTCGTTTTGATTCAGTGAAGGGGAACGAATCCCTTTTTTTTTGTTTTGATTTACGGAAGGGGAACGACGTCGTCGTTCCCCTTAATGTTTTCTTTTTCTTTTTTCAGATTTTTCTTTTAATTCCGAATTATAAAAAAAAAAAAAAAAACCATGAAAACGGCGTCGTTTTGGCAGCAGTAACGGCAGCAGTAACAGATTTGTAACGAAGCCTTGAATTGACAAAAATTGAAAGTTAGAGGACTGAATTGACAAAACTGAAAGTTAGAGGACTGAAATGAAAAAACGTGAAAGTTAGAGGGTCAGTTTTGCATTTTTGCCTAAAATATACATCCTATGTATATGAGAAAATTTAATTACAACTATCATTAAAAGGTTGCATCTAACAATTTAGCGCCTTTGACAAGCTCACAAAATTAACAATTAAGGTTGCACTATATATCTATATCTATCTATATATGTTAATTAATATATATTATTATATATCAAAAAGTTAATGGTAGCATTTAGTGTTGTTATGCTTCTATTGAGTCACATCATTAATCTATTTTCTCCTCTCTCTCTCTCTCTCTCTCTCTCTCTCTCTCTCTCTCTCATTTTAACTATTTTTATTCTTATTAATTCACAACTTACTATTACATTTTTTCTGACGTTTCTCCTCTTTTTTACCTTTTTATGTCCCACTATTGTTTACTTTAATATCACTTTTTCTCTATAATTTTATCTTCCTTTATTTTTTACTCTTCTTATTCCTATCCTCCTACTATAAATTTGCAATTCTTTCTCCCATTTTATGCATAGTTTTCACACACACAAAATGTTATTTCTCTCTCTCTCTCTCTCTCAAAAATTTTTTTTTTTCACTTTTTGGGGGATTTTTTTTTCTTGCATCTCTACTTTAGGTGGATTAATTTTTGTATTCTTTGAAACTCTACTTTAGGTTGACATGATTTAGCTTTGTATTTTAAGTTGTCATCTTTTTTATTTTCTTTGATTTCATAAATGTTATCATATTGCATTTTTAAAGATAGTATATATATAAGAATATAATGTTATTTTATTACATAGGTGACTTAGATAATTTGGTGTTTATTATTATATCTTTTTTTTTTTTTCTTCTCATCTTATTTTCTATAAATCTATTATTCTCTCTCACTTTTTCTCATGAAAAAATGAGTACTCTCTCTCTCTCTCTCTCTCTCTCTCTCTCTCTCTCTATATATATATATATATATATTCTTGTAACTCCACTTTAATTAGGTTGATAAATCATTGTGTTTGTTATAACTCTATCTTTTGTTAATATATTTTGGTGTTGTATTTTTGAGTTTTCCATAACAAGTAGTCTCTCTTTCTAGCTCTCTTATAGTTTTGGATTGATTTTTGTTTGAATTAATACTTATTTATTTTGGAAGTAAGAACTTGAATTTGTATCAAAACACAATATTGATTATTCATTTGAGTGTGCCTATCAATTATTTAAGTAATATTAAAAATTAATTTTGTTATGAGTTTTTATTATCTTGATAATCCCCTTCAAGAGAATGAAAATTTTGAATAATTTAGTTGAAATTGAAAAAGTTTAGTTGTGTAGAAAAATAATAGAAAAACATAGCACACTATATATAACAAAATTTCGAAAAATATGGACCATCTTATAAAAGAATAATATCAATCAAACACACCCAAAATGATAGAATGATATATTACTAGAGATAGAAAGAAGAAACAACATATGCATTTGAATGTGCCTATCAATTATTAGAGTAATATTAAAAAGTAATATTTTTTATGAGTTTTTATTATCATGATAATCTCCTTTAGAAGAATGAAGAATTTGAATAATTTAGTTGAAACTTAAAAAGTTTAGTTGTATTGAAAAAAAAAATAGAAAAGCATAGTACACTATAACATGATTCCGAAAAATATGGACCACCTCATAAATGAATAATATCAATCAAACAAATTCAAAATAGTAGAATGATATATTGGTAGAGGTAAAAATATGAAAAATGAATTTGGAAATTGTTTAATTTTTAGGAAGATCAAATTATCTTTAACAAATTTTAGAGAACAAATTATACATTATACCACAATTATAAAATAATTATATATTCCCACCCATCGCGTGGGTCTACAACTAGTTAATTAATCTATATATATATATATATATATTAATAAGTAAAGCTTAGAGAAAGTTAAATTAGAATTTAAAATTAAAATCCAATTTTGCACTATGTGTCTAAATTTATATGGGAACCACACCATAATTATCCACTTATGTTTGTGCTATGTGTGCACTTAAGTTTTTTAATCTTTGTAACAAGTGAGTTAATGAGTGCAAACTACTAAGACTCTAATATTAATGAACTATCAAATAAAAAAATAAAAATCAATCACATGTATTCAATAAAAATCACCACACAATAAATATCACCACACGTTCTATCTTATTAAAAATTAGAAAAAAAAATTATCATAAGTAATATTAAATTTACTTAAGAATTTTAATATGTGACTAAAATACATGTACTTCTAAAAAAAAATTGACTAATTATTTATATTTTTATGATAAAAATTGTGTTTAATTTTAAATGTATCCATTTATATGCATGTGTTACATGCTTTTTTTAAAATAAATAATTTGAATAATTATTTATATTTTTATAATAAAAATTTTGTTTAATTTTAAATGCATCCATACGTTTGCATGGGTTACATACTAGTTAATAATAAAAGCTTAACAATTAATTTTTCTACTCTCTCATTATGTCATGTCATCAACCTATTTACAATAATTTCTCTCTCACTTTTAACTTTTCTTCATTTGTAATCGCATCCTTACTATTACACTTCCGTCAACATTTCACCTCCATATTATCTCTTTCTCCTCATTATTATCTACCTTGGTTACACTTCCTCTATCATTTTCTCTTCTTTTCCCAATATGATTTTCAATAAATTTGTTATTCCCTCTCCTAGTCAATCCATATTTTTCCCACATCTCTCTCTCTCTCTCATTTTTAACTCTTCTTCTTCGTATTATTCCCTACTTTACTAACATTTCCTTTAACCTTTCCCCTCTCTTTTATCTCTTTTTCTGCCCATTAACCTCTACCTTACTATTACATTTTATTTATCCCTTCGTCTTCCTTTTGTTTTCTTTTCTTCTCCCCCCATTTTCTTTTCTATAAATTTGCTATTCTCTCAACTATTCCATTCATATTTTCCCCACATATGATCTCTCTCTCTCTCTCTCTCTCTCTCTCTCATTTTTAACTCTTATTCTTTGTATTATTCCCTACTTTGCTAACATTATCCTTCAACCTTTCCCCTCTCTTTTGTCTCTTTTTCTGTCCATTAATCTCTACCTTACTATTACATTTCCTCTATCCCTTCATCTTCTTTATTTTATTTTCTTCTCCCATCTTCTTTTCTATAAATTTGTTTTTCTCTCAGCTATTCCATCCATATTTTTCCCACATATGATATCTCTCTCTCTCCTCCCTCTCTCAAAAGAATAAGGTTGCCCATGTTTCACATGAAGACAAAGTGGTTATTGTTGTGATTAATTAGGGCCTTATTAGAAAGAAACAGATGATCCATTTTTAATCTATTAAGGGGTAGATGGAAGTTTATGAGTTTAATCCATGTGGACATACAGCCTTTACTTGAATCCTAATTTCCTAAAGCTGTGTAATTCGAAAAATATGGTTCATAGCCACCTCTGGAATTTTGGACGTGTAGAAATTAGTGCTCTTTTTGTACCCAGTACGTAAGTAACGTACCCACTCAAACCCAAAAAAATAAATAAAACAAAATAAAAAACTTTTGTTCCCCGTTTTCTAAAATATGATAAGTAGGTCCGCCATTTTAACAGGAAATAGTCAAGACTCAAAAGATAAAGAAAAATTGAATTCTCGTAGTTAACAAATTATATGATAGATAAGAATCTTAAATAGCTAATTGTAGCTATATATGTTGACGAATTTATTTGTTTTAAAAAAGATTCTTAATAAAAACTCCTCTCTTCCTCTTATAGTTTTGCTTTTGATTTTAGTTTGAATTAACGCTTAATAGTTAGACTCCACGCAAAATACATGTGCTAAATGCATATTAAATAAAAAAGGTAAAATCTACAAATTTATTTATGAATTTTACCATTTTAAGGACCCCTAACAAATTTTAGGCCATAATACGGTCGGAAACATAGCGTAAAGATCATATATGAAAATGAGTAGTATGTTTGCCAAAGTTTGCAATTTGAATTACTACAATGCCACCATCTGTCAATCTATATCTTAGAAATTTGATTTGTAGCACCTTTTTGAAGATAAGTTGGGTCCAGATCTATACTAAAAGACTTCAAAATCGAGGTCATATCACTCAATTTTTATTATGAATTATTTAATTTTGATTGTTTTGTTTTTCTTAATGATTTATTTACAAACAATATCGATCTTTGGTTATATTGTTTTTCAATTAAATTCTTACCCTTTTTTCCAAAAAAAAAAAAAAAAAAATTGACCCAAAAAATTGTAACTTCGCATTAATCAATAACTCATGTAATTGTATTTCATCAAATTCGTTAGATTAAATTAATAAATTCACAATTTCTTAAAAGTTTTAACTTTTGTAGAATCAATATTTTAACATAGTAACAGAACAAAATGTCCTTGATTCAATACTCTATCACCACTTCAAGATTCTCCTCCACCAGCCTTGGAAGCATTGTATCACAATTCTTTATCTTTGAAAAATGAATGAAAGTTATGGCCGGTTTCCAAAAAAATAAAAACTCTATTACCACATCACCTCCCATTTAATAACCCATGTGAACGAGTTTATTAGGAAATGTAAAATACAAAGTCTAAAGAGTTTTATATAATCTATCTCTGAAATATATAATATATAACTGAAGCATAACAATTTTGTTATTCCTTCATCCATCTATTTTTAATTCCTTTTCTCTCCTTGACTTTTCTTCTCTTTATTATTCCTTAATCCTTAGCTTAAACTTACATTACCTCCAACATTTCCCCTCCCTTTTTATCTCTTTTTCTTCCTACCATTCTCTACTTTACCATTACTCTTCCTTCATTCCTTCCTCTTTCTCTATTTGGACTCTTTTACTCCCCATGTTCTTTTCTATAAATTTTCTATTCTCTATCTCATTCAATCCATATTTTTTCTACACAAAAAAACCTAATTACTCTCTCTCTCTCTCTATATACATATATTTCTTTCTTTAGGTGGATTTTTTTTTTTTGTTATTTCCTGCAACTCTACTCCAGGTTGATGATTTTTTGTGTTTTCATAACTCTATTTTGGATAGATACATTCTGGTTTTTATCTATTTATTTATTAAAATTCTCAATCACAAGCCATCTCTCTCCCTTAATTTTTTTGGAAGTGGGGATTTGCGTGTATATCAAAACACAACTAAGTATTTGAATGTGTCTACCAATTTTTTATTAATAAATTATTATGAAGTCTATCAATCTTTCATGCATGCCTTTTGGTTTCATTTAGTTTTAGCTAAGATAATATTGTAATTTTGTGATGAGTTTTGACCATTAAAATATTCTCCTTAAGAGAATGAGAATTCGGAATAATAATTTAAAACTTAAAAGTTTAGCTATATTAAAAAAAATTGAGGAAATCATGACATAGTATGACAAAAGTTAGAACGATATAGACCATCTCAAAAGAATACACTCAAAATAATAGAATTATATATTTGTTGAGACAAAGGGATATAAATCACTTATAGAACTGCTTCATTTTTAGAGAGAACAAATTGTTTTCAAAATTTTTAACAAATTATGCATTATATTATGTCAAAAAATAATTATACATGTCATTCATCACGTTTATGCCTATTAAGCCTTTATTCGGGGTTTTTTTGTACAAGCTTGACTCTCCACTCTCCGGTACTAGTACTCTTGTTTGCATAATCACCATAAACCAACATTTAGTTTGCAACAAATTTGTAGTGAAACTTGTAATACATATAACATTTGCTCTTTGAAAAAAGGTGACTAACATGAAAATTGTTACTTACTTCTCTAATTATTGTGGTCTTTCCAAAACCCACAATAGCATGTGTATACAAAATCCACCACGCTAATTGAAAGAGAAATTTATTCATACAAGTAATTTACTACTATTCATTTTTCTTACATAAAAGTAAGTTTCATGTATATAACTTATAGATTAAACTCATTTTTACGTGAGAAGAGAGCATAATATGTCGGATATACTAAATCATTTAACCTAATAGTTTTTAAAATTCCCAACATTAATTCTTTGAGCAAAGTGGGAAGTAGTATTGACATGAAGTGGTTATCGCCATACCTGTAAAGTTGTTATCATCCAGGTGAATTATCTTGAGGGAAGTACAGTTTCCTAAACTTCTTGGTATCCTTCCTGAAAATTTTCAAAAATTATTATACAAGTGATCAAGAGCCAACAGACTTAGCTTAACTAGTAATAGATTATGATCCTTTATTTTATCACTGGATTATGTTACTGCAAAGAACTTTGCACCAACTACTGCAACAATGTCAAATGATTGTGGAGAGTTAGTCACATCGAAAGATAGCTTCATGCACCTTGAAGTTAGCTACGTCAATTTGTATATTCATGCTAATCGAAAAGTTTACTAAGAAGAAAGTCCAACTGGGTTGGAGTTTTAAGCAAGGATTGATAGGTTCTACTATAGATAGGAATTTGGAATTGAATAAAATTTCTTAAACTTGTAATCTTAATTTAATAAAATATTTAGAAATTGTGACCTATATATCACTCGTTAAGATTTTTCATGTGAAAGTTTTGCCCATCATTACCATATCATCGTATTATTTTATTTTCTACTGTATTTAACTAAGGTCAATTTAAACCAACAATTATCTCATGCATTACATATATTCTCTTTCATAAGCGTTTAGCATATTTAGTTGCTATAAAAGGAATGGTGTATATATTTAATACATAAGATATTCTCTGTAAAGGAAAAAATAAAAAAACAGAATGGTGGATACTATAATAAAATAATTCAAGATAAAAAGTGGTAGATAATGAAGGGCATGGAACCTGAAAGCATGTTTTGTCTGAGATGAATTATTTGCAGTGACGATATGGTGCATGGAGTTACTGGGATAGTACCATTGAACCGGTTGTTATTAGCATACAACTCTCGAAGCTTAGGGAAGAACCAAAACCATGATGGTAACACTCCAGAAAAGGAGTTCGATCCAAAGCTGACAACTTGCAATCGACGCAAAGAAGCCAGCTCGTTGGGCAGAGAGCCATTAAAATTGTTGTTTTCAAAGGATAAATGAGAGAGGAACGATAGGTTTCCCACATGTGGAGCAATGGTTCCTGTGAGACCCATGTGAGAGAGATTCAGGGCAGTGACTCTAAGGTGTTTGGCACCGCAAGTGATGCCAATCCAGTTGCAAACAGAAATAGAGGTAGACCAGTTGGTTGCCAAGAATTTGTGAGGGTCATCAGTGATATGGGCTTGGAGAGCAAGAAGAGCTGATTGGTCTGTGGTGATGTTGGTTCTTACTGCCACAGCTAAGCTAGCCATAAAACAGTGCAACAACAGCAATGCGAAAAAGCGAAAAAAGGCCGAATTCTCCATGAGTTTTTATCTGTACGTAGGTTGAGATGCGAGGCTATTGTAGCAAACAAGTAAGGCTGGATGATGTATATATAAATGGTGGAAATCAACTTTTCTTCTAGTACATGGAAAAGGAAGGGAATTGCTAAGTCAACAGTCAATTTTTGTTGACTACTAGTCCTCATCCAAAAGATTTATAAAAAAAAAATTGTCTTTTCATTTGTTATATAAACCCTTTTATACTGTGAATATACATATCAATTTTTTACTATATATAATATTGTATTTTATATGCATACTTTATATATATATATATATATGTATATAAATTTTAATAATTTATAATTTATTAATAATACTAATAATCAATTTGTAATAACGATTCATAGATTTGTTATAAAGTAAGATGTTTTAGTCATGATTTTAATTTATATAGGAAAAAAGTTAATCAAATTGCTCTTAAAAATTATACTTCATATTCAAAAATTAAATAAAATTAACAAATTTGAAATTTTAATATTTGATGTGTGGTTCAACACATCATGCTTTTTTCTTCTTTGTTTTTATTTTTATTTATTTGTAATCTATATATACTGTAAACTACATTGTAGTCTCCTGTAGATTGAATCATTCAAAATATTGCAGACTAAGTGTAGCCCCTGATATTGTGAAACGGACTATAAATTCCAATCTAAAAGAAATAATTGAGGATCATGACATGGGTGATGGGGCACCTTCAATCAACTTTAGCTAAAGACTCAAAAATACTTTTAACTAAAGTTGCAAACTTCCATGCTTTTCTGCTCTCGACTTCTTCTGCTGTTCTGCATACCAACTTCCAGTCAATAAAGCAAGTTCCACGCGTTTCGCAACACCTTGCTCCCAAATAAAATGACTTGCATGTTCTACCTAACTAGGGCCGGCCCATAAACTAGTATATTTAGCCCGTCCCTTACGGCCCCTTATTAAAAGACAAACGGGGTGGGGGAATGGATTACACTTTTCAACCTAATCAATTTGCCCCAATTATACTTCACCCCTTAAATTATCAAAACACACGACTGACCTCAAAATTTCAAAAATACATTGACATCTGTTTTGTTATTAACTCTAATGGAATTTAGCATTTCTGTACAAAGGGTCTATACGATGCAGTTTATCAAAAGGATCTATACCATGATCAAAATTTTTGAGGGAAATTTTGAGAATGAGATCAAGGATTCTAAAATAAGTTTGATCTAAACCATGATCAAACTTAGACTCCAAAAATAGATTGAGGATTCTAGACTACTAGTTATCTACTTATCTATGTAATTTTCAGTTTCTAAAATAATAAAATGATAAATTTCTTATGTGGTTTTTTTTTTTTTTTTTTTTCAGTTTAAATAAAATAAGTGACGACTCTATATAAAACCAAGGACCTAGGGGGAAATGTAATCTATCCAACCACCATTTTTAAGAGGCACCAATGTGACTCCATATGTTTGCGCGGGTTTGGCTAACCAATGATTTAGTGGATTGAGGGCAAGGTCTCTCATGCCACAGTTGTTCCAAAAGTGTCATCAATAATGAAGAACCATGAAAGATTGAGTGTCTTTGAAGGAAATTAAAATTAATTTGAGAATGAGACCAATTTTGAAATTTTCTTTCACAAGCTAACAATCTTAAAATTTTCAAATTTTTTTCTAGACTTAGGACTTGACGTGCATGATCTCTTGTCCTATTTTGAGACCCAAAATACTTAGATTTTAATTTAAAACAATTTGAATTAGTGTGTCTAACAACCCCACTATGATGACAAACATGAATAGTCTTAGAACGACTATATTTCCTACGTGTAGGTCAAGATTTGACAATTAATTGAGACCTAAACTTAGGATAATTTGGTCGAATATAACCAACAACGCCGCAATGGTAACAAGTAGGGACAAATTCATATTTATCCTATAGCCTAGGAGGGGGTCTAGGCATGAGCTTAGTGGTTTGAATCTCATCTTCAAATATTTTACCCTTGTTTGTCCTAGTTACATAACCCTTTACTCTTTCTTATGATTCCTTTTAAATTGTGGATTATACACATTATATTCCTTAGAGTTAGGCTCTTTAACAAGCTTGGGACTAGTTAATTTTTCAAGTTCAGCTTTAGATTCAACTAGTTACTCTTCCAAGCTTTTTCTCCACTTGAGAGGAATACTGGTTTTTAAAATTTTAATGCAATTTATTTGTTTCATTAAATTTTACAAGTAATTCATCTTTTTCAGGTTTTAACCTTTTTGAACGCTTCCTAAAATTTCTTAGTAGTTTTCAAAGATTTAAGATAATTCCTTACGAAGAGTTTACATATATTCATAAAATCAAGAACATCAATATCATTGTGGTTAAGAACATCAAGACACTCAATTTTATTCATGACAATAGGGGTCAAGGATTACACTTCAGAAATTAATCCAATTAAAGTAAACCTGCTCTAATACCAATTGTTTGGGCAAATTAAGACCACTTGGTTGATTTTACAACGATATTAAGCAATTTATTAAATTAAGTAGTTATGATTCAGATTTCTAGGTTAATTATTAAAAATCAACATACACCATATGAAAAGCAATAAAGAAACCAACAAATAACACAACATATGGTGTGTAGGGAAAAATGATGGAATAACCATCTTAAAGTAAATACTATTGCGAGGGCTTAACCACCAACCCTGAGGAAAAATATATCCACTAATACAATATTGAAGGTTTTATAAACATAATAACCTTATTCTCATTTGCTACAACTTGCAATGCTTACTAACGTTACCCAACATAACTCTAAATCTACGGACTCTTCTACGAAAGACTTTTTGAAAGTGAACCTACCACTCACGACTTCAAGTATCCACTTAAAAATTTCATCTCCATAGCAAACCTTGGATAGCTCTATGGCTTCAAACTAAATCCACATTACGGAAGTTCGGTCCATTTCGGTCCATCTGGTCTACTTCAGTCTATTTCGGTCCTGACTGGTTCAATTAGGTCCATTCAATCTACTTCATTCACTTCGGTCCAATTTGATCTTCAAGTTCTTTTCTTTTATTTTTTTTGTCATCTATTTCCTAACTTCATGATGAAAATTAACCATAGAATATTTACGTACTTTCATGAAGATTAATAGAATATTTATTTTTTTATTATAATTCAAATATTTACAATTGATAGAAATAAACTATACATGACTTGGGTCCTAATTACAACCTAAGTAAAGAATTACAAAGCCTTTTGTTCTAGTTACAATCTATCAATAAATGAAAACTACTCTATAAGTTTTTGAGCTCATGAGTTGAATAGGTGGAGACTAGGGTTTTCTCTACAATTAGAAAAAAGCTTTTATGCCTTTATAACCTCTTGAAAAGTCATGCTTAATGGGTTTTTATATAGGCACTCCAATTAGGGTTTAAAAATACCCATATGTGCAGAAAACTTAATGAAAAATGCATCAAGGAAAAAAAATTTGATTTCCTGATTCTAAATCGATCAACTAAGTGTCAAAAAAGGTGTTGAGATTAAAATCTCAATCAATCGAGTAGGTGGCGATCGGTTCCAGAAAGTAGAAACATGCTTTTCTTCAAAAGATCTCATTTCTTCGTCATGGACTTACAAATCACATCAAAGACTTAACAAGAATTCACCCTTTTTTTAATAAAAATACTTAACTTTTTTGTCATGGATTGCTAACATCCAATCTTTTGAACCAAACACTTATGATCATTATAAATTTTAATAATTATATACAAATTGTCTAATCTTCTGTATATTTTTATAATCACCATTTTTATATTGTAATTTTCTAAATCTCACTTATTCTTTCGTAATATCACTTTTGACATCAAATTTCCTCCATTTAGCTTTTTCATTTAACATTTTTAGTTTAAATCAAGCATTGACAAATAATTAGAAACTTAACAATAATGACAAAGTCTTTGTCCCAATAAAAAATATTTCTCCAAGAGAATATTAGTATTATTTATTAAAAACTCTATGACTTGAAATCAACACCCATAACTCACCAAATAAGAGAGAAAAAACCTAAGAAAGAAAATATTATGGCGGCATTATTTTTTCTTTTATTAAAAATGGATAATCTATTTATATTATGTATCTTGATTTTTTTTCCTGAGGGTCTATTTGGGAAATTATTTTTTGGAGAATACTTGTTGGTCTATTCTTTTTTGGGCAGTGGGAAGTTCTAATTTTCTAAAACAAACTCTTAATTGCGGTGTCTAATATTTAAAAGATTGTAAAAACATTTTACATAATGGAAATTTTTTAAAATTTTGGGGACCATGGCCTTCAAGCCCATGCTTGGTTGTTAAGTATTTGTATCAATGTAAAAATTTATATCTATTTTAGCATAAGAACTTATTTTTTTATTTTACATAATCATTTTTTTCAAAATACCCACATCACTCATACGCACCAACTGAAAAAGTGAATTAAAACATATATAAAATACTCATTTACACATAAATAGAGTTGTATAAATTTACACGAATATTATAACACCTCTCATTTTATACAACTTTTCATAATCTGATATTAGTGATTTTTGAGATTATATGTGTAAAATTTAGTCAATATGATATTATACACAGACTGATACCAGTACTCTAATTCGACGTAAAGTATAATCGAAAGTACATCATTATTTTTTTAAGTACAATATTATGCTTTTTCCTGATAGTATCAGGCTGAACATTTCTAAAAACAATATGGTCAAATCCACTTTTTTATCTAATCCTCTTCTTTTTCTTTTTTCTCCTTAAATGGTGGGACATGTGAGTACTGAGTAGCAATTGCACTATTGCAGCAGTGAGAGAGCGTCCGAAGTTTTCGGCGAAAGTTTTGATTACTGTACCAAAAATTAATTAGTTAAATTATAGACTTAAGTCTTAAGCATTGGCGCGAAATTCCATTAACTGCATGGGTCTTTGTTATTCTTTATTTGGGACTGCAGTGCTGTGGTCTTTCTTGGCGGGCTGGCTTTAGCAGCTGGGCCTCTCTTTTGTATACTTTCTTACTTTTTTTTTTTTTTTTTGAGGAACTTGTATACTTTCTTACTTATTTATAAAATTTTCTATCTTTTATCTAAAAAAAAAGAGGGAACAAACAAGAATCATCAAAAATTTTATTTTTCAAGTAAAGAAAAATCTACAAACGCAAAAGATTTTGCAGTGCCAAGTCTCCAGTCAAAACGAAGTCAATTTAATTTATAAATTAAGCATATCTTCTTCTAGTTTAATGAATGAGTTGTCCTAGTAAAAAAATTGTTCATAAATAAGCTCGTGAATAATTAGACTTGATAAAAAAACTAGTCAAGTTTAGGTTGGTTTATGAGCTTGGTAATAAGTTTGATATGAACTTGAACAATTAACTCATAATTTACTAAGCTTCTAATTAATTGGATATTAGGACCATTTGTCTAAATCAAATGAACTTGATAATACACTTAATATGAGTTTGAAAATGTACTTGTATTAGATCTTAATCTCAAGAGTTTCATATTGAACTCAAGTTTGACTTAACTAATGAATTAAGCAAAGTCAAACCGAGTTTAAACTTTTGACGAGTTCAAACCCAAATATTGTTTTTAGGTTAGATTCAAGCTCAAGCTAAAATTTGAGCATTTAACATTTATTGTCGAGTCAAGTTTGAACATTCAATATTCAACAAAACTTGACTTGTTCAGCAAGCCCTGTGAAAAACTAAAAGGAGACAGCCAAAAAAAAAAAAAGCATTGCTTGCAAAGAAGAAAAAATTTTAATCACCAAGCAGGCTTGCGTTTGCCAGGCCCTAAGAGTGTAAAAAAAAAAAAAAAAAAAAGGCTAGGATTGCGGTGAACAATTCAAACCATTGGGGCCCATCGTTGCAATCTAGCACATTCTGGTATTCTACCAAGCTATTGCTCCTATGAACATGGGCCAAGAAAAAAACAGGTGGGGTCTAAAAAATAAAAAGTCTCAAGAAAACACAGTGAAAGCTCGTGACAAGCATCAAATTCGAATTTCAAGGCTCACTCACTCACCACACTCAAAGATGACTTATGTGAACAAGTCTGCGCATTTGTAGAAATAAAACTTTTGCAACCAATCCCAAAGTAACATGTGCTACTTAATGGGTTCTACTATTATTATCTAAAAACCAATGAAAATATTCTAAATGTCACTTAATAGAAATTATGAAGAATATTTAAGAGCTAGTTGCATTTCCACACGTGTTGATATTTTAATGGGAAATAACATAAGCGATCTAATTAAGAAGTGTCATGTGTTATTTTAAATTAAGACACATTGACTAAACAAATAATGTCATGTGCTCTTTAAAAAATAAAACAAGTAATTCCTTCCATTTAAATTACGACACATGTCACCAATGAGAGTCTATCATGTGTCATCACACCTCTCCAAGACTCTTATAAATAAATACTCTTTTTAGTCTTGTGAAGGCACATTTAGAAGTTTCGAAACTCCACCGGAATCAAACTTTAAGTTTTCGAGAACTTCAAGAACATCAACATTCAAATACGAAGAACATTCGAAGAGAAATCATTCAAATCCTCCTCTTAGATCTTAAAATTCTATTAGAATTAAGCTCCAAAGCTTCCAAGAACTTCAAGAACCTGAACATTCAAAACTCTTTTAGATCCAGCTCCATAGCCTTGAAGAACTTTTACATCAAGATTTTCAAATACAAAGAATATTCGAAAAACATACATCTAAATCATTATTTTAAGTCTCAGAGTTCTATTGGAATCAAACTCTAAAACTTTTAGAAACTTGAAAGACTTCAACTCGTCAGAACTTAATCAAATTCAAGCATCTAAAGCCTTGAAGAATTTCCACCACAAATCTTCAAAGACGCAGAAAATTCGAAAAATGTTTGAAAGACACAAAGAATTTCTAATAAGTGTACATCCAGAGATTCATTGTAATATTTTGTTACAAAGATCTTCACGTCTTCCAACCAAAGTAAAAAAATAAAACATTTAGGGTGCGTTTGTTTTGGGTGAAATTCACTTCCGGAAATGGTTTTCTTCATTTTCGGGTGTTTGGTTGCGCCGGAAAATGCAATTTTCCAGAAATCATTTTCAGTTGACTCACGGTCAAGGGTGAAAATGATTTACGGAATCATTTTCACTTCAAATGAATTCCGGAAAATGGAGAGAAAGAGAGACCATGAAGACAGAGAGAGGGAAAGAGAGAAAGAGAGCACCTTCAGCCCCCCGCCGAGGAGCCCAGACACGCCAGAGACGTCGCCGGCGAACCCCGAGCACCGTGCCGGTCTCGCCTTCGATCGCACTACCGCCGATCTCCCTGGCGATCGCCTTCGATCACCTCCGCTCGATCTCGCGATCTAGCCTTCGCATCGCGACTCGCCGTGAACCCAGCGCTCGATCTCGATCTCGATCCCCGAAGAACCTAGCGCTCTTCGCATCGCGCCTCGCCATCGATCGTCGATCGTCGTCGCCGCGCCACGTCGTCAATCGCCTCCTCTTCCTCGATCTCTCAGCTTTTTTTTTTTTTTTTTTTTTAAGTTTGATTGTTGTTGTTTTTTTTTTTTTTTTGATGAGCTGATTATTGTTGTTGTTGTTGTTGTTGTTGTGGTGGTGTTGTGGTTGCCGGAATTTGTTGTTGTTGTTGTTGTTGTTGTTGTGTTGTTGTGGCCGGAATTTACCGCCGGAATTTGTTGTAGGAAAATAGCATTTTCCTAATTGAACCAAACACATGAAAATATTTTCCACACCAATTTTCATAATACAACCAAACACTTAAAAATATTTTCCTTTTCCGGAAAATAGCATTTCCGGAAAATATGTATTTTCCGGAAAACGTTTTACACGAAACAAACACAGCCTATATTCAAACAAATATTGCATTGGCACAACATTTGAATCAAAAACTTCTTCAAGAAGATTGAATCAAAGGTTGATTCAATTGTAGTAGAATTTTATTATAGTGAATTGTACCCATAAATTCATCCATACAAAATTATATTTGTGAAACCATTTTAATTGTTTGATTTTCAAACTTGAGATACAGTGTTTACACATACACAAAAAAAAAAAAAAAGTTAAGGGGGTGTTTGGTATATGCACTTAAAAACTGAAAATTGTTATATGAAAATATGTATGAAAATATATGTGAGTGAAAAAGTGTATGAAAATACGTATAATATTGTTTAAAAACTGAAAATTATTGTTTGAAAACATATATCAAACACCCTCTAAGTGTCTTGCTCCTTAGCTATAATGACTTAAATAAATAATAAAAGTTTTAAGACCACAATTTATTTTATAGATTTTACCACAATTGTCCTCCATGACTGACGGCATTATGACCTACTTTCCTTTCTCCTTTTTCTTTTCTTTTTTCCATTTTACCTTCTCGCAGCAGCCAGCTTATATAGGAAGAAATTACTTCTGGGAGCCTCTCATTGAAGATACATACCTCTCTCCTATCTTCATCCTTGTTAATTAATGTTACATACAAAAATGGATTACAAATGGTCTTTGATAATATTGGCATTTGTATTAGTGCCTGTGAATTGTAACAATTCTTCACTGGAGAAATGTTATCACTGCCCTACCAATCCAGAGGCTTCAACCCAAGGCCGTCATTTGGAGCGGATGTCAGGTCACAAACAATGCTGTAAAGGGGAAGTTCATGAGTACTTCAAGAGCACCCATTATAAGAAAACCATCTCAAAAGGTAACTCGGTTGAGGTCCATGAAAGCAGCTCCTACGAGGAGTACCACTCTTTTATCTCTGCCTGTGCTCACTACCAGCCCTATGGCTTTGGTAATACCTACATCAACGGGAACTTCTTTGGAGACATGGAAGTCGCAGCTTTTCTTGCCCATGTTGGCAGCACAATTTACTGTGAGTACTTACTTCTTCAGAGTTTGTGTGTTTTAATAGTTGAATGTGTCTGTGTTGAAGGACTTCTTTTCTGTCTCTTTGATGTCATTTAATATTTATAGCTAGGATTTGGGGTTAATCAAGGATTTAAAATTCCAATAATACAAATCCTGGGTTTTGCCCACTATTCACTCCCCGATGGGGGCAAGAATTGCTCCTTGGAGCTCCACAATCAGCCCAAGAACACCGATCTCATTACAAATCTAACTTTAGACCATGTGAGTTGACTTAGCTAGTTAATGCCTTATATATATATTTATCAAACCAAATCAGGTGTTGAATTGGCATGGTTCTTTGCTGGCAAAGCTACAAAGAGAGTATTAATTCTTTTTTAGTTTTTAGTTTTAGAACATTTTAATTTTCTAATACAAGTGGGTTCCACTTAACTTAATTGATAAACTCTCTAATGATTGAATAAGAGATTTGAGTTTAATCCTTGCCTACACCAAAAACCGACTGGTATCTTGATCTGATGATAAAGAACTATCATCGGGAGTGAACGTTATACGTAGAAACTCTCTAATATATATATATATATATATATATTCTAATACAATGAAATAAATTGAAATCCCGTAATTTGAAAATTTATATCCAAACAAAGGAAGTTCATAAATGCTTGGATTTTAAACAATAGGGATGTAAATCCCATCATTTATAAAATTATATTTAACAAATGTTTCATCCAAACACACGGTAGGAGTTTAAGGGTCTGTTTGGTTTAGAGGAGTTTTGAGCGATATGATCCAAAACTCATAACTGAGTTATCAAAACACATGGGACCCACACAAATTTTTTTGTTTGGCTTGATTTTCACATTGTTTCCATCACTCAAAACTCACAAATTTTGAGTTAGAGTAATGGAAACACAAAACAAGAATTCGGTGTTTTCAAAAACTGAGATACATAACTCAGTGGCACCATTATAAATTTTCGAACTCTGTGGAGCCTAGAGCTTCTGTGTTGTCATGTCTGCTCAGAGTTGTTACCGTTGCAAATTCAAGGCGAAGACCATTTATTTTTCTCACTTCCCTCTCTCCGTTTTCCTTTTCTCTTCTCTTTGAATTGGTTGATGGTGATGGTGGTGGTATGGGTTGCAGATGGGTTTTACGTGAGGGTTATGGCTGCGTCTGGGGTTGGTGTGGAGGAGGCTTGAAGGCAACGATAGCCGTGGGAGGTGGATCGTTGTTGGCTGGGTTTTAATTCCTGGGTCATTTCGGTCATGGATGGCCCTGGGTCGTGGATCGTGGAGGCTGATATTGGCTGGGCTGGGTTTGAACCAATGTTGGCTGGGTTTGAACTGGTGGTGGGTCTTACTTTGGTGTGGGTTTTGCGTCGGTGTTGGTTTTGCTTCAATTGGTTATTGGCTGGGTTTGAATCGATGATGGGTTTTGCTTCGGTGTGGGTTTTACTTTGATTGGGTGTTGGTTGGGTTTTGCTTCAGTGATGGGTTTTGCTTCAATGACGGGTTTTGCTTCGATGGTGATAGGCCACAAATTGAATGACCTCTTGTGATTAAACCAATTAATAAATTAGCCAAGTTATTAATTAATCAATTTTACATGCAAACGCGTGGTAGCACAAACAAATCACCAATAAACTAATTATGCAGCGGAAATTAAATGACACGATGATTTGTTTACGAATGGGAAAAACCTGACGGCAAAAACCCCACCGGGTGATTTTCAGGTCACCACTCCCAAAACTCCACTATTATCACAAAAAGCGGTTACAAGTAAAGGAATCCCAAGTACCTTACCAACCTACAGTTAAACCCTTACCCCAATACCCAATTGGATTTGTTCTGTAGTGACAGTTCCCCCTTTTGATACACTGCTCCCAAGTACGTGACTAACCAATGCGCGGATCCCAGTACGCGACTTCAACACCAACTGAAAGAGAGGTTGGCTGCAAAGTTCTTCAGTTCATCCTACACGATGAAGATCAAGAAGATGCTTGGTCACAAAACCCAAAGGTGCACATACACAGTAACTTCTTCAGAAGAGATGAACTAGGGCAAGAACTTCGTCTTTGGTCACAATTTGCTTCAACAGAGTTTTCTCAATGCTTGTGCAATTTGTGTACAGTTTGACGGCCCTTAAAACAATCATTTTATATGTCTAAGGTTAGGAGAAAAGAAGGCCCAAAGACACATTCACGGATCCCAAGAAATCATATCAGAATTCTGAATTTCTTAAATCTCGACAGATAGGAGGTGTCGAGAAGCTGTCGAGTAGGTGTTGAGCTTACGGGCTTGAGACAGCTTTCTTAAGCTCGATAGATGCAGCTGTCGAGCTTTAATGAATTTGCACTATCAGCTTGTTTTCTTGGACAGACTTGATGACTTCAACACTTGATCTTGAAACCTTGTTTCTTGAAGTATTAAAAACACCTAGAACTACCCAATTACAAGTAAAGTGCGTTTTATCAAAGGATTAGCCAATTACATAAAAGAATGGCATATGTTTTTTAACAAGTGAAATACATATGTCCTAACAGATGGGTTTTGCTTCGATGTTGGCAGTGGTGGCTGGTGTTGGTTCAGTGGTGGGTTTGTGGTTCAGTGGTGGCTGGTGTTTCAGTGGTGGTAGTGGGTGGTTCCACAGTGACTTAGTGGGAGAAGTAAAGCAGAAGAAGTTTTTTGGTTAATAAGACGCGGGTAGCAACAGTAGGCAACACTCAGTAGTGTCAATGGTGGGGTTCACGGTTTTTGGGAAAAGTTGTAGAGATATATAACTAAGAACTGAGTACAAACACGTGTTTTGTAATTTTTGAGTGATAGTGAGGATTGAATAGGGAGTTACAAATTTTGGGTTTGAGTTATGGGTTTTGAAAATTGAGTTATGAAAACTCAGCTACCTCTAAACCAAACGGCCCTAAGTAACTTGATTGTTTTTTTGAGAAATAAAGAAAAATTGATTAGAGTGTGTATTGCGTTTAAATTCTTAATTTTCTTTTATTGTTGACTTAGGGGACTGCTTTGTTTGGATCTTTTTGAAGTTGAATAAATCTTAAAATATTATTAAACTTGTCCTTTTATTTTAAGAAGTAAGCTTGATTAGAGTGTGTATTGTGTTTAAATTCTTAAGTTTATTTTATTGTAGACTTAGGGTTAGGGGACTGCTTTGTTTGAATCTCTTTGAAGTTGAATAAATCTTAAAATATTATTAAAATTTTCCTTTTATTTTAAATCACTTTTTGCTACTTATTCTTAAGAATTTTTTGTTTTTACCTCAACAAAACATTTGGTTAGCTAAAGATGGATATTATTATTGATTATTTAATTTGTTAAAAACATGAAATTTTAGTTTAAAATATCCAATTTAAACAAGTTTTAATTTGATAAAGTTGGAAATGGATTTTAATGCCTTAATTCTTTTATGTCTTTTTGTTATTTAATCTCTTAGGAAATGATATTACAAGATATAATTTGGGATTTGTTGCTCTTTTACTCGATAAAAATGATTTAATTGAGAATGAATTTTATATATATAAAAAAATGTTTACTTACTAATTTGGGTTTTCAACTATATATAGGATAAAGTTCATTCTGGTCTTTTAACTTTGAAAATTTAGTACTTCAATTAAAGTTCATTCTTTCTCAAAAAAATTTCATCTTTGAATATCGTCGTCCTTTAAATTTTAATAAAATTAATTAATGTGACAAATAAAACACAAGTAAAAAGGTTATTATAGAAATTTTTTGGGTCTTGGAGGCCAAGCTGGAATGAGATATATGATTCAAATCTTAATATACTTTTTGAACCCTACATTTTTTTTGAGCAAATGAATGAAGCAGTGGCCTATAAGTGAGTCTACTCTTATAGTTGGAACTAAATTAATTTGGGCACTACGTATAAGCGAGATCCTTTTCTCCAATTAAGTTGAAACTAAATTAATTTGGAGCTCTATTTATCGATGACCTGATCGTTTGTAATTAAAATTGTTTTTCAGCAAATGACAATAATCCTCTTGTTGCTCAATGTCTATGCAAAGTAAAAATGGATGATATTTTTCAGGTGGAAATCAAGTGGCCACCATGGAACAATTAGCCCAGGGTTCATGCTATAACCAGGAAATGAATTTCAACTCGAATTACTGTGATGAACACTACAAAAACATTTATCCTTGTGTTCCTGGAGTTGTATACTATGGTCGAGGTCCTCTACCTATTTATTGGTATCTACCTTTCCAATTACACCTGACAATGATCATACATCCTTTATATCTTGACATGTGAATTATTTTATCACCATACATTACTCAGTTTTATCCTAAGTTGAAACTTTGTTGAAATTTTTATGCTTAACTATTAAAGAAACGTCAAAATGAGACCCTCCTTTAGCATAATCCAAATATGATTAACTAAGTGATGCATTCTTCAAATAAAATTTATATGCAACCTGCTTTTTGGTAAAACTAAATACAAGCATTGTGTTACTTAAAAGACATCAAAATTTTAATTTAGAACCCTAAGACATGTATGTCTTTTGTTTTCTGCCCTTAAAACAATTTATTGTAGATCAATTGATAGTTGCCACATTCCAAATGATTCTTTTTCTTTTTTTTTATGCTTTCAATATATAGGAACTACAATTATGGAAAAGCAAGTAAAGATTTGAATGTTGATTTGTTGAGCCACCCAGAATATATTGAACAAAATACGACCTTGGCCTTCCAAGTTTCACTTTGGAGGTGGATGACACCAATTAAGGAGGACCAGCCTTCAGCACACAATGTCTTTATTGGTTACTTGGAACCCACCAAGAATGACACTTTAACCAATGGAGTTTCTGGTTTTGGTGCCACCATGAAGGTACTTTACGGAGATCTTGTTTGTGGTCAAGATGATAATGAGTCCATGAACAACATCATCTCTAATTACCTACATTACCTTGATACAATGGGTGTTGCTCAAGAAGAAGCAAGATCTTATGAAGTGCTTAGTTGTGCTAAGCAGATTGCTTCCAATCCATCATTTTCCTCGTATCCTTAAGTTTTGTTTGGTGTTTATGAATTATTTTGTATGGACTATATCTAAACTTTTCTATGTTTTTATAACTAGTATGTAACTCACACTATGTAATGACACTTTTTCTTTTTCTTTTTTCTTTTTGTTAAAAGAAAATAATTGAGAAGAAAATAGCAGTTAAGCAAAAGATATCCTCCTGTTTAGTTGCAAACAACTTAGTATATTTCCTAACCATCTATAAAAATGATAAATCCAATTGAAATCTGTCACATCCAACGTGGAAATTATACTTTTCCACCCAAACTATCACTTTGATTACACTTTACTCCTTGAATTATTAAAATGCACGATTGACCCCCAAAATTATAACACTATTTTAATGTCTCCCTTACCGTCTGTTTTAATATTAAGGCTAACAGAATTTAGTATTGAATGACCAATTTATCCTCAACTTTCTGTTTTGAAGAGAATGGTAAATTGATCTTTCAATATTAAACTTCATTAAGCTTAACATCAAAACAAATGGCAAGAGATTAAGTGTAACGTATTTTTAAAATTTTGGGGTTAATCGTGCATTTCAATAGTTCAGGAGGTTGAATGTAATTGGGGTGATAATTTATGATGGAAAAGTGTAATTTACCACTATCAAATTTATACAATTAAATCAAAACTTAATATAAACATATTGTTGCCACTATCTCTATGCAACTGAATGCACCAATTAATTATCTTCAAAAGACCCATCCAAAAAAAAAAAAAAAAAATTTATCTTCAAAAGATGTAGAAAGTAGAAATAACAAAGATTTTCAAGGAATGTAATAATATAAAATAAATGTCATCTTCATCAGTTGGACCCCAGAATGAGTAGGAAGCATAAAAATTGTTTTGTAGCCATAGGAATTAGAAGTATGCTTCAATACAGGAATCTAGGGTGCATTTGGATACTACTTATTTTACTGAAAACTGAAAACTAAAAACTAAAAATAATAAAATAATAATTTCCGGTTACTGTTCACTGTTGAAAACATTGTTTATTTGGCTTAATGCACTGTTCATGTACCATGAACAGTGCAAGAGGCGCTAGTCAAAAAAAAAAAAAACAAAGCAAAACGAAAGTCGCTAAACGGGGACGTGGGATCCAAATGGGTACTTAAATGAAAGGGAGGGAACAAAAAATAGAAGAAAGAAAGGCATATACAATGCATTCTACTCGTAGAGGTTCTCAGATCTCTTGTATTTCTTCCATTGAATATTCTTTCAATCATGTATTTATTTGGCATTAGCTTTTTTGAGTTTTTGAGTTTTTGCTAATTGTTTTTTTTTGTTTGTTGAAAGTGACTTAAAGTATACATGAACTTAATAAAGTGACGGTTTAAAAAAAATGTACATGAACAAAATAAGCTAAAATCTAAATAAAAACTCGAGGCAAACAAAAAAACTGTTTGACTCATTGTAAGTTATTAAAGCACTAGTATTAGATATGCTAAATGCTAAATGTTTAACATTTAGCTCATCAGACACCAAAAATTAACCTACAAGAGATGTCCCAAATGCCAAAAATTTTTAGCATTTGTGACTGTACCATTCTACTAGTAAAAGAGTATTGACCCAAATACTAAAAATAAAAAATAAAAATAAAAATTTCATTCCCCAGTCTTCTTCGTCTCTCTCTCTCTCTCTCTTATAAACCAACGTTCAACCTCTCGCTTTCATTGATTGTCGTCTCGCCATTGCCACCTCATATCTTAATCTCTCTCTAACTCGATCTCTTTCTCTAATCAATCTGGGTTTTCTGGGTATGTTGAACATGGGTTCAATGGGTTTGATCTAGTAGGTTTGGAGGTTGTTATTTGGGATTGTCGATCATGGGTTTAGTGGGTTTAATTTGAAGGTTGTTGATGTGGGTTGTAGTGTTGGTAGTTATGGGTGGCAGTGGTGGTTACGTTAGTTGTTGGTGGTGGTGATTGGGTTGCTAAGTTTTTTTGGTTGGGTTGGATTGCTCTTGTTTTGGGCAAGTTTTTGATGGATTTTGGTTTGAAATGTTTGTTCCATCAGTTTGGTGATGGTAGTGGGTTCTAGTGGGGGCTAGTTGATTGTTGCTTGTGGGAGTGGCGATGAGTTTATTTTTTTTTTCCCTAACAAAAAGTAGGAATTTCTTTAAAAAAAAGTTATTTTAATAGTTGATGTGCTAAAGTAAGAAATGTGATATAAGGTGTATTGTAAATATTATGCTAAAATAAATAAAATAATTTTTAGTATGTTATAATATGATATTTTTTAAAAATAATATCTAATATTAATGCTCTTAATAACATCAAAATAGTAAATGGGGTAGTTGATTGAGCGGGCCCGAAGATGAAACTATTATATAATATCAAACAAATGTTAATATCTTATTTAGATAAATCTAAAATGTTTCATAGGATAATAAAATTACGGAATTAACATATAAGCTAATTATTTGGGCTTGAAACTATTCTAAGTAAATATTCTCTGATCCAATTTTAATATCATGAACAACTTCAAACCAAGGTATAGAACATATATATTTTTTTTTATAGAAATAATGGAGATATATTACCTGATTTTTATTGAAACTAGATGCAGACTTGCACTATGCACGGAAAAGTTTGACAATTTGTTTTGTTATTAAGTGAAAAATAATAATAGTAGATGAGACTTATAAGTGTTAGTCCCAAAACTTTCTTAATATGAAGTGATTATTTTCTAACAAAGTATAATTGATATAAAATATTAGATTTTCTAAGTTAAGCTATCTATATTTGTTATTGAATTGGTAAAGTCTTTTATGGTTGAATAAAAAATTTGAGATTTGATTCTTGCTTGCACCAAAAACTGACTGGTGTTTTTGATAATTTGTTTTGTTATTAAGTGAAAAATGAGAATAGTAGATAAGACTTATAAGTGTTAGTCCCAAAAATTTCTTAATATGATGTGATTATTTTCTATCAAAGTATAATTGATATAACATATTAGATTTTCGAAGTTAAGCTATCTATATTTGTTATTGAATTGGTAAAGTCTTTTGTAGTTGAATAAAAAATTTGGAGTATGATCCCCACCTACACCAAAAATTTATTGATGTTTTTGTTTGATATAAAGAGTAATTATCAAAAGTGAATGCCATAAGTTGAAACTCTATATAAAAAATAAGTGTCTAATTTTTTTTTCTTTTCTTTCAAAAAAATATAATGCATATAATATTCAATTATTATATATGGCAAGATAATTTGTAACAAAGAATTACCGTCTATAAATTATGATCATTAATTTGTTTTTATCATTAATCACGTGATTCATTAAATATTATACTGAAAAATATTAACAAAATATTTGATTTTTTACCATCCTAATTTCTAAAATTATTTAAAAATAAAAAGTTTAAACAACACATCAACCTTCATCCATACGGATTGAAATTTGGTGTCGGTGCAATCCATCACACAAAATTTCAATTTTTAAAAACTTTTCAACTTTAATTTTTTTTTTTAATTTAACTTTCTGATCCAGTGGATGTTTGTGATTAGAAGTTAACTTCATTTTAATTTTTAATTTACACCATTGAAAAGGTTGTACACCATGCAATAACCTTAGGGACTATTTGGTTTTAAAAAGTGGTGTATCCACTTTTCATTTTATTTATTCTATATTGAAATCTTGAATTTGAATATAGAAAAAAAAAATGCTTATTTTCAGCGGTAGTATTTGGTAAGTTGTTTTGAATACATAATTTAGATATAGAATATATCATACCTAGGTTTAGTCATTATTGTCTACTTTTTTTAAAAAAAGTAACTTTTCTCGCTCAGACATGTTGCATCACTAAAAAACAAGTAACTTTTTGTTTTCACAATATTTTTGAATGTGCCATTGTATTATTTGTATTTGTATTCATAGAAAACGAAAATGCTAAAAGGTTATATTCATTTTTTGTATTCAAATCCAAATTTTAGGATATTAAAATGAAAACTGAATACAAATACTAAAACTAAATCAGTTTCCCCTTTTGGATATGCATCACCGTCAGTTTCTTTAAGACCTTCTCCCCTCTCCCCGTGTGTGTGTTAAAAATACTTAGTATTCTCAAAAGAAAAAATAGTAGGTTAATTCTACATTGAAAAATGAGTGTGAGTTAAAGAGGTTTAAAACTTGTGCTGTGTATTCAAGAGTTAGACCCTTTTGGATATACATCACTGTTAGTTTCTTTAAGACATTCTATCTCTCCCCGTGTGTGTTAAAAATACTTAGTATTCTAAAAAAAAAAAAAAAAAAAAAAAACTAAATCAGTTTTTTAATAGTGAGATTCCCCAAAAACTAAAAGTGAAAACAAAAATGACTTTCAGCTAACCAAACAGTCCCTTAACTCTTGCACCGAATCTCAATCCCACCCACACGGGCTGACCCATGAGCCATCCCATAATCCATAATCAAGTCCAAACAAAGAAAATCTTGGTCAACCATTCAAAACTCGCAGCCTCCACCCGAACATCTTCACCCTCCTCGTTCATTATCCATCTTCTCCAGCCAGCAACAGCTCCAAAACCCATAACCCAAAAAACAAAAACAAAAAAAATCAATGGAGATCTCATCTATTTGTCTCTCTCCAGTCTCTACTTCCATTCCAAGAGTAACCCCACCTTCTCTCCCCTTCTCTTCTTCCAACTCCACCTTCTTCACCAGCAATGCCACCCTCACTTTCTTCAACAAAACCAAGCCCAACAGCAACACTCTGGTACTGGGTGGAGCTACAACCAGGACCAGAGTTGAGAGAGAAAGAAAGGGTCTGACTTGTAACGCTTTGTTCGGTCTTGGAGTGCCTGAGCTGGTTGTTATTGCTGGAGTTGCAGCTCTGGTTTTTGGGCCCAAGAAGTTGCCTGAAGTAGGAAAGAGTATTGGCAAGACTGTCAAGAGCTTCCAACAGGTTTGTAAGTTCAAATTGAGTCAGTTTATTTTGTTGGGATATGAATGAAAGTTTTGGTTTTTAATGTTGTTTGGTTCTCTGGGAAATGAAAAGGGGAGAATCTTATACTCAAGAATTCCGTATGCAATAATGTGGGAAATTCGATTTACAATGAAACTTAATGTACTTGTTAAGAAAAACTTATCAAAAAAATATAGTTGTTGAGAAAAATGAGGAAAAGGGTAGCAAAGAAAATTGGTATCCTATGGCTTATCCACAAAAAAAGGAAGAGAAAATTGGTGTCTTATATGTTTATATGTTGTTTTGGTTTCCAAAAGAAATGGCAAATTGAACTGAAGGAAGCTTAGTACTTGTATTGGGGTATGATTGAGGGCAAAAAGGGGTGCTGAATTAAAGAAAAAGAAAGCTTGAAACTTGTGTTTCTAGAAATGATTGTGTTTTCTTAAATTTACTCAACAGTTGTTTTAAGGGTCAATTGTGTGGAAGTTTCTGATTTCGTAGATAATTATGTGTTGAAACTCTTTGAATTTAAGATTATGTGTTGTCAAAGTCCAAACTTCGTATTATTGGAATACATATTCATTTGCTCCTTGTGAAATTGTTTTAAATTTTGATGTCTTGCTATTATGCTTTATTACAAAGGTACAGAAAGAAAGTCTTGTACTGAGATATTCTATATGATTGCACTTTGTTTGTCATATCGTGAGTTTTCTGTGAAATATTTGATCGTACCAGCTGTCATTAACTTATTATCTATTTTAGTATTTCAAAGTTCAGTTTAGTTTTAACTTTTAGGTGAATTCGTGGGGGTGATATATGGATTAGTTTCACTCTTGCTATTAACATCTGGAATTGATTTCAGAGAAAATATTTTGGTTGATGATAATGTAAGGACCTATTCCTAATCCTTGACACTCCCCCTCTGTGTTTGAGGGAGAGAAGGTTAGGCTTGAAGATTAGATGTTAAGGGAAAGAACAACCACAAATAAATGCTTTCAAATGAATCAAACCAATCAGCTTTTTGTTAACAATGGCTGTCCAGTAATTTGAGCTTATTCCTTAGCGCTTCCTGGTAAAATTGAATTCCTGAAATTTACTTTATATATGATAATGGTAAGGTTTCTTTTTATGAAGGAAAACTAATCACAATAGAAGATTTGCCTTTCTAGGTACCCTCCCTCCTGACTCTCTCAATAGGACTTTTAGAGGACTTTAAGCCAAGGAAGGACTTCATGCAGATGATTCCTATGCTATCTAATGACTGCTGAATCCTTGAAAACATTTTAGCATAACTATAACAACTTTGCATTAGTAGTCAGTATCTTGATTAAGCTGTGCCTTATGCTGTATGGACTTGAGTGACCAAGTAGGGGCTTTGGATGCTAGTATGTGCCAAGTGTTAGATTCTTATGTTATTCAAAGAGTTTCTACCATTTTGGGGTGCATGGTAGCCATACTACCCTTACCCATCTCATGCAGTGCGGACATGGGGCATGGGTATGGTAGGTTGAATTGAAGGGTGTAGCTAAAATAGGCTCCGACTTTGGCAATGAAGTTCACATGATTTTTTCATCTTCAACTTTACAAAGTAATGCTCATCCTGCTTTCAACATCTAGACAGACACAGGATACTTTTGTCCAGCCATGTACTTTGTGGTGCTCCAACCTGCTATAAAAGCATCCATAATCTGTCTCCATTTCAAGGCCTTACAAACTTGACACGTATTCAGTACTTTGGTATTTACTCTTAGCCCATACGCTAACCATATAGAAGCATTGAAACTACAAGTCTACAACTAAGGTAAAGATCCACATACCATTTTCAGGGGGCTAAGGAAGAGGAATAATTGTACCTTATGTATATGTATGCAATTTTTTGTTTTTTAGATAAGTACTAATTTTTACTGGAAACACAGGAGGTATATACGCACTGTAAAGTCCACAAATAAGAATTTCAGCTCAATAACTGAGACCTTCACGCCATTGAATGTACAGTTATTCCTCACCCCCCCCCCCCCCCCCCCCCCCCCCCATGTTACCCACATTAGAGAAAAAGGAAGTGTATCCCTATGTGCAAGATGTTTCTTATCAGAACACATAATCAGGAGTAATTGTCAAATAACAAGGGACCCATTTTCTCTGGCATTGATTATTTGTTTGAATTGACCTGTGTGCAGTGGAAGCCTATATAGCTCTAATATGAAGTACAAAACCATAGTTACATATATACAAATATAGTTACAAAAAAGTCTTAAAGAATTGTTTATACTACTGTATTTCTATAATAACCCCAAGTCAGGGTCTAAAGGTATGGTCTGGATTTTCCCATGATAGGAAACTTTTTTTTTTTTTGATAAGTAACGAAAATTTTATTAAAAAATGAAAAACAACCAACCCGAGTACATTGGGAATGTACTATGGGGGCAGAAATCAAAAACCAAGATTACAACGATCAAGTAAAACAGGAAGGGAAGAACAAGAAAAATGACAAAAGACCACACTCCAATCGAGGAGAGTGTGTAAAAAGAAAGACTTAATCTTTAACATAGAGCGTTCACATCCCTCAAAACTTCTAGCATTCCTTTCACGCCAAATACACCATAACAAGCAATGAGGCACAATTCTCCACAACTCAAAATTTCTATGTCGACCAAATTTACCCTTCCAAGACTCAAACAACTCAATAACCTTCTGAGGCATAACCCAATGAATTCCAAACAAACAAAACACCAACGACCACAACTCACAAGCAATGGGGCAATGAAGAAGAAGATGATCCATTGATTCCCCACACTTCTTACACATATAGCACCAATCAAGAACTAGCACACGTCGTTTGCGAAGGTTATCCGTTGTTAAAATCTTACCTAAGGAAGCAGACCATGAAAAGAAAGCTACCCTTGGAGGAACCTTCGATTTCCAAATCATCTTCCAAGGGAAGGATAAGATGGTAGGAGGGTAGAAAGAAAGATAGAATCCTCTAACCTCAAAACCTGTACCCCTTGCTGGCTTCCAACACACCCGATCCGGACCCAATCCTCGTATTGTCGAAGAGTAGACCATATCCATAAATAGATCAAAGGATTCTTGTTCCCAATCTTGTGGAGGACGACGAAATTTAGCATCCCAATGAATCCTCTCACCAGACCAACACATAACCTTCGCTACTGAAGAATCCTTAGTTCTACTAATACAATAAAGTTCCGGAAAAGCCTCTTGTAGAGTACGATCTCCACACCACACATGCTTCCAAAACTTCACTCTAGTACCATCTCCCACATCATACAGAAGTAGTTTAGAAAATTCATCCAACCACTCCTAATATGTCTCCACAAACTAACACCATAAGCACTGGTCACCTTTTTCGTGCACCAACCACCCTAATCATTCACATATTTTACCTCAATAACCCTCCTCCATAGAGCATCGGTCTCCATGCCATACCTCCATAACCATTTTCCTAACAAGGCAGAATTAAAACTCCTCAATCGTCTAATACCCAACCCTCCAACCTGCAGCGGCTTACAAACCTGAGCCCAATTGACTAAGTGTAATTTAGGATCACCATTAATACCACTCCACAGAAAATCTTGTTGTAACTTCTCCATACGATTTGCCACCTTCCCAGGTAAAGGCAGAAGGGAAAGGAAATACATAAGTAAGGAGGAAAGAGTACTTTTAATAAGAGTTACCTTACCCCCCTTAGATAGATACAACCTCTTCCACCCTGCTAATCTCCTTTCCATCTTCTCCAAAATAGGATTCCAAACTGACAACTCCTTAAATTTAGCTCCTAACAGTAGCCCCAAATATCTCAATGGAAGAGAGGCTTGCCTACAACCCAACATCCCCACCAGAACATCCATATTATGCACCACCCCTATAGGAACCAACTCAGATTTCCCCAAGTTAATCCTTAAACCTGAGACCTCCCCAAATCTAGCCAGAATTGCTCTCAAACTAGCTATTTGCGTAGGAACAGCATCACAAAAAATAAGAGTGTCGTCAGCAAATAAAAGATGAGACACCATCACCGAATTACCAGCTGTATTACCTACAGAGAAGCCTGAGAACTGACTAGTAGTAGCAGCCACATCCAACATACGACTCAAACCCTCCATAACAATATCAAATAGCAACGGAGACAAAGGATCCCCTTGCCGAATCCCCCTAAAACTACCAAAAAAATCAGAAGGACTACCATTGATAAGAATGGAGAATTTAACAGTAGAGATGCAACACATTATCCACTTTCTCCATTTCTCTGAAAACCCACAGCGCTGAAGCATATACATTAAAAAACCCCAACTCACATGGTCATATGCCTTCTCCACATCCAACTTACACAACACTCCTGGAACACCTGACTTCAATCTACTATCAATACATTCTGAAGCAATTAAAAAAGAGTCCAATATCTGTCGACCTTTCACAAATGCATTATGAGAATCTGAAATAAGCCCATGTGCCACCCTTCTAAGACGATTGGCCAACACCTTCGAAATAATCTTATAAATGCCACCAACTAAGCTAATAGGCCGAAAATCCTTGATCTCCACAGCATCCACCTTTTTGGGGATAAGAGCAAGGAAAAAAGCATTAAGACTCTTCTCAATTTTTTTTTGATAGGTAATAAGACTTTTATTGAAAAATTGAACATCATGTTCACGATTGTGAACACTTTGAACAATTAACCAAATACAAGAAAATCAAGAGCTAAAAGAAATAGAAACTAAAAAATCAGCTACAGCATTACAATTCGTACACCCCCAAATACGAGCCCAAAGAAACAAAGTACGAAAAAGTAAACATTTTATGTGTTCCAAAGTTCTCGTCTTGTCTTCAAAAATGCGAGCATTACGTTCCTGCCAGACTAACCACAGTAAACATGCCGGGACCATGTTCCAAATGATTGAAAGATGCTTTCCAAACCAGTTTCTCCAAATAAAGAAAAAAGATTTCACTGACCTTGGCATGACCCATTGGACCCCAAACACTGCAAAAACTTCACACCATAAGGCGTGAGAGAACTTACAGTGAAGAAGAAGGTGGTCCACTGATTCCCCATCGCAACAACACAAGCAACACCGATTAACCAAAAACTGAACTTTCTTAATAAAGTTGTCAATGGTGAGTATCCCATTATTAGCTGCTATCCATAAGAAAAAAGATACCCGTTTAGGCACCTTAGTATACCATATACACTCCCAAGGAAAGGCATCAATAGGAGGACTAGATAATAGCTTATAAAAAGAGCACACATCAAAAACACCAGATGTAGTCAATCTCCAAACCAACTGATCATCCCCCTCACCCCTCGGCATAGAGGAATAAATAAACTCAAAGAATGAATAGACAGTGGTTGCCTGCCAATCCTGAGGACCATGACGAAACAATAAATTCCAGCTCCTACCTCCTTCTGAATTTGTTACAACCAAGTCAGAGACACATGCTTCTTTAGAAACAGAGCAATCGTACATTGAAGGGAAGAGTTCCTTCAAAGGAGTAGGCCCACACCATGGGTCATGCCAAAACCTAACACGGCTACCCTCCCCCACATTATACAAAATCTGGCTAAAGAACTTCTCTGATCCTTCTTTAATACTCCTCCATAACCCACACCCGTGAGCACCTCTTACCCCTCTAGTGCACCAGCCTCCTCTTGCCTCTCCATATTTGTCTGCTATAACCTGACGCCATAATCTATGATTTTCTTTCCCAAACCGCCACAACCACTTCCCAAGCAAAGCCTTGTTAAATAGCCCAACACTCCGGATTCCCAAACCGCCACATTCAACTGGCAAGCATACCTTATCCCAAGCAACTAAAGGATATTTAAAAACATCCTCTGAGGCCCCCCAAAGGAAATTCCTCTGAATTCTTTCAATTCTTGCAGCCACTGCCTGAGGGATGGTAAACAACGATAAAAAGTAGGTGGGAAGACTCGATTGGGTACTTTTTAACAAAATAAGCCTACCTCCTTTGGACAAATATAGTCTTTTCCATCCAACCAACCTTTTCTCCATCTTTTCAATAATAGGATTCCAAATTGATGAATCCTTATAGTGTGCCCTAAGAGGCATGCCCAAATATCTCATAGGCAAGGTGCCCACCTTGCAGCAAAGGATACGAGCCAAACCATTCAAATCCCCAACATCGCCAACAGGAACAATCTCACTCTTGCCTGCATTAACTTTCAGGCCTGTAATAGCTTCAAAGAAGATCAACACCATCCGCACGTATAATAACTGTTCCCTAGAAGCATCACAAAACAATACAGTATCATCAGCAAAAAGAAGGTGAGAAATATGGATACCCCCATGTCTATGTGATCCCGCTTTAAATCCACAAAGAAAACCACCATTTTCTGTCCTCTTCAACAATCTACTCAACACTTCCATAATCATAAGAAATAAAAGTGGAGACAAAGGATCCCCTTGGCGAAGACCACGAGAACTACCAAAAAAACCAGCAGGAGATCCATTAACCAGAACAGAGAATTTAACTGTAGAGATGCACGCCTTAATCCACCTACTCCACCTTGCCCCAAAGCCCATCCTTTCCATAAGGTAAAATAGTGCATTCCAGTTCACATGATCATAAGCCTTCTCAATGTCCAGCTTTATTATAACACCAGGAATACCACTCTTCAACCTGCTGTCTAAACATTCATTAGCAATAAGAACCGAATCAAGGATTTGTCTCCCTCCCACAAAAGAATTTTGAGAGTCAGATATCAATTTATCCAAAACTCCTCGAAGCCTATGAGCCAACACCCTAGCCAACAGTTTATAAAGGCTACGCACAAGACTAATGGGGCGAAAGTCTTTGATATTAACTGCATTAGTCTTCTTGGGGATCAAACACAGAAAAGTGGCATTCAGAGATTTCTCAAAAACACACTGACTGTGAAAATCTTTGAAGAAGGCCAATATATCCCCTTCTAAAACACTCCAGCATTTCTGAAAGAATGCCATAGTAAACCTGTGGGGACCATAGCCCCAAGCATGTCCAAGGCTTTGTCCTTGCAAGGAGCCAAGCAGGCAAGGTTTTGTATGACTAGGATGTGAGAGCTAAGGCAGTTTTTTGGACTTGCTCCCTAGTCCCACATCGGCTAGATCACCCTCCCACACATGGCTTATAAGCTCTTGGAGCACACATGTGTGTACCACTACTACATGTGTAGTAGTGGTACACACATGTGTGCTCCAAGAGCTTATAAGCCATGTGTGGGAGGGTGATCTAGCCGATGTGGGACTAGGGAGCAAGTCCAAAAAACTGCCTTAGCTCTCACATCCTAGTCATACAAAACCTTGCCTGCTTGGCTCCTTGCAAGGACAAAGCCTTGGACATGCTTGGGGCTATGGTCCCCACATTAAAAGGGCGTGTAGTAGTGGTACACACATGTGTGCTCCAAGAGCTTATAAGCCATGTGTGGGAGGGTGATCTAGCCGATGTGGGACTAGGGAGCAAGTCCAAAAAACTGCCTTAGCTCTCACATCCTAGTCATACAAAACCTTGCCTGCTTGGCTCCTTGCAAGGACAAAGCCTTGGACATGCTTGGGGCTATGGTCCCCACAAAACCCATCTGGCCCAGGGGCCTTATCGCCTTCCGCCTCCTTAAGGGCCTCAATAATCTCCTCCTTCTCAAACTCTCTCTCCAACATAGACCTCTCAGATTCGTCTAGACAAGCAAACTCTAACCCATCAATAGTAGGTCTCTAAGTTTCCGGTTCCTGATATAATCTCCTGTAAAAATCCACCACCTGATCCGTAACATCTGACTTCTCCTCAAAGAGAAAGCCATCCGCCTCCACACCCCTAATCTGATTGGTTCGCCTATGGGAATTAGCAATTCTATGAAAGAATCTTGTGTTGTTATCACCTTCTTTGATAAAAAGAGCCTTTGACTTCTGCCTCCAAGAAATCTCTTCCAAGGAAGCCAGAAAATCAATATCAGATTTAACCACCAGCCTTCTAGCCCTATCCTCTTGAGTCAACACCTGCAACTCTTCTCTCAAGTCAAGGTCTAAGAGCTCAGTCAAAAGACTCTTTTTCCTAAAAGCTACATCTCCAAAAACATGCTTGTTCCAATGCTTCAAATCCCTTTTAAGGGCTTTCAATTTACAAGCTAGAACGTAACTTGGAGGTCCCACGAAATGATAACTATTCCACCAATGCTGAACCTTATCCACAAAACCCTCCACCTTTAACCACATATTTTCAAATCTAAAAGGGCTCTTTCCCCTTGACAAACCACCTGCCTCCACTAGCAAAGGACAATGATCCGACACCACCCTAGGGAGAGTTCTTTGAGTCACATCTAAGAAATGCTCTTCCCAATCTGCTGTCATCAAAACTCTATCTAGTCTGGACATAGAAGGACTATCAGAATCTCGAAACCAAGTATATTCACCTCCTATCAAAGGCAAATCAATCAGCGAATGTTTAGCAATGAAATCCGAGAATTGAAACATAGCTGGACTAAAAGAGTTACAGCCAAGTCTCTTAGCCGGATAACGGATAACATTGAAATCTCCCAACAAGCACCAAGCCCCAGCCCACCGTGATCTCACTAAGTCTAACTCTGCCCACATAGCATCTCTCAGACTTCCATCAGTTGGTCCATACACCCCTGAACAAATCCATTCAAAGCCATCTGCCACACCCTTCAACATAACAGAAACTGAAAAACTTCCAACCACTGAATCTACTCTCTCAAAAACCCTTTTGTCCCACATCAAAATGACACCCCCAGCTGTATGTATGGCGTCTAAAGCCCCCCAATCTACAAAAGGGCTACCCCAGAGACTTTTAACCATGTTGGAGCTGGTGCTATCTAGTTTAGATTCTTGAACACATACTATATCACACTTCCATTCCCGTAGAAGGTTCTTCACAACATCTCTTTTATGAGGATTATTCAAACCCCTCACATTCCATGACAGCATTTTTAAATTCATTTACCAACAGACGAACCCAAACTAGAGGATTTCAAACTGCCTCTAGAACTTCTACCAGAATGTCCATCGTAATTAATAGATGAAAACAAATTTCTTAACTCCCTCAACTCCTTTTGGTTTGAACTGCTTACCCGACGAGTAGTAACAGCAGTTGCTTGCTGCTCCCAAACCCTCTCAAGTTTTTGAAAAAAATCAATACACTGTCTCTCACAGCAATCAATTGGGAAACCCACATAAGTACTAAAATCTCTAATCTTCCTACTCACCCATTCTGATGGCTCCATAACCTCTTCCACTGAAACCCCATCCGAACCATCTTCCATAGAGACGAGATCAAAGGAACCATTTGGGTCCCACAGAGCCAGAGGTGTAATGACCTCAGGGTTAACAGCCTCCACACCCTTACCCGAAAGCAAAGTAGCATCCCAAATCAATCTAGGAAACTCAGAGTCACCCAAACCAATACCCACCTCAGAAATAGGAAAATACAGTTCCGAACCCACCCTCACTTGGCTCTGAACCTGAACTGGGCACCCAGAATTATCAGCGGTTGTCGAACAAGCTCCGTTAACAGTATCGGCAACCAAACACCCAGCCCCATGGTCCACGATTTGATCAGCGACAACCGGAGAGTGTGCTGGTTCTCTAACGACACTCAAACCTGCCTCCACATCAGTGCCGTGATCCTCTGGACTCGAACCATGCTCGTCGGGCTTCATATCAATCACAACAGGGCCACTGAGTCTCGCACCGGAGCTCTGGAACTCCCTGGACTCTTTCTTGTGAGTCGGTCCCTCATCGGAGTTCATATCGGCAACAGGGGAGCCGATATCGGCAACAGGGGAGCCACCCAGTCCCTCGCCGGAGCTTGGAATCTCCCCTTCGTCGTCCTCGTGAGTTCCCGAGCCTTCCCCAGTCACCCACTCTGATCTTTGCAAGTCATCGGCCCCATCTCCTATATGTATTTGACTTGAGATGTCCAAAGAGGGCTGGCCCAGCCCATTCTCACGACTGGGTTGGTGGGCTTGATCAGGTCTGCTTACAGTGGGCTGAAACTTACCCCAAGAAACAGTCCGCTTACCCTCACCCATTAAGTCAATACTTATTTTTAAACAAAAGTGGGCCTGGGTCCATTTTAAATGACTTAAACGAACAGGCCTACCAGCTGTTGACACACTATCAAATCTTACCTTTTTGGAAACATCATCAAATCCCTCCAAAGACTCAAACTGATTACGTTGACCAGTTATATTTGGAAAATATTTCACAACACGTAAATTACTCCCTTTATTTTCGTGGCCATTTAATTTTTTCCAAACTTGGGGGTTTCACATGTCACCTGCTTTTTCAAATTCTCCGCCTCCGGCCACCACCTTCTCCACCGGTCCAGCATTCGACTTCCCCAAAAAATAGTCACGTAATCTTCTTCCAAACAAATTCCAACCACCTATCTTAGTCCCCTCTGGAACTCGTAGGCAACCCCTTCTTGCACCATTGTGGTATTCAGAGATCTCCACAAATAAGCCGCCCTTGTTAAATCTACTGGCAAACTCCAAAAGCTTAGAATTCTCACGTAATCGTTTGAAAAAAGGTTGTTTTCGAAAGTTCCATTGATCTAGATCTGCTAAACAAGCAATAATCCAATCTAATCCCAAACGACCCACCCTAATGGAGCCATGGAACTTACCCCGTCGTTCATGAATAGCATAGGAATCTATCCTACCACCATCAAAAGCTAAAGAAAAAACCTTTGAATCAATATGAAAGACAGCTGAAATCCTCTCTAACCCCCCTGATTGTGGTTTAGGCTTGGGTTGTTGAGGTTTAGGTGGCTGTGTGGGAGTAACAATGGGTTGTAATGTTGAGGGATGTGAAACGTTAGGTGGCTGTATGGGAGTACAGGTGAGTTTGGGTTGTAAGTTTGAGTGAGGGGAAGCTATGGATACAGGAATCAAGGGGGGTGGTGGTGGTCCTTGGCCAAAGGTCGGCCAAAAAAATTGTGGTGGTGTGAAAAAAGTTTAAGGGGGATGATATGGATTGTAGGGATGGCATGTTGGTACGGATAGTGGTGGTATTGAAGGTGTATATGGATGTCTGAGTTGGGCAGGCTGTGGTGGAGGGGGATGTGGATATGGTGGTGGTGGTATAAGGGTGGGGCAAGGTGGTAGAGAGGTCATGATATGTACACAACACAGCCTGAGTATGAAAATTTTGAAACATTGCCATAATTTCAGCCTTCAAGATACAGCAGCAAGCCTGAAAGAACGCCATAGAAAATCCATCCGGGCCAGGAGCCTTATCACCCTTAAAATCACTAATCACCCCAAACACCTCATCCTCATCAAATGGCCTATCTAGCCAAAGTGCATCTTCCTCCGAGATACAAGAGAACTCCACAACATCTAATAAAGGTCTATGAGCCACAGTTTTAGCATATAGCTGCCTATAAAAATGAGAAATATAACCTGCTATAGCCTCCGGATCGGAAGACAATTCTCCATCCACCATAAGCCTATCAATGGAATTAAATCTTCTGTGAGAGTTAGCTATACAATGAAAGAATCTGGTATTCCTGTCTCCTTCTCTAATACAAAGGACTCTAGACTTCTGCCTCCAACAGATTTCCTCTATCAAAGTATCTTTTTCTAATTCACCTCGAACTCTCCCCAACTCCAGCCTTTCCTCCTTCAATAAAGCTCGACTATTCTCAATCATCTTTAAATCACTAAGCTCTTGCCACAATTTTCTCACCTGATCTTCAACATTACCAAAAACCTCCACATTTCATTTCTTCAAATCATTTTTCAAGAGCTTCAATTTATTGGCCAAAACAAAGCTTGGAGCTCCTAAGACATTATAAGATCCCCACCAAGATCACACCCTCTCCACGAAACCCTCATCTTTAAGCCACATATTCTCAAATCTGAACGGCCTCCTACCTCTCTGAAAGGAACCACCCTCAAGAACAATCGAGAAGTGATCAGATAACAGCCTAGGCAAGCGTTGTTGAGAGACAGATGGAAACTTATCCTCCCAATCTACAGAAAACAAAAATCTGTCCAGCCTAGCCTTTGAAGCAACTTCACGAGTATTAGACCAAGTGAAAGATCCCCCTTGAAGCGGAATATCAACGAGGCCTTGCTCAGAAATAAAATTGGAAAACTCCCGCATAGCAGTAGTAAAAGAGGTAGCACCAGAACGCTTGGAAGGAAACCTTACCACATTAAAATCCCCTCCACAAACTGCGAATCACAGCTCTAGTTATCAACTCCATTTTAGTTTCTTGAAGACAAATAACATCTGGCCCCCATCTCCTGACCATATTACGAACCCGAAGCCTTTTGTCCCTATCATTCAGCCCTCTAACATTCCAAGAAATAATCTTCAAATTCATTGATGAACCACCACAGCCCGCTCCTTACTTACATTCCTTGATTTCGTTGAACCAACCTCGACATTCATAGAGGACAATAAATTTTTTAACTCCTGCTGACCTTTCTGCCCCGACTTGCTGTGCTTCATTTGATCATCTACTACCTTAAGCTTTTTATTCTTTTTCCTGGCCTTTATAGCTAACAGCAAACCCGTAATCTGCTCCTCAAAACCTTCCAAAGAAGTGCCCATTGATTTTCTAAAAGCCTTAATCCGATTTGTTACCCATTGTGATAAATTATTACCGTCAACCGACTCCTTACACCCACCCCCCAGCTCGGAACTACACTCCAACTCCAATGGAACTTCTGTGGCCAAGGGTACCACAACTAAAGGCTTGCCACTACACTCCCAAGACATCGACCTCTCATCAACATCCCAACTCTCCTCCTCTGTCTCATCAACAATAGACAAAGAATCAACAAACCCATCACAATCCTCTGCCCAGCTAACCATCTAACCGTCATTGATAAAAGAATTATTACTTGTTACAGTCTCTACATTAGTGACTGAGCAATCCGACATACTCTCTAGAGATTGATACAGAGATAGCGGAATCACTATTTGTTGACCATCCCGCAATTGTAGCATCCACTCTGTGGAATTACCCCATGATTTGTCCAAATCACTTACCAATTCCCTAATAGTGAGAGAAGAATTAGATTCCACCGTACAATCAGAAATCTCATGCACCGTCGCCCTTACCTCTGGACCCAACAATTCATCATCCTCTTCCTTCGTCGCCGCCGGAGATGACGACTTCTCAACCATTTTTTCTATCGGGTCCCCTGAAGACACCACTTTCATCTCCGCCGGCTCCAGCGAAGGACATATCGGAGCTAAGGATGATGAACCCAACTCGCCCGCAGCCTGGACCACTTCCGCTGTCAATATCGTCAAGTTGAGTGACTGGGTAAGGCAGCGCGAGCTCACCTGGACGCTAGACCCACTCCCAACAGTAAATTCCGGTGCCGATATGGAAGAACTCGAGCCCAAGGTGCCCATCGGAGCCACCACCTTCTTCCTTGGTGATTGAGAATCAATCCCCGAGCTCGCTAGGAGCACCGTAGCACTCGCACCATTCGAACTTAAGCTCAGGCCTGCTGTGCTTGACTCTAACTTACCATCCTCAACAGTTAGGCCTGTAATATCTAGGCTGGGTTTATTTTGTGGCTGCTTGGAGCAAGCCCCAGCCTCAAAAATAAAAGGGCTAGTCAATAGTGGGCCTAAGCAACTCTTATCATTACCCAGCCAAGGTGCATGGGCTTCAGCAGGCCCATTGTCAATTCCCTTAACAACAACCTGGGCAGAATTATCCTCACGTGTCACCCATTTTACAGCTTGCTTATCACCCCTATAACGTTGCCAAGACACCCGCCTCTTACCAAATATATTTACTTCCACAATCAAACCTTTCCTTAACCAGCTAGACCTCCTAATTTGATGCTCCCTACCAGAATCAACATCTTTCAAATTCAAATTATTCAATCTGAATTTATTTTGTTCTTGGATTTTCTCCTTAAACTTAGCATCTCCTTTAATACCATGGTGACTCCCCTCCACACCACCCACGGCAATCGGTATAGCATTATCTGCCGGAACTTCAAAAGCCACCACCTGAATCCCTGCTTCTTCTCTTGGAGGCAGCGATGTGTTCTCCACTACTTGAATCTTCTTTATCTCTTTATTGAAGGGCTGGTGCAAATGCTTCCTTACTTGCACAGACGCTTTTACCGTATCAACAAAGGACCGAGAAGGGTGAATCTCTGAACCCACCTTAGACTTGTACGGTAAAGCTTTTGGTCCACCCAACGCATAATGAGAAGGTTCCAACATTCTCCTTAATTCAATTCCAAAGACCCTCCAACCTTGTTGTGCCTTACCTGTAGGAATAATGATCGATCTTCTCATCCCGCCAACTTTTAACTCTGTTACTAACAGATATTGCCCAAACGAGTTAGAACCCCGTTGCACTGTGTATGCGTTGTCTCCTTCCCTGAGCGTGAAGAAGTGTTTGGGGTTGACCCCAATCACCGTGTGTTCCAAGCTTTGCATAAGCCAATGTGCTGCATTCCTACCCATAAAAACTGATTGCATGAAATACTTCCCCCTTTCAAAAATCTTAAGGGAGAAAAAGTTCCCCCCTTCCTCAACCACCGATTGGAACAACTTCGATTCAATAAAAAAACTGCGAAATCCACCCATATCGATCCAAAACAGGAAAAAAAATTAACCGGGAACAATATTTCTTGCCCTTTATTTATTATTTTGTGAAAAGCTCATTAATTATAATACCCACTGGTCCATGATAGGAAACTTAAAAGATGAGAAACACATCTGTCTTTCTATCCTTCCCTCACACAAATTGGAGAACCTGCTCCTTTACTGAAACGGCAGCTCTAGGGCTTAGTTAATAGAATTGACTTTATAGACTGTTTGTTATAACATGTTAAGTGGTTCTTTGAGTCTTTTCTATGCTGGGGACTATGGAGACAGACAGATGAGAAGGAGATAGGTTGGCATCATTTTTGGGATATATGGGAAAAGGGTGCATTTCCACATGGTGAATGATGTGGAAAGGTGGGAATCTGAATCTGCTTGGTTTGTTAAACATCGAACAGGATACCCACAGTCAACCAGCTCATCTTTTTCGTAGTGTAGAGAGGATATTTGTAGGAAGATTCTTTTTCTTTTTCTTTTGTGGTTGGATTTGTATAAAGGTTAGGCTTTCAGAACAGGGGGAGAGAGAGAGAGAGAGAGAGAGAGAGAGAGATATGAGGAGAACTGTGAATCTTTGTTAAATGGTCAAGATTGAGTAAGGGCATTTTTATCTAAAGATTTTATCCTATGAGGGATCAGAAGAACTTGATATTGGTGCAGGGTGGAAACATGTATGTAATAAGTAGTATTTTCCTTAAATGGTCATGATTGAGTGATGTCATTTTTATCCAAAGATTTTATCCTACAAGGGTTCGGAAGAAGTTGATATTGGTGCAAACATATATGTAATAAGTTGTATTTTCCTTGAAAAGCTGTGTAGATGACGGGCAACAACATTTTAGCTGAACTGACATTTTCTACCCATTCTTAAGAATTTCATTCTTGAATTAAAATCTTATTTGCATCGATATCCTCCCTCTGTAAGTTCATCCCTTATATTCAGAAAAATAATTTTTGGGGAGGAGGGTGCGGGGATTGTTTTCTGTTGTTCAAAAAGGATGGGATAGGAGTTCCTAAAACAAACATGAAAGAATGTATAAAATTTCGCATCTGCTTCATAATCACTGAACAATTCATAGACTTAAAATAAATGCCTACAGTTTCTGTGAGCATTGATATAGAGGAGTGAAACTTAGCCTGTCTACAAATGCTTAAAATGAATGCCTACACAGAGTGACACATAGCCTATGCTCTCTGATGTGCAGCAAGCAATGTGCTTTGATATGGAATCATGTCGCAAGTTGCAGCTTTTTCCTTTTTGATTCCCAAGTTTAGATATACATAGATGAAGTTTCCAACTTATTATTGGCTGATAGTTCTGTGCCTTCTACCCTGGTAGCCTTATCTGGAAAACCCAACATATGGCCCTCTGAACATTACAGATTCCTTATTGGTTTTTTTTTTTTTTTTGGGGGGGGGGGGGTGTGGGGAGCAGGGGGGGTTGTGGTTGAAGGACATGGTATAGAGGCTGAGAGAGAGAGAGAGAGAGAGAGATGCTAGTGAAACATAAAGGCCCTGAATGTTGTATCAGTGCATTTTATACTGTGTTATGACAACCCAGCTGCTGTTGTAATCTTTTGAAAATAACCTATGCTGCAGGAGAAATTGAAAATGAGGTCATTTATTGTAATCAATATCATGCAATGCAGTAGTTTAAAGTTTGTACTAAGTAAATGGTATGCCTCATTTAACTGCCAATTGGGATATAAGTGGAGAGGAATAGTGAATCTGTCTTAAACCCAATGGGAATCGATTAGTCATGATGGATTGACCAAGTTCCAGAAATCTCGCAGACATAAAAATAGTGTGTAGTTATGTACTAGTTACATACGTACGCAATTAGGCACTCCACAAAAGTGGCAGAACAAAGAAACAAAGAAATTGATGTTTTAGGAGGCTTTTCCATTGACATGTTATTGCCCAATTGTCATTTCTTGGTCAAAACTTGATCATTAATCATTGTGCTTGCCACACGTGCTGAAAATTAGTGGAATCTGTATCATCCAATGTTTTTGGCCATTTTCTTGTTTATAATGGAAGCATTTGATTTTTCTGTCAATCTTGTAGGCAGCAAAAGAGTTTGAGTCTGAGCTTAAAAAAGAACCTGATTCCATAACAGAGCCTCCTGTGGAGAAACCTACGGCTGTCAGTGAAGAGGAGAAACAAGATATCAAGGTTTCAAGCACAAAGGAGAGTGTATGATATCTGTAGAAATCATTTGGTACACTGTTTCGGTTTTCCACTATTGTATTAATGGTTTTAGTAAAATTATTCATATCCAGTGTAGATCAGTCATGTAAGAAATTTCCTTCAAGTTTAAGATCATGCTTGCTAAGGCATAACTAGCTTATCTAGAGCTTTACATTGGTCAGAAGACCAAGTTTTACATAGCAATTGAAGGTCGGCATAATCAACTACTCCATTATTTTCAAACCAATCAATTTTTCTTTTGATTTTTCTCTGCTTCCCTAAGCTAATTTGTCTACCAAAAAATATACTCGAGTATTTTTAGAAATAGTTGCATGGATCAAAGACGGTACAACCCAGTGGGGGGCACAAGTCTTTCTACTCTTGTAAATGTGTCATCTTGCTGTAGGGCATAATGATAATTATGTTGTACAGTCACAAACACCCTCAATTTTCTTTATATATGTTATAATGTGCTACAGAATAGTGTACTTCTAATGTTACTTAAACATAAAATTGGTGGTGTTTTTGGTTTGAGATCATGTGCAATATCCGAGTTATTAAACTGGATGTTATTTTATATATTGTGGATGAATAGAAAATTGGATGTTATTTAAACGTAAAATTGGTAGTGTTTTTTTGGATTGAGATTATGTGCAATTAGGAGTGTTCATCAAACCGCATAAACTGCAAAAATCGCACCAATATTGCCAGTAAAATGGTATAATCACACTGCACCGCAAGTAACAATGTACTGCATAGTGCAGTACAGTTTGCGGTTTTATAATAAAAAAATCGCACAAACCACATCGCACCGCACCCTTTTTATATATTAATATAGTTATTTTTTAATATTAAATATATTATTAATAGTATAGTAAATCTAGTTTTCAAAAATAAAAAAGTTTAATAACCCTAGAAATGGATGATTAAGAAAGCCAACAAAAAATAAAGAAAAACTAGCTCAATAGTTTAAAACTTGACCAAAAACAAAGGGAAAAATCAGTTTTGAACTGAGTAGGAAAAACCAAAAATTCGAAAAATATATTGGTTTCAAACCATTCAAACTGCATTTTATACACTGCACCGTACATGTGACCGCAAAAATGAGGTGTAGTACAGTTATAGTTTTAGTTAAATTCTAAACCGTATCGCATTATACATATGACTGCAAAAATAAAGTACGGTGCGGTTATGGTTTTGGCTAAATCGCACTACAAAGTACGGTGCTAAAAATGGCCTAAAATTGCACTGCACTACGAACACCCTATGTGCAATACATGAGGTATTAAATTTGATAATGGTACATTATTTAAAATTTAAAATTTAAATGGTGTGGTAGATGTGGGGGTGAAAGCCCAACCTTATGTATTGGGCCTTGGGCCCTATTAGAATATTACTGTGTGTCCAAAAAAAGGAAAATGTTTGAAAAGAAGTCCATGTGGAAGAGATATACTTGGGACCGAATGAGGAGTGTAGTCCGAAGAGATCACCATTGATCCGAAGAGGTCATCCTCCTCGGATACAAAGAGCCTTGGTCAAGCAGACACCTAGAAGGTTCAAGTAATCTTTCTAATGATTTTGATGATAAGGGAAGGTTTCAGGCACGTATGGAGATGATAAGAACGGAAAAATATCTAGAAGACAAGCTGCAACCACCACATTAAATGCACTGCAGCTGCTTTTCTGGCCGCATTAATGTGGAGAAGACCCCTGAACAGTATAATCTCAGCTACCACCACTCACAGAGAGCTAAAGAATATACCTGATGGGACATGTACTCAAGTGGATGCCTAGATGAAGAACAAGTGGATGATGAAGATGATGAGAGAAAGTGCTATATAAAGAGAAGAGGCCTCTGATAAAGAAGATCGGAACAAAAAGAAAGAGAATGAGAAAACAGCTTTACTATAGCTCTAAGAGTTGTAATCACCTTTCATTCAATAATACATCTCTTCGAACATACATTTGTTCAGTTATTTAAGCATGATTTCATGCTAATCCATCCTTAAATACCATAGTTAATTACTGTTTAATTCACAACCAGCTCAGCTCTTTCACCCACTCTCTACAAATTCATTGTTTTGGGTTCATTAGGCTCATAATCCAAACCTTTTGGGCTTGAGCTACAAAAACTGTCCCTACAATTGGCGCCGTCTGTGGGGAGAGTTTGTGCAGGGGTGAAAACAACAGTTGGTGATGGCAGAACGAAGTCAACAACAAGCAGAATCTAGGGCATCCCAACACGTTGACCCTTTTCTTAACTTGGAGAGGAGACAAGATCGTGAGGGTAGTCCGCACACTGCGCATACTGGCCAAAGCTAGTCACATGGTGGAAGTCACGTGTCCCAAGCAGAGAAGAACCGGGATTTGCAACTAGAAGTTGAAAAACTAAAGAGGGAGTTACGCCATGCAAAGAGGAAACGGATTTCTTCGTATTCTGATGAGGATTCTGATGACAAACAGGACGTCACTTACAAGCAGAAGTCTCGAACACCAGTCAGTGAATCCTTTTCCTATGAGGAGGAGCCTCATCGTAAGAGGCAACCTAGAAGCCCATCACGTGGAGGCGTAGGGAACGATGCTATGAGCAGGGCTTTGAATCAGATCTCTAGGCCGCCTTTTACGCGCAGGATTGAAGAGGCGAGACTTCCTCAGCGCTTTAACCAGCCGACATTCACCATATATAATGGTAAAATAGACCCGGTGAAACATGTGAGTCACTTTAATCAAAGGATGGCTGTCTACTCCAAAGATGAAGCTCTGATGTGTAAGGTCTTCCCTTCCAGTCTCGGACCGGTTGCAATGAGGTGGTTTGACAGCCTGAAAGCAGACTCCATCAATTCCTTCAAAGAGCTCACTCAAGCATTTGGTTCACGTTTTGTCACATGCCGAAGAGTGGCCAGGCCCTTGTCTTCTCTGCTATCCTTGAGCATGCAGGAGGGTGAGACCCTGAAGGCGTATTCGGATAGGTACTGGGAGATGTTTAATGATATGGAGGGTAACTTTGATGCAATGGCCCTCGACACGTTCAAGCTCGGCCTCCCTACTGACCATGGTTTAAGGACGTCCTTGTTTGGTAAACCCGTTACTAACATGCGTCAGCTCATGGACCGTATTGAAAAGTATAAAAGAGTCGAAGAAGATCAGCAGCAAGGGAAGGGAAAGGACAAGGTTATCCCCCAGGAGAGGAGGGATTTCAGGTCGGACCGTTACAATAACAGTAAACCACGGAGAGATTTTGCTGGGCAATCAGGATCAACAAATCCTCAAGCAGTCAACACTATATTCAAAGAGCCAGTATACCAAGTTTTGGAAAAGATCAAGAATGAACCATTCTTCAGGTGGCCGAATAAGATGGTGGGGAACTCTGAAAGGCGTAATCATAATCTCTATTGCTAGTACCATCAAGATCATGGGCATACCATAGGGGATTGCAGGAGCCTGTAGGATCACTTGGACCAACTGGTCCGTGAAGGTAAATTGAGACATCTCTTGCACCACTCTAGTGGCCAAAGAGGTCAAATGAATTCAGAGCCCCGAAGAGATGACCTTTCAAAGCCTCCATTGGGAACTATTAATGTCGTCTTTGTCGCCCCGGGAAGAACAGGATCCTGGCCAGCGAAGGTCATGTCGGTAGTCCGATCGCCCGCAGGGGACCTCGGCCAAGGTCCGAAGAGAGCTAAGTCGGGTGCTCAGCTGGTTATAAGGTTCTCGGATGAGGATAAAATTAGGACCATCCAACCCCATGATGATGCTTTAGTAATCACCCTCAGAATTGGAGGGTATGATGTGAAGAAGGTAATGGTGGACCAGGGTAGCGCGGTAGAAATAATGTATCCTGATCTCTACAAAGGGCTAGGCCTAAAACCTCAAGACTTAACACCATACAATTCCCCCCTTGTGAGTTTTGAAGGAAGGGTTGTCACCCCGAAAGGCTAGATACGATTACTAGTGCAAACCGGCTCAGAAGTGGTAGAGATGGATTTCATAGTTGTAGACGTGTATTCGCCCTATATGGCAATTGTAGCCAGACTTTGGCTTCATACATTAGGGGCTGTTTCCTCTACTTTGCATCAGAAAGTTAAGTATCCAGCTGAAGGACAGGTTTGTGAGATCCGAGGAGATCAGTCCGCAGCCAGACAGTGCTTAGTGGCTGCCATCCAACATGAGCCCGAAGCCGAGTCCTCGTCTAGGGCCGAAAGGGGTTTATAGCAGTTAAAGTCTCGAGTATTGCCCATCGAAGATCTGGACGAGAGAGCTAGGTGTGAAGACCTGACAAAAGTTATCATCGGAGACAATCTAGAAATTTTTTTTCAAGTTGGATCTTAGCTACCTCTGCAGGAGAAGGAGGAGTTAGTAGAATTTCTTAAGAGAAACCTTGATGTATTCGCCTGGAACGCTTACGAAGCCCCAGGGGTAGACCCAGAATTCATATGTCACCATTTGAAGGTAAACCTGCTGATTACCCCTAAGAAGCAGCCTCCTCGGCGCTCATCCAAGGAACATGCTGATGCGGTAAGAGAAGAGGTAGCAAAGCTCAAACAAGCTGGAGCTATTAAAGAGGTCTTTTATCCTGAGTGGTTGGTAAATACTGTGGTGGTAAAGAAAAAGAGTGGGAAATGGCGAGTATGCGTGGACTTCACTGATTTAAATAAGGTTTGCCCTAAAGATTCATTCCCTATGCCAAAAATTGACCAGCTAGTATATGCCACAGTCGGCCACCCTCGGATGAGCTTCCTGGATGCTTTCCAAGGTTACCACCAGATACCATTAGCCCTGGATGATCAGGAGAAGACTGCTTTTGTCACCTCTATTGGTAACTACTACTATAAGGTGATGCCATTTGGCTTGAAAAACGCGGGGTCTACCTATCAAAGAATGATGACAAGGATGTTTGAGCCACAACTGGGCAAGAATATCGAGATTTATATAGATGACATGGTGGTGAAAAGCAAGATTGTTGCTGAGCAGCAAGATTGTTACTGAGCATGTGAAGGACCTTGAAAGTACCTTTGAAGTTCTTAGAAAGTACAAGTTGCGCCTAAACCCTTCCAAGTGCTCATTCGGTGTGAGGTCATGCAAGTTTTTGGGGTACATGGTGACTCACAGGGGAATTGAGGTTAACCCCGACCAGATAAAGGCCATCAACAATTTACAAGCTCCTTGGAATCCCAAGGAAGTTCAGAAACTGACTGGAATGACTGCTGCCCTGAATCGATTTATCTCTCGATCAGCAGACAGGTGTCGGCCCTTCTTCTCTCTGATCAACAAGTGGAAGGGATTCGAGTGGACTGAAGAATGTGCTGTGGCCTTTTAGCAGCTTAAAGATTATCTAGCTCGGCCACCAATCATGTCCAGTCCTGAGCCAGATGAAGTCTTGTTTGCCTACATTGCTGTAGCTCCCTATGCTGTGAGCTTGGTGTTGATACGAGCAAATTGTGGTGTGCAAAAACCAGTTTATTACGTAAGTAAGTCGCTGCATGAAGCCGAGATCCGTTATTTGCCACTGGAGAAGGCTATCATAGCAGTAGTGCTTGGTACACGAAAGCTACCTCACTATTTCCAGGTCCATATGGTCATTGTTCTCACTCAGCTCCCACTCAAGGCTATACTCCGAAGTGCTGACTACATTGGAAGGATTGCTAAATGGGGTACGATCTTGGGGGCTTTCGATACCAAATACATGCCTCGCACATCGGTCAAGGGCCAGGTACTTGTGGATTTGGTAGCCAAGTTCACAGAGCCCCAATTAGAAGAAGTAACGCCAACATCGGACATGGATGAAAAATCGGTTGGCATGATTTCTCAACAAGGCCCCTCCCATTGGGAAGTGTACGTGGATGGCGTAGCGAACCAGAAAGGTTCTGGAGTGGGGCTAGTGCTGATATCCCCCGAAAGAATCATCAATGAAAAGTCGTTAAGGCTGGATTTCTCGGCAACAAATAATGAGGCAGAGTATGAAGCCCTACTGATGGGAATGGCTATGGTCCGAAGAATAGGAGGAAAGGCAGTGGAGTTGTTCTCGGACTCAAGGTTAGTCGTAGGTTAAGTACAAGGTGAGTTTGAGGCGAAGGATGAAAGAATGCAGGGATACTTGAGCCGAGTTAAATGTCTGCAATCGGAATTCGAATCTTTCAGTTTGCTGCACATCCCCAGAAATGGTAATGCACATGCTGATTCTTTGGCCACACTCGTTACCTCTTCGGCGCAAAATTTGCCGAGAGTTATCCTCGTCGAGGACTTGCATGGGCCTACAGAGGCAAGAAGAGAGGTAGTCCAAGTTCACCAAGTTAGGGCCGGACTCTGCTGGATGGATCCTATAATTAAATTCTTGAAAGAAGATATTTTGCCTGAAGAAAGGGGGGAAGCTGACAAAATTCGGAGGAAGGTGACCAGATTCTGGCTATCCGAGGACTAGAAACTATATAAACGCTCCTATTCAGGGCCGTACCTGTTGTGCATGCATCTTGAAGCGGTTGAGCCATTACTAGAAGAATTACATGAAGGAATCTGTGGGAGCCACACTAGAGGTAGGTCCTTCGCTCACTGAGCCATCACTCAAGGCTATTGGTGGCCGAACATGCAAAAAGAAGCCCATGAATATGTTAAAAAGTGCGATCAATGTCAGCGATTTGCCCCAAACATTCATCAACCAGGGAGAACTCTTAATCCACTATCCAGCTCATGACCTTTCGCCCAATAGGGCTTAGATATCGTGGGGCCATTCCCTAAGGCTGTAGGAAACAGGAAATACCTTTTGGTCGGCACAGACTACTTCACCAAATGGGTCGAAGCTGAACCTCTGGCCAACATCAGAGACGTAGATGTGCAAAAGTTTGTGTGGAAGAATATCGTCACTCGTTTTGGGGTTCCTCATACTCTCATCTCGGACAATGGCCTACAGTTCGTTAGCAAAGCATTCAGGAGTTATTGTAGCGAACTGGGAATCATAAACAGATACTCCACCCCTGCTTATCCCTAGGGTAATGGGCAAGCAGAAGCTGTCAACAAGGTCATAGTAAATGGCCTAAAGAAGAGATTAGACGATGCGAAGGGCAAATGGGTGGAAGAATTGCGACATGTACTTTGGGCTTACAGAACTACGCCTCGCAGATCTACTGGAGAGACCCCCTTCTCAGTGACCTATGGGGCTGAAGCTATAATACCTTTGGAGACTGGGTTCCCGACATTGAGAACTAGTTCGTTCAGTCCGACCGGCAACAATGAGCAGCTAGAGAAGAGTTTGGACCTGATTGAGGAAAGAAAGGAAAGTGCAATGGTTCGGCTGGCACATTACCAATAAAAGCTCGGGCAGGGCTATGACGCCAACGTAAGGCTAAGGCCTCTGGAATCTGGTGATTTGGTGCTGAGGAAAGTTGTCGGCACTACAAAGAACCCAGCTTGTGGAAAGTTGGGACCCAATTGGGAAGGGCCATATCGTGTTACTTCAGGGGCTGGCATTGGGGCGTATTTCCTAGAAGACCTAGATAGTCATGTAATACCACGCCCCTAGAATGTAAATAACCTCAAAAGGTACTATTATTAATCGAATCTTTTCTTTAATCAATATGCCAATTCGTTATATGCAATGTTCTCTTAAGTGTTTAAACTTAAATCCAATCATGTCTGTAGTCCTCGGACCAGATGATTTGGGTTAGTTAACACTCGTCTACAGCTCTCTTAGGTGTTTAAACTTAAATCCAATCATGCCTGTAGTCCTCGAACCAGATGATTTGGGTTAGTTAACACTCCGTTACAGTTCTCTTAGGTGTTTAAACTTAAATCCAATCATGCCTGTAGTCGGGTTAGTTAACACTCCGTTACAGGTCTCTTAAGTGTTTAAACTTAAATTCAATCATGCTTGTACTCCATGGACCATATGATTTGGGTTAGTTAACACTCCGTTATAGCTCTCTTAAGTGTTTAAACTTAAATCCAATCATGCCTGTAGTCCTCAGACCAGATGATTTGGGTTAGTTAACACTCCGGTATAGTTCTTTTAGGTGTTTAAACTTAAATCCAATCATGCCTGTAGTCCTCAGACCAGATGATTTGGGTTAGTTAACACTCGCTCTTAGGTGTTTAAACTTAAATCCAATCATGCATGTAGTCCTCAGATCAGATGATTTGGGTTAGTTAACACTCCGTTACAGGTCTCTTAAGTGTTTAAACTTAAATCCAATCATGCCTGTAGTTCTCGAACCAGATGATTTGGGTTAGTTAACACTCCGTTACAGCTCTCTTAGGTGTTTAAACTTAAATCCAATCATGCCTGTAGTCCTCGGACCAGATGATTTGGGTTAGTTAACACTCCGTTACAGTTCTCTTAAGTGTTTAAATTTAAATCCAATCATGCCTGTAGTCCTCGGACCAGATGATTTGGGTTAGTTAACACTCGCTCTTAGGTGTTTAAACTTAAATCCAATCATGCCTGTAGTCCTCGGACCAGATGATTTGGTTTAGTTAACACTCGCTCTTAAGTGTTTAAACTTAAATCCAATCATGCCTGTAGTCCTCGGACCAGATGATTTGGGTTAGTTAACACTCCGTTATGGTTCTCTTAAGTGTTTAAACTTAAATCCAATCATGCCTGTAGTCCTCGGACCAAATGATTTGGGTTAGTTAACACTCGTCTATAGCTCTCCTAAGCGTTTAAACTCAAATACATTCATGCCTGAAGTCCTCGGACCAGATGACATGGGTTAGTCAACACCCCCATACAACTATTATTATTGAGACTTAACTTTAAAATGAGTCATGCTTGAAGTTCTTGAATATGTTTAAGTTAACTCTAACTTATGATAGGCTTCCTTAGTTATGTTTAATTCAAAGCCAAGGGGTAATAACATTCTCTGTGCATATTCGAAAAGACCTGTGAAACTTCCATAATCACTTGCTGCATTCATTGCTTATTAGTAATTCTTATACAAACTGTTCTTTTCAGTACCAATTTTAGTTATTTACATCATCTGCATGATATGGTGGTTAAGTTTACCTACATTACCGTAATTACAAAGTACAACTATTTGCAGCAATAATAAGTCATAAGATATGCAACGAAGACACCAGAAGTAAAAGGGAAATGGTTTCATTAATCAAAAGAGAACAGTTTACAATCCCTTACATAAAAGAAAAACTAATACAAATACAAAATCAAAACTCCTAAATGTCTAAGCCTTCTTTTGAGGGACCAAAGGATCAGCAGCCTGACTAGATTGAGCTACAGCAGTTTCTGGGGCTTGGTCCTTAGATTCTGAGAGGGTTTTCTTTTTTCCCAAGTCTTTGCCCTTATCCTTGGGAGCCTCAACCAGCTTGCTCTGATCACTAGGCTGACCAGATACCTTGGGTGCCTCAGCTGGCTTGCTCTGATCACCAGGCTGACCAAACTCCTTGGAGGCCTCAAGGTTGGTAGGGGGGACTTGGCCGACCAGGGATTGCTCCGAAGCCTCTTGGAGTTGTGTGGGAGGAGAGAGATCAGACCCTGGGAGTTCTCGGATATCAGGATCGTAGTATATACTCCTAGGTTGCCTTAAGTTAGCATCCGCAGAGATCCCAGCAGCGTCAAGGGCTTTTCCCCAAGTTACATCACAGTAGTCTCGGCAGACCGCGGCAAACTGCTCAGTAAGGTTGGCTTCGGTCTCCTCCGCCCTCAGCTTATATGCTGCCTGCTTTTCAGCCTCAATTGCCTCCTTGGCCAGCTGAGCATCCTGCTCGGCCAATCGGGCATTCTCCTTGGCTTTTTGAAGCTTGGCCCTAAGACCTTTCACCAACTCCCTCTCTGTCACCAAGTTAATCTCCGCCATGTTCAGTTGTTTGCGTTGCTCTTCGGCCTGCTTCTTAGTGGTTTTAAGGCCAGCATCAAGGCTATTCTTTTGGTTGGTCATGTCTTTTAATTGCTCGGACAGCAGAGAATAATCCTCCCTCAGGTTGCCCAAAGATTTTTCTGCCTCAGACCGAGATTGGACTTCTACTTGGGTTTCAAGATAAGACTTCTTGTTCCACTCCTCGGCCACATAAACTTGCTGAGTAAGCTACATAACAAAAATTTCAATATAGAGCAAAGAAAAGGAGTAAGTAAAAAATCAGCACCTTAATTAAGCGGATCAGTGCACTTACCATGGCCAAATCCCTCTTAAAGGATAGGAAGAGCTCATATTGGTTGAAGCGCTTGTAAGACTCCATGTCCCTTGGAAGGAGAAGTGGCTGCTCCAAGGCCTCAGCAACAAGACCTGCTCTTCCCCCATCGTAGTTTCTGAGAGAGGTCTCCCAAGGGATTGGAGCGCCATCCAATTCCAGCCTTGGGGACCAAGTGCGAGCTCCTTGGCGCACATCAGCCACGAAGGCTTCATCTCGGCTCTCTGTAGACGAAGCCCTCTTGCTCCGGTGATCTTTAGCCACATTTTGTTGTTTGGTCCCTTTCGGAGGCGCTACCTTTTTTCCTTCATTGTTAGCATGGGGCCTCTTCTTCTTTGGATCTGGCAATTGCTTGGCATCGAGATCTAGAGGAACCTGAGGAGGTGGTGGAGGAAGATTCACAGTTGGTTGGGACGTACCGGTCCCTTTGGGCTCAGCTTTTTTACCTCTGTTCTTCATTAAGCTCCTTAAATCCGCCATATCTTCTTCCTCCGAAGAGTCTCTTGGAAGAGTAGTTATCAAAACAGGAGGGCGAACACTAGACTGCCTGTCGGTTTCCTCCTCGGCGTCCGAAACTTGTATTACCTGAACCCCTCCTGAAGCTTCTCCTTCGAACTTGAACTTGTCAATCTGCTCGTCAAGCGAAGGGGTTGAAGAAGCAACTTTTTCACCTGCTGCCACTGGTCCGAGGGGAACCTGCTGAATTGGCTGGAGGAGCAATGGTACACCTTGTGGATTTGGATGTGGCACGGGCTCGAGATCGAACGGAGCCAAAAAATCCTTCCGAGCAACGTCTATGCGGTTGATGCGATAGTCTCCCTGTCTTATCGCGTTGCCAACCGGCTGAAAATCCTTCGGCTTTTCCGTGTAACCAAGAATAAGAGGAATCGACCAAAGTTGCCCGTCTTCACTGGCAAAAATTTCTAATCGTAATAAGTAATTAAGCGCGGCAGCATTTGTGAGGCTGAGCCGAGGAGAAATGAATTCTTTATCTGTTAACATCACAACAGAACTTAGTCAGAAACTTGAAAATAATGATACAAAGAAGGGAAAAAATTCTTAAAAACGGAGATCCTAAATCTAATGTTGGTAAACCTAAATCTAGGATATCCCACCTGGCTCTCCTGGTTTGGTTGGGCAATGAAGACCGTCATGCCACGTGCCCGAGACAATCACATAGTCGTCTTTCATCCCTTTATTGGACTTGGGAAGGCAGGAGATGAGCCTAATGACGTCGGACCGGGATTTAAGATAGTATCCCGCTCCCTTCTGGTTATGACACTCGTACATATGTACCACGTCGAGCCAGGTGAGTCTCAATCCTAGATGACGGTTCAAATCGTCAACTGCCCCTAAGATTCTAAAGACATTGAGCGCACATTGTTCAGGACTAAGCCTATGGTTTCGGAGGTAACTACTGGTAATGGGGCCTATAGGGATAGTCATCCCCCCTTCTAGAAAGACGATGATAGGGATTACAACTTCGCCAGTCTTTCGAACTGTTAGTATTCTTTCTGGAGGACAATACCTCAAACCCACATCTTGAGGTATGCTATATGTTGCCCTAAATTCCTCTACCTGGGCGGGGCTATCCACCATATACTGAAATCTACCCATCACAATTAAACAGAAAGATGGAAGTACTAAATGAAGTGACTAGGGAGTGATTATTCGAAGGCCGAGGAAGCTGGCCGAAGAGATGATGAAAGGTTTGAATAGAGAACTTACGCAAACTAAATCAGAGAATGATCTTCGAACTCGCAGAAAGATTCTTACAGACTCTGGAAAGAACTAGGATTGATGATTAGAAGCGCTTGGTAGGTTCGAATGTCTGAATTCGCTGGGTAATCTGAGAATTTGTGAAGTAAAGAAGAAATAACCTCTTCTGAGGTTTTATATGGGGACAAGCGAAGGGGCAGGAGTCATCCCGCCCAAATTCTGAGGAAGAATCACGTCCGTTGGATCAATAGCCCACCGTTGGATATCAAAAACAAAACGCCGCCTGGAGTAATTAACAGTACTTTGGGAATACTGAAATGACAGTAGCATTAATGAAGCGCCTGCACCTATGCCCACACACGTGTAAGTTCAGATATTTGTGTTGTTTCAAACTTCTATTTCGTGACAAGTCAAAATCCTATTTTTTCTCCTCGGATACGAGAGAAAAACTAAAATTTTGAGGGGCTATTGTGGGGGGTGAAAGCCCAACCTTATGTATTGGACCTTGGGCCCTATTAGAATATTACTGTGTATCTGAAGAGAGGAAAATGTTTGAGAAGAAGTCCATGTGAAAGAGATATACCTGGGACCGAATGAGGAGTGTAGTCCGAAGAGATCACCATTGGTCCGAAGAGGTCATTCTCCTCGGATACAAAGAGCCTTGGTCAAGCAGACACTTAGGAGGTTCAAGTAATCTTTCTAATGATTTTGATGATAAGGGAAGGTTTCAGGCACATATGGAGATGATAGGAACGGAAAAATATCTAGAAGATAAGCTGCAACTACCACATTAAATGCACTGCAGCTGCTTTTTTAGCCGCATTAATGTGGAGAAGACCCCTGAACAGTATAATCTTAGCTACTACCACTCACAGAGAGCTAAAGAAGATACCTGATGGAACATGTACTCAAGTAGATGCTTAGATGAAGAACAAGTGGACGATGAAGATGATGGGAGAAGGTGCTATATAAAGAGAAGAGGCCTCTGATAAAGAAGATCGGAACAAAAAGAAAGAGAAGGAGAAAACAGCTTTACTGTAGCTCTAAGAGTTGTAATCACCTTTCATTCAATAATACATATCTTCGGACATACATTTGTTCAGTTATTTAAGCATGATTTTATGCTAATCCATCTTTAAATACCATAGTTAATTACTGTTTAATTCACAACCAGCCCATCTCTTTCACCCACTTTCTACAAATTTATTGTTTTGGGTTCATTGGGCTCATAATCCAAACCTTTTAGGCTTGAGCTGCAAAAACTGTCCCTACAGTAGATATAAAAACAAAACATTGACTATGAAATGAAGAGGATCGAAGTCCCTCTTTAAAATATTATTTTTAGTTTACTATTAAAGGGTTATTGTTAAGCTTCTCTTTTTCCGATTAATCATTTTTTGTGTGGAAATTAGTCAATACTCAATCCCTTTTTTTACAACTGTGGTTATTAGTGGCAATGGGCCTTGTGGTCCGTACAGCCCAGTTGCAAGGTAACATGGCTGAGCTTGGACAAAATTCTTTAGGTCATCAAGTTTTAGACTGGGTTCTGATTTGATATATGTTGGTCTAAGCCGCTCAGGCTCGATTATAGAGGTTTATTTTTGCTAATTTCTTTTTTATGTCCTTTTTTATTGTTATTATTATTATTATTTTTTTGCTGAATGTCCTTTGTTATTGTTTTATGACAGGGATTTTTGTTTTTTTTAATGTCCTTTGCTAAAATAGAGATCCCTTTGCATTAGAGCACAATCTAACAAGTTATATTGGTTAGAGATCAGGCCTTATGCAATTGAAAATGAATAAGGTTGGAGCCATAATTTTTTCTACAATATACTTAGAAGTTACAACTATCAAAAACAATTTGTTAATAGTAATCAATAAAACGATGGAAGTGATTGATCTATACAAGAATCAATAATAAATTTAAAAAATATTATACCTACAACATTATTCGTTAAAAATTAGGCTTAGTTGTCTCGAGCCGACATGATTATGTTCTTGATTTTTGAACTGATCCAAATAAATACGCAAAGTAAAAACAAAAAACAAGAAGAGGTGAGAGGATGGTTTTTGAGTACACTTTTAAGATGACAAACTTTTGAAGTTTTAACCTAGCACTTAATGGCAATATCATTTGAGGGTAAAGTTTGATAATACTTTCTTAATAAGTCTTAACCACAGGATTAGGGTGGCCCCATTGGGTGGAAGTTTCCAGAGGAATGAATCGAGAGGGGTTGTATCGGGAATTATGCACCCTCGTACGCACCATAAGTATTTTTCTAATTTTAGTAATGAGGAATGGGCACGACCACTAGCTGCAGTTGGTGACAGAAAAAAAATATTACCACTTTAAGAAAAGAAAATAAAAAGTAACAAAGATTGCAAATTTGTAACTTAGCAATGGCTTTTCTCTTGTATTGTTTACAACACCAAACACGCGCTTTAAGAGTTTGTTTCTTTCGTTCACCTAAAAAAAAAGTGTGTTTCTTTCCTTCTCTTTGATAGGGGATGATATCTCTTACGCCAGTCTTATACAATATTTCTATCACCGACATATTATGGACCCGCATATTAGTGAGAGTAATGCTGTTTAAAATCAGCATATATGAAACTTTCTCATGTGATAGGCACCAAGAGCATTCACATCCAAGTATGTCACAAAGAAAAAAATTTGCATTTTCAATTATCAAAAAAATACTTTATTTATTTTATATTACTACTTTAATAATACATCTTATATCTCATGCTCTGTTCTTATATCACTCTATTTATATATTCTTTATTTTATTTTATTTTACGTTACAACTTTAACAATATACCCCACATCGGTTCTATACTTTATTCTTTTTGTGAGATTAAAATAATTGAGGGTGCAATAAGATAATAGACAAAGTTTGGCAACAAAATTAGTTGTTGGACATATTTTAGAAATCTAACAGTTGGACATAGTTATTGATTTTTGAACTTTTAGAAATTTTGCAAGCATAGAGGATATAAGAAAAAAATGTAATCTAATGGTAGATTTGTTGAAATTCACATCCAATAAGAAGATATTAAGTGAAGTTGTAGTCTTAGGCTACAACCAATTTTGTAGCCAAATTTTACTCTAAAATAATGGTGTTAATTAAGATATAGATATGCTACTGTGGATATCTATTTTTAGATGTTAGCAAAATGCAAAAATCTCAACATGATTAGCCCTGGCGGCTCCATGTATAGTCTAGGGTGGTCACAGGATCACCCTGACTTGGGGAAAAAAATAATTATTATATGTAAATATTAAAAATTTTATGATTTTTTATCCTTAAAAAAATATTTGGGACCACCCAAAATTTTTTTAGGCTCAATATAATTACACTTCAGACGAAATTTAGTAACAAACTTGGTTGTAGATTAAGACTACAACTCAACTCAATATTTTTTTATTGGATGTGAATTTAGGCAAATCCATCATTGGATTACATTTTCTTCTTAAATCATCCATATTTGCAAATTTTCAAAAAGATGAAATATCAATAGCTATGCTATCACTCAATTCTTTAAATTTCTAATTTTTGTTGTCTAAAATTATACATAAAAAATAAGTTTATAGATTAAATAGTAAACAACTTTTGATTAACATTAAATTTGACATGTGTTTTAAGAACATAAGGAATATAAAATTTAACATTTAAATTTTCAAAATATGTAACCATATTAATTTATTTAGTGAGAGTTGTAGCCTTAGGCTATAACTTAGTTTGTAGTCAAACTTTTCTTTAAACTTTGATCCTTAACAATATATTAGGTCCTTACAAACAAAAAGAAAAAGCCTAAGAAAATTTTTATGGAACTAAAATTTTGAAAAAAAATTTAAATTGCAGTATTGATAATGAGACTATTATGCAAAGATTTCAAAATAAGAAAATTCAAAAAGGAAATTGTAAGACTTTATGTCTTTGTGTGTGTGTTTATTTATTTATTTATTTATTTTATGGCCAATATATGAAGTTCTATTTTTATTAAATTTTGTATAATTTAAGTTTCTTAATGACCACCTTGGAAAATATTCTTGGAGCCGCCACTGATGATTAGAGCATTGGATGTTTGGGGATTTTTTTTTTTTTTTTTTTTAATTGGTGCTACAGACAGTGAGATGTAAAATAGCTAAAAGCCTAAAAACACGTTTTAGAGCAACGGATGGGAATGAACATCTCAAAATCACGTGGAAGAGGCATTACAATGACCTTAATATTTTTAACTTTCAATTATCTCATAAAATTATTATTTGTGAGTTTGTGATATCATTTATTTTCTTATTATATTACGGGAAATAAGTTATAATGGCCATTTGTTTATTGCACTATCAATTTTCAACTCTTACCAAAGGATATGGTGCAACTTGCCAGTTGCCAAGCTCTTATAAGAAAGACTAAAACAAACTGTACCGATCGATCTTTCTGTTTGTGCTAATTTTATATCAACTACATAAAAATACATAATATATTCGTAAGAGTTTTGTTTAAGATTGTACATCATGTTCATGTTATTATATTATTTAATAGCTTATTATATTTCTTCAAAATGGAGGCTGATATATATATATATATATATAATATTACTGAAAATAAGCCGTTTCTAATATATAGAGTATTGCTACATGTACAAATTATTTTACAACATTTTTACAGATACAAATGTTGATGTGACCAACCTTTTATTGGTTTTTATCTAAACTCACTGTTAATATTACTTTTTCATTTACCAATAATCACTCATCACATCAACAGTTTGTAAAAATTTTTATAAAATAATTTGTATCTCTAGCATTATTCTTTATAATAATTGATCCATCATTCTCTAACAAAAAGAAAAAAAAAATTAACTACATTAAGAGCTTTGTAGTTAGTGGTATTACTCACTTATCTCAATTAGGAGAATCAAGATTCCAATCCTCCTTCCCTAAAAAAAAAAAAGATTCCAATCCTCCTCGCCAAAAGTTTTGTAACTTATGAGGAGAATGTGAGCTCAAATCTCCATCTTCCATTCATTGTAACAATTGAATAAAAAAGAAGAAGAAGGTTCAAATCCTCTATTATTGTGAGGAAAAACAATAATAGTGATGTATAAATATCATAAAATATAAAATCTTTTCTACCATTTTTTCTTTTAGATAAATGTCGAAGGTAAATATGGAAAATAAATGACGGAGGAGATCTAGAAGTAAGACACGAAATATGTTTATTTTTTTTTTTTATTACAACAAATGGTAGAGGGTGGATATAAATGCTAATTCTATTAATAAAAGAAACCAATGAATATCATAGAGTTACTAAACTCTTGTAATATCCATAATTAATTGATTTGTAACATTTATTTTTTTGAGAAAAATTGATTTGTAACATAAAATGAAAATTTTTAAGAGAAATTGAAATAAGTTTGAGAGAGGTCCAAATTATTTAGGCCTAGAGCTAAAATTCAAGTAAAAAAGTGTTCAACACAAAAAAAAAAAAAAAAAAACAAAAAAACAAAAAACAAAAAATTCAAAAGAAATTTGTAAGTTCTAATTAGCTTAATTGGTGAAATTTTTAGTTTTTGGACAGAAGATTTGAGATTGAATCCTACTTATTCCTAAAACATTTTAGTTCAAATCCAATCATATTTGCATATGAAAAAAAAATTCAGCAGGATTTTTACAAAATAGGGTAAAATAAAGTTAACATCCCTAAGGCTTGGGCTAATGCCAGTTAAGTCCAAGAATTTTTAAAATTGATAAACTTGATCTCTTATTAATACTGTGAGAGAGATGAGAAAAATAAGTAACGATTTAGGGTTTAAGTTAGATTTAGAAGCCAAATTGGTTAGTTTTGAAAAGTCTTGAACTTGATTAGTATTAGCTCAAATTTGCTGAGTATTATAACATTCACATCAGTTCGTACAAAAATTTCTGTATACGTAAGAGAAAGAATAAACAATTAAATATAAAATGAATAATACTAGTATAAATTTACAAAATTATTATAAAAAAATTGTAAATTTACATAATTATACACAGAATGTTATGAGTCATTTTTTAAAAAAACTATATAAATTTTACACAATTTTTTATTATACGAATTTTTTTTAGGAAATATTATGCAGATGTGAATGCTTTTAGTAAACGTGTCTTAAGTATATTAGGGCCCGTTTGTTACCGTTGTTTAAACAATAATTTTTAATATTTAAACAATATTACATGTATTTTTATATATTTTTTCACCTACACGTATTTTAAAAAAATATAAACAACGTTACGAGAAACCTCCCACGGAAAGTGTATGCACTCTACAAAATATAATTGAAGAAAAAACACACATCACGCTCTTTACAAGCGCGTGGTTCTATTTGTTGCTCCATCGCACAGAAAAAATAAAAATTAAAAAGGGAGAAAAAGAAAAGAAAAAAATCCAACTTTCCCATTCGTCTGTGTCTCTGTCTCTCTTTTCTCTTAAAACCATTTATCTCACACAGACACACACACAGACAGAATACAGCAGAGAAACCACTCACAAGTCAGACCCAAAAGCCAAAAAAACCCACTCCCCAGCTAAAAGACCGAGCGTTTTCACAACCAGAGAACATACTTCTCTCTCTCTCTCTCTCTCTTTCTTTCTTTTAAGACAGTACCAAATTATAAAACAAAGAAGAAAAACCATTAACAAAAACACTAATTCTTGGAACCCCAAATCCACTTTCCGGGTTATCGGGCTCCGGATCTGCCACCCATTTCCCCAGCACCCACCACCACCACCACCACTTTTTCTCGGGCTCCCCAACCCCATATAGCCCCCCCACCTTTAATTTCATCACTTCACAAACTTCCCTCCCAAACCCACATAGCAAAAACACACAACCTAGTAAATATACCAAAGCCTTGCAAAACCTACTGTTTCTGACAGGCTTATAGAGTATAAGAGTAGCGTTGGTTGGAATTCTCTTTCTTTTTGTGGGTGATAATACTGATAGATATTATGGCGGGCAATCCGCCAGAGGGCTTAGGTGATGATTTCTTTGAGCAGATCTTGGCTGTGCAGCCTACATATACAACCAGTGAAGCAGCAGCAGTAGCTGGGTATGGAGGTGGAGAAGTGGGGTCCATGCCTATGGTTTTGCAGTTGGGGTCTGGTGGAGGTGGTGGTGGTGGTGGTGGTGGAGATGGTGGTGGTGGGAGTGGTGGTGGTGGCGGCGGGTTGAGAGGGATGAACTTAGGGATGGGTATGGCACCACCTTTGGGGTTGAACTTAGAGCAACAACAACAGCATGGTGGGTTTTTGAGGCAGGAAAGGTTTAGAGAAGAGGTTGTTGATGGTAATCATAGTAACAGTCATATTAATAATGGTTCTTCTTCTTCTGCTACTCATGGAATCAATGTAAGTCTCTCTTTTCTTTTCTGGGTGTGTGTGTGGATTGGGCTACAGCTAGAGCTAGCTAGCTAGCTAGCTTGGTCTTGCTTTTGTGGTAGGATTTGCATGTCATTTTTTTAATTGTGTGAGGTTAAAAGTGTCATGTTAGTGGAACTCTCAGTCTGTCCCTATTCCATTCTCTATTTTTCTAGAGCTGGGACTTGGAAGTGTCAATTGGATTATTGGAGATTGACTCTGGAAGAGCCCGAGTCCATTGGTTTTAGTCGGATTGGCAACATGGCATATCATTTTTGTAACTTTGAGGTGAAACTTCCATGTCCTTGCTCTCTCTTTCTCTAGTGGAGAGTGTCGAATGGACTACACGGTACACACCCTTGTTTTTGACATGTCATATTTGTATCTTTTTGGTAAAAGTAAAATTGTCATGCCCTAGAGCTCTCTCTCTCTCCCACTCATGTCATTTTGTATTTGTTTGAGGGCAGGATTTTCATGTTGATAGAGAGCTCTTTCTCTCAGTGTCTCATGGGGAGTGTGATGGTCTCGTGAGATGAACCTGTTTGCCTGTTTGAATTGGCTTTTGGGTTGTCATTTTTGGACTTGTCTTAGAGGACAAAGTTGTGGTGTAAAGAGAGAATGGGAATATGGGATTAATGGGGGCTCTTTACTATTGTTTATGCCATATTTGGGAAAAATACTGGGTTCATAGGAGTGAGGAAAACCATGGAAGCTGGATATTTTGGCTGCTAAAAGAAAATCCTGCTATTATTCGCCTTTTCTTTTGCTTATAAATTTTGAAATCCTTTTCCGGGTTTTACGTGAAAACTCTCATAAACTTTCAGCTGTGATCTGGCTGTGAATTTGACATTCCCATTTCTTTTTCCTCTTGGGTATAGATGTGAAAGACTCTTCCCATGTTTCCCTTCACTTAAGTTTGTAGCTGGGGATTTGAAAATTTGTTGCCTTGTTTTCCTAGTAATTTAATTTTACGCGTTATCTACCAAGATAAAAAGGAAAAGAAAAATAATAATGGTGGGTGTTTGTTAAAGAGTATATGTTTGCAAAATGATGGGGTTTGGAGAATTTAGTGTTTTGTACTTTGGTTGTGGCAGGAAAGAGATTCGGTGCACATGACAAGTTTGTTTCCTGCGTTTGGACAAATGCAAGCTCAGTCACTCCGGCCAACAGCACCACCTCCATCCCAACTACACCAGGTAATTACTTTAGAACCCAATTCCCCCCAACTTCTTAAAGCCCAAATTCTTTTTTTAACCATCAACTTTTTATTTCGTAATGCTCGGTTGGTAAGATTTGACTCTCGAGAATTTTAGATTTTTCCTTAGTTTATATATATATATATATAAGAGAATTTAAACACTGAATGTTTTATTAAAACTTTATTAAAAGACTCATGGCCTTTCTATTTGAATTCTTAAGGAAGGTGATTTTAAAATTCGATAGGTTCTAAGGAATTAGGTATTAGTTTTAAAAATTTTGAGTGTTTAATGTAAAATTAATGATGATAAACCACTTCATGCGGTCATTATGGTTAGTATGACCTAATAAGGAATGTTAACCGGTAAGTGCAAGACATAGGAGTTTAAAAATTGTTAGTTTATTTTTTGGAGATAGGTAGGTAATGGGGGAGGGAGAGGTGATGATTGAATCACGTATATAAGACTTTACAAAATATGGTAGTGCCTAAAATATGTGAGTTTTGTATCTCTCCAACAATAGGAATTGAGATATCTCGACATTTTTAAAGTCTCACAGTATTAATCAACCAAACACTTATAATTATATTAACTTTCAATAAAATCTCACATTAATTTTATAATTTGTTAAACTAAAAGAGCATGAATCGTGCATCATTGGAATAACCAAAAACATAAATAAATTCTTTTGATTGTTTTTAAGAACTCAAGCCAAAGGGTACGTGTCCGTTTGATATGCGGAAATTTGGCTTTTTGCCTAAAGTTGAGTAAAATAAACTTGTATTTGAAAAGGTCTACTAATAAAAAAGTTGTAAAAAATAATCAAGATAAGTTAAAAAGCAAAATAATGAAAAAGTGGGTGCCAATTCACTGATTAAATTAAGTTCAAGTCTCCAATCTCACTAGGAATTGACTTTGTTAAAAATAATAAATTAATAGGTGGGTGCTTTAGTCCCATTCGAGTTTGAAAAGATGTTTTACCAAAAGCCATACAAAAGATCAAAGATTCAATCTAGGCATGTGTCGCGTAGAGTACAAAGTTTTGTAGTCTTGTAGTAATGTTTATATTCGATGCGTTTGTAAGAAGCATCTCGCATTTTTGGTCAATCCTCACTTTGCACAAGAATATGACATTTTCACTTTACTAATAATAATAATAATAATTCTATAATTCTCAAAAAAGAAAAAAAAATCAAGAATTAATGGTGCTTTGCCTGAATTCCAAATTCTTTATATTATTATTAAAAAATAGTCACTCTTTTATTCCATAAAGCAAATTCATATATTTTATTCACTCGGAAAAAGGAGATTTATTTTCTAACATACTTTTTTATTTTTTAAATCCTTTTTGTACGGGTATGGCAGTTGAATAGTTAAATTTATGAAAGAATATTGTTGCTTTTAAAAGTTTTAATAATTGGCTGTGCTTTCAACGCGCTGAGAGGGAGCGTGGGGACCTCTATTTTTCCAGTGGAGAGTGACGGAATGGTCTCTTACACGTGTGAGGTTTTCTAAGCGTGTGCGGCTGTGAAATTTTATGTCATATACTTTTTGAGGGACTTTTTGGTCCTTTTGGGACTTTGTAGTGGTATTCATTGTCAATCACTATTAAAAAGGTTGATGATACTATGAGCTCCCTCTACGCGCCTCCGAAATTTTCAATACGCGTGTGGACACGCGCCTTTTTTGGGTTGACTAGTTTGCCATTTTCTTTGAGTCCTAGGAAATGGAATAGGCCAAATGTTTGACTTTTAAGGAGGAATTAAGATTGGTTCAGCCAAACTACTGTATAGTGTATACTATTTTGCGCACTTCCTTGCCAAAATTTGGGGTCTTCAATTTGAAGTTTTGAATATTTCAATATTTTTAATTGATTGGTACAACTTTTATTTATATAAATAAAAGAGTCAAAATTTAGTTTAATTTGTATTGAATGTGAAGGCAACTAACTTTTCTTATATTAGCTTGCAAATGCATTTTCTTTGCTGGGATTCTGGGTCAAGTATTAAGAAAGTGGCTGAATATGTTCTAGTGTGAGATTGTATTGAATTTGACTGGTCCTATAATGGATTTGGTTATTCCAAAGCAATTGGATGCCCCATATTCACATTCAAGGCAAAACCTTGTGCAAAATGTTCTGTTGCTTTTTCTTTGTTCCTAGTGTAACCATGTGATGGGATCTTACCCAAAAAGTTAACATGAACATGCTTATTGATACCCTAAGATGGCTGTCCACCATGGTATGTCTATATGAACCTGATTAAAATCTATAATTGAAAGAATTTTTTGAAATGACTAGAGAGAATCATATTGATTCCATGATGTCAAATCACAATGGTATAAAAAATATAAGCCAGAATATTATGATGAAGCTTACAAGCAATTCGACTTGTAATAATGTGAGATTTCATGAGAATACAATACTTCAGCTTTTGTGCATTAATTTGACAACCATTTAGTAATCAACTAGGGATGGATGTCTTTTGATCAGCCATGAACATTACTATACTACATACCAATAACACCGCCCAATACATATAAAGAGTTAAATTGCTAATATAATTACTCAAGTATCTTCCAATCCTTTGGATTCGTCATGTATTTTAATCAACTGATTTTGAGTCTCCTGTGAATTTTATTATATATATAGTGTTCTCACGTTGATAAGTTGATGGCTTTCCTGGAATTTCTGTTTCATGAAGCTTGTAGGTCATATTTGGTGGATTTTCTTGCATTTTACTTTTCATGTTTACCATTATTTATTATTTGACACAATCTCTATTATTGATATGACAGTTCCATAGCCACCCAACACATGGGCCGGGTGTTGCTGCACCACATCCACCTGGAATCCGCCCAAGGGTGCGTGCAAGACGAGGGCAAGCCACAGATCCCCACAGTATTGCTGAACGGGTAAATTTGATAACTGTTTTTAAGAGAACTATTCAATGTTAGGTTTCACTTTTGTCAAGAATCAGTATAAGTAAAGCAACAATTTCCACCACATTTAAGATGGAACATAATTCTAAGATGTCATCCTCAAAGAGCTGGTTGTTATTCACTTGTGGAATTTTGTTAAGACTGTAAAGTGGTTTCACTGGTAGCATAAGTACGGGGTTGACTAACTGCTTGTAGTAATTGAAAAATGCTAAACTTATTTCAAATGGTGGTGTCCCACGGTTCCCCTTTACTCTGAGGTATTATATGTTAAGATGAGGTTTATAAATATAAAATGCAAAATAAGAAAAGAAAATAAGGTTAAAGAATAAAGATTGGAAGTTAGTGATGACACATAATGAAGGTTAATTCCATCCCTATCCTACAACAATATGCATTACTATGTTGCTCCACAGTATTAAGATTGATGTTACAATATTAGTAATATTGATGATATTAACAATCTATCTATGTCAAGAATTCATTATGACATACGAACTTTTGCTTCTCTCTTCTATGCAGTTACGTCGGGAAAGAATTGCAGAAAGAATGAAGGCTTTGCAAGAATTGGTTCCCAGTGCCAACAAAGTTAGTGCCTTCTCAGCGCAGCTATTTATAGCCTCGCTTTTTATTTATTGAAAAATGCTATCTACAATTGGTTTTAAAGAAATATTAGATTAGTTACTCTTATTGATAAAGAACTTAACGAAGCAAATACAATTAATGATAAGAAAAAGAAGCAAAAGGAAGGGATTTTAAATTTAATGAGGCTCACTTTCATAAATATGTGTTTTTTTAGGTTATTTTTTTAGCATGTTCTGGAAAAAATCTTGTCTTAACCAAATGATACTTTTACAGGCAAAAACGATTTGCTTCTTTTGTCAAGATTTTATGTTTAAAATTTCTAGCTCAGATGTGCGAGTTTTGACCCTGACTATTGACACAAACGAATAATTTGCATATGCATGTAGAGAATGCTCTGTCAATCGAATGGTAGCATCATTCTTTATAGAAGAGATGATCTGCCTGACTTCAGGAAGAGTTCAGTGCAAACTTCCCAAAAATGCTAATGACTATCTGGCTAAATTGTTATGTTTGTTTTACAGATTCATACTAATGGGGTTTAAACATCATCATATGATTCATAAGTTGATTACTGAAATTTAATTCACAAGAAATTTCCAGGATATGGTTCCTTTTCTTTCTCTTTTCTTGTAGAGTTAAAAGGTCGACATAGTTCTTAGGTGCCAAATTGCCATGAAGGTAATTAACATCTATCTGTTGGCAGTGAAACACTGCATTCTAGGAATGTGTGATTAACAGTTTGAAATTAGTGATGATTGGCCGGAAGATAAAATCATTAGTAGTTGGACTGTAACTGTAAATGTTGTAGATGTTATAGACATTCATGATTCATTTTATATACCTCACAAGAAAAGTTCAAGGAAGTTTTACTTCCTTTTCTTTTTTTCTCTCAGCCATATTAGAAATATGTGTTGCATTTGAGTTATATTTACATACAATGATAGCCAATAATATGTTGTGCAGACGGATAGGGCAGCAATGCTTGACGAAATTGTGGGCTATGTGAAGTTTCTAAGGCTCCAAGTCAAGGTATTGATAGAGAAGATCCACTGTACTCTTTAATATTTCTCAAATAATTTCTGAGATTGGTTAAGCCTCAATTATTGTTAGGAATCTGGACAAGATACAGCTCTCCTGGACGTCTATAACAATTCCGTTTTTCCACGCATAATTAGAGCATTTATTGAACTTGTCATTGTTTTCAAAAACCCGTACCAACTTCCTAACTATTGAGTGGTAAAATCTTTCATAGTCTTTAGAATGCCTTTATTACAAGGTAGGTCCCAAATATGTTGACTATCACAGACATTATTGAAGAATTTCAAGACTTTTTTATATAAAGCAGTGACAATGTCAAACATGAGGTAACTTCTATGGTGTCAGAATCTTCAGTCTGCAATGAGGTCATTATTAAATAGGAAAGGATGTGAACTGCGTTACTGTTACCACATTCTTGATTCTGTAATTGACTAATTTTATTTTTCTTGATTTTCTTGTTGGTTTATGTTTCTTCATTTAATACATATCTGATTCCATTGACATTTTGACACAGGTTTTGAGCATGAGTCGATTGGGTGGAGCCGGTGCAGTAGCTCAGCTTGTAGCTGATGTACCCCTTTCATCAGTTGAGGTAACAAACTGGAAGAGCTGTAACTTCAAATTCTTGTTTTTCTGATTTGGTATTCTTTCATTTGTATTATTTTTCTTGTTGCTTGTTTATACCTACTTGTACCATGAGCGCAGATTTTATAGTTAGGTATTTACCTACAATGAAACATACATTGGTATTTCAATTTTGATAAATACCGATTGTCCCAAAAGTTTAAACTATTAGAAAATGGTGAATTTAAACATTTAATCATAATTTTAACAATCCCTAGACTCCCCTTTAATAAATGCGTCCCAACACTTGAGATTTTTAACATTTTAAAGATATGGTTTGAACTCAGACCATCGGCTTTGATACTTTAATACATTGTTATTAGGAAAGAGTGAATTTGATCATAATTCTAACAGTTTAGGTGATTAATTAAATCAGTATTTGCATTTGATTATGCATGACCTACTCTGTTGTATATAAAAGTTTTTGACATGCCATGCTGGTCTGAATCTAAAAATGGTTCAATAAATTGTCTGCCTCCTTCTGTCTCTAGTATTTTCATGTTTGTTGCTTTTATGTATTCACTTTTGATATGTGTGTAATGCAGGGTGAGGGCATTGAAGGTGGAACAAATCAACAAGCTTGGGATAAGTGGTCAAATGATGGCACAGAACAGCAAGTAGCAAAGCTGATGGAAGAAGATGTAGGAGCTGCCATGCAATTCCTTCAGTCCAAGGCTCTCTGCATCATGCCTATATCGCTTGCTTCTGCAATTTTTCGGACACATCAACCAGATGCACCAACACTTGTTAAGCCCGAATCAAACACCCCTTCATAGACCCCAACAACAATGTGCAATTGCACGTGCCCATCTTTGACTCCCAGTGTGCCTCTGGGTCCCAAATTCCTGTATTAGTCCAGCTTTTACCCATTACAATGAGTATTTTATAGCGTAGGTTCTAACTCCTTGATGGAGAAACAATCAGGTCAGAGTAACTGTTCATTCTTTTTCCCAGTTTCGTCAAACTAGGAGTGCTTCTCATGCCTGGAAGAAAAAACCCGAGGCACTTGATGTCCTTGCCATAGTCAAGTCCAGGAAGGAATTTTCCAAAGCTGAATGGATGTGCTCCTCTTCTAGTATCAGTGGTGGGGTTAGTGGTTGATGACCAAAATATTGGTGGTAATGACTCCTTTATTTCTTTTTTGGATAATGGGTTGTGGGGCATTTAAAAGGGACAGATGGGTATGTGTATGATGCATTTAGAGAAATTTTTAATGCAAGTTGAAATAGATTTGGTTGATTGTCTCATAAAGTTATGTTGGAAGCTTCTGGTTTCAAAAGAAGATATTATTGTTTTTCTTTCATTATTTATAGATGAGCTTGTTTTTTTTATACAAAAGTGAATTGAGCCCTTTTTCAAAGTTAGTGAATGATTATTGATCAAGGGAAAGTTATTGGAGAGTAGGAGAGAGAATAGAAAATTCTTTCTAGCAAATTGATGGTGTCATTTTCACTCCATGCGATTCACTTTTTACTAGAGAAAGAAAAATCATTTGTTCCTGGACTTGAATGGCTGTAACCAAACAAACTAGTAGAGTTTTGAATGTTAATTTATTGGACAATAAATAGTTATTGTACAATTAGAATTGAGATTCTGTTAAGTCTGCAATTGGTTTCCATGAATCAGTAATGAAAATACAGTATTGTGTTTACTTTCTTGATGTGCTGAATTGGTGTCTGTTGAGAAACTGTTCGAGCAGATATAAAGCGCCAGGAAATTCATGAAATCTAGTTGTAAAATTTTTTAGAATGCTTTGCCTCTTCTGGGGAACCAGATATGACTTCAGCTTTCAAGGTCAAGGTATATGATGCAAGTCATGTAACTGAGCTTTCTAACCTGAACCTGAACCTGAACCCGAATCCAACCTAGGTAGTGCAAATGAATCATAAGAGAACCACTACTGTTATGCAAGTAGGGTGCACTCTATTGTGAAGGAGTGAGTACTGAATATTTGCTTATAAAGTTGCAACTTGCAAGTGCTTAAGCTACCTTGAAGGTTAAAATAATCCTTTGCAGGTTGCCTTGACAATAACATCTATAAGCTTCTTCTATTTGTCTCCTTCATCAATCCAACAAAATGCAAGGAAACCTATTTGAAATAGGTAGGGACTAATATATATCTCACTTATTTTTTTGTTGACAAATGAGGGTATTCAAAGTTCTTTGAGTATCTGATTATTCCCTTTGGTGTATGTAGTTCCTCTATCCCACACACACCAAGTTATTTTAGAGAGGAATTCCTTGGAGGTGGTTTCAAGATACCAGCAAGAAGTTTTGAACCCAAGATCTCATAGATATCATGAGACCTTAGGAATCACTTAGCTAACCCCTTGAGGTTAACATGTACCTCTTAATGCACATATCTTATGAATATATTTCGTCCTCATATTTCAAGCAATTTACCAATGACCACTATAAATGGATTTCGATAGCTGGACACTAGATTTGTATTTTAAAAAAATGAAAGAAAATACCTTGAATCAGAAGTGGTTACAGGGGAGACACTCCATGTGTGCTATGTAGAAACTTCATTGAGAGTAGAGACCAGTCAGACCACAGTCTCTCTTTGAGTGTTCTTTGACTAAAAGGCTATTCTTTGGAAGGAGGTCAATCAATGGGAAATCAAAGATTTCAGGGAAACAATTTCAGAGTCATTCTTTGGAAGCTAACATTGGCTGCAGAAATTTATAATATTAGTTCTTGATGGTCATATAAAAAATAAGGATGCAATGCCACAAATGATCAGATTGGGAATCCAAAAATAAAATAAAATGATCAAGACTGGCTGTGAACTGAGCTTGAATTGAGTTTTATAAAGGGGTGAAGAATTCAATCTAAGAACAGAGTCTTTTGTGGTAGATGGAGAGTGTCCTTAACAATATTTTAGAAAGGAGGTTTAGGGTGCGTTTGTACAAGTTGTTGAAAAACGGTGTTTTGAGTTTAAAATAAGCGTTTAAAAAAACTATGAGGAGTTGTGGTTACAAAACATAGTTTTGAGTTTTTAAAATGTTTTTTTAAACTCCCAAAACGTCTAAATCAAATGGATCTTAATATTGTTAAGCTAAATAAATCACTTAGAGGATAAGGCTACCCGTTATATTCCACTAAGTTGTATTTTTTTTGCTGTTGTTAAGTTCTGCTTGTTCATAATTTGATTGTACATGGGATTAGCTTGTAGTTTTGTTAATAAAACTTACTCATACCTTCTCAGTAGTACAGCAAAATAGTGTTTTCACATAGGGTAATACTTCCATTATTAATTTTTTTTGGTTTACTAGAGTCTAGAGGTCTATTAAATTTGACACCAATGCAATTGGGCATGATTCTTCTGTGTCTTTGTACTATAACCATGATCTTAGTGCAAGAAATTCTATTGCTGAAAATACAAGACAAACACAATAGTCAATAGGTAGGAGGATAAAACACAGTGAGTCATATAGAGTGGTCCGTCCGCAACTACATATGTTGAAAAAGAAGATTTGATAGCCCAACGAGAGTCCTATCACCGACACCTACATACATACAGGGATACCAGCTTATTTTCAAACCTGGTGGCTCCATTGATTGTCACTCCTGTGGAGGATATCTTATGATAAATACATTTGGAATAATTAACACATCCAGTTACCCAATAAATAAAGATTAACGATAATATAAAACCTATGGCTTGTAAATAATTCCAGATTCTTTCCAATATTTATTTTTTATTTATTTATTTTTTTTGAAGAAGTATGACTGTTCTCAATATATAAGCTATTAGTATTGTTTTATTTTTTATTTCTTAATGGAATATTAGTTAATTAGTCCATGTTATTTTTGTTATTTGAAATTTGAATTTACATTTTTGCCTTTTGTTTTTTACAACATATAAATTATGAGCATCTTAATAATTTTTAAATAACATGAGTTATAACATTATTGCTACAAGTCTTAAAAGGGTGGATGAGAATTATTTAAACTAGTCACAAATTCACGCGACGTCTGAGAAAATGTAATATAATTATTTTATAAAAATGTAAGATATAATTTATAGGTTAAATAGTGCATATGTTATTTAAAATTATTTTCTATTTTTATGCATTCAATGACAATACATAGTAATTTAATTAAAAAAAAAGAGTAATTTAATATTATTTTATATAAATGGAGAAGATATTATTAAAATGACTTTTAATATATATATATATATATATACCATAATTGGTTGACTAATTTGAACATATCCAAGAATATTAAAATAATTAAATATACACCCTCATTCCATGGAACGAAGGTAACATATTATATTAAGTTTAAACTATCTTATATTTTTATAATTGTAGCATTTGGTTTCCTAATACAAGTATAATTCCTATATTATTGAAAATTGAATATTTATCTTTTTTATTTCCTTTTAATGACCCATTTTTTAATTTCTTATGCCTATTTTGTTTGTATTTTTTAGCCTAAAACTAAAGAGATTGGTCCAAATAAAATAAAATTTTTTAATTTTCAACCTAAAGATTAAAGAATTTTTTTTTTTCTGAGTCAAAAACTCATAAGACAACAGAATAAAAAAAAAAAAAAAAAAATCAATTCAAGGCCCAGATCTCATAAAAAAAAATAATAATAAATAAAATTAAGACCCAAATCCCTTGAAAAAGGCCCATTTGGTCCAAAATGGACCGATTGGACCAAAGTAGACCGAAATAAATTTAATGGACCAAAGTGGATCAAATAGACCAAAAACTAAAATCTTTATTAAAAACATGTGTATTCATTTTTTTTTTTTTTTTTTTTTTTTTTCGGAAAACTAAAATCATATATATTCTTTTGGGCCATCTTTAACATGAAGAGTTAGAATGGCTGTGGAGCTACAAGGCAAAACTATTAATACTCATACTAGAAGGCAGAAACAAATGCAATATTTTTGCAAAATTAAACGTACTTTTCATTGTATCATTCAAATACCACAAGAACTGTACATCCACGAGAGGTTCAAATTTTTTATTCTTTTTTCTTATTAAGAAAAGTATATCCAATAGGCAATAATCCAATCCAAGTATTGGCAAGGAATATTTTAGAGTTGATTAAAATTTGTGGCCCAAGTTAGTGTAAATTAGGCCAGCGGCCCAGAAAGGCTCCAGATTAGAACCTTTGCTCGACCAAAACAGGGAAAATAACTAAATAAGGCCCTTTAGAGATTGTTTTTTCAAGAAGTAATTTTTTAATTTGTGGTAAATTACATTTTAAATACCACAATTTAAGTTTAATTTCAAATTAAACACTGTACTATTAGAAATTTCAAATTACAGCCATAAAAAAAATGCAATAAAAGCATAAATTCATTATGCATGATGCTATAATTTATTTGTCCTATTCTAAAAAGTTCCAGATATTATAAGACCATGCTTTATCATCTTCAATAGCGTGGAGATGCCGAGATGGTGCATTAGCCCTTCTTTCTTCTTTTCTTCTTTTCTTCTTCTTCATCATTTTTTTTTTTTTTTTTTTTTTTTTTTTGAGAACTAAAGATACATAAAAGATGATCATATTTACTACGTGTCTACGCCTTAATCCCCTATCCTGCATGATGCTATAATTTATTTGTCCTATTCTAAAAAGTTCCAGATATTATAAGACCATGCTTTATCATCTTCAATAGCGTGGAGATGCCGAGATGGTGCATTAGCCCTTCTTTCTTCTTTTCTTCTTCTTCTTCATTTTTTTTTTTTTTTTTTTTTTTTTTTTTGAGAACTAAAGATACATAAAAGATGATCATATTTACTACGTGTCTACGCCTTATTCCCCTATCCTTTACCCATGAATACTTTATTTATTCTGAGGATAAACGGCATAATTTCATTAATAAACTTAATAAACAAAAGCTATGTTAGAATTATGGTTAATGATAGAATTATTATGGTTAAATGATTAAATTTACAATTTCTATGTTGGTTAAGCTTTTGAACAATCTGTATTTTATTATGGTATCAAAGTAGAAGATCTTAAGTTTGATCTCTATTTTCGCTCTACCTCATGATACCAGATTTGTAAGGGCAACCTAAACTTAACTGATATGATAAATGGAAATAGGCTGGATGAATATATTTTTTATTTTCTGGTTTTATGATATAAGAAAAACACTTAATTATTTAAAGAATAGATAAGTTCACCACAAAAGTAAACCCAAAGGGATACAGATAAGACCACCCAAATGAATTTAACTAAGGATACAGAACTATTTTGGCTCACTACTCTATGGGATACAGATTAACACCACCCAAGAGATATAGAAATTGATACTTGCAACCCAAAGGAATCCACCCAACGGATAAGAGATAATTTAGAAGGAATCCATCTTCTAGAAAACAAAAGGTTCTTTTAATTCTGAAAATACAATCTGAATTTTACTTGATTTAGCCAAAGGGTTAAATAGAGCTTGGAACAACCCCCCCAAGCATAGGAAAACAAAAATAATAATAAATACATTCACTTAACCTGACCAAAGTCAGATATGACTCTTAGGAACTTAGAAACACAATAAAGTATTTGTTTGCCTAGGAGAAAGAAAACATAAAGTTTGATTCATCTTGGGAGACACTAAATAAAGACAATTTGACTTAATTAATAATAAAAATGTTTTAAAATAATGGGTTGTTATTTTGATCTTTAAGGAAAGCTTTTGGGCATGGACTGACGTTAGCTTGGGCTTGCTAGATCTTGGGACACTCTAGTGTCATACTCCCCCTGCTTGAAAAGGACTTGCCCCCAAGTCCACTTGGTCTTCTTGATCTTCATACTAAGGAGAAAGATCAGATATGTTGAAGGTTGCTGAAGCACTATAATCTTCAGGCAGATCAATCTTGTAAACATTTTCACCAATCTGTTGCAACACCTTAAAAGGTCCATCAGCTCTAGGTTTCAACTTAGAAGATCTTTTGGAGGGAAACCTTTCCTTCCTAAGATAAATCCAAACCAAGTCACCTTCCTTGAAAGTTGCTGGTTTTCATTGCTTATTTGCTTGCTTGCAATTTTCTCATTCTGCTTCCCAATCTTACTTGGACCTGTTAATGCAATTTCTTTATTTCCTTCGCCCTTTCTTCAACATCACCACTGGAATTTTTGGTAACAGAAAGTGGTGTCAATTCAAGTGATCCAGTAGGATTAAGGACATAAACTACTTCAAAATGACTATGACTAGTAGTTTGGCTAGTGGATCGATTATAAGCAAACTCGGCTTGGGCCAAAAGAAGTTCCCATTGTCTAATGTTCTTCCCCGCAAAGCTTCTTAAAAGATTTCCCAAACTTAAATTCACAACTTCAGTTTGTCCATCTGTTTGTGGATGGTAAGAAGAGCTGAATTGTAGTATAGTTCCAAGCTTCCTCTAAAGAGTACGCCAAAAATGACTTACAAACTTCGAATCACTATTAGAAGTGATAGTTTTTGGAACATCATGAAGCTTGACTATTTCTCTGAAATACAAATCAACAATAGAAGATGCATCTGCAATTTTGTTACAAGGAACAAAGTGAGTCATCTTTGAAAAACGATCAACCACCACCATAATAGAATCCTTGTTTCTTTGAGTTTGAGGCAAACCCAAAACAAAGTCTGTTAAACATAATTTACCAATTCTTTTTAAACATTATGTTTAACAAGAATTATTATTTAGTCAAATTCAACAAAAAAAGTCTAAGCTAACATCTTCCCATGGAGCCTTGGGAATTGGTAATGGTGTATGCAACCCGGTGTTTTGACTATGACTTTTAGCAATTTGGCAAGTTCTACAGCTTCTCACAAGAGACATTACATCATGAGTCAACTTGGGCCAATAGAAGTTTTCTTGCACAAGAGCCAAAGTTTTGTCTCTTCCAAAGTGTCTAGCAAGACCTCCCCTATGAGCTTCTTGAATAATTGCTCATCGTAAAGAACATTGAGGGATGCACAGTTTGTTGTCTTTGAATAGAAAACTTTCTTGCTTCAAGAAATGATTAATAGAACCCTTGGAACAATCTTTCCACACATCACCAAAGTCTGGATCATCATCATATAGCTTCTTGAGAACTTCAAAACCTAACACCCACACCTCCATAGTGTTTAGCAAAGAACGTCTTCTACTCAAGGCATCTGCCACTTGATTTAGCTTTCCAAACTTGTGTTTGATAGAAAAAGAATAGGGTTGAAGAAATTCAACCCATCTAGCATGTCGACTGTTGAGTTTTTGCTGACTATTCAAATACTTCAAAACTTCATGATCATAATGAAGTAGAAACTCATTTGGAAGGAGATAATGACTTCAATGATCCAAGGCACGAATAATGGCATAGAATTATTTATCATAAGTAGAAAATTTTTTTCTTGCATTCATTTAGTTTCTCACTAAAGAAAGCAATAGGCTTACCCTCTTGGATGAGCATAGCACCAATTCCCACACCTAAAGCGTCACAATCAACTTCTAACAATTTGTTGAAATCTAGAAGTACCAGAATTGGAACTTCTGTCACCTTCTTCTTGAGCAGCTCAAAACTCTTTTGGGCTTCTTCATTCCACTGAAACTTTCCTCCATTCAAACATTTAGTAACAAGAGCAATAATGTTGTTGAAGTATTTGATAAAATGCCCATAATAAGAAGCAAGCCCATGAAAACTTCTAACATCATGTAGAGACTTTGGCACAGGCCAACTAAGTATAGCCTCAATTTTTCTTGGATCCATCTTGATTCAATCACCTGAAACAACATAGCCTAAGAACACAAGGCTGTCAGTTAGGAAATGACACTTCTTCAGATTTGCATAAAACTTTTGCTCTCGAAGAATTCAAAACACCTCATGAAGATGCTTTATATGTTCATGCCGAGACTTGCTGTGCACTAAGATGTTATCAGAATATACAACAACAAAGTGACCAATGAATGACTTAAAAAAATGATTCATTAAGCACATAAAAGTACTAGGAGCATTAGAGAGGCCACTCATACAACCCTTCTCTAGTTTTGAAAGTTATTTTCCATTCATCACCTACCCTCATTCGATTTGATGATAACCGCTGCATAGATGATCAATCTTTGAGAAAACCATAGCTCCATAAAGCTGGTCAAGAAGATCATCTAACCGCAGAATAGAAAAGTGGTATCGAATGGTAATCTTTTTTATGGCTCTACTGTTAATACACATATGCCATGAGCCATCCTTTTTGGGAACAAGGAGGGCTGGAACAACACAAGGACTCATGCTCTCTCTTACAAGGCCTTTTGCTATCAACTCTTCAACCTACCACCAACTCTTCAACTTGCCACCAACTCTTCATGCTCTTTCAGATTCATTCTATAAGCTGGTCTGTTAAGAAAAACAAAACTAGGCACAAGATCAATGCAGTGCTACGTCTAGGAAAGGGGGAAAAAAAGAAAAAAAAAAAAGAAAAAGAAAAAGGAAAAGGAAGAGGCAATGTGCCCACTGCCTAGGAAAGCACAAAAAAAGGAGGGGGAAAAAAAAAAGAAAAAGAAAAAAAGAGAGAAAGGAATTGGACGAATTTTCCATGTGTAAGTGCACATGGGCATTTTTATCCATTGAGCAACCTCATTTTCTCCCTTCATTTTTCTCTCCATTTTGGAGAGAAAAGTTTTTGGTGGGCCTAAGGTGAAAACACTCGAGCCTCACCATTTATTTTCCTTCTTCCCCATCCAACCAAACACACTCAAAAAAAGTTTTTCATCCCATTTTCTTTCCAAAGTTTTCCATCCACCATATTTTACCTCCAAACAAACATACCCTTAATACTACAATAGTACAACAGTGTAGTCAGGCAAGGAGATAGAAATTTTGGTTTGGTGTTAGGTGGGGGAGGAATATCATATTGATGCATCAATAATGAGATATCTAAAACACAAATACAATTACAAATACACACATGTGATTAAAAATAATAAGTTTTTAAAAGAGTTTATCATCTTTATAAACTTTGATAAGTGTACACTAAATTTTGATTTTGGTATAGATATATATGGGAAAAATTCACCAAAATTTTATTTGTGTGTAGTGTGTACTATCACTCTTAACATTAAATCTCATCTATTTAAGATTTTCATTTAACATTTCAAGTATTGACTAACAATTAGAAATTTAACCCCAAAAAAAAAAAAAAAAAAAAAGTCTTAAATAATAATTATTTCTCCAAGATAAATTATTATTATTATTTATTGTTAAAAACTCACCACTTGAACTCAACACCCATAACTCACCAAATAAGAGCATTTACATTGATAGTGCTAAAATGCTCTTTTAGCACCCAAAACATACTCAAAAAAAAGGAAGAAGCTACATTAGTAGTGGTAAACCTATAATTTTTTACAAACTTGCTACAGTGAATTGCTAGTGATAGTAGTTCATTGTAGCAACAAGTGATTAAAAAAAAAAAAAAACCTATTATTTTATTTGTGTCTCTCTATTTTCTCAGTAAAAAATTTTCTTTCTCCATCTTTTCTCTTTTTTTCTCTCGCCCAATGCCTCCCTCTTCTCCCTCTCAACTAAAACCAACCCTTTCCCTTTCTTTTTCTTTGATCTTCTAAAGGTACAAGGACACACTAAAACTAAAAGTTGAAATTTTGGGTTTGTGATTTAGTTATGATTTTGGTGGTTGGGGGTTGCAGTTGTGGGTGGTGCTGATGGTGGCAATGGTTGTTGTGGCTATGGTGATGATTGAGAGGCTGGTAGTTTAGTGGGTTTTATGGTTAGTGGGTTGTGGTGGCTAGTGTTATTTTTTATTTATTTTTGGTGGTGGTGGGTGTGGGTTTGCTAAGTTGAGAAGAAAGATGTGCAAGTTTGTTGGTTGTTCTTGCTTCGGAGAAGAGAGAGAAAGAGACATAGAGGAAGAACAAAAAAAAGAATAAAGAAAGAATACTTAAATGAAGTGGTAAAAAAATAGATCATTTGATATTGGATATATTTTAAAGTGAGTTGTTAAAATAGATAAAATAACTTTTTGAGTTACTAAAAGCTAAATTAGTAGCGCCACCAATGAGAATGCTAGGATAAAGCTAAAATGAAAGAATTGTTGTAAATGTATGAAGTTACAAGAGTTTGTGATGTTACTTTCATAAAGGGATGGAGTTATATTCTTTAATTGATGCATGGCGTTGCATTCTTAAGAGTTCTCTCTATCTTATTCTTAACATGTATATATATGTGAACTAATTACAAAGGAAGATACACTTGTATTCAAGATAGATAATAATTTATGTGGATGGCCACTTAAAGAATAAAGTTTATATACTATCTTCTCCATGCATTTTTTTATCTTCTCAATATTCATTTTAATTTATAACACGTTATTAGCACGAGTTTCTACCCAATTTTGAAAAGGAAGTTGTACTCATATTATTCTTCAAACATCAAAGATTATTTGTGTAGTTCGCTCAACTCATTGTAAGTTTTCTTTCTAAGAATTAATAATTATCCTATTTGTCATCACATTATTTTATGCTTAAAATTTTAGTGTTTACTTAATGGATTATAATCTTATTGGTTTCTTGCTAAATATAAGATTATTTTTATTTTTATCTTAAGCGTATTAAATTTATATGTAACACATGTCTATTAATTTTGGATATAAATTAATAAACTAATTATGTATCAAGGATCCTTGATGAGATCCATGTTGATATTATAAATCTTGGAGATATTATTATGGATGGCAACCATGAATCCTAGTAAGATCATGTAAAAACAATGATTTATATTTGCCATCATCTCCATGAAAAGCGAGTACTTTATAATAAAAGATCCCATAAATTTGTGGGAGAAATACAAATTCCAAGGGAACTTGATCATTGTAAAAGCTCAATACGATGTGCACTTGAAGTTGCAATAATCCAAAAGTGCAAGTGATTTATAATTTGAAAATTTAAAATTAGCCCATAATTAAATTATGTTACCATGCCTCAAATGTGCTTTTACAGCAGCAATTTTGAGAGCATAAGTTCAAAAAAGTATTATAACTAATAGTCTTCTAGTGGCTAAACAAGACAATGAGCTTTTGCTATTATTAAAAAAAAAAAAAAAAAAAAACTCACCCAAACAATTATACCTAATTCCCTAAAGCGAATGAAACCTCATTTGAAAAACATGGAGGAAATAATGATTGTGGGTGTGAATGTGGACGTGGTTGGAACAACCAATATAGAGAGTGCAGTAATCATAATTCATCAAAAAGGAATAACACACCTTACCATCAGAAGAATAAAAATGGCAAGGGTTTACAGAATAAACCATCAAAGGGCCATGAAAATAAGCGTTATAGGTGTGGCATGGAAGGTCATTGGTCACGTAGCTGTCGTACTCCAAAGCATTTGGGAGATCTGTACCAAGCCTCCATAAAAGAAAAGGGAAAGGAATTGAAATGAACTTTGTTGATTATAATGATTTTGAAGATCCTATGAATTATCTTGATCTTCCAAATGGAATTGATATGACTCATCTTGATATCTCTAATTTCTTTAAGGATGATGGAAAAATTGATAACTTGATTGGTGATGGAAATGTCCATACCAATTAATTTTTTTTTCTATATTATCGCATTATACTAAGTATTTTTATTTTGATATGTTTTATTTACGTTTAAAGTAATAAAGTTTAATTTATGTTTTGCATATATAAAGTGGCATGGGTCTTACAGGTAAAAATTAATTCCAAGATCACTAGCAAAGTATTTTGTCTAGCAGACAGTGCAACAACTCATATGATTCTTAAAGATAAGAAATATTTTCAAAATTTAATATTATGCAAAGCCAATGTCAATACCATATCAGGTTCATCAAACTTAATTGAAGGCTCTGGAAGAGCGATTATTATGTTGCCAAATGGCACAAAACTTTGTATTGACGATGCTTTGTATTCTTCTAAATCTAGAAGAAATTTACTTAGCTTTAAGGATATACATTATAATGGTTATCATATTGAAACCAATAATGAAGGCAGTGAAGAATTTCTTTATACTACTTCAATAGTATCGGGCCATAAGCTCATATTAGAAAACCTGCCTATTTTCTCTTTTGGGTTGTATTATACTAGAATGAGAATAGTTGAAACAAATGTTGCAATATAGCAAAAGTGTTCAGACCCAAAGGTTTTTATGCTTTGGCATGATTTTCTTGGACATCCAAGATCAATAATGATGCGTCGAATTATTGAAAACTCTCATGGACATCCTTTAAAGAACTAGAAAATTCTTTTACCTAGTGATTATCCATGTAGTGCATGTTCTCAAAGTAAATTAATTACTAAACCATCACATTCAAAGATTGTTGTTGAATGTCCATATTTCTTAGAAAGAATTCAAGATGATATATATGTGGACCTATACACCCACTTTGTGGTCCATTTAAGTATTTTATGGTTTTAATTGATGCATCAACCAGATGGTCACATGTGTGTCTACTTTCTACTAGAAATGTTGCACTTGCTAGGCTTCTTGCTCAAATAATTAGGTTGCGAGCACAATTTCTTGATTATCCAATTAGGAAAATTTGTTTAGACAATGCTGGTGAATTCACATCTCAAGCTTTTGATGACTATTGCATGTCAATTGGAATTGATGTTGAACATCTTGTTGCCCATACACATACTCAAAATGGTTTAACTGAATCACTTATCAAGAGACTTCAAATTATTGCTCGACCTTTGCTTATGAAATCAAAATTACCAGTTTCTGCTTGGGGTCATGCTATTTTACATACTGCATCATTAGTTCGCATTAGACCAACTGCTTATCAAAAAATTTCACCATTGCAACCTATACTTGGCCAACAACCAAATATTTTTCACTTGTGCATGTTTGGTTGTGCTGTATATGTACCTATTGCACCCGCACAATGCACTAAGATGGGTCTTCAACGTATACTTGGAATTTATATGGATTTTGATTCTCCATCTATCATTAGATATCATGAACCTCTAATTGGTGATGTTTTTAAGGCACGCTTTGAGGATTGTCATTTTAATAAAATAATCTTCCCACCATTAGGGGGAGAAAAGTCGTTGCCTAAAACACAACGTGAGATTACTTGGAATGTTTCGACGTTATCTCATCTTGATCCTCATATAAATCAATGTGAACTGAAAGTTGAAAGGATTATTCATTTGCAAGGAATTGCAAATTAATTACCAGATGCATTCACTAATAATAAGAAAATAGTAAATCTCACATTCCGGCTACTAATTCTTTAGCACGGATTGAAGTCCATGTAGGACAATCAGTTAATACAATAGCAAATGAATCAAACCCACACCTGAAGCGTGGAAGATTGTTGGTGTTAAAGGTAAAATTCCTTGGAAGAGAAAAGTACAAAAAAAATAAGTCGCAACCACTAAAGAGGCTATACCCAAGAAATAGGCCACAAAATAATTAATCTATCCAAAATTTATGAATAAAAATCTCCTGAAAATGAACCTCCAGATGAGTTATCCCCTAAAGAGGACTAGGTACCTGAAAATAACGAGATCTTGATACATTATGTGTATACAGGAGAAATATGAGATAGAAATAAAATTGTTGTTGACAACATAATTTCATATAAAGTTGCCCTTGATATTACCAGAAGTAATGATAATGAATATGAACCACAAATCATCGATGAATGTCGATGTATAAATGTTTGGCCAATGTGAAAAGAGGCAATTCAAGCAGAATTAAATTCACTAATTAAACGTGAAGTTGTTGGACCTATATTCCGAACACCTGAAGGTGTAATGCCTGTTGGATAGAAATGGGTACTTGTGCATAAACGAAATGAGAAAAATGAAATTATAAGGTACAAAGTGCGACTTGTAGCATAATGTTTCCCGCAGAGACCTGGTATTGATTATGAAGAAACATATGCTACTATAATGGACGCAATTACATTCAAATTTTTAATTAGCTTGGTAGCAAAAGAAATTTGGATATACAATTAATGGATGTTGTTACAACATATCTGTATGGATCATTAGATAATGATATCTACATGAAAATCCCAAAAGGATATAAAATGCTTGAAACATATAATCCTACATCCCGAAGAATGTATTTTATCAAACTACAAAGATCCTTATATGGGTTAAAGCAATTCGGACGCATGTGGTATAATCGCCTCAGTGAATATCTTTTGAAAGAAGGATTTGAGAATAATCCAATTTGTCCATGCGTTTTTATAAAAAAAATCAGAATCTAGATTTGCTATCGTCGTAGTATATGTTGATAATTTAAATCTTGTGAGGACTCTAGAAGAGTTAACAAAAATAGCAAATTGTTTAAAGAATGAATTTGAGATGAAAGATCTTGGTAAGAAATTTTTTTGCCTTGGCTTGCAAATTGAACATATTCTTGTTCATCAATCAACGTACACAGAAAAAGTCCTAAAGCATTTTTACATGGATAAAGCTCATCCTTTGAACACTCCAATGGTGGGTTGGTCACTTGATGTCTAGAAAGATCCTTTTCGACCACAAGAAGATGATGAAGAAACTCTTGGTCCTGAAGTACCATATCTTAGTGCAATTGGTGCTTTGGTGTATCTTGCAAATTACACAAGACCTGATATAGCATTTGTAGTTAACTTACTAGCAAGGTAAAGTTCCGCACCAAGAAGACATTGGAATGAAATTAAGAATATATTACGTTATCTTCATGGGACAACTGATTTGGGACTATTTTATCCAAATGGATCAAATCCACAATTAGTTGGATATGCTGATGCAAGTTACCTTTTGATCCACACAAAGGCCGATCACTAACAGGATATTTATTTACTTATGGAAATACTGCTATTTCATAGAGATTTGTTAAGCAAACAATTTCTGCTACTTCCTCAAATCATGCAAAGATTATTGCAATTCATGAGGCAAGTTGTGAATGTGTTTGGTTGAGATCGGTAATTCAACATATTCATGAGAACTGTGGATTATCATCAGTCAAAAATAGTCCAACAATATTATACGAAGATAATGCCGCTTGTATCACTCAAATTAGAGGAGGCTATATCAAGGGCGATAGAACCAAGCATATTGCACCAAAATTCTTTTATACACATGAGCTCTAGATGAGTGGCGATATTGATGTCAAGCAGATACGATCATGTGATAATTTGGCCGATATGTTCACTAAGCCATTACCAATTGCGACTTTTAAGAAAATTGTGCACAACATTGGCTTACGTCAACTTAAAGATATTTTTATCATGGACATTGGAAGTTCTATGATCTCATGAGGGGGAGTAAATTTTTTAAAGGATATGTGTAGATTGTACTCTTTTTCCTTCGCTAAGGTTTTTCCCACTGGGTTTTCCTTTGCAAGGTCTTAATGAGGCAATCCTAAGGTACTAGAAGTTATACAAGAATATTGTACTCTTTTTCCATAGCCAAAATTTTTTTTCCATGGGGTTTTTCTTTGGTAAGTTTTTAACGAGGCATATTCTTTGTGAGCAGTCATCCAAAGGGGAGTGTTGTAAATGTATGAAGTTACAAGAGTTTGTGATGTTATTTTCATAAAGGGATGGAGTTATATTCTTTAATGCATGGCGTTGCATTCTTAAGAGTTCTCTCCATTTGATTCTTAACGTGTATATATATATGTGTGTGTGTGTGTGTGTGTGAGCTAATTACAAAGGAAGATACAATTGTATTCAAGATTGATAATAATTTATGTGGATGACCACTTAAAGAATAAAGTTTATATACTATCTTCTTTATGCATTTCTTTATCTTCTTAATGTTCATTTTAATTTATAACAAGAACATGGATAGCTGTTTTTATTAAAAATAACTACCTTTTCTAATAAGAGGCCATTTGGAAAATTAGTTTTTAGAGACTAATGAGCTAGCTGGTTAATTCCTTTTTGTGGGGAGGGTGGATTTCTTACTTTGTGGGAGACAAACTCTTAATTTTGGTGTCAAATTTTGTGGGGAGGGTGGACCATGGCCCCCCAAAAGCCCACGTTTAGTTTTGTCACGTATAGTATAATGGAAAGTACAATAATACTAGATTAAATTGTAATTTACACTCTCAAAATTTGAAGTAAATTTGATTTTATCTCTTAAAGTTTTAAAATTCGAATATATATATTCTTAACTTTATATATCATTTGGATTTAAATTATTCTGTCCTTGCATTGTGATGAGATGTTTATTAAATGCTACTTGAACTCAAAATAATATAGTTTTATAAATCTAAATTTCGAAACTTTAAAGGGCAAAATAAAAAAATTATTTCAAATTTTAAGAGTATAAATTACAATTTAGGGACACCTCATCATGTCACATTAACAAAAAGACTTAAATTGAAACAATTCGTAACGTTAGTAGTATGAATCTAAAATTTAAAATTTTAGAATACAAAATCAAAAAATTTCTGAACCGTAAGTGTACAAATTGCAATTTAGTCATAATTGAACCCAATAATATGCTTATAGGCATCGAATTGTTCACATAATCCATATTTATTTTTTATTTTTTTCTCAAAAAAAAATATTTATTTTTTATTTTTTTAACCTTTGTATGATAGACTCAAGTGACGTGAGTAGTAACTAGTAAGTGCATGCGAGAGACCGTGAAATTTTCTACGAAAATTTTGATGTGTGTATCATAATTGGTTCAAAAATTAAAAAATTTAAGAACAAACTTTAGCATTCACGTGTTTCTTGTCCCTTAAAGTAAGAACTAAAGAAGAAAAAAGAAAAAGAAAAAAGAAAGCAAAAGCTCGGCAAGTGGAAGCGAGGGACCCGCCAAGTCTACAAATTAATTTGTTAAATCTAAGAGTTCATTGAATGAGTTTTAATGTTTTTATTTCCTTCCTTCATGTACATTAAAAAAAATGATTCTAATTAAATTGTCAAAAACTATAATAGATTTGCTTTTTAGAATCAAAAACAAAAAGAGATTAGGTACACGAATTTTTTTTTTGAGAGATTAGATACACTTATTAGTGGTTAAGTTAAAATTTTTTTTTGATGACTTGCACTTGACTATCTTTCCCTTTCAGAAGCCAATAATGCTGCTTATCCCTTCGTATGAAGCTAAACTAGCTTGGAGAGCTATAGTTGTGTTGACTTTGCCTGTCTCTTGCTAATGTTGTGTAATTTTGAGATATATTTTTGTTTTCAGTCTTGGAATATTGCATGTGAACCATTTTATGGTTGTGAACTTGTAATTATTCAGGACTGAGATCTTTTAGAGTTCCTAGAGTACTCTACCACATAGAGTTCTATTAATCTTAACTGTTCATTCTCAAAAAAATTTATAATATAAGGTCTAGATTTTTCCATGTCATTAATCCACTAACAAATCTACAAAAATAATGATTTTAAAAAATAACTACTCATAAATGATAGTTATTACCTTAAATGTAAAATAATCGATAATGGCTATGAAATTGCTGCATTAAATGCAAAAGAACTTTGCTTATTTAGAAAATTGATTATTATGCACGTAGACCGTGAAGCATATATCATTTATGAATGGTAGAGACACCTGGGTTTTTATTCTGTCAACTCTTGATAATAGTTCTTTATCATCAGACCAAGACATAAAATAGTTTTTGTTGTAGGCGGAAATTGAACTAGAGATCTCTTATTCAAACATAAGAAACTTTACCAGTTGAGCTAATTAAAACCCACATCTATTAATTTTATTAAAATTAAGCATATGCACTTTTTTTTTTCAAGTACATGATTGGCACTTAGGATCATAAAATATGATTTCTCTATGTCCCATTTCAGTCGAACGACTCGAACCTATGCTTTGAAATTAACAACCAAAAGGATTTGTGGAACAAATTGAAAAATGAAGAGGGGAAAGAGAAGATGACTTCATGTTTTCTTAGAGACCTAATTTAGGTAAAAGAGATAGGGCAATAATTATCATTGATGAGTAGTTATTTTTTAAACCATTATTTTAGGGAATTTGTTAGTGGATTAATGACATGGAAAAATCTGGACCTTTTATTATAAATGAATGGTTAAGATTAATAGAATTATATATGGTAGATTACTCTAGAAACTCTAGAGAATCTCAATCCAATTATTCAATATGCATTTGGTTGTGAAATCATGTAATATTATATATATTTCAAGCAATCTCTCTGATCCCCACTTCTAGGGGTGGCAATTCGTGTTCGCATGTCGGGTTCGTGTCGTGTCAAGTCATGAGTATTCGACTATATAGGCCAACACTAACCCGACATGTTTATTAAACGGGTCAAGATTCCTCAACCCTAATACGACCCATTTATTAAACGGGTCAGTCGTGTCGACCTATTTATCAGATTTTATCAAAATGAAAAAAAAATTATGAAAAAACAAACAAATAAATATTTTTAATATAAAATTCAGAATTAACGTGTAATTGTATCACAAATAATCATTCAAAACTAAAGTATATCCCAATATCACAAATAATCAATCACAATATGTCAAAGAAAATAAATCACAACAACTAATAATATGTTTATATACCTAGAGTTTGAAGGGTATATTGGTAAAATGTCATTTAATTAAACAGGTCAGACGAGTCAAACGGGTTTTATGTGTTCAACACTAACCCAACCCATTTATTAAACGGGTCAGCCGTGTCAACCCGAATATAACACGAACCCGTTAAGCCTCAACCCATAACTTGCTAATTTCGTGTCGGGTTCGCGGGTCGTGTCAAATTTTGCCACCCCTACCCACTTCTGCACTTCTTAGTTTATTGCGCCTTTATTTTGTCTAATAAAAAAAAAAAGAAAAAAGAAAAAAGAAAAAAGAAAAAAAGATGCTATTATTGGAGCTCGTATATACATGCTCCCAATTGGCAAAAGATATCTGCAAGATTTCTATGGACTGCTAATTAACAGGTTTATTCATTGTTGGAATGGTGTCAAAAAGGGAAAAAAGAAAACAACAAAAGAAAGGTCCTTGAAGGCTTAAGGAATTTTCTTCATGAAGATTTTCAAAACTTGCTGACTGAGATGAGATTTTTATCAAGTATAAATATTTTTTTTGTTTTGTATTTCTTAAATTCCTATTTTTTAAGACCTTAGAAACTGATTTACTTTCCGTATTGGCACATCGAATAGATAGAATCCCTACTTCCCCCTTTATTGCGAATCCCTACTTCCGTATTGGTTGTGTAAACTGTGAATTCCATATGTGAATGTGAATGAAATATACCAGTTGACAGAGACCATCACTCCCCAAGTCCACTCTGATACAGAAGCACATATTGGTCTTTATATGTGTCTCTCTCTGTTTTAATTACGGTTTCCCTTTTATTCTAGTGAAATATAGGGGCTTTTGTTTATTAATTAATTAATTGAAAAGAAAATTGAATGAAAATATTTAGAATAATCAGGGACAACCCTTCTCATACCTAAATTTATATCTTATTTAAGAGTCAACTTGTGATTAGTGCGTAAGTTGATACAACATGCTTAAGTACATGTGATGAACTCTTGTGAAAGTGCTGAAATCTAATTATGAGTTTACATTTCAATAGAATGTGAATTTCGGTGTGAAAACAAGCGTGTTTGTATGCAGATTGAAAGCTTTATAATAGTATAAAACCATATATCAAACAATAATTCCATGGTCACGCAATCTTGGATGTGGTAAGTTAGTACAATGTAAATCTTATATATTGTAGAAAGTTGCAAAAATTTCTCTTAAATATGTGCAATATTGAATATTGTACACATTTGTTTAATCTACAATATAAGATTTACATTACAACTACAATGTAAATTAAGAATTTTTCTATAAAATTAATGGATGTATGAACTGAATTTGTTAAACAAGGTTTAAGAGTGTATTTATCCAAAATAAACATGGTTAGGATTTTGAGACCCCAGTCGGGTTAGATTAGGCCTGTGGTCTAGCAGAACACCGATCACCGAATTAGAAGCTCTGCCCCACTGAAGAATAAAGAAAGAACTCTTGGGGTTTTTTTTTTCTGGGTGTGCGCAGGAAATTAATTAAAGCTTAGAATGCAGAATTCACGTGTTTCTTTTAACTCTATTCCTTCTAAAGTAAAAGATTTTGTAGTGGCGAACCACTTTCGGACGGGAGGGACCCGTGAATTAAGTCTCCGGTCCAATGCTATATAATACTTGTTGGTTGTTACTCGCACCTCTACATCACCCAATTATCAATATTAATATTTCAATACTAATTTATGGCTAAAATCTATAAATGGACCTATTGTAGATATAGTATATTCAAAATTACTTAACAACAAAAGAAAATATTTTGAATTTTTTTATTCAAAAGGTGCTGTCTTTTTTTTTTTGCTGGGAGAAGGAAATGGAAAGCCAAATTGCAAGTCATAATTTTCTTTAGTCACTATTAACTCCATACCGAATCTCTTTTTATCTTTTTATGCTTTTTATCTTATCAATAAACCTTTATTGATAAGATAAAAAGCATAAAAAGATAAAAAGAGATTCGGTATGGAGTTAATAGTGACTAAAGAAAATTATGACTTGCAATTTGGCTTTCTATTTCTTTCTCCCAGCAGCCACTATAACAGCACCCAATTTATTATAAATAATAACTTCTTACAGCTTCTTAACAAGTGAAGTGAAGGTACAGAGACTTTTCTCCAGTCTTCATCATTGTTAATCAATGCTACTTGCAAAATTAATGGAGTATAAAGTACTCTTGACAATATTAGCATTTATATTAGTTCCTGTGAATTGTGATGAGTCTTCTGTGAAGACATCGTTTGGGGGGGCATCTGGAACCATAAATGGGCTTAGGAACTGTCATAGGTGCAACGACTGTTTGCGTAACCGCGGTAAGCCCCGATGCTGTGAACCATACGCATACTGTGGCAGGGCCGTTTCTGATTACTTCCAGAACGATCAGTTTGAGAAGATGTTCTCAAACCGTAACTCCCTTGAGGCCCATGCAAAGGGCTTCTGGGACTACCACTCTTTTATCACTGCCTCTGCTCACTTCCAGCCCTATGGCTTTGGTACTACCTACATCAACTGGAACTTCATGGGAACCAAGGAAATCGCTGCTTTTCTTGCCCATGTTGGCACCAAAACCTCCTGTGAGTAGTATTTTTTTTTCCTAAGAAGCTATCCTGTGAGTAGTTTAGACTTCAGAGTATCTGTTTTGTGAACTTCAATTTGGGGTTTTGCGTTGTTGGTTGGGTTGAATATGAATGTGTTTAGGGACTTCTTTTTCATTTGTCTTTGATGTCATAGGTGAAGATTGAAATTTTGTAGGAGTTTAAGTAAGTAAACTTAATCAGAATGTGTATTATTGTGTTTGAAGACATAATTTTGTTATATTGTAGGAATAGGGTCAAATTGATCCACTCCCCATCTATCAAATTATTCAAAAGAATTAAAAAATAAAAAAATCATCTTTTGCTAACCCCATTAAAACATTTGATTACCTCTCTCTCTCTCTCTCTCTCTCTCTCAAATGATTAAAAATGTTTTATACTACTATGCAACTCTTGATGCTTGACAAACATGTTCGGTGGTAAACATTTGAAGAAAATTACATTTTACCATCCTAAATTATACACTGTACTACACTTTGCTTCCTTAATTTTTCGAATACACGTGTTGCACACAATTAACCTTATTATACTTTGCACCGTGACATTAAGTTTGTTGTTAACTTGGATGGAAACCAAAGTTTAAAGTGCAAAGTGTAATCGGGAGTATAGTTTAAGGTGACAAAGTGAAATTTTTTCTTTGTTTTTAAGGGATTGAGAAGAGATACAATTGAGACTTTTCACGCACTGTCATAATTTTCTGTCTAAGTTAACAGCAAACTTGACATTAGAATGCAAACTGTAACAAAATTTATAATTTAGAGTGCAAAATGTGAATTTGAAGAGTTTAGGACGAAAAGTGTAATAAGAGGTATAATTTAGGATGATAAAGTGTAATTTCTTCAAACATTGGTTACCTAAAGATATATATTATTGATTATTTGGGTTGCGTTTGGCATTGGCTGAAAATGCAACTTTTTTTTTTACTATTTAACTTTTTTTACTACTATTCAACTTATTTTTGGTACTATTTAATATTCATGAGCTATATTGCACTTTTTGGTACTATTTTTGGGTCCCACTGTACTATTTTAGCTAACTTTTCGATTTATATACAGTACTTTGAGCAAAAAATTTTCAGTTTCAATTAAATAAACTGTTCCGAAATGAACATTAGATATCTTTAATTTGATGAAGTTGGAAATGGATTTTAATGTTTTAATCCTTTTATTTCGTTTAGTTATTAAATGTCTTAAGAATTGATGTATAATTTAGGCTTTGTTACATATTATATTTTATCAAAATGATTTAACTGAAAATGAATGTTATAAAGAAAGTTTAATTACTATTTTGATTTTTCAACTATATGGTAAAGGTCAATTTGGTCCCTCAATTTTGTTAATTTAGTTCTTCTACTATAAATTATACCAATTTAGTCCCTCAAAATTTAAAATCAAGTAAAAAAAAAAAAAAAAAAAAAAAAACAAAATCAAATCAATTTCATCTTTTGACAAAATTAATTAATGTGAAAAAATAGAATACAAGTTAAAATGTTATTATAAAAATGTAAAAATTTTAAAATCAAATCAATTTCAACTCTTAATTCTATTAATATTTATAAATCGACACTTTCCAAAGGATGAAATTGACTCGATTTTAAAATTTGAGGGACTAAAATGATACATTACTAGTTGAGTGATGAAATTGAACTTTATACAATAATTAAATGATCAAATTCGTAATGTAACCTAAAATAATTAACAAATTGTAATATTTCGGCAACAGGAGCCAAGATGGGATGATATTTATAATTCAAATATTAAAATACTTTTGAATCCTACATTTTTAAAGCAAATGAGGGAAGCATTGGCTTGTAAGTGAGTCTACTAGAGTGGTTTAATTATTTTCTTTAAAAAACAAATTAGGTTGAAACTAAATTAATTTGAAGCACGATGTCTCAATCAACAAACTATAATTAAATTATATATGAGCAATAGCTAGTAATCACTCACTCACTCAATGTCCATGCAAAGTAAAAGTGGATGATATTTTTCAGGTGGACATAAAGTGGCAACCAAGGAACAATTAGCTTGGGGTTTATGCTATAATAAGGAAATGAATTCCAACTCAGATTACTGTGATGAGCACTACAAAAATGCTTATCCATGTGCTCCTGGAGTTGCATATTATGGTCGGGGTGCTCTACCTATCTATTGGTATCTACCATTTCAATTACACTAACATTATCGTACATTCTTTATATCTTTGCATTTGAATTATTTTCTCATCCTATGTCATTCAATTTTATCTTAAGTTGAAACTTCGCTAAAAGTTTTATGTTTTCATATCAAGAAACATCATAAGAGATCATTTTCTATGATAATTCAAACATGAGTACCCAAGTGATGCATTCTTTAAACAAAATCTAGGTAACTAATTCCTAGAAAAAAAAACATGTGCAGCCTACTTTTTGGTAAAACTAAATACAATCATTTTGTTAGTTAAAAGATGCATATAGTTTAATTTACAACCCTAAGTGTGCCTTTTTTTTCCCTACCCTTAGATGAATTTATTGTAGATCAACTCATTGTTGCATGCCACAATCCGAATGATTCTATTTATTGTTGCTTTCAACAGGAACTACAATTACGGAGAAGCAGGTAAAGATTTGAAAGTAGATTTGTTGAACCATCCAGAATACATTGAACAAAATTCCACCTTGGCATTCCAAGTTGCAATTTGGAGGTGGATGAAACCAATTAAAGAGCATCAACCTTCAGCACATGATGTCTTTATTGGTTATTGGACTCCCACCAAGAATGACACTTTAGCAAAGAGAGTTTCTGGTTTTGGTGCTACCATGAATGTGCTCTATGGAGATCTTGTTTGTGGTAAAGGTGATAATGAGCCCATGAACAACATCATCTCCCATTACCTATATTACCTTGATCTTATGGGTGTTGGCCGAGAAGAAGCAGGGCCTCATGATGTGCTTAGTTGTGCTAAGCAAGTTGTTTTCAATCCATCCTATTCCTCATCTCCTTGAGCTTTGTTTGGTATTAATACTTAATAGTATGTCCTTTGTTGAACTAATCTTTTTTTAATGTCATTAATAAGAAAAAAGAATTGTTCAAACATGAAGGGAGTAAGAGTTTGTTTAAGCTATTTGTGCGTCTTCCTGTGATGCTAGACTTGCTTGGAGAATAAGAGTTCGTATTTAGTGATTGGCTTTTGCTAGTACTGTTTTGTAAGCCTTGAGTTATAGTTTTTCTATTTCAATTTTCTAATTTGTAGAATTTTTTGGTGCAGATTGTATATGAACATTTCTATAATTGTATAAGAACAAAATTTAAGTACAGTACCTTAGGTGCTGTTCTTTAGGTTCCTCTCTTAAGATTCAGGTTCAGCCATGTGACTACTTAACTAAAAAATACACTTCCATCCCATGAGAAGAAATTCACATGACAAAATCTTAAAATAAAAATTTAAGGAACAGCGTTTAAGTATTGTACCTAAGTCCTGTTGATTGTATAATATGTATTTTAGATGTGAAATCTTGAAATATATTCCATTTTTGCTGTTCTTTTGTTTTATTAAGCATTAATTATGTACGAAAAAAAGTTGCATTTATTTTTGGTCTAAGGTCAACATTTTTTTTTTGAGAGAAAGGTCTAAGGTCAACATAAATTAGAGAAGTATGTCGTTATTGGAGATTCTCATATGCAAGGACCAACTTTATTACAATTTGAGGTCTAATGATATTACTTTTAAATTTTTTTTTTAATATCAAATACTTAAAGATTTTTTCTTCTCTTTAAAAAAAAAAAATTTTGTTTTTCAAATTATTATTTATTATTTATTATTTATTGTGGATATATTTTTAAGGTACATAATGTTTTTATTTTTATTTATTTATTTTTTACAGTTAATCATGATATTAGAGCTTTTGCTTTTATGGAAAAAAAAAATCATTAAACTATAAAGTTCTGGATATATATACTATATTTGTTAAAGCACTGGTAGCAATGTCCCTATCTTAAGGTAAGGGGACAAAATAGGTAAGCAAACCCCCCAACACCCACCCCCCCCCCCCCCCCCAAAAAAAAAAAAAAAAAAACCCACGTTATATAACCCATCTCTACCCTATTCGGGATTTTGCTACAATTGCTCCCCATTTTTAGGGAGCACTACTCATTGCCAATTTTATTGATTTTCTAATCTCTCTCTCTCTCTCTCTCTCTCTCTCTCTCTCTCTCTCTCTTGCACGCTGGGCACTGTTGTTGCATGGCTCGGCACTGGCTGGTGCTGGTGGTAAGCGGTGCAACTTTGTTACAATTTGAGATCTAATTAGATAACTTTTAACTTCTTTTTTTTTTATTTTTTTAAATTTCAGATACTTAAAGATTTTTTTTTCTTTCATTTTTGTGTGATTGTGCTTATTGTAATACCCCAATTTTGATTTTATAATTATCACTATACCTTGTCAGTTTTAATATAGAGTTGAGGTACTATATGTGTGTGCATAGTAAGATGGGAATAGACAATTTTGTGGTGTTACCAAAATAGGTGAGAAAATTAAAGTTTTAATGCATACAATTTAGTGTGGCAGTTAAAATGATAAATAAATAAATAAAAGAATATGTTTTATGGGCCTCTTGGAGATTGAAGAGATAAGTTCAAGTGGGTTTCAAACTCTAGCCTACTACCCCATTAAGCCCACATCTTTGATGTGTTGAATATAAGGTGGAGGAAAAACTAAATTAGGGTTTCATCACTAAGGAGACTAAGAGGTGTTTTTCCTTGGAGTTTAGAACACGTACAATTGAAAAGGCAGCCAAAGAATTCCAGATATGATTTTCAATTGTTAGAATCAAAGAATCAAAGGTTTAGAATTTTATAATGGATCACAATCTTAATATATGTATAGGACTTTTACGTTTTCATTAGGATATATATATATATATATATATATTTAATGAGTCAACCATGCTGCCACCGTTTTCCTTGCCGTTGGGATTTTGCTATTAAACCATGAATAAGGCTGCATAGTGTTCACACTAGGCTGCTCACATTTTGTCAAAGTTCATGTTCTCTGACGGATAAAGTGGTGGCCTTGGTATTCTTTGCCTAGACTTTGACTATAATGAACCATTAGAGATCAACACGTTTACAATTCTTTCAAAGGTTAATGGCAGACTTATTTCTCTTACCCAAATTCTATTTTCATCTCAAACTAATGCTTAGATATTTAATACATTAGGGCCAACGATATTAAGTCCATGAACAAGTCAGATTAAGTTTTGGCCCACGTTTCTCATTGGGGTTATATATTAAATCCTAGGTTTGCCCAAAATGTGTATTTTAGAACAAAGTTTCAGTTATAGAGCCTAAATTCATGTTTCAGGTTTTACTTTTGTTTAGGACATATATTAAATTCCAAGTATTTGGCTGTTGGCTCTAAGTTTTGATAAATTTATGGAAACATATTCTTGGGTAGAGAGGTTTTGCATTAGTGTTATTGTTTAGTTCAGCAAGTATAATGTTAGTGAGTCAATTTGTATAAGTCAATAAGATTTATATTTTGTGAAGGATATTAAGTAATTTTCATGATTGAATATAGGTCTTATTTAAGAGTATTTTGAGGCTTTTTGGAGGTTGTTTCGACTGGACTTTCAGAGCAATCCAAGTGCTGTAAGTAATTATGCATAATATGCACAAGTTTTGTCCATTAGGTTCTTAGAAGTTAAAAGTTTTCAAAAGTTTTGTATTTTTTAAGCTTATGTTTTCTAAAGTCTATTAAAAGCATTTTTACAACTTTGAAAGAGAAACTTCGACTTTTAAATAATGTTTCAAAGAGAAACTTTGAATTTTAAATGAAGTTTTGAATGTCTAAGTCTTATTTAAAAGATGATTTCTAAACTAAACTATTTTCAGAAAACAATTGAGTTTCAAAGTAAGTTTTCTAAAAAGGTTCTTGTCCTTTAAGTTTGTTTAAAATTAAACGATTTCAAAGTCATATTCTTATTTTCTAAATGGTATTTATGACGTTTCTTTTAGCAAATTGGGTTTTCAAACTTACTCAAGAATTGTAAAAAAAAAAAAAACATTTATAGAAACTCTTCAATTCTTATTCATTCCCTAAGGGAGTCAAGCACCCTTGATTTATGTTCTTTTCGATATTGTGATCTTTGATATGCCTTTGTGTTTGGAATAATTGTTAATATCAAGTGAATTATTATATTTTATATAAACTTTGTTTTGTGATATGTAACTCAAAATAAGTGTTTTTAGAATTGATCAGATATATCAGATGTATGTGTAAATCCGCTCACAGGATTGTATGTGAGAATATGTGATGTGTATATGTGACGCTATGCTCTGATCAATTATATGTATGTGTTTTCTAATGATTTTAAGATGTGATTTCATATGTATTAAATGATTCGTTATATGTTTTGGAATAAATTTTTTTTTTTTTATATCATTGAATGAGTTTGTGAAAAATCAAAATACTCGTGCTTTGCTTGACTCTGTTCTGTTGTGTATTCTGTATAATTACTTACTAGATGTGGCTCACCCCATCAATTATTATTTTTCAGATTGAAGTGTAGTTAGGAATATAGGACCTTCTGGTCGCTTTGTAAGGTGCAAGGTTGAGCGTGGAAGTTGTAGGCGATTTCTATATTACTTGAAGACTTATAGAATTTTAATTATCCTTATTTTGTAACTCATGTTTTATTTTTGGAGATTATTTCCAATTTGTGGAGTTTAGATTTTTGTAAGAGGTTATTTATTAAGAGCATTGTTTCTTTGGAGTAATAATTTATTTTGGATCAACTATGTTCATTGAGTTATATAAGTTCAGTAGGCTAGTCATGCATCTAAATTCATGTTCTATGGATTCGGGTCGTGACACTTATCCTATGGTAATGGGACAAAATTGGTAAGCAAAGTCCTTATTCTATGGTAAGGGGACAAAATTGGTAAGCAAACCCATAAAACACACACACACACACAAAAAAAAAAAAAAAAAAAAAAAAAAAAAAAAACCAGATCAGATTACCCATTCATGCCTATTTGGAAATTTGTAACTTTTGTTACAGTTGCTCCCCATCTTTAGGGAGCACTTTTCATTCCCAATTTTATTTTATTTTAATTGATCTCTCTCTCTCTCTCTCTCAATGGCCCGGCTATGGTTGGTGGTAGGCAGCGTGGCATCAACTAATTGCAAGTGGTAGCATCTCATCAAATCTCTCTCCACTAGATGTCTCTCAACATCATGATGACTGGTGGCGATGACGCGAGAGCTAGGGAGGGTTTTTTTTTTTTTTTTTTTTTTGGTGACGGAGGACGAAACTAGATAAAGAGAAGAAATGAGAGGAAATAATAAAACAAGGAAGAGGAATAATATTAAAATGAAATAGAGTTTAAAATATGAAATTTGATGTGAGTGTTTTAAAAAAGAAGTTAGTTAAAGTAGGGAAAAAAAATGTTTTTATCCTAAAGTAAGGAGAACAATTTTAGCAAGGAGAACAATTTTAGTAAGTTTACGCTAATGCTCTTGAGCAAGGCTTTGGAGTGTAGCTACTCAAATTACAAACATGGTTAAGATTTTGAGGCCCACTCAGGATTAGACTAGCTTGCAGCCTATCACAACGCCTTGAGATTAAAACCTTTGTCAACCAAGAAAAATAAAAAAGAAAGGCCTTTCAGGTTTTTTGCTTTTGCAAATATTAATTAATTAATTATTTTTTTAAGAAAAATAATTAAATTTTCAATAGGTTAAGAATCACAATAATTTTCAAAAAATATTTAATTACTAACGATGTAACAAATTTTTAACAATAAATAATAAAGTGATACGCCCCTTAAAGTTTAGAATGCAGACGTGTTTCCAACTTATATCATTTTCAAGTAAAGAAGAATCTACGAAAGCTAAACATTAGCTATATGTTATATCATTTTCAAGTAAAGAAGAATTTACAAAAGCTAAACATTCTGAAGTGGTAGGATTCGTCAAGTCTCAGGTCCAAAAGGAAGTCAAGTTAATTTATAATTAGGTTAGTACAGTGCTTTTCTCTTTGAAAGAAATGCACTTTGATTTTTAGAGATAATGTGGAGAAGGATAATTTTTAGGCGGTTTGCTAGTACTTTAGCAACAAGCTTGTAAACTACATTGCTTAAACTTATAGGCCTAAAATTAGTTATCTTTGATGGGTTATTAATTTTTGGCACTAGGGTAATATTGGTTCTATTGATGCTGGAAATAGACATATTCGTATTTAAAACATTTAGAACCATGCATGTTATATCATTTCCAACAACATCCCAATATTTCTAGAAAAAAATAGCAGACATATCATTGGGGCCAGGAGCCTTTGTAGGATGCATCTGCTTCAATGCGCTTCCACTTCGCTCCTTGTAAAAGTTTGAATTAAGCTTTGGTTCATCTCATCTGTGACTCTGGTTGGAATGGTGTCAGTGCCTTCTGAAATTTGGCTTGGATGGGATGTTGTGTACAGCTTCTCAAAATAGCTAATGGCTATTGCTGCAATACTCTCATTTGTCGCACACTAATTCCCATTCTCATCCCATAGGCCTGTAATCATGTTCTTCTTTTTCCTTTGAGTGGCTTTTGAATGAAAGAACTTAGTATTACGATCCCCTTGCCCATACCATTGTACTCTTGACCTTTGATGCCATAATATCTCTTCACTATCCAGAAGATCATCGATCTCACTCCTCAACCTGTTTATCTCCTTCCCCATCATTCCATTTCTATCTTGCAACACCAAGGCGTTGAGTGCTTTCCTCTTACTCTGAATCTGTTTTGGGATGTCGCCAAAAATCGAAGCATTCCATCTCAATAAGTCTGCTGCATAATTCCGTAGACCAGCCGCAATTCCTTCCGGATTGTTTTGATTTGGGCAACCCTCCCAAGCCGATTTTATGATCTCCCTACATTGCTCCTTTTTTGTCCACATGGCTTCGAAATGAAATCTTCTCTTCCGTGGTTGACTTGGAGTAATTTTATCAGTAATTAGTAAGGCACAATGGTCAGACATCGAGTCTACCAAATGAAGAACTCTTATCCCTTTAAATTGGTGTATCCACTCATCCGTGGCAAAAGCTTGGTCTAACCTCAAATAGAGCCGATTGTCTCCTTCTTGCATATTACCTCAAGTGAAGTCAGGGCCACTATACCCCAAATCCTTAAAGCCACATATGTTAACCACCTCCCTAAAGCCCTCCATTTGTCTTTGAGACCTCATAGCACCCCCCATCTTTTCCCCCACAGATAGGATCTCATTAAAATCACAAAAACTGCCATTTAAAGCCTCCAACTCTTCCCATGATTCCTTTCTTTTATGCGTTTCCGGGTGCCCATAAAACCCCGTGATCCTCCACCTGATGCCAGAAACTTGCTCCACGACAATTGCATCTATATAGTTCCTTGAATATTCCATAATTTCCAGTTGCACCTCTCTTTTCCATAACATTGCTAAGCCTCTGCCCCTACCTCCACTAGGCACAACAAGCCCATTCACAAACTTAATTTTCTCCATAACCTTCTCCATTGCCTTCTTCTTTACTTTTGTTTCCATCAGAAACACAACTTTGGGATCCCATTGTTGGACTAACTCGCCCAACACACAAATTGTCCGGAAGTTCCCAAGCCCTCGGCAATTCCACCCTAAGGCAATCATTCTTCTCGGGGGTGCTGCCTTGCAGCCACCACCGTTTCTTCAACATTTTTTCCTTCGTACCTCCCTTCACCTTCGCAGACTCTCTTTTGGACCCTCCTTTCACTTTCTGCCAAAGAATCCGTATTCTCTATTCTTTTCATTCCCACACTTAACTTTTGTGCTTGCATACTGATATCATGGGCTTTCCCTATTTCCCTTGTTATCTTTTTCAACTTACCCTTGCTAGGCCCTGTCTTTCCTTTACTAGGCCCGAATTCCAATTCTCCATTCTCTTTACTGTCACCGTTTATTTTGTCTTCAATGGGCTTGTAACTTCCAACTCTTCATTGTTGGGCTTTTTGGTTTGGCCCACATTTATGCCTCCTTCCTTATCAGTTCTAAAAAGTTCCCTGACCAACTTTTCTTTAGTTTGTACTTGTCCATCACGTGCCTCCTTACTACTCCCTAGTTCAAGCTCCACATCTTCTGAACTGTCCCATGTACTCTGATAGCTTGCTACATGTGCCTCTGACCCACCATCACATCTTTCTTTCCTTATCACTTCCTTGTTTTTGAAGTTGCAAATCCCGCCAATCTTTTAAATACCATTCCTACTTTGATCGGAAAGATCTAGATCCTCCGCCGAAGACTGTGACCTTATTCTGGTATCTCCACCACTCAACGTTTCTTTGCTTCGGCTTCCATCGCCTTTGATCTCTTCGTTTGTTCCTTTTGATACACTCTCAGCCCTCAGCCGCTCTCTATATTGATGGTCTTGTGACTGGCTTTCACAACCCATAGAACAATGCTTTCCATCATGTCCAAGCTTTCCACAATCATAGCAAAAGGTGGGCAGACGCTCATATTTAAACACAACCCAAACTCTGTCACCTTCAGTATTTGTAATGTATCCCCCCCCCCTAAGGGGCTTCTTAATGGGTAGGTCTACCCTTACTCTTAGAAACTTTGCATGGTCTGCTTGTAGTGACCTCTTATCCACTTCAATAACTCTCCCTAACTTACTTCCAATATCTTTCCTTGCCTCCTTTGTCATATGCTCAAAGGGAAGACCCCAAATTTGCACCCAAAATGGAGAGTGAGAAAATGTTATATTGGCTATTGATAACCCACGTCTCCATCGGCATAGAAGAAGCAAGTTATTATCAAAGTTCCATAGACCGCTCTTCTCGATCCACTCTAGTTGGCACATTGAACTAAACTTAAACTGAAGTATGTTATTACCAACCTCTACAATTCTAAAATCAGATCCCATCTTTTAGGAAGCTTTCAAAGTACTCTTAAGTGCCCTCAGATTTTGTTGCTGATATGCTAATGGCCTCCCAAATAAGCTAAGCGAATATTCCTCAATCAAATATGACATGATTTTGGTTGATATGAAAATATCTTCCTTTTCTTCTTTTGTAAGCTAAAGTTTATTTAGATTGTCAACTATGGCTTGCTCCATACTGGTTTAGTACAGATATATAGTGAGAGGTTTTTAGTACAGATATATAGTTTATTTAGATTGTCAACTATGGCTTGCTCCATAAGGATTATCAGTAATATTTATGTGATTTGATTTTTCCCACAATAGTTGTTCTTTAATGATTTAAATTGTTCTTGCTTCATATCAATTGACTAAGATGGGATTCTAGATATGAGTTCAATCATGTTTTTCTCATGATTTAGGATTTGTCTTAATTAATTGAATGCTTGGTTTATTAATTCTTGATTATAAAATTGGATATCGTTTGTGATTTGTTTGGCTACGGATACAATTGATGATTTGGTTTTATACTTAAGAAGCGAAGAAGAACATGATTTTGATTTTTAAAATAAGGATTTTAATGAGGATATTTTCCATGATAGCAAGATTGATTTCTAGATTATCATGTAGTGAGTTGGGAAAAATTAATGATCATAAATATATGATGATATGAATTAACAAGGTGGATTCCAAAACCTTAATTCCTTTCCCTTGATTGTTTACATCTTTTTATTGCTTTATATTTTTTGCTTAGTTTAACTTTTTGCTTAATTTTATTATTTGCTTAGTTTATTTAATTTCAAAACAACCAATTTTTATTAAACTAGATTAGGATTAATTTGGTTAAGATTTGATTTAATTTTCCTACGTTCATTCAAGTCCCTGTGGGTTCGACCTCGTTCTTGTCAAACTATACTTCGGTACGGTTCGTACACTTGCGAGTACTTTAAAATTTCACAAGAAGTTTTTGGCGCCGTTGCCGGGGACTTGGTTAGGAAAATAAATTAGGTCTTAATTGAATTTTTTCTTCTACTAGTTGTAGTTGAAATTTATTTATTTTTAAATAAATAAAAAAAAACAAAAAAAAATTATTTCTTTGTGCTTGGTGTATGAGAACTTGGATACGTGATAAAGAAAATCGTCTTGTTAGTTTTGATTATTCATCCACAATGGGAGAAATAGGAGATGATTCAAAAACTCTTAGGGAGTTGTTCTTACCCATAACCACCAACCCTCCATCTTGCATAGTATTGCCTGCAACCACTGCTGCACATTTTGAGTTGAAGCCACAGATAATTCACCTTCTTCCTACTTTTCATGGATTGGATAGAGAAGACCTTTATATGCATGTAAAGGATTTTCTTGAGATTTGTGCTACTTGTAAGTTTCAGAATTTCACTGATGACTCTGTTCGCTTGCGTTTATTCCCTTTTTCCTTGAAGGATAAGGCAAAAGCATGGCTTAATTCTTTGTCACCTGGATCTATCACTTCATGGGAACTATTGGTTACAAAATTCCTCTCTAAATTTTTCCCAATGGCCAAGACCAATGCTTTGAGGAGAGAAATTGCAGATTTTTATCAGGATGAACAAGAGAAATTTTATGAGAGCTGGGAGAGATTTAAGGACTTGATCTTAAAGTGTCCTCATCATGGTTTTGAAACATGGAGACTAGTACAATATTTTTATAATGGTTTGACTCAGACAAATCGTAACATGATTGAGTCCATGAATGGTGGTGGATTTTTGAGTCTTGTAGATGATGAGGCATACAAATTTCTTGAGAATTTTTCTGAAAGTTCACAACAATGGGATTTTTCCAACCGTAAAAAGAGATCTACCCCTGCAATTAAGAAAGGAGGATTGTATGAAGTCAGTGAAGATTTAGACATAAAAGCTAGGTTGGACAATCTCACTTGTAAGGTTGAAGCTTTAGCTTTAGGTAGAGGGATGAATTCTGTCAATCAAGTTCAAAGTGAAACATGTTCTATTTGTGCAAGCCCTATGCATACAACACAAATGTGTCCTTCCGCAGCTGGGTACCCTGATTTTTATACTGAGCAAGCAAATGCACTGAACAATTATGGAAAACCATTTGCTAGTCCATTTTCAGAGACATATAATCCAAATTGGAGGAACCATCCTAATTTCTCATGGAGGCAAAATCAGCCTCCTACAAATGTAGGTGGACAACAAGTGCATCAACAAAGTCAATTTCATCCACCTACTCAAGCATATCCTCCCATTCCTCAATCAACACCTCAGTTTGTAGCACCACCAAGACAACAACCATCTTTGGAGGAGTCTCTCAAAACTTTCATGCAATCAACTAGCCAAGCCATTCAAGAGATGAAAAGTTCCACCCATTTGAATACTCAAGCTATTTCAAAGTTGGAAAATCAAGTTGGCCAGTTAGCAACCCAAGTTGGAGAGAGGGAAAAAGGAAAGTTTCCTAGTCAACCTATACCTAACCCAAAAGGACAGTATGCCATCAATGGTTCTTCTAGTTCTACTCATGGACAAGAACATGTTCAGTCTATTACTACCCTTAGGTCTGGTAAGCAAGTTGATAATCAAGTGAAAATGCCAGAAGTGGAGGATGATGAAAATATTGTGTTAAAGGAAAAAGGAACTCATAGTTCACATGATGATTATAGGGAAAAGAAGGATAACCCACCCGCCACTCCAATTCAGGATCTTAGTTCCCCCCTTGATAAGAGGTTTGTTCCTAAAGCTCCATTTCCTCAAAGGTTAATCAGTCCTCAAAAAAGTGCACAATTTGGAGACATTTTAGAGGTTTTTAAGCAAGTGCAAATAAACATTCCATTTCTTGATGCAATTCAGCAAGTTCCTGCTTATGCCAAGTTTCTAAAAGATCTTGTGACAATGAAGAGAAAGACAAATGTCCCTAAAAAGGCATTTTTGATAGAGCAAGTCAGTTCAATCATTCAAAATAAATATCCAGTGAAATGTAAGGACCCAGGATCCCCTACAATTTCATGCAAGATTGGGGATCATCTCATTGAGCGAGCTTTGCTAGATTTGGGGGCAAGTGTGAACTTATTGTCATATTCAGTATACTTACAGCTAGGTTTGGGGGAGTTAAAACCAACAACCATGACACTTCAATTAGCTGATAGGTTTATGAAAATCCCTAGAGGTGTCGTTGAGGATGTGCTGATTAAGGTGGATGCATTCTATTTTCCTGTTGATTTTGTTGTGTTAGACACTGAACCCGCTTTAAATGCCAGTACACAAATCCATGTCATTTTGGGTCGCCCTTTCTTAGCCACATCCAATGCTTTGATCAATTGTCGTAGTGGTGTAATGAAGATTTCTTTTGGAAATATGACTGTTGAGCTTAATATCTTCCACATAAGTAAACAAGTGCTAGACAATGAGGATATATGTGAGGTTGACATGATTGAGAGTTTAGTCCATGATACTTTCCTACAATCAAGTTATGAGGATCCTTTAGAGGCTTGCTTAAATCTTTTTGGTTGCAATTTTGATATTGAACACTTAATTGAAGAGGTCAATGCATTGTTAGATTCTGTTCCTCTCTTAAGTACTGATAGTTGGCAACCAAAAGTGATCCCTCTTCCACTTTCTTCATCCCCACCCCCATCTGCTATGGAACCACCAAAGTTAGAGTTGAAACCATTAACTGACACACTTAAGTATGCCTTTTTAGGTTCTTCTGAGACCTTACCTGTCATTATAGCTTCAGATTTGGATGACCTTAGGGAATGCCAATTGATAAGTGTACTTCAAGAGCATAAGGAAGCTATAGGTTGGTCAATTGCTGACATCAAAGGTATTAGTCCATCTGTGGTTATGCATAGAATTCACTTGGAAGAGAATGCTAAAACTTCACGTGAACCACAGAGACGTCTAAACCCTATTATGCAAGAGGTAGTGAGAGCTGAAGTTTTGAAGCTTTTGGATGTGGGTATTATTTACCCAATTTCTGACAGTAATTGGGTGAGTCCAGTTCAAGTTGTACCAAAGAAATCTGGCATAACAGTTGTTAAGAATGAGGATGATCAGTTAGTCCCAACTCGTGTGCAAACAGGATGGAGAGTATGCATTGATTACCGTAAGTTGAATGTCATGACAAGAAAAGATCATTTTCCTCTTCCTTTTATAGACCAAATGTTGGAAAGGTTAGCTGGTCATGCTTATTATTGTTTTCTTGATGGATATTCTGGATATAATCAAATTCCCATTGCACCAGAAGATCAAGAAAAGACTACCTTCACATGCCCCTTTGGGACGTTTGCCTACCGTCGCATGCCATTTGGTTTATGTAATGCTCCTGGTACATTTCAGAGGTGCATGATTAGTATTTTTTCTGATATGGTGGGACGATTTTTGGAGGTATTTATGGATGACTTTTCAGTATTTGGGTCCACTTTTGAAGAATGTTTGCACCACCTATCCTTAGTATTAGTGCGGTGTAAGGAGAAGAATCTTGTTCTTAATTGGGAGAAATGTCATTTTATGGTGAGAAAGGGAATTGTTCTTGGGCATGTCATATCAGAAAATGGTATTGAGGTTGATAAGGCCAAAATAGATTTGATTTCTAACCTTCCACCTCCTCGATCTGTTAAGGAAATTAGATCATTTTTGGGTCATGCAGGATTCTATCGAAGGTTTATCAAGGATTTTAGTAAAATCTCAAGGCCCTTATGCAACCTTCTTACGAAAGATGCCCCATTTGTGTTTGATGATGAGTGTCTCCATGCATTTAAGAGACTAAAAACTAAGTTGACTTCTGCACCTATCATTCAACCACCTGATTGGAAAGTGCCTTTTGAGATTATGTGTGATGCCTCTGACTATGCAATTGGTGCTCTTTTAGGACAGCGGGTTGGAAAGGTTCCCCATGTGATTTATTATGCTAGTAAGACTCTAAATGATGCTCAAATGAACTACTCTACAAAAGAAAAGGAGTTGTTAGCAATTGTTTTTGCCTTGGATAAATTTAGGTCCTATTTGTTAGGGTCTAAGGTCTTAATTTATTCGGATCATGCTGCACTGAAGTATCTTTTCTCCAAAAAAGATGCTAAAGCTCGACTTATCCGATGGATTTTATTGTTACAAGAATTTGATCTTGATATTCGGGACAAGAAGGGAACCGAAAATGTAGTAGCTGACCATTTGTCTAGATTAATTGTTGAGCACACTGATGACAATTTACCTATTCTTGAATCTTTCCCTGATGAGCAGTTGTTGTATGTATCCCATAGACCTTGGTATGCTGATATTGCAAACTATCTTGTCACTAATCAAATGCCTTCGCATTGGACTAAACAAGATAAGTCTAAATTTGTGGCTGAGGTTAAGTATTTCTTTTGGGATGATCCATACTTGTTTAAGTACTGTTCTGATCAAATAATTAGGAGATGCATATCTGAGAACAAAATGTTATCTCCTTTTGTCATGATCATGCTTGTGGAGGCCACTTTAGTTCCAGAAAGACTGCTGCCAAGATTTTGCAATGTGGATTTTATTGGCCTTCCATTTTTCACGATTCCCATGCATATTGTTTAGCTTGTGAGAGATGCCAAAAGTTAGGGAGTATTGGAAAAAGAAATATGATGCCATTGAACCCTATTTTGATTGTTGAGGTATTTGATGTTTGGGGTATTGATTTCATAGGTCCTTTTCCTAATTCTTTTGGTAACTTATACATCCTTGTTGCTGTTGATTATGTTTCTAAGTGGGTTGAGGCCATTGCATGTAGAACTAATGATCACAAGGTTGTAGTCAAGTTTTTGAGAGAGAATGTGTTTGCACGGTTTGGTACACCACGTGCCATTATTAGTGATGGAGGAAAGCACTTTTGCAATAGAGTTTTTGAGCAACTAATGAAGAAATATGGCATCACTCATAAGGTTGCAACACCTTATCACCCACAGACAAGTGGTCAAGTAGAGATATCCAATAGGGAAATCAAGAGAATATTGGAGAAAACAGTTAACCCTACTCGGAAAGATTGGTCTTTAAGACTTAATGATGCATTGTGGGCATACCGTACAGCATTTAAGACTCCCATTGGAATGTCTCCCTATCGAATTGTGTATGGTAAGGCTTGTCACCTCCCTGTTGAGTTAGAGCATAGAGCTTATTGGGCTATTAAGCGGTTGAATTTTGATCTTGACAAAGCTGGTGCTGAAAGGAAACTCCAAATCAATGAGTTGGAAGAAATTCGCAATGATGCATACAATTGTGCCAAATCATATACGGATCGAATGAAAAGGGTTCATGATAAAAACATCTTGAGAAAATCATTTGAACCTGGTCAGAAAGTTCTTCTTTATAATTCTCGTTTGCATCTCTTCCCAGGTAAGTTACGATCTCGATGGACTGGTCCATTCATAGTTCACACTATTTATCCCCATGGTGCTATTGAGATTGAGAATCCTAAAAATGGTGATATGTTTAAAGTTAATGGCCAACGTTTGAAACCATTTTTAGAACTTGAGCCTCTAGAAGTTGAAGAAGTCCTCTTGGATGATCCTGTTTATCAGGATTGATCCCAGTTGTGTTTATCAAGTTTGCATTTATTATTTTTTCTTTTCTTTTCTTTTTCTCTTGTTTATTTTCTGCTTCTAGATTAGACTTTGTTTTATTTTCTTGTTTAGTTTTATTTGCTTTTGTTCTAGCTGATATTTGACAAAAATTGAAATTTATAACAATCAGCTTCATCAAGGTACGTCTCCTCCTTCTCCTTACCTTACTTGTTTCTACTTGGTTCTCATGTTGCATATTAATATTTTGCTCTCTTTTCATTTAAGACATATATTTAAGAGTATCATTTTTAACATTGAGGACAATGTTTGGTTTAGGTTTGGGGGGGATGTATATAGATTTCTATCTTTTTGTTTTGTTTTGTTTTGTTTACTTGTGTGTTAAAAAAAAAAAACTTTTGCCTAGCTTGAGGTTTATGTTTTGAGTTCGTTATACTACTTTTGCTTAAAGAATTTCATTGCTTTCATGCTCAATTCATTATACATGCACGTAGCCACTCAGACACAACTTGTTGTTGAAGGATAAAAATGCTCAATTCATTATCGCTAGTCACCTCGTTGAGCCTTTTAATAAGCCTTTCTTTCTTAAAACCCTTATCCATAGTGTTTCAAGATGGAATTTGATCAGTTTGTTTCAATGTGGTGGTTTGTGCGAGAATTCAAAAAGGAAAGAGAAAAGGAATTGAAAAAAAAAAAAAAAAGTGTCAAAAATAAGAAATAAAAAGGGTTCTCATTAAATTTTGAGAAGTAAAAGGGAAGGAAGGATTACTGCTTTGAAGAAGAAGAGTTGAAAAAAAAAATGTTGAATGGAAATTCCAAAAAGAGTTGACATTCTGACAAATCTTGAAAACACTTCTTATTATTTACCTTCACCCATATTTATTTCATTCCCTTTACTTTTACCCTGCATTACGTCCTAATAAAGTCCTTATTTGATCTTGAAGATTGTATAGTTCGGATATTGATATGACTGAGAAGAAAAAGGTGTGGTATAAATTCTTTTTGGCATCCTTTCATGAGACTACTTGTTCATTCTTGGTTAAGCGTTTTTTTTCATGCAATTTATATGTGAGGTATTTGATTTTGTTTACATTATTCTGCTCACATATATTGTTGAGAGTGTTACACCCCATTTCAGAGTGAGTTCATTTGTTGAGTGATAACACCGGAAAGATTTGAGTTGAAGCATACTTTCAAATAGAGATTCGAGTCAAGCTTATTCTAAAACTAAGAGTATGTTTGGGTTGGCTACCACTTTTCACTCACATTGAGTTTTGATGGCATGAGAAATTTCTTTAGCATTTGTAGTGTTTTTGAACTTGAACTAATCCTCTTTGCAAAAGGCAATTGAAAAAAAAAAAAAAAAAGAATTTGATTTTATTTGTTTTGTTTATTTTAGTATTCATTCTCAGAATTTTGTGGGTATATTCCCTGCAAACCCTCACGAGACTACAACTCGTCCACTAGTGTAAGCTAGGGGTTTAAAGGCTTGTTGCATACGCTAAATGCAATCGAAATTTCCAGCGAAAGTGGATTAGTTAGGATTTCCTTTTTCTTTGTTTTTAATTTCTTTGTTTTGTTTTACTCTTTATCTATTTTGCTCGAGGACTAGCAAAATGTAGGTTTGGGGGTATTTGATGTGCATGAAATTTATATAATAAGTACCCTCATATTTGCATATTTTACCTCATTTTTATGATTAATTTGTGACTAATTATAATCTATCTTTGTTTTATAGGTTATAAAGGCTTTGCATGTTTACAAGAATTAGTGGAAGACAAGAAAAATGAAGAAGAAGCAGAGCAAGTGAAGTGTAATTGACTATGTTGAAACAATAAGGTGGGGCCAATTGATTCAAGAAGCCAACTTGTAGAGAATTGTGATTTGCAAGGCTGGAAAGCGTGAAGTGTCAAATAAGGAAAAGTAAAGACAAAAAGTTTGCATGTTTGTGGGCTTTCTCTAGTCCAACAATTCCCTATAACTTCACCGACATACAAGAATCAAACAAGGAATTTCTATTGGGCCACTTCGGTTTTGGTCTTTGTAAAGAAAAGCCTTAGGTCAGTCGCGTGTGTCATGTGATTATAAATGAGCAAATTAACGCAATAGAAAGGGAGGCTAGTGCTAGGGCTGAGATGCAAAACAGAAAATTGGAGCAAGAGGCAGTGCCGCATGTGGCTTCTCTGTAGCTTTTCTCCATGATAGCATTGTGACTATTTCTTTCTCTATTTTATTTGTCTAGTTTAATGTTTAGTATTTTATTCTTTTGTTTTATTTCAATTACCATGAGTAGCTAAATTTATAATTAGGGTTGAGGATGAAACCTTGTTAAGGATTATCAGTAATATTTATGTGATTTGATTTTTCCCACAATAGTTGTTCTTTAATGATTTAAATTGTTCTTGCTTCATATCAATTGACTAAGATGGGATTCTAGATATGAGTTCAATCATGTTTTTCTCATGATTTAGGATTTGTCTTAATTAATTGAATGCTTGGTTTATTAATTCTTGATTATAAAATTGGATATCGTTTGTGATTTGTTTGGCTACAGATACAATTGATGATTTGGTTTTATACTTAAGAAGCGAAGAAGAACATGATTTTGATTTTTTAAAATAAGGATTTTAATGAGGATATTTTCCATGATAGCAAGATTGATTTCTAGATTATCATGTAGTGAGTTGGGAAAAATTAATGATCATAAATATATGCTGATATGAATTAACAAGGTGGATTCCAAAACCTTAATTCATTTCCCTTGATTGTTTACATCTTTTTATTGCTTTATATTTTTTGCTTAGTTTAACTTTTTGCTTAATTTTATTATTTGCTTAGTTTATTTAATTTCAAAACAACCAATTTTTATTAAACTAGATTAGGATTAATTTGGTTAAGATTTGATTTAATTTTCCTACGTTCATTCAAGTCCCTGTGGGTTCGACCTCGTTCTTGTCAAACTATACTTCGGTACGGTTCGTACACTTGCGAGTACTTTAAAATTTCACAACACCCACCTCAACCCTTTGATGATTTTCCTATGGTTTCCGCCTTTATTGATGAGGAAACAAAGAGATGGAAAGTGGATATTGTGAAGACTTTGTTCCTTCCTTTTGAAGTAGAAACAATCTTGAACATACCACTCAGCTACAACTTACCATTGGATAAAATCATTTGGGTGGGAAATAAGAAAGGGGAATTCACAGTAAAGAACGCTTACTATATTGCTCTTACTGTGATAAAATCACCAAGAGACGGGGAGTGCTCCCATGAAGACCTTAGAACCCCATTGTGGAAGAAGATTTGACATCTCAAAATCCCACCAAAAATTAGAATTTTCATGTGGAAAGCATGTGAAAATGCTCTTCCCACAATGCTAAATCTAAGGAAAAGGGGAGTGACCAATGATGGAATATGCCCCATTTGTGGGCAAGAAGATGAGTCCATAGGTTATGCATTGTTCAAATGTAAAATTGCAAAGGAAGAATGGAGTTGGTGGAAGGAGTGCCCAATAAAAATCTGTGCAAAGAACCAAGACTTCTCTGATATTGCTCTGGGAGTATTTGTGAGAGACCGCGCCCCCGGCCCGTTTTTATGATGTTGGGTCAAACCTATGTGAATGGGTGGAGTCGTGTTATTGCCTCTCAAAATGGAGATTCGACTAGTTATATTTTCCCCTTTAGATTAAGGATTTACAATTGAGTCGCCACTTATTTAATTATTGAGATAAATAAGAAAACCAAAATTGAAAAATTCCTCATTTTATTAATTTTCAATTGAATTTACATTGATCATAGGAAAATTACATGACTTTGGTCCAAGATACAATCTAAGATAAAGTACATAGTTTTGTTTCTTAGTTACAATCTGGAAATTGAAAATTACAAAGATAACCATTGGTCTATCAGCCCTTGATCTAAGTTCGGAGGCTATGTTACAAGGTGGGAAGGTGTTAGACAGCTACCTTGCTCGATGAAACCAGTCTTCTAAACTATGGTGGCCAACATTCATATCACATCATCCATTATGTTATCAATCAATTTGCATGTTGAATTTGAAGTGTGTGCATGTGATAAACCCTAATTCAATTTATTAAGCATTTCATTTGGATTGAAAAATAAATTATAGTGAATGTGTGTGGATGGTAATATCCTAGATTCAAGAATTTAAAAGAATTATTAAACAAACATATTTTTCATGTTTTTGATGTGGATTTAAGATCGAAACTAGTGTTATACATGAACATGTGATGAACAACCAAGAACATGTGATGAACATATAAGAACAATTAAGAACATTCAAACATATTCAAAGGAATTTAAATGATTATTGTCATGCTTTAATCTTAAACTTTCATCATGGCAACACAAAAAACAATTAAGGAAATGGATTATACCTTCATGCAAGATCCATATAGTGGAGGAGGAAACTCTTGAGGGAGGTCCCAAGGGTGGAGGAAAAGAAAAGTTAGGAGAGGAAGACTGAGTCTCACTCAATACCTTAAGTCTCAAGAGGACCAAGATATGACAAGACTACTCAACTTCCTAGAATTCAAGAGAGGAGAAGAGAGGGGGGTTTTGTGCGTCTTAAAATGAAGGAGAGGGAGGGTTTATATAGTAGTGGTGGAGGAAATATGAATGGAAGGTCATTTAATGAGGGTTGAAAAAGAATCATGAACCTAGACCTCATTTTAGTCTTGGGGAAAATCTGGTGCATTGAATGTAGAGATTGGTGGGAGTGAGGAGCAAGCAAAATTTGGTTTTCACGTAGCTACTGTAATAGCCTGTAGAGCTAACTTCAAAAACTCATATCTTACTCAATTCTGATTTGAATTGTCTCCTTCTTGTGCTCAAATTGAAGCCTCGGATGTCTATTTTCTGAAAAAATTAACCTTATTCACAGATTCAAAATATTCTAAGAGATATCAATAAAATGGTGAGCAAATGTCATTTGTTAGAAAACAATTTCAGCACATTTAATATTAATAGGTCCCAAAATAGTTTTCAATTAACATTAACAGGCTCCAATCACTCCCATTTCAGACCTAATTAGTTCCAAATTTACCTTAATTAAAAGATGATTGCACTAATTACTCATTGAATGATTAATATTTAACTATCTAGTTAATTAGGTGTGTGCAACCCTACCATAAAATGTAGTCCTAACCAATCAAATTATGACACATCATTGATCTCAAATTGATAATACTTATAACCAATTGAAATCAATTATTCATAATCACATATAGTCGGATTCAATTTGTGATAGTGCATTTCTGTCATTAAAACTGGATTTGATGATAATTTTCAATCTGGTGGTCCGATTAGGGCTTATAACCAGTCGATTTGATCGTTACAACATCAAGATCATTTTGGTGAAATGAGATTAAGGATCTAATGACCAGAATCAAGATGCATATTTTCAAAGAAAAATTACCCTTTTACCTTTCAGGTGAGATTAAATGTGGGTTGCAAAATGAGGTGTCAACAATATTATACGTAGGAACAACTAGAGACCTGGAGATAATGGTTGTGACAGTGTGGGCAATATGGTACAACAGAAACTAGTGTGTGCATGAGTTTGAAAAACAAGCTGTTGGTCAGATTTGGGACTTTGCCTTGAGCCTCCTTCTAAATTATAAAGAAGCATTTAAATATTTCCAACTTGGTCCGGCCTTTTTTGAGGTTAGTTGGAAGAAGCCTCCAATGGGGGTCTATAAGATAAATGTGGATGGGGCGACATCTGATAGAGGAAGGAATTCAAGTATTGAAGTAATCATAAGAAATTTTAGGGGTGAAGCAGCAGCTGGTTTGTGTAGACTGCTAAATGGAAACTTCACTATGTTGGAGACTGAAATGGTAGCAGTGGAAACTGGTGTTTTGTTAGCAAAAGAATTGGGCCTCAAACAAATCATTGTTGAATCAGACTCTCTTTTAGTTGTTCAGAGCATCTCAGCCAAGGAAGTCAATGGAGAAACAGGCCATATTGTTCAAGGAATTCTGAGTAATTTGGATTGCTTTAGCAGTTGGCAAATTAGGCATGTGAAGAGGGACTTCAATAGGGTAGCACATGAACTAGCCCTCTATGCTAAGTGTAAGGAATTGAGCTAGGTTTGGGAGGGATGTTCCCTGCCCATTGTGAGACACCTGATCCATTAGGATTGTCTTTGATGTAATAGCCATCTTATTTTCCCTTCATATTTCAGTTGTTGGTTTAATGAAAGTTTTCTCATAAAAAAAAAGAAAAAAAGAAAAAAAGAATAGATAAATAATTTATGACTTGCACTATCTTTCCTTCTACTTCTTTCAGTTCAGCAGCCAGTACAGTTCTAAGTTTATAGGCATAGCAACTTCTGATAGCCTCTTAAATAGTGAAGTTACAGACCTATTTAATTGATGTTACATGCTAAAATGGAGTATAAATGGTTTGCACCCTTTACAATATTGGCTTTTATATTAGTGCTTGTGAATTGTGACGAGTACTCTTTGAATGAGCCATAGAACATTGGAGGTTCGCTTGAGAAGCTTTGTCCTTTATGCAACACGTATCGAAATCCAGGGCCAGGTTCACTGGGAACCTAGTCATGCTGTGATTCATCCTGTTAGAGATATATATTAGACATATTAGCCTAATGTAATAGGCCCAAGCCCACTCCTGCTTGTACTAGTAGTCTAGGGTTTAGTCGTCTATATATACTCATGTTAGGGTTCATTGTAACACAGGTTATTGTACTACACTCTTATACAATAAAGATGTAGCCCTTAAGGGATTCCTCCATGGATGTAGGCCGTCAAGGCTGAACCACGTAACCCTCGTGTTCTCAGTGTTCCTATTATATGCTTCTCCTTCCGCATCCACTCTAGCATACACAACATGATATAACACATTGCGTTTGCTAATAATAATGTCATTTAACATGGTATCAGAGCTAATATTCAACATGGTATCAGAGCCAAACTCTGTTCTTGGCATCAAACAAACATCTCTACACAGTAAAGAAGATTAATACATGCGTGGCACAGATCCACGACGGTGCCTATGCTTGCTTTCAGATCAGGACCCACTGCATCACACAGCTTCCACGAAATCATCGTTGTTGTGTAACTGCTGCGCCCAAAGATCCACAACTCAAGCAAACCCGTGGCTTCAATCTCAGATCTGTGCAAATCAATTCTTTGCTTGATGAAACCAACAAGACAGAAGCGCTCCACGACATATCGCGACCAAAACCCAGGAACCTGGAATCTAACGGCCTTTGCACGCGCCTCCACGCGCTGACAAAGCCTCAGGTTGCTCCTCCCACGCGCCGTCGAAGTTCTCGGATTCAGACTGGATTATGGTACATGCGTCGCTCTGTCAGCCTCGTAACCCTCCGATATACAAAACCCGAGAAACACGGCAGCCAAAACAAAGACACGCGCCCACACGCGCCGCTAGCGTTTCTGGCATCTCGTCCACGCGCCGGAGAACTATTCGCACGCGCCACACTCGCCGAAAAACTGCTGTTGATGTCATCTGACGTCACCGGATGACGTCATCACTCCATGTCAGCAGCCACGCAAGCAAAGAGCCACGTCAGCCCTAGACACGTCATCAGACACGTCAGCTAGCCACATCAGCCGTGTCGCCTCGTCAGCACCACGTCACCTAGCTGACCATTGACAGGACCGACCCGACTCGGACCACCTGGATCTGACCCGTGAGCACTGACCGTTGACTTTGACCCTGGACAGTTGACTTTGACTTTTGCGTTGACTTTTGACTAAAGTCAAAATTTTTCGACAGAGCCTATCTTGCTCAGTTTTTCGCGTAGATTCCGATTTTGGACTCCGTTTCTTCATTTGAAGCTCTGAAATTGGTCAATTGGCACTTTCTTCATTGTGGTTTCTTCAAAGGCATTCTTGAAGGCATCTCCATGTAATCTTCTCATGCTTATCCAACCTCAAGCCTTTATTGAGCTTCCGCCTTGAGTTTGAGGGAGGGTGTTAGAGATATATATTAGACATATTAGCCCAATGTAATAGGCCCAAGCCCACTCCTGCTTGTACTAGTAGTCTAGGGTTTAGTCGCCTATATATACTCATGTTAGGGTTCATTGTAACACAGGTTATTGTACTACACTCTTATACAATAAAGATGTAGCCCTTAAGGGATTCCTCCGTGGATGTAGGCCGTCAAGGCTGAACCACGTAACCCTCGTGTTCTCAGTGTTCCTATTATATGCTTCTCCTTCCGCATCCACTCTAGCATACACAACATGATATAACACATTGCGTTTGCTAATAATAATGTCATTTAACACATCCCAAGGCGTTGAATTAGGTATTGATATATACAGTACACAAAACCTAAAAAAACCAGCAATACCAGCAAACCCAAGGCAAAGATACAGCTATAGAAGTTGGGAATATGTGATCTATTATGAAGTGAAAGGAAATTCATGAAATCCAGTTGTAACAAAACTTTTTAGAATGCTTTGCTATTGCCTCTTTTGGGGAGCCAAATATGACTTCAGCTTTCAAGGTCAAGGTATAAGATGGAAGTTGTAACTAGGCTTTCTAACCTGAACCTGAATCTAACCTAGGTAGTGCAAATGGATCATAAGAGACAACCACTACATGTTATGCAAGTAGGGTGCACTCTAACGGGGTTAACGTATATCTCTTAATACACATATCTTGTGCTTATATTTCATCCTCATATTTCAAACAATTTACCAATGACCACTATAAATGGATTGCGCTAGCTAGACACTAGATTTGTATTTAAAAAAAATTGTAAGGTTGAATTTATTCAATCATGTGTTGGCTTTATTCCGTATCAAATTTGCTTGTATTTTAGCAATTAGATACTTGTATTTAGGTGGGAATAATGTAAGTGTTGTATGTGAGAGAGTGTGAAGAAATTCAAGAGTGTGTGCATTAGGAGGTTTCTCGCGACTAGATCTTGTGAGGGACTCACGACTGGCAACTCGCCAAAATACCATACGTGTGAAGCATGCAGGAAGCTAAAGGGTCACAACAGCTGGAACACTATAGGAAAAAAATTACAATCTGGCCTGACAGCTAACTCGCAAATCAAACTCACGACTCGTTCTAGTTGCAAGAGTGAGTCGCCAGAATGCCATGTTTTGCAGAAAAGTGTCTTTTCACATTCCTCACGTACCCTACTATAAATACCCTTATACTCACGAAATGTAGAGAGCTTCCAGATAGAATTTTGAGAGAGAAATCCTAAAGAAAACCAAGATTGACTCATCCACAATCTTAGACATTTGATTCTTTAAATTCCTCTACTCTCACCCTCTCCATTAACATATCCTTGAGAGGTACATTTGCCAAATCTTTATCTCACTATACCCATATCAGTGAGGAGGTATTTTGGTACTTGGGAAGCAGTTTGGAGATGACCAATTCACTTGGTTGATGCAATGGGCTTATTGCGGGATCCAGAAAGCTAAAGAAGACACGGTTAGGCTTAACCTTGTTGGAGCAAAAAGTTTGGAGGGCTTAGATGCATTAGGTAGATTAGGCTTGGAGGGTCTACTGCTATTCGTGTATTTCAACTTTATTCTTTAGTGGATCATTTTACCGCTTGGAGGGCGGCGGAGAGGTTTTTCTTCGAGTTCTTTGATTTCCTCTTCGATAACACATGTTCGTGTTATCTTTGTGTTTGCATCTCTCTAACCCTTACTCTTGCCTTTTAATTGCTACTGTGTTGTGATTAATTATGGTGTAGAGTTGTCTATCTATTTGAGTTTTTGCTTGTACTTATTATTCAACACATTTATTGTTTGAGTATAAGCTTGTATTGGTTACATTTAAAATTAGGAGTCTAAATATTCATTAGTGTTTTCACACTAATTGAACTTTCAAAAATGAAAGAAAAAACCTTGAATCAGAAGTGGTTACAGTGGAGACACTCCATGTGTGCTATGTAGAAACTTCATTGAGAGTAGAGACCAGTCAAACCACACTCTCTTTGAGTGTTCTTTGACTAAAAGACTATTCTTTGGAAGGAGGTCAACCAATGGGGAATCAAAGGTTTAAGGGAAACAATTTATAAGTCATTCTTTGGAAGCTAACATTGGCTGCTGCAAATTTGCCATTTTAGTTCTTAATGGTCATATAAAAATTAAGGTTGCAATGCCACACATGATCAGATTGAGAATCTAAAAATAAAATTAATGATCAAAAATGGATATGAACTGTGCTTGGATTGAGTTTTTTTTTAAAGGGCCCGAAGAATTCAATCTAAGAACAGAGTTTTTTGTGGTACATAGAGAGTGTCCTTAACAATATTTTAGAAAGGAGGCTTAATTTTTTTTTTCTTTTTTTTATATATTTATTTTAAGAGTTTTAATCTATTGCGTTTGCTTTTGATGATTGTACTTTTTATCAATATACAAAAACACCAATCAGTTTTTGGTGTAGGTAGAAATTAAACCCTAGATCTCTTATTCAACCGTTAGAGACTTTACTAGTTTAGCTAATTGAAACCCACAAGAATTAGGCTATTTGTATCGCACTAAGTTAAATTTTTTGCTGTTGTTAAGTTCTGGTAGTTCATGATTAGATTGTGCATGGGTTCGGTTTATAGTTTTGTTAATAAAACTCACTTATTTAGCAAAAAAAGAAAGCCTTCTTTGCAGTACATCAAAATAGTGTTTTCACATAGGGTAACACTTCCATTTTTTTTTTTTTTTTTTTGGTTTGCTAGAGGTCTATTAAATTTGACACCAATGCAATTGGGCATGATTCTTCTGTATCTTTGTACTATAACCATGATCTTAGTACAAGAAATTCTACTGCTGAAAATACAAGACAATCACAATAGTCAATAGGTAGGAGGATAAAACATAGTGAGAGCATCCACATTTAGTGAAAGCAAATTTTTTGTAAATTTGCACATCTAAAACCTACTTTTTCTATTTTACACATCTATTTTTACAAAACACTCATATTAGTCTATCTATTCTACACATTTATTGAATAAATATTCATTCTTTTACCATTTTTTATTATTCTCCCACTCATTGCCTCTCTCTTTCTCTCTCACTGCCTCTCTTTCTCTCTCTCTCAGACCCAACTACCATCATCATCAACCAGCCACCATCAAGTCGAAACCCACTCAATCCGAACACCCAGCCACCATCATCACCCACCCCGATCAGCGAACAAACCCATTCAACTCGAAACCCACTCAATTTGAACACCCAGCCACCATCATCACCCACCCTAATTGGTGAACAGACCCATTCAAGACCCATTGAAGTTGTCGAGACCCAAAACCCCGTCGCCTCGTCGCTTTAGGGCCATGGAGACGTGGGTTCCGATGAAGCCAGTGGCATCGGTGACAAGGACGGTGAGGCCAAAGTCAGTGAGGCCAGTGACAAGGATGGTGAGGGTTGGAGCTAGAAGGAGAAGAGAGAAGGAAAAAGAAGTAAAGAAAAGAGAGAGAAAAAAAATAGAAAAAGGGAGAGCAACTAGAGACAAGAGAGAGAAAAAAATTAAATAAAATAATAAATGGACGAGCTACAGTAACTATGTATGTATGCACGGCTACTGTAGCAATTGTGCATAAATACACAATTTTACACCCACTGATGTGAGTGTTTTTTGGGTTAAAATGTGTAAAATGGGTACATTTTTTTATTTTAAAAGACTTTACACATGCTGATGTGATTGCTCTGAGTCATATAGAGTGATCTGTCCGCAACTACATATGTTGAAAAAGGAGATTTGATAGCCCAACGACGGGCCTATTGCTGACACCTATATACATACAGGGATACCATCTTATTTTCAAACCTGGTGGCTCCATTGATTGCCACTCATATGGAGGAAATCTTATGATAAATACATTTGGAATAATTAACACGTCCAGTTACCCAATAAATAAAGATCAATGACAATATAAAAACCTATGGCTGTTCTCAATAAGCTATTAGTATTGTTTTATTTTATTTTTTCTTAATGAAATATTAGTTAATTAGTCCATGTTATTTTTGTTATTTGCAAATTTGAATGTACATTTTTTCCTTTTCATTTTACAACCTATAAATTATGAGCATCTTAATAATTTTCCAAGGGTCCTCTACGGGCAATAAATTAACTCCAATATTTTACAATAAACTTGAATAAAGTTAATTATGATTAAGGAAAAATTTTAATTCTTAGATAATATAAGTTATAGCATTATTGCTACAAGTTGTAAAAAGGTGGTTGGGAATTATTTAAACTAGTCGCAGACCCGCGCGATGCGGCGGAAAATATGAGATTATTTTTTATTGGATAAGTATTGAATTAATATATTAGATTGTATATTATTAAAAATTCAATATGTTTTATTAGAAATTATGTTTTAAATTAGAAATTTTTTGTAGTGTAACAAAATATATTTTGTAGTTAGGTATTATATATAGTGAGTGTGGGGCCAAATAATCCCACGGCCCAGCCCACTTCATTCCTGGGCCGAACCGAAGGCCCGAGCCGAGGAGACACCCATGTCCGAGGACTACTTCATCATCGGACGTCCGAAAGTTTGAGGGATATGCTCGCAGCGAGCGGTCACCTCAACATTAAATACACCTGACAACCGCCCTGGCAGTCTTGATGAGGAAAGGACCTTCACCAGTGTCGCCTTGGAGGCCGTGACCCCCCAAAAAGACTGGGAAGGCGGCTGATGGGACAAGCACCTCAGCAAAGGCCCTGATCGCTCAACAAGTGTAGGGCTGGGATCAATTAGAAAAGGAGTATATAATGTAAGGGAATCCCTCCTAAAGGAGAGGAAAAGGAGAGAAAAAGAAAGGGATTCTGAAAAAGAAAGAACAAGAGGGTAAAAAAGGGCAGGAGCCTCCTCGGCCATGGGCCGAGGAGCCCATCCCAGTTGTAAGCTGTACTAAGTCTACTTCTTTAAGTAAATAAGACCGGAGTTCACGACACTCGAGCGCCGGCCGGCGCCTAGACCTTCGACTCACTCTCTAAAAATTCATTGCGGGGTTCTTTGGGCTTTTGACCCGTGTCCGTTGGGCTTGGGCAACCAAAAACCCAGTCCCTACAATTGGCGCCGTCTGTGGGAAGGATTAGTGCACCGGTTGGCGCGACAAGCGACTGTTCTAAACAACCATTCCATGGAAGATCAACGGTGATGTAAAAAAAAAGAACTACCAAAAAGAAGAGCATTGCAGAAAGATAAAAGCTTGAAGACAAAAGATTCAACAGTATAAAAGAAAAAGTACTTGATATTATTCCAAAAAAAGTCACAGATTACAATCAGAGGCTTAGGCAGGCCTGTTTTACATCTGTTCCTACCAGCTAGTCCTACAATCAGAGGCCCAGGCGGACCCGTCCTAAAGCTAGCTAGAGGGAGGTGTCAACTCGTACCCTTATTGGAATAAAGAGAATGGGAGAAAGAGAATGGGAGAGCTTGACAATAAGGGGGTGGAAGGGGGCTCAGAGCTTGAACAAAGCGAGGAGCAGATGCAGGGGCTCCGGGACGCCCTCCCCCATGATGTTCCCTTGATTTTCTCCAACCCCCACGAGCGTTGGCCGTTGGAGACGGCAACACTCGAGCACCGAACATAAGGTGAGTCCGCATGTCTCCTCCGTCGGGGGTGCGCTCTGAGGAGGGACGTTAGGTACTTCAACGATATCCCTCCGGGCCACCGTGCATGGCGCCATCAGGGTTACGCCTAGATTCTGCCGCACCGGAAGCCCAGTGGGGACTACGGCCACGAAGGCTCTTGGCACGGATGTTCTCATGTCCGTCCAAAGCCGCCCCATATCGCCTAACTCCGGTCACAATCCCGGCGGAGTTATTAAAGGGGCATGAGGAGTTGAAGGGGTATCTTCTTTCTGGTTGGGTTGAGGAGTTCATGGAATGAAGAGAAACCATTCCCCCAGGGGGCCTTATATAGAGGATGAAGGTAGGTGGGAGTTAATCCCCGCGGAATTTGAAAAACTGGTTAACGAAGCGTTGGATGGCAATGAAGCGGCCAGATTCCAAGGGAGCCGCAAACCGTTGAGCTTATGGGGATTTACGAGGCCATTAATGAAGGCGCGTCTCGCTTACTGAAGCGTCAGGCGCGGAACACGAACGGCCAAGGGACGCTTCGCAGATGAGAGAGATGAGGGCTCGAGCTGGAAATGAGATCAATGCCACGTGTAAGATCATGATCTGTACGAAGGAGGAATCATCCCTAGTAAAGCCAACCGAGAACAAACCCCTACCTCAAGATGCCAAGCGTTAGACAGAACCAAGGCACTGCATGGTCCTCGGACTCAGGCCTATGGGGAAACTAACCGCTCCAAGAGACCAAGCGTTAGACAGAACCAAGGCACTGCATGGTCCTCGGACTCAGGCCTATGGGGAAACTAACAGCTCAAGATGCCAAGCGTTAGACAGAACCAAGGCACTGCATGGTCCTCGGACTCAGGCCTATGGGGAAACTAACCGCTTAAGATGCCAAGCGTTAGACAGAACCAAGGCACTGCATGGTCCTCGGACTCAGGCCTATGGGGAAACTAACCGCTCAAGATGCCAAGCGTTAGACAGAACCAAGGCACTGCATGGTCCTCAGACTCAGGCCTATGGGGAAACTAACCGCTCCAAGAGCCTAAGCGTTAGACAGAACCAAGACACTGCATGGTCCTCGGACTCAGGCCTATGGGGAAACTAACCGCTCAAGATGCCAAGCGTTAGACAAAACCAAGGCACTGCATGGTCCTCGGACTCAGGCCTATGGGGAAACTAACCGCTCAAGATACCAAGCGTTAGACAGAACCAAGGCACTGTATGGTCCTCGGACTCAGGCCTATGGGGAAACTAACCGCTCCAAGAGCCCAAGCGTTAGACAGAACCAAGGCACTGCATGGTCCTCGGACTCAGGCCTATGGGGAAACTAACCGCTCAAGATGCCAAGCGTTAGACAGAACCAAGGCACTGCATGGTCCTCGGACTCAGGCCTATGGGGAAACTAACCGCTCAAGATGCCAAGCGTTAGACAAAACCAAGGCACTGCATGGTCCTCGGACTCAGGCCTATGGGGAAACTAACCGCTCCAAGAGGCCAAGCGTTAGACAGAACCAAGGCACTGCATGGTCCTCGGACTCAGGCCTATGGGGAAACTAACCGCTCAAGATGCCAAGCGTTAGACAGAACCAAGGCACTGCATGGTCCTCGGACTCAGGCCTATGGGGAAACTAACCGCTCAAGATGCCAAGCGTTAGACAGAACCAAGGCACTGCATGGTCCTCGGACTCAGGCCTATGGGGAAACTAACCGCTCCAAGAGGCCAAGCGTTAGACAGAACCAAGGCATTGCATGGTCCTCGGACTCAGGCCTATGGGGAAACTAACCGCTCAAGATGCCAAGCGTTAGACAGAACCAAGGCACTGCATGGTCCTCGGACTCAGGCCTATGGGGAAACTAACCGTTCAAGATGCCAAGCGTTACACAGAACCAAGGCACTGCATGGTCCTTGGACTCAGGCCTATGGGGAAACTAACCGCTCCAAGAGCCCAAGCGTTAGACAGAACCAAGGCACTGCATGGTCCTCGGACTCAGGCCTATGGGGAAACTAACCGCTCAAGATGCCAAGCGTTAGACAGAACCAAGGCACTGCATGGTCCTCGGACTCAGGCCTATGGGGAAACTAACCGCTCCAAGAGGCCAAGCGTTAGACAGAACCAAGGCACTGCATGGTCCTCGGACTCAGGCCTATGGGGAAACTAACTGCTCAAGATGCCAAGCGTTAGACAGAACCAAGGCACTGCATGGTCCTCGGACTCAGGCCTATGGGGAAACTAACCGCTCCAAGAGGCCAAGCGTTAGACAGAACCAAGGCACTGCATGGTCCTCGGACTGAGGCCTATGGGGAAACTAACCGCTCAAGATGCCAAGCGTTAGACAGAACCAAGGCACTGCATGGTCCTCGGACTCAGGCCTATGGGGAAACTAACCGCTCCAAGAGACCAAGTGTTAGACAGAACCAAGGCATTGCATGGTCCTCGGACTCAGGCCTATGGGGAAACTAACCGCTCAAGATACCAAGCGTTAGACAGAACCAAGGCACTGCATGGTCCTCGGACTCAGGCCTATGGGGAAACTAATTGCTTAAGATGCCAAGCGTTAGACAGAACCAAGGCACTGCATGGTCCTCGGACTCAGGCCTATGGGGAAACTAACCGCTCCAAGAGGCCAAGCGTTAGACAGAACCAAGGCACTGCATGGTCCTCGGACTGAGGCCTATGGGGAAACTAACCGCTCAAGATGCCAAGCGTTAGACAGAACCAAGGCACTGCATGGTCCTCGGACTCAGGCCTATGGGGAAACTAACCGCTCAAGATGCCAAGCGTTAGACAGAACCAAGGCACTGCATGGTCCTCGGACTCAAGCCTATGGGGAAACTAATCGCTCAAGATGCCAAGCGTTAGATAGAACCAAGGCACTGCATGGTCCTCGGACTCAGGCCTATGGGGAAACTAACCGCTCAAGATGCCAGGCGTTAGACAGAACCAAGGCGCTGTATGGTCCTCGGACTCAGGCTCACGGGGAAGCTAAATACTTCAGATAAACCTAAGTGTTAGGCAGAACCAAGGCTCTGCATGGTCCTCGGACTCAGGCTCACGGGGAAACCAACCACCTTAGATGATCCTAAGAGTTAGACAGAACCAAGGCACTGCATGGTCCCAGGACTCAGGCCTGTGGGGAAACTAACTCCTTCAGAGGATTCCAGGTTTTGGACAGAACCAAAGGCACTGCATGATCCCAGGACTCAGACCTATGGGGAAACTAACTACTTCAGAGGATTCTAAGTGTTAGACAAAACCCAAAGCACTGTACGGTCTTCGGACTCAAACTCGAGGGGAAGCCAACCTCATCAAAGGGAACCTAAGTGTCAACCCAAAGAATTTTCTACCCGGCCCTTAGGGAACGATGGGCCCACTCGAGCATACATGCCCTCGTTGCAACAACTGAGGCCGCGATTGGCCGAGACGCAATTAAAGGTAAAATTACACAAGTAAAGAAAGAATGAGTAACGCGCAAGTAAGCAAACAACCACAACAAACAGGAAAAGAAATAGAACTCGCATTCCATTAAGTTCACAAAAATTACACGGTGAATACCACATTACAGTCACAAAGCAAAAAAAAAAAAGAGAAAAGAAAGTGCAAAGGACCGGGGAGATGACGGGGTTGGAGAGCCTGCCCCACTCACTTATACTCCTCCCTCAACTGGGGGCTGGACCATAGCAGCTTCAAGGTTTTCTGGGCTTTGGCCAGAAGGGACAGCCTGCGAAGGCGAGGAAGGAATAGCTGCCTCCCCAGCAGCAGGAGCCTCAGCTCCAGTGGTAGACTTCACGGCCTTCTGGGGCGCCTCCCCAACGGGGCCCTCACCCGATTCTGCCCCCTTGGGAGGGTCACTTCCTTGGGCGAGCTCAGCCACGGGCTCTGCAGTTGATATGTTCTCACCCGTAGCAGCGCCGGTTCCCTCCACAGCCCCCTCGGCCTCGGCTTCACTTGGAGCAGCCTCACGGATGGCAGGAGGGTAGTATACATTCTCCTCCCTCCACAAGTCAGATGAGGCCTCGACCCCAGCCTGTCTGAGAGCCTCCCTCCAAACCTCGGCAGAGTAGCGCCTGCACAACCCGGGGACTTCAGACCTAAATGTTGCTGCTGTCTCTTCCATCCCCGCGGCGTAAGCCTCCTCCTCGGCCTCCTTCTTAGCGGCCAGGGCTTCCTCCCTGCCATGGTCAGCCTCAAACTTGGCCCTCACAGCCTCGCCCCTCGCCCACTCAGCTGCCTTCTTGTCCGACTCGGCGGCAGCCACCTTCTGGGGCAGATCAGCAAGTAATCCCTTTACAGTCTTGAGCTGCTCCTCCGCCTCAGCTAGGCGCTTTGAGTAATCCTCGGCCTGCTTCTGAAAACCGGCGAGGCCAGACAGGGCAGTGTCCCGGGCACTAGTCATCGCACTCAGCTCTTCCCGGGCCTTGGCTAGATCAGCCTCAGAATGTTTAAGGACCTGGGTGGCCTCCAGACGTTTCTCGCGCTCCACCTCCATGGCTTTCCCCTGGTCATTGGTCGCATCCTCCAACCTATAAGTAGCCTGAACGGCCTGTCCAACAAAACAAATACATCATCAGCTGAGACCAAAAAAGCGGAAAGGAGGAGCTACAACTCGAAAGAAGTCACAGGAATTGAGGGGCTTACCATCCCCAAGTACCGCTTGAGGCAGATGAAGACCTCCCTGCTCCTCATAGTCGCCAGCTCCGCCATGTCGACTGGGAGTAACAGGCACCTTTCCACCGCGTCGGCCACGTATGTGCCCTCGCCCTCGTTGAAATCTTTGAGGGAGGAGTCTTCCCTCAGCGGCGCCCCATGAAGCATTGGGGTAGGAAGCCAGGCCTGAGGCTCGGGCTGGGCCTCAACCTGTTTGTCCTGGCCATGGGAGCCTAACTTCAGCTGTTTAGACGGCCGCCGATCATCACCCTCCTCCCGCTGGGACTCGGACCTCTCCTCAGCTGGCCTTTTACCCTTATCCTTCTTCTGCTTGGGATCAGAGGGCTCACGTCTGGAAGGCAGACTCGTCTTGGGCGGAGATGGAGGAAGCCCTGATTGGGTAGAAGCTGACTTGCCCTGGGCAGAACGAGTTTTTGGAGGAGGAGGAGGAAGCTCTGACTTAGATTTTCCCGGCTGGCCTTCAATTAGCTCCGCCAAGCTAACTTGCGGCCTCTTCTTGTAGCCCATTTTCTGCCGAGAAGAGGACTTGTCTGAGAAGTCCGCTTTGGTCAGACGAGGGTCTCCCAAATCTCCTGGAGGGTCCTCGGACTGGTGGGCTTGATCAAACACGTCAAATTCGTCCTCGGCGGGGCCAAAATCAGCAACCTCCACTTCCCTCTCAGAGCCTACTTCGGCGGGTTTCGAGATTCTAAGGGAAGAGGAGGGACCCGCAGGTATTGCGCCTTCTGATGTAGAGGACACCTCAGAGAACCGAAACCCGTCCTCGGTCACCGTTATCTTCCAAAGCCGGGGATCCTTTGCTCTGATCACGTGCTTCGGCGCCGCAAATGACTTGTGGGCCGGGTCATATTTCAAAATTTCGTGAGCAGCCCTAACTTGATTATCGGCCTCGTTCACAAAAACCTCTGCCCTCAGCGCCTTTTGCAAGTCTTTCCGGTTGATTAGGCTGAAGTGGCGTGTGAAGGCGAGCGGATCTGCAAGAAGAAACACATCCACATTAGAAACTAAATATTGCAAAGGAAGGGGACGAGAGAAAGGATGGAATTGATTAGGGTCCTAAAACTCCCTCTCCCCATTTTCCCACTGCCCACCTGGGGTCCCTTCCGTCGTCGGGCAGTGAAGGCCATCATGCCACTCTCCAGACACGATGAGGAAGTCTTTGTTCAACCCCTTGCTGGACTCAGGGAGACACTGAATGAGCCGGACTCTGTCATCCCTGGTCTTCAGATAGTAAGTTTCGCCCTTCAGGCACTGGAGATTATAACACCAGTTGACGTCATGGTGGGTCAATCTCAGGCCCATCTTTTCATTTAGGGCATCCACATAGCCCAGAACCCTAAAGACGTTGATGGCACACTGAGTGGGGGCTAACCGGAAGTGCGTCAGATAGTCCCTCATCACCGGACCCATGGGTATCCTCATGCCACCTTCAACGAAGGCAACGATGGGAGTCACCACTTCACCCTCTTGCCTCCGAAAGCGCCACTCACCCTCCTCGCAATACCTCAAGCCCACATTGGCCGGTATTTTGTAGTCGGCGATGAATTTCTCCATCGCCTCCTCAGTGAAAACATACTTCTTAAAAATACCCATCTCAGAAGAAGCCTAAACGAGCTAAGAGGGAGCAAACGAAAAAGAGGCAGAGATGGAGAAGGAGAAAGTTCAAAGGGAGATAGAGTGACTTACAGAAAAGTGTAGAAGCTCCTCGGACAGGCTTTTTATACTGAAGGTGTAGACTCTTGGGTACAAAGAAGCAGAGGAACCGGATTTTCAAATGGGTATTTATACCCTAAAATCAAGGAACGGTGCGGGTTTTCCCACTCCTAACTGCTAAGCGAATCCCCACCGTTGATTGACATCCCCCCGTTGAACGTGGGAAGCAAAAAGCCGTCAGAATTTAATGAAGGACACGTCGCGCCCTTCGAGGCGCCAGCAACGCTTCTGTGACAGACGAAAAGACGCTAGTACCTACAGAGGGCCAAAACTCAACGGGACACGTCACGGGCCCGAGGACATCAAAATCCTCCTATCCGCCCAAGGAGGCGGACGGCAAGATTTTGAGGGGCTATTGTGGGGCCAAATAATCCCACGGCCCAGCCCACTTCATTCCTGGGCCGAACCGAAGGCCCGAGCCGAGGAGACACCCATGTCCGAGGACTACTTCATCATCGGACGTCCGAAAGTTTGAGGGATATGCTCGCAGCGAGCGGTCACCTCAACATTAAATACACCTGACAACCGCCCTGGCAGTCTTGATGAGGAAAGGACCTTCACCAGTGTCGCCTTGGAGGCCGTGACCCCCCAAAAAGACTGGGAAGGCGGCTGATGGGACAAGCACCTCAGCAAAGGCCCTGATCGCTCAACAAGTGTAGGGCTGGGATCAATTAGAAAAGGAGTATATAATGTAAGGGAATCCCTCCTAAAGGAGAGGAAAAGGAGAGAAAAAGAAAGGGATTCTGAAAAAGAAAGAACAAGAGGGTAAAAAAGGGCAGGAGCCTCCTCGGCCATGGGCCGAGGAGCCCATCCCAGTTGTAAGCTGTACTAAGTCTACTTCTTTAAGTAAATAAGACCGGAGTTCACGACACTCGAGCGCCGGCCGGCGCTTAGACCTTCGACTCACTCTCTAAAAATTCATTGCGGGGTTCTTTGGGCTTTTGACCCGTGTCCGTTGGGCTTGGGCAACCAAAAACCCAGTCCCTATAGTGAGATATGTATAAAACACAATGCAATAAATTTATTTTTTAAAAAAATTGATAGTGTGAGAACTATTGGACGAAGTTGTAACTATGTATACTTTGTTTATTACTATATAGATGTATGCGATTTAACTCTTATAGATACATTTTTCTCAAAAGCATAGATCCATGTCTCTTTCTTCCTCACAATTGAAACTAAGTGAAAAAGTAAATAAAGATAACTATGCAATATATCATTATCAATAAATCATATATTATAAAGTGGAAATATAAAATAAATAAAATGCAAAAAGAAAAATTTCCTTAAGTATCTATACATAAAGACATTAATAGCATAATGATGTTATAAAGTAAATTATATATTATCTTATTATCTTTTTGGCATTTTTAGTAAAGATGATCAACTACGCAAAGTAAAAGCTTACCAAGAAAGTTCAGATTAACTAAAAATTTGATTGTGGAGATGCTAATTATTCGTAATAAAATGACAAAAATAAAAATAACAAATAAATTTGAGAAAAACATATAAGATTTCTAAAAGAAATTTTACCAAACACATGGAATGAAACAATACAAAATTACTATCTCGAATATATATATATATATATATATATTTTACTTTTTTGATACTCTACAAATAAAAAAACTTTATTCACTTTTTGTCACTGTATAGACTATAGAGCGATTACAAAATAGCAAAAAGTCAAGGAACTTATGTCAAAAGACTTTCTATACAAAATTCCAAACTTCCAGTAGAAGGGAGACTAATAGGCCCTCCACTTTCTTCAAGAAATAGGGGATTATGAAAGACCACACATCCTTTGCCTACCCTTTTCTCTTTCTCAAATTCACATTACCAAAGAAGTATATGAAACTAAAAACATTGTAAATACATCTCTGTTTAGTGGAAGTCCATTGGTAGGCACATTCAAATTTGTAGCCATGTATATTTTGTTTTTGTATAAACTCAGTTTTTTTTTTTTTTTTAAACTACATATTAACCCAAACCAAATTCAACCAAAGTTATAAGAGTGATTGGTGATAGGAAATTTAAAAAATACAACACTGAAAAATTAAATAAAAAAACCATCAACATAAATTAGAGTTATAAGAAAGAACAAAAATCAAGCAAAAGAGAGAGAGAGTACTCAAGTTTTTGTGTGGAAAAAAAAAATATGGATCTATGCTAAAGAAAAGTTAAAATATAAGAAAGAGGAAATGATGAAGAAAGTTTAATGGTAAAGTAAAGAGTAGTAGGGAGATAAAGAGGCAAAGAGGGAGGGGAAAATTTGAAGGAAGAGAAGAAGAGTTTTTTTTTTTTTTAAGAATAGGAAGATGAAAATTTTAAATATTCAATTACTTGAGAAAGAAGAAAATGAAAAGCTAAAATCAATTTGGATAGTTGAATATAGTTAAACATTTGCATCTAATGAATAGTAACGTTTGTAATGAATAGTAAACATGTACATATATCCACTAAATGATAATGAATTATTCAATTTTAACAATTACTTGAAATTAGAAAGAAAAAAAATAAAAAGTTGAAATTAATTTGGGTAGCTGAATAGTCAAATATTTGCATTTAAAACAAATAAAGAGTAACATGTTGAATAGTAATAGAGTGCATTAATAGGTTTGTCCATTAACTATATTTAATTATTTTATATAAAATAAAATAGAAAAATCATAAAGGAAATTAAAAAAAGAAAAAGAAAAAGTATGACGTGGCTGATGAGGTGTCTCAACAAGAATACAACAATATTAAATTCTACATCTCAGCTTTTAGATATATAAAGATATAAACTAAATGATAATGAATTATTCAATTTTAACAATTACTTGAAATTAGAAAGAAGAAAATGAAAAGTTGAAATTAATTTGGATAGCTGAATAGTCAAATATTTACATTTAAAACAAATGAATAGTAACATGTTGAATAGTAATGGAGTGCATTAATAGGTTGGTCCATTAACTATATTTAATTATTTTACATAAAATAAAATAGAAAAATCATAAAGGAAATTAAAAAAAAAAAGGTATGACATGGTTGATGAGGTGTCTCAACAGGAATACAATTACATTAAATTCTACGTCTTAGCTTTTAGAGATATATAGATATAGACTAGTCACAAAGTCATATAATATATTGGAATATGTAATATAATTATTTTATAAGAATATAATATTGTAAAATTTGTAGGTTGAATAGTGCATATGTTTTTTAAAAATATTTTATTTTATTTTATTTTTATAAATTTTATGTAATGGAATAAATAATGTATTTTGCATTCAACAACAATACATAATTTTTCTCATTGGAAACCTCCGGTTACTGATTTTTGCAAAATCAATTTTGATAGTGCAACTTTTAAAGGTATAGATGCAGCAGGTATTGAGTGTCTAGTCCTAGCATCCTTGTCCCAAAGAATTCCCCTCCCTTCATCGGTTGATGAAGTGGAATCCCTTGCTGCTTAAGGGCTCTGAAATGTTCTTTGGAGATAGGGCTTCATGGTGCGGTGCTTGAAAGGCTAATGTGATAAGAGAGCTCCAAAGTCCAACTCACTCTTTGTCCAGCTTCGGTCATTTGGTCAAGGACTCAAAATTCATGGCTTCTCACTTTCATTGTATAATTCTTTCCCAATATTTGTCTGTTTTTGTCTAACTAATTAAAAAAAAAAAAAAAAAAAAAAAAAAAAAAAAAAAAAAAGGATGAAATCCAATGGATTTAAGATTTATACGAAATCCTTTTCTATTTTGAGAATGTCCAATGTATGTTTTATGTTTTCTCTGTGAAAATGTTTCATTTTCACAAAGTCGGTTTGATTGTTATTTAAAAGGTCTAAGGGGGTATGTATACTGGACCCTTTGAGGCAATAAGTCTCTTGTTATGAGCTTGTACACATGCTTCTAGAGCTACTCGATTAGCTACGGCATCGGGTGCATTTCCTCAAGGATGCCCAAAAGTTCAGTGCAATATGGAGGTACTTATGGTAGAACGGGCCAATACGGTCTTTCACAATAAAGTGATAGATGGAACTGCCATTAAACGACTTATTAGCAAAGCTGGGAATAATTCTGCTCACTCTCTTGCTAGATAGGCTAGTTTTTCTTTTGATTTAATGGTCTGGATAGAAGATTTACCACCAAACATTTCTCATATACTTTAGATTGATTTAGCATTTAGTAATTAATGCAAAATGCTTGTTTTCTTCTTAAAAAAAGAAAGAATGTTAAGGTAAAATTTTGAATATATATCATTTTTATTGCTTTTTAGGGCTTATAGCTTTAATTTCTAATGCCTATTTCGTTGCATCTTTTAGCCCAAAACTAAAAGTTTGTCTAAAATGGAATAAGATTTCATACTTTTCAACCCAAAAATTAAGGGGAAAAAAAAAAAAGGTCCAATTAGCCCAAACTAGACTGAATGGACCAAATGAATTAAAGTAAACTGAATAGACTGAAGTTGACTGAATGGAATGAAATGGACCGAAATGCTACACTACACTAATGTGGCTTAAAAGGAACCAAGCAAAAATAGATGCTATACTTCACTTTTTAGATATTATATAGATGTTGTTGTTACATTTGCTATGTTTATTTTTTGAGGAAGTACATTTGCTATGTTTAAAGCATATATATTCTTCTTCTTTTTACATAAAAAATCATATATATTATTTTGGCCGTTTTTAACGTGCAGAAATATAATGGCTGTGGACCTACAGGGCAAAAAAGTATTCATACTCGTACCAGAAACAAATGCTATATTTTTGCAAAATCAAACGTACTTTTCCTTATTCTTTTTTCCTTCTAATAAGAAGTATATCCAATAGGCAATAATCCAATCCAAGTATTGGCTATATTTTAGAGTGGATTAAAATTTGAGGCCCAAGTTAGTTTAAATTAGGCCAGCGGCCCAGAAAGGCTCCAAATTAGAACCTTTGCTCGACCAAAACAAGGAAAATAAGGCCCTTTTGGGATTTTTTTTTTCAAGAAGTAATTTTTTAATTTTAGGTAAATTACATTTAAAATACCATAATTTAAGTTTAGTTTCAAATTAAACACTGTAATATTAGAAATTTCAAATTATACCCTTCATTAAAAAAAAAAAAAATGCAATATAAAGCATAAATTTATTACGCATGATGCTATAATTTATTTGTCCTATTCCACATATCATAATACCATGCCTTAGCATCTTCAATAGCCTGGAGATAGCTTGGAGATGGTGCATTAGCCTCTTTTGATGCTAAAGATACATAAAAGATGATTATATTTACTACGTGTCTGTGCCTTATTCCTTTATCCTTTACCTACTAATAGTTAACATTAGAATTATAGTTAAATAATTAAATTCATAGTTTCTTAATAGCTTAAACTTTTGGACAATTGGTAATTTTTTATAGTATCAAAACAGAAGATCTTAAGTTCGATTATTGTTTCAGCTCTACCTCACATTTAAAAATACTAAATATTAGTAATTTATCAATTAATCAAAGACTTATGTATGCTTTGGGCAAAAAGAAGCATTTTTTTTTTTTGGTGCTTGTGCAAGTTATGCTTATGCATGGATTAAACTTCAAGAAAGGAAGTTTTTCGATTGTATTTAGTGACTTAAAAAGATGCTCAGAAGGTAGAGATTTGAGATAGGTGTTGCATGAATGCTTGTGGATGGACATCAGGAGGGAGGCACTACCAGGAAGATTGCTGAAAAAAAGGGAAAGAGAATGATGATGGTAGGGTTCAAAACCTTGGCTCTGATACCTTGTTGAGAGCATTTACATTAGTCTTTTCAGATTTTTAGCTAAACTAAATCAAAAACTCTATTTTTTATAATTTAACTATCCATGTTTTTTTATGGACACGCATAAGACTCAATACTCTATTTTTCTTTTCCATTTTAAAAATTATTTTTCTCTCCTTTCAACATATATAGGCATACAACCACCACCACCACGCCATAGCCAGCCACCACTACAAACCACTACCAAAGACAACACCATTGCCGACCCAAGGTTAAACCCAAAGACAACCACCATCAAAGACAACAAAACACCAAACAAAAACACAATTGCCACCAAAGTTGCTTGCTCGCCACAAGAGGCGTGTCACCTAACTCGCTAATTATTTTGGACTAGTTTGGTGAGACTGATGCATGAGTTTTTTTTTTTTTTTTTTTTTTTTTTTTTTTTTTTTTGAGTTTTTAGCTATTTATTTTCTGAAATATAAAAATAGCTACATTGATGCGAATACTCTGAGACGAGTATTATATATTTATATTTCTGAAATGGGAAAAGAAAAAAAAAAAGCATTATACAAGTGGGCCCTATAGATAGACACCGATTAACTGTTTTTTTTTTTTTTTTTTTTTTTTTTTTTTTTAATAATTTGATGAAAGGCACCGATTAACTTAATATTGCAATAGTACAATAGTCTAGTCAGGCAAGGAGATAGAAATTTTGGTTTGGTTTTAGGTGGGGGAGGAATATCATATTGATGCATCAATAATGGGACATCTAAACTCAAAAGTACACATACACACATAATTTTTTTTTTTTTTTTTTTTTAAGTTTTAAAAAGATTATATCATCTTTATAAACTTTAATGAGTACACAAAATTTTGAATTTGGTATAGATGTATGGGAAAAAATCACCATAATTTTATTTGTGTGTGTACTATCACTCTTAACATTAGATCTCATCCATTTAAGATTTTTATTTAACATTTCAAACATCAACCAACAATTAGAAATTTAACCCAAAAAAAAAGAAAGACGTATTATCAAATAACAATTATTTCTCTAAGTGAAAATTGTTTTGTTTTTTTATTGTTAAAAACTCACCACTTAAACTCAATACCTATAACTCACCAAATAAGGGCATTTATGTTGGTGGTGCTAAAATAGCTTATGTTGGTGGTGCTAAAATGCTATATTTTTAGCACCCAAAATACCAACAACAACAAAAAAAATGCTACATTACCTATAATTTTTTACCAACTTGCTACAATTAATCGTTAGAGATAGCAGTTCACTGTAGCTACAAGTGGTTAAAAAAAAAAAAAAAATTTATTCATGCCTCTCTAATTTCTCATTAAAAAAAAAAAAAAAAAAAAAAAACCTTCTCTCGCCCAGTGCCTCCCTCTTCTCCCTCTCAACTAAAACAAACCCTCTCCCTCTCTTTTTCTTTGACCTTCTAAAGGTATAAGGAAGCACGAAATCTCTAAAAGTTGAAATTTTGTTTTGGGTTTGTGATGTAGTTGTGATTTTGGTGGTTGGGAGTTGTAGTTGTGGGTGATGGTGACGATGGCAATGTAAGAGGTGCAAGTTTGTTGGTTGCTCTTGAGAGAGAGAGAGAGAGAGAGAGAGAGAGAGAGAGAGAGAGAGAGAGAGAGAGAGAGAGAGAGAGTAAAAAAATAACAAAGAAAGAATATTTAAATGAAGTGGTAAAAAACTAGTTGAACTTTTAGTGAGGTGTTAAAATAGATAAAATAACTTTTTAAGTTATTGAAAGCTAAATTGTTACTACCACCGATGAAAATGCTAGGAAAAGGCTAAAATGAAAGTACATGGATAATTGTTTTTATTAAACTTTTTCTAAGAGGCCATTTAGGATATTAGTTTTTAGAGACTACTGAGCTAGCTAGTTAATTCCTTTCTGTGAGAAGGGTGGATTTCTTACTTTTTGGGAGACCTAACTCTTAATTTTTGTGTCAAATTTTGTGGGGGGAGTGTGGACCATGGCCCCAAGCCCACGTTTGGTTTGAAGTGGTAAAAAATTAGTTGAACTTTTAGTGAGGTGTTAAAATAGATAAAATAACTTTTTAAGTTATTGAAAGCTAAATTGTTACTACCACCGATGAAAATTCTAGGAAAAAGCTAAAATGAAAGTACATGGATAATTGTTTTTATTAAACTTTTTCTAAGAGGCCATTTAGGATATTAGTTTTTAGAGACTACTGAGCTAGCTAGTTAATTCCTTTCTGTGAGAAGGGTGGATTTCTTACTTTTTGGGAGACCTAACTCTTAATTTTTGTGTCAAATTTTTTGGGGGGAGTGTGGACCATGGCCCCAAGCCCATGTTTGGTTTTGTCGCGTATAGTATATAATAGAAAGTATATTAATACTAGACTAAGGGTCCATTTGAGATCTGCCTATTTTGTTAAAATTGAAATTTTTTTGCTGAAAGTACTGTAAATAAAGGTAAAAGTTAGCTGAAATAGTACAGTATGACTCATAAATAGTACCAAAAAGTGCAGTGAGACTTATAAATAGTAGTGAAATAAGCTGAATAGTAAAATAAGTTGGCAAAAATATTCTTTGCCAAACGGACACTAAATTGTAATTTACCCTCTCAAAGTTTAAGGTAAATTTGATTTTGTCTTTTAAATATATCATGACTATGTACCGTCAATTACTTGGTAATACTTTTATATCTATCTATATATATATATATATATATAACCAAATGTTAGAGAAAATTTAATTAGAATCAAAATTGAATTTTGCTTTTGTTAGCTTTCCATAAAAATTAAATTGTTTAGATTTTTGCTGTTATTTTTTTTTTCTAAATTAATGAGCATATTTTTTTATATTGTTTCTATTAATCTATTCAGATATTTTATATGCAAAGATCTTGAATCTTAAAATTATAATTGAGTTGAATGATCTTATGCACCTATAGCCATTTAATTTATAGATACTATTGGACCAATCTATTCTTTTTATTTTTTGTTGTATTTAGTAGAATTTCACATATAATGATTATGAATTGATATTGTATATGTAGTATCCAGTGGTGATTTTCAAAATTATATACATAATAGAAATGTAATGAGAAATTTGGTGTAACTAATATCATGAAAATTGTTAGGAAAAACCATTTTAGTATCTCTAAATGCCCTAGTCAAACTAATATCCTATATGTTTAATAACCGAAGCTATCGTCAACAGCACCACTTTAATTTATCATCCATGTGCATAAACACGAGTTACATACTAATAGTATATAATGGAAAGTACAATAATACTAGACTAAATTGTAATTTACACTCTCAAAGTAGGTAAATTTGATTTTTTTCTTTTAAAGTTTCAAATATGTATTCTTAACTTTATATATCATTTGGATTTAAAACATTCTATCCATGCATCGGGATGAGATGTCTATTAAATGCTACCTTAACTCAAAATAACATAGTTTTATGAATCTAGATTTTGAAATTTTAAAGGGAAAAGTAAAAAATGATTTCAAACCTTAAGGGTGTAAATTACAATTTAGTTGGCACCTAATGGACACCTCATAACATCACATTAACAAAAAGACTTAAATTGAAACAATTCATAACATTTGAATTACGCATCTAAAATTTAAAATTCTAACTTTCTAAGGAACAAAATCAAAAAAAAATTTCCAAGCATCCAAATTGCAATTTAGTCGTAATTGAACCCAATAATATGCTTATAGGCATCAAATTGTTCATATAATACATATTCATTTTTTTATAAAATTTTTTAACCTTTGTATTGTGATAGACTCAAGTGACCTGAGTAGTAAGTGCACGTGAGAGAGAGTGAAATTTTCTACGTAAATTTTGATGAATCTATCATAATTGCTTCAAAAATTAATCAATTAAAGAACAAAATTTAGCATTCACGTTTTTCTTGCTCCTTTAAAGTAAGAACTAAAGAAGAACAAAAAGATAGCAAAAGCTCGGCAAGTGGAGGCGAGGGACCCGCCAAGTCTACAAATTAATTTGTTAAATCTAAAAGAGTTCACTGAATGAGTTTTTGATGTCTTTATTTCCTTCCTTCATGTACATTAAAAATGGTCAAAAACAAAAAGAGATTAGGTACACTTATTAGTGGTTGAGTTAAAATTTATTTTTGATGACTTGCACTTGACCATCTTTCCCTTTCCGAAGCCACTTTTTTTTTGGATGAAAGAAAATATATTATTGAAAAAGGCAAAAGGCGCAAAAACAAAGGAGGGAAGAGGCAGGGAGTCCTCAGCGATAGGTTTTACAAAAGATGGGGGCCCATGAATTTTCTAAATTCCAACTGGATAAGGAGTGAGCTGCATTATTGGCTTCTCTATTGATTTCCCTAGCATCAGCCACAAAATTCAGTAACTTCCACTGTGTTGCATACAGTTCTTATATAGAGTCTCCTTCTTTAGTGAAGGTGCAGACTTCTCTCCACTCTCCACTCTCCACCACCCTTGTTTACTTGTTACATGCAAAAATGGCTTACAATTGGTCTGTACTACTCTTGACAACGGCTCTGATCACACTAGTGCTTGTGAATTGTGAGGAGTCTTCTGTGAAGCCATCATACGAAACAGATGCGTGTCTTGGCTGCAGAACCCGTTTCAGCAGATGCTGTGGCGGGGCCATTTCTAACTACTTCCGGAGCTCACAGTTTGAGAACATTTTCTCAAACCGTAACTCACTTGAGGTTGATGCCCATGAAGTGGGCTTCTGGGACTACCAGTCCTTTATCACTGCCTCTGCTGATTACCAGCCTTATGGCTTTGGTACCACCTACAGGAAACTCCTGGGAATGAAGGAACTTGCAGCTTTTCTGGCCCATGTTGCTACCAAAACATCCTGTAAGTTATAACAATATTGTGAATATATTTAATTTCACAACTTGTTGAAACAATATCGTGGATTATTCAATTTCACAACTTGTTGAAGTGATTCACTGTAAATGGTAAAAAAAGAAAAAGAGTTTATGTAAAAAGTTCTAGGTAGAGCTAATCACCACTCAGGCCATCTACTTTAGTTTGACGTGAAATTGGATGTATCCTTAGATTTATTGTGTGAGATAAGAATTTCTGTTTTGATTTATGCTTGATGACTTATTTTGTGTCTAGGTTTGAGTTCATAGGCTTTACATAGATTTGAAAGTTTCAAGTTTTTGTAGAAATTAAGTATGTACTTAATTTGTTTGAGGACTTCATTTTATTGTATATTAGGCCTATGGGAACTGTTTGCATTGGATTGTTTCAAATTGAATAAATCTTAAGAAAATATGATAAATGTTTTTTTTTTTTAATCTCTCTTTGCTAATTAACTTTAGGACAAAGTTTACTTACAAAATTGATTGTAGCCTAAAATTACAACTTTACTGAATAAAATAAATATTATTACATATTTTGAAAATCTAATCGTTGAATTGCATGTTTTTTACGCTCTTAATACACATGTCAAATTTTGTGTCAATTTGATATTATTTATTATATGAACTATAAGCTTATATTTTATGCATAATTTTAAAATACAAAAATTTGCAATTTAAACAATTTATTAATGACATAGTTATTAATCTTTAATTTTTTAGAAATATTGCAAGTATGGAGAATATAAGAAGAAGATTTCATCCAATGGTGAATTTATCAAAATTCAGTAAAGTTATAGCCTTAAGTTACAACTAATTTTGTAACTAAATTTTGTTCTTAACTTTAATAGCTAGTTTAATATATGGGTATTTAAAGATTAGAGAATTTTTTTTTTTTTTTGAGAGGTAAAGATAAGATAATTAAGGTCAACATTAAGAGTTTTTAATACTGAAATACCAATAAAATCATAATTGAAATGAGCATCATAATAGATAATTTGAGAAATAAATAAAAAAGCACTTTCAATTTGAAATATCCAAACCAAGCAAACTTTAATTTGAGGAAGTTGTGTTCAAAAAGGAGGGTAAGTTTTAATTCTTTCTTGGCGTTTAGTTAATTAATATGTTAAGAATTGATACTACAAGAGGTATAATTTGGGCTTATCGATCGTGTTAATTTGATGAAAAGATTAACAATATATATTGTTTATGGCTGAGTTGGGATGAGAATTATGATTCAAGTCAACTCTTAATTTAGTTGTTGATTCTGTCATTTTCAAATAAACAGAAATAAGCATTAGGCTTAAACTGAATCTACTGATAGTGTTTTAAGTTGATTATTTTCTCCTAAGGAAAAAAAGGGCTTGAGATTAAATGAATTTTTTGGAACACTGCGTATGATGATATGGCTTTTTATAATTTTGTTTTTGAGTTACAATCAATGACCCTTTGCTCACTCAATCTCTATGCAATGTAAATGTGGATGATATTTTTTAGGTGGATCTAAAGTGGCCACCAAGGAACCATTAGCTTGTGGTTTATGCTATAACAAGGAAATGAATTCCAGCTCGTATTATTGTGATGAGCAATACAAAAACACTTATCCATGCACTCCTGGAGTTGCATACTATGGCCGGGGTGCTCTACCTATCTATTGGTATTTACCTATTTAATCTCATTGGCAATGATCAGTAAATCCTTTAAATCTTTGCATTCGAATTATTTTCACATCTTCAATTTTGTCCTAAGTTAAAACTTCTTTGGAAGTTGTATGTATATTTGTCAAAGAAACATTAAAACAAAATCCTTTTCTATCTGTAAAAGATCATTGATAAAAGCATATGCAACCAAATATTTGGTAAAACTGGATATGGGCATTTCGTTAGTTAAAAGACGTAAACATTTTTGTCTACAACCCCAAGACTTGTATGTACGTGTCTTTCGTTTCCAACCCTTGAAGAATCTGTTGTAAGTTAATTCATAGTTACATATACACCACAATCCAAACAGTTTTCTATCTTGGTGCTTTCAATAGGAATTACAATTATGGAGAAGCCGGTAGAGCCTTGAAGGTGGATTTGTTGAACCATCCGGAATATATTGAACAAAATGCTACCTTGGCCTTCAAAGTTGCAATTTGGAGGTGGATGACTCCAGTGAAGAAGCATCAACCTTCAGCACATGATGTCTTTATTGGTCACTGGAAACCCACTAAGAATGATACTTTGGCTAAGCGGGTTCCTGGTTTTGGCACTACCATGAATGTGCTTTATGGAGATCTTGTTTGCGGCCAAGATGATAACGAGTTCATGAACAACATCATCTCCCATTACTTATATTACCTTGATCTTATGGGTGTTGGCCAAGAAGAAGCTGGGCCTCATGAATTGCTTAGTTGTTCTCAACAGGTTTCTTTCAATCCATCCTCTTCCTCCTCCTTGAACGGTTGAACCTACATGTATTTTGTTGATAGATAGCCCCTTCTTTCTTGAGCTAATCCTTTTGTAAGTTAAAGCATTAACTTTGCCTGTCAAACTGTCTTCCTTGGTATGAAGCTATAGAATCTATCAACTGTTTTCTTTCGTAATAAATTACAAAAGGAAAGGTTCAAACGTGAAGGTGGGAATAGGATATAAAATCTATCAACTGTCTTCCATCGTATGAAGCTAAACTAGTTTGGGGATCTACAGTTGTGTTGACTTTGCATGTCTCTTGCTAATGTTGTGTAATTTTTGAGATATATTTTTGTTTTCAGTCTTGGAATATTGCATATGAATGCATAATCCATTGTATGGTTGTGGCCTTGTAATTATTCAATATGCATTTGGTTGTGAAATCTTGGAATATTATATATTTCAAGCAATCTCTCTGATCGCCCACTTCTGCGCTTCTTTGTTTATTGCGCCTTTATTTTGGTCTAATATTAAGAGAAAAGAAGAAGAAGAAGAAGAAATAATGCTATTATTGGAGCTCTTACATGCCCCAATTGGCAAAAGAAATCTTCAAGATTTCTATGGAATGCTAATTAACGGGTTTATTCATTGTTGAAATGGTATTTAAAAGGGAAAAAAGAAAACAACAAAAGAAAGGTCCTTGAAGGCTTAAGGAATTTTCTTCGTGGAGATTTTCAAAACGTTCTGACTGAGATGAGATTTTTATTTAGTATAAATATTTTTTTGCTTTGTATTTCTTTAATTCCTACTTCTAAAACCTTAGAAACTGATTTACTTTCCGTATTGGCCCATCGAAAAATTAGAATCCCTACTTCCCCCTCGAGAAGAGTTATTGGTGTGTAAAGTGTGAATTCCATATGCGAATGTGAATGAAATATACCAGTTGACGTAGACCATCACTCCTCAAGTCCACTCTGGCACAGAAGCACATATTGGTCTTTCTCCGTGTCTCTCTCTGTTTTAATTACGGTTTCCCTTTTATTCTAGTGAAATATAGGGGCATTTGTTTATTAATTTATTTAATTGTAATGAAAATTGGATGAAAAATGTTAGGAAATATGTGATTCACTTGTTAAGAATATATGTCACTATTTTTTGTAATTGGTTAATCCATGAACAAAACGCACTTTACTTATAACTGGGTAAATCTAGGATGTGTTTAATATTTCAAGAAACTTTGTTTCAAGCTCAAGTGCTAAAGCCATGTAAGCCTATCCAAGATTCAAGTCTGAAAAGTGCCTGTCATTAAAGCTCGACAGCTAGCCATCTATCGAGCCTTGAAGAGCTGTTGAATCCCGTGGCTCGACAGCAGCTCGACAGATAGGGCATTTGTCGAGATTTATGAAACTCAGAATTTCTAATCTGTTTTTCATTCAATCCGTGATTGTATGTTTGGGCTTTCTTTTTTCACAACTCTAAACATATAAAAAGATTATTTTAAGGGCCGTCAAAGGGAACAAGTTGTACAAGTGTTGAGCAAAGTTTGTTCAAGCAAATTGTAATCGGAGACAAAATTTGCCCTAGTTCATATTTCCTGTGAAGGAGCTGTTGTGTTTGTACATCGTTAGGTTTTGTGACCAAGCATCTTCTTGATCTTCATCGTTGTGATGAACTGAAGAACTTTGCAGCCAACAACCCTCTCTAGTTGGTGATTGAAGTTGCGTACTGGGATCAGTGCAATTGGTTAGTCACGTGTTAGGACATATGTGGTTTGCTTGTTAAGAACATATGTCATTCTTTTATGTAATTGGCTAATCATTTGACAAAACACACTTTACTTGTAATTGGGTAGTTCTAGGTGTTTTTAATATTTTAAGAAACAAGGTTTCAAGATCAAGTGTTGAAGTCATCAAGTCTGTCCAAGAAACAAACTGAGAAAGTAGAAGTTCATTAAAGCTCGACAGTTAGCTCGACAACTAGCATGTGTTGAGGTTTAGAAAGTTGTTCAGCCCGTGTGCTCGACACCTGCTTGACAGCTTCTCGACACCTCGTATCTGTCGAGATTTATGAAATTCAGAATTCTGATATGATTTTCTTGGAATCCGTGAATGTGTCTTTGGGCTTTCTTTTCTTCTAACCCTAGACATATAAAAAGATTGTTTTAAGGGTCGTCAAAGAGTTCACAAGTTGCACAAGCATTGAGCAAAGTCTGTTCAAGCAAATTGTGACTGGAGACAAAGTTTTGTCTTAGTTCATCATTCTTGAAGAAGTTGTTGTGCATGTGCACCATAGGGTTTTGTAGCCAAGTATCTTCTTGATCTTCATTGTGGATGAACTGAAGAACTTTGCAGTCAACAACCTTCTCTAGTTGGTGATTGAAGTAGTGTACTGGGATCTGCGCAATTGGTTAGTCTCGTACTTGGGAGCTGTGCATCAAAAGGAGAAATTGTCACTACAGAACAAGTCCAATTGGGTATTGGGGTAAGGGTTAAACTGTAGGTTGGTATAAGGTACTGGGATTCCTTTACTTGTAACCGCTTATTGTGATAATAGTGGAATTTCGAGAGCGATAACCTAAAAATCACTCGGTGGGGTTTTTGCCATGTAGGTTTTTCCCATTTGTAAACAAATCACCGTGTCAAATTTATTTTCCTTGCACTTAGTTTAATTGGTGATTTGTTTGTGCTACCACGTGCTTTGCATGTTAATTTGATTAATTAATAACTTGGCTAATTAATTTATTAATTTGAACCACAATGGGTCAATACACGTTTGGCCTATCAAGTGGTATCAGAGCAGGCATACTTTGATTAGGTTTAATCTTTGCTATGTTGATCTATTAACCCTTGTTTGTCATGGATAGATGACAGTTATTAATTATACCTCATTTATTTGATGACACTAACTATGCATACTGGAAAGTACGCATGAGAGCTTTCTTGCAGTCTTTAGATGAGAAGGTGTGGCAAGCTGTAGAGATTGGCTGGACCAAGCCAAAAGAGGGCGCCGGCCGATTAGGATGAAGCCAAGATCAAGGCGGCAAAATTTAACAACAGGGCATTGAATGCTTTATTCAGTGCGGTCACCAATGAGGAGTTCAAGAAGATATCCTCTACTGAAACTACTAATGAAGCATGGATCATCCTCCAGACAACCTATAAGGGTACAAAGGCTGTCAAGGATTCAAAACTTCAGAGGCTCACTACACGCTTTGAAGAGATAAAGATGGAGGAGAATGAGTCGTTTGATGAGTTCAAAGACATAGTGAACTCAGCTTTCAATCTTGGGAAAACCATTCTTGAACCCAAGATTGTGAGGAAAGTGCTTAGATCTCTACCCGAGAGATTCCATGCCAAGATTACGGCAATAGAGGAATCAAAGGATATTGACAAGATTCCTTTGACAGAGCTGGTTGGTAATTTGCAAACTTACGAGCTAGGGTTATCAAGGATTGGCAAGTTGGGTAAAGGCAAGAGCATGGCTTTGAAAGTCAAGAGCAGTGACATTGATGAGTCTTCAGATGATGAGGATTCTAAGATGAAGTCCTATATTACAAGACAGTTCAAGAAGTTTATGAAGAATGCCAATGGAAAGGGCTTCGACAAGGACTGTAGGCAATCCGGTTCTTCTCAGTTCAAGAGCCAAGACAAAGGGAAGAAGGATGCAAGGGATGGCGGTCAGTACACTGTTCCTGCAAGACCTAAGTGCTTTGGGTGTCATGGCTTCGGTCATATGAAGCAAAAGTGTCCCACATATCTCAAGAGCATTGGGAAAAGTAAGGCACTTACTACAACCTTGAGTGACACTGAGCCTGAGGATGATTCCGACAATGAGGATGATGGAATCTTAAATGCCTTCACTGTTACAATCAATCCTACTGAAGGGATTGTTGAAGACATGGACGAGGAAGAAGAATTGATGGATTCTAAGTGTAAGAAGATGGATGATCAAGATGATATCCATACAGCCTATGAAAAACTATACAAGCTTTCTGAGAAGCATGAGAAACTGTATAGGCTGGCCACCAAGAAACTCAGTGATGTGGAACTTGACCGTAAAGTTGTCCACAAAGTTTGATGAGGCTAATCAAACTATTGGAGTATTGAGGTTTGAGAACAATTTCTTGCCTGAGAAGACCAAGAGGCTTGAAGTGGAGTTGCTTCAAGTTAGAGCTCAATTGGAGAGGACTTCAAGTGCAAAGCTTGATGAGATGCTTAGCGTTTAGAAATCTGCTTCGGATCGAACAAGTTTAGGGTATGGTATTTCTTCATCTAATATTGCTGCTACTAGTGCTACTGTTTTTATTCCTCCTACTAATAATGCTGAAATTAAGAACAATGATGTTAAAACTGAATTAGTTAGTGAGAACTTAGACAAGAGTAAATCTATCTTAGGAGCACCTCCAAAGTAAGATAAGAAAGATGTTAAAAACCCTAGGGCTAAGAAGGCTAACTCTCAAAAGCCTAAACAAAAGAAGCAACATCTTTGTTATCATTGTGGAGCTGTCGGTCATACTCTACCAAATTGCTACAAGCGATTAGCCACTTAACAAAGCAATGGCATGATAGCATCTGAAAGCTAGAATCAGCTTCAATCCTCTCTTGCTCCTCTTGGAGATCTTCTCAAAGCCCTTATGTTCATTTTGAACTTGAACGACTTCAATTCTTCCCCCTTATCGCCGGTTCAAGGGTTTAATCAAAGGAAATGTTCTTCCAAGGCGTGGAAGGAAAAGGGCTCCAAGTGATTCTATCACTTTCTTCTATCTTTTGTTTTTATTTGTTGCATTATTTGTGTGTTTTGCTTTATTGTTTTTGAGTCAGTCTAGTTTTATGCTTTGCTTTGTTAACATGTTTTTGTTTGTTTGTTTTCAATTTTTGTTTATTTTGTTTTTGATAAAAAAAATTGAAAAATCAGAAAAATACAAAAACAATGTGTGTTTTGTGCACATTGGTACTTGTGTACCTTGGATGGCCATTGAAACAAAATTTTCTAAACTTTGCATCTCTTGTAGTTTAGATGAGCATCTCTATACACAACTAAGCAAGTAAGCTTTGTGGCTCTTGTTTGTGATGAGTAAGATTAAGTTATTTCTTGGACTTAACACTCGTATCACTCTTTTTGACGAGAAGGGCTAGAAAATCCTAAGAGAAAGACATAAATAACCATCTCATCACTGTTGCCTGCCAATCATGAAAGACATCTGTATGTTTCGGCATAGCAGAAGTGTGATGTTAATGACATTTGTGTGCTTCAGCATAGCAAAATTGGAATGTCAAATATCAATGGGTATTTCTTTTCTCTCTCTTATATGCCCATGCATGATATGCTTAAAAAGAAAAATGCAAAGAAAATAAAAAGCAAAATGATCAAAAATGCTTTTGAATATGATTGCAAGTGTGTATTCTATGAGATGTGGGAGTTATAGGATGTACCTCGAAGGTGATAGTTCTTATCAAACAGTTATGATTGTGTGTGAGTTAAAGTGATTTTCTCATATCTCAAATCGTCATAATATGTAATTTTCACACACAACACGCAATATTATTTGCTACTCTTGATACATGTGCAGGTACAATGTGACTTGGCCATCACAAGGTTTTACATGTGTTAATGTATGCTCACTAAACTGTTTTGACTTTTTTTGAAATATAAAATTGGTTAGACTTGTTTAGTGTGTGTGTGTGTGTATTTTTGGGATCCATGTGCTTAATATTACTGTTGAGAGATGATTTTGAGAGCTTAATATGTTGATTGGATCATTGGTTGAGTTGCATGTTGGATTGCATTCATGACTGTGTTTTTCACTTCTCGAAAAACTGTTTTTAAAAGCTAGCTCGACACCTCCTTGATATCTAGCTATCTGTCGAACTTCTTAAGCTTTTTCTTATAGCAATCTCGACAACTTCTCGACACTTGGTGGATCGATCGAGAAAGTTCTTGCCTCCTCGATAGCTTCTCGACAGCTGGGTCGATTGATCGAGCTTCTGTTCTTGGTTCTGGTGGTTTATTCCTCGGCACATTCTCGACACCTACATTTGTTGAAGACCAATTTCTCGACACCTTCCTCGACAGATGTCTTGACACCTTCTTCTGTCGAGCTTTATTGGGATTCTATTTAAACTTCCTCGTGCGATCCAAACCTCACTTCTCTCAATCTCTCTATCAATAGCTCTGTTTTTTTCTCTCCCAAACTCTCTCATCTCACTCCAATCTTGATCCTCGAGGTTTCTTTAAGCTTTTTCAAGTTTTTCTTCACTTGGTAAGCTTTTAATCTCTCATTCTTCATGCATTTCATGTTTTGAAAACTAGGTTTTGGTGTTTTTGAAAAATTTTGGGGTTTTTCAAAATTGATGAGTTGTTGTTACAATTTAGGGTTAGGTTATGCTAATATGATCTTAAAACTTCATGCATTGCATCACATATGCATTATAACAGTATTTTCATGCATTTAGATGTGAGCAATCTGCATGTGTGCTGGTAGGTTTGGATTGGGCTGAGCCCATGATGAAATTTCTTTTGCATGTCACATGTTCATGCATTCCCCATGTATACGTACTAAGCGTAAATCTGCTCCATCTCGGAATCCTCTTCGTTCCGAGGCATCATCTTCATCTAACCCTACTCCTTTTAACATTCAGTTCAGTGATGAGGATGCTCGAAAGGCTTTCTTGGAGAACTTTTCTAGACGAGGTGTTCATTCGGAATGCTAAGTCATTTTGGCGGACTTCGCCGACACCGACCTTCTTGATGTCATTCACAGTCGGGGATGGGAGTCACTGTGTGACGTCCTGACCACCTGCCCTCTCGTGCTTATCCAAGAGTTTTACTCCAACATGCTCGAGATTGATCGTTCAGTACCTCTTTTCTTCACTCAGGTTTGAGGTACGCGCATTCCTGTCACACCGTAACTTGTTACGGATGTGCTTCGAGTTCCTAGGGTAAAGCTTCCTAACTATCGTACTTGTGAGCGTTTGCAAACTGTGCCCAAAGATGAGCTCAAATCCGCTTTTTGTAAGCGTCCCTCTGAGTGGGGTGAACGCTAGTTCACTTACTGTTCGGGCTTTACAAAAGGCCCTCGATTTTTTAACATAGTGATGACCTTTGTACTCCATCCTCTCTCTCACTACAACTCCATTACAGAGCCTCGTGCTCGATTTTTATTGTCCCTACTTAAGCCTCTTACTATAGACTTCCCTTCACGTTTCATTCTCTCTATTATAGATGTTCATCTAGATTTGATGACTCATGATAAGCTCATCTTTCCTTCCTCTATCACGAGGATTTTACGCCATTTATCACGAGGATTTTACGCCATTTTTCCGTCCCTTTTTCAGTGTCCGACCATTTCACCTTCATGTGTGCCATAGACACTGCTACCGTAAAATGTAGTGAGACGCAGTTTAGGTCACGACAGGAGTCAGCAGCTCCTCCCTCCTGTTCAACTCCATCTCATTCGGCACCATCTTGGTCTGCTCCATCTACATCCGCTCCCTCCTCTTCCACGAGTGATGTGTCACTTAGAGACATCATGGCGCAGTTTCAGCGCATGGATGCTCACCTTGATAAACTCTCTACCGAGTTGTATCAGGTGAACGTTCGTGTCGGTCGTATTGCACGATGGCAGGCGGCTATGGGTGGCTATGCTTCTGAGGCTTCTCCTCCACCACCTCCTCTAGTGGCTTCTGATTCTGATGCTTCTTCTGATGATGATGGAGATGCTAGCTTTTCTGATGAGATATCTATTTAACACTCTTACCCTTTGTCACTTGTGACAAAAAGGAGGAGTAGTTTTGGGAAATGAAAGTAGTCATTCTTAGGGGGAGAGTTAGAATAGGACTATTTTGTTAGGGGGAGTGTTGATATGAGGGATGTAGTGAGGATTTTATGTATCTTTCTTTTCTTTCTTTTATAGATACATTGTTCTTGTACTTGGGTCTTGTGACCATTATTGACATGCATTATACTTATCTTCTTTATATGTAGATGTATGTTTTTCTTTCACCTATCCTTACATATGTTGTTTTTTTTCTTCCTTTATGCACATGCTTCTTATACTTATATGCAATTTATTATTTCTATTTCACACTAAGATGCCTTGATGAGTTTTGTTTAAAATGTTTTAGAAATATAGGTTGTCAAAATCTACTTGCCATAAACTCTCTTCTTGCAAAGTTTTTTAAGAGTTTGTGTTAGAATAGATTTTATTATATTCAACAAGTGAATATGAGTTGAGTGATTTATGACTTCTCTCATATGTTCATTTGTTTGTTGTGGTTTTATCACGGATTGCCAAAGGGGGAGATTGTTAGGACATATATGGTTCACTTGTTAAGAACATATGTCATTCTTTTATGTAATTAGCTAATCCTTTGACAAAACGCACTATACTTGTAATAGGGTAGTTCTAGGTGTTTTTAATACTTCAAGAAACAAGGTTTAAAGATCAAGTGTTGAAGTCATCAAGTCTGTCCAAGAAACAAGTTGAGAAAGTGCAAGTTCATTAAATCTCAACAGCTAGCTCGACAGCTAACATGTGTCAAGGTTTAGAAAGCTGTTTAGCCTGGGTGCTCGACAGCTTCTCAACACCTCCTATCTGTCGAGGTTTATGAAATTCAGAATTTCTGATATGATTTTCTTGCAATCCGTGAATGTGTATTTGGGTTTTCTTTTCTCTTAACCCTAGACATATAAAAGGATTGTTTTAAGAATCGTCAAAGAGTTCACAAGTTGCACAAGTATTGAGCAAAGTCTGTTCAAGCAAATTGTGACCGGAGAGAAAGTTTTGCCTTAGTTCATCATTCTTGAAGAAGTTACTATGTATGTACACCATAGGGTTTTGTAATCAAGCATCTTCTTGATCTTCATTGTGGATGAACTGAAGAACTTTGCAACCAACAACCTTCTCTAGTTGGTGATTGAAGTTGCGTACTGGGATCTGCGCAATTGGTTAGTCACGTATTTGGGAGCCGTGCATCAAAAGGAGAAATTGTCACTGCAAAAGAAGTCCAATTGGGTATTGGGGTAAGGGTTCAATTGTGGGTTGATATAAGGTACTGAAATTCCTTTACTTGTAACCGCTTGTTGTGATAATAGTGGAATTTCGGGAGTGGTGACCTGAAAATCACCCGGCGGGGTTTTTGCTGTGTAGGTTTTTCCTATTCGTAAACAAATCATCGTGTCAAATTTATTTTCCGCTGCACTTAATTTAATTGGTGATTTGTTTGTGCTATCACGCGCTTTGCATGTTAATTTGATTAATTAATAACTTGACTAATTAACTAATTAATTTGAATCACAAGGGGTCAATACGCGTTTGGCCTATTATCATGTACTGGGAGCCGTGCATTACAAGGAGATATTGTCACTATAGAACAAGTCCAATTGGGTATTGGGGTAAGGGTTCAATTGTAGGTTGGTATAAGGTATTGAGATTCCTTTACTTGTAACCGCTTGTTGTGATAATAGTGAATTCTCGGGAGTAGTGACCTTAAAATACCCGGTAGAGTTTTTTCTGTATAGGTTTTTCCCATTTGTAAACAAATCACCATGCCAATTTATTTTCCGCTGCATACTTAATTATTTGGTGATTTGTTTGTGCTGCCACACATTTTGCATGTTAATTTGATTAATTAATAAATTTGACTAATTTATCAATTAATTCATCATAAAGGGTCAATATGTTTTTGGCCTATCAAGTGGCATCAGAGCAGACACACTCTGATTAGATTTTAATCTTTGTTGTGTGGTCCATTGACCTCTGTTTTTCATGGATAGAGGACAGTCTCTTATTATACGTCCTTTATTTGATGGCACTAACTATGCATACTGGAAAATACACATGAGTGCTTTCTCACAGTCTCTAGATGGGAAAGTGTGGCAAGCTGTGGAGATAGGCTGGACCAAGCCAAATGAAGCGTCGACTAATTGAGATGATGCTAAGATCTAGGCGGCAAATTTCAACAGTAGAGCATTGAATGCCTTATTCATTGCGGTCACGTCACCAATGAGGAGTTCAAGAAGATATCCTCCACTGAAACTGTAAAGGAAGTGTGGACCATTCTCCAGACAACCTATAAGGGAACAAAGGCTGTCAAGGACTCGAAGTTTCAAAGGCTCACTACTAGCTTCAAAGAGATAAATATGGAAGAGGATGAGTCGTTCGATGAGTTCTATGCCAAGCTCAAGGACATAGTGAACTCAGCCTTTAATCTTGGGGAAACCATTTTTGAACCCAAGATTGTGAAAAAGGTGCTTAGACCTCTACCCGAGAGATTCCATGCCAAGATCACTGCGATCGAGGAATCAAAGGACATTGACAAGATTCCTCTGACAGAGCTGGTTGGTAATCTGCAAACCTATAAGTCAGGTTTAACAAGAATTGGTAAGTCGAGTAAGGGCAAAAGTATGGCATTGAAGGCCAAGAGCAGTGATACTGAGGAGTCTTTAGATGATGAGGATTTTAAGATGAAGTCCTACATTACAAGGCAATTCAAGAAGTTCATAAAGAATGCCAATGGGAAGGGCTTCGACAAGGACCGTTGGCAATCCAGTTCTTCTCAGTCCAAGAGCCAAGACGAAAGGAAGAAGGATGCTAGGGAGGGCGGTCAGTACACTATTCCTTTAGGACCAAAGTGCTTTGGGTGTCAAGGCTTTGGTCACATGAAACAAGAGTGCCCTATATATCTCAAGGCCATTGGGAAGAGCAAGGCACTTGCTGCTGCATTGAGCGACACTGAGCCTGAATATGATTCCGACAATGAGCTAAAAGCCGTAGGGCTAAGAAGGTTAACTCTCAAAAGCCTAAACAAAAGAAGCAGCATCTCTGTCATCACTATGGAGTAGCCAGTCATACTCGACCTAATTGCTATAAGTGGTTAGCCATTCAACAGAGTAACAACATGATCACATCAGGAAACCAGAATCAATTTCCATATCGTTTGCTCCTTTTGGATATATTCTCAAAGCCTTCATGTTTCTTTCGAACTTGAACGGTTTCAACTCTTCCCCCTCACCATCGGATCAAGGATTTGCTAGATGGAAAGATTCTTCCAAGGTGTGGAAGGAAAAGGGCTCCAAGTGATTCTATCACTTTTTCTCTCTCCCCCCTTCTTGTTTTCGTTTGCATTACTTGTGTGTTTTGCTTTCAAGTTTTGAGTCAATCTAGTTTTTATGCTTTGCATTGTTTAACATGTTTTTGTTTATTTTCAGTTTTGTTTGTTTTGTTTTTGCTATAAAAAAAAAAATGAAAAATTAGAAAATACAAAAACAGTGTGTATTTTGTGTACATTGGTACTTGTGTACCTTGGATGGCCATTGAAACAAAATTTTCTAAACTTTGTATCTTTTATAACTTAGATGGGAATCTCTATGCACAACTAAGCAAGTAAGCTTTATGGCTCATGTTTGTGATGAGTAAGATTAAGTAATCTTTTGTACTTAACACTCATATCACTCTTTTTGACGGGAATGACTAGAAAATCCTAAGAGAAAGGTATAAATAACCATCTCATCACTGTTGCCCGCCAATCATGAAATGACATTTGTATGCTTCGGCATAGCAAAATTGGAATGTCAATTGTTAAACATAATTGGGTATTTCTTTTCTCTCTCTTATATGCCCATGTATGATTTGCTTAAAAGAAAAATATGTAAAGAAAAATAAAAAGCAAAAAGATCAAAATGCTTTATATATGATTGGTAGCGTGTATTCTAGGAGATGTGGGAATTATAGGATGTTTCTCGAAGGTGATAATTCCTATCAAACTGTTATGATTGTGTGTTAGTTAAAGTGATTTTCTCATCTCTCACATCGTCATAACATGTGTACACTTATGCAATCTTGTGATGTTTTTCACATACAACACGCAATTTTCTTTGTTACTTTTGATACATGTGCAGGTATAATGTGATTTTTCCATCACAAGGTTTACATGTGTTAATGTATGCTCACAAAATTGTCTTGACTAGTTTTTGAAAAATAAAATTGGTTAGACTTGTTTAGTGTGTGTGTGTGTGTTTTTGGGATCTATGTGCTTAATCATTTGATTGAGAGATGATTTTGAGTGTTCAAAATACTGTTTGTATCATTGGTTGAGTTGCATGTTTGATTGCATTCATATCTGTGTTTTTCTCTTCTTGAAAAACTATTTTTTAAGCAATCTTGACAGCTCCTCGATACCTCTCGACACCTGGCTTATCTATCGAGCTCATATGTTATTTTTCATCGCACTCTCAACACCTCTTGATAGCTAGGTGGATTGATCGAGAAATCTCCTGTCTCCTTGATAGCTCCTCGATACCTCCTCCATCCATTGAGCTTGCTTTGCTATGGACACCTCTTGATAGATGCATCTGTTGAAACTTTTACTACTTGACACCTATCTTGACACCTCGATCTGTTGAGAATTACTGAACACCTATATAAGGATTCATATGCGATCCAGACTTCATTTCCTCGATCTCTCTCGATCTGTCCGTGCCTGTTCACCTCCCAAACACTCTCTTCTTACTCTAAACCTCACTCCCTAGAATTTTTCGATCTTATTCAAACTCATTCTCACTTGGTAAGTGTCTAAATCTCTCATTTTCATGCCTTTCATAAATTTTAACCTAAGTTCTTGGGATTGTTGAAAATTTTGGGGTTTTTCAAAATCAAAGAGGTTTTTGCAAAATTTTTGGGATGGGTTTTGAAGATTTGATCTTAAAAACTTCATGCATTGCATTCCATGTGCATTATAACTATATTTTCATGCATTTAAATGTGTGTTATATATGTTAAATTGTTTGTGTGCTAGTAAGTTTGGATTGGGCTGAGCCCATGATGATATTACTATTGCACATCACATGCTCATGCATTTTCATGCATATGTCCTTTACATTGAATATATTTTTGTATATTTGAACTGTTTGGGACTTTTCTGAGTGTTTCTTTCTTCCCCCTCCCTCTTTAGTTTACTTTAGTGCGTCAATGGCACCGAAATGTAAGTCTACTTCGTCTTGGAACCCTCTTCGTTCCGGGGCATCTTCGTCTTTTGATCCTACCCCCTCTTCCATTCGATTCCATGATGAGGATGCCCGAAAGGACTTCTCGGAGAACTTCTCTAGACGAGGCATTCATTTGGAATGTCGAGTCATCCTGTCGGACTTCTCTGACACTGACCTACCCACTATCATTTGCAGTCGGGGTTAGGAGTCACTGTATGACATCTTGGTCACCTGTCCTTATGTGCCGATTCAGGAGTTCTACTCCAACATGCATGGACTGGATTATTCTGTACATCTTTTTCATACTCACGTTCAAGGTACGCGCATAGTGGTCACACCGGATATTATATCCGAGGTGCTCCACGTCCTGAGGGTAGAGCATCCTGACTACTCCAGCTGTGAGTGTCTAAGGACTGTGTCCAAAGACGAGATGATTTCTACTTTTTGCGAGCGCCTTTCTAATTAGGGTGATCGTCAGTTTACACCATGTTCGACCTTTATTAAAGGTCCTAGATTCATGAACATGGTGATGACTTTTGTTTTGCACCCTCTCTCTCATTATAACTCTATCACAGAGCCTCGTGCTCGATTTTTGCTTTCCCTTCTTGAGCATCTCACTATAGATTTTCTTTCACATTTCATTCTTTCTATTATAGATGGGTATAGGGTTACGGCGACCTATGATAAGCTCCTTTTCTCTTTAGCTGTCATGTGGATTTTACGCCATTTCCTGTTCCTTTTCCCTCATTTGACCACTTCCCTGTTATGTGTGCCATTGACTATGCTACCGTTAAACGGGGCGAGGCGCAATTTCGATCAAGGCAGTTCGGTACGACAACTCCTCCCACTCCTTCAGCTCCATCCACCTCTGCTCCCTCTACTTCAGCGGGAGGTGTGACTTTGGATGCGATCATGGTGCAGCTACAATGCATGGATGCTCTCCTTGACACTCTCACTGATGAGTTGTGTTTGGTGAACACCTCTGCCGGCCGTATTGTTAGACGGCAGGCTCGTCTTGTTGGCTTTGTGGAGTCTCTCTCTCCTCCTCCCGAGGCATCCGAGGACGATGATGGTTCCATTGCCATTTTGTTAGAGCTTGTTGGTATGGACCAATTCTAGCCCTGCATACTTCCTCCCTTGGTCCTATTGCAGTTCAGCAATGGATCATCAATTCCATTATTAGACATAAGAGGTTGGATGAGAGTGGCATGAAAATTTTGCAGCTAATGTTCATCGCCCCCTGGGCTATTTGGAATCATAGAAACAGGGTGATTCATGAGGGAGTTACTCCTGATCCAATGAATGTCATTTTAACCACTCAAAATCTGTTTTGTAGGTACCAAGAGATCTTTCAAAATCATCATAGTACTAAACATAGGATATCTAGGCAGAAAATTATGGCTCAAGGTCTTCATGGGCAGTGGAGCATCATCCTCAAGATTTCTGGTGCCAGGCAAAGAAGAAATAAGAGAGCTGCTTTTGCTTATGAGGCTAGGACTAGGCAGGGTGCAATGGTGTTCTACAGGTGCAGCAGCAGTGCAACTAGATTAGTCCCAGGTGTTTTGCTTGAAGGCCTTAGAGAAGTAGCTGTGACAGCTTTTAGGCTTCAGTTAAACCAGATTTTGGTTTTGAGCAATTGTAATTTTTTGGTTCAGTTGTTGAATACAGGCCAAGCTCCGGATTGGGAAGGAAAAACCTTGTTTGCTAATTTAGAGTCCTTAAAGCAGCAGGGTATATGCTTTTCCCTCCGTTGGATCCCTGCTTTTGTGCTTGTTAATGTACATAATATGGTTGTTATGGCCTCCAGTACTCCCATGCACTACCAATGGCCACATCATCTAACTTTGTAATGCTCTATTTTTTGGTTGTTTTATCAAATATATATATATATATATATATAACTATTTGAGGTCTTACAACTATATTATATCAATCACCCTCCTATTCTTATTATTATTCAACCCTATGTTTGCCCCAACTGTGAAAGAAATCATGATAACTTTGCCACCATTGCCCTTCACCACTATGGACTCTAATACCACTTGTTGGGAAAATAACATATTAGAAAAACTTCAAATGAGTAGTTAATATAATATATAATGATAATATTTGACCTAAAAGCTTAAAATTATGAGTTTAGGTCCAATTATGATATATTATTCACTCAATTTTTTTATTATTATTTAATATAAAACTTCGCTCACAAATGTATACCTAATAATGAGGATAAAATGAAAATTATGAGATGGGTCGCCTACAATCAACTTCAACTATATAGTTGCATGCTTTTCCGCCTTCGGCTTCTTCTGCATACAAAGGGCCCGTTCACGGCACACCAAAACTGAACAATGACTTACATGTTCCACCCAACAATAATGAAGCATCACATACTAATCAACTCTGTTTTTCATCTCTCTTCGTTGTTTTTACTTTTTTTCAAACCTTGTTGAAACTGAAAAAATATATATATATATATATATATATTAATATTGATTCCCAATCCAATGTATATAGATGCCAAGTAGAGTCTACAACTATTAGCAAACAAGGATAAAAAGTATAACGTAAAGTACCTTATCCCATATAACGTAATGTACAGTAAGTATAGTGAGTCTAGGTTTGGACCGGACTAGTAAGTGAGACCTAGTAGGACTGTATACGCAGGAGGAGGGAAGAAGAAGTGAGAGGAGTCGTTTAGTGAGGATGGGCCATTGAGGAAACTGAGAAGAAGGGTGGAGTGGAGTATTGGGACAATGACATAAAGGTTAAGAGATTAATTTCTATAAATAATTCATATAAACCCTTGCTTTATACTGCTCAATTAGAGCATGCCACATTATCATATTACTAAAATATAAATATGTAAGGTTGAAATTTATCAACCATCTTGCTGACTTTATTCCGTGCCAATTTGCTTGTAATTTAAGCATTTAGTAACCCTTTATTTAGGTGGGATTATTGTAAGGGTAGTGTGTGAGAAGATGTGAAGAAATGCTCAAGTATGTGCAAAGAAGCAGAGCTTCGCGGCTAGGACTCGCGGGTGGCTCGTGGCTGCAAGTTGCCAACTTCAGGCACGTGAGATGCACGCAGGGAAGCTGAAGGGTCGCGCCAGCTGTCGCACTATAGGACAAAAGTCCCAGGCTAGCCAGGCCGTTACGTCGCGACTTGATTTCGCGACTTGGACAAGCCACGAGACCAAGCCGCCAATTTACCCTGTTTGGCAAAAAACTGTCTCTTCGTATTCTCATCTCACCTCACTATATATAGACTCTTATACCCACTAAATTGAGAGAGTTTCCAGAGAGAATTTTGTGAAAGAAAACCCTAGAGAAAAACAAGATTGCCTTATCCCCAATCTTCATCTAAGAAACTCTACAAATTCCTCTACTCTCTTCCTCTTCATTGTCATACCCTTGAGAGGTCTTTTACCAAATCCTTATCTCACCACACCCACGTTTGTGAGAAGGTTCATTTGGTGCTGAGGGAAGCAGTTTGGAAGGAACCAATATACATTGGTTGATGTTATGGTCAAGTAGCGGAATCCGGGAAGCTAAAGAAGAAATAGGTTCGGCGTAACCTCGTTGGAGCAAGAAGCTTGGAGGGCTTAGGTATCTGGATAGATTAGGCTTGGAGGGTCTTCTGCTGTTCATGTATCCCAACTATATTCTTTAGTGGATTTTATCACCGCTTGGAGGGCGGCGGAGAGGTTTTACGCCGAGGACTTCGGTTTCCTCTTCGATAACACATCGTGTGTTGTCCGTGTGTTTGCATCTTTCTTCCCTTTATCTTTACCTTATATTTACTGTTGTGGATGTGTTTATATTTGGCTTAGATTGTTTATCAATTCTGTTATAAGCTTACTATCATGTTTTGCACATTAATTGTTTGATATAAAGTTTGAATTGGTATTTTTGTAATTTGGGGTCTAAACGTTCAAGGGTGTTTCGTACCCATATTGAACTTTCAAAATATATATGATTACATATGATAACAACTCAATAAATATCATATTTCAAGTTTTAAGTAAAATGTTGATGTGATGTTATTAGGTATAGTAGGATATATTGAGTTATAAGTAAAAAGCTAATGTGGCAAATTCAGTCTCAGTATTACATAAAGGTAAAAAAAAAAAAAAAAAAAATTGATAAAAATACAATTTGCACATACTAACTTTATCCAAAAGTTATTTTGAGCTTTTAAATTTGGAGTTGGTCATTTTTGTTCAATAACTTAAAAAACTTAAATGACTTTGCAGTAAACTTCTGGACTAAAATGACCAAATTCAAATGTAAAGAACTAAAATGATTCTTAAGCAAAGTTAGCATGCATGTAAATTGCATTTTTGACAAAAACAATTGTTGCACACAGTAATACACATTAATATACACACATTTACACAAATGAAAAAATAATTAAAATTGTGACTTGAAGTCACTATTTTCAATTTGGCCATTTAATTGTTTTTTCACTGCATGTAGAGGCGTGTATGTAATAAACACTACTCTTATGGAAATGCTCTTGAAAAATGTAGTTTGTGGTTGTGAGGGGTGGAGAGGAGAAAGAAGACACAGTGAGTGAGAACTCAAAAGGGAGGGTTTAAGTTGAGAGAGACGAGAGGGACAGGAACGTTGGATGCCCTTTGGGGAAAAATACCTTATCCCTTTATCTGTATATGAATATGATTAAATTTATTAAAAATAATAATACACGTGAAGAATAGAGAAAAAACATATTCAAAATAGAAAATTAATAGACAACCAAACTTGACTAGAGAACGAAGAATAGTACAAAAGTAATAACAAGACAGTCGACAGTGACTACGCTGAAAAAAACAATAAACGAGAAGATTAGATAAAAATGGATTCGAAATAAAAATTGACAGACGAACAAACTGGCTATACCTATATAGCTCTATATAGGACGAATAATAACAGAGGAAAAGTAATAGCAAGACTTTAAGCAAAGACTAGACATTTACGCAAAGACTCTACAAGTATAGCAGAAGAAGACACGCCCATAACTTAGGGGTTTGTTTGATACGTATGTTTAAATAATAGTTTTTAGTTTATTAAAATATATGTGGGTAAAAAAGTGTGTGAAAATATATATTATCTTGTTTAAAAACTGAAAATATATATTTAAAATCATATACCAAACAAGGCCTAGATATTTCTAAGTTCTAACCAAAAAAATAATACAAAAGTATAGAAGAAGACAAACGCATGAGGCAAGGAACTTGCGTGGAAGATAGCACAAGTGGAGGAAGATATATACTGTTCAAAACGTAATTAAAGTTTAGAGTGCAGTATTTACTTTACTTCCTTTTCAACAAAAATGAGACAAACTAAGCTTTAATACTTTTCAAGTTAAGAGTCATCTATTCTTGAAATCAAAAGTAGAAAAACAAGAATGATGACATGATCATTTATGTGACTTAACAAGAAAGTAGAAACAATAAATGTTAAGGTTCAATTTTTAAATATTATATATAAATATAGACATAGATGATGAATTTCACTATTTTATAAAAAGTGGGTATATCAAACCACTCTACTCCTGAATCCCTGATAATTACTTAACTCTCCTGTCCTCCATTTTCCCCTCTCTCTGGTCTCCACTGCCATTATTAGTTGTTACATGCAAAAATGGAGTATAAATGGTCTGTTCTGTTACAGTTGACAATATTGGCATTTATATTAGTGCTTGTCAATTGCGACGAGTCTTGGTTGAATGTGACATACCGTGTAGGAGGTCCGCCTCTGCAGCGCTGTCCTTTTTTCCAGAAGATTCGAACTCCACCGCATTCAATGGTAAGCCATTCATCAAAAGGCAGTGATTTGGTGAGCAGGACACCAACTCTCCGACCAAATGGCGCGGTTTTTTCCCCGCCACCAAAAGCTGTAGTAATAGGAATAGGAGGAGGCGGAAAATGCTGTCACGGGGCCGTTCCTGACTAGACCGACCAGTTTGAGAACATATTCTCAAAACGTAGCTCCCTTGAGGCCCATGCAAAGGGCTTTTGGGACTACCAATCTTTTATCACTGCCTCCGCTCACTACCAGCCTTATGGCTTTGGTACTACCTACATGAACCAGAAGTTCTTCGGAACCAAGGAAGTCGCAGCTTTTCTTGCCCATGTTGGCACCAACTTCAATTTGGGATTTTGCATTGTTGGTTTGGTTGAATATAAACGTGTTTAAGATCATCTTTTCCGCCCATCTTTAGTAATGTTTATTACACACACTAATGCACAAAGCAGAACTCATGACTTGAAATTGTTACTTCAAATCACTCTATTATTTTGGGACGTGTGTATAAAATTGTATGGATTAACTTATGTGTAATAATATTTTCGGATTAAACTTAATGGATGTCTACTGTGTTTGAATACTTAAAATTTATATTATTGTAGGCCCAGCCCCGGGGAGAGTCTGATTTATCCTTTTCAAGTTGAATAAATCTTAAAATATGATTAAATCAGATTTAAAAAAATAATAATAATAATCCGTTTTAGCTGATTATTTTGAAATTTTTTTGACCTCAATAGAAACATTTGGTTACGCACGTATAGATAGATATTATTAATTATTTGATATGTTGAAAACATCAACTTTAATTTGAAATATCCATACCAAGCGAGTTTTAATTTGATGAAATTTGAAATAGATTTTAATGTTTGAATTATTTACTTTCTTTTAATTATTTAAGTTGTTAATTAACAATTGATGTTATTGGATATAATTTGGGCTTTGTTACACGTGTATTTAATTAAAAGGATTTAAGTGAAAACAAATGTTATTGATTAACAGATGAAAATCTTAACAATTTATATATATATATATATATATTTTGTGGGTGATGGTGACGATGGCAATGTAAGAGGTGCAAGTTTGTTGGTTGCTCTTGCTTTTGAGAGAGAGAGTATTTAAATGAAGTGGTAAAAAATTAGTTGAACTTTTAGTGAGTTATTAAAATAGATAAAATAACTTTTGAAGTTATTGAAAGCTAAATTGTTACTACCACCGATGAAAATGCTAGGAAAAAGCTAAAATGAAAGTACATGGACAATTGTTTTTATTAAACTTTTTCTAAGAGGCCATTTAGGAAATTAGTTTTTAGAGACTACTGAGGTAGCTAATTAATTCCTTTCTGTGAGGAGACCTAACTGTTAATTTTGGTGTCAAATTTTGTGGGGGAGTGTGGACCATGGCCCCAAGCCCACGTTTGGTTTTGTCCTGTATAGTATGTAATAGAAAGTATATTAATACTAGACTAAGGGTTCATTTAAGATCTGCTTATTTTTTTAAAATTGAAAACTTTTTAAGCTTATGAATAGTAGCAAAAATAAGCTGAATAGTAAAATAAGTTGACAAAAATAATCTTTGCCAATCGGACACTAAATTGTAATTTATCCTCTCAAAGTTTAGGGTAAATTTGATTTTGTCTTTTAAATATATCATGACTATGTACCGTCCATTACTTGGTAATACTTATATATATATATATATATATGTATGCATACACATACATATATATATTTTAAACCAAATGTTAGAGAAAATTCAATTAGAATCAAAATTGAATTTTGCTTTTGTTAGCTTTTCATAAAAATTAAATTGTTTAGATTTTTGCTGTTATTTTTTTTTTCTAAATTAATGAGCATATTTTTTTATATTTTTTCTATTAATCTACTTAGATATTTTATATGTAAAGATATTGAATCTTAAAAATTATAATTGAGTTGAATGATCTTATGCACCTATAGCCATTTAATTTATAGATACAATTGGACCAATTTATTCTTTTTATTTTGTGTTGTATTTAATAGAATTTCACATATAATGATTATGAATTGATATTGTATATGTAGTATCCAATAGTCATTTTGAAAATTATATACATAATAGAAATGTAATGAAAAATTTGGTGTAACTAATATTATGAAAATTGTTAGGAAAAACCATTTTAATATCTCTAAATGCCCTAGTCAAACTAATATCCTATATGTTTAATAACCGAAGCTATCATCAACATCACCACTTTAATTTATCATCCATGTGCATAAACACGAGTTACATACTAATAGTATATAATGGAAAGTACAATAATACTAGACTAAATTGTAATTTACACTCTCAAAGTAGGTAAATTTGATTTTGTCTTTTAAAGTTTCAAATATGTATTCTTAACTTTATATATCATTTGGATTTAAGACATTCTATCCATGCATTGGGATGAGATGTCTATTAAATGCTACCTTAACTCAAAATAACATAGTTTTATGAATCTAGATTTTGAAATTTTAAAGGGAAAAATAAAAAATGATTTCAAACCTTAAGGGTGTAAATTACAATTTAGTTGGCACTTAATAGACACCTCATAACATCACATTAACAAAAAGACTTAAATTGAAACAATTCATAACATTTGAATTACGAATCTAAAATTTAAAATTCTAACTTTCTAAGGAACAAAATCAAAAAAATTTCCAAGCATGCAAATTGCAATTTAGTCGTAATTGAACCCAATAATATGCTTATAGGCATCGAATTGTTCATATAATCCATATTCATTTTTTTATAAAATTTTTTAACCTTTGTATTATGATAGACTCAAGTGACCTGAGTAGTAAGTGCACGTGAGAGAGAGTAAAATTTTCTACGTAAATTTTGATGAATCTATCATAATTTTTTCAAAAATTAATAATTAAAGAACAAAATTTAGCATTCACGTTTTTCTTGCCCCTTTAAAGTAAGAACTAAAGAAGAACAAAAAGAAAGCAAAAGCTCGGCAAGTGGAGACGAGGGACCCGCCAAGTCTACAAATTAATTTGTTAAATCTAAAAGAGTTCACTGAATGAGTTTTTGATGTCTTTATTTCCTTCCTTCATGTACATTAAAAATGGTCAAAAACAAAAAGAGATTAGGTACACTTATTAGTGGTTGAGTTAAAATTTATTTTTGATGACTTGCACTTGAATATCTTTCCCTTTCCGAAGCCAATTTTTTTTTTTTTTTTTGGATGAAAGAAAATATATTATTGAAAAAGCCAAAAGGCACAAAAACAAAGGAGGGAACAGGCAAGGAGTCCTCAGTGATAGGTTTTACAAAAGATGGGGGGCCATGAATTTTCTAAATTCCAACTGGATAAGGAGTGAGCTGTATTATTGGCTTCTCTATTGATTTCCCTAGCATCAGCCACAAAATTCAGTAACTTCCACTGTGTTGCATACAGTTCTTATATAGAGTCTCCTTCTTTAGTGAAGGTGCAGACCTCTCTCCACTCTCCACTCTCCACCACCCTTTTTTACTTGTTACATGCAAAAATGGCTTACAATTGGTCTGTACTACTCTTGGCAACGGCTTTGATCACACTAGTGCTTGTGAATTGTGAGGAGTCTTCTGTGAAGCCATCATACGAAACAGATGCTTGTCCTGGCTGCAATACCTATAAAAGAAGTTGCTGTGGCGGGGCCATTTCTAACTACTTCCGGAGCTCACAGTTTGAGAACATTTTCTCAAACCGTAACTCACTTGAGGTTGATGCCCATGAAGTGGGCTTCTGGGACTACCAGTCCTTTATCACTGCCTCTGCTGATTACCAGCCTTATGGCTTTGGTACCACCTACAGGAAACTCCTGGGAATGAAGGAACTTGCAGCTTTTCTGGCCCATGTTGCTACCAAGACATCCTGTAAGTTATAACAATATTGCGGATATATTCAGTTTCACAACTTGTTGAAATGGTCGACTATAAATAAAAAAAAAAAAAAAAAAATTCTATTTAAAAAGTTCTAGGTAGAGCTAATCACCACTTAGGTCGTCTACTTTAGTTTGACGTGAAATTGGATGTATCCTTAGATTTATTGTGTGAGATAAGAATTTCTTTTTTGTCCAATTTACGCTTGATGACTTATTTTGTGTCTAGGTTTGAGTTCGTAGGCTTTACATAGATTTGAAAGTTCAAATTTTTGTAGAAAGTATGTACTTAATTTGTTTTAGGACTTCATTTTATTGTATATTAGGCCTATGGGAACTGTTTGCATTAGATTGTTTCAAATTGAATAAATCTCAAGAAAATATGATAAATGTTTTTTTTAATCTCTCTTTGCTAATTAACTTTAGGACACAGTTTCTCTACAAAATTGGTTGTAGCCTAAAATTACAACTTTACTAAATAAAATAAATATTACTACATATTTTGAAAATCTAACTGTTGAATTGCATGTTCTTTACGCTCTTAATACACAAGTCAAATTTTGTATCAATTGGATATTATTTACTATATAATCTATAAGCTTATATTTTATGCATAATTTTAAAATACAAAAATTTGCAATTTAAATAATTTATTAATGACATAGCTATTAATCTTTAATTTTTAAAAAATATTGCAAGTCTGGAGAATATAAGAAGAAGATTTGATCCAATGATGAATTTGTCAAAATTCAGTAAAGTTATAGGCTTAGGTTACAACTAATTTTATAACTAAATTTTGTTCTTAACTTTAATAGCTAGTTTAATATATGGGTACTTAAAGATAAGATAATTAAGGTCAACATTAAGAGTTTTTAATACTGAAATACCAATAAAATCATAATTGAAATGAGCATCATAATGGATAATTTGAGAAATAAATAAAAAAGCACTTTCAGTTTGAAATATCCAAACCAAGCAAACTTTAATTTGAGGAAGTTGTGTTCAAAAAGGAGGGTAAGTTTTAATTCTTTCTTGGCGTTTAGTTAATTAATATGTTAAGAATTGATACTACAAGAGGTATAATTTGGGCTTATTCCGTGTTAACTTGATGAAAAGATTAACAATATATATTGTTTATGGCTGAGTTGGGATGAGAATTATTATTCAAGTCAACTCTTAATTTAGTTGTTGATTCTGTCATTTTCAAATAAACAGAAATAAGCATTAATTAGGCTTAAACTGAATCTACTGATGGTGCTTTAAGTAGATTCTTTTCTCCTAAGGAAAAAAAGGGCTTGAGATTAAATGAATTTTTTGGAACACTGCGTATGATGATATGGCTTTTTATAATTTTGTTTTTGAGTTACAATCAATGGCCCTTTGCTCACTCAATCTCTATGCAATGTAAATGTGGATGATATTTTTTAGGTGGATCTAAAGTGGCCACCAAGGAACCATTAGCTTGTGGTTTATGCTATAACAAGGAAATGAATTCCACCTCGTATTATTGTGATGAGCAATACAAAAGCACTTATCCATGCACTCCTGGAGTTGCATACTATGGCCGGGGTGCTCTACCTATCTATTGGTATTTACCTATTTAATCTCATTGGCAATGATCAGTACATCCTTTAAATCTTTGCATTCGAATTATTTTCACATCTTCAATTTTGTCCTAAGTTAAAACTTCTTTGGAAGTTGTATGTATATTTGTCAAAGAAACATTAAAACAAAATCCTTTTCTATCTGTAAAAGATCTTTGATAAAAGCATATGCAACCAAATATTTGGGAAAACTGGATATGGGCATTTCGTTAGTTAAAAGACGTAAACATTTTTGTCTACAACCCCAAGACTTGTATGTATGTGTCTTTCGTTTCCAACCCTTGAAGAATCTGTTGTAAGTTAATTCATAGTTACAGATACACCACAATCCAAACGATTTTCTATCTTGGTGCTTTCAACAGGAATTACAATTATGGAGAAGCCGGTAGACCCTTGAAGGTGGATTTGTTGAACCATCCGGAATATATTGAACAAAATGCTACCTTGGCCTTCAAAGTTGCAATTTGGAGGTGGATGACTCCAGTGAAGAAGCATCAACCTTCAGCACATGATGTCTTTATTGGTCACTGGAAACCCACTAAGAATGATACTTTGGCTAAGCGGGTTCCTGGTTTTGGCACTACCATGAATGTGCTTTATGGAGATCTTGTTTGCGGCCAAGATGATAACGAGTTCATGAACAACATCATCTCCCATTACTTATATTACCTTGATCTTATGGGTGTTGGCCAAGAAGAAGCTGGGCCTCATGAATTGCTTAGTTGTTCTCAACAGGTTTCTTTCAATCCATCCTCTTCCTCCTCCTTGAACGGTTGAACCTACATGTATTTTGTTGATAGATAGCCCCTTCTTTCTTGAGCTAATCCTTTTGTAAGTTAAAGCATTAACTTTGCCTGTCAAACTGTCTTCCTTGGTATGAAGCAATGGAATCTATCAAACTGTTTTCTTTCGTAATAAATTACAAAAGGAAAGGTTCAAACGTAAAGGTGGGAATAGGATATAAAATCTATCAACTGTCTTCCATCGTATGAAGCTAAACTAGTTTGGAGATCTACAGTTGTGTTAACTTTGCCTGTCTCTTGCTAATGTTGTGTAATTTTTAAGATATATTTTTGTTTTCAGTCTTGGAATATTGCATATGAATGCATAAACCATTGTATGGTTGTGAACTTGTAATTATTCAATATGCATTTGGTTGTGAAATCTTGGAATATTATATATTTCAAGCAATCTCTCTGATCCCCCACTTCTGCGCTTCTTTGGTTATTGCGCCTTTATTTTGGTCTAATATTAAGAGAAAAGAAAAGAAGAAGAAGAAGAAATAATGCTATTATTGGAGCTATTACATGCCCCCAAGCCCCAATTGGCAAAAGAAATCTTCAAGATTTCTATGGAATGCTAATTAACGGGTTCATTCATTGTTGGAATGGTATTAAAAAGTGAAAAAAAGAAAACAACAAGAGAAAGGTCCTTGAAGGCTTAAGGAATTTTCTTCGTGAAGATTTTCAAAACTTTCTGACCGAGATGAGATTTTTATTTAGTGTAAGTATTTTTTTTTTTTTTTTTTTTTTTTTTTTTTTTTTTGTGTTTTGTATTTCTTTAATTCCTATCTTTTAAAACCTTAGAAACTGATTTAATTTCCGTATTGGCCCATCGAATAATTAGAATCCCTACTTCCCCTTAGAGAGGAGTTATTGGCGTGTAAACTGTGAATTCCATATATATGTGAATGTGAATGAAATATACCAGTTGACGCAGACCATCACTCCCCAAGTCCACTCTGGCACAGAAGCACATATTGGTCTTTCTCTGTGTCTCTCTGTTTTAATTACGGTTTCCCTTTTATTCTAGTGAAATATAGGGGCTTTTGTTTATTAATTTATTTAATTGAAACGAAAATTGGATGAAAAATATTTAGAATAATGCTAAGGACACCCCTCTTCACATCTAAATTTGTCTTGCTTAAGAGTAGTCAACTTGTGATTAGTACATAAGTTGATACAATATGCTTAAGTACCAATGATGAACTCTTGTGGAAGTACTGAAATCCAATTATGAATTGACACTTAAGTAGAGTGTAAATTTATGTGTGAAATGAATGTGTTTGTAGGCGAATTGAAGCTTTATAATCATATAAAACCATATATCAAACAATAACTAGATGGTCACTCAAATAATATCTTTAGGGGTTTCAACATCATTTTCTTTGAACAAATAATGGCTTTTTTTTTTCTTTTTTTTTTTTTTTTTACTTTTTTTTAAGGGAAAGAGCAAAAGTTTTCACTCATGAATTTGTAATGCACCCGAAACTAGAATCCACTATGCACGTGTTTAAACACTTAAACCTTTATTCTTGTGATGTGTTGAATGAGTTGAATTAAAAAAATAAAAAATAACCTCAAGAATTTTACTATGGAACCCTGTAGTTTGGATGGTACTTCAGTCTCCCTCAAATGGGGAGAAGACAGGTTTGATCCATGGGGTCATAAAAAATTTTATGTCCATGATAGGGTGAATTTTAATTTTTATTTCATATTTAAAAAGAATTATTAAATTATAAAGTTAAATAATTATAGGTTTACATTGTTCACATTTGTTTAGTTTACTGTACGTTTTAAGACCCCTTAAACACAAACAGATTAACCTAGTTATTTAGCCAAGTGATTAATTTTGGTAAATTATTCAGTTCTAGGTTAACACAGATAAATCATATCATTGAAATAGTGTAGAAAATAAATAACACAACGATATGATAATACAAGAAAACCAAACGGGTAAAAAATCTGGGGAGGATTTAACCTAGCTATCCTTAAGGTAAAACAGATCCACTATGAAAGAATTGAAGTTTACACAATAGCAACTTAGACCATTAACATCCTATTGCTACCTCGAGTAGAAAACTTACTACCACGACCATGTGACAGCTCCGAGTCCACAGACTACTTCTTTCTTGGATTCACAGCAACCATAAGTACTCTCAATTGTGCTTTCTTTAAGCTCTTTATGTAGCAACTGAAGCGATCACCAAGCTCTCGACATCAATCTTGAGATTGGAAACCCTAAGTATGTATGAAGACAAACATCTTTAGATCTCATAAGAGATTCATACACACAGCATAAACAATAACATAAAACGTGACTAGGGTTTTTCCTTTTATACTTAAGGCAAAACATAAAACCTTACACGTCATTCAGGCTTGGGCTGAGTTGGAAAATTCTACAGAAAAACAATCTGCACGAGTTTCGATCAATCGAAACTCGATCGATCGAGCCTGACAGATTTACACAGTAAATCCTGCAGTACACTCGATTCTAACTTTACACATAAACACACTTTGAGCAGCCTAATTCTAGACTAAACGTTTTGATCATGGTTTGCCAACATTACACATTGAAGATTTAGATCCTAAATCCTTAGAACCTAACATCTATCATATAAGATTTAAATTGCAAGTACAATGTAAACTAAGAATTTTCCCATAATGTTAATCAATGAATGAACTGAATTTTTTAAACAAGGTTTTAGGGTGTATTTACTCAAAACAAACATGGTTATGATTTTGAGGCCTCAGTCGGGTTAGATTTGGCTTGTGGCCTAGCATAACATCGAATTAGAACCTCTGCCTTAGTGAAGAATAAAGAAAGACCGCTTGGGTTTTTTTTCTTGCAAAAATTAAATAGTTAATTTAAATTATTTTCTTTTTGGTGTGCGTATAAAATTTGTTAGGACATATGTGATTCAATGTTAGGAACATATGTCACTATTTTATGTAATTAGCTAATCTTTTGACAAAACGCACTTTACTTGTAATTGGGTAGATCTAGGATATGTTTAATGCTTCAAGAAACAAGGTTTCAAGTTCAAGTGTTAAAGTCATGCAAGTCTGTCCAAGAATCAAATGATGAAGTACCAAATTTTAAAGCTCGACAACTAGCATCTATCGAGATTTAAAAGCTGCTAAAGCCCGTGCCTTGACAGCTATCTTGATAGATGGCTATCTATCGAGATTTATGAAGTTCAGTTTTTCAGAGCTGATTTTTATCCAATTCGTGAATGTATGTTTGGGCTTTTTTTTCTCATAACCCTAAACATATATAAGGATTATTTTAAGGACTGTAAAAGGTTGCATAGTTGCACAAGAGCACAATTCCACAAGTGTGAAGAAAAGTGTGACCGGAAACCTAGTTTGCCCTAGTTCATCTTTCTCTTGAAGAAGCTGTTGTGTTTGTACACTGTAGGGTTTTGTGAACAAGCAACTTCATAATCTTCATCGTGTGATGAACAGAAAAACTTTGCAGCCAACATCCTTCTCAAGTTGGTGATTAAGTCGCGTATTAGGATCCGCGCAATTAGTTAGTGATGTACTGGGAGTCGTGCATTAAAAATGGGAGATTATCACTACAGAACAAGCATGGTTTTTAAACCCGGACCGGACCGTACGGTTCGACCGGGAAACCGGTGAACCGTTCATATTCACGGTCCATTTAAGGTTACGAACCGTTCCATGCGAAAAAAGCATGGAACCGTCCGGACCGCGGTCCGACCGGCCGGTTCTGTGAACCGTGACCGGTTCTCACGGTTCAAACGGGTGCCCTATTTTCGCCTAAAACGGCGTCGTTCTATCTCTGTTTTTTTTTTTTTCTTTTCCCTAATACGACGTCGTTTTGGGCATTCTGATTAAATGTCCTTGAAGGCTGAAATGAAACCTAATATCTCTCAAATCTCTCAATCACTCTCTGCCTCTTCCTCACTCTCTCAATCACTCTCTCGTCTCTGCCTCTCCCTCATCGCCATTGCAGCCGCTTAGCCGCTCAGCCCAGATCGCAGCTCACGCATCGCCGCTCAGCTGTCGCAGCTCACACATCGCAGCTCAGCCGTCGCAGCTCTCCCTCGTCGCCGTCGTTTGGTACAATTTTTTTTTTTTTTTTTTTTTTTTTTTTTTAGCTTTCTTTTTTGAATTATGTGTTGGATATTTCTTTTTCATTTATAGATGGCCCATGTCGAGTGGTCAAGCACCTTAGCTTCAATTGAGGTTCCTGTTTCCGTAGAGATGAGTGTCACCCCACATCCGTATATTTATGAGTTTGTGTACAGGGTAGGCTGCAAGGTTAGAGTACCATTTTTTTGGTACTTTTTTGCACTGACATGGTTATGTATTCAGCCTTCCTATGTACTTGGACACCATTTCTTTTCTTAGTTTTTTTGGACCAACCTGTCTATTTATTCAGCCTCCCTCACCCCCAATTTTGATTGAAGAAGATCCTCTGTTTTTGAGAGGAGTCACTTCACCTTGTGCTGCACATTTAGGAAGAGTTGGAAACTCTAGCACTTCATTGCATTGCACCTTTAGAATCTGAGTGGTTTTGCAATTGGGAATTGCGAGTTTGACATTTATTAATATTTTAAACCTTTTGAACAAATTTCTACACAAACTTTCATAAATATCAAATCTATCTTTCAAAATCCTTAATGACCTGAGCATATGCAAATGCCTATTCCAGTAAGTATTGGTTTGTATAATTAGCTTTGTATAGATGATTAATCTCAAATAACTCATATGGTTTTCTTTTGGGCATCAGGTTTTTTATTTATTTATTTCGGCTATGTATAAGTCATTTCCAAGTGATGAAATGTGATTAGAAAATTTGAATTTTTTTTCCCGTAGGATATTGTTTTCTTACTGTTTGAATTCAACTTGATCAACTATAGAGAGGGAATTGTAGGGATATGTATTTAAGCTTACTGAGATTTATCTATGGATTTGATTATATTCTTTAAGTGTACTCGTTTATTTGATTATATTCTTAGCTCGGTTTAGGTGTTTGTTGATGAATTTGGGTTTAATGCTGAGTTCCCTTGTATGCTATATTATTGATTGTGGCTACATTGTACACTGTAATTGTTTCTTTTTAATGCTAAGTTCCCTTGTAATTCTTTGAGTCTATGACTTTGTGTATATTAGTTTGTTAATTTGACTGTGTATGAAGTTGTGATTCTTTGACTATTTGTATTTCAAAAATTGATGGGTCTATGCGTGTTTGATTGGTTGTTTAGTCTTTTAGATTAAAATGGAAACAGAGACCGGGTCCACTCCATCACATGAAGTTGATTCCAATGTAATGGAGTCTAGCTCAAGAGTAAGGGAAAAGGTTGATCCGGCTTGGGAACATTTTAGCCTTGGTAAGGAAGAGAAGGGGCGGAATACTTTTACATGTGTGTATTGTAGGCAAACATATAAAGGTGGGGGTATTAATAGGATGAAACGACACCTTGCGGGGATAAAAGGTGATATTGGATCGTGTAAAAAGGTTTCTCATGATGTGAGATACCAAATGTTGGAATATTTGAAGGAGTTTGAGTTGAAGAAAAAAGCTGAGAAACAACGTCAAGAAGAAATGTTTAGTGTGCCTTCCACAAATAGTGATATACAAGAAGATGAAGATGTTCAAGAAGTATATAGTAGTGGGTTGCCTAAAAAACCCTGTTTTAGGTAAAAGAAAGAGTACAAACCCAGTGGATAATTACTTTGCTCCAAGAACTTCTCCAGGAGCTCAACTTGGTCTTAAAAGTGTGTTCCAAAGCAAAGAAAGGGTGAGGCAAGCTGATATGGCTATTGCAAGGTTTTTGTATGACAATTGCCTTCCTTTTAATGTAGTAAATTCAGTGTACTACCAAAAGATGATTGATGCCATAGCTACTGCTGGTCCTGGTTACAAAGGTCCATCTTATCATGCTGTACGGGTCCCTTTGTTGAGGGATCAAAAGAAAGAGGTTCAATTGTTGGTTGAGTCACAACGTAGGCATTGGGCGGAAGTTGGATGTACACTTATGGCTGATGGTTGGACAGATACTAGACATAGGTCATTGATTAATTTCCTTGTTTATTGTCCTAGGGGAATGGTATTTGTAAAATCAGTTGATGCCTCAGATATTGTGAAGAGTACCAGAAACTTGTTTAAATTGTTTGATGAAGTAGTTACATGGGTTGGTCCAAAAAACATAGTTCACATAGTTACTGATAATGCTTCCAATTATGTATTTGCTAGTAAATTGTTGTGTGAAAAGTATAAAACTATTAGTTGGTCTCCTTGTGCAGCACATTGCCTGAATCTTGTGCTGTAGGATATGGGAGACATGCCTCATGTGGAGAGACTCAAAAGCCGTGCAACCAAAGTTACAGTTTTTGTTTATAATCATGTGGCTTTGATTGCTTGGTTGAGGAAGAGACCTGGTTGGACAGATATTGTACGCATGGGAGCAACAAGATTTGCTACTACTTTCCTTTCACTTGGAAGCCTTCATGTGCATAAGCATGACTTGCAAGCCTTAGTGACTAGCAAGTTCTTTGTGAACAATAGATTGGCAAGAGAGTCAAAGGCAAAAGAAGTAGTTTCTATCATTTTGGATAATTCTTTTTGGGATGATATTAATGTTCTTGTCAAGATTTCATCGCCACTTATCCATTTGTTACGGATTGTTGATTCTGATCAAAGGCCTGCAATAGGATATGTGTATGAGGGCATGCATAGAGCACGGTTGGGAATCAAGAAGATCTTCCGAATGAAGAAGCACTTGTACAAGCCATACACCTCAATTATAAAAAACCGTTGGGACAAACATTTGCGTAAAGATCTTCATGCTACTGCATATTGGTTAAATCCCGCTTTTCAATATGATGAGGAGAATTTTTGTCAGAAACCAGCAGTAAATATGGCTGTTTTGGACTACATTGGGACAAAATATGATGGTGACAAAGAAAAGGCAATTAAGGAAACTCAATATTTTCGAGACCGTATTGGGAGCTTTGATAGAGATCTCGCATTGTCAACAAGCACAACCACTCATCCAGGTGAGAAGTAATTAGTTTACTTTAATACTATAAACAAATCTTAGTTTTTTTGTTCATGTTGAAAGTTAGTTTTGTCACTATAGTTAGAAACTTAGAATAACTGAAGTGATTATTCAATTGAAAGTTTGTTTGTTTATGTTGATTAATATTAGATTACGTTGTGTTATGAAAATCAGATGAATGGTGGAAGTTGTGGGGTGCTGATGCTCCAAACTTGCAAAAATTGGCAATTAGAATCCTTAGCCAAACTTCCGCCTCTTCTGGATGTGAGCGTTGTTGGAGTTTATTTGACCAAATACATTTTAAGAGGAGAAATAGGTTGGAGCATCAAAGGCTCAATGATCTTGTGTTTGTTCATCATAACTTGCGATTGAAACATAGGTAACTAAATGTTATATCTTGTCATTATATTAATTTTTAAGAAGTCATTTATATAATGTAATTGTTAGTTACTAATTATGTTCAAATTCCAATAATGAGCATGACATTTTATGATGTAGGCTTTACAACAAAAATTTTAATTTTGACCCCATTGATTATGCAAGTATCGACAAAACTGATTTTTGGGTATATGTGGAAGAGGAAAACCCATATCTTAATTATGAAGAGTTGGAGAATGCAATTTATGAAGAGGGTGCATATCCAGCAGAGCCTTCTTCTAATATTGAAGGTTAGTTTATATGTAAACAATTTGATAACCTATAGTGATTTTTCTTTTATTTTTTTCAAACTTGTGTAAACATTATAATGATTTTTCTTTTTATTTTGTTCAAACTTGTGTGTAGAATCTGTAGATGATAGCAGTGAGGTTGAAGGAATTGAGTTGGGAACATTTGGACAGCCTATTGGCCCTCTTCCTGGATTTTCAGGGAATGATGATGAGCATGCTAACTTTCATGACATTGATGATTTATCATCGTAATAATTCTGTTTGAACTTTGAAGTTCTATTTTGTATTTTAGAGATAATTTCTATATCTTTTTGTAAGACACAGTGTGTAACTTGGAGTTTGAAGTTTTATTGTTGTTTTTTAGAAATAAGTTTTATGTATTTTTGTAAGAAACAATGTGTAGTTGTGTACTGTAACTTGTAGGCTTGTTTATGTATTTTTATTTTGTACTTTTAAGTTTTATGGATTACATTTACTTTTAGGTCTTCTTGTGCTTTTGTAATAGAAGCAGTAATAGATACTTCAAACTAGCTAGGGCTATAGAACAATGCCTCAGAACATCAGCAGCTGCCTATATAATGCAGTGTTCTTTAAATGGTTATATTCTATAGATTCAAGATAATATCAAATCTCTATTCTGTCATAGTAAAGTTTTTATCATCTTGACTTGTTTTTCTTTTTCCCCAATACGTCACATAATCTTTGTCATTCAGTATCATTTTGATTTTGCATGGGCTTATATACTTTTGGACTTGTATCATTGCCTTTTGTTGTGCTACCTACTTCGGTTTCATTTTTATTTTTTTGGGGTCAATTTATTCTTTAATGATCCCTTTTCATGGATATGTTGTTCAGGTTGCAAAAGATAGTGCTGATGTCATTATATTGGATGAAAACTTTATGACTATTTTAGTTAATTTTTCTATTTTTTTATTAATTTAATGTTTTTATATATATTTAAAATAATTATTAAATTAATTATGACGTCATCACGGTTCGACTCCGGTTCGACCTCAGTTCGACCTTAAAAACTTTGAACCTCTCCTTTTTACGATTCAATGAACGGTCCGGGTTTGAAAACCATGAGAACAAGTCCAATTGGGTATTGGGGTAAGGTTCAATTGTAGGTTGGTATAAAGTACTGGGATTCATTTACTTGTAACCGCTTGTTTTGATAATAATAGATTCTCGGGAGTAATAACCTTAAAATCACCCAGTGAGGTTTTTACGGTATAGGTTTTCCCCATTCGTAAACAAATCACCATGTCAATTTAATTTCCGCTGCATACTTAGTTATTCGGTGATTTGTTTTCCTCATTCGTAAATAAGTCATCGTAGTTGCATGCCACAATCCTGGGATGATGCCATTACAAGAATTTATTGCAAATCAATTTTTTTTTAGGAACTACAATTATGGAGAAGCAGGTAAAGATTTGAAGGTGGATTTAAGGATCTAATGGCCATAATTAAGATACCTATTTCCAAGGTGAAATTATCCTTTTACCCTCCATGTGTGGTTAAATGCGGATTGCAAAATGAGGTGTTCACACAAATTATTTTTTATTATTTATTGTGGATATATTTTTAAGGTACATAATATTTTTTTTACAACTAATCATCATATTAGAGCTTTTGCTTTTATGAAAAAAAAAAATTCATGAAACTATAAAGTTCTGGATGTATAGACTATATTTGTTAAAGCACTGGTAGCAATGTCCCTATCTTAAGGTAAGGGAACAAAATAGGTAAGCAAACCCAAAAAAATCAAAATAAAAAAAAACAACCCGCATTATATAACCCATCTCTACCCTATTTGTGATTTTGTTAAAATTGCTCCCCATTTTTAGGGAGCACTATTCATTCTCAATTTTATTTTATTTTATTGATTTTCTAATCTCTCTCTCTCTCTCTCTCTCTCTCTCTCTCTCTCTCGGGGCACCATCACATGGCTTGGCGCTGGTTGGTGGTAGGCGATGCAACGTTGGCTAATGGCAGGTGGTGGCATCTTATTGAATCTCTCTCCACTGATCTCCCCTTTCTCTCCACCAGATCTCTCTTAATGTTGCAGCAACTTGTGGATGGTGGCAGTGACACAAAAGAGTTAGGGAGGGTTTTTTTTGGTAATGGAGGAAGAAATTAGATAGAGAGAAGAAATAAGAGGAAATAATAAATTAAAGAATATAAATAATATTAAAAATGAAATAATTTTTAAAACATGAATTTTGATGTGGGTATTTTGAAAATGGGGTTATCTAAAATAGGAAAAATATGTTCTTATCCTAAAGTATGAAGAACAGTTTTAGGAAGTTTACGCTAATGCTCTTGAGCAAGGTTTTAGAGTGCAGCTACTCAAATTTCTAACATGATTAAGATTTTGAGGCCCAAGATGGTTTAGATTAGCTTGCAGCCTAACACATCATAAGATTAAAACCTTTGTCAACCAAGGTGTGAGCATGTAGTATTGTGATGGAAGACAAACGAAAATACATTGATTTGAATATGTGGTGTGAGAGTTTGAATGTGTGTTGATACTTGATATATATATATATATATATATTTTATGCTTGAATATGAATGTTTGATGATATTCCTTTAGTGGCTACGGTTTTAGCAATTCCATACAAGGAATTTTTTTATTTTGTTTATTTATTTTTTTAATTAAAATATTGACATGGTATGATTTATTGCTAATTAACATTTTTTTTATTGCTATTTAAGTAGCCACATCAGCAGCAAGCATGTCAACTGTGGGGACCATAGCCCCAAGCATGTCCAAGGCTTTGTCCTTGCAAGGAGCCAAGCAGGCAAGGTTTTGTATGACTAGGATGTGAGAGCTAAGGCAGTTTTTTGGACTTGCTCCCTAGTCCCACATCGGCTAGATCACCCTCCCACACATGGCTTATAAGCTCTTGGAGCACACATGTGTGTACCACTACTACACAGTGGTACACACATGTGTGCTCCAAGAGCTTATAAGCCATGTGTGGGAGGGTGATCTAGCCGATGTGGGACTAGGGAGCAAGTCCAAAAAACTGCCTTAGCTCTCACATCCTAGTCATACAAAACCTTGCCTGCTTGGCTCCTTGCAAGGACAAAGCCTTGGACATGCTTGGGGCTATGGTCCCCACATTAACAATGCACACCGTTAGCAACATAGGCAATTTTTGTTAAAATAACAGAGATCAAATTAACTGCTATAAAAATATATGGATAAATTGACAATAACTTCAAAAAGTAAGAACTAAAATAGTGTTTTCGCTAATTGTGAATGCATAATTCACGTGTTTTTGACTTGTATCCTTTACAAGTAAAGAAGAATCTACAAAAGCTAAACATTCTGAAGTGGTAGGACTCGAGGTCATAAAGTAAGTCAAGTCTCTTCTTTCTTTTCTTTTTTTTTTTTTTTTTTTTTCTTTTTTTTTTTTCAGGAAAAAAGGAAGTCAAGTTAGTTAATAAATTAAACATATCTATTTATACATTAAGCATATCTATACTATAAATTTCATGTCATCCCGAATAATTGTTTTTACTCTATCCTCTACGTTGCCATTATCCAATTATTAATATTTATAAATTAATATATGACAAATCCGTAAATGGATGGACCCATTGTAGATAGTATAATCAAATTTACTAAAAAGAAAAAAAAAAAAAAAAAAAAAAAAAAACAATTTGTTTTTTGTTCAAAAGGTAGTGTCTTTATTGATCAGATAAAAGTACCAAAAAGATAAAGAGATTATAATTAGGTTAGTATAATGACTAAAATAAATAAATAATTTATGACTTTCACTATCTTTCCTTTTCCTTCTTTCAGCAGCCAGTACAGTTCTAAGTTTATATGCAGCAACTTCTGATAGCCTCTTAAATACTGAAGTTACAGACCTTTTTCCAGCCATCACCATTAATTGTTTAATTGATTTTACATTAAAAAATGGAGTACAAATGGGTAAGGCTCAGACTCTTCGTGCAACACACCTAGGTTTGAGTCTCGCTACCCGCAGATTTTCGTTGGTGGGTAAACTTAGTGGTGAGGTGTACTCACAAAATGTGAGGTGACTCCCGCACAGAGGGTACAGAACAGGTACCGACTACGGACTCCCTGACCGAGGCCACTAGCTCCTTACCCGGGGGTGTAATATGATCATAAAGACCCCCATTTTTGCTTCTCAAAAAAAAAAAAAAAAATTTGGCTTTTATATTAGTGCTTGTGAATTGTATCGAGTGCTCTACGTTGAATGAGCCATACAACCAGTGGCAGTTTCAGAAATTTTTTTCAAGGTGATCATGAAAAAACTTAAATTAAACAAAATCTAATAAGAAGATAAATTCATATATTAACAACAACCAAAAAAAAACCCAAATACATGAATTCTTGGCATTTTCTTCTATGATTTTTTTTTTTTTTTTTTTAATTTTGAAATCGTTGCATGATAATTTCATTATCAATGCTGTAAGCTACATCTTTTTCAAAATTTTAGTTAAATAAGATTTTTCTTGATTTATTCTTTTTGTTTGTAAGGGCTCAATATATTGTTAAGAGAAACAAAGTCTGAGGACAAAATTTGACTGCAAACTTAGTTGTATAGCTTAAGACTACAACTTTCACTAAACAAATTAATATAACTACATATTTTGAAAATCTAATCATTGAATTGTATGTTCTATGTTCTTAAAACGCATGTCAAATTTCATGTCAATCGGATGTTATTTACTATTTGATCCATAAACTTATTTTTTGCGTATAATTTTAGACTACAAAAATTCAAAATTTAAACATTTGATTGATGACATAAGCTATTGATCTTTGATCTTCTTGAAGTTTTGCAAGCATGAAGGATATAAGAAAAAAAAATGTAATCAAACTATAGATTTGTCAAAATTCGTATATGTAAGGTCACAATTTGGCCCCCAAGCCCAAAGGATAGATGAACTTAGGCTCAAAGGGTCCAATACAATGAATTTGTAGAGAGTGGGTTGGAAAACTGAGCTTTAATGAGTCAGACAACAAGTAAAATGGATCCAGATGACAAGAAAATGAAGATAGACTAGTTTAATCTAAAGAAAATTGTCCTCGGCACAATCCGAGGAGATTAGTTCTTATATATTTCTTCTCAAGTTTGATTACAAGTTCAACTTTTGATTGCTACAATGTTCACTCTTCAATTTCCGATCCTTTTCCTTAGGGTCTTCTTTCTATTTTATATCATCTTCCTTCTTTCCTCTTTACCCTCCACGTGTAGGGTAGATTACTGGTGTTGATCCTTGTCCCATCAGCACCTTCTTGAAGTCTTTGGTAGTAGCTGTAAGGTTGAAAATTACTATTTAGGTATCACCTCCACATTAATGCTGCCAGTTGGTTAGGTTTAGAGCATTCAATGCAGTGGTAGCAGCTTTCTCTTTAGATATTTTAGGACTTCCCTCTATCCTGTGCTTCTGTAATGCTTATTTGTATTAATAGAATCTCCTGCAACACTGCCTTGGATGGTAGACCATCCCTTCAGACCTTGGCTTTGATTAGTCGAGGAGGTATTCATCCTCAAACCGCCCTTATGGACCCTTATGATCAATACTAACCTCTTCACTTTCTAACATGGACTCCTCTGATAATGTTCACCCCTCATCGGACTACTTCATGTCCTCAAATTGGGCCCCCGGCCCAATATATACATAGAAATATATTGTTGGGCCCAACACCCCTACAATAGCCCTTCAAAATTCTCCTTTCTGGCTCCTCAGGAAGAAAATTGGATTTTGATGTCACCACAGTGACCCTGTACCTTGCCATGCATCATCCTGGTTTGCGCAGGTGTCTTTTTAACTGCCCAATGCATGCTCCTGATGCTTTGGCATCCGAGACGCACCTTTATTAAATTCTTGTAGCTCCATGTTCCCCACGTTCTATGGCGCAATGCGGATCCAAAGGCTAAGGATTTTATTGGAACTCGAGCGGGAATTTTCCCGCCTTCACCCTTTCTTTGATATAAATACTACCCAAACACTTCACTCACCTCATTTTAGCACTTACACACTGATCTTGCGCACTTATTCAATCTACTCGTGCCCTCACAAATTCTGAGAACCTGTCCGAGGAGACTTCTTTTCTTTGCGTAAGTCTTTTATAAATCTTTCCATCTACTTTTCTTTTCTTCATGTCTTTTTTCCTCCTCGGCCCTTCTATTTTCTCTTTATCTTCCTAGGTTCCTTTTAGTTCCTTCAATCCTTTCTTAGGAATGGGTAGGTTTGCTTACCTAGTAGACTTCGTGGAGAATATAGAGAGCTTTAAAGCTCAATATAGGATCCTGTCAGGAGTCTCCATCAGGTATTGCAAGGAAGGCGAATGGCATGAGAAGAGGCAAGAGGAAGAAGTGGTAATCTCGATGATTGTCTTTATAGAGGGAGAGATGAGAATCCCTATGGGCACCATTACTAGGAATTACCTTAGGGCTCATAGGTTAGCTCCCACCTAATGCGCCCCAAACATGTTTAGGATTTTAGGGAGTGTAGACGCCCTCAACGGAAAATGGGCTTAGGGCTTACCCACCATGATGTAAATTGGATTTACAACCTCCATCACCTAAAAGGCAGGGGTATTACCTAAAATCTAGGCTCCCCGAGGTTAGGCTCATCCAACACCTCCCTTATTCCAATAAAGGCCTAAACAAGGACTTCTTGATCATATTAGGGGAGTGGCACGATGGCCTTCCCTACTCGACGAGAAAGGGGACACCAAGTGGGGCTCTAGATCTAGGTTAATTATTTCAAAATCACCTCCTTTCTTTTTCTTTGGTTTGTGTTTGTATATGAGTTTTCTTTTGATTCACGCTATTTTTTTCTAACGATGTCTTTTGTATTTCCTAATGGTTTTGCAGATAAGAACACTGTTGTTCCCAACTTCAGTCTTGTCAACCAGCCGAGCTTAGACAAGATACTAAAAGCCAAGGTGTTCGTCCATAGAGATAGTTAGCTTAGAGCGGATCCTCAGCTACACTCCCATCTCCAAAAGCTTCCAAGCACCAAAGTGTGTTATAAAAGCCAAGGACCCATGCTTGCACCAGATAAGCGTTGTCGTTCCAGGTTTTCTCATCACCCATGCTATCCCAGAAGGTATACCTAAAGTACCCTTGCCATCTTAGTACACAACCGAAGAGGCCACCTCTTCTCATCCTGCCATCAAAGAGGAAGAAGAAGAAAAAGAAGAAGAGATAGTACATGTCTCAGACTCAAAGGACGACTACGAGGTTTTCAACCAGCCTCAGTCCCTAGAGATCCCTATTAGTGACCTTGGCCAACTTCCTCCAGCCAAAGCCACTCACCACCAAGAAATTATTAACATACCAGATGCTATAGGGATACAGCGCAAGCCAAGGTCCACTCTTCAAGAGCTACTGGAGTCCCAACCAAGGGGAAACGCGCCTGGGAAGTCAGCCCAGACCAAGCTTCCTACCTCTCCACCCACCCAGCCCCTCTAATCTGATCCCACCGACCACAAATGGAAAAGGGAGCAGAAGGGTAAGGAGGTAGTAGAAGGAGGAAAAATCCACCCCTCTCTGGAGGCTGAGCCCCAAAGAGGGGCCAAACAAGCTAGAGTGGGGCAAACGAGAGCTAACAGGAGGAATGATTCTCAAGTCAAACCTCCATCCTGGACCCCTACCCTAATGCTAGATGGAGCTCCTCTGCCCGCCAACGCCTCCATCAGGGACTTCCAGTAAGGGAAGGCTGGTTACGTGGCCGACATAGTGGAGCAGGCACTGTTGCTTCCTGAGGATATGGCCATTCTAAGGTCCATGAGGAGGCACGAGGTCTTCCTTAGTCTGAAGAGGGACCTTGTGATAGTAAGTCCTTCAATTAGCCTTTCTTTTTTCTTTTCTTTTTTTTTAAATGCTACAATTTTTCTCCCCTTTTCTTCCCTTTACTGTTCCCCCCCCCCCCCCCTTTTTAATCTATGTTTCTTTCCTCGGCAGGCTGTTCAAGCCACATTTTGGGTAGAGGAGATAACAAATTTCTGCCACCGGCAGATGAAAGAAGAAGGAAGGTGCAATACGGACGTGGAGGCCTTCAATGTGGCCGAGAAAAGAATAAATAAGATGAAGAATAAACTGACCGAGGTAGAAAGGGACAAAAAGAGCGCTAAGGCTGCCTTAGACAGTGTTGAGAGGCAGGCTGAAGGCCAACGATTGCTCCTTCGTCAGGTCAAGGATCAGCTGGTCGCCTCCAAAGAACAAATCCTCACCCTAAAGAAGAAACTGGAGAAGGTCGAGAAGGCAAAGGACCTAGCCGAGTAAGAAGGCTATGATGTGGGGGTGGCAGAGATCGATGAGGCCTTCAGGGCTGAGGTCTCGGGGGTATGTAGAAACTACTGCCTTCAGGTGTGGAATGAGGCCCTTAACCAGGCTAGGGTTGAGGCCTCTTCTGCACTTAGGAGAGCAGAGAGTGTTTACTACCCTTTTGCTATCCGTGTATTAGGCTCAGCTAGTTCCAAGTTTGACACCTCCTCTGAGGTGGCAGAACTTAGGAAAGGCAGCCCAGCCAAGGTCCCTCCTTCCTCTAACAGCCCTGTCGAGGAGGCTCAACGGCAGGGGGTTGCTGAAAAAAAAAAAAAAAAAGCTAATGCTAACAAGGGAGTGGCTTCTGATTCCACCAAGCCCCCAACTGTTCCTTAAGATCCACACAAAGAGAAAGAGGTGCCCTCTACAATGGAGATAGTTCTAGCAACTCTCCCATTGCCTACCAAGGGTGATCCCAAAAGCAAAGATTCAGGATCTTCAAAGGCAGCACTCTCTTAACCTACCAAGGGTCCACCAAAAGAGAAAATTGTACTAAAATAGAAGTAGTTTAGAGTAATAGTTTTTTTTTTTTTTTTTTTTTTTTTTTTTACTATTGTTCTTATTTCGAGAAATTGTAATTTAGTTTGATCTTTTGTAAGAAATTTGCCTTTTTCTAAGGCTAAGATCAATGACAATTATGAGCTTTTCCTTCAAATTTGTGATATTGATACTGATCCTAACATAGTTTTTGTTTTATTTAACACTTAACTAACATGGAAATGAGATATATCTCCATTTAGTTATCTGCATAAGTGGCAACACAGTTACTGCACCCCATATGATTGGCAACAGAACAAGTTAAACCTACTAAATCCATGATCTCAGCAAAGTATTAAGTTCTCCACTTATTAGTAAGTCTAAGGAACTGGGGATTATAATCAATTCTTAAACAAATCATAAATATTCTTTCAAATGCTTTAAGTGATGCTCATGTGTGTCCATATGATCATGTCACTACAGCAAAGATCTTTGCCATTCAGCATGGCTAGCTCTGTTTGATACTTAAATAAATAATAGGGAGCATTAACTTACTCAAGACAGGTGGTCCAAGGAACCAAATATAATTTAGGCTATGTTTAATACTTAGAAAAATAGCTTAAAATATCAATTTACCCAAGGTATGTGGTTCGAGGAGCCAGGAATGACCAAGGTTCTGTTTGATATTTAGGAAAATAACTTGAAATATCAATTTACCCAAGGTATATGGCCCAAGGAGTCAAGCATGACCAAGGTTCTGTTTGATAATTAGGAAAATAATAGGAAATATTAATTTACTCAAAACATGTGGTCCGAGGAGTCAAGCATAACTAAGGTTCTGTTTAACACTTAGATAGATGTCAGGAAGTATTAATTTACCCAAAGCGTGTGGTCCGAGGAGCCAGGCATAGCTAAGGTTCTATTTAATACTTAGATAGATAACTTAAAATATCAATTTACCCAAGGTATGTGGTCCGAGGAGCCAGGCATAGCTAAGGTTCTATTTAATACTTAGATAGATAACTTAAAATATCAATTTACCCAAGGTATGTGGTCCGAGGAGCCAGGCATGACCAAGGTTCTGTTTGATACTTAGGAAAATAATAGGAAGTATTAATTTACCTAAAGCATGTAGTCCGAGGATTCAGGCATAGTTAAGGTTCTGTTTAACACTTAGATATATGTCAAGAAGTATTAATTTACCCAAAGCATGTGGTCCGAGGAGCCAGGCATAGATAAGGTTCTGTTTAACACTTAGATAGATGTCAGGAAGTATTAATTTATCCAAAGCATGTGGTCTGAGGAGCTAGACATAGTTAAGGTTTTGTTTAATACTTAGTTAGATAACTTAAAATATCAATTTACTCAAGCTATGTGGTCCGAGGAGTCAGGCATGACCAAGGTTCTGTTTGATACTTACATAATTAAATAGCAAAACGCATGACATATAATGTGATAAACCAAAATATGGTAAAGAAAGCTTTCATTAATAATAATACATTTTCAGGTTATTTACATTCCAACATTTTCATCTAGATCTTCAAGATAATATGCACCTATTCCAGCCACTGATGTGATGCGATATGGCCCTTCCCAGTTAGATCCTAACTTTCCCCAAGCTGGGTTCTTAGCAGTACCCAAAACCTTTCTTAATACCAAGTCTCTAGGCATTAGTGGCCTTGACCTTACATTTGAGTCGTACCCCTGCTTGAGCTTGTATTGATAGTACGCCAGTTGAACCATAGCATTTTCTCTTCGCTCTTTAATTAAATCTAAACTTTTCTCCAATAGCCCATCATTGCTGCTCGGAGTAAAAAAGCTTGTTCTCAGCGTTGAAAATCCTGTCTCCAGAGGAATCACAGCATCGGCCCCATAAGTCATTGAAAATGGCGTTTCCCCAGTGGACCTACGAGGTGTAGTCCGATATGTCCAAAGGACGTGTGGCAACTCTTACACCCATTTTCCCTTTGCGTCATCTAGCCTCTTTTTGAGCCCGCTCACTATGACCTTATTGACAGCCTTGGCTTGTCCATTTTCCTATGGATATGTCGGAGTGGAATATCTATTTGTTATGCCCAGGTCACAGCAATACCTCCTGAAGGCTTTGCTATCAAACTGAAGATCATTATTCGAGATGAGTGTACGAGGGATTCCAAACCAAGTAACAATATTTTTCCAGATAAATCTCTTGGCATTTGTATCCCTGATATTTGCTAGTGGTTCAGCTTCAACCCATTTGGTGAAGTAATCCATGCTAACTAGCAACCATCTTTTATTCCATGTTGCCTTAGGGAAGGGCCCCACAATATCCAAGCCCCATTTAGCAAAAGACCAAGGGCTGGACAGAGGATTAAGGACACCTCTTACTTGGTGAATGTTTGGGGCAAATCTTTGGCATTGGTCACATTTCTTCACATACTCTTGTGCTTCCCTCTACATATTTGGTAACCAATATCCTTGAGTGAGCTCTGTGAGACAAAGATCTGCCTCCTATATGGCTTCCACAAATCCCTTCATGTAACTCTTCTAGGAGTAGTTCAACTGCTTCAGGGTGTATCCATAGCAAATATGGTCCAGAAAAAGAGTGCTTGTACAACTTTTGGTCCTCAGACAACCAAAACCGAAGAGCCTTTCTCCATACCTTGTCGGCCTCGGACTTACCCTCGGGCAAGATGTCTTCCTTAAGGAATAGCATGATGGAGTCCATTCAGCTAGGACCCACCCTAATCTGATGAATATGAACCACGTTTCTCCCCATTTCAGTAGGTTTACACAAGTCTTCCACAAGGATCACCCGAGGTAAACTTTGTACCGAGGAGGTTGCGAGCGTGGTAAGAGAGTCAGCATGTGTATTTCTACTTCTAGGGACTTACGATAAATTAAAAGACTCAAATCTTGATTGTAAATGTCTAACCTGGTTCAAATATTCTTGCATTCTGAGATCTCTAGCTTCTAACTCTCCCCCTACCTGGCCTACAACCAATCTCGAATCTGAAACCATCTCCACTACCTTTCCTCCCATTCTCTGAACCATAGTCATCCCTAGCAATAGAACCTCATACTCGGCCTCATTATTAGTGGCCGAGAAGCCCAACCTTAAAGATTTTTCAATAATGATCTTCTTGGGAGAAATTATAACTAGCCCTACTCTAGATCCCATTTAATTTTCTGCACCATCAATGTGTACTCTCCAGGGTAAAGGCTTTTGCAGCGAGACCATGCGAACTAATTTTCCATCCATGTTCTGTTTCTCAACTTTTTCTTCAAATGGGGTTTCAGCAAACTCGGCCACCAGATCAGCGAGAACCTGACCATTGACAGAGGTGCGAGGCATGTACTTGATATCAAAAACCCCTAGGATCGTACTCCACTTGGCAATCCTCCCTGTGTAATTAGCACTCCGAAGTAGAGATCTAAGCAAGGGTTAGGACAACAACTGTGTGTGATTGGAAGTAGTGGGGGAGCTTACGTGTAGCATGCACCACTGCCAAAATAGCCTTCTCCAATGGTAGGTAACGGATCTCGGCCTCATATAGTGACTTTCTCACATAATAAACTGGCCTCTGTATACCACTATCAACCCGTACAAGCACCAAGCTCACTGCATGGGAAGCCATAACAATTTAAGCAAACAAAACCTCATCCACCTCGGGTCTAGACATAATAGGTGGCTGAGATATGTATTCCTTCAACTGCTGGAAGGCCAAGACACACTCCTTGTTCCATTCAAATCCCTTCCACTTGTTCAACAACTGGAAGAAAGGTCTACACCTATCTGTTGATCGAAAAATGAATCGGTTTAGAGCAGCAGTCATTCCTGTCAACTTCTGGACCTCTTTGAGATTCCAAGGTGGCTGTAAATTGTTAATTGTTTTAATTTGGTCAGGGTTGACTTTAATTTCACGAAGTGTAACCATATACCCCAAGAACTTCCCTGATCCAATACCAAAAGAGCACTTAGAAGCATTAAGTCATAGCTTGTGTCTCCTCAAGATCTCAAAGATATTCCCGAGATTGTTAATATGCTTGGATTCCAACTTCCTCTTAACCACTATGTCGTCTATATAAATCTCAATGTTCTTTCCTAGCTGTGGCTCAAACATCCTGATCATCATCCTCTGATAAGTAGACCCTACATTCTTAAGACCAAAGGCATCACCTTGTAGTGGTAATTCCTAGTAGGGTGACAAAACCTGTCTTCTCCTGATCATCCAAAGCTAAAGGTATATGATGGTACCCTTGAAAGGCATCCAGGAAGCTCATCTGGGGATGGCCTACAGTGGCATCCACAAACTGGTCTATCCGAGGCATGGGAAAAGGGTCATTGGGGCAAGCTTTATTCAAATCTGTGAAGTCCACACACACCTACCACTTCCCATTCTTCTTCTTTACTACCACTATATTGGCCAACCACTCAAGGTAAAAAACTTCCTTAATAGCCCCAGCTTGCTTAAGTTTCATCACCTTATCTTTGACAGCATCAGAATAATCCTTAGATGAGCGCCGAAGTGGTTGTTTTTTGAGGGTGACAGATGGATTGACATTCAAATGATGATAGATGAAGCTCGGATCCACCCCAGGAGCTTCATAAGCACTCCACGAGAACACGTCAATGTTCCTTCTGAGAAACTCTATCAGCTCTTCCTTTTCTTGAAGAGGCAGCTGAGCCCTGACCTGAAAAAACTTCTCCAGATCATCACTTACAACAATTTTCTCTGAGTCCTCACACTTCGCCTCCTCGGCTGTCACATCCACGAGTAACATCGAAGTCCTTGATTGCTACAAAACCCCTATCAGTAGAGGCCGAGGACTCAGCCTCAGGCTGATGCATAATTGTAGCCACCAGGCATTGCCTAGCCATGGATTGACTCCTAACAAGCTCCTCAATCTGGTCCCCCGACGGATATCTCACTTTCAAATGCCGAGTTGAAGAAAGGATCTCTAGGGCATGAAGCCAAGGTCTGGCCACAAAGGCCGTGTAGGGAGAATAAGCATCCACCACAATGAAGTCCCTCCACCACTTCTGAACTCGCTTGCACGGGTAGTCTAATCTGACCCCTTGGAATGACAATTTTCCTATCAAAACTTACCAAAGGTGAATCATAGGCTGTCAAATCATCAGGTTTAAAGTTCAGCCCTTTGTACAAGTTAGGATACATAATCTCTACACCACTACCCTGGTCTACCAACACCCTCTTCATATCATACCCTTCTATCCTAAGTGTGACCACTAAAGCATCATCATGTGGTTGTATGGTTCCAATCTTGTCCTCATTCGAAAAACTTAACGCCAGTCAGATCTCCACTCTAGGCCTTTTCGGCTTAGAATTAAAGTCCTCAGCGGGTAGCTGAGGTACAGACATCACCCTGGAAGGATGAGAACTGGTTCTTCCCGGAGCAGCAAAGATGACATTAATTGTGCCTAAAGGGGGCCTTGAAGAGGCATTTCCCTGAGCCCCCGACTCTGTATGGTCTCCCTACCCATTTGGCCGATACAAAAACTGTTGTAACCTTCCATCTCTGACTAGTTGCTCCAGATGATTCCACAGAGTTCTACAGTCCTCAGTGGTATGCCCCCGTTCATGGTGGTACTGGCAATGAAGACTTTGGTTGTGCCTCATGGGGTCTCCTCCCATCTTGTTTGGCCATTTGAAGTATGGCTCATTCTTGATCTTCTCCAAGACTTGATGTATTGGCTCTCGGAATACCGTGTTAACCACTTGAGGAGCTGTAGACCTAGATTGCCCAGAAAAATCCCTTCGAGGCCTGTTATTATTGTATCTGTTCGACCTAAAATCCCACCTGTCTTGAGGTATAACCTTAGCCTTTCCCTTCCCTTGCTGCTGGTCTTCCTCAACCCGCTTGTATTTGTCAATACGATCCATAAGCCGACGCACACTCCTTACCGGCTTCTTGGTCAAGGACTTTCTCAAATCATGCTCGGTAGGCAAGCCGACCTTAAAAGTCCTTATAGCCATGTCATCATAGTCTCCATCGATCTCATTAAACATCTCCTAGTATCTGTCTGAGTCCGTTTTCAGGGTCTCCCCTTCTCACATAGACATGGACAACAAGGAATTTAAGGGACGAAGAACCCTACTACACGTAATAAAATAAGATCCAAACGCCCAAGTGAGCTCTTTAAAGGAATCAATGCAACCTACACCTAGGCCATCAAACCACCTCATCGCCACAGGCCCCAAGTTAGATGAGTATACTTTACACATTAAGGCCTCATTCTTGGAGTGCATAGCCATTCTCTGGTTGAAGTGGCTTACATGCTCCACAGGGTTTGTTCGACCATTATACATGGTGAATGTGGGTTGAGTGAACCGCCGAGGAAGTCTCCCCTTAATTCTGCACGTACAGGTGATCTGGAAATTTGGTTGAGCGCTTTGCTCATCGCATCATTTCCCAAGCCTTTGGAAGATGAGTTCCTGTCTTTGCGGTCATGGTGGTAGTCCTCATCATACGAGAAAGACTCACTAGGAGGAGTCCTTGATCTGGGTCTATAACTACCATCTTCCTCATCGTTAGAAGAGAAGTTAGAATTGGAGGGAGTTCACCTTCGCCGTTCGTGGCGCAACTTCCTTTTCAAATGATCAATCTCCAGCTGCATGTTCCTAGCATTTTCCTGATAAGGGGTGTGACTCCCAGCTCGAGATTGACTTCTACTCGTATGGGCGGTATGTATACTTCCTTCCCGGTCCCTTCTTCGTTTAAGATAAAGGAAATGATCTTGACGTCGAGACCCCATAGATTGCTACGGGTGTGGACCTGAACCCACCATATTTGAACGTTAAACTCACAACAACACTAGAATTTCCCACAGATGGCACCAATTGTAGGGCCACAATTTGGCTCCCAAGCCCAAAGGATAGATGAACTTAGGCCCAAAAAACCCAATACAATAAATTTGTAGAGAGTGGGTTGGAAAAGTGGACTTTAATGAGTCAAACAATAAGTAAAATGGATCCAAATGATAAGAAAATGAAGATAGATTAGTTTAATCTAAAGAAAATTGTTCTCAGCACAATCCAAGGAGATCAGTTCTTATATATTTCTTCTCAAGTTTGATTACAAGTTCAACTTTTGGTTGCTACAGTGTTCACTTTTCAATTTCTGATCCTTTTCCTCAAGGTCTTCTTTCTGTTTTATATCATCTTCCTTCTTTCCTCTTTACCCTCCACGTGTAGGGTAGATTACTGGTGTTGATCTTTGTCCTATCAGCACCTTCGTAAAGTCTCTGGTAGTAGCTATAATGTTGAAAATTACTGTTCAGGTATCGTCTCCACATTAATACGACCAGTTGGTTAGGTGCAAAGCATTCAATGCGGTGTTAGCAGCTTTTTCTTTAGATATTTTAGGACTTCCCTCTATCTTGTGCTTCTGTGATGCTTATCCATATCAATAAAATCTCTTGCAATGCTGCCTTGGATGGTTGACCATCCCTTTGGACCTCAGCTTTGATTAGCCGAGGAGGTATTCATCCTCGGACCGCCCTTATGGACCCTTATGATCAATACTAACCTCTTCACTTTCTAACACGAAGTCACCTGATAATGTTCACCCCTCCTCGGACTACTTCATGTCCTCGGATTGGGCCCCCAGCCCAATATATACATAGATATTTATTACTGGGCCCAACACCCTTATAGTATCCATTAAAAAAATATATCGAGTGTCTACAATCAAGTTAAGCTCAATATAATTAAACTTTGTCCAAAGTTTAATTATATTTAGCGTTAAAAAATTTAGGGTGGTCACACATTTTTTTTAATAGTAAAAAAATTATAAAATTTTTAAATTTTATATATAATAATGATTTTTTTTTTCAGGTCACGGTGGTCCTAGGACCACCCTAGCTTTAACATGGAGCCACCAGTGCATACAAAATTGGAGGTTCGCTTTTGAAGCCTTGTCCTTTGTGCAACACGAATCGAAAGCTAGGGCCAGCTTCACCGAGAACCCAGTCGTGCTATGAGTCATCCCAAGGTGTTGAATTAGTGGTATAGGGTGGTTGAGATGTATACAATAGGCCTATTATGCGAGACCCAAAACAACCAGCAATAGGAACAAACCTAGGAAGTTGCTGTCAAGGTATATATGTATACCTTGACAGAGTTTATGTTTTGTGAACTTCAATTTGAGCTTTTGTGTTGTTGGTTTGGTTGAATTTATATGTATTTTATGGACTTCTTTTCCTTTTGTCTTTTATGTTATATGTGAGGATTCCAATTTTTTAGGGGGGTTTAAGTAAACTTGAGGAACATTATTAAATGTTATGATATGTGTATTTACGGTGGATCTTACTATTTCACCATGAATTTAATTTATGCAATCTATCATGAATATGTGAAAAAACTCCACCATGTCACTGTATTTTTAGAGCATTTAATAATTATTCATCTGTGTGTGTGATGTATTTGAACGGTTTTAGACCCCTTAACCCAACCAGATTAACCTAGTTACTTAGCCAAGTGATTAACTTAGTCAAATTATTCAAATCTAGGTTAACAAATCAAACATTCATATCAAATAAATAAAGCAGCGGAAAAGTAAATAACACAATGATATGATGACCCAGGAAACCACACGGTAAAAATCCAGGGAGGATTTGACCTAGCTATCCTCAAGGTAAACTTAAATCCACTATCTGAAAGAATCGAATTTCATACAAAAGGACTTACAAGCTCCCCGCTTGACTTCCTAATGCTACCCACCAGTAGAACTTACTGACACGACCACGTGCAAGCTCCGAATCCACGGACTCCTTCTTTCTTAGATTCTCCAACAAGATACAAGCACCCACACTTGTGTTTCTTTAAGCTCCAATAGCAGCAACTGAGTTGATCATCAAAGTGTTGAAATAATCTCTACCTTGAAAACCCTAAGTTTATGTGAAGGAAAGCTCCTCAATGATCTCACAAGAGATTCACACAAACAGCAAAGTATAAGCAACAATACACTCACAGCAACTCTAAAAAATGTGGCTAGGGTTTTGCCTTATCTACCTAGGGCAAAAACATAAAACCCTAAACATTTAATGAGGTAGGGCTGAGTTGGAAAATTCTGCAGAAAAACATTCTGGCCAACTTTTGATCGATCGAGTCTAACTTTCGATCGATCGAGCCAGGCCGAAATGCACCAATGCATCTGCAACCTCTCGATTCCAACTTTACATTAATTACACAACTTTGAGCAAGCCTAAACAAGACTAAACATATTGTTTTCATCATGGTTTGCCAACATTACTAGACATGGAAAAACGGGCGGGTCGGGTCGGGTCAGGTCAATCGGGTTGCGGGTCAAACGGGTCACGGGTAAAAAACGGGTCATTTTAAGCGGGTCAAAATCCGATTCGGGTCAATCGGGTTGCAGGTCGGGTCAGGTCGGGTCGGGTTGACCCGTATTTTTCACATGATTTTTTTTTTTTTTTTTTTATAAAGAAAACAACATGTATCTGTCATTTGGAAAGTTATGCAACAAATTACTTGATGTAAGATGCATTATTTTGAATTCACCACTTATATCAAGAATGAACTTCGTTAAACTTATTAATACTTATTCAACAATTTTAAAATTATACAAATCCTAACATTACTATCTAAAACAAAATAACACAAAGATAAGTAAAACAAATACACAAGTTTTATTTCTACACAATATCAACATTCCAAATATAAAACAAAATTACAAATGACTTATTGGATAACTCATTTGATAAAGAATAAAAATATATAAGAAATTTACAATCTTGAAAATTAATTTTATAATCTATTATCAGTTGTGGTTGACACTCTATTTCAATTTGAGATATACTTTAAAATTTGATTGCTTACTTATTTATACATGGTCTCTTTTATGAATATCATATTATTGTTAAGCAACACACACTCTAGGAAATATTATAATTTATTTTGAAAAGCCGTTTATTTTGGACATAAATTATTAAAAAATAGGTCTAAGTATTCATAATTTATGCTAATTTGATACTTTAGCTTCACTTTTTTAACACTTGTGAATATTTCTCACATGTCTACAATTTTAAATCTATGTTTTTAACTCTACTGTAACCAAATTATCTTGGCATGTACTTTGCTATTTGATATCTAAAAATATTTACTCATTACAGAATGTTCAACCATTTATCTTTCAATTAATTTGCATATAGTTATGTAAATGTATCAATTGTTTCCTTAAAGTTCACAATAAACAATTAAACCAATATTGTCTTAGTTTTACTATTTTTTTACAAAAAAAAAAAAAAAAAAAAAAAAAAAAAAAAAAAAAAAAAAAGTTTTTAAAAAAATGGTTCGGGTTCGGGTTCGGGTCGCGGGTCGGGTCGGGTTGACCCGCAAAAAACACGGGTCGGGTCACGGGTCAACCCATTTTTGCTTCGGGTCAAAAAAATTGGGTTCGGGTCGGGTATTTTTCGGGTCGGGTCGGGTCGGGTCAGAAAATTCTGACCCATTTTGCCATGTCTAAACATTACACATTAGAGTTCTAAATACAACAAATCTTAAGTCTTTAGAACCTAACAAACTCCCCCTTTAGCAATCCGTGACAAAACACAAATTAAAAGCTCAAAGTTTACAAATAAAAGCTATTTACAAAAATAATGCTCATAAACACAAAAATTCAATCCTAACTACTATCTATCAGTTGCAAGTGTAGACAGCAGCTCAATTGAATCAACTTGTATATTCCTAAAACACTCAACAAATGCATAAACACATGTGTGACAAAAAACAGTAAATCAACAGATATGTAACCTAACTTTCCTTTTGAGTTAGATACAACAAAAAAACATTCTTGCAGAAATTCACACAACACATACTAAAGACATATATCAATGAATAAGCTCATAAATATAAATCAATAAGCAGTGAATCACAAGAAACAAGAATCACATATATCAAAATAAAAGTATCTCCCCCTAACATGAATAGCCCCAAAAATGATATACACAGTGAAGCACCTAGATACAATAAAATAAAAAATAAAAATAAAAACTCCACAAGCTCCTCAAAACAAAAAAATCTCCCCCTAACTACAAAACTCCTCTACAAGTGTCAAAACTCTACTCCCCCTTTTTGTGACAGAATGCCAAAGGACAATCACAAGCCATCATCAAAAAGAGGTGGTGAGCGTGAGCGAAGATGCGCCAAGTCGGCTCGCAAAGCACGAATCTCGCCAAGTAAGTCCACCAAAATCTGACCATGAGCCGCCTTAACGGTCATGACAGTCTCCAAGGTACGACGAACATTGAAGTCATCCGAAGGAGGTGGAGGAACATCAGCAACAGCAGTACCAACAGGATCATCAACATCCTCACCAACAGGACCTGTAAAAGAAGAGGAAGGAGGTGCAGTACCAGAAGGCTCAGACCTAGGGTGTTTAGAGCCAACTCGAAGATAAGCAGCCCTCTGTCTAAGAAAAGACGCACCTATGGGAGCAATAACATGAACGAGCTCAAAGGAAGGGAAATCATCTAGACCAAGATAGAGCAAAATCCTATGAATAAAGATAGGATGGACAAAATCATGAGATGAAGATGAAGTCCTATAGACTTCATTCAAAGAACGAAGAAACAAATGAGGAAAACTGATAGGAGCATCAGTCACAAGAGCATACAAAAAGACACACCACTATAGAGGAATGGTGTGAAGATGAGAAATGGGCCAAAAAGAATGACAAGCTATCCTAAAAAAGAGATAATGTAACTCAAATAGCTTAGCAATGGTGATCCTAAGATCAGAACCCCATTGGATAGAAGACCCAGTGATGTAAGACATGACATCACTCAACAGAGGAGACTCATCATAAGGGTAGACAGGGTATTGGACCAAGGGTACCCCTAGAGCATCAGCCACTACAGTAGGAGTAATGGTGTACTCTACGTCTCATATCCAACTCTTTACCAAAGTGTTGGAATCATAGACGCGGACAGAGATGTTCGAAAAGAACTCTCTAATCAAGGTAGCAGGTGGAGGAGGATCAGAAATATCCACCAAGGGTAACCAACCCCGACGCTCAAAATTTTCCCTAATGGTAGGATCAAGCTCATCTAAAACGACAGCACGCTCAGACCAAATCTTTCTCCTAAGGTTCAGCTTATCATAAATCTCTTGGTGTTTCTCACTCGGAAACTTCTCACAATCAAAAGAATGTGGGGAAGGAGTAGGTGAGGGAATAGACCTACGAGCTCTAGTTTTCCTAGGCATGATGCTAAGGAAAGGATAGAGACACAGAGAAAGAACCAATAGAATCAAAACAAAACAAAAAAAACAAAAACAAAACCTAAGGGCAGACTGCAAGTTAGCACAAAAACAAATATAGAACAAAAGTCTATATGATGCATGAACAATTTTAATGACATGATGCATGTTCTAATGTAGTAAACAAAGTTCAAATTAAGTTCAATTTCACAAAATTGGCTTGAGCATAGAGTTTCTACCAAAAACCCCAAAAATTTGAAAAACCACTTGAATGTTTTGAAACAAATTGGAATTGATCATCACACAGGGTTGAAAACATATTAGAATGACCAATTTCATCAAAACAACAAGCCAATTTTATCAATTTAACCCAATTGAACAAAATCTCCAAATCAGGTCAATCTCAAACCCTAGAATTTACAATTTTTCACAAATCTCAAAATTGATCAAATTCACCAACAAAGATCAGGTTAATAACATCATAGGAACAAAATCCATTGATCAATTTCATAAAAAATGGATTGAATCATCAAAAACCCCAAAATGCATAGGTTTGAAATCCCCAAATAAAAATGCATGAAAATGCATGAAATGTGAAAATAAAAGCAAAAAGACAGGTAAAATGGACATACCGGCTCAAGGAGAGAGAAACCTTGCAAAAAATTTGGAAGAAAACCACAAAAAATTCATTATGGAGCCTTGCCGAGTCGGAGAGAGAGAAAAAAGTTTGAAAAGTTTTGAAAAAATCAGATCTGAGTTTTAAAAAACTTGATTCACTATATTCGATTGATCGAAAGTTACATTCGATCGATCGAATCAATCCGAGATTTCTAAAAGAATTTTAATTAATTTTCGATCGATTGAAAAACAGATTGGATCGATCGAAACAGGCAGCAGCTCACAACATTTTGAGAAAAATCACAGTTTTGAAAAACACAAACCACATTTTTGGCACAACTCCTCAAAGCATTAAAATTGATGAACAAAATGCATGAGTATGAGATGGAATGCTTTTTCAAAAACCTAAGTTTCAATCCCAGTTTCTCTAAAGAAAATTTCAGCCATTCTCCCTTTAAATTCTCAAGCAAAAAAATGTTTTGCATAATACTCTAGGAATTTTCAAACTTGGTTGGTCAGACCAAAAACACACACAATAACATGTACAGTGTTTAGCAAAGAGAACTTGTGTAGTGTGTGCAACTAGCAAAAACTTGAGATACATGTGAGGTGATATGTGAATAGCAATCAACCACAAAGTCTACAAAATTCATCACATAGAATTTAAAAGAGACTATCACCTAAAGAGTTACATCATATAACTCCCACATCTCCTAGATCAAAAGCTTGCAATCAAGTAAGTTTCTTGAATTTTGCCTCATAATATACACACCAATTTTAGTTTAAGTGATTTGGCATCAAGCCTAATAGTACACACAAATTTTAAGCATTAAGCATTTAAACTAAGGCTTCACCTTATGTTCTTTTTGTGTATGTGCTACACTTTCTCAAGCACAAAATCTTAAGATATGCACTAGGTGTTCATGATTGGCTAGTGAACAGTGGTGAGATGATTATTTATGCCTTTCTCAAAAGGATCAAGTTCGACAGTCAAATAACATGTGGCTTCAAGATTAAGACAAAGTGATAAACACTATAAACATCTTTCCCACACAACATGCACTACAAAACTTCAACTAGTCAAGTGCAATAAATAAGCTCATCAAAGCTAAACAGGGTACAGGGACATGTTCTGTGTAAATAAATTGACCAACCTTGTTTTCAAAAACCAAGAAAAATAGTGCGAAACACAATTTGCTTTCCCTTTTTTTTTTTTTTTTTTTATATAAATTTAAAAGAGAAAAACACAAATAAATCCTAGAATGAAATGCATGAATGTTATGCAATGCAAGTCCTAGAACAAAAACACAAAAACCAAAGAACAATGGTCACAAAAGAAAGAGCAATGAAGCACAAGGATCATGTCAGAAAGACTCAATTAGATCGAGTCTTTTGCATCCAAAACCTATTATATGCACCACGAGCATTGGAGTTCCTATTCACGTTCGAGTGATTTCCAACTCCAGGATTGGAATAAAGGTTTAAAGCCTTCACCAATTCACCAATGAGTGCCATAAGATCTTGTGCTTGAGGCACAGGCACTTTTGGTTTGTTTACTCTCTTTGTAGCTTGAAGCTTGTAACAGTTAGGACGAATGTGTCCAGACTTTCCACAAAAATGGCAAATCCAAGCAGGTTTACCATGCATCTTGTCCTTAGAAAAGGTAGACTCCTTAGGTTTAGACTCTTTCAGATCAACCCTAATCTTCCTAGATGGTGAAACTTCTATGGGTTTGACAACCTCACTCACAGGGGGTTTGACAGTTTCACTCACAACCTCACTCACAGAAGGTTCAGAAGAAGATGAAGGAACAAAGTTTGTGGAAGTAGGAGCAGACACAGTGATGCTTTCAATAAAACCTAATCTAGATTTGTCAGAAGGAGTCTTTTGAACACTCAGCATTTGATCAAGTTTAGAACTAACAGATCTAGCAACAGATAAATCATGTTCCAAAGTTTTAACTTTATCAAGCAATAGCATATTTTTCAAATTTCACATTGTTCGAAAGATCATTAGCATCAAACAATTTAACAAGTATATTCTTCTTTTCAAGCTCAAGAGATTCAATTTTCTTCAAGCCAAGTTCAACATTTGTAGCATTTTTTGCAGCAACTTTGCAAAGTTTATTATAGGCCTCTTGAAGATCTGCATCCTCAGAGAGTTCCCCATCAGAAGGGTTCTCTTCAACAGATACGCTTTCATTTACTACAGCAGTAGCAGTGAAAGCAATGAAGTTTCCATCCTCGTCACATCCAGACTCATCATCAGAAACCTCATTATCACTACGGGTTACAGCCATAGATTTACCCTTAGACCTCAAGTAAGTAGGACATTCAGACTTAACATGACCATACCCTTGACAACCAAAACACTGAGCACCCAAAGAATTATTTGAAGATTGACCAACTTTTTCTCTAGGTTTTTCAAAGTTATTAACCTTAGTGGGATCATTCTTCCTAAAATTTCTAGGTTCAGCAGTATTTGTACCTCTTGCCTTTCTGTTGTTATTCCTAAGAAAGTTTCTAAAGTTCTTGGCAAGGTACGCAATATCTGTAGCAGAGAGTTCATCATCAAATCCACTAACCTCAACATCATCAACTGACTTAAGAGCCATTGATTTGGATTTGTTGACTTTGGGTTAGTCTAGCTCATAGGACTGAAGAGATCCTACAAGCTCATCAACAGGGATGGAGTCCACATCCTTACTTTCAGTAATGGCAGTCACCTTGGGCCTAAAGTCCTCAGTCAAGGATCTAAGAATCTTCCTAACAATTTTAGGTTGATCATAGACTTCACTCAGATTAAAAGCAGAATTAACAATATCATTCAGCTTAGCATAGAATTTATCAAAAGATTCATCATCAGACATTCTATTGCTTTCAAATCTAGAAGTTAATTGCTGCAATTTATTAATCTTAACTGCCTTTGGGCCTTCATGCACAGTCTGGAGGATTTTCCAAGCAATATGAGCAGCCTCAACATTTGAGATTCTCTTAAATTCCTCCATAGAAACAGCATTAAAGATGGCATTCATAGCTTTGCTATTGAACCCAGCTGCTTCTTTTTGAGAAGTTTGCCACTCACTCACAGGAGTAGTAGGCTTCTCCCATCCAAACTCAACGGAATTCCAAACCCTCTCATCAATAGATTTCAGGAATGCTTTCATCCTTACTTTCCAATAAGCATAGTTATTCCCATCAAAATGAGGAGGAATAACCAGAAAGTGTCCGTGTTCCATGACAACAAGGGTCAAGGATCAGCTCAGAGATCAAAAGATCTACAACAATAGAGCAACCTACTCTGATACCACTTGAACGGTTTTAGACCCCTTAACCTAACTAGATTAACCTAGTTACTTAGCCAAGTGATTAACTTAATCAAATTATTCAAATCTAGGTTAACAAATCAAACAATCGTATCAAATAAATAAAGCAGCGGAAAAGTAAATAACACAATGATATAATGACCCAGGAAACCACACGGTAAAAACCTTGGGAGGATTTGACTTAGCTATCCTCAAGGTAAACTTGAATCCACTATCTGAAAGAATCGAATTTCATACAAAAGGACTTACAAGCTCCCCGCTTGACTTCCTAATGCTACCCACCAGTAGAACTTACTGACACGACCAAGTGCAAACTCTGAATCCACGGACTCCTTCTTTCTTGGATTCTCCAACAAGATACAAGCACCCATGCTTGGGTTTCTTTAAGCTTCAATGGCAGCAACTGAGTTGATCATCAAAGTGTTGAAATAATCTCTACTTTGAAAACCCTAAGTTTATGTGAAGGAAAGCTCCTCAATGATCTCACAAGAGATTCACACAAACAGTAAAGTATGAGCAATAATACACTTACAGCAACTCTAAAAATCGTGGCTAGGGTTTTGCCTTATATACCTAGGGCAAAAACATAAAACCCTAAACGTTTAATGAGGTAGGGCTGAGTTGGAAAATTCTGCAAAAAAACATTCTGGCCGACTTTCGATCGATCGAATCTAACTTTCGATCGATCGAGTCAGGCCAAAATGCACCAATGCATCTACAGCCTCTCGATTCCAACTTTACATTAATTACACAACTTTGAGCAAGTCTAAACAAGACTAAACACATTGTTCTGATCATGGTTTGCCAACATTACACATTTGAGTTCTAAATACAACAAATCCTAAGTCTTTAGAACCTAAGAGTATTTAAAGACTTAATTTTATTATATTGTAGGCCAAAAAATGTTATGGTTAACAAATGCCCTGGCACATGTTAAGAATCAATAAACGCTATGAGCTCCAACATGTTTTGTAAAGGAAAAAAAATTGTTAATGAAAGAGTTCCCCCCCCCCCCCCTTTATTTATAAATACCTATGTGTGCTACTGACTTAAAGTCCATTTAGGAACAGCTTATTTAGCTGAAATTGAAAACTTTTTACTGAAAGTACTGTAAATAAAGCTAAAAAGTAACGGAAATAGTACAGTGAGTCCCATGAATAGTATCAAAAAGTACAATGAGACTCATGAATAGTAGTAAAAATAACTGAAATAGTAAAAAAAAAAAAAAAACTAATTTTTTAAGCCAATACCGAACACAACCTTATTGTGTGGTCTTCCCTTTTTACTTTTTTTTTTTCCTACTAACTGTTCAATTTTGTCTTATTAGTTTTCCTTACTTGTGCTTGTGTCGCTTGTCCATATTTACATGTTTTTATTTCACTTTGTTACTTTTTTTTTTTTTTTGGATTTTAAAACTAACACAGGAAACCTTATTGCTTATGATTTTTTTAATAATTAATGGATTTGATTAATTTAATTGATAATATTATTTTTTATATAAATTTTAAAAATTATTTTCTATATATATATATATATATATATATTATAAAAATTAGTTCTTATGTAGTAGGGACATAATAGTAATTTTCGACACAAATTTTTTTTTTTTTTTTCATTCTATTATTTTTCTTTTCAACCAAAAAAAGGAAATTTATATTTGTTTTCCATTTTCTAACATTTTCACCCTTTATACCAAACACACATTGTGAAAAATTAACATTTTTTTTATACCCTCTTACTTTTTCATCCTTGTAACTAAATAAAGTCTATAGTTAGAGGATCAAATTTGTAATTTAACCTTAAAAAATAAAATTAACACAAGTCATTGTTTAAAACTTTAGGGCCATGTTGGGATGAGATTTATGATTCAAATCTTCATATACTTTTTGTAGGGGTGATAGGCCCAGTAGTATATATCTATGTATATATTAGGCTGAGGGCCCAATCTGAGGACAGTAAGTAGTCTGAGGATGGGTACACACTGTCATAAAGATCCGTGTTAGTGAGTGAAGAGGTGAGGTGTGATCATGATTGTCCAAGAGGGCGGTCCGAGGAGGAATGCTTCCTCGGTTGAGCAAAGCCAAGGTCAGAAGGTACGGTCCGCCATCAAGAGCAACATTCCGGACTATTCCACTGATGAGGATAAGTATCAGGGAGGAGCAAGACAAAAGGAGGCTATGAAATATCTAAGGAAAAGCTGCTACCACCGTATTGAATGCTCTGCAGCTAACTCTTTGACCGCATTAATAAGGAAGTGATACCTGAACAGTAGTTTTCAGCCTTACAGCTACCCTCCAAAGACTTCAGGAATGTGCTGATGTGACAAGGATCAACACCAACAATCTAATCTACTCGTGGAGGGCAGAGATGAAAGGATGAAGATAGTATAAAATAGAAGGAAGGCTCTGAGAGGAAGGGATCGGAGAATTGAGAAAGAAACATTGTAGCAATAAGAACTGTACTTGTAATCAACTTCAAGATATATATATATAAGAATTGATCTCCTCAGACTGTACCGATGACAATTTTTTATAGATAAAACCAGTCTACTTTTACTTTATTGTCATTTGGATCCACTATAATTGCTACCCAACTCATTGGAACCTAGTTTTCTAACTAGAACCTAGTTTTCCAACCCACTCTCTACAAATTCATTGTATTGGGCTTTTTGGGCCTAGATCCTTTTACCTTTTGGGCTTAGGACTTAAATTGCGTCCTTACAATTGGTGCCATCTGTGGGGAATTGCTTGTGTTATAGTGAGTGTAACGGTCAATTATGGTAAGTTCAAGTCCTAACCGAGAGGAGTCTATGGGGTCCTAATGTCAAGATCATTTCCTCAATCTTGAGCGGAGAAGGGACCACTCTCAAAGTGGGAGTCATGTCTCTTATAAGGAAAATGCTAGAGCCATGCAGCTGGAGATTAATCGCTTAAAGAGAAAGTTGCGCCGCGAGCGGCGAAGGTGAACTCCCTCTAACTTTGACGTTTCTTCTGGTGATGAGGAGGATGGTAACTACAGACCAAGGTCAAGAACTCCCCCTAGTGAATCTTTCTCGTGTGATGAGGATTACCACCGTGAATGTAGGAACAAGAGCCCGTCTCGCAAAGGCCTAGGAAACGGCACTATGAGCAACGCGTTGAACCAAATTTCTAGGTCGCCTTTCACACGTAAAATTGAAGAAGGAAAACTTCCTCGGCATTTTACTCAGCTAACGTTCACCATATACAATAGTCAAACAGACTCTGTGGAGCATGTAAGTTACTTCAACCAAAGAATGGCTGTCCAGTCTAGGAATGAGGCCTTGATGTGCAAGGTGTTCCCATCCAGTCTGGGGCTTATGGCAATGAGATGGTTTGATGATCTGGGAGTAGGTTCTATAGATTCCTTTAAGGAACTTACCCGGGCATGGGTCTTGCTTTATTACATGTAGTAGGGTTCCTCGGCCCTTAAATTCCTTGTTGTCTATGACTATGTAAGAAGGGGAGACCTTGAAAACGTACTCGGACAAATACTGAGAGATGTTCAATGAGATAAATGGTGACTTTAACAATGTGGCCATAAGGATTTTCAAGGTTGGCCAACCTATCGAACATGGTTTGAGGAAGTCTTTGACTGGGAAACCTGCTACCAGTGTACACTAGCTCATGGACCGAATTGATAAGTATAAGTAGGTTGAAGAAGACCAACAACAAGGGAAGGGGAATGCTAAGGTTATCCCTCAAGAGATGAGGGATTTCAGGTCGGACCGATACAACAATAACCGGCCCTAGAGAGACTTTGCTAGGCAATTGGGGTCTACTAATACTCAAGTGGTTAACACGGTGTTCCGAAAACCAGTACACCAAGTTTTGGAGAAAATCAAGAACGAGTCATTCTTTAAATGGCCGAATAAGATGGGAGGCGACTCTATGAAGCACAATCAAAGCCTTCATTGCCAATACCACCAGGACCGAGGGCACACCACAGAGGATTGTAGAACTTTGTGGAATCACCTGGACCAGCTAGTCCGAGAAGGGAGGTTAAAGCAGTTTTTGTATCATCCCAGTGGGCAAGGGGGCCAGGCAGGATTGGAACCTCGAAGGGATGCTTCTTCAAGAGCCCCTTTGTGCACAATTAATGTCATCCTCGCTGCTCTAGGGAGGAATGGTTCTCATCCATCCAAGGTGATGTATGTGGCCCGGCCACCTGCCGAGGACACTAGCCAAGAGCTAGGATAGAGATCCGACCAGCGTTGAGCTTCTCAGATGAGGTTAAGGTTGGAACCATACAGCCACATGATGACTCCCTGGTGGTCACCCTTAGGATAGGGGGTATGATGTGAAAAGGGTGTTAATAGATCAGGGTAGCGGATAGAGATTATATATCCTAATCTGTACAAAGGGCTAAACTTGAAGCCGGAGGATTTGACAGGTATGATTCGCCTCTGTTGGGCTTTGATGGGAAGGTTGTTGTTCCTAAGGGTCAGGTTAGACTACCATTGCAGGCAGACTCAAAGGTAGTGGAGGTGGATTTCATTGTGGTGAATGCTTATTCTCCCTACACAACCATTGTAGCACGACCTTGGCTTCATACCTTAAGGGCTATTTCTTCCACCCTCCGCTTGAAAGTGAAATATCTATCCGGAGATCAGATTGAGGAGCTGGTTGGGAGCCAGTTTATGGCTAGGCAGTGCTTGGTGGCCGTAATTATGCATCAGCCTGAAACCAGGTCCTCGACCTCTATTAATAGGGGTTTATAGCAATCAAGGACTCCGATGTTACCCGTGGATGGGATAGCCGAGGGGGCAAAGTGTGAGGATTTAGAGAAGATTGTTATAGATAATGATTCGGAAAAGTTTTTTCAAGTTGAAGCTCAACTGCCTCCCCATTAGAAGGAAGAGCTGATAGAATTTCTTAGAAGGAATGTTGACGTGTTCGCATGGAGTGCTTACGAAGCTCCTAGGGTGGATTCGAACTTCATCTGTCATCATTTGAATGTCAATCCATCTGTCACTCCCAAAACAGCCACCTTAGCGCTCATCTAAAGACCATTCTAATGTTGTCAAAGAAGAGGTGGTAAAACTTAAGCAGGCTAGGGCTATTAAAAAGATGTTTTGCCCTGAATAGCAGGCCAATACTGTAGTGGTGAAGAAGAAAAATAGGAAGTGGCGAGTGTGTGTGGACTTCACAGATTTGAATAAGGCCTATCCAAAAGACCTTTTTCCTTATGCCTCGGATAGACCAGCTAATGGATGCAACTATAGGCCATCCTCAGATGAGCTTTTTAGATGCATTCCAGGGATACCATCAAATACCATTAGCTTTGGGTGATCAGGAGAAGACATCTTTTGTTACTCTTACTGGAAATTACCACTACAAGGTGATGCTTTTTGATTTGAAGAATGCAGGGTTTACTTATCAGAGGATGATGACTAGGATGTTTAAGCCACAATTGTGCAAGAATATTGAGGTTTATATAGATGATATGGTGGTGAAGAGTAAGGTTGTGTCCAAGCATGTGGGAGACCTAGGGGATATTTTCGAAATACTGAGGAAACACAAATTGCTCCTTAATGCTTCTAGGTGCTCTTTTGGTGTGGGATCAGGCAAATTTCTAGGCTATATGGTCACTCATCGTTTAATTGAGGTCAACCCTGATCAGGTTAAGGCAATTAACAGTCTGCAACCACTTCAAAATCCTAAAGAGGTCCAAAAGTTGACAAGAATGACTACTGCCTTTAACTGGTTTATCACCTGGTCAGCGTACAGATGCATACCCTTCTTCTAGTTGTTGAATAAGTGGAAGGGATTTAAGTGGACCAAGGAGTGTGCCTTGGCCTTTCAACAGCTTAAGGAATACCTTTCTCAGCCACCTGTCATATCCATACCCGAGGTGGACGAGGTCTTGTTTGCTTACATTATTGTGGCTTCCCTTGCTGTAAGCTTGGTGCTGATCCGAATTGACAATGGTGAGTAGAGGCCAATTTATTATGTAAGCAAGTCATTACATGAAGAAGAAATTCGTTATCTACCATTAGAGAAGGCCATTTTGGCAGTAGTATATGCTACACGTAAACTCCCTCACTACTTCCAATCCCACACAATTGTTGTTTTAACCTAATTTCCACTTTCATCACTACTTCGGAATGCTTATTTCACAGGAAGGATTGCCAAGTGGGGTACGATCCTAGGGGCTTTTGATATCAAGTATATGCCTCGCACCTCTATCAAGGGTTAGGTCCTCATAAATTTGGTGGCCGATTTCGCTGAATCCCCATTAGAAGAAGAGGTAGAGAAGCAGGACCTGGATGGAAAATTAGTTGGCATGGTCTCCTTGTAGGAACCTTTATCCTGGAGGGTGTATGTTGATGGTGTAGTGAATCAGAGAGGATCTGGAGTGGGGTTACTGTTAATATCTCCTAAGAAGATCACTATTAAGAAATCCTTAAGACTAGCCTTCTTGGCCACAAACAATGAGGCTGAATATGAGGCTCTGTTTGTGGGGATGGCCATGATTCAAAAAATGGGAGGAAGGGCAGTGGAGATATTCTCAGATTCAAGATTGGTCGTAGGCTAGGTGAAGGGGAAGTTAGAGGCCAGGGATGGTAGAATGCAAGAATATTTGAATCGGGTTAGGCACTTGTAGTGAAGTCTTTGTCTCACAGAGCTCTCACTCAGGGATAGGTGGCCGAACATGCAGAAGGAAGCACAAGAGTATATAAAGAAGTGTGACAAATGCCAAAGATTTGCACCAAACATTCACCAACCAGGAGAAGTCCTTAATCCTCTGTCCTGCCCTTGGCCATTTGCTCAATGGGGCATGGATATTATAGGACCTTTCCCTAAGGCAACAGGTGTAACGACCCAAGGAAAAGCGCTAGCCACATCTGCGTTATACCTCAAAAGGACTAGTCACAATTGAGGCTCCTTGTAGTTGTTAATAAAGCCCAGTTCAACCCAATAAATACCTTATGTGGGACTCATCACACAGTCAATCAATCAAAGTGGGGCATCACAATCTCCCACACTTAAATCCCTAACGTCCTCGTTAGGGCCCAGTTTGTGGGGTAGTGTCTCTGAGCCCACATGGGATTACCGGGCCGAGTTTGATACCATATGTAACGACCCAAGGAAAAGCGCTAGCCACATCTGCGTTATACCTCAAAAAGACTAGTCATAATTTAGGCTCCTTGGAGTTGTTAATAAAGCCCAGTTCAACCCAGTAAATACCCAATGTGGGACTCATTACACAGTAAGCAATGCCCCAATTTAATTGATTGACTGTGTGATGAGTCCCACATAGGGTATTTACTGGATTGAACTGGGCTTTATTAACAACTACAAGGAGCCTCAATTGTGACTAGTCCGTTTGAGGTATAACGCATATGTGGCTAGCGCTTTTCCTTGAGTCGTTACAGCAAGAAATAAGAGATGGTTGCTGGTTGGCACGGATTACTTTACCAAGTAGGTTGAAACTGAACCATTGACAAATATCAGGGACGTGAATGCCAAGAAATTAGTTTGAAAAAATATTGTCACTTGGTTTGGGATCCTCCATACCCTCATCACAGACAATGATCTTTAGTTTGATGGCAAAGCCTTCAAGAGGTACTGTTGTGACCTAGAAATTACGAATAGGTATTCCACCCCGACTTATCCACAAGGGAATGGAAAGGCTGAGGCTGTCAATAAGGTCATAGTGAATGGACTTAAGAAGAGATTGGATGATGCGAAGGGAAAATGGGTGGAAGAACTGTCACACATCCTTTCGACATATCGGACCACACCTCATAAGTCAACAGGGGAGATAACATTTTCAATGACTTATGGAGTCGAGGCTGTTATTCCTTTGGAGACTGGATTCCCAACACTAAGAATGAGTTATTTCACTCCAAGCAACAATGATGGGCTGTTAGGGAAGAGTTTAGACTTAATTAAAGAGAAAAGAAAAAATGCCATGGTCCAATTAGCGTATTATCAACACAAGCTCAAGCAAGGGTATGATGTCAAGGTGAAGCTAAGGCCATTAACGCTTGCAGACATGGTATTAAGAAAGGTTTTAGGTACTGCAAAGAACCCAATATAGGGAAAGTTAGGGCCCAATTGGGAAGGGTCATGTCGCATTATCTCGGTGGCTGGAATAAGTGCATATTATCTTGAAGATCTAGATGAAAAAGTTTTATCACGCCCTTGAAATGTAAACAACCTGAGAAAGTATTATTATTAATGAAAGTTTTCCCTGTCCTATTTTCGTTTATTACATTATGTGTTATACTCCCTATTATTTATTTGAATATTAAACAGAACTTTGGTCATACCTGGCTCCTCGGACCATATACCTTAAGTAAATTAATAATTTCAATAATTTTTCTAAGTGTTAAATAGAACCTTACTCATGTCTAGCTCCTCGAACCACATGCTTTGGGTAAATTAATACTTTAAGACATCGTTCTAAGTGTTAAACAGAACCTTAGTCATGTCTGGCTCCTCGGACCACATGCTTTGAGTAAATTAATACTTTATGACATCTTTCTAAGTGTTAAACAGAACTTTAGTCATGCTTGGCTCCTCGGACCACATGTTTTGGGTAAATTAATATTTTATGACATCTTTCTAAGTGTTAAACATAGCCTTACTCATGCCTGACTCCTTGGACCACATGCTTTGGGTATATTAATACTTTATGACATCTTTCTAAGTGTTAAATGGAACCTTAGTCATGCCTAGCTCCTTGGACCACATGCCTTGTATAAGTTAATATTTTATGACATCTTTCTAAGTGTTAAACAGAACCTTAGTCATGCTTGGCTCCTCGGACCACATGCTTTGAGTAAATTAATACTCCCTGACATCTTTCTAAGTATTAAATAGAACCTTAGTCATGCCTGGCTCCTCAAACCACATGCTTGGGTAAATTAATACTTTATGACATCTTTCTAAGTGTTAAACAGAACCTTAGTCATGCCTGGCTCCTTGGACCACATGCCTTGTGTAAGTTAATACTTTATGACATCTTTCTAAGTGTTAAATAGAACTTTAGTCATGCTTGGCTCCTCGGACCACATGCTTTAGGTAAATTAATACTCCCTGACATCTTTCTAAGTGTTAAATAGAACCTTAGTCATGCTTGGCTCCTCGAACCATATGCTTGGGTAAATTAATACTTTATGACGTCTTTCTAAGTGTTAAACAGAATCTTAGTCATGCTTGGCTCCTTAGACCACATGCCTTGTATAAGTTAATACTTTATGACATCTTTCTAAGTGTTAAACAGAATCTTAGTCATACTTGGCTCCTCGGACCACATGCTTTGGATAAATTAATACTCCCTGACATCTTTCTAAGTGTTAAATAGAACCTTAGTCATGCCTGGCACCTCAAACCATATGCTTGGGTAAATTAATACTTTATGACATCTTTCTAAGTGTTAAACAGAACCTTAGTCATGCCTGGCTCCTTGGACCACATGCCTTGTGTAAGTTAATACTTTATGACATCTTTCTAAGTGTTAAACAGAACCTTAGTCATGCTTGGCTCCTCGGACCACATGCTTTGGGTAAATTAATACTCCCTAACATCTTTCTAAGTGTTAAATAGAACCTTAGTCATGTCTGGCTCTTCGAACCACATGTTTGGGTAAATTAATACTTTATGACATCTTTCTAAATGTTAAACAGAACCTTAGTCATGTCTGACTTCTCGGACCACATGTTTTTGGTCAATTAATACTTTATGACATCTTTCTAAGTGTTAAACGGAACCTTAGTCATGCTTGGCTTCTCATACGACATGCTTTGAGTAAATTAATACTCCCTAACATCTAGCTAAGTATTAAACAGAACCTTAGTCATGCCTGGCTCCTCGGACTACATGCTTTGGGTATACTAATACTTTATAACATCTTTCTAAGTATTAAACAGAATCTTAGTCATGCCTAGCTCCTTGGACCACATGCTTTGTGTAAGTTAATACTTTATGACATCTTTCTAAGTGTTAAATAGAACCTTAGTCATGCTTGGCTTCTCGAACCACGTGTTTTGGGTAAATTAATACTCCCTGACATCTTTCTAAGTGTTAAATAGAACCTTAGTCATGCCTGTTTCCTTGAACCACATGCTTTGGGTAAATTAATATTTTATGACATCTTTCTAAGTGTTAAACAGAACCTTAGTCATGTCTAACTCCTCGGACTACATGTTTTGGGTAAATTAATACTTTATGACATCTTTCTAAGTGTTAAACGGAACCTTGGTCATGCTTGACTCCTCGGACAATATACTTTGGGTAAATTAATACTCCTTAACATCTTGCTAAGTTTTAAACAGAATCTTAGTCATGCTTGGCTCCTCGGACCACATGCTTTGGGTAAATTAATACTTTATGACATTTTTCTAAATGTTAGGCAAAACCTCAGTCATGTCTGGCTCCTCGGACTACATGCTTTGGCAAAACTAATACTTTCTATTATTTGTTTAAATATCAAATAGAACTAGCCGTGTTGAATGGCAAAGACCCTTATGGAAATAACTCGAGTAAATGAACATTTATGAGCACCACTCAAATCATTGGTAGGTATATCAACTATATCTATTATCTATCGGAGAGTTAATTGTCCGTCTAGTTCTTTATACTTACTGATAAATGAGGAATTAAGTGGAGTTAGACATATATGGATACTTTATCATTGTGTATGTTTTTGGAGTAAATGATATACTATGTCTAGATTTCAAACACATTATCATTTACACAGATAGCTAAATGAAATTGTATCTCATTTTCATTTTGGTTAAGTGCTAAATCAGATAGAAACCATGTCAAGACTTGCATGAACATCACAAGAATAAAGGAAACGTTCATAATTTTCATTAATTTAAGCCATAGTAAAAGGTAGATTAGTTACAAAAGAGGAACTTGACTACAAACTTTGAAAATGAGAACAATTGTTAAAAACAAAAAAAAAAGAAAACTACTCTAAACTACTTCTTTTTTATTACAATTTTATCCTTTGGTGGGGCCTTGGTGGACTGGGAGATTGTTGTCTCCGAGGATCCTTGGTTTTTACCCTTGAGGTCACCTCTAGCAGGCACTGTAAAATTTGTAAGAACAATCTCCATCTTGAGTGGTACCTCCTTATCTTCGGGGGGATCCTGGGGAGCAGCTGGGGGCTTGGTGGCATCAGGGGCCACTTCCTTGATCGTATCAGCCTCTTTTTTCAGTAACCCCAAGCTGTTCGGCCTCTTTTGAAGGGCTGCCAGAAGATAGGGGACCTTTTTCGGGCTATCCTTCTTAAGCTCTGCCACCTCAGAAGGGGTATCTGCCTTGGAGCTAGTGAAGGCTAGTGCACGGATGGCATGAGGGTAGTATACATTCTCTGCCCTCCTAAGTGTAGAAGAGGCCTCAACCTTAGCTTGGTTAAGGGCCTCATTCCACATTTAGAGGTAGTAGTTTCTACATACCTCCAACTCCTCAGCTTTGAGGGCCTCCTCAGTCTCTGTCACCCCTATGTCATAGCCATCCTACTCAGCCTGGTTTTTGGCCTTCTCAGCCTCCTCTAACTTCTTCTTTAAGGCTGCAACTTGCTTCTTGGCAACGGCTAGTTGGTCTTCGGTCTGGCGAAGTTGCCTCCATTGACCCTCAACCTACCTTTCAACCCCTTCCAAGGCAGTTTCAACACTCTTCTTATCCCGGTCTGCCTCGGCCAGCTTGTTTTTCAACTCTTGCACCCTTTTTTCGGCTACATTGAAGGCGTCTACAGCCGTAATGCGCCTTCCTTCTTCCTCCTTCGTCATTCGGTGCAAGCTGTTCACCATCTCCTCGGCCCTAAATGTGACTTGGATGGCCTAAGTAGGGAAAGAGATATAGTTAAAAAAATAAAAAAAAATAAAAAAAATAAAAAAATCTAACTAACTAAGACTAAAATACTTACCATGGCAAGGTTCCTCTTCAGGCCGAGGAACACCTCATGCTTCCTCATGGACCTGAGGTCAGCCATGTCATTAGTTAGCAACAGGGGCTGCTCCATAGCGTGGGCCACATACCTAGCCTTACCCTATTAGAAATCTCAGATGGAGGCATCACTGGGGAGTGGAGCTCCATCCAGCACCAGAGGTGGGGCCTAAGCTGGGACGGCGGCTTGTAGGTCGCCCCTCCTCTCCTCATCTGCGTGATTCTGGCCTATTTAGCCCCTCTTTGGGGCTCAACCTCTTGGGAAGGGTAGCTTTTCCCTGTGTCCACCACCTCTTTGCCCTTTTGCTTCCTCTTCCTCTTATAGTGACAAGATCGGATCAGAAGGATTGGATGGGTGGAAGGGTGGGAAGCTTGGTCTGGTCTGCTTTCCCAGACGCATTTCCCCCGGATTGGGACTCTAATAGCTCTTGGAAGGTCGACTTGGGTTTACGATGTATGCCCATAGCTTCTAGGATGGAAGAGTCTTATTGGGCGTTACTTACTGGCGTAAGAGGAGGGTGGCCGAGGTCACTAGTTGAGGTGTCAGGGGACAAGGATTGGTTAAAGACCCCGAAATCATCTTCCAAGTCAGAAACTTCAACGATCTCCTCCTCTTCCTTAATTGTAGGCTGGGGTGAGGTTGCCTCTTCCTTGGCAACTCGTTAGGATGGCAGTGCTATCTTTGGTATGCCTTATGGGATAGGGTTAAAGGTGAGAAAACCCGGAACGGCAACGCTTATCTAGTGTAAGCGCGGGTCCCTTGCTTTTATAATGCACTTCAATGCTTGGAAACTTGTGGAGAACGGGCTGTATCCGAGGATCAAATGGGCTGCTCGTAATTGACCGTCTGTATGAACGAACACCTCGGCTTGGAGTATCTTGTTAAGGCTTGGCTGGTTGACAAGGCTGAAGTTCAAAATGGCAGCGTGATGATCTACAAAACCATTAAGAAAAACAATCAGAAAAGGGAACGACACAAATCAAAGGAAAAATCAATTATTAACACACACGGAGAAAAATAAGTGCAGAGTGTGTGAAAGTGAAAATAGCGTGACTTCGAAGTAGTGAACCTATACCTAAAAACCCCACCTAGTTTCCCCTCTCTCGACGGGTAAGGGAAGCCGTCGTGCCACTCCCCTGAAACTATCAGGAAATCCTTGTTCATGTCTTTGTTGGAGTCAGGGAGGCATGAAATGAGTCTAACCTCAAGATACCTAGTTTTGAGGTAGTATCCTTGTCCCTTTAGGTGGTGGAGGTTATAGACCCAGTTGACGTCGTGGTGGGTAAGGTTTAGGCCCATTTTCTCATTTAGGGCATCTACACTACCTAAAATCCTAAATATGTTTGGGGCATATTGGGTAGGGGCTAATCTGTGTGCCCTAAGGTAATCTCTAGTGACTGTGCCCATCGGGATTCTCATCCCTCCCTCTAAGAAGGCAATCATTGGGATTACCACTTCTCCTTCTTGCCTATCGGTGTGCTAGTCCCCTTCCTTATAATACCTAATAGAGACTCCTGGCGGGATCCTATATTGAGCTTTAAAGCTCTTTATACCCTCCTCGGAGTCTACCAAATAGGCGAATCTACCCATTCCTAAGAAAGGATTGAAGGTACTAAGAAGGTAAAGGGGAAAATGAAAAAGTCGAGGAGAAAAGGGCACGGAGAAAAGAAAAGTAGAAGGAAAAGTAAAGGGAAAGGTTTATAAAGACTTACGTGGAGAAGAAAACTCTCTTCGGACTGGTTCTTGGTATTTGTGAGGGCACGAATGAGTTGAATAAGTGCGCAAGGGAAGTGAATGAGTGCAAAAGTGGAGTGAATGGAGCGTTTGAGGGGTATTTATATGGGAGAGACAGAGATGAGCAGGAAAATTCCTGCCCCGAGTTCCAATGGAATCCTTAGCTGTTGGATCTCTATCGCACCGTAGAACGTGGAGAGCATGGAGCTGCGGAAATTTAATGAAGGCATGTCTCAGATGCCGAAGCGTCAGGAGTATGCATTGGGCAATTAAAAAGGTACCTGCACAAGTAGAGATGATGCATAATAAGAGTAGGGCAATTATATTGATATCGAAATCCTTCTATCTTCTCGAAGAGCCAGAGAGGAGAATTTTGAGGGGCTATTATAGGGGTGATACGCCCAGTAGTATATATCTATGTATATATTAGGTCAGAGGCCCAATCCAAGGACAGTAAGTAGTCTGAGGACAGGTACATACTGTCATAAGGATCTGTGTTAGTGAGTGAAGAGGTGAGGTGTGATCATGTTTGTCCAAGAGGGCGGTCCGAGGAGGAATGCTTCCTCGGCTGAGCAAAGCCAAGGTCAGAAGGTATGGTCTGCCATTAAGAGCAACGTTTCGGACTATTCCACCTATGAGGATAAGTATCAAGAAGGAACAGGACATAAGGGGGCTATGAAATATCTAAGGAAAAGTTACTACCACCGCATTAAATGCTCTGCAGCTAACTTTCTAGCCGCATTAATGAGGAAGAGATACATGAACAGTAGTTTTCAACCTTACAGCTACCCCTCAAAGACTTCAGGTTGGTGCTGATGTGACAAGGATTAACACCAACAATCTAATCTACATATGGAGGGCAGGGATGAAAGGAGGAAGATAGTATGAAATAGAAGGAAACACTGTAACAATAAGAACTATACTTGTAATCAACTTAAAGATATACATACAAAAACTAATCTCCTCGGACTGTGCTGATGACGATTTTTTTTAGATAAAACTAGTCTACTTTTACTTTATTGTCATTTGGATCCACTGTAATTGCTACCCAACTCATTAGAACCTAGTTTTCCAACTCACTCTCTACAAATTCATTGTATTGGACTCTTTGGACCTAGATCATTTTACCTTTTGGGCTTAGGACTCAAATTGCGTCCTTACACTTTTAAAGTCCTATATTTTTTAAGTAAATGAATGAAAAATTGGCCTGTAAATGAGTCTATTCATATGGCGGTTTAGAATTTTCTTTTCTTAAAAAAAAAAAAAAAGTTGGAACTAAATTAATTTGAAGAACTATGCATGGATGACCTAAGAGCTTGTAATTGTATATGAGCAATGGTCAATAATCCTTCACTCACTTATTGTCTATGCAAAGTAAAAGTGGGTGATCTTTTTCAGTTGAAAATAAAGTGGCCACCAAGGAACAATTAGAAGGGGGTTTATGCTATAACAAGGAAAAGAATTCCAACTCAAATTTCTGTGATGAGCACTACAAAAAGGCTTATCCATGCGCTTTTGGAGTTGCATATTCTGGTCAAGTTGCTTTACCTATCTATTGGTATCTACCTTTTCAATTATACTAACAATAATTGTACATACTTTATATCTTTGTATTTGAATTATTTTATTAACTTTGGTCATTGAATTTTATCCTAAACTTCGCTGAAAGTTTTATGTTTAACAATTAAAAGAACATCATAATGAGATAATTTTCTAGCACAATTCAAATATTAGTACCTCAGTGATGCAATCTTCAAAGAAAATCTAGGTAAATGTTTCTTGCAAAAACATGTGCAACTTACTTTTTGATAAAACTAATTAACAATTACTTTTTGATAAAACTAAGTAAAAGATTTTGTTAATTAAATGATGCAAACATTTTAATTTACACCCTAAGATGTGTATATGCCTTTTTCCTTCCATTAGAAAGAATTTATTGCAAATCAATTGATAGTTGCATGCCACAATTCAAATGATTTAGTTTTCTTTTTTTAGGAACTACAATTATGGAGAAGCACTTAAAGATTTGAAGGTAGATTTGTTGAACCATCCAGAATACATTGAGCAAAATTCCACATTAGCCTTTCAGGTTGCAATTTGGAGGTGGATGATGCCAATTAAGAAGCATTAGCCTTCAGCACATGATGTGTTTATTGGTTACTGGACACCTACTAAGAATGACACTTTGGCCAAGAGAGTTTCTGGTTTTGGAGTTACCATGAATGTGCTCTATAGGGATCTTGTTTGCGGTCAAGGTGATAATGAGTCTGAAAAATTTCATCTCCCATTACCTATATTACCTTGATATTATGGGTGTCGATCAAGAAGAAGCAAGATCTCCTGAGGTACTTACCTGTGCTGAGCAGGTTGCTTTCAACCCATCCTTTTCCTCAAATCCTTAAGCTTTGATTGGTGTTGAGGAATTGTTCATCCTTTGTTGAACTCATCCTTTTTGTTTTGGTAATGCCTTAGTAAGATTCTAAGAACTTGTCGAGGAACAAAAAGGATATGTTTAAACATGGAGGTGGAGTTAAGAGTTTGATGAACTGTCTGTGTGTATTTATTGGTTTGTGACTGCCCTTTTTTCTAGAATAATTGTATGACTCTTGAGATTTTTATTTATTTATTTATTTTTAAGTATTTACAGTATACTCACGGTTTCGCCTAAAATTATTTTGTCTATCAGTAATTTAAAAAGTGTCATTTTATTCACCTAATGTAAGCTCCATTTACTTTCTTAGGGTCCGTTTGGTTCCCGTAAAATATTTTCCGAAAAATACCTATTTTTCGGAAATGCTATTTTCCGGAAAAGGAAAATATTTTCAAGTGTTTTGTTGTATTATGAAAATTGTTGTGGAAAATATTTTTATGTGTTTGGTTCTATTAGGAAAATGCTATTTTCCTACAATTTTTTCACATTTTCTCAGCATCCAAACAAATTTTATTACAAAAATTTCAACATCACAGCCAATTCAACAACAAATTCCGGCAACAACAACAACAAATTCCGGCAACAACAACAACAACAACAACAACACTGAGTCGTCGACGAGATTGAGGAAGAGAGAGCGATGGGTCGCCGTTTGGATCTGGGTCAACGACGAGATCTGGGTCAAAGGTCTGGGTCGTCAAAGGTCTGGGTCGAAGGCGATGGTTCGAAGGTCGAAGGTCGAAGGCGATGGGTCATCGGTCGAAGGTCTGGGTCGACGATCTGGGTCTGGGTCGAAGGCTCTGGGCTCTGGGATCGTGGGTCGCCGGCTCTGGTTCGAAGATCGGTGGGTCGTGGGTCGATGGCTCTGGGCTCTGGGTCCGTGGGTCGACGGCGAGTGGCGGTGGGTCGCCGGATCTGGGCTCTGGGTTCGTGGGTCGCCGGCTCTCTCTTCTTCCTCGCGCTCTCTCTCTCTCTCTCTCTCTCTCTCTCTCTCTCTCTCTCTCTCTCTCTCTCTCTCTTTTTCCAGAAGTGAATTGAATCGAGTTCGTGGGCTCTCTCTTTCTTTCTCTCTCTCTCTCTCTCTCTCTCTCTCTCTTCGTGCTCTGTTTCTCTCAATTTTCCGGAAAATAGGATTTGAAGTGAAAATGGGAGGGGAAGTGATTTTCAGCTTTGACCATTGGTCAACTAAAATTAATTTCCGGAAAATTGATTTTCCGTGCGCAACCAAACACCCGTAATTACTGAAAAGCATTTCCGAAAATGCTTTTCACCCAAAACAAACGCAGCCTCACATCATTCATTTCTCCGTTAAAAACATGTTTTTGACGAAATCAAACATTACATGAAAAAATAAAATAAAATTAAGGTTTAAAAATTTTACAAAAACGTATGAACATCACAAATGAAGACAACAAATCAATAATGGACTCAATCAAAACAAAGTGGAGCAACTTCAAAATGTCCTACGGAGCTTCAAAAAAAAAAAAAAAGACACACACGAACTCCGGAGCTCCTTCGCTCAGATCTCTAAGGGGCCATGGAGGAACTTATCTTTGATCTCCAATTCCACAAAGTCAAGGTCCTCACAACCATACCCAAGGCCCATGGTATAAATTTCACACCCTCGAAATCGTGTGTCATCTCTTTCAGCTCTCTCATGTTGACTTTTAGGGTTTTAAGTTTGGGTTTCTTCAATTTTGAAATGAAGATAATGTATTTTGATATGGGTTTGTTCTGAACATAAACACAAAAAATCAAACCTAAATCAATCATCTCCTCTCCTCTCTCTGTCGTCCCTCTTAATCGTCCACCCACAACTATCGCAACCACAATTCGAACCCACAACCACCGCATCCCACAACCCACCACTCTGTCACTTCACACATATCTTGAACATGAACCCAGATAATAAAATCCAAATCAATCACCCTCACTTGGATCGGGTTTTCTTCAGGCGATAGGGATTTGGTGATTTTGATTGGGGGTTTGAAAAATATTGGGTTTGGGTATGGTTGTTTGTGGATTTGTGGGTATTTTCTGGTTTGATTTTTTGGGGTTTTTGAGGGTTTGAATTTGTGTACTGTTGCAGGTGGGTTCTGGCTTTTGGATTTGGTTTCAAGAGGGATTCAAATGCAAGTGGCTTTTGGGTTTGTGTAGATGGTGTGTGCTCTGTGTAAAATTGAATTGGGTAGAGAAGCCTACCATTGTATAAGGAAGAAGAAGGGAGCAAAGTAAATCATTTTTGGTGTGTATTATGTTGGAGTCAGTTTAAGCCTGGTTTTGTCTTGTTTGTTTTTGTTTTTATGTTTAGTGCTAAGGTCTAGCTCCTGCACCTACATTGTGGTGTTGATATCTAGGGTTCTAATTTTGTTTATGGGTCTGTTGTATATGTTGTAATAGTCATGATGTTGTAAACTCTGTTACGCTTTGATTTCAATAAATTCCTTAAGATTACAGTTTAGAAAATTCACCTATTTGGGTTCTTTTCTTAGTTGCTGGATATATTTTCATTATTAGTTTGTTACCCTTTATCAATTTGGTTCAGTTTAGAGAGGCTGTGGAGGAAGTAAATGAAATGGGATTCAATCCTTCCAAGATGAAGTTTGCTTGCAGTACATGTTGGGGTTTATGCCTTAAAATTGAATTCCAATTTATTGGCATGTTATAAATAATTAAGTTGTTTAATTATATGAGACTATTTATGAACTAATGGGACATTATCATAGTTCTTGAGATTCATTGTATGTGGTTTATATGTGGTTTATGTGATTTAGTCACAGAAGATATAAATCACAAGTTCCTTATAAACTCAAAGTATAGTTCGTAGTCGGTGATGAAATTGGGCGTTTCATCTGCAAAGACTATAACACATCAATTAAGATGGTTTGTCTTGATCATGGAAGTGTAAACTTCTAATTGATGTGTTGATGTGTCTTAAAAGTTAAGACATATTGAACTGGATCGCTGTGAGATTAATTATTCAATCAACAACTGTCTCCTGAATAATTAATCTCACAACTTCTAATTTCATAGACTTTCAATCCTGAGAGGATAGTGAATCTGATCATAAAACGTAGGTTACTTTGATATATCAAGAGTGAGATCTAACATTAACGGTCAAAATCTCAGTATATTGGATAACCGCACGTAGTGTTGATGGAACACATATTCTCAAGATGAAATCCATAATTTCTTTTTATAAAAACACAAAATATCCTCTTGATATAAGTTTAATGAGAACTGGTTATTCAGGGCGTCCACTTTAGTAAAGAGTTACTAAAGATTATATTTATTGAAATCAGATTTCAATAAATGTGAATAACTAAAAGATTAAACCGGGTACTCAAGAATAAAATAATTGTTTACAAAGTGACAGTTCTTTATGACTTTGTTCACTATGGATATTTCATAGAGGGTTCAAATGATATCATTAGAGTATTGGAATATAATTTATTAATAAGGCCTAGAGTGTAATTATATTTATATAGTGGTATTAAATATAATTAATGGTAACTTTGGACTTGTCAAAAGTTGATAGAAAAGTCCAAGGCCCACTGGAGTTAGAGTCTTATTTGTTCCCTTTAGTCCCATCTCAAACCACAAACTAAAACCCAATTGGGTAGTCCCAAAATGCTAACTCAATTAGATAATTAGTTTTTATTTAATAAGAGTTATTAATAAAGTAACTACTATGGTAGTTAGAATATACGTATGATGAAAAGAAAAGAAAACAGTCTTTCTCCACAAGGAGAAGAAGAAGAAGAATTTTTCTTTGAGAATCAATGTACATAAAGACTGATTGAAAGACCACACTTCTTGGGCATCATGTGGAATTGAGATGAAGATTAAAGGTATTCTCAAGTCTTGGTTTTGAATTTCACTGCATCAAGGTATGCTTTTTATTCTTTGTTCTAAAATTCAAGGTTACATGTTATCTTTTTTGAATGAAGTAGATCCGTGATTGTTGTTTCTACTGTGTGTTTTGTATGAGATGCAAAACTAGATTTTCCAACAGTGCATGTGTTGCAGGCTATGAGCAAATTGATATTGGGTTTGTGGTTGAGATAGCAAAAGTGTAAATGCAAAATTGCATAAAGTTTTTTTTTACCAATAACACTTTTTGATCTTGTTATCTTTCTATTTTTTTATGTTTTTCTGATTATGAGAGGAGAGAGATATAAAATGGGAACACAAATACATATTTATCTCTGTTTTTAACAGAGGTGGGTTATAGAAGACAAATAGAGCTTACTTTAGGTGGGTAAAGTGACAATTTTTAAATCATAGGTGGGCAAATTGATTTTCGGTCAAACCACAGGTAGATTTACTGTAATTACCCCAATATCTTGTTATTGGATTTGAAGATTCTCAGATGCCAGGATTAGCTCCATAAAATTTAAGGCTTATGGTAGTAACTTTAGTGAGATTTTTTTTTTTTTTCTTATATCTGATAATTCAAGAATATATAACTTTTTATATTATAATTTTATTAATTTAAAATCTAGTTTTCTCTCATTTTGAAAAGAAAAATTAATAGTATAGTCTTTTATTCAAATTTTGTTAACATCTCATTTTCAATTGATAATATAATTAATATGCAGTATGACAGTAACTTTTTGTAAAAAAAAAAAAAAAAAATAGTTTTTTTTTTTTAAATGCCAAATTTAGGGCAATTTTGAATTTCTCACTAAAGTTTCAAATTTTGGATTTGCACTCCTAAGTTCTTAACGTTACATTGTGTTTGGATTTAAACCCTACAACTAATGACCATTGATGAGGTGACTATCGAGTGTAACCTTAACTTAGAACAACATAGTTTTGACTTTTAATGCATTAATAAAAGGCGTAAACCACATTTTCAGGATATTCCCACTTTGGTCCCTAGATTTTATTTTTACCACTTTTAGTCCCTATTTAGAAAAACATCATCCATTTTAGTTCTTTCCACCAATGTCGTAATGGCAAAGTCCTAGGTGACAGATGGAATTATTAAAATAATAATAATAAATTTTATTTTGGCATTAAAAATGCCATGTCAACATCTAAATTAAAAAAAATTATTTATTAATTTTAACTAAATAAAAAAAATTTAAAAACCAAAAATCACATGAATTGAGATTTAAGTATGTCTTGAACAAGAACAACAAGAACATAAACTCAGATCTAACGCATAAACACACTCTCTTTTGCTTCTAGGTCTTTCTCTTTCATTTATACTCCACACCACCACCCTATCATAACTTACTTAAGTTAACCTCAAAATCAAAACCCTCCATTTTCTTTTTTCTTTAAAAAAAAAAAAAAAAACCACATCAACCAAAAAAGCCCCAAACTTAAAAAAGCTCTCTCTCTCTCTCTCTCTCTCTCTCTCTCTCTCTCTCTCTCTCTCTCTTCCAATTTGGACTCACATGTTTTCAGTTCCTTTCACTCTTTTTCTCTTTTTGTGTAAATCGGACACATCTAAGCAAAAAAGTGTCCTTCTCACAAAATTTTCCAAACCTCAAGGGGGTTTGAAGAAACTTGCAATCACCACTCCAATCTCTCTCTCGGTGCGAGAGATCGCCACGTGGATCAAAGCCTTCAAGCAATGCGTCACCGTGTACTTTCCCGACGAGAAAACCCTAGCCGATCAGGTCTTCTCAGCCGAGTTTCCTTCCCTCTTCACTAGCCTCTTCAGCAACCTCACCTACGGGATTCTCATCCAGCTTCTCAAATCGTCGAGGGCATCGCCATGACCAAACGCTCCGCCGAGAAACTATTCAAGTTCCTCGACTCTTCAGCAACCTCACGTGTGCGTGTACTTGCTCTCTTCCTCCATCTCTACTCTCTACTTTTCTTAGACTCACCCACTCAATCTCCCTTCTTCGATTTGTGATGGTGTGAGGGTTTGGGTTGTTTGATGGTTAATATATCTGAGCTATGGTCGAAATTGGTTTTAGGGTTTGGTTGTAATGGATCTAGGTTCAGTAGTGGTGGATCTAGGGAAGAAGAACAAAAAAGGAATGGAGATTTTGGGTGTGGCCTGTTATGGGTCTTTGATGATTTTGTTGTGTTTGAGAAAATGGGGGCTTTGGGATTTATGAATTTGTATTTAAGCTAAATTTTTTGGGTTTTTGTGTGTGTGTGTGTGTGTGTGTGTGTTTGTTTGTTTCCTAAGAAAATATAGGTTTATGGATTTGTTGGAGATTGGTTTGTTTACTAGGTTTATGGGTTTGATTTGCTGGAGAATTCGATGTTGTATGGCTGATTAGTTATTCAATTATGGACTTTGCGAAAATCATGTGGATTAGTGATTTGCTGGAGAATTTGGTGTTGAATGGTTGTTTGTTGGTGTTTTTTTTTTTTTTTTTTTTTTTTTTTTTTTTAATTTTTGGGTTTGTGTTCTTAGATCTGAGTTTGTGTTCTTGTTGTTCTTGTTTAAGATACACTTAGATCTCAATTTATGTGATTTTTTGTTTTTAATTTTTTTATTTAGTTAAAATCAATAAATTAATTTTTTTAATTTAGATGTTGACATGGCATTTTTTAATGCCAAAATAAAATTTATTATTATTATTTTAATAATTTTGTTTGCCACCTAAGACTTTGCCGTTAGGGCACTGACGGATAGGACCAAATCGATGTCGTTTTTCTAAATAGGGACTAAAAGCGGTAAAAATAAAATCTAGGGACCAAAGTGGGAATCGTCTGAAAATGTAGAGACAAAAATGTGGTTTATGCCTTAATAAAACTACGTCATTTTGTACATGTCAACGCATACTTTTTTTCAATCCATACAATTAATTTTGAAAGAATTTTGGATAAAATATTATTTTGGTCTCTACACTTTATTAAAAGTTTTTTTTATCATTTCTAAACTTTAAAAAGTTTATTTTTCGTCCCTAAACTATTGAGAAACTTTTCTTTCGTCTCTAAATTATTCAAAATGTTTTACTTTTTGTCCTTAAACTTTTTTTTTTTTTAAAAGGGAAGAACAGAAAAGAAATGAGAGAAAAGTGGAGAGAAAATATTTTTTGTGAGCGTTTGATTGGAAAGAAGAGAGGGAAAAAAAAAAATTAGTTGGACCCGAATGTTTTCAACCTGAGCCCACTTAAATGTTCTCTCCAAATTGGAGAGAAAACTCAGGTTACTTTGCTCAGCCATTCTAATTCCTCTTTTACCCCAGTTATAATGTTGAACATGCTTCTTAGTTGCTTCTATCTTTCTCGTTTTTTTCCTTCTTTTTGTCCTTTTCTTTCTTGATTGTTCTGTTCATTCTCTTTTTTTTCTTTTTTCTTTTTGTCTTCTTCGTACTACCGTTTTTTCCTCCTTGGTTTTGTTTCTTCTTCTCTTATTATGTTGGCTCAATCTCAATCTCTCTTAACTCTTGGGAAAAAGAGGGGGGGGTGGGGTTTGACATCTACTAATTTCCCCCTTTTTTCTTCTTATTTTGCTGGTTCAATCTTAATCTCAAATGCTTTTTTTTTTTTTTTTCCCCATTCTTTTATTGAAAAAATATAATAAATTTGATAATACAGAATAAAATTTTATAAAATTAATTTTAATGGATAAATAAGAAACATTTTATTACAAAGAAATTACTTCTTATATACAATGAAATAAGGAGTTTTCAAAAAAAAAAAATGAAATAAGGATATAAGAGTAAATTTATATAAAGGAGTTTTCAATCCTTCCAATCAAACACAAATAAGGAAAAACTAAATCTTTTTTATCCTCCAAACACCAAATATCAGATGTTCCAAATCTCATAATTTTTGCAACATGCAACAGTATCCTCACATATTTGGCTCGGTACAGACATCTGTGGCATATGGTTTTATTATTTTTTTTATTCCTCTTTCTCTCTCATCCCAATTATCTCTTTTGTCTTCTCCTTCAGCTATTCACGGTACAGATGTGCCTTCTTCTCATTTTATTTTTTTATTTTTTTATGCTTAAGAAAATATGGATTTTAAAAAATATGGCAGTTGAATTTAGAGGATTGTTTGAAAATGTTATCATTAGAATAAGAATATTTGAAAATATGACTGTTTAGGAACAAATATTACCGTTAGGAACAAATAATAAAGAAAGAATAAAATAAGAATAAAAAGAATTAAGAAATGATATTTAAATGAAGTGATAAAAATATAGAACATCTGATAAATGAGATATTGTAAAATGATGTGGTAAAATAATAAAGTAGACTTTTGATGTGGCAAAATAGCATAATTTTTGCAACAGCTACTACAAATGCTCTTATGTGATCGTTATTATCCATGTCAAGCTCAGCTAGTGACATTGTGATGTTTCGCCGTGTGTACAACATACAACACATGGGATGTCACTAGTGCACATTAGTGCACTGAGAACTAAAAATACCGGTTGAAGCTGTACACACATAACGTGAAACCCTACAAGTAGGCCACAACGCATTTAATGCTAAACTCTACTACATTTACGCTGTGAAAAAAAAAAAAAGTGAAATGTATTGAATTTTCAAGAAAAGCTTACTTTAATCATCAAGACTCATTCTTGAACATGCGATTGTTATCATGCAAATTCTTAAGTATCAAGAACAAGGCATAAATATGTAACTTTCATTCGTAAGTCATTTTAGTTTCTAGATCATGCTAGAAGTTATATTTTTTGCTTAGATATGATCAAGATTAGTGATATGATCATTTTGGCACCTGCGTATACATGCACTACAATGTGCAAAGTGAATCTTAGAAAATTTACATGCATTTATGATTAAAATCTTCTAAGTACTTTTTGTTTCTCCATTTATAAATTTTCCAAATTGTTTTTAGATTTGTCACATTTGCTTATATTTTGCTTTTGTAGATGATATAGCGAGATACATGTGGTGAGGACAACATTTGGTTAGATGATTTTGTGTTTGTTTTTTAGGCTTATTTTGATGTTAAAGAGGTGGTAAATGTGTGATTGGTGGCTGTTTATTATTGTATTTCAAAGTGTATGTTCTTTATATTTATGGATCTATTTTTGCCCATCCACAATTATTGCCACTTGGACGTGAGGGCCACTTAGTTAACCTCTCTTATGTTGTTTGGAATTTGATTTTGCAGCAGTTGGAAGCTTTAATAGATTGTAGAGCTTTGATACCAAAAGAACTTGCATGACAAAGAGATATCATACCAAAAAAGGGTGGGGCATGTTGTATAACATGAGGCCAGTGGAAGTGATCAAGCTAAGAGCCATTGGACCTTACAAACAAAAAATTGCAGATTTTGGATATAATCACAGCTGTGACAGATGGATATCATTGCAAAAACATGACATTATTTTTCATAAAACAACACAAGATGCAGGAAACGAACAAATTACCAAACAAGATGCAGCTAATTCAGAATTATGCAAGCCAATGGTTATTACAATAACCAAATCTCATGTAACTCAATATTCAATTGTCAAAAAATAAAGGCATCTATAGGAAACTCATCCAACTAGCTACTGATAGAGAAGCAACGAAAATTTTAAATCAAGGCAACACTTTAAACCCAATAAACCATTTTAGTTTACACTTTACACTACGCAAACATCCATAGTTATCATTAAGTTGCAATTTCTCAAACCCATTATACACAAAATTATCAAATACTTGAATACATAGGGAAAAAAAAATGGTAATGCTCTTAGACCTCATTCAAGGCAAAGCTTAATGTAATATTTCCTCTTTCCTCCCTTCAAAACCTCCTTCCCAAAGGCCCAAGAATACCACAAAACTAAACGCAGGAGTAAGACCATTAAGCCAATATTGACACCACCATACACCCATCTACCAGAAGTAAGACCATAAGCCAATATTGAAATACCAAGCAAACAAGCAATTTTGCAAACACCTTAAACGCGGTCTTTTAAGAGGCCACTAGTGTGGACTAAACTTATCAATTTACAATTTTACACAAATTCAGTAAACTATCAACATCAAATACATGAACTACGTAACTACAATATGCTCAGACTCGCAGATTGGTAATAGAAATAAAGATTCAAAAACTTAACAGTTCAACCAGACTAAAAAATAAAAATTTTATAACAAAAACAGGAACCAAAAGGAAATATTTGAAACAAAAAAAGAACTATAAACTGCAATTAAAATCTAACGCATTGATTCTCAGAACTAGAAGGTTTGGATTGCCCATCAAAGCATCCGTTTCCAAAGAAAAGGTGAAAGAATGAGAGAGAAAAACATACTCATCGTCTATTCAGGACGAGGAGACGTAGAGGAGGCTTCTGGTGATGAGCGGGGCAGTATCGACTGCTGAGGTCGCTGTCGCTGCCGGATGGGAAGTTGGAGACGCTGGGCTTCGGGGTTGGGAGAAAATGACCTGGAGACTAGGATCTGAAGACGTATTCATATTCCTCTAAACAAAATTTGAAACTTTTCATCTGCAAAAAACGATGTGTCAAGCTGGCCTTGTAGTCACGGACTACCAATAATTTTTGATGATGTGTCGTGTGATTTTCTGTTTGGGGTTGATCGGTGGCAGGATGGCTGATTTTGGATTGTCACTTCATAGTGGTGGGGATGAATTTGGCAATGTTGGCTTCTTTTTGCTTGGTGGATTGCATGTTTATGGCTATGAATTTTCTGGGTTGATATGATTTTTTTTGAGTTTATGGGTTTTAAATTTTGTAGAATTTTTTGGATTGCTAAGATTTTCTGGGTTTATGGGTTGCTAAAAAAATTGTTTGGAATTTTTTGGGTTGTTCATGTGTTGCTGTGGTGATTTTTCTTGCCCTTAAATTTGTGAAAGTGCCTTGGATGGTGGGGAGGAGATTGTGGTTGGGCTACGAATTGAGTCTCTGAGAGAGAGAGAGAGAGAGAGAGAGAGAACATTGAAGGAAATTAAAAACAAACTGCAGAAGAATAAATTGTTTATTAAATAAACCTAGAGAATAGATAATCTATTAGTGTTTTTAGAGGTAGTTGTGTAAAATAAAAAAAATAAATTCTTATATTAAGATAGATAGAAATATATAAACGAATTGATGCGAATGCTCTAAGGCCATCAAATCACTTTTTTCAATGTTATTGATTTCATAATTTTTTCAATATGTTTAAAACTTTTATATTAATGATTGAGATAGTATAAAGCTTACACATACACATATATGAGTTGAGTTCATGTAACACTTGTTGTAACTCTAATAACTTTTTATTGAATATGAATTTCAACAAATTCACCGTTGGATTAAATTTTTTTCTTATAATCTATGTGCTTGCAAAATTTCAAAATAATTTGAGATTAATAACTATTTCATTGATCAAATGTAAAATTTATAAGTTTTTGTATTTAAGATTGTGCATAAAAGAGATGGGTTTCTAGATCATATAGAAAATAGTATCTGATTGACACATAATTAGATATGCGTGTTAAAAATATAGAGAACATTTAATCTCATGGTGGATTTTGAAAAAATTAATCCGACAAAAAATTATTATGTGGTGTAACATTATTTAGATTTACACAAGATGTAACTTAAAGTTAATCCACATATATATATATATATATAGAGAGAGAGAGAGAGAGAGAGAGAGAGAGAGAGAGAGAGAGAGAGAGAGAGAGAGAGAGAGAGAGATAATCCTGAAATGATATACCGATACCGAAATATTATGTTCTAGTAGCCAATTTGAAATGTACTTTGAAATCGAATTCAAAGCTTTGATTTATCCCAATATTTCCAATTTGTCATGAATATTTCACCTTTTTTAATACCAAGTAAAAGAAATTATTACAGGAAAAATGGAGTATCCTTCTCCATCTAGCCTATTTCCATTCATAGTAAGAGGGATATTAAAGGGAGTGATGGAACCTAAAAGTTACAATTGACAATACAAGCAACTAATGAGTGAACCAGGACATTGGCTTCACTAAGAACATGCAAAGCAAGAAAGAAGAGCAGGTAAGATAGATCTAATATCTTCTACTTAATATATCTATATATAAAGAGTTCCTTTTCGAATGCTGGGCGATGGATTTTTAATCAATTCTACTAGTTTCCGATCAATAACAGTTAACAAACACCTTCATGTTGTTTTACCGTTTGTAATTGAACATGATTAATTGGAATTGACTCTTTGGTTTCTAAGGTCCATTTTGATACAACTTATTTTGCTGAAACTAAAAACTGAAAACTAAAAATACTGTAGCAAAATAATTTTTAAATGTGTGAATAGCGCCGTGAGACCCATTTTTGATGAAAAAGTTACTGAAAAGTGAAATTTGTGAGACTCATGAACAGTGCACCGCTGACTTGGTCAACAACTGCTGCTGCAGCGAAAAAAAAAAAAATGGGGGAAAACGCAGACTTAAAACGTAGACTTGGATCCAAACCCACACCTAGTATTGAGTCATTGCAATTGTCTAGTACCATTAGAGTATAAATTAATGCCTCAATATATATAGTCAATCATACATCCTTCAACTTTGTTGTACTACCACATTGCTTTGAACTTATATACTCGAATAGGTTTTTTAAGTAACATAACCTACAAAATGTATTTAGTAAAAAGCACAAACAAGGAAAAACCACAAATTTCTTACAGTCAATCTCCTCCAACATCCTTTAAAAACTTCAATTTGATATTTTCGAGTATTGTTACGACATCTCTTATGTTTATCCTCTCTTCAGGTGATGTTGTTGTACAATGCATAGCCAATTTCATAATGGACGACAAGATACAATCCAGCTTAGAATTAAAATGCTCTTCACCTCTCTTTAGCAAATTAGCATCTACAACTTCAATTACTGAATGGGGTAGTGATTGTTTTACCCAGCATTTTAGGCTCATTTCCTCGGTAAACATTTCATCACTGGGATTCTTTCTTGTGAATGTTTCCATCAACAAAATGCCATAACTATACACATCAACACGTGTGGAAACGATCTCCTATGATCCATACTCTACAAGTTTGATTAAAATTTGTTGTTAGTAAGTATCCAATATCTTTACTTGATCGTTAAAAAAAAAAAAAAAAATCTTGATATTTTTTGTGACAACTTTGTGTGTGTATGTTTAAAAATTAAATTTAATTGTAAACTAGAAACATCACCTGGTGCCATATAACCAATAGTGGCCATTGTTATGGTTTGGGTAATAGAGTCTTCATCACCCAATAATTTTGAAATTGCAAAATCACTCACATGTGCAACCATATCTTTGTTTAGTAGAATATTGTTGGGCTTCAAATCACAATGAACAATAGGTGAAGGACACTCATGATGGAGATACTGAAATGATGATGCAACATCTATCATCGTGATCAATCTTTGTAACATATCCAAGAAGTAGTTATGAGAATACAACCACTTCATAAGGCTCCCATTAGGCATGTACTCTAGTACCAAAGCTTTAAAGTCAATGCTGCTACAACTACTAATGATTTTCACAAGATTTCGATGGCGAATTATGCGCAATACATCACATTCAGCTTCAAAACTCTTAAACCCTCCTTTTACATTCAAATTAAAAACCTTTATTGCAACACTAGCTCCATCTGAAAGTGTCCCTTTGTACACTAAGCCAAAACCACCTTTCCCAATTAAGTTGCTTTGGCTAAATCCATTTGTTGCTTGTTCAAGTTGTAGGTATGTTATTCTTCTCCATGTTGCTAGAGGTAACAAATCTCCTTGACCTTTTAGTTTCACATATCTCTTTCGGTGTCTCATCAAAGCAAATAAGAGGACTAATGCAAGTATTGTTGCTATCATTGTTGGAAGAATATATCTTACTATTATTGCAGTTGATGTCCTTGATTGTCCAGCATTACTTGTTTTGCATGGTGGAACTTGAAGTTTGGATGGACCACAAAATGCTTTATTGCCCATTAATGACTGAGCTGAAAATTGAGCAAAAACACTCGTAGATGGAATTTCACCTTGTAATCTATTAAAAGATACATTGAAATATTTGAGGTATTTGAGTTCCACTAAAGACATTGGAATTTCTCCTGACAAGTTGTTATCAGATAGATCCAAGTATACCATGCTTATTAACTTATCAATTGAACAGGGAATAGGACCTTGGAATTTGTTATGTGCCAAGGAGAGGTTTTCTAAAACAAGGTCTCTAAAAGCAGGGATGTTACCTGACAATTGATTCATGATAGGTCTATATATGTTACATGCTCCAAATTCCCAACATCTGATGGTAGATGACCACTTAAATAATTCGAGGACAAGTTTATTTGCAGTATGTCCTTAAGAGTCCAAAAGGATGGGGGTATGGAAGTCAACTGGTTGGAATCCAAGTACAACTTTTGAAGTTTAGAAAGACCTCCCCAACATGTTGGTATTGGTCCAGAAAGCTCATTATGATTTAAAAATAATCCATCCAAGTTGTTCAGTTGACATATACCATTTGGGATTAATCCTTGCAGTCTATTGTCTTGAAGATGTAAACCTTGAAGTTGCATCATTCCATTAATTGTAGTTGGAATGGATCCAACCAATTCATTGTCTTTTAGGTCTAGGGTCACCAAGTTGCTTAAATTACCAATCCCTATAGGAATGATACCCTTTATGCTGCAGTTATATGCTACAAATTGTTCAAGAGAAGTTGAGAAATTTCCTATGGAAATTGGAAGGGTTCCATTTAATGGATTATTTGCTACCACTATACTTGTCAAATTTATGCACTTTGTCAAATATGAAAGAAACGTCAATTCAAGAGTTGAAGATTCACTAGTGAAATTATTGTCGACTAAGTTGAGTACATCAAGGTGCCTTAAGTTTCCCAGGGTATTAGGAATAGAGCCAGAGAAATAGTTCGCACCCAACTGTAGGTCAATCAGCTTAGAAGCATTTGAGATAAAGTTGGGGATTATTCCATTTAGTTCATTTCCCCATAGGAAAAGTAACTTAAGATTTGGAAGCAAATGACCCATGCTTGATGGAAGATGGCCTGAGAAGTAGTTCACGTATAGAACAATGACTTCAATCTTTGAACTATTGAAAATTGCATATGGGATGAGACCAGTTAAGCTGTTATTGGCCAAGCATAATTGCATTAGATTTTGAAGATTCTCAATTTTCGAGTGGTACTTCACCTGCCACAACATTTTAAAACAAATTGAAAAATCAGTAGCCATAAAAAAATTTCATAAATTGTGGATTCCCTGTAAAAAAAATACATCATGTTTACTTGAAAAAAAATTATTACAACTACCATATAAAAGGTTGCATCTAGTAAAACAATTAACAATTAAGTGCCTTTAAAAATTTTTAAAAATAACAAGGACAAAGTTTAGCTACAAAAAAGCTACAACCTTACTCAATATCTTTTTATTGGAGGTGAATTTTGACAAATCCAACATTGGATTACATCTTATTTTTATATCTTTCATGTTTGCAAAATTTATAGAAAATTAAAGATCAATAGCTATGTCATCAATAAATTGTATAAATTGCAAGTTTTTGTAGTTTAAAATTATGCATAAATTATACGGTTATAGATCATATAGTAAATAATATCTGATTGACACAAAATTTGATTTTGTAGCTAAATTTTGTCCAAATAACAATTAATGTTGCATCTTATAATATAGATGATGCAAACAAATTTAAGCCTAGTAAGCCTTTATTACATTCGTTGTGCAAACTTGATACTCCACTAGTTTGCTTCTTTACAAAAATAACCATAAACAAACATATTAGTTTGTAACAAACTTGTAGTGAGAATTGTAATAAATAGAGCACTTTCTTTTTAAAAGAAGGTGATGAAAATGGAAATTGCTACTTCTCTAATTATTGTGGTCTTTATAAACCCACCGCAATATGTGTATAAAAAATTCAACACCCTAGTTGAATTAAGAATTATTCCATATATATGGTGTACTACACACTTTTCTCACATAAATGTGAGTCTCATATACATTAAAATGGGTAATTCTACGGTACCCCCCAAAAAAAGGGGGGATACGGTACCCACTAGTAGGTAACCTGTTATACCAGGTTACTTTTTTCTCACATTTGACGATTCTATCCTCACATTGTGCAATTCCAACATCACATGTGACAGTGCTTTTCTCACATTTGATGGTTCCCTTACTTTTTTTTTTCACATTTGATGATTCCATTCTCACATTGTGCAGTTCCAACATCACATGTGACAGTTCTTTTCTCACATTTGGTGGTTCTCTTACTTTTTTTTCTCACATTTGACGATTTCATCCTCATATTGTACAGTTCCAACCTCACATGTGATAGTTCTTTTGTCACATTGGGTAGCTCCCTTACTTTTTTTCTCACATTCGACGGTTCCATCCTCACATTGTGCAGTTCCAACATCACATGTGATAGTTTTTTTGTCACATTGAGTGGTTCCCTTACTTTTTTTCTCACATTTGACAATTTCATCTTCAGATTGTGTAGTTCTAACATCACATGTGATAGTTCTTTTGTCACATTCGGTGATTCTCTTACTTTTTTTTCTCACATTTGACGGTTTCATCCTCATATTGTGCAGTTCTAACATCACATGTGACAGTTCTTTTGTCACATTCGGTGGTTCTCTTACTTTTTTTTCTCACATTTGACGGTTTCATCCTCACATTGTGTAGTTCCAATATTACATGTAACAGTTTTTTTTCACATTCGATAGTTCTCTTATTTTTTTTCTCACATTTGATGGTTCCATTCTCACATTCTGTAGTTCCAACATCACATGTGACAATTCTTTTGTCACATTTGGTGATTTCCTTCTTTTTTTCTCACATATGACAGTTCCAACATCACATATGATAGTTCTTTTGTCGCATTCAGTGGTTCCCTCTTTTTTTTTTTTTTTTTTTCACATTTGACGGTTTCATCCTCACATTATGTAGTACCAACAACACATGTGACTGTACTTTTGTCACATTCGATAGTTCCTTTATTTTTTTCTCACATTTGACGGTTCCATTCTCATATTGTATAATTCCAAATCATATGTGACTGTTCTTTTGTCATATTTGGTGGTTCCCTTATTTTTTTTTTCACATTTGATGGTTCTATTGTCACATTAAGCAGTACCAACATCAAATATGACAGTACTTTTGTCACATTTGGTGGTTCCCTTATTTTTTTCTCACATTTGACGGTTCCATCCTCACATTGTACAGTATGAACATCACATATGATTGTAATTTTGTCACATTCGGTGATTCCTTTATTTTTTTTTCTTACATTTGATAGTTCCATTGTTACATTAGGTAGTACCAACATTATATATAATCGTATTTTTCTCATATTTGATGGTACTTTAATTTTTTTTTCTCACATTTGACAGTCTCATTGTCACATTGCACAATACAATATCACATGTGACCGTACTTTTGTCACGTTCGATTGTTCCCTTTCTTTTTCTCACATTTAATGGTTCTAATGTCACATTAGGCAATACCAACATCATATATGACTATTCTTTTGCCACATTTAGTTGTACCTTTATTTTTTTTCCTCAAATTTAACAATTCCATCGTCATATTGGACAGTACCAAAATCACATGTAACCGTACTTTTGTCACATTCGATTGTTCTCTTATTTTTTTACTCATATTTGACTGTTCCATCATCACACTAATCAGTATCAATATCACATATGGGTGTACCCAACCCAACTCAACCCCACCGAATTCCCAAATAATCGACAAATATATATAACAAAAATACTCCTAAAACCTCTAAAATTTCCAAAATACCCTTAAATATACTAAAATTACCACACACAAAAATCCTAACACTTAAAAATTACCAATATAACCTCAAAACTCACAAAAATTATTGGGATATCCTTAAAATCTAAAAAATGACCGAAATGACCTTACAACCTAAAAATGACTGAAATACCTTCTAAACCTTAAAAAAAATGATCAAAATACTCTTAGAACCTTAAAAATTTACCCAAATGACCCATGAAACCTAAAAAAATGATTGAAATGACCTTGTAATTTAAAAAATGACTGTAATGCCCTTAAAACCTAAAAAATGACCGTAATATACCTTAAACCTAAAAAATGATCGAAATACCAATAGAACCTTAAAAATGACTGAAATGACATTAAAAACTTTTATAAAAAAAAATTTTGAAATACCCTTAAAACCATTAAAATGACCAAAATACCTCATAACACTCGAAAATGACAAAAATATCCCCCAAAATTTTCAACAATTACCAGAAACTAGGGCTGTAAACGAACCAAGCCGTTCATGAACAACTCGAGCTCGGCTCAATAAAAAGCTCGTTCACGTTTGTTTGTTTACAAATAAGCCAAGCTTGAGCCTTAGTTTTAGGATTGTTTGATAAACAAGCCAAGCTCAAGCAAAAAAAAATTGTTCATGAACAAGCTCGTGAACAATAGGGCTCGATACAAAACATGCCGAGCTTAGGCTCGTTTATAGCTTGATATATGTTTACTAAATAAACTCATTATTATGACATTACACATATATTTTGGAATATTAATTTATAACTTGTTTATTCATATATGTTTTAGAATGTTAATTTATTTAGATCTCTGAAGATTATAGTTGCACAAATGACAAATGTGGATGTAAAAATTGTATTTTGAACAATTTCTCAAGCTATAGACAATGAATGATGATGGATAAAGTTGTAATTTAAACAATTTCTAATCATGTGTTAAAAGCATGATAAAATGAGCATATTATTATTATTATTATTATTATTATTATTATTATTATTATTATTATTATTATTATTGTTGTTGTTGTTTACTTGATTTTTGGTGATACAAGCATTTGACGATGCAATTTTTTTGGGTCCCAAGCTAAAAAACTTGACTTAAACTCAAGTTTTAGCTTGAAATTAAGCTCGAGCTTGACTTGACTAATTAATCAAGCCAAGCCAAGCTGAGCTCAAGGTTTTTGGCACTCTCACGAGCTCTAGTTCAAACATTGTTTTTAGGCTTGTCTCAAGCTCAAGCCAAGGTTAAGCATTTGATTTTTATTGACAAGCCAAGCTCAAACACACACTACTCGATAAAAGTTGGCTTGTTTATAGCTCTACGGAATACCCTTAGAGCCTAAAAAATGATCGAAGTACCCTTAGAACCTAAAAATGATCGAAATACCCCGAAAACCTAAATAAATAAATAAATAAAACCTTATAATTGAGAAAATGACCAAAATGACCCTAAAACCTAAAAATGACTTAAATAACCTAAAATCTAAGATAAAGACTAAAATACCCTTAAAATCTAAAAAGTGACCATAACGCCCCAGAAACCTTAAAAAAATTACTGAAATACCCCTGAAACCTAGACCATTATTCCCCAAAACCTAAAAAATTACCGAAATACCCCTGAAACCTAAAAAATAACCAAAGGACCCTTGAAATATAAAAATGACCAAAATAACCCTTGAAACCTCTATTTGCAAGACCAAAATGACAATAAAAATTTTATACAACCACTCTATTTACTTTATTTGAAACCTATTGATTTTAAAATTAATGGATTTAAAAACCTTGATTTGAAATCCATTTATTTTTAAATTCCTTGTTTGGGTCTTTTTATACAATGAAGAATTTGAAATTCCATTGTTTGGAGGTCTAAATTTGGATTTAAGATCAATAAAATATTTTTTCCAATTATTATTTCCTTAAACCTTCTAAATTTTAATTTTAGTAACATTTTTTAATAAATACACAAGGTAATGAAAAGGTCATTGATAATCCAATTGACAAGATGATGACTAAAAATTTGTCAACATAGCCAACTAAAAAAATGTCTTGCCAACTATTGACAACTAAAATGTTTTATATCAATAGAAAGAGAGAACCCTAATGCATGAGTTTTTTCACAACATTTAAAATTTCAAACTAAAAAATTGTTTCTAAGTTCTTAATTGCTAAAAAGTTATATATCAAGAAAAACGATAAAGTATCCAAAATATGTGTCTTTTACATCAAATTTAAAAGATCAAACTAGCACTCAAAATATGTGTCATCATCACGTTACTCCTGTCCTGTTTTGAGATTCAAAACATCAAACAAAATTTATAAGCCTTATATAACACAAATTTCAATTCTTTTTTTATTTTGTTTGAAAAAAAAAATTACAAAGTACCCTACAACAGGAACATCAAACGAAAATCCAAGTCCACTTTCTTCGTCACTGCTTCTTTGAAGAATTTAATCATTCAATTCAATTAGGAAGCTTATATTTTTCTCATTTTCACATACCATCATTTGAAATATACCATTATATATGACCTCTAATTCCTTGGCCTTTCTGTGATTTTTTTTTTCTTCTCTTTATCATTCAATTTCTCCTGTCCTTGTCTTGCATCACCACTTCCTTTTTTATTGATGAATCAATGAGGTTTTTATTGACTAAGAAATCAACCAAAATACAAGGCAAAACAACCAAGCCATAGCAAAACTAAGACTGGCCTCTATAAAAAACAGTTTATAACAAACCCACTATAACAAAACAGTAGGCTGTGACAGCTTACACCCCTTAACAGTGTGCCATGATCTTAACAAATCAAGCTAAAACTGGCCACTCCTAAAACACAGTCTTTGAGTCTACAACAAAATTTATACATTAATATCATCAAGCTATTACAAATTTTTAACACAGCTGCAACATGTCACAATTGAGCAATGAAACAACAGATCCACCAGGCTTTGACAATAATAAAGTATGCATTTCATATTTGAGTCCCCATTAATAGCAAAGGATATGATTAAGCATCGAGTCACAACTGCATAGTTTGCTCTCTAGTCTCCCTTGAACATCCTTCTTTATAATGAAAATAAGTTGATCTTTAGTGTAACCTTCCCAGAAAATATAGTAGAATTTCTTTGCTTCCATACATGATAAACAGTAGCCCACAAAGCTAGTTTGCAAAGGGTTGTTCTTAAGCCTTTTCCTTTAAGATTATTTCCCCCTAACTCATACTATCCTGCCAATCAGTCGTAGCAAAAGATACTAGAAACAAGTTAATTGTAATTTCCAAGACCCTCTTGGTAAAAGAAGAACCAAAAAATAAATGGTCCCTGAACTCAATGCTAAAGCTGCAAAAAACACACAAACCATGCACTGGAACTTGGAAGACCCTGCGGCAAGATTCTAGCTTTGGTTGAAAGCTTACTAAGAATAACTATCCAACCAACAAATAAATGTTTGGAAATGGCCAAGTTAAACCACGGTAAATGCCACCATTCCATATTACATCCTCTGCTCCTAATTTCATTTCAAATACCTGGACAATCAAATTTATAAGAACCAACCCATAAAGCTCTGTCTTGCTTGTGAGTTTAACTAACAAATGCTTACTTTGCATATTCACTAAGTGGTCTAATCTGGCAAAGCAATGAAACAACACAAACCCACATACACATGCCACTTCAAAAGAACAAACAGACATAAACACTAGAAACCCACATACCCTTATATGCAAAAGTTTACAATAATAATAATAATAAATAAATAAATAAACATAACAAATGAATATTGATACTGTTAATCAACTCATATAACAAATCACGGAGAAGATTAAAGATCCCCCCCCCCCCCCCCCCCTTCTAGTCCCCATACCCAATACCCATAAAAAAAATATCGACATTAATCCTTTGAAATAATTGCATATATTTACCTTTTCAAATGGGTAGCCTTGAAAAACCAACAAAGAAAAAGGGATACAAAACAATGGCAATGAAACTAGGTTTCATTGTTTGATCCTTACCTTTAACAATATCAAAGAGATTGTGATCATCTCAAGAAACCTTCACTGGATTGTAAGTCGAAGAGGTGCTAAAGGAGAATGACAGAGAATGCAAGAAGCAGCAATCTGGTTTTTTGAGAAGAACTGAAGAAACAATCGGGAAGAAACTTAGAGAAGGCAAGAGAGAACGGCGTGAAAGGATCAAACTTGATTTAATTTGAGGTTTATATATCTGACCTACTCTACCAGTATCCTGTAACCCATTAAAATAAAATGAACCGCCAAGATTAAAACTCCACCAAATTTACGGTCATGATCTGTGTGGGTACCGTACCCCCCTAAAAAAATTGGGGGTACAGTAGAATGACCCCATTAAAATAATCCTTTGTAGGTTGCCTTGACAATAACATTTATAAGCTTCTTCTATTTATCTCCTTCATCAATCCAACAAAATGCAAGAAAACTTGGGACCTGCGGGCTTGGCGTATTTGTAATAGGTTGGGACTAATATATATCTCACTTATTTTTTTGTTGACAAATGAGAGTATTCAAACTTCTTCAAGTATTTAATTATTTCTTTTAGTATATGTAGTCCTTTTATCTCACACACACCAAGTTATTTTAGGGAGGAATTTCTTGGGAGTGGTTTCAAGATACCAGCAAGAAGTTTTGAACCCAAAATCTCACGGATATCATGAGGCCTTAAGAATCACTTAGATAACCCCCTGAGGTTAACATGTACCTCTAATGGACATATCTTATGAATATATTTCATCCTCATATTTCAAGCAATTTACCAATGACCGCTATAAATGGATTGCGCTAGCTGGACACTAGATTTGTATTTTAAAAAAATGAAAGAAAAAACCTTGAATCAGAAGTGGTTACAGTGGAGACACTCCATGTGTGCTATGTAGAAACTTCATTGAGAGTAGAGACCAGTCAGACCACACTCTCTTTGAGTGTTTTTTGACTAAAAGACTATTCTTTGGAAGGAGGTCAATCAATGGGGAATCAAAGATTTCAGGGAAACAATTTCAGAGTCATTCTTTGGAAGCTAACATTGGCTGCAGAAATTTATAATATTAGTTCTTGATGGTCATGTAAAAAATAAGGATGCAATGCCACAAATGATCAGATTGGGAATCCAAAAATAAAATAAAATGATCAAGACTGGATGTGAACTGAGCTTGAATTGAGTTTTGTAAAGGGGTGAAGAATTCAATCTAAGAACAGAGTCTTTTATGGTAGATGGAGGGTGTCCTTAACAATATTTTAGAAAGGAGGCTTAGGGTATGTTTATATAAGTTGTTGGAGAACGGTGTTTTGAGTTTAAAATAAGCGTTTGAAAAAACTATGAGGAGTTGTAGTTGCGAAACATAGTTTTGGGTTTTGAAAATGCTTTTTTAAACTCTCAAAACGTCTAACCAAACGGATCTTAATACTGTTAAGCCAAATAAATCACTTAGAGAATAAGGCTACCTGTTATATTCCACTAAGTTGTATTTTTTTGCTGTTAAGTTCTGCTTGTTCATAATTTGATTGTACATTGGATTAGCTTGTAGTTTTGTTAATAAAACTTACTCATTCAGCAAAAAAAGAAAGCCTTCTCAGTAGTACAGCAAAATAGTGTTTTCACATAGGGTAATACTTCCATTTTTAATTTTTTTTGGTTTACTAGAGTCTAGAGGTCTATTAAATTTATTATATAAAAAAAAAAGGTCTATTAAATTTGACACCAATGCAATTGGGCATGATTCTTCTTTATTTTTGTACTATAACCATGTTCTTAGTACAAGAAATTCTATTGCTGAAAATACAAGACAAACAAAATAGTCAATAGGTAGGAGGATAAAACACAGTGAGTCATATAGAGTGGTCCGTCCGCAACTGCATATGTTGAAAAAGAAGATTTGATAGCCCAACGACAGTCCTATCACCGACACCTACATACATACAGGGATACCATCTTATTTTCAAACCTGGTGGCTCCATTGATTGCCACTCCTGTGGAGGAAATCTTATGATAAATACTTTGGAATAATTAACACATCCAGTTACCCAATAAATAAAGATTAATGATAATATAAAACCTATGGCTTCTAAATAATTCCAGATTCTTTCCAATATTTAATTTGTTTTTTTATTTTTTTATTTTTTTATTTTGAAGAAGTATGACTGTTCTCAATATATAAGCTATTAGTATTGTTTTATTTTTATTTCTTAATGGATTATCAGTTAATTAGTCCATGTTATTTTTGTTATTTGAAATTTGAATGTACATTTTTGCCTTTGAGTGGAGTTGTGGTGTGCGTCTGTGTTAGAACTCTTTTCCCTCTCCCTTGTTTGTGTGTTTGTTTCTCAAAAAACAAAAAAATTAAAGAAAAAAAAAATTTTTCTGAGCCAAAAACTCATAAGACAACCGAATAAAAAGAAATCAATTTAAGGCCCAGGTCTAATAAAAAAAACAAAAAATTAAGACCCAAATCTCTTGAAAAAGGCCCACTTAGTCTAAAATGGACCAATTGGACCAAAATAGACCGAAATAGATTTAACCGACCAAAGTGGATCGAATTGACCGAAATAGACCGAAGTTGAAGAATAAATACTATGTTTCAGATATAGATGGTCTTCTGCGTTTGCTAGGTTTAAAACATGTATATTCTTTATTTTTTTTTCCTCCGAAAACTAAAATCATATATATTCTTTTGGGGATTATAAAAAAAAAAAAAATATATATATATATATATATTCATTTTGGGCCATCTTTAACGTGAAGAGTTAGAATGGCTGTGGACCTATAGGGCAAAACTATTCATACTCATACCAGAAGGCAGAAACAAATGCAATATTTTTGCAAAATCAAACGTACTTTTTATTGTATCATTCAAATACCACAAGAACTGTACATCCATGAGAGGTTAAAATTTTTTATTCCCTTTTCCTACTAGGAAAAAGTATATCCAATAGGCAATAATCCAATCCAAGTATTGGCCGTAGAATATTGGCAAGCAATATTTTAGAGTTGATTAAAATTTGAGGCCCAGCGGCCCAGAAAGGCTCCAAATTAGAACCTTTGCTCGACCAAAACAGGGAAAATAAGGCCCTTTTGGGATTGTCTTTTCAAGAAGTAATTTTTTAATTTATGGTAAATTACATTTTAAATACCATAATTTAAGTTTGGTTTCAAATTAAACACTGTACTATTAGAAATTTCAAATTACAGCCTCCATTAAAAAAAATTCAATAAAAGCATAAATTCATTATGCATGATGCTATAATTTTTGTCCTATTCTAAAAAGTATTAGATATTATAAGACCATGCTTCATCATCTTCAATAGCGTGGAGATGGTGCATTAGCCTCTGTTTGTTTGGTTTTTGTTTTTGTTTTTGTTTTTTTTTTTTTTTTTGAGAACTAAAGATACATAAAAGATGATCTTATTTACTACGCGTCTACGCCTTATTCCCTTATCCTTTACATATTAATAGTTTATTTATTCTGAGGATAAATGGCATAATTTCATTAATAAACAAAAGCTATGTTACAATTATGGTTAATGTTATAATTATTATGGTTAAATGATTAAATTTACAATTTTCAATAGGTTAAGCTTTTGACCAATCTGTATTTTATTATGGTATCAAAGTAGAAGATCTTAAGTTTGATTTCTATTTCCGCTCTACCCCATGATACCGGATTTGTAAAGGGCAACCCAAACTTAACTGATATGATAAATGAGAATAGGCTAGATGAATATATTTTTTATTTTCTAGTTTTATGAGATAAGAAAACCGCTCAATAATTTAAAGAATAGATAAGCTTACCACCAAAGTAAACCCAAATGGATACAAATAACACTACCTAAAGGAATTTAACTAAGGATTTTAACTAAGGATTTTGGCTCACCATTCTATGGGATACAGATTAACACCACCCAAAGGATATAGAAACTGATACTCGCCACCCAAAGGAATCCACCCAAGGGATAAGAGATAATTTATAAGAAATCTATCTTTTGGAAAACACAAGGTCTTTTTAATTCTAAAAATACATTCTGAATTTTACTTGATTTAGCCAAAGACTTAAATAGAGTTTGGAACAGCCCCCAAGCATAGGAAAATGAAAATAATAATAAATACATTCACTTAACCTGACCAAAGTTAGATTTAACTATTAGGAACTTAGAAACACAATAAAGTACTTGTTTGCCTAGGAGAAATAAAATATAAAGTCCAATTCATCCTAGGAGACAGTAAATAAAGACAATTTGACTTAATTAATAACAAAAACGTTTTAAAATAATCAGCTGTTATTCTGATATTCAAGGAAAGCTTTTAGGCATGGACTGACATCAGGTTGGGCTTGCTAGATCTTGGGACACTTCGGTGTCGTACTCCCCTGCTTGAAAAGGACTTGCCCCCAAGTCCACTTGGTCTTCTTGATCTTCATACTAAGGAGAAAGATCAGAAACATTGAAGGTTGCTGAAACGCTATAATCTCCAAGTAGATCAATCTTGTAAGCATTTTAACCAATTTGTTGCAACACCTTAAAAGGTCCATCAACTCTAGGTTTCAACTTAGAACATCTTTTGGAGGGAAATCTTTCCTTCCTAAGATGAATCCATACCAAGTCACCTTCCTTGAAAGTTGCTGGTTTTCAATACTTATTTGTTTGCTTGCAGTACTTCTCATTTTTCTTCCCAATCTTATTTTGGACCTGTTCATACAATTTCTTTACTTCCTTCGCCCTTTCTTCAACGTCACCACTGAAATTCTTGGTAATAGAAAGTGGTGTCAATTCAAATGGTCCAGTAGGATTAAGGCCATAAACTACTTCAAAAGGACTATGACTAGTAGTTTGGCTAGTGGATCGATTATAAGCAAACTCGGCTTGGGCTAAAAGAATATCCCATAGTCTAATGTTCTTCCCCACAAAGCTTCTTAAAAGATTTCCCAAATTTCAATTCACAACTTCAGTTTATCCATTTGTTTGTGGATGGTAAGAAAAGCTGAATTGCATTGCAGTTCCAAGCTTCCTCCAAAGAGTACGCCAAAAATGACTTACAAAGTTCGAATCACTATCAGAAGTGATAGTTTTTGGAACATCATGAAGCTTGACTATTTCTTTGAAATACAAATTAGCAATAAAAGATGCATTTGCAATTTTGTTATAAGGAACAAAGTGAGCCATCTTTGAAAATTGATTAGCCACCACCTTAATAGAATCCTTGTTTCTTTGAGTTCGAGGCAAACCCAAAACAAAGCCTGTTAAACATAATTTAACAATTCTTGTTAAACGTTTTGTTTAACAAGAATTGTTATTTAGTCAAATTTATCAAACAAAGTCTAAGCTGACATCTTCCCATGGAGCCTTGGGAACTGGTAATGGTGTGTGCAACTCGGTGTTTTGACTGTGACTTTTAGCAATTTGGCAGGTTCAGTTGCTTCTCACAAGAGACATTACATCATGAGTCAACTTAGGCCAATAGAAGTTTTCTTGCATAAAAGCCAGAGTTTTGTCTCTTCCAAAGTGTCCAGCAAGACCTCCCCTATGAGCTTCTTGAATAATTGCTCTTCATAAAGAACATTGAGGGATGCACAGTTTGTTGTCTTTGAATAGAAAACTTTCTTGCTTCAAGAAATGATTAATAGAACCCTTGGAACAATCTTTCCACACATCACCAAAGTATGGATCATCATTATACAGTTCCTTGAGAACTTCAAAACCTAACACTTGCACCAGCAAAGAATGTCTTCTACTCGAGGCATCTGCCACTTGATTCAGCTTTCCAGACTTGTGTTTGATAGAAAAAGAATAGGATTGAAGAAATTCAACCCATCTAGCATGTCGACTATTGAGTTTCTGCTGACTATTCAAATACTTCAAAGCTTCATAATCATAATGAAGTAGAAACTCATTTGGAAGGAGATAATGACTCCAATGATCCAAGGCACGAATTTTTTATCATAAGTAGAATACTTTTTCTTGCATTCATTCAGTTTCTCACTAAAGAAAGCAATAGGTTTACCCGCTTGGCTATGCACAGCACCAATTCCTACACCTAAAGCGTCACGATCAACTTTGAATAATTTGTTGAAATTTGGAAGTACCAAAATTGGGGCTTCTGTCACCTTCTTCTGGAGCAGCTCAAAAATCTTTTAGGCTTTTTCATTCCACTGAAACTTTCCTTCCTTCAAACATTTAGTAACAAAGGCAATAATGTTGCTGAAGTTTTTGATAAAACGCTAATAAAAAGAAGCAAGCCCATGAAAACTTCTAACATTATGAAGAGACTTTGGCACAGGCCAATTGAGTATAACCTCAATTTTTCTTGGATCCATCTTGATTCCATCACTTGAAACAACATAGCCTAAGTGTTGATACCGTATTTTGTCCACCTTCGATTTGCGTGCTGGACCTTGAAAAATTCAAAAATATTATTTTCTCTCCATGGGGCCGTGAGAACATCCAGAATGACGTGGCGCAACCCGTTCGAACATCGGAGCACCCAAAGTGCCTTTTTCAGTGAAAATGACCAAAATGCCCTTGGTGAACCTTGGGTTGACCGAAAGTGAAACAAAGTCAAAATCCTCAAAAAACAACATTTTTCATGGTTTTATATCAAACCTGAGCTTTTCAGAGATTTTTGGCAACTTTGACCAAGTTAACCTGTAGTTGACTCCTAGCGAGCCCTAGAAACTTTAATTTTGAGCTAGCCATCAGAACGAGTTGAAACCAACGTCATTACGAAGATTATCAAATTCTCAGTCCAACGACTATTCATGGATCAAAATCAGAGTTAGAACGGCCGATATATCTTGAAAACTGGGATAACGCACCGATCGATGCACCACTAACTTCCGGGAGCCATAACTTTTGATCCTACTGTTGGATTTTCAATTTTCATACCTTTTTAGAAATAGGAAGTCAAGATATTTCTAGGGGTGTCAAGATTAACCTGATTTGAGGCCATTTAAAGATGGCGGCCCTACAAGGGCCGCCGCCTCATAAAGCATGTCGGGGCTATAAAAGGGCCCTAGGCACTTCCAGACCAAAAAAGAAGAGACTCCTTGGGTCCTGCTCTTTGCCTGGACGTTTTCTACACCTTTCTCCCCTCTTCCAAACAAAAATACACATCAAAGCCTCTTGATTCTTCTTTTCACCAAAAATACAAGGTAGTGTTCATACCCTCCATCTTCCTCTCCTTGGTTCCATACCTTGGATTTGGGGTTTAGGGGTATGGATGTAGTTTTTTAGCTACTATTCACACCCCCTAACTTTCTAAATCTTTTTCTAGCATTTATCTTGCTCTTTTTGCCTTAATAACATGATTTATTGCTTTCCTTAGCATGTTTCTTGCTGTATCTTGCTCCTAGCATGTTCTTAGGTTAGATCCATGTTCTTCCATGCTTATTTATATGTTGCTTGCCTTTTCTTCATGCTTTATGCTTTATGCTTTATGCCATGCTTTCTATGCTTAGATCTTCTCTTTCCTATGTCTTGATGTTTAGATCCACATGCTTCCATATCTCATACCATGTGTTTGTGCCTAGATCTATCTTTCCCATGTGTTGTTTGGCTAGATCCACATTTTTCTATGCTTGTTTACATGTCTATTTGTCTTTCCTACATGCTTTATGCCATGTTTTCCTATGCTTTGTTCCTCTTTTTGTTCTATGTTGATAGGGTTGCATGCTCACATGCTTGTTGATGTTGTTGGCTATGCCTTGCTTGGATCTATGTGCTTATGTGTGTATTTCCATGCTATATGGTAGATCCTTGTCTTCACATGCTTATATGCTTGGATTCATGTTCTTTCATGTTTATGCGCTAGGCTTGTACATGTTGATGTGTATGTTTCCATGCCTACTCGTCTCGACCTATGTTTTCACATGCCAATGTGCTTGGATCTATGTTCTCTACATGATTTATACTGTCTTCCATGTGCTGGTGCGGTCCCTGCCATGTTTGTGTGCCTAGAACTAGGCTACGTGTGTCATGCCGTGTGCTATTGTATCCTTTTTGTAGCTTTTGTCTCTTTTTCTTGTGTTTTGGCCTATTGGTTCGGCCCTGATTTAGACCCTATGGTCTTTGTCATCGTCCATGTACCATGGCCCATATCAAAAGAGTTTGGATCATTCTATGCTTGCTTGCTTCTATGCTTTATCTTTCAAGTTAGCCCCTCTAGCTCTAGGCTTTGCCATGCTTGATGCCCTTAGTGGGTTTGTGGTTGCGTGGTTACATCCGACGCCCATAAGGCCCTGTTTGAATGTAACCATTTGAGATGCATCACCATGATGCCGGTTGCTTCGTGCATACCTTTGCATGTACACACATGGAGCGAAGATGCATGGAGCTAGGGTACGGTATTTTAGGCGCAAGCAAAAAGGGCGAGGATGCGAGCATGTGGATATAAGACAAGCGGCTATGTTCGGTAGATTTAGGGGTCTAGCCTCTCCCATTTCGTTTTGTACTCTTTTAAACCCCCTTCCTTCCTCCCTCATTTCTCTCTTAGATGGGTTGTATGATGTATACCATGCCATGTACCATTCGTCCTCATCTTTAGAGTATGACGACCCCTGTTTACTTTCCTACACCTATGTTTTGGGCCATGCTCTAGGGATGTAGGCATTTACTTTCCTGCTTTGTGTGCTAGCATTGTGCATGATGTATGTATATATATACCTTCTTGCCCTTCCCGGTGTGATTGTCATAGTCCATGTCACCTAAGGCAAAGCGATGCCTAATTTTCGTTGCCGAATTTTCGCCATGGAAATTTGGTATTTGCCTAAAAGCCTTAGGAAAGCATAAATGGGACCACACCCATTCAAAAGCCAAACCTCAAAGTCCCCCCATGCATGCAAAGCCTCGAAAGCCAATGCCAAAATCATGTTTTTTACTGTCAATCTCCGAAAATTAAGGTTTTATCAAAACAAAGGACTGTCATTAGACAGGCGTTGTGGGGTGCCTAACACCTTCCTCACACGTAACCAAACTTCCGGACTTAAGAATCAAGATTTTTTGCCATCCACATTAGATTAGGAAAAACGCCATTTTTCTTAGCCTAGGATCGGTAATAAAATCAACTAGAAACAGGTGACCAATCACACCTTAGAAAAACCAAATGATTGGTGGCGACTTCACTTACCTTTGGTAATCACCTAAAATTTGGCCAAGATTCCTGCCATACCTCTAAAGGTAGACCTACCTTCCTCCACTAAGAGAAAGGGCACCCGAAGCTTCACGCGAACCACACCATCATTGAGAGGGGCCTCTAACGGGCCCTGCAAGCATAGGAGCGTCGCCACTGCAGATGGTCGAACGAGGGCCCGACATTTCTCCGTTTTGGGCCAGGCGTCGACATTAAGAACATAAGGCTATCAGTTAGGAAATGATACTTCTTTAGATTTGCATAAAGCTTCTGCTCTTGAAGAGTTCGAAACACCTTAAGAAGATACTTTATATGCTCCTGCTGAGACTTGCTGTACACTAAGATGTCATCAAAATACACAACAATGAAGTGACCAATGAATGACTTAAAGACATGATTCATTAAGTGCATAAAAGTACTAGGAGCATTAAAGAGTCCAAAGGGCATCACCATCCACTCATACAACCCTTCTCTAGTTTTGAAAGCTATTTTCCATTCATCACTTGGCCTCATTCGAATCTAATGATAACCACTGCGTAGATCAATCTTTGAGAAAACCACAACTCCATAAAGCTGGTCAAGAAGATCATCTAACTATGGAATAGGAAAGCGGTATTAATGGTAATCTTGTTTTCGGCTCTACTGTTAATATACATATGCCATGAGCCATCCTTTTTGGGAACAAGGAGGGCTAGAACAACACAAGAACTCATACTCTCTCTTACAAGGCCTTTTGCTATCAACTCTTCAACTTGCCGCTGCAACTCTTCATGCTCTTTCAGATTCATTCTATAAGCTAGTTTGTTAGGAAAAACAGAACTAGGCATAAGATCAATGCAGTGCTGCATATCTCTCATAGGGGGAAGACCGAAAGGAATTTCATCAGGAATGACATCACCAAATTCCTCAAGAAAGGGTACCAACACAAGAAGAATATCCATTGGGTCATTCTCTTTTCTAACCACAATAGAAAACCCCTCATCACATTCTATCAATGCTCTCCTCACCTCAGATTTGGTCAATAAATTACTTTCCTCCCCAAGTGAAGGTTTGGGAACATGGATCATTCTTGATGGAGCCAAAGTTATTTTAACCCCATGTATTTCAAAAGAATAAGTGTTTTTGAAGCCATCATGAATAGTATTCCTACCATACAGCCATGGTCTCCCAAGTAATAAATGACAAGCATCCATGGGTACTACTTCATAAATTATTGCATCACTATAATTCTTGCCAGTAGAAAATTGAATTAAGAACCTTTTATTTACCTTCACCTCATTGCCTTTTGCGAAGCCACTGGAGTTTGTATGGCTGAGGATGATTTTTAGTTTCTAGCTTCAACTTTTCCACCATGGTTGCTGCAACAACATTCTCACAACTTCCTTCGTCAATGATAACATCATAAACTTTTCTATAAGAAGTACATCTGGTATGGAAAATATTGTTTTGAAGCCATTCATCTTTTGCATAATCTACCTTGAGACTTCTTTGAACAACAAGCGCCTCCTCTTGGTTAGCAAAGATCACCTTCTCATCGTAAATAGCAGGTTCATGAACAACCAATGCTGATTCATCCTCATCTTCTATCTCCATATCTCCCACCACTAGAGAAACCGTCTTTCGATTTGGACAATCAGAAGCAATATGTCCAAAGCCTTGACATTTGAAACATTTGCGGCCTGTACCAGTAGTGTTAGGATGATTAGAACCTGATGCAGATTCGTTCTTTGGTGGTTACTTGACAGTGGCTGTCTTAGGTAGTGCAACAGCCTTTGAAGTGGAATCACTCCCTCGGTTAGAAACACCCTCTTTATTACTCTCTAAGGATGTTTCAGTTTCACCTTCTCCATCTTTTATGTCATCCCCTGCAGCTATAGTACCAGCACCAGCTTCCATTCCAGCACCTCTCAAAAAATCTACTAGGGCTTTCCAAGCCACCTGCTTACTTGCAGGACTATTCTTGTGCTATTGCTCACACCTCTACCTTCAAACCACTTTCTGGTGCACCTTATGACATAGCTACTGGCCTCACTTATTCTCATTTGGAACCTGATTATCTATCCTATCTATTAACAGTTAGTTCTTGTCATCAAGAACCTCAGCATTTCTACCAAGTTGTCAAGGATCCACTTTGGAGAGAGGCAATGGACAAGGAGATTCAAGCTCTTGAGAAGAACCACTCTTGGGAGCTTACTCCTTTACCTCCTGGTAAGACACCGATTGGGTGCAAGTGGGTTTATAAAGTCAAGTTGAACCCTAATGGGATTGTTGAGAGGTAAAAGACCAGACTAGTGGCTAAAGGTTACACACAAAGAGAGGGCCTTGCTTTGACTTCTGCTAAAGGTTGGCCTTTACATCAATTGGATATTAATAATGTCTTTCTCCATGGAGACTTAGATGAAGAGGTCTACATGTGTTTGACTCTTGGTTTTCACAATAAGGGGGAGGGGGGGTTTTAGTCACTTCTTCATCTAACTCTTCATCCACTCCTATGGTTTGCAGGTTAATTAAGTCTCTTTATGGCTTAAGGCAGGCCTTTAGGCAGTGGTGTATACAAAACTGTCAGCTACAATCTAGCAGTTTGGTTTTGTTCAATCTCAAGCTGATCATTCACTCTTTGTACATAGTAAAGGTCCCTTGTTCAAGGCATTATTGGTATATGTAGATGACATGATCATCACAAGAAATGATTCAATATGTGTTGCTACCTTAACGTCAATTTTGGATCAGAAGTTTGGAATTAAAGATCTTGGCTCACTCAAGTACTTTTTAGGACTTGAAATTGCAAGGAGCCAGAAGGGTATTAGTTTGAATCAGAGAAAGTTTGCTCTTGAGATTCTTAAAGAAACAGGTATACTTGGATGCAAACTAGTTCAATCACCCATGGAACAACAATTGAAGTTGTCTAAGAGTAGTGGAGAGTTGCTTCCAGATTCTAGCCAATTTAGAAGACTAATAGGGAAGCTAATGTATCTGACTTTGAGTAGACCTAATATAACCTATGCAGTGCACAAACTAAGCCAATTTTTGGCACAACCTAGAGTTCCACACATGAAAGTAGCCACTAGAATTTTGCAATACATTAAGGGCACACTAGGGCAGGGAGTGTTCTTTCCTATTGAGTCTGATCTGCAGCTGAAGGCCTATTGTGACATTGACTGGGCAGGCTGCCCTGACACTAGGAAGTCTCTGATTGGATACTATGTGTTTCTAGGGGATGCATTGATATCCTGGTGGTCAAAGAAGCAAACTATGGTTTCAAGATCCTCAGCAGAAGCTGAGTACAGATCTATTTCTACTACTACCTATGAGGTGACTTGGCTATTGTTTTTGTTGAGGGACTTACATATTAATCATGAGAAACTTGCCTTAATGTACTGTGATAACCAGGTAGCCCTGCATATAGCTGCTAATCTAGAGTTCCATGAAAGGTTAACGCATATAGAGGTAGATTGTCACTTAATGAGGAATAGAGTTCTTGATGGTACTATTAAGACCTTTTATGTTTCAACAAGGAATCAACTAGCAAATGTTTTTACTAAGGTACTTGGTGTAGACAACTTTTTGAGACTAATTAAGAAGTTAGGCATGATCAATATACTTGCTTCTAACCAAGGTTTTGAAACCCGGACCGGACCGTACGGTCCGATTGAAAAAACCTCAAACCGGTCATCTTTACGGTCTGTTAAACATGAAGAACCGTTCCTCGCCAAAAAAGCAGCAAACCGTATGAACTGCGATCGGACCGCCCGGTTCTGTGAACCGTGACCGATTCAAGCGGTTCACACGGGTCCTTTGTTTCAAGCCTTCAACGGCACCGTTTTGGACTCTCTTCCCTTTTTCTTTTCCTATATGGCGTCGTGGACTTTGGAATTAGATCATTCACTCAAACAAGAAACCCTTGCCTCACTCTTTCAATCAAGAAACCCTCGGTAAATACCGGCCAAAATTCAAGATTCGGCCGGCATGGAGTTTGGACGGTAAAACTAAAATCTCAACCAAAAAAAAAAATAGAAGAAGAAAGAAATGAAGTAAACAAACGTACCTTACAAAAAAAAATAAAGCAAAACAAAAAAGTCATGGTGAGAAACTTGAGTGAGAAGTAGAGAAAAGTCAGATGAGATGAACACTGGTAAGTCACTAAGTTGAACTGTTGAAGAAGACGCAGAGAAAGGAAAAAAGTAGAAGAAAGAGGAAGACACCAAAAAATGACAAGGATGAGAGGATATTTAAAACTGAGTCTGAGAAGAGTGAAAATCGAGGAGAGTGACTTGACGTGTGTGGATGAGAAAATAAAAGAGAAAAAAAAAAGCCAAAAAGGAGGGAACCAGCTGGTGAGGATAAAATGAGTAATATAAAATATTGAAAACATAATTGGTTGGACAAAGTGCAAGCCAGCTTTTATTTTGTACGTTGGTGAGGAAAAAAAAGGAGTAATATAAAATAATGAAAGTTTCCCACTTTCATTTTATACGTTTGTTTGTTTGTTTGTTTTTTTTTTTTTTTTTTTTTTTGCATTAAAAGAATTAATTAATATATTTTAATAAAATAATAGTATTTTAAGTAAATGATCATATTAGTTCTAAGATAACAAGTTTTATAAATGTATTAGAAATATAAATTTTTTTTGTAAGTAATAAGATATGAAATTATATATATATATATATATATATTTTTTTTTTTTTATTAATTTAATATTTTTATATATATTTAAATTAATTATGACGTCATCGCAGTTCGACCCCGATTCAACCTCGGTTCGACCTCAAGAACCTTGAACCTCTCTTTTTTACAGTTCAATGAACGGTCCGGGTTTTAAAACCATGCTTCTAACATTGAATACCCCGAGTATGGATCACAGAATCAAGTAGCAAGAGCTTTGTTCTTGAGAAAAGGGGGGGGGGGGGGGGGTGTTGTTGAAGTTGATAATGCAATTGACACTACATGTGCAAGGCATCACAGCAAGGTTGCAATTGACACTGCAAGTACAAGGCGTCACAGCAGAGTTGATAATGCAAGTGCAGGGCATCTTAACAAGCTTGAATAGCATCATAACAGAATTGCAGAGTTGGAGGGCAATGGGGGGGTGTTGTTGAAGTTGATAATGCAATTGACACTACATGTGCAAGGCATCACAGCAAGGTTGCAATTGACACTGCAAGTACAAGGCGTCACAGCAGAGTTGATAATGCAAGTGCAGGGCATCTTAACAAGCTTGAATAGCATCATAACAGAATTGCAGAGTTGGAGGGCAATGGGGGGGTGTTGTTGAAGTTGATAATGCAATTGACACTACATGTGCAAGGCATCACAGCAAGGTTGCAATTGACACTGCAAGTACAAGGCGTCACAGCAGAGTTGATAATGCAAGTGCAGGGCATCTTAACAAGCTTGAATAGCATCATAACAGAATTGCAGAGTTGGAGGGCAATGGGGGGGTGTTGTTGAAGTTGATAATGCAATTGACACTACATGTGCAAGGCATCACAGCAAGGTTGCAATTGACACTGCAAGTACAAGGCGTCACAGCAGAGTTGATAATGCAAGTGCAGGGCATCTTAACAAGCTTGAATAGCATCATAACAGAATTGCAGAGTTGGAGGGCAATGATCAAGTGACAACAGAGCATATTTGGGCTAGCAAGGAGTTATTGGAAGTTATAGAAGCTATGCCATATCATGAGCCGTTCATCCATAGTTTAGAGGAGCTAATGCGACGTGGTTTAGGAAGTTAGTTAGGCAATGTAATGCAATTAGCACGTGTATAATTAGCTAAATCTTGTAACTGCTTTTCCCACCAAAATAGGGATGTTTGTTATTTTGTTTTGGTTAATTAGATCATGCATATATAGATTAGATATTATGTATTTTGCTCAATTGCTTGTATTCTCACAATTCATTCAATAAAATTCTGAGTTCTATTTAGAGTGAGAGTCTTCTAGAAGATTTATACCCTTTTAGCTTAGATATTAGATTTGTGTGATGTATGTATGCACCAAGGTGAGTTGTGCATGGATGATGTAGAGTACTCTTTGATCGTGGATTTTCCTAACCTTGGGATATTACCATGTGTTCATGACTATTAAATGTAGACATAGGTCTGTTCCATGTGTGCACAATAAGCCTTCTTATGTAATATTACATAAGAAGGCTTATGATGTTTCGCCGTGTGTACAACATACAACACATGGGATGTCACTAGTGCACATTAGTACTGCACCGAGAAACAAAAATACCGGTTGAAGCTGTACACACATAACGTGAAACCCTGCAAGTATGCCACAACGTATTCAATGCTAAACTCTACTAGATTTACGCTGTGGAAAAAAAAAAAAAAAAAAAAAAAAAAAAAAGTGAAATGCTATTGAATTTTCACCTCAAAACTTTAGCAGGGGTCATGTTAGGTGCATTGTGATGCACCAAGCATGGAACTCCATCAAATTTACGTAATGCTAATGGATTTTCATAATAGAAATGTGTTAGGAATTCCAGTTAAAGAATAACTAGATGCCACACACCTTTGTTTTTTTTGAAAGGGGAATATTCATTCATTTAGATAGATAAAATATCATGATACAAAGCATCCATGGCTGGTGGGGGAGAGTTCGCCATCCAGTACAAATCCTCAACTAAAGTATGTCTAGCATGCGATGCCACACCTTTTTCAAAACAATTTAAAAAACCAATTTTTTTTTTTTTTTCTTTAGAGTTAACACCAAAGTTTATTTCATTTTCCAATGACCAAAAACTTGGAACAAGTCAAAATAATGTGTTATCAAATGATAGATGTCATAGGGTGTCAGACACCCTTCTCATGCCTAAACAAACTCCCGAATTCATGACTTTGATTTGAGACATAATTTTTTACCCTTGTTTAGCTCACTTTTTTTCGTTTTAGACTTGGTAATAAAATTAAATAAACATAAGTAGCCAATCATACCTTTGAAATCCTAATAATTGGTGCCGACTTCAAAAGAGTAGGTAAATCAGCCACAATTAACACATATGGTGCTTGAATAAGATCTACAACAACTCATGAACATTTTGAGAGGGGGAACACTATGTCGACCTTTTCTCTTTGTACTTCACTATCATGAGTGGTTAATAGCTAACAGGAGGGTATCAACAAGTTTAGCAGGTCAAATTGGAGTTCACTCATTTTTTTACGACCAACAAAACCTTACCCATATATGTTTTTATCCATCAAATTAAGACGAATTAATGAGTTTAAATTCAATCTTGCCGCATCTATTCAATGGAGAGGATCTTGCTCCCCATTGTTTATCCCAATGTTTTGAAATTTATTATGTTCTAGCCGGTATGACACAAAATTTCCATTTTAGCCCGCAATTTGGCACAGCCATACCCTTTGTTCCATCTTAGTTTAATATCAGACCAATTTTGACAAAACAGATTTTGGTCAATTTTAGGCATTCTGACAAAAAATTATGTTTCTGTCTAGAATAAATTTGGTAGAATCATCCCCCTCCCTTCATCATACCAGACCCTGATAGAGAGGAAAAGAAAAAAAATTAGAGAAAATTTACCGGCCAATTGTTAGGTAGTAGGAAAATAGGAAGACTAATGCACAACAACGCTCAACTCTCGACTAGATCTCCATTTGGGCACAGAGAGAGAGAGGGTCAGGTGGGTGCAGTCAAAAAGTTAAAGAAGAAACGGATAAAGAGATTAGGAAGAAAGGGAAATTATTGAGTAGTCCAGGACTACAAAGTCAGCTCCTAACTAATTAAAATTAGACACGTCATTATAAATTGATGACATAAGTTTCTTTGCTATGTCATCCGGCCACTAAAGCTTAGTACTCCAAACTAATTAAAATTAGACACATCATTATAAATTGATGACATAAGTTTCTTTGCTATGTCATCCCACTAAAGCTTAGTATTCTAACGCAACTTTAAGCCCATTAGTTCTAAGAGAGCAAATTAAAATTTCCTTCCTGAGAGAAAATTCAAATTTTCAGATGAGAATGAGTGGGTATTGAAATTAACTTTCTGATTTTTTTTTTTTTTTAATTATGGAATAATATCGCAATATGTCTTCGATGGGTCATGAGTCATTTTCCCCCAATGCCAAACAAGATGTTTTTCTGCCGAAGTTGGGTCATCATCTCCAACTTCCCACTCGACAGCAATGGAGACTTTGGCACTATCCCGCTCATTGCCGCACAGGGTGAGTCCACTTTCCCTTTCTTTTTCTCTAGATGAAATTCTAGGATTTTCTTGCCCCATAAAATGTTCTGCCATAGGAGTTCTTGATTTTTTAATTATTGGCTTTTCTTTGATTCCCTTTGATAATTATAGTTATGTCCTAGATAGAATGGTGTATCTTGAGTGATTTTTGTACTAGGTAATAAGGAATTCATGGCCAATTGATGTCACAACTTGGGCTCATTCCTTCTGTACTCCAACTGTTTGATAAAATGCCCCAATGATTATTATTATTTTTTTCCCATTTAAAAAAATTTGGGTATAGTCTTTTCATGAAACTTGCCTATTTCCCTAAGAGAAGCTTACTTTAATCATCAAGACTCATTCTTGGACATGCGATTGTTATCATGTAAATTCTTAAGTATTAGGAACAAGGCATAAACATGTAACTTTGATTCGTAAGTCATTTTAGTTTCTAAATCATGCTAGAAGTTATATTTTTTGCTTAGATATGATCAAGATTAGTGATATGATCATTTTGGCACCTACATGCGTATACATGCACTATGATTGAAAATTTACATGCATTTATGATTGAAATCTTCCAAGTGCTTTTTGTTTCTCCATTTATAAATTTTCCAAATTGTTTTAAATTTGTCACATTTGCTTCTGTTTTGCTTTTGTAGATGATATAGCAAGATATATGTGGGGACAACATTTAGTTAGATGATTTTGTGTTTGTTTTTTAGGCTTATTTTGATGTTAAAGAGGTGGTAAATGTGTGATTGGTGGCTGTTTTTTATTGTATTTCAAAGTGTTCTTTATATTTAAGGATGTAGTATTTTCGCCCATCCACAATTATTGCTACTTGGATGTGAGGGCCACTTAGTTAACCTCTCTTCTGTTGCTTGGAATTTGATTTTGCAGTAGCTGGAAGCTTTAATGGATTGTAGGGCTTTGACACCAAAAGAACTTGCATAACAAAGAGATATCATACCAAAAAAGGGTGGGGCATGTTGTATAACATGAGGCTAGTGGAAGTGATCAAGCTAAGAGCCATTGGAGCTTACAAACAAAAAACTGCAGATTTTGGATATAATCACAGCTGTGACAGATGGATATCATTGCAAAAATATGACATTATTTTTCATAAAACAACACAAGATGCAGGAAATGAACAAATTACCAAACAAAATCCAGCTAATTCAGAATTATGCAAGCCAATGGTTATTACAATACCCAAATCTCATGTAACTCAAAATTCAATTGTCAAAAAATAAAGGCATCTATAGGAAACTCATCCAACTAGCTACTGATAGAGAGGCAAAAAAACTGTAAATCAAGGCAACACTTTAAACCCAATAAACCATTTTAGTTTACACTTTACACTACGCAAACATCCATAGGTATCATTAAGTTGCAATTTCTCAAATCCATTATGCACAAAATTATCAAATACTTGAATCCATAGGGAAAAAGAAGGTAATGCTCTTAGACCTCATTCAAGGCAAAGCTTAATGTAATATTTCCTCTTTCCTCCCTTCTAAACCCCCTTCCCAAAGCCCCAAGAATACCACAAAACTAAAACAATAACCAGCACAAATGACACCACCATAGACCCATCTACCAGAAGTAAGACCATAAGCCAATATAGAAATACCAAGCAAACAAGCAATTTTACAAACACCTTAAACGCAGTCTTTTAAGAGGCCACTAGTGTGGACTAAACTTATCAATTTGAACTTCAATTTACAATTTTACACAAATTAAGTAAACTATCAACATCAAATACATGAACTACTTAACTACAATATGCTCAGACTCACAGATTGGTAATAGAAATAAAGATTCAAAAACTTAACAGTTCAACCAGACCAAAAAATAAAAATTTTATAACAAAAACAAGAACCAAAAGGAAATATTTGAAACAAAAAAAGAACCATAAACTGCAATTAAAATCTAACGCATTGATTCTCAGAACTAGAAGGTTTGGATTGCCCACCAAAGCATCCGTTTCCAAAGAAAAGGTGAAAGAAGGAGAGAGAAAAACATACTCATCGTCTATTCAGGACGAGGAAACGTAGAGGAGGCTTCTGGCGATGAGCGGGGCAGTATCGACTACTGAGGTCGCTGTCGCTGCCGGATGGGAAGTTGGAGACGCTGGGCTTCGGGGTTGGGAGAAAATGACCTGGAGGCTAGGATCTGAAGGCGTATTCATATTCCTCTAAACAAAATTTGAAGCTTTTCAGGTGCAAAAAACGAAGTGTCAAGCTGACCTTGTAGTCACGGACTACCAATAATTTTTGATGATGTGTCGTGTGATTTTCTGTTTGGGGTTGATCGGTGGTAGGATGGCTGATTTTGGATTGTCACTTCATAGTAGTGGGAATGAGTTTGGCAATGTGGGCTTCTTTTTGCTCGGTGGGTTGCATGTTTATGGCTATGAATTTTCTGGGTTGATATGATTTTTTTTGAGTTTATGGGTTTTAAATTTTGTAGAATTTTTTGGGCTAAGATTTTCTGGGTTTATGGGTTGCTAAAAAATTGTTTGGAATTTTTTGGGTTGTTCATGTGTTGCTGTGTGGTGATTTTTCTTGCTCTTACATTTGTGAAAGTGCCTTGGATGGTGGGGAAGAGATCGTGGTTGGGCTACGAATTGAGTCTCTGTGAGAGAGAGAGACGGAGAGAGAGAGAGAGAGAGAGAGAGAAAATTGAAGGAAATTAAAAGAGAGATGCTACATCTACAACAATTTTACAATATTTTTACAATAAATTACATGTGGTTAGTTGTTATTAGTTCAAATTTGAAATTAATACTAAGATTACTTTTTTGCCCCAACAATAACAACCAGTAACAACCTGCCACTTAGGATTTGTTGTAAAAATATTATAGACATATCATTTCTCAAATTAAAAACAAATTGCAGAAGAATAAATTGTTTATTGAATAAATATAGAGAATAGATAAAATGATATTAGTGTTTTTAGAAGTAGTTGTGTAAAATAGAAAAAATAAATTCTTATATTAAGATAGAAATATATAAACGAACTTATGCGAATGTTCTAAAGCCGTCAAATCACTTTTTTCAATGTTATTGATTTCATAATTTTTTCAATGTTTAAAACTTTTATATTAATGATTGAGATGGTATAAAGCTTACACACACATATGAGTTGAGTTCATGTAACACTTGTTGTAACTCTAATAACTTTTTATTGAATATGAATTTCAACAAATTCATTGTTGGATTAAATTTTTTTCTTATAATCTATGTGCTTGCAAAATTTCAAAATCATCTGAGATTAATAGCTATTTCATTGATCAAATGTAAAAATTATAAGTTTTTGTATTTAAGATTGTGCATAAAAGAGATGGGTTTCTAGATCATATAGAAAATAGTATCTTATTGACACATAATTAGATATGTGTGTTAAAGTTATAGAGAACATTTAATCTCATGGTGGATTTTGAAAAAATTAATCCGACAAAAAATTATTACGTGATGTAACATTACTTAGACTTACACAAGATGTAACTTAAAGTTAATATATATATATATATATATATAGACAAAACTTAGGTACAGTATTTTAGGTGCTGTTCCTTAGGTTCTGCTCTTAAGATTCAGCCATATGTCTATTTAACTAAAAGATACATTTTCATCCCATGAAAAAAAATCTACATGGCAAAATCTTAGAATGAGAACCTAAAGAACAGCACCTAAGTACTATACCTAAACCTTGCTCTATATATATATATATATAGAGAGAGAGAGAGAGAGAGAGAGAGAGAGAGAGAGAGAGTGAGTGATAATCCTAAAATGATATACCGATACCGAAATATTCTGTTCTAGGAGCCAATTTGGAATGTACTTTGAAATCGAATTCAAAGCTTTGATTTATCCCAATATTTCCAATTTGTCATAATTTCACCTTTTTTAAGACCAAGTAAAAGAAATTATTACAGGAAAAATGGAGTATCCTTCTCCATCTAGCCTATTTCCATTCATAGTAAGAGGGATATTAAAGGTGGTGATGGAACCTAAAAGTTACAATTGACAATACAAGCAACTAATGAGTGAACCAGGACATTGGCTTCACTAAGAACATGCAAAGCAAGAAAGAAGAGCAGGTAAGATAGATCTAATATCTTCTACTTAATATATCTAAATATAAAGAGTTCCTTTTCGAAGGCTGGACGATGGATTTTTAATCAATTCTACTAGTTTCCGATCAATAACAATTAACAAACACCTTTATGTTGTTTTACCGTTTTTAATTGAACATGATTAATTGGAATTGACTCTTTGGTTTCTAGTATTGAGTCATTGCAATTGTCTAGTACCATTAGAGTATAAATTAATGCCTCAATATATATAGTCAATCATACATCCTTCAACTTTGTTGTACTACCACATTGCTTTGAACTTACATACTCGAATAGGTTTTTTAAGTAACATAACCTACAAAATGTATTTAGTAAAAAGCACAAACAAGGAAAAACCTTAGACAAATTTCTTACAGTCAATCTCCATCCTTTAAAAACTTCAATTTGATATTTTCGAGTGTCGTTACGACATCTCTTATGTTTATCCTCTCTTCAGGTGATGCTACTGTACAATGCATAGCCAATTTCATAACGGACAAGATACAATCTAGCTTAGAATTAAAATGCTCTTCACCTCTCTTTAGCAAATTAGCATCTACAACTTCAATTACTGAATGGGGTAGTGATTGTTTTACCCAGCATTTTAGGCTCATTTCCTCAGTAAACATTTCATCTGTGGGATTCTTTCTTGCGAATGTTTCCATCAACGAAATGCCATAACTATACACATCGCCACATGTGGAAACGATCCCTGTGATCCATACTCTACAAGTTTGATTAAAATTTGTTGTTAGTAAGTATCCAATATCTTTACTTGATCGTTAAAAAAAAAAAAAAAATCTTGATATTTTTTGTGACAACTTTGTGTGTATGTTTAAAAATTTAATTTAATTGTAAACTAGAAACATCACCTGGTGCCATATAACCAATAGTGGCCAGTGTTATGGTTTGGGTAATAGAGTCTTCATCACCCAATAATTTTGAAATTCCAAAATCACTCACGTGTGCAACCATATCTTTGTTTAGTAGAATATTGTTGGGCTTCAAATCACAATGAACAATAGTTGAAGGACACTCATGATGGAGATACTGCAATGATGATGCAACATCTATCATCGTGTTCAATCTTTGTAACATATCCAAGAAGTAGTTATGAGAATACAACCACTTCATAAGGCTCCCATTAGGCATGTACTCTAGTACCAAAGCTTTAAAGTCAATGCTGCTACAACTACTAATGATTTTCACAAGATTTCGATGGCAAATTATGCACAATACATCACATTCAGCTTCAAAACTCTTAAACCCTCCTTTTACATTCAAATTAAAAACCTTTATTGCAACACTAGCTCCATCTGAAAGTGTCCCTTTGTACACTGAGCCAAAACCACCTTTCCCAATTAAGTTGCTTTGGATAAATCCATTTGTTGCTTGTTCAAGTTCTAGGTATGTTATTCTTCTCCATGTTGCTAGAGGTAACAAATCTCCTTGACCTTTTAGTTTCACATATCTCTTTCGGTGTCTCATCAAAGCAAATAAGAGGACTAATGCAAGTATTGTTGCTATCATTGTTGGAAGAATATATCTTACTATTATTGCAGTTGATGTCCTTGATTGTCCAGCATTACTTGTTTTGCATGGTGGAACTTGAAGTTTGGATGGACCACATAATGCTTTATTGCCCATGAATGACTGAGCTGAAAATTGAGCAAAAACACTTGCAGATGGAATTTCACCTTGTAATCTATTAAAAGATACATTGAAATATTTGAGGTATTTGAGTTCCACTAAAGACATTGGAATTTCTCCTGACAAGTTGTTATCAGATAGATCCAAGTATACCATGCTTATTAACTTATCAATTGAACAGGGAATAGGACCTTGGAATTTGTTACGTGCCAAGGAGAGGTTTTCTAAAACAAGGTCTCTAAAAGCAGGGATGTTACCTGACAATTGATTCATGATAGGTCTATATATGTTACATGCTCCAAATTCCCAACATCTGATGGTAGATGACCACTTAAATAATTCGAGGACAAGTTTATTTGCAGTATGTCCTTAAGAGTCCAAAAGGATGGGGGTATGGAAGTCAACTGGTTGGAATCCAAGTACAACTTTTGAAGTTTAGAAAGACCTCCCCAACATGTTGGTATTGGTCCAGAAAGCTCATTATGATTTAAAAATAATTCATCCAAGTTGTTCAGTTGACATATACCATTTGGGATTAATCCTTGTAGTCTATTGTCTTGAAGATGTAAACCTTGAAGTTGCATCATTCCATTAATTGTAGTTGGAATGGATCCAACCAATTCATTGTCTTTTAGGTCTAGGGTCACCAAGTTGCTTAAATTACCAATCCCTATAGGAATGATACCCTTTATGCTGCAGTTATATGCTACAAATTGTTCAAGAGAAGTTGAGAAATTTCCTATGGAAATTGGAAGGGTACCATTTAATGGATTATTTGCTACCACTATACTTGTGATCAAATTTATGCACTTTGTCAAATATGAAAGAAACGTCAATTCAAGAGTTGAAGATTCAATAGTGAAATTATTGTCGACTAAGTTGAGTACCTCAAGGTGCCTTAAGTTTCCCAGGGTATTAGGAATAGAGCCAGAGAAATAGTTCGCACCCAACTGTAGGTCAATGAGCTTAGAAGCATTTGAGATAGAGTTAGGGATTATTCCATTTAGTTCATTTCCCCATAGGAAAAGTAACTTAAGATTTGGAAGCAAATGACCCATGCTTGATGGAAGATGGCCTGAGAAGTAGTTCACGTATAGAACAATGACTTAAATCTTTGAACTATTGAAAATTGCATATGGGATGAGACCAGTTAAGCTGTTATTGGCCAAGCATAATTGCATTAGATTTTGAAGATTCTCAATTTTCGAGTGGTACTTCACCTGCCACAACATTTTAAAACAAATTGAAAAATCAATAGCCATAAAAAAATTTCATAAATTGTGGATTCCCTGTAAAAAACATACATCATGTTTACTTGAAAAAAAATTATTACAACTACCATATAAAAGGTTGCATCTAGTAAAACAATTAACAATTAAGTGCCTTTAAAATTTTTTAAAAATAACAAGGACAAAGTTTAGCTACAAAAAAGCTATAACCTTACTCAATATCTTTTTATTGGAGGTGAATTTTGACAAATCGATCCAACATTGGATTACATCTTATTTTTATATCCTTCATGCTTGCAAAATTTATAGAAAATTAAAGATCAATAGCTATGTCATCAATAAATTGTATAAATTGCAAGTTTTTGTAGTTTAAAATTATGCATAAATTATAAGGTTATAGATCATATAGTAAATAATATATGATTGACACAAAATTTGATATGTGTATTAAGGATATAAAGAACATAAAATTCAACGGTTAGATTTACAAAAATAGAAGTAATATTTATTTTATTGAGTAAAGTTGTAGCCTTAGGCTACAACCAATTTTGTAGCTAAATTTTGTCCAAATAACAATTAATGTTGCATCTTATAATATAGATGATGCAAACAAATTTAAGCCTAGTAAGCCTTTATTACATTCGTTGTGCAAACTTGATACTCCACTAGTTTGCTTCTTTACAAAAATAACCATAAACAAACATATTAGTTTGTAACAAACTTGTAGTGAGAATTGTAATAAATAGAGCACTTTCTTTTTAAAAGAAGGTGATGAAAATGGAAATTGCTACTTCTCTAATTATTGTGGTCTTTATAAACCCACCGCAATATGTGTATAAAAAATTCAACACCCTAGTTGAATTAAGAATTATTCCATATATATGGTGTACTACACACTTTTCTCACATAAATGTTAGTCTCATATATATGGTGTACTACCGATAAGACTCACCTTTATGTGGGAAAAGTACATAATACATCGGATGCACTGAATGATTTGACCTATGGACCAAAATTCTTAAAACCAACATGCTTTAGGCAAAGAGGAAGCAGTATTTAAATTGAAGTGGTTATCGTTGAACTTGTAAGGTCGTTATCATCCAAATTAATTATCTCGAGGGAAGTACAGTTTCCCAAACTTCTTGGTATCCTTCCTGAAAAATTTCAAGATTTATCATACATGTGATCAAGAGCTAGCAAGCTTAGCATAACTAGCGATAGATTACAAGCTTTTATTTGGAAACTAAAATGATCAATTTTAATGAAGGGCTATTGAAATACAGGAATGTGTACCCAAAAAAAAGAAAAAGAAAAAAAAGACTAAAATAAATGAAAAGGAAGGAAAGAAAGAAAGAAATAAGCCCTTTAATGCATTCATTGGCTAAAGCTATGCATGTCTACCTTTTCTTAACGAAGATACCCTTTTGATGTGGGAATCTCAGAGAACTTTAAACTTTGAATTTTTAAATGGTTTGTACTTATGCTACATTTTTATTTTATATAGTAAGTTGCTCTGGATATAAGTAATACTACAGTCACAAATTATTTTACAATAATTTTACAAAATATTAATGTGGCAAATTTTTACTAGTTTCGATTTGGATCCACCACTAATATCATATTTTTATTTACCAATAATTATTTGAAAGATGCTAAAACCATATCAGCAGTTTATAAAAATGTTGAAAACTAGTTTGTATTTGTAGCATTACTCCCTGAATATTAGTATTGGGGATTGTTGTGAAATTTTAAAATACTCGCAAGTGTACGAACCGTACTGAAGTATAGTTTGACAAGAACGAGGTCGAACCCACAGGGACTTGAATGAACGTAGGAAAATTAATTAAACCTTAACCAAATTAATCCTAGTCTAGTTTAATAAAAATTGGTTATTTTGAAATTAAATAAATTAAGCAAATAATAAAATTAAGCAAATAGTTAAACTAAGCAAAAGATATAAAGTAATAAAAAAATGTAAACAATCAAGGGAAAGGAATTAAGGTTTTGGAATCCGCCTTGTAAGTCATATCAGCATATATTTATGATCATTAATTTTTCCCAATTCACTACATGATAATCTAGAAATCAATCTTGCTATGATGGAAAATATCCTCATTACAATCCTTATTTAAAAAATCAAAAGCATGTTCTTCTTCGCTTCTTAAGTATAAAATCAAATCATCAATTGTATCCGTAGCCAAACAAATCACAAGATATATCCAATTCTAAAAATCAAATCATAACTTGTATCCATTGATAGACAAATCACAAGTGATATCCAATTTTATTATAATCAAGAATTAATAAACCAAGCATTCAATTAATTAAAACAAATCCTAAATCATGAGAAAAACATGATTGAACTCATATCTAGAATCCCATCTTAGTCAATTGATATGAAGCAAGAACAATTTAAATCATTAAAAAACAACTATTGTGGGAAAAATCAAATCACATAAATATTACTGATAATCCTTAACAAGGTTTCATCCTCAACCCTAATTATAAATTTAGCTACTCATGGTAATTGAAATAAAACAAAAGAATAAAATACTAAACATTAAACTAGACAAACAAAATAAAGAAAGAAATAGTCACAATGCTATCATGGAGAAAAGCTACAGAGAAGCCACATGCGGCATTGCCTCTTGCTCCAATTTTCTGTTTTGCATCTCAGCCCTAGCACTAGCCTCCTCCCCCTGAATTTTGCCCTAAAAAGCCTTTAAATAGGTCTAGGAATCCTATTACAAGTTGAATTCCCGTTTGGAGAAAATCCCAGATTTTTAGGCTTCACTTAAGGAGCATCAACCTTTAGCACATGATATCTTTATTGGCACTTGGACACCCACCAAAAATGATAATTTGGCTAAGTGAGTCTCTGGTTCTGGTGCTACCATGAATGTGCTCTATGTCTATGGAGATCTTATTTGTGGTCACGGTGATAACAAGTCCATGAACAACATCATCTCCCATTACCTATATTACCTTGATCAGTACACACTGTTTGAATTTTAAATAGTTAATTTTATTGTAGGTCTAGTGGACTGTTGCCTGTTTGGTTTGGTTCTTTTTCCAAGTTGAACAAATCTTAAAATATGATTACATCTGTTTACTTTTTTAATCAAATTTTGCTTTTTTTTTTTTTTTAATTATCACAAAATAATATTAATTTGGTTATCAAATGATGGATAATTAAGGCTACGGATTTATTTTATCAACTGAAATATCATCAATAAAATTATAATTACACAAGATGTATATAATTGATTATTTGGAAAATAAAAAAACTACTTTTAATTTGCAATATCCAAACGAAGCAAACTTTAATTGGTAACGAAGCAAGCTTTAATTGGTAAAGTTGCAAATGAATTTTAATGTTAAAACTCTTTTCTGGAGTTTAGTTGATTTGTTAAGAATTCTTATTGAAGGGTATAATTTGAGCTTTGTTAAACGTCTATTTGAATAACTAATGAAAAAGTTAAAAATTTTACTGATTAACTAATGAAAAAGTTAAAATTTTATATTGTTTAGGCTCTGGGATGAGATTTGTGATTAAAATTTTAATTTACCTTTTGAAACGTAAACTTTTTTGAGCAAATGAATGAAGCATAGGGTTGTAAGTGAGGAGAAAATTGCTTTTTGCCCCTTTCAAAGAAAAAATCCAGCATTTTGCCATTTTTCTCAAACTAATTAAGAAAATGCCCCTCTTTTAAAAATCAAGTTTCTGAAAATCGATTTAGACCATATAGCGGCGTTTTTAAGGACCCTATAGTGACGTTTTAAGGACCTATAGTGACGTTTTGTAACTCGATTTTCATAAAGTCGAGTTACATGCAATTTTTTTTCTTTTTTTTACCTATAACTCGACTTTATGAAAATCGAGTTACAAAACGTCACTATAGGTCCTTAAAATGTCACTATAGGGTCCTTAAAAACGCCGCTATAGGGCCTAAATCGATTTTCAGAAACTCGATTTTCAAAAGAGTGACATTTCCCTAATTAATTTGAGAAAGAAGGCAAAATACTGAATTTTTTTTTTTGAAAGGGGCAAAAAGCAATTTTGTCCTTGTAAGTGAATCTACATGCAAAGAGTGATTTAAGTAGATCCTTTTCTTCTAAAAACAGATTGGGTTGTAAGTTGGAACTAAATGAATTTGGAGCACTATATGTTTATGAATTGTTGTTATCAGACCGTAAACTATGCCATTTCACCTCAAAACCAATTGGTGATGAGGAAGATACACCCAAATCTTTTATAGCCTTTGACATCACACCACGCGGGCCTGTTTTTAGAGTGGTTGTAGAAAGTCAAATTGTGGTCCCCCTAGCAATCCCTCCCTCATAATGACACTCCTGTGACTCGAATCCATGACCTAGGCTCTGATACCATTTATCGAGCTATGAACTGTGCCATTCCACCTCAAAACCAATTGGTGATGAGGAATAGGCACTCAAATCTTTTATGGCTTTCGACATTACACCACGCGGGCCTGTTTTTAGAGTAGTTGTAGGAAGCCAAATTGTAGCCCCCCAATAGTTATTGTGTAATTAAAGTTGTATATGATGTATATACAATGATCCTTTACTCCCTTATGCAAAGTAAAAGGTGGATGACCATATTTTTCAGGTGGATATAACGTGACTACCAAGGAACCATTATCTTGGGGTTTATGCTACAACAAGGAAATGAATTCTAACTCATATTATTGTGATGAGCATTACAAAAACACTTATCCATGCACTCTTAGAGTTGCATACTATGGTCGGGTGCTCTGCCAAGTTGGTCTTCTTTGTTGTGTCCCAAAGCATCAATCCAATGTCACGGGCAGACATAGACCATCAATCCCCAAGTCTTCTATTAGCAAAAGGGAAATTGATCTTTTTCTTTTTGTCTGTCACTTTTCTTTTTACGTTTTTTTTACTAAATAATTTTTGAATAAATTATAATTTCAATCTATAGTTTAAAGATTGTTCCAAAATAAATACTACGATTTTAAAAGTTTCAAATTAAATCTGATAGTTTAACAACACTTAAGTTTAAACCATAAACTCATTACACCTTATATATACACTTAATGGAAAAGGCTTAATTAAAATGACGCCACCTGGATTGGATTGAAATAATGTTCATAAGTGTTAGGTATATTCCATTAGAATTTAGGATTGGATTGAAATAATGCCTATCTTTCAGGAAGAATTAAAAGATGCCCTCTGGGTCCCAATCATAAGACAGTTTGAGAAATATCTTGGTTGTTTCTATGATAGGAAGGTCAAAAAAGGAAAGCTCCAGCTATGTTAAAAAACGCATTTGGCCAAAGTTGCAAGAGTGGAAGAAAAAAATCGTTTATAAAAGCATTACTATAAGCTCTTCTATAAAAATGTCATTTTGACATACTAAAAGTCTACTTTATTATTTTGCCACATCATTTTACAATATATCTGTAAGGTTGAATTTAATCAACCATCTTGTTGGCTTTATTCCGTGCCAAATTTGCTTGTAATTTAGCAATTAGTATTGAGTGTTATAGGATATCAGTCGTTTGTATTAAAGCATTGTGGTTTGTAAATATAGAGCTAAACTACAAGTAGCTTAGTTCAAAATAGCTTAGACAGATACAAACGACTGTCGTTTGAGTATACAAGTTAAATGAGTTTGGTAGCTTCTATTCCACGTGTATGGCTTAGATTAGTTGGGCAGTTAGTTATTTCTGGTTTTCCTTCTTTCCATCTTTCCCGCCTCTGTTCTAACTATATAAAGAACAGAGCATTGTAAACTTATTCAATTAATTCACTCTACAAGTTTCACATCTTCCTTTCTCTCTCTGAGTTTCCTTTCCTCCATTGATGTAATTTTGGAGCTTGTATGAAATTCAATATGGTATCAGAGCGAACTAGATCAGAGATCATCCAAGTATGGTATTCTGAAACTTCCTAGTTCAATTACATTCTTTCTTGTCTTCTTAATGCTTCTTTCAGATCAACTAGAAATTTACTTGTTGCATTTTTGTTGATTCTTGCATTAAGTTCATCATCTTCGAGGTTTTAATTTCTTTAGTGTGTTGAAACCTTGATTTCAGTTCTTCTATTCATAATTGAATTGAAATCTTCAATCTTAGGGTTTCAATTCATTTTGTTTCTTCAATTCTAGGGTTATTCTGTTTTGAATTCACTGTTTCTATTTACAATCTCATCAAGATTGTGAATTACAGCTTGATTGTCACACAGAATTCAACTCTTGTTTCTTGGTGAATTCTTGAGAAAAACCAATTCGTGTTTTTTTTTTCTCTCCTCAATTCTTGGTTTTAGTTACTTGAGATCTTAAATCTTCATTATTTCTCTGTGATAAGCATGACTGAGAGTACCTCTAGTGCTAACAATACTCCTACTATCCAACCTTGGGAAAACACATCTAGTCCCTATTTCCTATCCAGTGGTGATAATCCAGGAGTTTCTTTGGTGGTTCAACATCTCACTGAAGACAACTATAACACCTGGAGTAGGGCCATACTTATTTCTTTGGATGCCAAAACTAAATTAGGCTCATTGATGGCTCTATCCCTAAGCCTCAATCTGTTGATCATCCACATTACACAGCTTGGAATAAATGCAATAGCACTGTCCTGGCTTGGCTGTTTAATTCTGTTTCCAAGGAGTTGCAGTCAAGCATAGTTTATTTCAAGACTACCAGAGATGTTTGGGTTGATCTGCAAAACAGGTTTGGGCAAGGAAATGGCCCTACAATTTTTGACCTGAGAAAGGAGATTAGTTCTTTAGTGCAAGAGGATTTAACCATCAATGCGTACTATGCCAAGTTTAAAGGTCTTTGGGATGAAATTTCTAATTACAAGACATGTACTTGTGGTCATCAAGTTGAGGAGTGTACCATGTCTTTCCTAATGGGGCTGAATAAGACATATGCAGCTGTCAGGAGCCAAATTCTGCTTATGGAGCATGTGCCTTCATTAAGCAAAGTGTTCTCTCTTTTACTGCAAGATGAGAAACAGAGAAAAGTAGGTGCTGGGAAGAAGTTCTTGGCTGATACATCAGCAGCTTTGGCCGCTTTTGGGTCTAAATCTGGGAACAAGACCTTTGTTAAGTCCAAAAATGGCAGGCCACAATGCACTCATTGTGGAGCTATGGGGCATGTTGTTGACAAATGCTTCAAGTTGCACGGATATCCTCCTGGATATAAGTTCAAAAACAAAGGTGCTCAACCTCTTGCAAACAATGTTGTTGCTGCTGAAAGTCATCTCAGTGAACCTGTTGCCCTCACCAAGGCTCAATACCAACAATTACTTGGTTTGTTGAACTCTCAATGCCACTTTGGTACCCAAGCACCACCAGAGGCATGTTTGGAAAATGCTCATCAAGTTGCCACCATCATTACTCAGCCTTCAATGGATGTTCAAGCCCAAACCTTATCAGGTATAGGTTTTTCCCCTTCTCTTAAACATTTAGTTTTTTCTTCTAGTGTCAATATCTCTCATATTAGTTCATATGACTAGATTCTTGATAGTGGTGCTACTGACCACATGGTACATTCCATCCATTTCTTCACTTCTGTCACTTCTTCTACTCAAATGTCAGTTAGACTCCCTAATGGAGAAATGGTTAAGGTAACTCATGTTGGAACTGTTAAAATCTTAGCCACACTGATTCTGGAAAATGTTCTTTGTATTCCTACCTTTTCTTTCAATCTTATTTCCATAAGCAAACTAACCCAAAATCCTTCCTGTTGCTGCATCTTTCTTTCTCATTACTGTTTTCTCCAGGACTTACTGCATTGGAAGATGATTGGGTTGGGTAAGAGACATGGAGGGCTGTATACTTTGCAGTGCATTGATTCAATCACCTTACCACCTTCTGTTTCAGAGGTTCTGTCCAGATTACCTTCTTTTCTTTGTAATAAAAGTGTCAATTTCTGTAATCTTGATTCTCCTACTTTTGTTCTTACTTCAAGTGATATTGTTAGGTTGTGGCATTACAGATTGGGTCATCCCTCTTCACAAAGATTAGCTTTGCTGAATTCTATTGTACCTGAACTGATTTCTTGTAATAATAAATCCTTTGATTGTCACATTTGCCCTTTAGCTAAGCAACACAGATTATCCTTTTCTAAGTCCACAAGTGTTTCTTTAGCTTGCTTTGATTTAATCCATGCTGATATTTGGGGACCCTATTCTACTACTTCATTAAATGGCTCAAAATACTTTCTCACCTTGGTTGATGACCATAGTAGGTGCACTTGGGTTTATTTAATGAAGTACAAATCTGATGCTTCTTCTTTAGTTCAATCCTTCTTTCAAATGATTCTTAATCAGTTCAAAGTATCCATTAAGGTCATTAGGAGTGACAATGGTCCTGAATTTGCTCTTTCCTCATTTTATGCTTCAAAAGGTGTTTTACATCAACTGTCCTGTGTTGAAACTCCACAGCAAAATGCTGTTGTTGAAAGAAAACACCAACATCTACTGAATGTTGCTAGAGCCTTGAGGTTTCATGCCAACTTACCTTTAAAATTCTAGGGAGATTGTGTTCTTACAGCCACATATCTCATCAACAGGTTGCCTAGTCCCCTTCTAGGCAATCTTACTCCATACCAGAAACTTTTGGGTCATTCCCCTTCATATCAACACCTTAAATCATTTGGTTGTCTATGTTATGCCTCTACTTTAACTAGGAACAAATCTAAATTTGACCCTAGAGCAAAGGCATGCATATTTCTTGGTTATCCTTTTGGGACTAAAGGGTATAAGTTGTATGATTTGTCCACTAGAACTACGTTTCTGTCAAGGGATGTTATCTTCAAAGAGACTGTTTTTCCTTTCAAACATTGGCAGTCTAAATCCATCCCTAGTCCTCCTTCCATTTCCCACAATATTTTTCCATCTCAGTCACCAATTCATGATTATGTTGCATCTATTTCTGCTGAGTTTTCTCTTCCTTTTAGTTCTGTTGATACTGCTGTGCCCCCTAATGAATTTCCAGATCTTGTTCATCCTGATCTGGACTTTTCTCATCCTCATGATCATTCTTTTCAACCTGCATTTCCTATTGATCAACCTGACTTACCTGTTGCTCAATCTGATTTTCCTATTGTTCAACTTGTTTTACCTCTTATTAGAAAATCCACTAGGCCTCATAAAACTCCTTCATATCTTCATGATTACCACTGTGGTTTAGCTTCCACTGTCATTCCTCATCATCACTGCAACTTAGCTTCCACTTCTCTACCTTCCCATGATTCAATCTCCATTGACAGTCCAGGTATCCTTTATCCACTTTCATCAACTCTTTCTTATTCTAAGTTGTCTAATGCACATAAAGCCTTCTCTGTTGCCTTGTCTATTGCCAAGGAACCCACCTCCTATGCTGAAACTTTACCTAATCCTTTGTGGCAAGCTGCCACGAAGGCTGAGATTGATGCACTTCAGTCACTAATTCATGATTCTGTTGCATCTATTTCTGCTGAGTTTTCTCTTCCTTTTAGTTCTATTGATACTGCTGTGCCCCCTGATGAATTTCCAGATCTTGTTCATCCTGATCTAGACTTTTCTCATCCTCATGATCATTCTTTTCAACCTGCATTTCCTATTGATCAACCTGACTTACCTGTTGCTCAGTCTGATTTTCCTATTGTTCAACCTGCTTTACCTCTTATTAGAAAATCCACTAGGCCTCATAAAACTCCTTCATATCTTCATGATTACCACTGTGGTTTAGCTTCCACTGTCATTCCTCATCATCACTGCAACTTAGCTTCCACTTCTCTACCTTCCCATGATTCAATCTCCATTGATAGTCCAGGTATCCTTTATCCACTTTCATCAACTCTTTCTTATTCTAAGTTGTCTAATGCACATAAAGCCTTCTCTGTTGCCTTGTCTATTGCCAAGGAACCCACCTCCTATGCTGAAGCTTTACCTGATCCTTTGTGGCAAGCTGCCATAAAGGCTGAGATTGATGCACTTCAGGCTAATAAGACTTGGATCATGACCAAACTGCCTTCTGGTAAAGTGCCTATTGGGTGCAAATGGGTCTACAAAATCAAGCTTAAAGCTGATGGCTCTATAGAGAGGTACAAGGCTAGATTGGTTGCTAAAGGTTTTACTCAGATTGAGGGAGTTGATTACTATGAGACCTTCTCTCCTGTTGTGAAGTTTGTCACTGTTAGGACACTTTTGGCTATGGCTGCTGTGTATGGTTGGCATTTGTCCCAACTAGATGTCAACAATGCATTCTTGCATGGGGAATTGAATGAGGAAGTGTATATGGTTCCTCCTCCTAGATTTGGCAGCAAGGGGGAGGTGTGTAAACTCACTAAATCTCTTTATGGATTGAAGCAGGCCAGTAGACAGTGGTTTGCTAAGCTCTCATCCACTCTCCTTGATCATGGTTTCATTCAATCTAAATCAGACTACTCTGTCTTCACTAAGATTAGCAAGGGTTCAATTCTCATTTTGCTAGTCTATGTGGATGACATCTTGATAGCTAGCAACAATGTGGAGACAGTCAATACTTTCAAGGTTTTCCTAGATGCCAAGTTCAAACTCAAGGATCTTGGTACCTTGAAGTATTTCTTAGGCCTTGAGGTTGCAAGGACTGAAAAAGGTATTAGTTTGTGTCAAAGGAAGTTTGTTTTAGAGCTGCTATCTGATACGGGTCTGCTAGCAAGTAAGCCTGCCAATGTGCCCATGGATCAATCAGCCAAATTTAGGAGTTCAATGGGAGAGGCTGCACCAGATCCATCTTTGTATAGAAGAATTATAGGCAAACTTCTTTACCTGACTCTAACCAAACCTGACATTTGTTACTCAGTGCACAAACTGAGTCAGTTTATGAGTTCACCTCAGATTCCTCATTTACAAGCAGCTTATAAAGCACTTAGGTATCTTAAGAAGGCACCAGGACAAGGTTTATTCCTATCTGCAAGTTCTGAATTGAAGCTCAAAGCCTACTGTGATGCTGATTGGGCAGCTTGTCTAGACACCAAAAAAATCAGTTTTAGGATTTTGTGTTTTTCTTGGCAATTCTCTCATATATTGGAAATGTAAGAAGCAACAAGTGATATCCAGATCATCAGCAGAGTCTGAATATCGTGCAATGGCTACTGTCACAAGTGAACTTGTCTGGTTGGTGGCATTACTTGGAACTTTTGGTTTAAATCACAATTATCCAGCTTCTTTGTACTGTGATAGCAAGGCAGCTCTCTATATTGCTGCAAATCCAGTATTTCACGAACGTACAAAGCACATAGAGGTTGATTGTCACTATATTCGAAGTAAAATTCAAAATGGGGTGATTAAGACTTTCCATGTGCCTACCAAACACCAGATTGCTGATTCCTTCACAAAGGCACTTGGACATAAGCAATTCTACTTTCTTCTATCCAAGATGAACCTGATCAACATCTATGGTTCATCTTGAGGGAGAGTATTGAGTGTTATAGGATATCAGTCATTTGTATTAAAGCATTGTGGTTTGTAAATATAGAGCTAAACTACAAGTAGCTTAGTTCAGAATAGCTTAGACAGATACAAACGACTGCCGTTTGAGTATACAAGTTAAATGAGTTTGTTAGCTTTTATTCCACGTGTATGGCTTAGATTAGTTGGGCAGTTAGTTATTTCTGTTTTTCCTTCTTTCCATCTTTCCTGCCTCTGTTCTAACTATATAAAGAATAGAGCATTGTAAACTTATTCAATTAATTCATTCTACAAGTTTCACATCTTCCTTTCTCTCTCTGAGTTTCCTTTCCTCCATTGATGTAATTTCGAAGCTTGTATGAAATTCAATAATTAGTAACCCTGTATTTAGGTGAGTTTCATGTAAGGGTAGTGTGTAAGAGAGTGTGAAGATATGCTTAAGACTGTGCAGTGAAGCAGAGACTCACGGCTGGATCTCACGGGTGGCTTGTGGCTTGCAAGTCGCCAAAGTCGGCACATGTGTAAAGCATGCAGGGGAGCTAAAGAGTCACGCTAGCTGTTGCACTACAAGACAAAAGTCCCAAGCTGGCCAGGCCGTTAGCTCGCGACTTAAACTCGTGACTCAGTCCAGTCGCGAGGCCAAGTCGCCAGACCACCCTGTTTGGGAAAAACTGACTCTTCACATTCCTTTCTCACCCTAGTATAAAATACCCCTTATACCCATAAAATGTAGAGAGTTTCCAGAGAGAATTTTGAGAGAGAAACCCTAAAGAAAAACAAGATTGACTCATCCACAATCTTCACATAGAGACTTTTCAAATTCCTCTACTCTCTTCCTCTCCATTGTTACATCCTTAAGAGGTTCTTAGCCAAATCATTTTCTTACCGTACCCATATCTGTGAAAAGGCTTTTTGGTGCTTTGGGAAGTAGTTAAGAGACCAATTCACATTAGTTGATGCTATGGTCAGTAGTAGAATCCGATAAGCTAAAGAAGAAATAGGTTCGGCGTAACCTCGTTGGAGTAGAAGCTTGGAGGGCTTAGGTACACTGGGTAGATTAGGCTTGAAGGGTCTTCTGCTGTTCATGTATCCCAATTACATTCTTTAGTGGATTATTTACCGCTTGGAGGGCAGCGGAGAGGTTTTATGCCGAGGGCTTCAGTTTCCTCTTCGATAACACATCGCTGGGTTTTCCTTGTGTTTGCATCTCTCTTCCCTTAATCTTTGCCATTTAATTTCTATTGTGGATGTGATTTTATTTGGTCTAGATTGTTTATCAATTATGTTATATGCTTATGTTCATATTCCGCACATCAATTGTTTGATAATAATCTTGAATTGATAATTTGTTAATTGGGGGTCTAAATGTTCATAGTGTTTTATACGCTATTTGAACATTCAATTGGTATCAGAGCGGGTGCACTCTTTGTGGTTTAAACACTTTAGTGCGATCCTTGACCCCGTATTGAGATGGACCGGTCTCAATCTCTTAATGCTCTACCATATTTTGATGGTAGCAATTATGCCTTTTGGAAGGTACTAATGAGAGCATTTTTGCGTTTAATAGATGAATCTATTTAGGATACTATTGATATTGGATGGACTAGGCCAGAGGCAGCCAAATCCACGTGGGATAAGGCTGCCCTCGCGGCGTCAAATGCTAATAGCAAAGCACTTAACGCTATCTTTTGTGGTGTATCTCCAGATGAGTTCCACAGGATATCTCACATTATCAATGCCAAGGAGGCGTGGCAGATATTGGAGACCACGTATGAGGGAATGAAGAAAGTGAAGGATACCAAGTTGCAGATGCTGACCACTCGGTTCGAGGAGTTGAAAATGAGTGAGGACGAGTCTTTTGACTCTTTCTATAGCAAGCTGAATGAAGTGGTCATCGGCAAGTTCAACTTGGGGGAGAAAACAGAGGACTCGAAAGTTGTGAGGAAAATCCTTCGTTCATTGCCGGAGAGCTTCCGTGCAAAGGTGACTGCAATTGAGGAGAGTAAGGACCTAGATGACATCAAAGTCCAAGAGCTGATTGGGTCTCTTCAAATGTATGAACTTTCATTGCTGAACCAAAGGAAGAACAAATCCCTTGCTCTTAAGACCATAAATGAAAGGGTAGAAGCACACGACTCATCGGATGAGGATGTAGTCGAAAAGGATGTTGCTTACCTTGCAAAGAATTTCCGCAAATTTCTGAAGTTCAAGAACATTGGGAAATTTGGTGATAAAGGGAAATTCACAAGTTCCGGAAAGGAGAAGAAGGACTTCAAAAAGAAAGACGGGAAGGAGTCCTAATCTACCCAAGGAGTCACTTGTTTTGAATGTAATGGCATGGCCATTTCTAAAAGGAATGTCCTAACTATTTGAGATCGAAGGGCAAGGCGTATGCCACCACTCTCAGTGACTCAGATTCCTCCACCTCTGATTTGGAGTAAAGCTGTGATGAAGAAGGGAATTTCTTAGCATTCATTTCTATTGCTCATGTTGAGTCTTCGGAGGACTTGAATTTGCTTATGCAAGAACTTGGGGAGCATAGTGATGAGGAATTAATGGGAATTGTGGAAGAATCGGATGCTGAAGAAGATGAAGATAAAATCCATCTTCATGAGAATTACGATTCCCTCCTTGAAAGTGGCTAAAGCAGCCATTAAGAAAATGAAGAGAGCAGAGCAAGACTACAAGAGTCTTTTAGTCCAATACAAGGAAACTAAGTGCGAAGTCGAGACGCTGAATGGAGAGCTGACTGAAGCCTACTCAAAGATAAAATTTTTTGAGCTTGAAGTAATTCAAGCTAATGCTAAAGTAGAGCGTGTCTCCTCTAAGAAACTTGATGAAGTGCTTGCTCATCAAAAATCTTTCTCTAACAAAAGCGGATTGGGATACACCGGAGAGAGCAGCTTGAGTGTCAAAGTGTCCAAGGACATGAAGTTTGTGAAAGTTAAGGAACCAATGGTGAAAATCTCTTCTGTTGAAAAAGTGAAGGCAGAGAAGAAGCGGAACATGACTAACCAACGGTTTTTGTCTAGGCCACATAACCAATCAGTGGTCAAACCTAAGGCTTAAGGGAACTCTCTCCCAAAGTCACAAAGAGGTCCGAGAATTCAACTTTTCTTCTATCACTGTAGAATTCAAGGACACACCAGACCGAATTGTCGTAAGCTTTGGGCATAAAGAATGGCACCTATCAAAGGCCAAGGGGACAAAGAAAGGATAAAAGGAACCCCAAGCAAACAAAAGGCAGAGAAGCTGTGTCTAACATTGGAGATGTAATGAAGATGATTGATGCATTCACCACCTGCTTGACAAGGTTCAACAAAAGGTTTGAAAGTCAAAACAATAGTACTCAATCCTCTAGGGATATCACCCCAAACGCACATGCTGTGTGGGTGAAGAAGGGTACTTATGCATAAGCATTACAACATGTCCATGCATTAATACTTCCTATGCTTTTGTGACTTTGATTGGTTGAGTGCTTTCTGTTATCGTTCCAACATGTGTTGAAAATTGTGCTTGTTTGCTTTTTACTTTGAATGCTTTTACATTGTTTTTTATCAATCTTTTCTAGTTTTTGTGTCAAAAATCCAAAAACGCATAAAAAGTAAAAAATCAAAAAGTTTGATCGACATTATTGAGTTTTGTCTCAAAACATGTTTTGCCTTGTACCTTTGTACTAATGACCTTATGCATTTACGAGCGTAGCTTGTTCCCTGTGCACTTATATCATTGTGGAAGAAATCTTGACATCTATGTGATTGTTGTAAATAGATCTTCAAACTTGTCATGACTAATTAGTGAATGGTTTTGTTGATCTTGAGACATGCATAGACTTGTGCCTATATATCTTCCCACTCATTTATTTTATTGTCTTTGCTTAAAAGAGCTCACCAAATGTAAATCTCCAAATGAAAAGAGATATTGAACTGCAAAAACCTGTCGCATATACTAGTATTTGACTAGGAAAAAGGGAAAGCGGCGTTTATGAAAATTATATGATTCCCAAAGAGCCAAAGGCTAACTCATCAAATTGAAATATCAAAAATTTCAGGCATCGATCTCACAATGAGATGTATTAATTTAAAAAGATCAAATGATATGATGTATATGGAGCCAAATGAAAATCTTCAAAGTTATGTTATCAAGTTTTGTGGGAGGTCATATATGCATATTTCTATAATTGAGACGAGTCACATTATCTAGTGCTAATTGTGTATGTCTTGGTTGAATTGATCATTGAAACTTCATATTAGACTAAGGACTATCTCATTGATGATATCCACACACATCACACAAGTCTATGTTCAATGAATGTCATATTCATTTGTGTGATTGTACTTGATTAAATATGTTTTCACATGCTCAATCTTTGTTGATCAAAGACAAAAATATTTTTGAGTGTTTTAGATGTTTTTGGAAAGTATTTTGTTTTTGTAAAAATTGTCAAAATCTTCAAAAACCACGCCCTGTTCTGGCGACTCAGTCGCGGGTTGATCCAGTCACATGCCCCAGTTGCGAGCCCACACAGAGATTTTTCGCGACTCACTGGTGAGTCAATGTCCCAATCGCAAAAAATACTTAGAATATTTTTTCAAATTTGGTTTTTTTATGTTTCTTGCGACTCAGTATGGCGACTTGTTCACGGGTGGAAGGTCCAGTCGCGAGGGGTGCACAGAGATTTTCACAGCTTACCTCGTGACTTCCTCACGGGTAGACCTTCTACTCACGAAAAACACTTGGAAAATTTTTCAAAATTCTTGTTTTTAAGTGTTCTAGCGGCTGGCCCTAGCGACTTGATTCAGTTGTGAAAATCGCATGTTTTGCACAAATTGGTCAGTTTTTAAAACGTTTGGGTTTTTCCCTCGAACTTTTGTGACTGTTCATTGTTTTCCTCGTTTGAACCCCTTTTAGAACATGTATTTAGGCAAGATTTCATGTTGTTCATGCACTGTTTTACTTTGTTGTTCATAGTGTACACGCTAGGTGTTTGATAAAATGCCTCTTAAGCATTTTCTCACTTGTTTGGACTCCGATGAGTATCAAACTTTGGAGTTTCTCATGTTTTCTCATTATGAACATGTTTGGTTCATTGGTTGTGTCTTTAACACACCTTACCCCACATGTGCATTTTCCATGCATTGGTCATGCATTGCACATAACCACCTCTTGCACACACCTTGCCACCCTTGTCTTGCATTGGTCTATACCTTGTTTCTTCATCCTAGCATGTCATGTTTACCTTCTGCTTTGTAGCATTTTGTTTCGTCTTAGGTTTGAGCTTCATTTTTTCATTCATCTTGCACCCCTCATGCATCATTATCATTATTCATACCTTCATCTCTTGCCCTCGTTTCTCCTTGACCTTTTGTCTATTCGTGACAAAAAGGGGGAGAGTATACTCTAGAGTAGTATACCGGAAAGTTTTTATCATGTCTATATGACTCTTGTGCACATTCTTAGGAAGAAAAATTCTATTTCTCGTGCACATTTGTAGGGGGAGAGATATTCCATATGAGAGATGCATATACCAAACGGGAAAATTCATTGTGTTACTAAGAAAAACTTTGTTTTGTCTGTCATTTCTTTATGACTGTTTGGGTGTATGATCAAGTTCCTCACATGTTTCACATCATGTTTACTTGATCGCAATTTACTTGCTATATTATATTTGTCTTTTACTACTTGCTTTACCTTGAGGGTCTAATATGTTTTGTGCAAGTGTTTCAGGTTACAGGTATATATGTTCCAAGTTCATCACAACTCCTATGATTCATGATAGGGGGAGTGATATGATAAGGAGATACTTGCTCTTATGGTTCAAGAGTTTCACAGATTCTAGAGTTAGGTGTGAGTGAGTTTTGATTAACTGTTCCCAACTCACGCGTTAAGTCTAAAGTTTGTTGTAGGGTTTTGTCACGGAATAGCCAAAGGGAGAGATTGTAATGTTGAATTTAATCAACCATCTTGTTGGCTTTATTTCATGCCAAATTTGCTTGTAATTTAGCAATTAGTAACCCTGTATTAGGTGGGTTTTATGTAAGGGTAGTGTGTGAGAGAGTGTGAAGAAATGCTCAAGACTTTGCAGTGAAGCAGAGACTCGCGGCTAGATCTCGTGGGTGGCTCGCAGCTTGCAAGTCACCAAAGCCGGCACATATGTGAAGCATGCAAGGGAGTTGATGAGTCACGCCAGCTATTGTACTACAGGACAAAAGTCCCAAGCTGGCCAGGCCGTTAGCTCGCGACTTGAACTCGCGACTTAGTCCAGTCGCGAGGTCAAGTCGCCAGACCACCCTGTTTGGGAAAAACTGACTCTTCACATTCCTTTCTCACCCCAGTATAAATACCCGTTATACCCACAAAATGTAGAAAGCTACCGGAGAGAATTTTGAGAGAGAAACCCTAGATAAAAACAAGATTGACTTATCCACAATCTTCACATAATGACTCTTTAAATTCATCTACTTTCTTCCTCTCTATTGTTATATCCTTGAGAGGTTCTTAGCCAAATCCATTTCTTAATACCAATATCTATGAGAAGGTTTTTTGGTGCTTTGGGAAGCAGTTAGGAAAGGACCAATTCACATTGGTTAATGCTATGGTCAGTAGCGGAATCCGATAAACTAAAGAAGAAATAGGTTCGGCGTAACCTCGTTGGAGTAGGAGCTTGAAGGGCTTAGGTACACTGGGTAGATTAGGCTTGAAGGGTCTTCTGCTGTTTATGTATCCCAACTACATTCTTTAGTGGATTATTTACTGCTTGGAGGGCGGCGGAGAGGTTTTACGCCAAGGGCTTCGGTTTCCTCTTCGATAACACATCGCTGTGTTGTCCTTGTGTTTGCATCTCTCTTCCCTTAATCTTTGCCATTTAATTTCTGCTGTGGATGTGATTTTATTTGGTCTAGATTGTTTATCAATTCTGTTATATGCTTATGTTCATATTCCGCACATCAATTGTTTGATAATAAGCTTGAAATGGTAATTTGTTAATTGGGGGTCTAAACATTCATAGTGTTTTATACACTATTTGAACATTCAATAACATTCATCACATGGACCCACCAGTCGCGAATAGTGATTATTCTCTGGTTGAAAATTTCGAAGAAACACTGTGAAAAACCAAAAAAAAAAAAAAAAATTATACATTAAAATAATATATTAACTCCTCCCCATCACCATCAACAACAACAACGGCACAACCACCACTGCCGCAACAACGGCCACCAACAACCACTGTCGTAACAACAACGACAGTCACCACCGACACAAACCCACATCCACCAACGCCACCTTAAAAAAAAAATAAAAAAAAAAATCCACAACAACCCACTTACCCACCACATTCACAAACCTCAAAACTCATCCTAAATCAAACAAACCCACAACCACCACTTCCACAACAACGGCCACCAACAACCACTGTTGCAACAACACTAACAGTCACCACCGGCACAAACCCCCATCCACCAATGCCACCTTAAAATAAAAAAATAAAAAAATAAAAAATCACATGACAGCCCACCACATTCACAAACCTCAAAACCCATCCTAAATCAAACAAACCCACAACCACCACTGTCGCAACAACGGCCACCAACAACCACTACTGCAACAACACCACCAGCCACCATTGGCACAAACCCACATCCACCAACACCATCTTTAAATAAATTTAAATAAAAAAATAAAAATAAAAATAAAAACCCACAACCAAAAGAAAAAGAAAAAAATCCACAACCCAAAAAATAACCACCACCACAACCACCAAATTGCCGCCACAACCACAGTGCCATTGCAACAACTAACCCACAAGCCACCACATTCACAAACCTCAAAACCCATCCCAAATCAAACAAACCCAAAAGCAAAACCCACCATTGCAGGCCGATTGAGAGAGATCCGATGGTGGGAGGTTCGGATGACGTGGTGGATGGCATGACAAGCTCGGCAGCGTGGCATGGCGTGGTGATGGTAGAGAGGAAATTGGTGTTGGCTCATGATTCATGAATGGGAAGAGTGGAGATGGAGAAGCAGTGAATGTGTGGCTGTACGTGAAGATGAAGTGATATTTTAATTGAGATGAGAGAGAGATGAATAAAAAATAATAAACACCATATGCCATTTTCATCCATACCGTGCCAAAGATGAGAGTGTACTATAGCATGTCTCATAATTTTTTGGCATTTAACACACCTCATGATAGTCTGTTTTTGGTGTTTGGTGTGCCAAATGTCAAATATTTGGCATTTGGCACACCTGAAGGTAATGCTCTAAGGAGTTGTTGACTTGCTTCAAACTCCCTTTGAATCTATGGAAGGAAATAGAATCGCTGATGCAAACCTTTCTATGTTTGTATGATAAGCATTTTAGTTGTGAAATCTTGGAAGGTATTCCATTTTTTTGTGCTTGGTTAGGTACAAAAGATGAAAAGAAAATGTAGATTTATTTTGTTTAAGGTTGACATAAATGAAAGAAATATATTGTCATTCGAAATTCTCAGATGCATCATGCAAGGACCTGCTTCAAACAATTTGAGGTCTAACATGAATTTAAGTAAGAATTTTTTTTTACAAATTTTATATATATCGAATAATTAAAGATCTTTTATTCTCTTCTATGTGATTTTTGTGTATTTTTCTTTTGGGGTTTTTCATTCTTATTATTTCTTGTGCAAATCTTTTTAAGATTCATAATATTTTCACAATCAACCGTGATATTTGAGCTTCCACTTTTGCACATATATTAAAAAGTAGAAGATATCATTATATTATAAAATTACGGATTGTGAAAATGAATTTGTGATGCAAGGTTGTAGAGTGCATCTACTCAAATTATAAACTTGGTTCAAATTTTGAAGGTCCAAATAAGTTTAGATTAGGTTTGCGACCCAAAACACCACAAGATTAAAACCTCTGCCCTTCCAAGAAGAAAGGCCTTCTGGGTTTTTCATTTTTGTAATATTAATTAGTTAATTCTTCTTTGGTTTTTTGGATAGAAAAACAATTAGTCTCAAACTTTCAAGGGCTAAGGTTCTTTACACTTTAGAGTCACAATAATTTTCACAAAATATTTTATAAATTATAATTTTATTATTATTAATTATGGGGCCTAATAATCTAGCAACCCCGGCCCACCTTATATCCGGCCCAAGGCCCATACCGAGGATAAAGATACGTCCGAGGAGGAAGGCAGATAGAACAGGACTACCAGGAAACATCGCCGAGGACGATGTTGTCCTCGGACGGCCAAGACCGTCGAAAGGAGAAGTAACGAGCCACCAGGAGCAGCCTTCCTGAGCATCCAAAGAGAAAGAGCAAGTACAACGTGTCAGCAATGGAAGCATGGCGGAGGAGCAAGTCCAAGATGAACTGTCACCTCCACATTAAATGCCCACAACTAACGTCCTGGCCGCATTAATGAGGAAAGGACCCCTGAACAGTACCGCCTTGGTTGCTGCAACCCACAGGAAGAGTGAGAAGGCGGTTGATGGGACAAGCACTCAAGTAGCGGCCTGGTTGATCAACAAATGTAGGGCTAGGATCAATTGAGAGAGGGGTATATAATGTAAGGAATCCCTCTGGAAAGGGGGACGGGAAATCTGAACCGTAGAATACAGTAGCAACTTGTATCCTCCCATAAACCCTTGTAACCAATAACTAAAGAAGTAATAAGAACTGCAAGCTCCTGAGAAAAAGGCCGAGGAGCACCATTGTGCATTTTAACCCACGTTCATGCCATTCAATCCACATGTAACCATGCATGGCCGTTGCATCCCTCACTAGGGCCTAGTTCTTAAACCTGCTCTCTATAAATTCATTGCAGGGCTAGCTGGGCTTGAGTCCACTCTCTCAGCAGTAGAAGTACTCAAACCTGGTCCCTACATAATAATAAAGTAATGTCATTAATGGGTAATACCACTAAAAAATTGTAATAATTCAATTATTATTATAAAAAATATCATATCCCTAACATATTCCAAAAGTTTAGAATGCAGAATTCACGTGTTTCTTACATGTATTCTTTTCGAGCAAACAGGAATTTACAAAAGCAAATCATTCAGCAATGACGGTGTTAGGAACAGGGGTGTTGAATAGTTGAATTCGAGGACAACTGGACCTCCAAGAAGATAGAGAGATATGAACAGAGAAATAAAGAGAGAATGGAATTAGAATTGAAGAATTGGAATTGAGAATGGTTTTCTGATACCTGTTTCCCTCTTCACAGTGCTCTAATATCCTCTCTAACTGCCTAACTACCAATGCCAGCTGTTAATATTCTAACTAACTAACCATATTAACTAACTCTTATTTATTACATCACTAGTGTGAATATAGTATATAATGCCAACTAAGTAATTATACCAATTATCCTTAGTTCAGGATCAGAGTACAGTCTGGTAGCACTAATGGGTGCCCACCTCATCAGCTCCTCGTGCATGCCTCATCAGCAACTAACACACTCCTCATTTGCAACTTGTGCACGCACCTCTCCAGCACCCACATGCAGCATCACACGCACCTTCATGCAGCAGCTCACGCACAGCTAATCATCACCACACACCTCAGTCACTTAGTATACATTTCTAATAGACGGGACCCGTTGAACCACTCTGGTCAAAAAGGATAGTTTGGTAATAATTTAATAAGCATGTCTCTAATTATCAATATTTATATATTATATTAATTTAGAGAAGTGCTATGTCCACAACATTTTCACAACAAATTATAGGTAATTAGTTATTATTGGTTTTAATTTGAACCTACTACTGAAATTGTTTTTTTGTTCTACCAATAATAATCCGTAACAACTAGCCACTTAAGATTTCTTATGAAAATATTGTAAAAATATTATTAACATAACATTTCTCGTTAATTTACTACTGAAATCCAAGAATGGATGGATCCATCGTAGATAAAGTGATTTAACATTGGTCTAATTAAGTCAACTTTTGGTAAGGACCAACATGGACTCATATTGTGATGAGCACTATAAAATCACTTATACATACATTCCTAGAGTTGTATACTATGGTTGGTGTAAAGTTGTTATTTACAACTATTTTTTTTGTTGGCTTTTATTCCGTGCCAAATTTGATTGTAATTATTATCAATCGTGTTGAGAAATTTAGACCCCGGTTGATAGAATTAACAAGTTTTAAACCCAAGTTGTTAATTAGATTTATTATGAATCAAACTTGTCAAAACAAACAAACATCAATATCATGTCAAAATCATGCAGCGGAAAAATTAAAGAAGACAAGATATGATGACCCAGGAAAACCAATGAAACCAACCAGTTTCACAGTAAAAAACCTGGGGGGAAACCTTCCCGAAAAGCAATTCACTATAGTAAAGAGAAGTTTCAGATCTAGTACAAAACCTTTGTCCCTAGACTCTACAATCCCCGTAGATGAACTCACAGCAGAAACCTTCTACCGCTTCAGAACCTCTGAACTCTTCAATATATGAACGCCATCCTTTGATGCACGAATCCCAGTACGTGACTAACCAATTGCGCGGATCCCAGTACGCGACTTAATCACCAACTAGAAGAAGAATTTTGGATGCAAAGTTCTTCACTTCATCAATAATGAAGATCTAGAAGCACTTGGTTACAAAACCCTAAGGCGTAAAGACGCAGTAGCTTCTTTCAGAGAGAATAACCTTTTGAATATGTTCTCCTTGTATTCTCTTATTCTCTTATGTGACGGCCTCTAAAATAAGCCTTATATAGGTCTAGGGTTGTGAGAAAAGAAACCCTACACAAATACAAAAGCCTGGCCCAAAAATCAGATCTGGAAATCTGAAATCCCGTAACCTCGATAGATACCTCGATCGATCGGGAGGTGTCGAGATTTAATCCTCGATAGATAGCAGGTGTCGAGGAGGTGTCGAGAAGTTGTCGAGGGGACAGGAGCTTTCTCGATCGATCCACCAGCTGTCGAGAAGGTGTCGAGATTGCGATAAGAAACACCTTAAGAAGCTCGATAGATAGCCAGCTGTCGAGAGGTGTCGGGAAGCTGTCGAGATATCTGTCCGCAGGTGTCAAGCTATCTGTCCAGCCTTTTTGAACAGCTTTTCTTCACTTGTTTCTTGGTCCAATCTTCATGGCTTTAATACTAGACTTGAACAACATGTTCCTTGGAGTATTAAACACATCCTAGATCTACCCAATTACAGGTAAAGTGCGTTTTGTCAAAGGATTAGCCAACTACATAAAATATGTCCTTAACAAATCGTTTATACCCTGTATCTATTGTGGGATTTGTTGTAAGCGTTGTGTGATAGAAAGAGAGTGTGAAGACTCAAGCATTTGAAGGTTGAAGAATACTCGCGGGTATGTCGCGACCTAGCTTCCTGCGAAATGAATCATGTGCCCTGCATATGCTGGAATGCGAAGAGTCAGGCCAGGTGGAGACAGCTGTGTCTCGCGAGTATCTCGCGGGTAAGGCCTTCCCGCGAGACACCCGCGAGGCTATCTGTTCTGCCAGCTTGTATAGAATGACTCACACTTTCTGTGCCTATCCTATATATACCATCATTACTCACAAATGTTGAGGAATACTTCAGAGAGAAAACCCTAGCCAAACACATTCAGAATTAGAGATTGTCATCCCCACCTTTCTCTATACACTTGCTTGTGGTATCTCCTCAACTCTTCCCTCTCCATTTTCATACCATTGAGAGGTTGATAGCCCAAACACTTACCACACCCTTTGAGAGTGTTATGTGACGTTTTGGTACTGCTGGGAAGCATTGGAAGAACCCAAGGATGGCAGATGCAACATGGAGCTTGTTGCGGGATCCAGGGTGCTAGACAAGACACGGTTCCGAGAAGTCTTGTTGAAGTAAGAGCTTGGAGGGCTTAGGTACATCGGGTAGATTAGGCTTGGAGGGTCTCTTGCTAACCCATGTATCCCAACTGATTGTCTAGTGGATCGATTTCCGCTTGGAGGGCGGCCGAGAGGTTTTTCGCCGAGTTCTTCGGTTTCATTTTCTAAAACACGTCTCGGTATTTTCTGTGTTTGCATCTCTCTTCCCTACTCTTGTTCATTTCATTTTTATTGCTGTGTTGCTTTAAATATAGATTAGAGTAGTTGTATTGCTTATACGCTTGTGTTTACACTATTCCGCACTTAGTATTAAGTTAGTGTAAAATCAACCAAGCCATAATTTTAATTGGGGAGTCTAAATTGCTCTTGTGTTTTCAACACATTTTCGAGCTTTCAGTTGGGGTATTTTGTCGAGCTATTGGTATCTACCCTTTTAATTACTCTTAACATATCATAAGTCCTTTATCTCTCTGCATTAAAATTGACTCTCATATTGTATTGTTCAATTTTATCCTAAGTTGAAACTTTTATGGAGTTTAATTTATCTTTGTTAAAGAAAACATCAAAATGAAATCCTTTTTCTAGCGTAATTCAAATAAGAGTACGTAAGGCAAGCATTCTTTAACCGAAATCTAGGTAATTGACTCTTTCCTTAAAAAATAAAAAATCTAGGTAACTGACTTGGGAAAAACATATGCAACCTTCTTTTTTTACCACACTACAAGACATGCATGCGTCTTTCGTTCCCTGTCCAGAAATCTATTATGGATCAATTTAGAGTGGCATGCCACATTCTGAATGATTTTCTTTACTGATACTTTCAATAGGAACTATAGTTATAGAGAATCTGGTATAAAGATCTATTGATGGATTTGTTGAACCATCCAGAATACATTGAATAAAATGCTATACTGAGCTTCCAGGTTGTAACTTGGAGGCAGATAAAACCAATTAAGAATCATTAACGTTCAGCACATGATGTCTTTATTGGTTACTAAAAACCCACCAAGAATGACATTTTGGGCAAGCAAGTTTCTGGTTTTGGTGCTACCATATGAATGTACTACTCTATGGAGATCTAGTTTGCGGTCAAGGTGATAATAAGTCCATGAACAACATCATATCTCACTAACTATATTACCTTGATTTTAAGGGTGTTGACCAAGGAGAAGCATGACTTAATGAAGTGCTCAGTTGTGGCGAGCAAGTTACTTTCAATCCATCCTCTTCCTCATCTCCTTAAACTTGATGAGGAAGAGCATGACCTCATAAACTAATCCTTTTCTAAGGTAATGGAATGGTTCAAAAAGGGGAGCAAGAGTTTGTATAAATTTTTTATCTGTCTTATTGTGAAGATAAAGTTGCTTGTACAGTAAGAGTGTGTATTGATTTGTAACTACTTGTGTTAATTTTGCGATACTTTTTTTCCTTGTTATTGTGTAATTATTTAGTGTGGATTGTATATAAACCTTTCCTTGTTTGTATAATAGTTTTTATTTTTTTATTCATTTATTTTTATATAATCAATTCCACAGTTATAATGTGGAATGAGGAATTTGAACATTAAAATTTTCGGTTGAAAATATTATGAAATAGTGATTGAGCTATAAATGTATTCATTTGGGAACAATTTAACTAGTTTTTGTCTATTATTTTTTGTTGTTGAAAAAAACTCTAAATAAAAGGTAAAAGCTAAATAAAATATAGTAGAAAAAAGTATAATAAAAAAACTAAAAGAAAAAGAAAAAGAAAAAGATATTAAATGTGGGACTTGCAAATAGTATATTTTTCCATTGAAAAAAAAGGTTGCTATAAGCTGTTATCACGTGGGACCCGATTTGTAGCGTCTGAGACTTGCAAATAGTAAAAGAATTAAGCAAAAAAAAAAAACTAGCTTAAAATTGAAATCCAAACACATACTATTCGATCCTCTGCATTACCAAATAATCAATATTTATATATTAAAAGTATCAAAAAGATAAAGAGATTAGTATCTTTATTTTGCACTAGACTATGTTTCCTTTCACTTTTCCCAGCAGCCAATACCGCATCCGGCTGGTAATTAGAGGCAGCAACTTCTTACAGTCTCATCATTTGTGAAGGCACAGACATTCTCCAATTGTTACAATAATGGAGTTTAAATGGTCTGTACCATTGATAATATTAGTGCTTGTGAATTGTGACTTGTACTCTAATATAGGAGGTTCGATTCTGAAGGATTGTCCCTTGTGCAACACGTATAAACCGTCACAGCCGGAAAGCCGTAGCTACTCATCCGAAGGCAGTGAATTGGTGGGAATATTGGTACGGGAAATTGTATACTTGACGCTAAACCCAAACCAACAATCAAAAGCTGCAGAAACAAGAAGATGCTGTGGCGGGCCAGTTTCCGACCACTTCCAGAGCGACCAGTTTGAGAAGATGTTCTCAAACCGTAGCTCCCTTGAGGTTGAGGACCTTGAAATTGAAAATAAGGGCTTCTTGGACTACCAGTCTTTTATCACTGCCTCTGCTTACTACAAGCCCTATGGCTTTGGTACTACCTATATCAATCAAGACTTCTTTGGAAGTAAGGAAGTCGCAGCTTTTCTTGCTCATGTTGCCACCAAAACCTCCTGTGAGCATTTCAGACTTTCTTTTTCGTGAACAGTGAACTTCAATTTGGGTTTTTGCCTTGTTCACTTGTTTGTTTGTTTATTTAGTTTGTTTTTTTGTTTTGTATTTTTGGTTTAATACAAATGTGAGGGTTCAAATTTTGTAGGGGTCGTTTAAGTAAGTAAAACTTGATCAGAGTGTGTACTATGTTTAAACACTTAATTTTATTATAAGCAAAAATATCATTTTAGTTCATATATATCTTTTTAGTTACAATTAATTTGGTCGTTACATTTTAATAGTAATTAATTTGATTCTTGTTATTTTTAATTTGCAGTTAATTTGATTTTTACGACTAATTCACTAATGAAAATTTACTGCAAATTGGAAATAACAATGACCAAATTTACTACTACTAAATTGTAAGAATGAAATTGATAGTGATCTTAAAATGTATGGACTAACATGATGTTAATTCTAGTATTTATTATATTGTAGACCTAGGTTACGTTTGGATTCGGCTGAAAGCCAGCGCGTTTGTGTCTGACCTTTTTTTTTTTTTTTCTTCTTCTTGGCACGCGTTTGAGAGACAAACATGGCTACTGTTTATGCACTGTTCATAAACAGTAACCGCAATGTTTGACTTTTCTCACATTTTCAGCACATTGTGGGTCACGTGTACTGTTCACAGGACCCACAAATCTCACTTTTTAGCAACTATTTCATTAAAAATGGGTCTCACGGTACTATTTACACATTTAAAAATTATTTTGCTAGAGTGTTTTTTAATTTTCAATTTTCAATTTTTAGCTGTATCCAAATGGACTCCTAGTCTTCAAAGCCTCTACCCTAGCTACCGAATTATCAAAAATATATATGTTGCTAATTATTAATATTATTATTATGATTTTTACCTATATAAAACATTTGGTTGCTTAAAGTAGATATTATTGATTATTTGATATGCCAAAAGCATGTTCTTTTAGTTTAAAATATCCAAAAGCAAGTATTCATTTGATGAAGTTGGAAATGGATTTTAATGTTTCAATTATTTTATGTCTTTTATTTATTTAATCTCTTAAGAATTGATGTTACAAGGTATAGTTTGGGCTTTGCTACAAGTTTGTTTGATTAAAATTATTTAACTAAAAATGAATGTTATGAAAAAAAATATTTAGTTACTAATTTGGTTTTTCAACTATAGGGTAAATTTCAATTTGGACACACTTAATTATGTCAATTTATTTCTTCAACTATTAATTGAGCAAATTTGATTCCTCAACTTTCAAGTCAATTACAAAAAATAAAAAAATAAAAAATCCAATATCAAATCAACTTCATCCTTGAAAATCTTCTTCATTTAAATTTTAATGATTTTAATTGATGTTGCAAATAGAACACCAATGAAAATTTTATTATAGAAATCAACTTCAACTCTTAGTTATGTTAATATTAAATGGACATTAGACCAGAGTGTGTAATTGACTTGATTTTAAAAGTTGAGTGATTAAATTCATTTGGAGCACAACGTAGCGATGAACTAGTTGTTTGTAATTAAAAATGTATCTGCGCAATTGTCAATAATCCTACGCTCACTCAATATCTATGCAAAGTAAAAGTGGATGATATTTTGTCAGGTGGAAATAAAGTGGTCACTAGGGAACAATTATCAAGGGATTTATGCTATAACAAGGAAATGAATTCCAACTTAAGTTATTGTGATGAACACTACAAAAATACTTATCCATGTGCTCTTGAAGTTGCATACTATGATCATGGTGCTCTACCTATATATTGGTATCTACCTTATCAATTACTCCAACTTTTTTTTGTTAACATCAATTACAATAAAATTGATCATACATCTTGTATACCTTTGCATCTGAATTACTTTATTATCTTATGTCGTTCAATTTTATCCAAAGTTAAAAATTCATTGAAATTTTTATGTTTATCTATTAAAACAAATCGAAATGAGATCCTTTTCTAGCATAATTCAAATATGAGTATCTAGGTAACTAACCCCTCAAAAATAAAATGTGAAACAACTTTTTTGTAAAACTAAATACATGCATTTTGTTAATTATAAGGCACAATCATTTTAATTTACAACCCTAAGACTTGTATATGTCTTTTGTTTCCAACCCTTAGAAGAGTGTAGTGTAGATCAATTCATATTGCATGACACAATCCAAACGTTTTTGTATACTTATGCTTTCAATAGGAATTACAATTACGGAGAAGCAGGTAAAGACTTGAAGGTGGATTTGTTAAATCATTCAGAATACATTGAACAAAATGCTATGTTAGCCTTCCAGGCTGCAATTTGGAGGTGGATGACTCCAATTAAGGAGCATCAACCTTCAGCACATGAAGTCTTTATTGGTACATGGACACCCACCAAAAGTGATAATTTGGTTAAGCGAGTTTCTGGTTTTGGTGCTACCATGAATGTGCTCTATGGAGATCTTATTTGTGGTCATGGTGATAACGAGTACATGAACAACATCATCTCCCATTACTTATATTACCTTGATCTTATGGACATCGACCGAGAAGAAGTTGGGCCTCATGAAGTGCTTAGCTGTGCTAAGCAGGTTGCTTTCAATCCATCCATTTCCTCATCTCCTTGAGTTTTGTTTCGTTTTTTGATGGATAGTTTGTCCTTTAACCTTTGTTGATCTAATCTCTCTCCTTTTTTTTTTTTTTTTTTTTTTTTTTTTTTAAGGTGATGCATTTATAAGATTTTGTGAACCTATCAATTAACAAATGGAAATGATCAAACATGAAGGGATGAGTAAGTGTTTGAATAAACACTTTGTGTGTCTTCGTGTGATGCTAAAATTGCTTGAAGGATAAGTGTGTATTTAGTGATTTGTAACTGCCTTTTGTTAGAATTGGGTGTGTGTGTGTGTGTTTTTTTCTCCCGATTATTGTGTATGTGGTGGGCCTTTTTGCAATATTGGGCTGGGCTGTCTCCTGCTGTACTGGGCACAAGTGTTCTAAGTAAAGGAGTTAAGACCGGTCCAATTACAATACACTTTGTTTCGGCTTATGCACAAATTATGCCTCGTTTGCCAAGAACTTTGTTCACATGCCCATGGTAAGCAGAGCCACTTCGGATGAGTCACAGCAAGTAGATATGATAATAATAATAAAAGAAAATACTTTTGCCTTTAGACAAAGTGAATAAATAATCCCCAATTAAAATGATAATCACAATGATAAGAAACACTTTGTAAAGAAAATGGTGGAGATAAATAAGTAAGACACGAGTTATCTAAAGAAAGGTCAATCTGCTATGCCAAGTTATATCACAGGACCAAGATCAAGGAGGAAACCATTTTTCCTTAATGTGAATAATCTCCCAGGGAAAACTTTGCTGTTGAAATTAATCATTTTGAGCGAAAATGACCTGAATGGCTTGGGCCCAAAAGAATCCCCTTACTTTTGGTAAAGAGTAGGACCTTTAGAGCTTTAGAAGGATAGTGGGGATCAACCTATTGGTACATGCATGCCATTCTAACTCTTTGTTTTTCTTTCCTTATTTTCTAATTTTCCTTTTTATCTTTCTTTTTCTCTTCTTTTTTCAATACTTGTTTTCTATTTCGTGGTTTTTCTGGGAGGTTACTATTACCGTGTTTGTCCTCCCCTTTGTGCACGGCAAGGTTCCTTTATATAATGTTTGCCGTGATCGAATTTTACTATTTTAGCCTTTAACTACCTTTGTCTGGTCTGGGTATCCTTGGCGACCACGTACTGGTTTCCAGCCACTACCACTTACCTGTGCTGGCTGTACCTCCAGACAAAGAAGACTATTTTGTTTGTTTATTTGCCATGGCACTTTTACTTGCTACGATATGGATGCTCTCTCTCTTCCTATCCCTTATGGCATGCACCTAGTAGTTTCTGCTCATCCTTACTTCTTTTGGGTGGTATGTCATTCCAGTAAGACATCACCCCAAAATAGTCTACGCAAGAACCCCAGAATAGGCTTTCCCCTCTCCCTATTGCCAGACCATACCCTGTTACCTCTTACTCATGACCCATCACCTCCTGTATTGGCTAGGTATAGGTTGGTGAAGCCTGGGCTTTGTGCTTGCTCAACTTCTACGTGTGTCCAAAACTTGCCCGCTGCGTTTGCCATGGTCTGGAGGCTCCTCTGCATATTCTGCCACTCGTCCTTGACTTTTTATGGCGTGAACTACTTTCTGATTCCTCATTCTCTAAGGCCCACTCCCTTTGGGGGCTGTGTCTTACTTGATTGTGGGCTTTTCCTCCTTCAACCCATTCCTTTGTTCTTTTCTGCAGTATTTGCATTTCCTACTGCATCATTCTGCCATTCCTATTGTGATGTTATTGGACCTAAGCCTGCTAGGCTTCTTTGGGCTTGCTGCTTATTCTTCTCTCAATGACTCAGTATGGTCATTGGGCTTTTTGTTACATTGCTTGCGGGCTCCTGTGTCCCATTTTCTCTTGGGCATCATTGGCCTATTCATTTTCCTTGGGCATCCTTGGCCCTTTCTAATTCTGTGTTCCCATGGGCTTTTACTAACTCTACTGGGCTTCCCTGGCCCAATTACTTTATCCTTCATCCTTGGGGCCTATGAATTTTCCATCAACCCCTTACTTTTTTTACTTGCATTACTTTGGGCTTGTTGTGGCCCATTCTCACTTTCCTACATCACATGCTGCCCATGAGTTTGCTACTCCTCTCTTTTCGGGCTCCTTTAGGCCCGTTTGCTTCCTCAATGCCTATTTATTTATTTTATAGGCCTATGATCTATTATTCCTGCCGCTTGAGCTTAATGGCTTTTCTATCCAATTACTAACTTATTTTTGCTCATGTTGCTGGGCTTCTTCCTTCTACTGGGCTTCCCAAAATGAGCATTAACAGTGTAATTATTAAGCGTGGATTGTATAAAATTTCTGTGCTTGTATAATATGCATTTTAGTTGTGAAATCTTGGAATATATCCCATTTTTGTCTTTCCATTGTTTTATTGAGCATTACATTTATAAAAAGTGTGCATTTATTTTGGACTAAGCTTAACGTAATTAAAAGAAATATGTTTTTATTGAAACTTCTCAGATACTAGGGACAACTTGATACAATTTGAGGCATAATATTTGGACAAAGTTTAGTTACAAAATTGGTTGTATCCTATGACTATAAACTTACTCAATATATTTTTATTGCAGGTGAATTTTGATAAATCCACCATTAGATTACATCTTATTGATGCCTACTTTGGCAATAAGGCACAATAACAAGAAGAAACCCAACAATATAGAAGGAAATAAGGAAGAAGAATTAGCAAAGTGAGAAAAAAGACAATTAAGCCCGAATGACAGGAATAATAATCCATGGGCCCATGGAATAGAAAAAAATGCCCTAAAGAAAGCAAACGGGCACAAAGGAGCTTAGAGAAGAAAGTAATAAGCCCATGAGAATTATAAGAAATGGAAAGCAAGTAAAAATGAGTCGGAGGAGCCCAAAGAAATGAATTAGTAAATGGGGTTGGTGCAAAGGCCAACAAACCTCGAAAGTAAAAGATATGGTAATTAGGTTGGAGAAGCCTAAAAGATATAGCAAAAGCTAATGGGAATGGAAGAATGGAATGGGCCAAGGATGCCCAAAGGAATAAAGCGGGTCGAGGATTCCCAAAGGAATGAAATGAACCAAGGAAGCCGAAGATGGTATGAGAATTAACCCAATAAGAACACTAGGCAACGTGAATTGAATAAGAGAAAAGTGCATGGCAGGCCCAAAAGAGGCCCAGCAAGCACAAGTCAAGTAGTAACATGGCAGAAGTAATGAAATGGCATGGCAGGAATGCTAGTCGACCCACAAACCAAAAGTAAAGAGAGATAAGGGCCAAACTGAAGAAAGAAGGGCTCATACCCAAGCAAGATCCAGCCCAAAGATGAAACGAGTTGCAAAGAATGAAGACCCAGTGACTAATCCACGCCACAAAAGGTTAAAAGTGAGCAGCAAAACGTGCTGCAAAGACCAGACAAACCCCAGGCAATGGCAAACACATGAACAATAGACAAGCCATGGACTCACATAAAAGTAAAGCATTCAAAAGGTTCAGGCACCACCCACTTATACCTAGCTAATACAAGGGCGGTAGGCTATGGGTCAGAGGTAAGAAAAGGTATGGTCTGGCGGTGGGGAGAAGGGAGAAGTCTATTCTGGGATTTCTGCTCAAGCTCTTTTGGGAGAAATATCCTGCTGGGATGACATACCACTCAAAAGAGAGAAAGATGAGCTAGAATCACTAGGTGCATGCCATAGGAGTTAGTAAGAGAGAATACCCAACCCTTATTCGGATGAGAATGCCACGAAGAGCAAGAAAATAAAACAAAAATCTTTTTTCTGGGAATGAAACATGGCACGGCCTGCACAGGGTAGTGGTAATGGCTGGGCAGCCAACAGACAAGTGGGTGGTTTGGGAAGGACATCCACACTAGGCCAAAAGTAGTTGAGGGGTAAAACAGTAAAACTCATCATGGTAGGTAGTATAAAATGGCCTTAGCTATGCACAGTGAACAACAGCAAGAGGAGGAGGAAGAACAACGAGAGGCAAGTAAAGAGCAAGGAAAAACAAGTGAGAAAAATAGCAAGAAAGAAAACAACGAAAAATAAGGAAGAAAAGAGGTAATATAGGAATAAGAAAGAAAATTGAGAGTATAGGAAAATAGAGAGGATAAAAAGTGAAGTGAGGAAGCAAGAGTGTGATAGGGGCTTGCACCAATAGGCTACTCCTTTCTCTCCCACTCAACAGCCTGCTCTCTAGCAAGATTAAAAAGATTCAAGGATAAGCCATTTAGGCCCATTCTTTCAAAGTGGGCAATTTTCATGGTAGGTTTCCATGTGAGATTGCCCACATTGAAGAGTGATCCCTTCCTAGACTTAAATCTCCTAAGGAACCAAGCACGGCAGACTAATCACTCTTTTCTTGATCAAGCATTAACATTACTCATTTTTCTTTTATTATTGTCACTAACCAATTTCTGCCGTACTCATATCACTGTGTTTTCCTTACTAAGAAAGTGGTTTAATCATTGTCTTTGGTTGGTAGCAAATATATTCTTCTTATTTCATTATATTATGCCCTCCTGCTATAACATTTTTGTGACAGCATCTTCTGCCATGGGCACGTGACCAAGATCTCAGTAAAAGGGTCCTAGCTTGCGCACAAGCTGGACTTGAGGTAAGTTTTAGTCAAGTCAATCCTGATTCTCCTACCCCAGAACTATTGGGTCACAACGCGGCAGAAAGCAGTCTAGTCTAGAAGTACAGAAAGGCCCACCACACATCTGATATCCTTCATGGTTGCAAAATTTCGAAAAAAATTAAAGATCAATAGTTATGTCATCAATAAATTGTTTAAATTGTAAGTTTTTGTTGTTTGAAATTATGCATAATATATAAACTTATAGATCATATAGTAAATAATATTTGATTGACACAAAATTTGGCATGTGTATTAAGAGCATGTAAAACAAACAATTCAACTGTTAGATTTTCAAAATATATAGTAACATTTATTTCATTGAGTAAAATTGTAACCGTAAGCTATAATAAGTTTTTTAGCTAAACTTTGTTCATAATATTTTATTTAAAAATATTTTTCTCACCTTTCAAAGCGCAAAATTAATATTAAAGCTTTGTATTCAAATTTTGATAACATCCCATTTTCAGTTCATAATATAATTAATCGACTTAGACTTTCTTGTTACATAATCAATTTGTAAGAAAGATTTCATTAATTTTAATTTTGAAATTTTTTTTCTGTAGAATCTATTGTAAGTCAGAAAATTTCTCGCACGCCTCTTCCATGATAAGTTTTAACTAGATTTGGGCCTAAATTCTGTTCTAAGTCCATCCTTTTATTGGAAATAGGAGTCCGCTTTAACTGGTAGCAAGCCCATTCTATTGAATTATTTGGTTCGGGCTGAAAAATTAGTCCAATGTCAGGGCGTTAGTTCAAGCCCAGATGTAGCAGTAGTTTTGCGGTAAACAATGACCAGAAAAAGCTTTCATCTAAACTGGTAATCAACTCATCCACATTGCATGACGGTTTATAAAATCATTCAAGTGTACTATTTTGATTAATCACATAACTCATTAAATAGCTTATGCGGCCAAAAGTATGTATATATATGGGTAGTTTTATTTTATCAATTGTCACATAATGGGTTAGAAAATATTTCTTCACACTGGTTTAGAAGTAAACCATTTTTTTTTCCACTAACATCATCATCAAGAATACCATCATCTTCACCCTTCTTAGGTTTATCATGATTCTTAAGCACTGAACATTTCAGTATCCTCGGTTGGGAAACAACCATGCACCAAATTGCAAAGTCTCCTATTTGATGGTTTTTTTGTGTCACACATTCCTTAGCATTATGTTTAAGTAATTAAATTCTTCATTTTCAAATAGTTTAAACTTTTGGTACAATAGATAATTCATTATGGTATCAGAACAGGAGATCTTTAGTGCAATCCTTAACATTACTCTACATTTCATTTAAAATGTTAAAAATGTCACATGTTGGGTCCCCGCTTATTAAGGAAGAGTTTAGGTCCATAAATAAGGGGAAGTGTTAGAATTATAGTTAAGTGATTAAATATAATTTCTTAACAATTTAAGATTTTGGGACAATCGGTGATTTGTCACAAATTTGAGCATTTGCCTCTTAACAAGGGCCTTGTAATTTTGAAAATAGGTGTTAGAATTATAGTTAAGTGATTAAGTTCATCATTTTCTAAGTTTAAGCTTTTGGGAGAATCGTTGATTTATCACAAATTTGAGGATTTGCCTCTTAGCAAGGGTTTCATAATGTTGAGAGGAAGTGTTAGAATTATAATTAAGTGGTTAAATTCATCGTTTTCTAATAATTTGAGCTTTTTGGACAATTGGTGATTTATCACATATTTGAGCATTTGCCTCATAAAAAGGCCCTTGTAATGTTGAGGAAAGTGTTAGAATTATGGTTGAGTAATTAAGTCCATCATTTCCTAACTATAATTCTAATAGACAAGTGTGCTACACAAATGGTCAACTATGTTGGTGTAAAATCATAAATAAACTTGTTTCAAACTTCATTTGAATCTATGCAAGGAAATAGAACCGCTGATGCAAACCTTTTTATGTTTGTATAATAAGCATTTTAGTTGTGAAATCTTGGAACGTATCCCATTTTTTGCGCTTTGTTAGGGGACAAAATTGCTAAATGTCCTTTTTGGGCAAACTAAGCAGCGTTTTACCCTCTTTCTCAAACTAATTAGGGAAATACCCCTCTTTTGAAAATCGAGTTTCTCAAAATCAAGTTATAAAAAATAAAAAAAAAATTTGGAGCCCTATAGCGACGTTTTTAAGGACCTATAGTGACATTTTCAGAACCTATAGTGACGTTTTGTAACTTGACTTCCATTAAATCGAGTTATAGGCAATTTTTTTTAATTTTTTTTTACCTATAACTCAATTTTATATAAATCGAGTTACAAAACGCCACTATAGGTCCAAAAAACGTTACTATAGGCTCCTTAAAAACGCCGCTATAGGGCCTAAATCGATTTTGAGAAACTCGATTTTAAAATATGGGCATTTTCCTAATTAATTTGAGAAAGAGAGCAAAATGCTGCTTAATTTGCCCAAAAAGGGCATTTAGCAATTTTGTCCCTTTGTTAGGTACAAAAGAAAATGTGAATTTATTTTGTCTGAGGTTGACATTGTGGACGACTAAATTTCTCAGTTCGAAATAAATCAAACAAGTAAAATAGTATCACAAGTGCGAATTTGTATTGATGATTGTGGTATAATTCTCTGTTGATTACAAAAGAGTTATCCTCTGATTCGATCTCCTTAAAAGACTTGTTGATTGGAATTGTAATAATGTAATTTTGATTTGAACACAAAATATCCTTCAATTTGGTTGATGGATGGATCGAAGATTGTTGAAACAGAATTACAATGAATCTCTGGCTATGAGCTTGTTAGAAATCCTTTGTTCTTCACGTTCTTCGCGTTCTTCGTGTGTTCTTCGTGTTCTTGGTGTGTTCTTCGTCTTCGAAGGTTTGTGGTGGAAGTTCTTCGGGGCTTTAGAGGATTGAATCCGTAGAACTTCGCTGATTTGTGATTTGGTGAGGTTTCTGGAGGCTTTTGAGCTTGATTCCAGTGAGCTTTGAGATTTAGGAATATGATTTGGATAATTCCTCTTTGAATGTTCTTTGTATTTGAAGGTTTGCGGTGGAAGTTCTTCGGTGCTTTAGAGGCTTGAATCCGTAGAGCTTCGTTGATTTATGATTTGTTGATGTTTTCGGACACTTTAGGCTTGATTCCCGCAGACTTTTGGATCTAGGCAGATGATTTGGATGATTTTGCTTCGAATGTTCTTCAATTTTGAAGTTGAAGTTCTTGAAGTTGCTAGAGGCTTCGGGGCTTGATTCCAGCAGAGCTTCTGGACTTCTGAATCTTCTTTGATGCTGCTTGTGCTTCAGATGGCTTGGTGCCCTCCTAAATGTCTCAGGAAGGCTTTTATTTATAGGAGTTTTGGGGTGGATGAGCGACACGTGGCGGAGTTTGATTGGTGACACATGTCACAATCTGATTGGTCCGCTTATGTCATCGCTTACACGTGAAAGGTTGCTTGGGTCATCGCTTACACGCGCGAGGTTGCTTGGGTCATCGCTTACACGAGCCGATGCATGATTGGTTCTTGCATGACACTTGGCAAATTTCTGTTGGCTTCTGAACAGCAATAGTAAAACCTAGCAGCAGTATGTGGCGCTTTATAATTGGTTGTATTTTGTGGACTTGGTAGTGCGACGTGTCAGCTTGTGATAGGTCGGGAATTTTCCCTCTCTACAGACATAAATGAAAGAAATATATTGTCATTCGAAATTTTCAGATGCATCATGCAAGGACCAGCTTCAAAGAATTTGAGCTCTAACATGACTTTAATTAAACAAAATTTATATATCAAATAATTAAAGATATTTTCTTCTCTTCTATGTGATTTATGTGTGTATATATATATATATATATATATTTTTTTTTTTTACTTGTTGTGTAGATTTTTTTAAGGTTCATAATATTTTCACAATCAATCTTGATATCTAAGCTTCCACTTTTGCATATATATATATATATATATATATTTTTTTTAAAAAGAAGAAGAAGAAGAAGATATCATTATATTATGAAGTTACGGATTTTGAAAATGAGTTTGTTATGCAAGGTTGTAGAGTACAACTACTCAAATTACAAACTTGGTTCAAATTTTGAAGGTCCAAATAAGTTTAGATTAGATCTGTGGCCCAACACACCACCAGATTAAAGCCTCTGCCGGGTTCACCAGGAGCTTCTTTGACAGCAACGCCTAAGCCAGTTACTGGGGGCACGGTCAGGGCCGGGGGCGGGGGCACATGCTGTCACGGGGACATAATTCATACAATCTCAGCAAAAAAATAATTCGTATAAGCTCACAAATAGGAAGAACACAACAATTACTATTGACTAATTAATGATGCTGATTCGAACTCATACCAAACCTTTATCTCTTGTTTATGGAGTTTTCAGCACGGATAAGTATGGAATAAAAAAACTAGGACAATGTTATGGAAAAAGATTGGCACACAAAGCATATTAGGAAGATCTCAAACCCAGTAGATTAACACACAAGACATTAATGTTTAATAAAAAGTCTTTTTTTTTTTTTTTCAAGAATAAATTTCTGAAAACGGGATTCCAAAATTTACAAGATAATATAAACGCAATGTTTTCAAGAACATAGAGTGTAGTAATAATTGTATAATAGAAAGGATCCTAATCCCAAATTATGGACCCAGTAGACAGAATCCCTTTTGCACCGGATATAAAATCATATCATCTTCAAAAGCTGGATATTTAAGAATAATATAGAATGCTATCAATCCAGTATTACTTTATGTTAAGAATTTTATAATGGCAAACTTTTCCATAATTTGAATGAAAGTCTGAATGAATCTGGCTTCCTTTGCATCTACATTGAGGGAACGAAAAGGACAACGAATCCGCTTGTCCTTGGTTGCTTATATCATCCAGTTGGCTGAAACTTGAAATTATACTGTTAGTAATGCCACATTCTGAAATTTATATTTTATGAAGCTTCACAAACATTAGAGAATATTGATGTGTCATGTATGAGAATATGGACTACTTAAAGACCGACCAGTTTGAGAACATCTTCTCGAACCGTAACTCCCTTGAGGTTGTGACCCATGCAAACAAGGAATTTTTGGACTACCAGTCTTTTATCACTGCGTCTGCTCTCTACCAGCCCTATGGCTTTGGTACTACCTACATGAATTGGACGTTCTTTGGGACCAAGGAAGTTGCAGCTTTTCTCGCCCATGTTGCCTCCAAAATCTCCTGTGAGTACTTCAGACTTTCTGTTTTGTGAACTTCAATTTGGGGTTTTTATCTTGTTGGCATGGTTTTAAAAATTGAAACAGTAAAAAAAATATAAAATGGTCCCTTTTTAAAAAAAAAAAAAAAAAAAACCAAATTAGAATCCGATTTTTAAACCATACCTCTTTCTTTTTTTCTTTTTTTTTTTGGGTTTAATAAAAAATTGAGGATTCAAATTTTGTAGTGGTTTAAGTAAAAAATATATTATAGTGTGTCCTGTGTTTAAATTTATTTGAAACTTAATTTTATTATATCGAAGACTTTCGGTTCAGAACCTCTCCCCTAGTTATCAAGTTTATATATATATATATATATATATATCAAAAAGCAAGTTTTAATTTAATGAAGTTGGAAATGGATTTTAATGTTTTAATTCTTTTATATCATTTAATTATTTAATCTCTTATGTATTTGATGTTATAGGGTATAATTTGGGCTTTGTATAATTTTATTTGATTAAAATGGTTTAACTGAAAGCAAATCTTATAAAAGAAAATGTTTAATCACTAATTTGGTTTTTCAACTATAGGATAAAATTCAATTTGGTCCCTCAATTGTATTAATTAATTTAGTTCTTCAAAAATTAATTGTGCCAATTTAATTCCTCAACTTTCAAAATCTATTACAAAAAATTCAAAATCAAATTTACTTCATCCTTGAATATTTTCTTCATTTAAATTTTAATGAGGACAATAAAACACATATTAGAAGATTATTTAGAAAATGTAAATTTTTTAAAATCAAATCAATTTCGACTCTTAATTATGTTAATATTTAAACATACATTAGACCAAAGTATGAAGTTGACTTAATTTTAAAGTTGAGTGACTAAATTGATAGTAATAGTTTAAAGACCAAATTGAACTTTATTCAATAATTGGAGGATTAGCTTCGTAATTTAACATATAAAATTTATATTGTATTTTCACCAAATGAATGAAAAGTGTTTGCTTGTAAGTGATTCTAATCATATGGTGATTTAACTAAATTCTTTTTCTCCAAAGAACAATTTAAGTTGGAACTAAACTAATTTGGAGCACAACATATCCATGCAAAGTAAAAGTGGATTTCTTTTTTTGGGTTGTTTTTAGGTGGAAATAAATTGGCCACCATGGATCAATTAGCATGGGGTTCATGCTATAACAAGAAAATGAATTCCAACTCGAATTATTGTGATGAGCACTACAAAAAAGCTTATCCATGTGCTCCTGGAGTTGCATACTTTGGTCGCGGTCCTCTACCTATCTATTGGTATCTACTTTATCATTTACACTAACATTGATCATACATCATATATATCTTTGCGTTTGAATTATTTTATCATCTTATGTTGATTAATTTTATCCAAAGTTGAAACTTCGTCCAAAGTTTTATGTTTATCTATTAAGAAAAACATCATGCAAAATGAGATTATTTTCTAGCATAAATCAAATATGAGTATCTAAGTGATACACTCTTCAAACAAATTTAGTGTAGATCAATTCATATTGCATGCTTCTATTCAATTTTTTTTTTACTCATGCTTTCAACAGGAACTACAATTATGGAGAAGCAGGTAAAGATTTGAAGGTGGATTTGTTAAACCATCCAGAATACATTGAGCAAAATACTACCTTGGCCTTCCAAGTTGCGATTTGGAGGTGGATGATGCCAATTAAAAAACTTCAACCTTCAGCACATGATGTCTTTCTTGGCACCTGGAAACCCACCAAAAATGACACTCTAGCCATGCGAGTTTCTGGATTTGGTACTACCATGAACGTGCTCTATGGAGATCTTGTTTGTGGTCATGGTGATAATGAGTCCATGAACAACATTATCTCCCATTACCTATATTACCTTGATCTTATGGGTGTTGGCAGAGAAGAAGCTGGGCCTCAAGAAGTGCTTAGTTGTGCTAAGCAAGTTGCTTTCAATCCATCTTTCTCCTCACCTCCTTGAGCTTTGTTTGGTTTTGATGGATAGTTGGCCCTTTGTTGAACTTATCATTTTTTTAAGGAGGTGCATTTATAAGGTTCTCTGAACCTATTAAGTAACAAAAGAAAATGATCAAACATTAAGGGAGAGTAATTGTACGTATAAACTATGTGTGTTTGTGTCTCCGTGTGATGCTATACTTGCTTGAAGGTCAAGAGTTTGTATTTAGTGATTTGTAACTGCCTTTTGCTAGTGTTGTGCGGCTATTAAGATATAATTTTTGTTTTCAAGTTCTTAATATTTTGTGACTATTTAGCGTGGATTGTATATGAAAGTTTCTAGGCCTGTATAGTATGCATTTTAGTTGTGAAATCTTGGAATATCCCATTTTTGCGCTTCCATTTTTTTTTTTTAACAAGCATTACGCACATAAAAAATGTGCATTTATTCTGGACTACGATTAACAGAAATGAAAGAAATATGTTGTTAATTGAAACTTCTCAGATGCCAAGATCAACTTGATACAATTTGAGATATAATTTTTTTATTTTTGAGAAGAAAGTTGGTCTAAGAAATTAATTTTTGAATATTAAAAATGATAAAATCGTATTTAAAATTGACCATGTCACAAAAGCAATTAAGTGGATTAGTCATAGTACCAATTGAATAATAAATGTTAGTAGAATTTTAATAATAGCTCTACCTATTGTGGCAGTTTCTTAAAGTGCTGTGGAGTATCTATAGCGGAGATTTAAAAAGTGTTGGCTTTAAACTGTCTTAATAGGTTAACTTCTTATGGAAGTTTCTGTATTAGGTCTCCTATTGTCACAGTTTTCAAAGCCAGTGAAAAAAGAAAAAAAGAAAAAAAAAAAGAAAGAACCAAGCGACTGTAAAACTAGTTTTTTGTAACGCAAACACATACTTAGCATTTTTGCATCTTGAAAAGTTAGAACAAATATATTTTAAAAAAAAAAAAATCAAATTATAAATATTATGCAACTAATATTTAAATATAACCAAAAAAAAAAAAAAAACCCCACTTAAAATATTCACTTTAGACCCCACAATGAGTTGAGCCAAACTTGACTAAAAGAGATGCAATTATTTTGGTCCAGCTAAACATAAAAGAAAGGAAGTTGTTATTAGATTTCCTTACACACTCAGCGTGTGCGGTGTATTCATGGTTGGACTTGGAATTGTGTGTAAAAAGATAGAGAAAACAAGAAGGATGTTTGTGATTGACTTCACTTTCATTATACATCAATATAACTTAATAAATAAATAAAACTTCCGTATATTAAAATGAAATTATGAAAATGTTTTGTGCCTTTGGTTTTATATCTCTTACAATATTCAAATCTATCTCTGTGGGTTCCAGTTAACTCAACTTGTAAAGTCTCTGACGGTTGTATAAGAGATCTGGAGTTCAATTCTCGCCTACATCTAAAACTGATTGGTGTCTTAGTCTAATGATAAAAAGTTATCATCAAGAGGAGACGCCATAAGTTGAAATTCTTTCTAAAAAAGAAAAAAATTTATCTCTCTCTTAGTAATGGTTGAATTATAAATAAATAAATAAATATTATGGAAACAAATAGTAAACAAATATTATGTCCATAAATATTTACTTGCATGGCCGGTCAATTAAGCGTGTCACGTACGTGTGTAAAAGGCAATCACCAAGCCGTCAATTGCACAGGAAGCTTAATTATTCTCCGAGAAATGATATGTCAAATTGGTTCCTCTATATGTGCGTTTGCGCGCTTCCCAAACGCACATTTTGCATTTCTTCAATTTTTTTTTTTTTTTGGCACGCGTTTGAGAGACTTTTTTACTGTTGTGGCTACTGTTTATGAATAGTAGCCGCAATGTTGGACTTTTTTCACCTTTTTTAGCACATAAGTCATTGTTTATAGATCCATAAATTTCACTTTTCAACCACTTTTTTATTAAAAATGGATCTCATGATACTATTTATATATTTAAAAATTATTTTGCAATAGTATTTTTCAGTTTTCAATTTTCAGTCGTATCCAAACAGACCCTATGTGTGCCACAGCATCAATCCAATGTGAACGAAATAATGTGGCTGACAATTTTTTAAAAAATTGTCTTTATCTTTATCTTTCTCATTTTTCTTTTTAACCTTTTTCTAGTAATTAATTTTTGAACAAATTTTAATTTTAATCTATGGTTGAGAGATTGTTTCAAATTCAGTCTATACTTTTAGAAGTTTCATGGTAAATAATTTAATTGTTAAGAATTTTGTAATTCAATTAATAATTCTTTATAATCTATATATCTATATATATATAATAATAGATAAAACTGAGAGAAACTTAAATTAAAATTTTAAATTAGAGTTCTAATTTTGCGTCACGTATCCCATCTAATTTAAGTTTTTAAATTTTTTTGCCAAGTGAGTTAATTTAATGTCAAAATTAGATTTCAATTAGAATTTAATTTTGCGACATATGTTCCATCTAATCTAAGTTTTTTTAATTTTGTAGTAAATGAGTTAATTTAGTGTAAAAAAGAAGAGTCCAACATAAGTAAAAAAAAAATTTTGAATGATTTTATATTTATGAGCCTTTTTTTTTTTGGTAGAACTAAAAACAGTTCAAGTTTATAAGTTATATATATATATATATATATTAATAAGTAAAACTGAGAGAAAATTCAATTAGATTTTAAATTGGAATTCAATTAGAGTCTAATTTTGCACTACGTGTCTCATCTAATCAAAATTTTTAAATTTTTGAACCAAGTTAGTTAATTCAGTGTAAAAATTAGATTTCAATTAGAGTTTAATTTTACGGCACGTGTTCCATTTAATCGAAGTATTTTTAAATTTTTTAACCAAGTTAGTTAGTTCAGTGTAAAAATTAGATTTCAATTAGAGTTTAATTTTATGACACATGTCTCGTCTAATCGAAATTTTTTAATTTTTGTGTCAAATGAGTTAATTTAGAGTAGAAAACGAGGAGTCCAATATAAATAAATTATAAAAACCATAATCATATGTCTAACACTATATATAAAATTAGAGGAAGAGAGAGTTTGAATAATTTTATATTTATGAGCCTTTTTTTATAACTAAAAACAATTCATTTGGCTCAAAATTTATATATATATATATATATATATGTGTGTGTGTGTGTGTGGGGGTAAGAGCCCAGCATTATATATTGGACCTTAGGCCTTATCTGAGGACCTGTGTGTCCAAGGAGGGTAAGCAATTAAGAGAAGCCCCAAGTTTGAAACCACACAAAAAGGAACGCAGGAGGATGGTCCAAGGAGAAGATACTTCTCGGATATGGTAAGTACTAATCAGTTCTGTATTTCAACAGTCTAGGTGACCTTCCAGGAGATTTCCATGAAAAGGATGATCCTCATGCATGAACAGGAGTGATAAGAACACAGAAATATCTAAAGGAAAAGCTGCTACCATCGCATTAATTGTATTGCAGCTACTTTTCTTATCGCATATATGTGGAGAAGACCCCTGAATAGTGTAGTCTCAGCTACTATAGTCTACAGAAAATAGAAGAAGGTGTCTGATGGGACAGACACTCTAATGAATACTTAGATGATTAACAAGTGTATGATCAAGATGATTGAAAAGAGACTATATAAGGTGAAAGACCTATTGTGAAGAGGGGGATTGGAAAAACAGAGAAAAGAGACTATAGCAACTAGAACTATTTTTGTAAATAGTGATATTGATATATATATATATATATAGAATGACCTCCTCGGACATTGAATTTATCCAGTCTTATATATCCATTTCTTGCTTGATCGTCTGTGAAAAACCATACTAGCCGTCATTAGCTTTATTAAAATCTAGCTTTTTAACCCATTCTTTATAAATTTATTGTATTGGGCTTATTAGGCCATTACCCAACTCTTTTCTGGGCCTGGGTCCCAAATTGTGTCCCTACAATATATATATTAATAGGTAAAGTTTAGAAAAAATCCAATTAGATTTTACAATTGAAGTCTAATTTTGCATCATGTATCCTAAATTATTTATTTTTAAAAAGAGTTTTATTTCTTAATTTTTTAATCAAATGTGGGTTCATATCAGAAATATCTATTCAAGTGAGCTATTGTGTATAAAAATCAAAGAGTTTAGAATTAATTAATATAAAAATATTTTAAAAATGAAAATTTTACATTTTCTACCTAATAATATTCTTACAAGACTTTTTAAAGAGTAAGAATAATTATAATAATATTTAAATTATATATGTAAGATTATTATACTATGCATCTTAATGTGTATCTTTTAAGTATTTCCATACATATACATGGAGTTACAAGCTAGTTTCTATATAAATCTTTACTATTTAAACCTCTAATCTCTGGTTATAATCATCGAATTATTAATATAAAACAAAATTAAATCTTACAATTTGAAAATTATTTCAACTCAAACTATAAACTCATTACTGTTAGGAACTAGTGGTCATAAGCTATTCAAACTTAAACCATAAACTCATTAATTTTCAACATTAAGAAAGCACAACAAAGTCTGGGGAAGAAAACAAAGCAATGTTTGGGGTTTGGAAGATATATCTCAGTAAGGGTTTGGGTTTGTAAGAGGAAGATACAGTGGTTATTAGTGGCTGGGTGGTTGGTTTCATAAATACCATTGCGAACCTAACTGGGCGAGCAGAGTAGTAAATATTGAGTCTAGTACTGCTTGAAGAAAACCTTGAACATAGATGTAGTCCTAGGGGTCCCATTAGTAACAAGTGGTATAGGTTTCACACGAGTATTTCCACGAAGATATCAACTTCTTCTTGGATCCTTGAAAACAAGTCATATGCCCATTTTAGAATGCAAAATTCTCGTGTTTTTAACTAATTATATCATTTTTTTTTTTTTTTTTTTTTTTTGGAGAAACAACTTATATCATTTTCAAGTAAAAAAGAACCTACAAAAGTTAAACATTCTGAAGTCATGAGGACTCAAGGTCCAAAAGGAAGTCAAGTCAGTTTATAAATTAAGCATATCTATTTATACATTAAGCATATCTATACTATAAATTTCATGTCACCCCAAATAATCGTTTTTACTCTATCCTCTAAATTGCCATTATCCAATTATCAATATTTATATATTAATTTATGACAAATCCATAAATGGATGGACCCATTGTAGATATAGTATAATAAAAAAAAGTATAATCAAATTTACTAAAAAAAAAAAAAAAAAAAAAAAAAAAGGAAAAAAAAGAAGAAGAAAAGAAAACATTTTTTTTTTTTTATTCAAAAGGTATGGTCTTTATTGATCAGATAAAAGTGCCAAAAGGATAAGGAGATTATAATTAGGTTATTATAGTGACAAAAATAAATAAATAATTTATGACTTTCACTATCTTTCCTGTTCCTTCTTTCAGCAGCCAGTACAGTTCTCTAAGTTTATAGGCAGCAACTTCTGATAGCCTCTTAAATATATAGTGAAGTTACAGACCTTTTTCCAGTCATCACCATTAATCGTTTAATTGGTGTTACATGCAAAAATGGAGTATAAACGGTCTGTCCTATTTACAATATTGGCTTTTATAGTAGTGCTTGTGAATTGTGATGAGTACTCTTCGTCGAATGGGGCATACAATAGACAAGGTTCGCTTACGAAGCCCTGTCCTTATTGCAGCACGCTTCCGCCACCGAAACGGGGCACGCCGGGAACCCACTCCTTACTAGGACAGGGTGGGCGAAGTGTATACATTAGACCTATTACCAATCCAGCAATACCAAGAAGATGCTGTCGCGGTGCCGTTCGGAACTACTTCAAGACGGACCAGTTTGAGAACATCTTCTCGAACTGTAACCCCCTTGAGGTTGAGGACCATGAAAATAAGGGATTTTTGGACTACCTGTCTTTTATCACTGCCTCTGCTCTCTACCAACCCTATGGCTTTGGTACTACGTGTTGGGGTTTATGCCCTAAAATCCAATTTCATGGCATATCATAAATAATTAAACAGTTTAATTATATGAGACTATCTATAAATGAACTAATGAGACATTATCTTAGTTAATGAGATGCATAGTATATGATTTATGTGAAAAGTTACAGAATATATAAATTGTAAATTCTTTGTAAACTCAGAATTTTAGTTCGTAATCGATGATGAAATTGGACATTTCATCTGCGAAGACTATAACATATTAACTAAGATGATTTGTCTTGATCATAGAAGTGGAAACTTCTAGTTGATATGTTGATATGTTTTAAGAGTTAAGACATATTGAACAGGACCGTTATGAGATTTATTATTCTCCTAACAATTGTCAATTGAATAATAAATTTCACAACTTCTATTTACATCAACTATAAATCCTGAGAGAATAATGGACCTGATCATGAGATGTAGATTATTTTGATATATTAAGAGTGAGATCTATAAGTCACGATCAAAACCTCAGTATGTTGGGCAGCTGCATTTAGTGTTAATGAAACATATATTCTCAAGATAGAATTCATAATTTCTTAATGGAGATATAAAATATTCCCTTGAAATAAGTTTAATGGGTTTGGTTATTTAAAGTATTGAGCCCAATCACTTTAGTAAGGAGTTACTAAAGTGTATATTTATGAAATCTTACTAAAATGTATATTTATGAAATTAGATTTCATAAATATATAATGAATAACATAAAAGATTAAACCGGGTACTAAAAGATTAAGATGTAGTAATCTTCAAAGTGTCAATCAACATTCATGACTTTGTGTTACTACCAATATTTTAATGAAGGGGTTGCATGTACTATAAAGTCTTGGGATATAATTTATTAATAAGGCCTAGAGTGCAATTATATTCTTATAGTGGTCCCATCTCAAGCCACAAACTAAAACCCAATTGGGTAGGCCCAAAAGGCTAATCCAATTAGATAATCAGTTATTATTTAATAAAAGTTATTAAATAAAAAATACCAGAATAGTTATAACGTTTGTATAATGAAAAGAAAAGAAATCAGTTTTTCTCCACAAGGAGAAGAAGAAGGATTTTTCTTTGAGAGATTATGTACAAAAAGACTGATTGAGAGACCACACATCTTGGGCACTATGTGGAATTGAGATGAAAATTAAAGGTATTTTCAAGTCATGTTTTTGAATTTTATTACATTAAGGTATGTGTAGGGGCTCCATTTTCGGAGGACACCCCCGACAATACATTTGTAGAGAGTGGGTTGAAAGGCTTGGCTCTGGCCGGCTTTTCACCGGACCTCCGGGATCTCTTCCTTAGCCTTCTTTAGCTCCTCTTCACCTTTCTTCGCTTGGGGTTGATCCTCGGCTGGACTTGGGGTTGCTCCTCGGTTGGGGTCCGAGGAGGCCCCCCTCCCACGAGTGGGGTTCTTTGCCTTATATACTCCCTTTGTGTTGATCCTGGCCTTACAGCTGTTGGCCATCCAGGCCCCTGCTTCTGAACTTGTCCCATCAGACACGTTCTCCCCCATGCTGAGGGCCCCTCCAACCCGGTTGCGCCGTTCAGAGGTCTTGTCGTCATTAATGCGGCCTGGAGGAGCCAGGCGAATGCATTAACTGTGGATGTGACAGCCTACTCTGGGTTTGCCTCCTACCCAGGGGCACTCTAGGTGCGCCGAGGACGGGGTGTCCTCGGCATGGGTCCAAAAAGGGCTGGGACCCTTCAGACAATGGCCTGGGGTGGTTGCCCTTCCTCGGCGTGGGCCTTGGGCCAGCCCAGAGGTGGCCCACGGATTCCAGGCCCACGGGCCCCACAGTATGCTTTTTATTCTTTATTCTAGAATTCATGGTTACATGTTATCTTTCATGATTAAAGTAGATCCGTGTTTGTTGCTTCCGCTGTATGTTTTGTATGAGATATAAAACCAGATTTTCCAACACTACCTACAAGAATTGGACGTTCTTTGGGACCAAGGAAGTTGCAGCGTTTCTCACCCATTTTGCCACCAAAATTTCCTGTGAGTACTGCAAACTTTCTGTTTTGTGAACTTCAATTTTGGTTTTTGTCTTATTGGTATGGTTTTAAAAATCGAAACAATAATAATAAAAAAAAAAGTACCATATATATCAGTGTGTAGGGGTTTAAGTAAGGGTTTAAGTATAAAATTTTGTAGGGGTTTAAGTATAAAATATATCCGTGTGTCTTGTGTTTAAACTTATTTGAAACTTAATTTTATTATATTAAAGACCTAGGGTTAAAAACCCCTCCCCTAATTATCTAGTTTATATATATATATATATATATATACACTAGCCTCATTACATGCGTTACACATGTACAATGATGCCCTTTTTTTTTTTTTTTTTTTTTTTTTTTTTTTGAGTTTAATGTAATTTTTCAAATTTATTTATTGTTAGTGAGGTTACACAAGAAGGAATTTTTAAGAAACTAAAATTTAGAATTTGAAATTGAATAAGCTGCTAAGTTTAGTATATGCGAGTTTTTAGAAAAAAATGCATCAAACGTGCGTGAGATATATTTAAATAAAGAGAGTGCTAATTTTAGGGAAAAAGTTTTTCTAGTATTTTTTTTTTTTTTTGAATTTTGTTGAATTACAATTTTAACCCCATTTTTTTATTTTTTAAGAATAAGGATTATCTAATTAGATTAGGGGTATTTTTGACATTTTTTAAAGTCATAACTAACTTTCTAAATTCTCTTTATATTAATATATATATATATATATATATATATCAAAAAGCAAGTTTTAATTTGATGAAGTTGGAAATGGATTTTAATGTTTTAATTCTTTTATATCAATAATTCGGTTTTTCAACTATAGGGTAAAATTCAATTGGTCCCTCAATTGTATTAATTTAGTTTTTCAAAAATTAATTGTGCCAATTTAATTCCTCAACTTTCAAAATCTATTACAAAAAATTCAAAATCGAATTTACTTCATCCTTGAATATTCTCTTCGTTTAAAATTTAATGAGGATAATAGAACACCTATTAGAAGATTATTATAGAAAATGTAATTTTTTTTTTTTAAATCAAATCAATTTCAACTCTTAATCATGTTAATATTTAAACATACATTTGATCAAAGTATGAAGTTGACTTAAGTTTAAAGTTGAGTGACTAAATTGATAGAATTAATAGTATAAGGATCGAATTGAACTTTATTTAATAATTGGAGGATTAGCTTCGTAATTTAACCTAAAAGATTTATATTGTATCTTCACCAAATGAATGAAAAGTGTTGGCTTGTAAGTGAGTCTAGTCATATAGTGATTTAACTAAATTCATTTTCTCCAAAGAACAATTTAAGTTGGAACTAAACTAATTTGGAGCACAACATATCGATGCAAAGTAAAAGTGGATGCTTTTTTGTTGTTGTTTTTCAGGTGGAAATAAATTGGCTACCATGGGTCAATTAGCATGGGGTTCATGCTATAACAAGGAAATGAATTCCAATTCGAATTATTGTGATGAGCATTACAAAAAAGCTTATCCACGTGCTCCTGAAGTTGCATACTTTGGTCGTAGTACTCTACCTATCTATTGGTATCTACTTTAAAATTTACACTAACATTGACCATACATCATGTATATCTTTGCATCTGAATTATTTTATCAACTTATGTTGATTAATTTTATCCAAAGTTGAAATTTCGTTCAAAGATTTATGCTTGTCTATTAAGAAATACACCAAAATGAGATTATTTTCTAGCATAATTCAAATATGAGAATCTAAGTGATGCATTCTTCAAACGAATTTAGTGTAGATCAATTCATATTGCATGCGTCAATTGAAATTTTTTTTGTTTACTTATGCTTTCATCAGGAACTACAATTATGGAAAAACAGGTAAAGATTTGAACGTGGATTTGTTAAACCATCCAGAATATATTGAGCAAAATGCTACCTTGGCCTTTCAAGTTGCGATTTGGAGGTGGATGATGCCAATTAAGAAACATCAGCCTTCAGCACATGATGTCTTTCTTGGCACTTGGACACCCACCAAAAATGACATTCTAGCCCAGCGAGTTTCTGGATTTGGTACTACCATGAATGTGCTTTACGGAGATCTTGTTTGTGGTCATGGTGATAATGAGTCCATGAACAACATTATCTCCCATTACCTATATTACCTTGATCTTATGGGTGTTGGCAGAGAAGAAGTTGGGCCTCAAGAAGTGCTTAGTTGTGCTAAGCAAGTTGCTTTCAATCCATCTTTTTCCTCATCTCCTTGAGCTTTGTTTGGTTTTGATGGATAGTTTGCCCTTTGTTGAACTAATCATTTTTTTAAGGAGGTGCGTTTATAAGGTTCTCTGAACCTATCAAGTAACAAAAAGGAAATGATCAAACATTAAGGGAGAGTAATTGTATGTATAAACTATGTGTGTCTCCGTGTGATGCTATACTTGCTTGAAGGTCAGAGAGTTTTTATTTAGTGATTTGTAACTGCCTGTTGCTAGTGTTGTGCGGCTATTGAGATATAATTTTTGTTTTCAAGTTCTTAATATTCTTAACTATTTATTTTGGATTGTATATGAAAGTTTCTAGGCTTGTATAGTATGCATTTTAGTTGTGAAATCTTGGAATATCTCATTTTTGCGCTTCATTTTTTTTTTTTTTTTAACAAACATTACGTACATAAAAAAAATGTGCATTTATTCTGGACTAAGATTAACAAAAATGAAAGAAATATTCTGTTAATTGAAACTTCTCAGATTCCTAGATCAACTTGATACAATTTGAGATATAATGTTTTATTTGAAATATATTTTTCTCACCTTTTGATGTGCAAAATTAATAATAAAATTATTTATCCAAATTACGGTAACATCATTTTCAATTGATAATATGATTAACTGATTTAGTCTTTCTTGTTACATAATCAATTGTTGGACGGATTATATTAATTTTAATTTTGTAAATTTTCTTCTGTGGAAGCAATTGTAAGTCAGAAAAGTTCTCTTCCATGGTGAATATTTTACTAGATTTGGGCCTAAATCCTGTTCTAAGGTCATCCTTTCATTGGAAATAGGAGAGTCCACTTTATGTGGTGTAATTGATCTGAGTTTAGTAAAGCCCATCCTTTTGAATTTTTGGATTGGGCCGCACAGTCAGTCCAATCGGATGTTTCATAACAAGGGCATTAGGTCAAGCCAAGATGAAGCAGTAGTTCCATGGTAGAAACTGACTGGACAAACCATTCCTCCAAACTAATTTTTGAAGAATCTCCTCAACCCTATTATATAACGACTCATAAAACCATTAATGTGCATTATTTAGATTAGTCACATGAATGATATTGTTCAGCTTGTACATACTGCGTAAGCCTAAAATGCGTATTTTTGCATTGAGTAAACATGATATGTCTTCTAAGCTTCTTTCCAGCTTGTACATAATGATGTCTAGGGACCAGCACCCCTTATATCAATTCTTGGTTTCAGATTCCATGTCATTTTTGTAAATGATTCTGCAAGATTACATGGGTTTGTTTACTTTAAAAAGAGAAATGTGAAGTTCTGTCAATTTTTAAACACTTTAAATCTCTAGTTGAAACTCAATATTCCACCAAAATTAGAACTCTTAGAGTCCATTTGGTTGGGAGAGAAATAAGGAGGATAGAAAATAAAGGAAAATAAAGTGGAGAGAACTAATTTTATAGATATTTGATTAGAGAGAAAAAGATAAGGGAAAATTGGTGAGACCCAAGTGTTTTATTCTTTAGCCCACCAATATTCTATCTCTCCAATTTGGGGAGAAAATAGAAGGGAGAGGAATAGTTGCAGTCAATGACTAAACTACCCCCCTCCTCTTACATGCTAGAACTTCTGGTTTTTTTTTTTTTTTTTTTTTTTTTTTTTTGGGCGTGATAGGTGTTGTGGGCGCTTTCCTTTCTTTTGCTCTTTTTCTTTTAGTTTAATGGGAAATTTGTTTTTTACTTTTTTTTTTTTCTGGGCATGATTTTTCTTCTTTAATAAATTTGGGTGATTGCCACTTTTTTTTTTTTGGTTGTTTGCCACTTTTTGTTTTAATTGTGCATCATTTTTTTAATAAAGGCATATGAGTAAATTTATACAAACTCATTTTTTCTCATCTTTTCACTTTTCCATCTCCAACCAAACGCAAAATAGAGAAATAAAATTTCTTCTATCCTCTCACATTTTCATTACTTCTCTATTTTCTGTCCTCCCACTTTTTCATCTTCCTAGAGTCTATTTGGTTGGAATGATGGAAAAAGTTGGAGGATATAAGAGAGTTTAGTCTCCCTCGCTTGTGTTTGGTTGAAAAGGTGGAAAAATGGAGGGGTGGAAATTATTTTGTTTGGTTAAGAAGAAAAATGGAATGATAGAAAATAGATTTTGTATATATGTACTTATATGACCTTATTAAAAAAAATGATTTCCAATTTAAAAAAAAATGCGTTAACAAAAAAAAGGCAATCACCCAAAAAGAAAAAATCATGCCCGATACAAAAGAAAAAAGTTATTTAAAAAAAAAAAAAAAAAAGAGAGAAAAATGACCAACCAAACCAAAAAAGAAAAAGGAAAAAAAGAGAAGCATGTATCATGCCCAAAAAAAAAAAAAAAGAGAGAAGAAAGAAAACAAATAAAGGGTCAACGCAAAAGAAAAAAAGCAAATAAGGAAAAAAAAAAAAAAAAAAAAAAAAAAAAAAAAAAAAAAAAAAAAGCAAAGAAGAAAAAGTCTAAAAAAGTAACGTTTGGGAGGGGCAATTGTGTCCAAAACACATTTTGGGGAAAAAAAATTTTAGTGAACCCGAGAAGAAAACACTAGACCAATAGACCCTACCACTTTTTTTTCATCTCCCAACCAAAAACCTACTAAGGGTACATTTGGATACTGCTTATTTTGCTAAAAATTGAAAACTGAAAATAATAATAAAAAATAATAAAAAAGTTACTGTTCACGTGTGGGTTACTGTTCATTTACCTTAATGCACTGTTCATGTCCCATGAACAGTGCAAGAGGCGCTGGCCTAAAAAAATAAAAAATAAAAAACAGAAAATGCAAACGCTGGACGCGCATCAATGCTATCCAAACGTTGCTTAAAAATACTTTCTCTCCACTTTTCTCTTCTCAATCCATCCTCCCTAAAATCTCTCCATACAAACATACCATTGGAATTGATGGTAGAGGAGAATATACAAAATCAGAAATTCAATAATTTGCTCCACTCACGCTATTTTACATCCTTTATCTTATCTTTATGTTCCTCAACAAAGTATAATTTTTGAAGAAAATATAGGCATATTATTGAGACAGGCCTAGATATACTCCATAAGTCCAAATACCTCTCAATTATTGGTCTTTCATCACTCCCCTTTATCTCATAAACATGTTAACCTCATCTCTTTTTGGCTTCAAATCTCCATGGGAACAATTGCACTCATATCCTCCACCTCTCAACGCCCTTAACACCTTTGGTTGTGCCTGTTATCCTTTGTTCAATCATGAATTATAATAAACATAAATTTCAGCCAAGATCCTTTGAGTTTATCTTTCTAGGCTACCCTACTTTGTCCAAATGTTATTTGTGTCTCGATCCCTCTACCAACAAAGTTTATGTTACATGTTATGCTTTATTCAATTGGACTCTCCCGTCCTAAACTTTGGTCAATTATCCTTAGCCTCTTCTCATTCAATCCATACATATGATTTTGATCACTGTCTACGACTTTCATTACCTTGTACAGTTTCTAATTCATTTCCTTCTCTTGACACTCCAACAACTTAATCTAATTCTCCTGTCTTTTGCAATAGCTAAGTCATTACTTTTTGAAATTCTCTGACCAGTTCTTCCATTCCTCTTGACTCATTGTCATCTCAATATTCCCCTTCTACTATTCCTTAATTCTTTCTCTATTCCTCTTGCAACTCGTATTAATTCTCAACCCATGTTTAATCGTTATTAACTTGGCATTCATAAATCCAAAATTTATAAAGCCATCACTGACCAAGGACGGACCCAGGTAGAGGGTTAAGGGGGCCCAGGCCCCCCCTAGGTCCAAAAAAAAAAAAAATTTAGCAAGTAAAATTTTTTAAAAATTAAAAAAAAAAAAGGGCTTGGGCCCCCTGAGTTTTGGGCCCCCCTAGTTTTTAGCTTGGGCCCGCTGGCCCCTCCCAAAAATCATGAACCCAGCCCATAATCCGGCCAGCCCAGGAGCCTATGACCCATGTAAAAAAAAAAAAAAAACTCTCAGCTCCAGCAATCCAAAACCAAACGATGAAACGAAGATAGCAAAAAACGAAGGAAACAAAAGAAAAAAAAAAAAGAAAGGAAAGGGAAAGGCGAGAGTGCAAGACAGAGAGTACGACCCATCTTGATCGGAGACGGAGACCCGTGTCGCGGTGACAGAGAGAGACAGAGAAATAAAGAGCTGTGACGCTTGCGAGAGACCGCAGACCCATCTTGATCGAAGACCCCTGTAGCCGTGACCGTGACGGAGAGAGACAGAGAGACAGAGAGATAGAGAGCCGTGTCGCCGTGAGTCGTGACGCCGTGACGCTTGTTAGACCGGAGACCCACTTGCCGCCGCCGCCGCCCACAGAGACCCATCACAGGTATTTACTCATCTTTTCCTTCAAAACCTAATAAAATGTTTGTGATCTAAGAATCTGAAACTGTGCTTGTGCGGTTGTGCCTTGTGGACTTGTGAATCTGTGATTCATGTTTGTGTTTTTACTGATGATTGATTAACTGAAGTTACTGAACTGATGTTGGTGAATGGTGATTGTGAATTGAATTTGAACCTGTGCTGTCGTGCTGCCTTGTGGTGTTTTTTTTTTTTTTTTGGGCTTTTTGGCTTTGTGACTCTGTGACTCTGTGTTTGACTGTTTGTGACTCTCTCTCTTGCATTATATAGATAAGAGAGATAGAGAGAGAGAGAGAGATTAGAGTTTGTAGAGATAGTTTTTCTTTGTTGACTGGCAGTTGGGCATAATAGGGACAAGTGGAGTTGGGCAACGGACAAATTGACAGGAAAAAAAAAAGGGAAAGTTAAGAAAAGTTTTTGTTAGTTGTGTCGGTAGTGGGATTCATTTGGGTTAGTGGGTTAGAATTAGAAAGATGGAGACAGCACAAACCACAAAGACACAAAGACAGAGACAACACAAAGAGGCATTAAAATCTTTCAAAAGTAGTGATCTTTGTTTGTTGGTAGAGAATTTCTATCCACAAGATTTCAAAGATTATGACAAACAAGTGTTGAAGAATGAGCTTTATCATTTTGAGCATAATGTAGTCCACGATCCACAGTTCAAAGAATTGAAAAGTTTATCTGAGTTGTCTCAATGATTAGTGAGAACTAGAAATTTAGAACATTACAAACTTGTTTATAGAATGGTGAGACTTGTGCTTACTCTTTCAGTTTCTACTGCTACTACAGAGCGAGCATTTTCAGCTATGAAAGTTGTCAAAACTAACCTTCGAAACAAAATGGAAAATGATTTTTTGACGGACTCTTTGATGTTATACATTGAAAAGGATATAGCTTCGACATTTAGTTTGAATTCAATCGTAGATGATTTTGAAGATTTGAAAGAGCGTCGAGTTCCCTTTTCATAGATGATTGTATAAAGAAACAATAGTGTTTCGTGTCTTTTGTTTTTGTTAGTATATGATTGTATCTTAATATAGTAAGAAACAATGATTTTTGGGTATTTGTATTGGTTGATAGTTTATTAATACTATATGGATGTGTATTTGAAAATTTTTTGCGCTTATCTCCGGCTCCCCCCCAACTTAAAATCCTGCGTCCGTCCTGTCACTGACTATACGTATAAGAAACCTCCCTCTTATGCCATTGCTTGCTAATATCCTCAATGGTCAGCTGAAATGGACTCCGAATTCCAGTCTTTACATAAGCAGTAGACTTGGTCTCTCATTCCAATTCCTTTAGATAAGAATATTGTCACTTGTAAATGGGTATATAAGTTCAAATAGTACGATGATGGCTCCATTGCCCGTTACAAGGCCAGACTAGTTGCAAGGGATAATTTACAGCAACATGGACATGATTATGATAAAATATTCGGTCCAATTGCTAAACCAATAACAATGAGATTGATTCCTGCTCTTGCAGTTGGTCTTTGAAGCGCATGATGTTAGTAATCCTTTCCTTCACGGGGTCTTGAAGGAAGAAGTCTACATGACACAACCTCGAGGTTATTTACATCCTTATTTTCCTAATTATGTTTATCTTTTGTACAAAGACCATTTATGGACTTAAGCATGCTCCTAGAGCCTAGTTTGAAAGGTTCAACTTTCAATTACTACATCTTGGCTTTGTAGCTTCAAGTGAAAATGATAAACTCTTTATCTACAACCATTCTTCCAATCTGCTATACTTGTTCCTGTATGCTGATGATATTATCATTAGAGGAAACCATCCCTCTTTTATAACTCATCTGATTATCCAATTGAGCTCCAAATTTGATCTTAAAGACTTAGGCCCTCTTCATTATTTTCTAGGCCCACAAATTGGTACACTCCCCTCTTGTTTTTTTGTCCATCATACACCTTAGATCTTTTGAGGATTTTTCACTTTTGTCATAATTACCATAGAATTTTGCTACAAACTAGTAACTTAAAAAATTATTCATGTTTATTTTTGGTAATGTGATACTTAATGGTAACATAATTTATTTTAAAATTTTAATAAATTGTGCAATTTAATACATGTGAATGATTTTATAAATCTTTTTTCAAAAAAATCTCTGAAAATTAATTAGTTAACTTATTATTTTTTAATAGAAATTTAAAAAAAAAAAGTTTAGAATGCAGAGTTACACACTGCGTCACATTTTCAGTTTTTTTTTTTTTTTTTTTTTTTTTGGGATAAAAAATATATATTAAAAAAAAACAGAAGAAAAGGAGTGTGTAACACACTTTATGTAACAACTAACTGCCATCCCCACTTAACTTTATTTCTTTTAAAGTAAAGGAATTAAAAACCTCTTTAGCGAAAAAAATAAAATAAGGTAAAGAGGCAGCTAAAAAAGCGAAAGATTCAGCAGACTTTCTGACCGAAGACCCGCCCAAGTCTTCGAAATTTTAATTGATGACTTGCAATTGACTATCTTTTCTTTCCTAAACCTTATATCACCCAAGTCCCCAGTATATAATACAGGGAAGGTACAGACCTCTATTCCAACTTCACCCCTGTTAATTTTTAGGTAAAAATGCAAAATTGACTTTCTAACTTTCAACGTTTTTCATTTCAGTCCTTTAACTTTCAGTTTTGTCATTTCAGTACTCTAACTTTCAATTTTTGTCAATCTAGACTGCCGTTAGTGTCACTTAAACTCCAGTTAGGTTTTTACGTTAGGAATTTGGGTTTTGATTTTAGGGGAAGGAGGTTTAAAAAAAAAAAAAAAAAAAGACTTCAGAGGAAGGGGAATGATGACATCACTCCCCTTAAAATATTTTGTTTTATAGATTTTTCTTTTTCCCTTTTAATTCTTAAAAAAAAAAAAAAAGAATAAAAAAAGGGGAAAAACGGTGTCGTTTAAGTGACACTAATGACAGCCTCTGACTGGAGTTTAACAGAAGTCTGAATTGACAAAAATTAAAAGTTAGAAAACTGAAATGACAAAATTAAAAGTTAAAGTACTAAAATAAAAATGGTTGAAAGTTAAATGATTAATTTTGTATTTTTTTTCCTACTTTTTACATTCAAAAAATTGGAGTATCAGTGCTGTGCACTCTTGAAAACGGTATTGATATTAGTGATGCTTGTGAATTGTGACGCCTTAAAAAGTTGCGCTAAACAGAATGACTATGAAAGAGAATGTGCTACGTGCCACGTGCTTAAAGCACCAAATTGCTGTGTCGAGGGGGCCATTACTGACTACTTCCAGATGGACCAGTTTGATAAGATGTTCTCAAACCGTGACTCCCTTGGGGTCGAGAGCCATGCAACTAAGGCATTCTGGGACTACCAGTCTTTTATTACTGCCTCTGCTTACTTCCAGCCCTATGGCTTTGGTACTACCTACATCAACCGGAAGTTCACGGGAACCAAAGAAGTTGCAGCTTTTCTTGCTCATGTTGCCACCAAAACCTCCTGTGAGTTCAAAGTTTCTCTTTCGTGAAATTTTAATTTGGACTTTTATGCTGTTGGTTCGGTTGAATATATGTGTTTGACGACTTCTTTTCTGTCTGGCTTTGATTTCATAGGTGCTAAATGGATTTGAGGGTACAAATTTGGGTTTAATTAAACCAGATCAATATGAAAAATAATATTATATTTCGGTTGTTTACACTAAGCTCTCTTACAACAGGTTGGGTGGGACCCACATGGGTCCCTCCCGACATATTGCGAGTGAGATTTTTTTTTTCTTTTTTTCTTTTTTTAATATTGTGAAAGAGTTGAGTGAATACACCCAAAATAGAATATATCATCTCAATCAATACGCCGTGTGTATTGTATTTGAACTTTGAATACTTAATTTTGTTATAGGCCTAGTGAATTGTTGTCTGTTTGATTTGGTTCCTTTTCCAAGGTGAAAAAATCTTAAAATATAATTAGATTTGTTTAATTTATAATCAATTTTTGCTAATTTTATTTTATCTCAATATAATATTTGGTTAGCAAAAGATAGGATATGTAATTAATGAAGACTATGATTTTTAATCAACTGAAATATCATCAATGGAATCATATTTTTAATTTTAAAATTTCTTTTCTTGAGTTTAGTTGATTAATGTGGTAAGAGAATTGATATTGCAGGGCATAATTTGGGCTTTTCTAAACATTTATTTGATTAAAATGATTTCAACAGAAAACAAATTTCACTCATTAACAAATGAAAATTTTCGCATTTTACATTCTTTAGGGTCTTCTTGGGATGAGATTATGATTAAAAACTTAATTTATTTTTTGAGCTAATGAATGAAGCATTGGGTTGTATTTGAATCTACAGAGAGTGATTTACGTAGATCCTTCTCTTTTAAAAATCGTTTGGGCTGTAAGTTGGAACTATATATTTAATTTGGAGCACTATATATCCATGACATGTGTGTAATTAAATTTGTATTTGAGCTATAGACAATGATCCTTTACTCATTCAATCTCTATGCAAAGTAAAAGTGGCTGATCATATATTTCAGGTGAATATAACGTGACCACTAGGGAACCATCAGCTTCAAGTTTATGCTATTACAAGAAAACGAATTCCAACTCATATTATTATGATGAGCAGTACAAAAACACTTATCCATACACTTTTGGAGTTGCATACTATAGTCGGGGTGCTCAACCGATCTATTGGTATCTGCTTTTTCAATCACTTTGACATATCATACATCCTTTACAAATGCATTTGAATTATTTTCTTATATAGTATTGTTCAATTTTATCCTAAATTGGAACTTCGATGGAGTTAAATGTATATCTGTTAAAGAAAACATTAAAATGAGATCCTTTTTCTAACATAATTCAAATAAGAGCACCTAAGGAATTTTCAATTGAAATCTAGGTAACTAATTTTCAGGAAAAACAATTTTCTACTGCACTAATACGTGTATATGTCTGTTCCTGCCCAGAAGAATTTATTGTAGATCAATTCATAGTTGCATGCTACAATCTAAAAAAATTATATTTTCTACTACTTTCAATAGGAACTACAATTATGGAGAAGCTGGTAAAGAACTGGATGTGGATTTATTGAACCATCCAGAATACATTGAACAAAATGCCACCCTAGCTTTCCAAGTTGCAATTTGGAGATGGATGATGCCAATTAAGGAGCACCAACCTTCAGCACACGAAGTCTTTATTGGCTATTGGAAACCCACCAAGAATGACACTTTGGGCAAGCGAGTTTCAGGTTTTGGTGCTACCATGAATGTACTCTACGGAGATCTAGTTTGCGGTCAAGGCGATAATTAGTCCGTGAACAACATCATAGCTCATTACTTATATTAGCTTGATCTTATGAGTGTTAACCGAGAAGAAACAGGGCCTAATGAAGTGCTTAGTTGTGCTAAGCAAGTTGTTTTAAATCCACCCTCTTTCTTTCCTTGGGCTTTCTTGAACTAATCCTTTTTTAAGGTAATGCATCAATATGGTTCTAAGATCCTATTAAGCAACCGAAGCAAAGGTTTAAATACGAAGGAGAGTAAGAGTTTGTATAAACTGTTTGTTTGTCTCTATGTAATGATAAAGTTGCTTGGACAATAAAAATTTGTATTGATTTCTATCCGTCTTTTGTTAGTATTGTGTAACTTCTGAGTTTGTTTGGAAAATAAAAACTAAGGTTTCCAATTTTTACTAAAAAAAAAATATATATATATATATATATATATGAACATTAGAAAGGTATGACCATCATTGGTGTTTTGTTTTCTTTACAACTGGTTCTTTGAATTCTTCATGTTCTTCTCCAAATTCTAACACAATCAACACTAAATTCTCAGCAAATCAAACCCATAAACCTAGTAAACAAACCAACCCAGATCAAACTTAGATCAAGAAATCAATCACAACAAACCCAGAAAAACACAATCAAACCCAGATTAACACAATCACACCCAAAATCAAACCCTGATCCCACCACCACTAATCAACACAATCAAACCACCACCACCCCACCACCCCGCCGACCAAACCAAAGATCCACCCCACCGATCAATCACCAAACCCACCGAACCAGTCACAAAAATTAGATGAACCCACAACCAAAACCACCAAAAAAAAATGAAAAAAAAATGAAAACCATGAAGCAAGAATGAAGGAAAATGAAACCCATCGCTGTGAGGGGGTGAGCTTGAGAGGGGTAGCCATGAAGTTCATTTGAGAGAGTTGTAGAGATGAGAGAATAGGGGTTTAAAGAGAGCTCAGGCCGAGAGCTTAGAGAGACTGAGCTCGGGTTTAGAGTGAGAGAGAGGGCTTGATGAGATTTATTGTGGGAGCTTGAAGGGTCAGCCATGGAGGTCCAATGGAGGCTGGGCCTGGGAAAGCTTCAGAGATTGGAGTGAGAGCTCGGGATTGGTGAGGGCTTGGTAAGGTTTTTTGGTGAGTAGCTCGCCGCTAAGGTGGCGTCGATGATTGAGGGAAACGAGCTTGAAGCAAATGAAACCCAACCACAATAGCAAACTCACCCCAATTCCAACTTCAAACTCACTTTGAATCCCAGCCATAGTAGCAAAACACCTGAATAAGCAATCAAACCCACTTTGAATTCCTCCACTTTGTTCTTATAGAAGTTCTTAAGCAATCAAAACCCTAACTTTTTTTATTTTTGTTATGTTTGTTTTTCTCTAAAAAAATGTTTTTCTAACGGCAAAAAGAGAGGTGGGTAACAGATTCTTAACAGAAGTTACCTTAGGTGGGCAAAGTATAAATAATTAAACTATAGGTAGATAAAATAAAAACAAACCATATTACAGGAGAGTTTACAGTAATTACCCCAAACAAATATTATGTCCATAAATATTTACTTGCATGGCCGGTCAAGCATGTCACATGCGTGTGTAAAGGGCAATCACCAAGCCGTCAATTGTACAGGAGAAGCTTAATTATTCACCTTATATTAAAGGAAGTCAAATTGGTCTCTCTATGTGTCCCACAGCATCAATCCAATGTGAACTAAATAATGTGGCTGACAGAGACCAGCAATCCCGGAGTCCTCCATTAATATATTTTTTTTTGGATTGTCTTTATCTTTATCTTTCTCATTTTTCCTTTTAACCTTTTTCAAGTAATTAATTTTCGAACAAATTATAATTTTAATCTATAGTTGAGAGATTGTTTCAAATTTAGTCTATATTTTTAGAAGTTTCATGGTAAATAATTTAATTATTAAGAATTTTGTAATTCAAATAATACATCTTTATATTTTTTATATAGATGTTTATGGTTTAAACTTCTCCTTTCTCTCATTATAATTATCGAATTATTAATATAAAAAAAAAATTATTAAATCATACAATTTCAAAACTATTTCAACTCAAACTAAAAACTCATTACTGTTAGGAACCTGGTGGTCATAAACTATTCAAACTTAAACCATAAACTCATTAATTTTCAACATAAAGAAAGCACAACAAGGTCTGGGGAAGAAAACAAAGCAATGTTTGGGGTTTGGAAGATATATCTCAGTAAGGGTTTGGGTTTGTAAGAGGAAGATACAGTGGTTACTGGTGGGTGGGTGGTTGGTTTCAAAAATACCATTGCGAACCTAACTGGGCGAGCAGAGTAGTAAATATTGAGTCTAGTACTGCTAGAAGAAAACCTTGAACATAGACGTAGTCCGAGGGGTCCCATTAGTAACAAGTTGTATAGGTTTCACACAAGAGTATTTCCACGAAAATATCAACTTCTTCTTGGATCCTTGAAAAAAAGTCGTTTTCCCTTTTCATGCTTACTCAACGTAAAGAAAGCACAAGTTTTGGGGAAAACCCATCAAGGTTTTAGGTTTGGAAGAAGCATATTTAGGAAATTTAGAGCATCGGAATCCTTCTATAAATGTTTGGATTGAAAAAGGAAGATATGGTGGTTATTGGTGGGTAGTTGGTGGATTTCATAAATACTAGTACGTAGCTAGCTGGGCAAGCAAAGCAGTAAATTTTGAGTCTAGAAATGCTAGAAGAAAACCTGAGCACATATGTAGTCCTAGGGATCCCACTAGTAACAAGTGGTGTAGGTTTCACGTCAGAGTATTTCCATGAAGATATTAGCTCCTGCTTCGATCCTTGAAAACGGATAGATTATACAAAAAGTCTAGATTCTCTTTCTAATGCATGTATCACTTATGGAATATTGCTATAATATACATGTTACGCATTATATATAGATGTTACAATTGATTAATTCCGGAGAAATGAATATTTCAAAATTAAAATGAATAGACATCCTATTTAAGATCAACTATATTACAAAAATGATTAAATGAATTAGCCATAAAAGCTATTGAAAGAGAAATGTGAGCTAAATTTATAACACAAATTTTATTAGTAATTTTGCATTTCAAAAGCAAGAAAATTTGAATTTTAAATGAAAAAAAAATCGAATATAAATATTCTTCAATTAATATTTAGATATAAGAAAAAAATCTTACTTAGAATTTTTGCTTTTAAGCCCCCACAATGGGTTGAGCCCACTTTAACCGAAAGAGGAGAAATTATTTTGATCCAGCTAAACTTAAATGAAAGAAATATGTTATTGGATCTAATCACACAATCATCGTGTTCAGTGTATTCATTTTTTAAGATGCAAGAAACTGACCATATAAATTTTGGAAATTGATTCTACTTTAATATTGTGTCATTGAATATAGCATTCTCAATAAGACAAACATAGCAAAAAAAAAAAAAAAAATTCATAATACAAAATTGGGACACAAAATTTTTACAACCGTTTTTTTTAACAGTTTGTTATGATATATGAGCGACAATTCGCTAAGATAGTACGTTAAAATAGAACATCAGTCTTCCACTTTTTTTATAAAGCACAAGTCAAAACAAACTATTATAAGAAAATTATGAAATTTTTTTGGCTCTTTGGTTTTATTTTGAATTTTTTTTTAATAAATATTACGCATGTATAGAAATGGGCTGATATTTATAATATACATGTACCATTTTTTTTTTCTTTTTAATAGATAGATGTTTATGAATTTTTAAATATATAAATATGCATGTATTATTGATAAATGTGTTATGGAGTAATATTAGTGACACAATATTTTTTATAATTGTTAATATGGTTTATATTGTGATTAAACCAACATCATTTTTATCCTATTATATCATTTTTATAGTCTTCCAAAAAAAAAAAATTATAATTTTAATTATGCTTAGATCACAACAAACCATGAACCAATTATGGGGAAAAAAATATTATGTCCGTAGATATTACGTGCATGCCCGGTAATTGTAAAGCATGTCACGTGTTAAGTGTATAAACTGAATTATTTTCCTTAAATTAAAGGAAGCTCAAATTGGTCTTTCTCTTTGTGTCCCGGCCACAGCATCAATCCAATGTGAATGAAATATACTGGCAGACATAGACCAACAATCCCCGAGTCCTCCATTTAACTTTATTCCTTTTCCTTTTGGAGCAATAATTCTAAGTCGCACAAACTTTCATCGCGAAGCGCAAAAAAGTATGAAATCTGTAAAAACTTATCAATTATTAAAGGGAAGAAGAACCTCTTCAGTATAAGAAAAATAATAAAAAATAAAAAAGTATAGTAAAGTAAAGAAGAAAGTAAAAAGGCGCGCGAAAGATGACTTTCACAGTTGCGCTTGACTTGACTATATTTTGTTTACCTTTCCTTCTCCCAGCACCCAGTATATAGGAAGGTACATATGTCTCTTCAAAGTTCAAACTCCACCAGCCTTGTTAATACATTCATTGTTACAATGCAAAAAATGGAGTATAGACCTCTCTTGACAACGGCCTTGATATTATTAGCTCTTGTGAATTGTCCCAAGTTTTCTGCGAGCTCTGTGAGCAATGCCAATAGACCTGTTTGTACAGGTTCGTGCAAAACTCAATGTTGTCAAGGTCGTGGGCAGTGCCGTACCATTACATATCGATGCTGTGATGGGGCCGTCACTGACTACTTGCAGAGCGACCAGTTTGAGAACATGTTCTCAAACCGGAACTCCCTTGAGGCCCATGCAAAGGGCTTTTGGGACTACCACTCTTTTGTCACTGCCTCTGCAGAGTACGAGCCCTATGGCTTTGGTACTACCTACTTGAACTCGAACTTCTTTGGAACCAAAGAAGTTGCAGCTTTTCTTGCCCATGCTGGCACCAAAACCTCCTGTGAGTACTACTTCATCAGAAAGTCTCTGTCTTGGGAAATTTTAATTTGGGTTTTTGTCTCGTTGGTTCGGTTGAATATGTGCGTGCACGAGAGGGAGAGAGAGAGAGTGAGAGGGAGGACTTCTTTCTTGTCTGGTTTTGATTTCATAGGTGAGGGTTCAAATTTTGTAGGAGTTTGATCAAAGTGTGTACTGTTTTTAAACTTTGAAGACATTTTATTGTAGGCCTAGGGGACTGTTTGGTTTGGATCTTTTTCAAATTGGATAAATCTTAAAGATAGTATTGATATATGTTTTTCTTAATCTCTTTTTTACCAATTATTTTAAGCATTTTTTTGACCTCTATAAAATATTTGTTTACCCAAAGATAGATATTATTAATTATTTGATATATCAAAAACAATCATGACTTTTAATTTGTTTGAAATATCCAAAACAAGAAAGTTTTAATTTTTTTTTTTTTTTTAAGAAATAAACACACACAAGTTTTAATTTGATGCAATTGGAATGGACTTTAATGTTTTAAATCTTTTATGTCGTTTAGTTATTTAATCTATTAAGAATTGATGTCACATAGTATAATTTGGGTTTTGTTACCCGTTTATTTGATTAAGTTAATTTAAACTGAAAAAGAATGTTACTCGTTATGAAAAGTTTAACAATTTATATTGTTTATTAGGGTCATGTTGGAATGAGGCTTAATTATGATTAGAATCTTAATTTAATTTTTGAATCCAACTATTTTTTGAGCAAACGAATGAAGATATAGGTTGTAAGTGAATCTAATGAGTGTGGTTTAAGTAGATTCGTTTTTCCTTAAAACATATTGGGTTTAAAGTTGAAATAAAATGAATTCGGAGCTTTACGTGTTGAAGAATTGGTTGTGTAATTAAATTTATCTATAAGCTATATATGGTCAATGGCCTTTTGCTCACGCACTCACTCTCTATACAAAGTAAAAGTGAATAATATTTTTTCAGGTGGATATAAAGTGGCTACCAAGGAACCATTATCATGGGGTTTATGTTATAATAAGGATATGAATTCCAACTCATACAATTATTGTGATGAGCACTACAAAAATACTTATCCATGTGCTCCTGGTGTTGCATACTATGGTCGAGGTGCTCTGCCTATCTATTGGTATCTATCTTTTCTATAATACTAACAATAATTGTACATTCTTTTATTTATGTGTTAGAATTATTTTCTCATCTCATATTGCTCAATTTTATCCTATGTTGAAACTTCTACAGAAGTTTTATGTTTAGATGTTAATAAAACATCAAAATGAGTTCCCTTTCTAGCATAATTCAAATATGAGCACGTAAGTTATGCATTCTCCAAACGAAATCTAAGTAATTGATTTTTAAATATTAAAAAAAGTGCAACCCACTTTTTCTACTACCCTAAGACTTGAATGTGTCTTTTGTTTCCTATTTGAGAAGATTTTTTTGTTGTTGATCAATTCATTGTTGCATACCACAATCCAATCAACTTTCTTTACGGTTGCTTTCAATAGGAACTACAATTATGGAGAAGCCGGTAAAGATCTGAAGGTGGATTTGTTGAACCATCCAGAATATATTAAACAAAATGCTACCCTAGCCTTCCAAGTTGCAATTTGGAGGTGGATGACACCAATTATGGAGCATCAACCTTCAGCACACGATGTCTTTATTGGCCTCTGGAAACCCACCAAGAATGACTCCTTGGCCAAGCGTGTTCCTGGTTTTGGTGCTACCATGAATGTGCTTTATGGACATCTTGTTTGCGGTCAAGGTGATAATGAGTCCATGAACAACATTATATCCCATTACCTATATTACCTTGATCTTATGGGTGTTGGCCGAGAAGAAGTAGGGCCTCATGAAGTGGTCAGTTGTGCTGAACAAATTGCTTTCAATCCATCCTCTTCATTGTCTCCTTGAGCTTTCTGTAACTAATTCCTTTCAAAGGTAGTGCATTAATATGGTTCTATGAACATATTAAGTAGCCAAAGGAAAGGTTCAATAATGAAGGGGGAGTAAGATCTTTTATAATTTGCCTGTATGTTTTTGTGTGAAGCTAAACTTGGACAATAAAAGTATGTTTTGATTTGCAACTGCCTTTTGCTAGTGTTATTTAACTTTTAAGATATTTTTGTTTTGATTTCTTGTTATTGTCTAGTTTTTTAAAGTGGGTCATCTATGAACTTCTCTATTGTTAGATTCTAAAGATTTAGGAATTTATGTATTTAGAACTCTAATGTGTAATGTTGGCAAACCATGATCAAAACAAGTTGTTTAGTCTTGTTTAGACTTGCTCAAAGTTGTGTGTTTATGTAAAGTTGGAATCAAGTGGCTGCAGAAGTATTAGTGACTTTCGGCCTGGCTCGATCGATCGAAGTTTAGACTCGATCAATTGAAGCTTAGACTCGATCAATCGAATATTGGGCAGAATGTTTTTTCTGCAGAATTTCCAACTTAGCCCAAGCCCATTAAGCGTTAGGGTTTCAGATCTAATTCTTCTAGTATATAAAGAAAACCCTAGCCACGTTTTTAAAGTAGCTCTTGTTGCTCATATTGCTATTTGTGTAAATCTCTTGTGAGATCTATGAGGAGCTTTCCTTCACACAAGCTTAGGATTATCAAGAGGAGATTTCTTCAAAAACTTGATGATCATTCAGTTGCTGCCATAAGAACTTAAAGATACACAAGCGGGAGTGTTTGTACTTGCTGGGGAATCCAAGAAATAAGGAGTCTGTGGTCTCGGAACTCGCACGTGGTCGTGTCAATAAATTTCTACTGGTGGGTAGCAATAAGATGTTAGTGGTCTAAGTCTTATTGTAAAACTTCAATTCTTTCTATAGTGGATTCAAGTTTACCTTGAGGATAGTTAGGTTAAATCCTCCCCAGGTTTTTTACCGATTTGGTTTTCCTTGATGATCATATCTTTGTGTTATTTACTTTTTCGCTGCTATACATGATATGATTGTTTGATTGTGATAACTTAGATTTGAAATTTGGAATAATTAATAACTTGGATTATTAACTAGGTTAATCAGGTTGTGTTTTAAGGGGTCATAAAACATATATTTATATTTGTGTAATATGTATTGTTAAAGCATTTTAATATTAATTAATTAAAACGAATTAATATGACAATATAAATGTAAATATATGGGAGTTAATATGGAAGATAAAGAGTTAGTGAAAATGTTTAATTTCACATTGAAAATGAGAGAGACTATTTTATTCTTTTTAACTGTGGTGATTAATGGACTAGTATGTATTAATTCAAATATTGGGTTAGATCCGTGCGCAAGAGGGAGGTCAAGGGAGGAGGTGTCAAAAATGGAAATGAATCAGCCTCTTGAATCCTCTTACTTGACAGCCCATTCAAAATAATTATTATATCTGTTGGTGAGTAAATGGCCCAACCACTGCATCAGAGGTTATTCTAGTCATACGACATATGTTAGGCTGTTGTATCCTAGGAGAAACAAGTCAGAGAATGTCTACACCAGTTACAAAGTTTAGCTAACCAAGAGCTTGAATCTCCTTAAAGAGAGCGAGTGTTGCACTTCAGTCCAAATAGTGTTGTGTATTTCTTATCTTCAAATTAATAATATTCAGAAGTATTATTCAGTTTTTCCTTATGTTATTTCCATTATTATTGTGTTTGCACCAACAATCTTAAGGACATCCAACACATGGAGCCTACACAAGAGAAACCAAATGAGATTGTTGGAGATCTCAACAAGCCCTTTTTGCTTTAAGAGAGCCCACTTCAAGAGGTAGAAAGGAAAGATCCTCTTCTATTTAAGTCTTCTCAAAGTTGCCTACATCCTCACTGATAAGAATCATTCAAAGGTTTCTACCGATGAGATGAGTGAGGAAGAATTTTGTCTCCATCAAGAAAAAATTGATAAGTATACAAAAGATGAATACAATTGTCGCTCTTATCTTTTGAATTGCCTTGCCGATCATTTCTATAATTATTATAATACAACTTATAATTCTGCCAAGAAAACATGGAAAGCTTTACAAAGCAAGTATGATATCGAAGTGGCTGGTGCAAAGAAGTATGCTGCTAGTAGATTTTTCTGTTACAAAATGGTGGATGGAAAATTGGTGGTGGATCAAGCACAAGACTTCCAAATGATCATGGCAGAATTGAGATCTGAAGGTATAAAGATTGGAGATAATCTAGTGGTAGCTGGCATATTTGATAAGCTACCACAATCTTAGAGGGAGTTCCAAAAGACTTTGAGGCACAAACAAAATGAGACATCCTTGGAAAATTTGATCACTTGCATCGTGTGGAGGAGGAGACTAGAGGACAAGATGCACTCATAACACAAGAGAGCAATAGTAATTCCACCACAAAGGTAAACCTTATTTCTACCAATAATAATATGCCCAAAAATCATTTTCTTAGAAATTGTCAATTGAAGCCTAAAAAGAGAGCCTTCAAAAATAATAATATGCCTCAAGGAAAGGAAAACCCGAATAAAAATAACAATAAGAACTAAGGATCCCATTCACAACATCAATTTAATAGATCTTGTTTTGTGTGTGACAAGAGTAGGTATATTGCTCAATTTTGTAAATTTCGAAAACGTGAATTTGTTCCGTAGGCTAACGTAACCAAAGAGCCTTTAGTGGGTTATGATTACAGACATTAATATGGTGCAATATGTTGAAGGGTGGTGGGCAAACTCTAGTGCTAATAGGCATGTCTCCAATGACAAAGATTAGTTCAAGTTGTACACTCCCTTTGAAGAAGAAAAAACAATTATGCTTGGTGATTCTAACAAAACCAAGGTTCTTGGGAGTGGTGAGGTCAATTTGAAATTCACTTCTGGACGTGTGCTAACATTGAAAGATGTGCTTTAAACTCTGTCCATGTGAAAGAATTTGATGTCAAGCTTTTTGCTTAACAAGGCTAGCTTCAAGCAGACTATGGAATATGATAATTATATAAGGGTTATACTTATGATGGAATGTTTAAATTAAAAGTTAAGAATAATAAAGCATCTACCAGTTCAGTTTATATGCTTTCTTCTATTAATTTTTGGCATGCTTGTTTGTGTCATATAAATAGTAGATATGTGGGAATCATGAGTAGTTTAGGATTAATTCCAAGACTACCAAATTTTTTTGAAAAGTATGAAACTTGTAGTCAAGCTAAGATTACAAAAATGCCTCATAAAAGTATTGTAAAAAATACCGAATTGCTTGAGTTAATTCACTCTAATTTATGTGAATTTGAGAGAATTTTAACTGGTGGAGAAAATAGATATATTATCACTTTTATTAATAATTTCTCAAAATATACGTACAATTGTTTAGGTTGTAAGTGGATCTACTGATCAGTGGAGTGGTTTAAGAAGATTCATTTCTCCTAAAAACATTTAAGTTGGAAGTTGGATGATTAAATTTATAAATGAGCTATGCTCAATGACCCTTTGCTCGCTCATTCGCTATACAAAGGAAAATTAGATGATTCATTTTCAGGAGGAAATAAAGTGGCCAGTAAGGAACCATTAGAATGGGGTTTATGCTATAAGAAGGAATGAATTCCAACTCGAACAATTATCGTGATGAGCATGACAAAAACATTTATCCATGAGCTCCTGGAGTTGTATACTATGGCCGAGGTGCTTTGCCTATCTATTGGTATGTATATTTTCTATCATGCTAACAACAATCTTAAATTCTTTATATTTATGCATTTCAATTTTTTTCTCATCTTATATTGTTCAATTTTATCCTAAGTTTAAACTTCAAAAAAAGTTTAATGTTTAGTTGTTAACAAAACATCAAAATGAATTCCTTTTCTAGCAAAATTCAAATACAAGTACATAAGTTATGCATTCTTCAAAAGAAATCCAAGCAACTAATTCTTTTAAAAAAATAGGTGCAAGCTACTTTTTCTACTACCCTAAGACTTGTATGCATCCCTTGTTTCCTGCTTGAGAAGATTTTATTATTGATTAATTCATTGTTGCATGCAATAATCCAAACAACTTTCTGTATTGATGCTTTCAACAGAAACTACAATTATGAAGAAGTTAGTAAAGATCTAAAAGTGTATTTTTTGAACCATCCAAAATATATTAAACAAAATGCTACCCTTAGCTTCTAAGTTGCAATTTGGAGGTGGATGACACCAATTATGACACCAATTAAAGAGCTGTCTCAGCGCTTTTAAAAGCGCTGGGACATGTCTCTCCTTTCCCTTATGGAAAAAGAGCTATCCCAGTGCTTTTTGAAACGCTGGAATAGGGTCAACTTATTCCAGCGCTCCAAAAGCGCTGGGATAGGTCACCTACGAAATGACCAAAAGACCCCCAAAACCTAAAAATTACCAAAATCCCTCCAAAACATAAAAATTACTAAAATACTCCCTGAAACCAAAAAAATGACCAAAATATCCCCAAAACCTAAAAATGACCAAAATATCCCTAAAATCTAAAAAATGACCAAAATACCCTAAAAACCTAAAAAAATTGCCAAAATAACCCCGAAGCCTAAAAATTGATCAAAATAACCTTGAAACCTAAAAATGACCAAAATACCCCCAAAACCATAAAATGACCAAAATACCCCCCTAAACCTTAAATAACTAGAATACCCCTAAAACCTACAAAATGACCAAAATACCCTCAAACCTATAAAGTGACGAAAATATCCCTAAACCTTTGAAATGACCCAAATAAACCCAAAACCTCATAAATGGCCACAAACAACCTGAAACCTCTAAAATTACCAAAAATACCCTGAAACCCCTAAAACGACCAAAATACCTCTAAACCTATAAAACGACCAAAATACCCCTCAAAATATCTAAAATGACGAACATACCACTAATCCTATAAGATGAACAAAATACACCCTAAGCCTCTAAAATTACCAAAATAGGGGTTTAGGGGGTATTAGAGAATTGTTACGTATTGTCAATTGATTTTTTTTTTTTTTTTTTTTTTTTAATGTTAGTTTGATTGTTTATAAATAAGATATATAATTTCTAACCTGCATTATAGAGTCTTGGATATAAATCATATCTTCATTACATTTTTCATAAAAATGTAATAAAGATATGATTTATATCAAAAAATATAAATTATATTTCATGTGCATGTGACCTCAAATATTAATATAATTTATTTATTAATTTGTAAAAATTAATATATATTAATAAAAATTACAATAGATAATGAACTATTTTTTGTTAACTTTAATTTTTATATTAATAAGTGTAGGGACCCATTTCGGGCGACCCCCGTACAATAAATTTGTAGAGAGTGGATAGAAGGACTAGACACTAGCAAGAAAGACAACAATCGACGTGGGTTTACAAGATCAATAACAAGAATTTGACTAAGTGTTCTTAAGGAAAGTTCGTTCTCGGCCCAGTCCGAAGAGCTCCTTCCTTAAAACCAATGACTACCAGGGTTATCCTTGAACATCCTGAAAACCCCTTAACCTCCCAACTGAAGGGCCAACCCCCTATACTTTGAGGGTTCTATCTATTATATAGTCTTGTTCAGTTGGTCTCTGCCGTCCACTTGTCGGCCATCTGAACTTGTGTCTGAGGGCTCGTCCCATCAGCCGCCTTTGCAGACTTTCTATTAGTTGAAGTAACCAAAGCATCACTGTTTGCTGGTCAGTTCACCATTAATGCGGTCAGAGTGTTGGTGGCGTGCATTTAATGGGTGAGTGATAGCTTCCTTCCTTCAATGTCGACGTGCCGAGGACGTGGGCATCCTCGGCGAGGTCCCTTGATGACTTGGGCCTCTCCCACTTATCTTCAGATTTTGTACTCTCCTCGGCATGAACCTTGGGCCCAATGTGGAGTGGGCAGGGGTTGCCAAATATTTGGGCCCTACAATAGCCCCTCAAAATTCTGCTGCCCGGCCTCTCGGGCAGGGAGGAGGATTTTGACATTCTCGGGCCCATGTCCTGGCCTGTCGAGCCTTGTCTTTCTATCAGTGTCACAATCCTTTCAACTGCCCAGGGGAAGTTCCTGGCGTTTCGGTATTTGGAGCGTGCCTTCATTAAATTTCGGCGGCTCTGTGTCCTTCACGTTCAACGGTGTGATGATGAATGGACGGTGGGGATGCTCCTGGCTCATTGGGCGGGAAAGTCCGTGCAGTTATTTTTAATGGGGGGTATAAATACCCGATCGAACTGATTTGCCCCTTCATTTTTGCATTCAAGAGATCTTGCGCACATACTTCGAATCCGGTCACATCTCCAACTATACCTGCGACTTCCCTTAGCACAAAAAGCCCGCTCGAGGAGCTTTTCCTTATTTCTGTAAGTTTTCTTCTCCCTCTGGTTCATACTTTTCTGCCTGAGTTCCTTGTTAGATCTTTAGGATGGGTAGGCTTAAGAAGTTAGTTAAGTCTGAGGAGTCAATGGACAAATTCGTCGCTAATTATAGGATCCCCAATACAGTGGGTTTGAGGTACTGTGGAGAGGGGGAATGGAGTTCGAGGAGGAAAGAGGGTGAGGTGGCGATTCCTATAATCGCCTTTCTGGAGGGTGGAATGAGGATCCCCATGGGGCCGGTGATGAGGGACTATCTTAGGCACTTCGGCCTATCTCCCACTCAGTGTGCCATTGATGTATTTAGGATCTTAGGCTGTGTGGATGCCTTGAATAAGAAGAAAGGGCTGAGGCTAACCCATCACGATGTGAACTGGTGCTACAAACTCCAGCATTTGAAGGAGAAGTCTTATTACATGAGGACGAGGGACGATAGGGTCCGGCTCATCCAGTGCCTCCCTGAGTCCAGTAAGGGTCTGAACAAAGACTTCCTTATTATGTCTAGGGAATGGCACGAGGGCCTTCCTTGCCCAATAGTGGAGGGTATACCAGGTAGGGCATCCAGACTAGGAGAGCGTTTAGTTCTTTGTGCTTTAGTGTCCTGCTTCGCTTGGTTTTTGACAAGAACTTGCTTTCTTTTATACAAATTCACGCGCTTTTAAGCGTCACTTCGGCCAGGTTAATAAGGAAGACTTGAAGAAGGTGCTGAGGTCGAAGATCTTTGTGAATAAAGACGACAACCAAGTTAGAGCCGCCCACGTGGTCCTAGGATACGACTCAATCCAAAAATCATTCTCGGCTCCGAAGCACGTGATCCGAGCTGGAGATCCTCGGCTACGTAGCATCACCGTAGTTGAGCACCGATTTCTGATCCCCGAAGGGTCTCCCATTCCCAAGGGCATACCATTGGCAGGTACTTCTTTGTTAGGTCGAGTTGTCAAGGCTGAAGGGGAAGAGCTAGAGGAAGAGGAGGTTGCTGACTCAGGTCCGTCCGCGAACGAGTTTGGCGTGTTCGACCAGTTTCATTCGCCCGAGGACCCTTCCGGTGATTTGGGTAACCCCAGTTTAACTGAAGCGGACTTTCTGTCTAAAGAAGCCACTCCTCGGTCGAAGATGATTTTCAAGAAGCGACCTCAGAAGAGCTTGCTGGCACTGATCGAGGGGCAGCTGGAGAGGGATGCGCCGGGGAAGTCTCCTCCTGAGCTTCCTCCTCCCGAGCTTCCTCTTCTCAAGCTTCCTCCTCCCCCACCCCAACAGAGTTCGACGTCCAGTTCCAAGCCCACCAGTCCTCCACAGAAGAAGGACAAAAGCAAGACACTTAGAGGGGGCGAAGAGTCTGATCCTCCCCGAGATGGTGGCGATGCTCGGCCGCCATCAAAACAGCTGAGGATAGGGTGCCAAAGCCAAGAGAAGCAGGCCTCTATCTAGGCTGGGGCCCAGGCTTGGCTCTTTGCCCCCATGCTCTATGGGAAGCCTTTGACGGATGATGCCTCACTAAGGAACCCTCAAGGGGGCGACGGTGTGTACGTGGTTGACGCATTGGGGAGGTCCTTGTTACTCCCTGCGGACATGGCCCAGCTGGAGGTTTTGAGGAGCAAGGAGGTCTTCCTCAGCCTCAAGCAATACTTGGGCATGGTAAGCTTTCTGAATGCTTGTGATTTTCTTAACTTTCCGTTCTTTGGCTCCTTATTTGCTGCATATTGGTTGCAATTGGCAAGCTATCCAGGCTACCTTCAAGCTGGAGGACATAGCCAGTGGACAGAGCAAGGTCGCTGGCTCGGAGCGTACCAAGCTGTTGGACACCGTGCGGACCCTTAACTCTTCCAAGGCCGATCTTAAAAAGGCGATGGACCAGTTGGAGGAGATGAAGGCGGCTCGAGACACCGCTGAGTTAGCCCTTACTGCCGCTGAAAAACTGGCCCTAGATCAAACGGACAGCCTGCTCAAGGCAGAGGATAAGCTGAGGATAGCCAGAGAAGAGATCGCAACCCTAGAGGAGAGGGTGCTTGAGGCAGATAAGGCTAGAGGCGCTGTGGAGTCCGCCAAGGACGAGGCTTTGAAAGCCAAGGAAGGGGCTGAGTTCGCCAAGGCTGAGGCTGAGGCCTCCAAAGATAGGGCAACGCAGAATGCCTATGAGGCATGGGTGACTGAAACAGAAGACGGCCTTAGAGCTCAAGTGCTAGTGGTGGGCAGACTTTACTGCTCCTAGGTTTGGAACGAGGCCCTTAAACAAGCTGGGGTTGAAGCCTCGTCCGACCTGTAGAGGGCAGAGAACGTATATTATCCTCTTGCCATTCGTGAGACTACCCCTCAAAGTTCTGAGACTGAGGTAGTTACCGAGGGCATTGAGGTTGTTTCTGAGGAAGGCATCTTAGGTGCCCTCACTTCGGGCGAGCCCACCAAGGAAGCTAATCCTCGTGAGAACGTTGAGGCAAGCAAGGGTCCCACTGCTGACACGCCTGGAGAGACTGCGGACCCATTAGCTAATGTCCGAGCACCTCTTGTAGAGGAGGTATCCCACCCAGCTGACCCTCCACAGGCTGCGGTCCCAAGCGAGGGCCACAAGGATTCTGAGACCTCCTCTGCCCAGCTTCCTGAAGGGGGAGCTGAGATGGAGCCGAAGGAATGATCCCCCGTTGCGTTTTTGCCTTGTTTTCCGTTCTCTTCTCTTTTTTTTTTTTTTTTTAGTATTGTAATGGCACAATTGCCTTCTATAACCCTTTTTTAAAGACTCAGTAAAGTGCATATTTCGTTTCCATTTATTCATTTTGCTTGTATTATATTATACATATATGTATACATTACTTGCACGATAATGACTTCAATTGCGCTTCAGCCGACCACATTGACTATCGTCCCTTGCAGTGCTCACTACTAGTACCAAAGTGGTCAGCCTCGCTGTAGATTTGAGCCCGCGGTCAACACAAGACCTTAGTTCTGTCCATTGCCTGGATCCTCCTAAAGTGACTAGATTCACCATAGGTTTGAGTCTTTGGACCATGCAAGACCTTGGTTCTGTCTAGTACTTGGATTCTCTTGAAGTAGCTAGTTTCCCCATAGGTTTGACGCCAAGGAACACACAAGACCCAGGCTCTACTTAACACTTGGTATTTCGTAGGGGGATGGTTACTTCATTGGCTTGGATATTTTGAAATGCATGCAAGACCTTGGTTCTGTCCAGCAATTTGTTCTTATTGAGTAGTTAGTTTCCCCAGAGGTTTGAGTCCGAGGACCATGCAAGGCCTAGGTTCTGTCTAACGCTTGTCTTCTGAAGTAGCTAGTTTCCTCGTAGGCTTGAGTCCGAGGACCATGCAAAGCCTAGATTCTGTCTAACACTTAGTTCTGAAGTAGCTAGTTTCCCCATAGGTTTGAGTCCGAGGACTATGCAAGACCTTGGTTTTGTCTAGAATCTAGTTCTTGAAATAGTAGTTAGTTTCCCCGTAGGCTTGAATCTGAGGACCATGCAAGGCCTAGGTTCTGTCTAACATTTGGTTCTGAAGTAACTAGTTTCCCCAGAGGTTTGAGTCTAAGGACTATGCAAGACCTTGGTTCTGTCTAGTACCTAGTTCTTGAAATAGTAGTTAGCTTCCCCGTAGGCTTGAGTCCGAAGACCATGCAAGGCCTAGGTTCTGTCTAACACTTGGTTCTGAAGTAACTAGTTTCCCATAGGTTTGAGTCCGAGGATTATTGAAGACCTTGGTTCTATCTAGTACCTAGTTCTTGAAATAGTAGTTAGTTTCCCTGTCAGCTTGAGTCCGAGAACCATGCAAGGCCTAGGTTCTGTCTAGCACTTGGTTTTGAAGTAACTAGTTTTCCCATAGGTTTGAGTCCGAGGACTATGCAAGACCTTGGTTCTGTCTAGTACATAGTTCTTGAAATAGTAGTTAGTTTCCCCGTAGGCTTGAGTCCGAGGACCATGCAAGGCCTAGGTTCTGTCTAACACTTGGTTCTGAAGTAACTAATTTCCCCATAGGTTTGAGTCCGAGGACTATGCAAGACCTTGGTTCTGTTTAGTACCTAATTCTTGAAATAGCAGTTAGTTTTCCCGTAGGCTTGAGTCCAAGGACCATATAAGGCCTAAATTCTGTCTAACACTTGGTTCTGAAGTAACTAGTTTCCCCAAAGGTTTGAGTCCGAGGACTATGCAAGACCTTGGTTTTGTCTAGTACCTAGTTCTTGAAATAGTAGTTAGTTTCCCCGTAGACTTGAGTCCGAGAACCATACAAGGCCTTGGTTCTGTCTAACACTTGGTTCTGAAGTAACTAGTTTCCCCATAAGTTTGAGTCCTTGGACCATGCAAGACCTTGGTTCTGTCTAGTACTTAGTTCTTGAAATAGTAGTTAGTTTCCCCGTAGGCTTGAGTCCGAGGACCACGCAAGGCCTAGGTTCTGTCTAATGCTTGTCTTCTGAAGTAGCTAGTTTTCCCGTAGGCTTAAGTCCGAAGACCATGCAAGGCCTAGGTTTTGTCTAACACTTAGTTCTGAAGTAGCTAGTTTCCCCATAGGTTTGAGTCCGAGGACTACGCAAGACCTTGGTTCTGTCTAGTACCTAGTTCTTGAAATAGTAATTAGTTTCCCCGTAGGCTTGAGTCCGAGGACCATGCAAGGCCTAGGTTCTGTTTAACACTTGGTTCAGAAGTAACTAGTTTCCCCACAGGTTTGAGTCCTTGGACCATGCAAGACCTTAGTTCTGTCTAATACTTAGTTCTTGAAATAGTAGTTAGTTTCACCGTAGGCTTAAGTCCGAGGACCATGCAAGGCCTAGGTTCTGTCTAACACTTGGTTCTGAAGTAACTAGTTTCCCCATAGGTTTGAGTCCAAGGACTATGCAAGACCTTGGTTCTGTCTAGTACCTAGTTCTTGAAATAGCAGTTAGTTTCCCCGTAGGCTTGAGTTCGAGGACCATGCAAGGCCTAGGTTCTGTTTAGCACTTGGTTCTGAAGTAACTAGTTTCTCCAAAGGTTTGAGTCTGAGGACTATGTAAGACCTTGGTTCTGTCTAGTACCTAGTTCATGAAATAGTAGTTAGTTTCCCCGTAGACTTGAGTCCGAAAACCATGCAAGGCCTAGGTTCTGTCTAACACTTGGTTCTGAAGTAACTAGTTTCCTCATAGGTTTGAGTCCTTGGACCATGCAAGACCTTGGTTCTGTCTAGTACTTAGTTCTTGAAATAGTAGTTAGTTTCCCTATAGGCTTGAGTCCGAGGACCACGCAAGGCCTAGGTTCTGTCTAACGCTTGTCTTCTGAAGTAGCTAGTTTCTCGGTAGGCTTGTGTCCGAGGACCATGCAAGGCTTAGGTTCTATCTAACACTTAGTTCTGAAGTAGCTAGTTTCCCCCCATAGGTTTGAGTCCGAGGACTACGCAAGACCTTGGTTCTGTCTAGTACCTAGTTCTTGAAGTAGTAGTTAGTTTCCCTGTAGGCTTGAGTCCGAGGACCATGCAAGGCCTAGGTTCTGTTTAACACTTGGTTTTGAAGTAACTAGTTTCCCCACAGGTTTGAGTCCTTGGACCATCCAAGACCTTGATTCTGTCTAACACTTAGTTCTTGAAATAGTAGTTAGTTTCCCCGTAGGCTTGAGTCCGAGGACCATACAAGGCCTAGGTTCTGTCTAACACTTGGTTCTGAAGTAACTAGTTTCCCCATAGGTTTGAGTCTGAGAACTATGCAAGACCTTGGTTCTGTCTAGTACCTAGTTCTTGAAATAGTAATTAGTTTCCCCTTAGGCTTTAGTCCGAGGACCATGCAAGGCCTAGGATCTGTCTAACACTTGGTTCTGAAGTAACTAGTTTCCCATAGGTTTGAGCCCGAAGACTATGTAAGACCTTGGTTCTGTCTAGTACTTAGTTCTTCTGGACTGCTTGGAGTTAGGGGGCTCTTCCTCAGCGTTGGGGAGTCTGCCTTTGTAATTACAACGGCCTCGAGCCTGTTCCCCGAGGGAAGACTCTTCTTCGGTCTAGCCTCTTCATCCAGTGCGCCACTTCTGATAACGAGGCATCTTTTGGGCTATTCGAGTAACGCGGTTGACGCTTTGGTGCGCCAGACGCCTCCTCATTAATATCCTTGCGGATTTACGAGGATCCAGCAACTGATAAGCTTCTTGGAAATTGGGTGGAGTTAATTCCTCCGGTAATTGCTCCTTAGGATTCTGTGCGGGCTAACTTTCACCAATTTTTGCCTTCTATATAAGGCATTTTGGGATGATCCTTTCTTCAAACTTGAAAAATACTTGGGTTCAAATCTCACAAACACCCCATTTTCTGGGCATCTTAAGAGCCTTGCCAGGACAGCAACCTGTGCCTCATGAGATGAAGTGGCCCTGGGAAAGGGCGGTGACCAGGAAGCCGAGCCCCTCTCAGGAGCCGAGGATGCCACTCCGACCTTGGAAGACACAAAGGAGGCGGAGTAGGTGGAGGCCAAAGATCCTTCTTCTTTTCGACCTAGCCAGAGATGGGACTCCCCTTGCAGTTTGGAGGGGGATCCGAAAGGGACGTAACGTTTCTCCTTCGGGTTTGGATCTGTCAGCCCTCCAAGCTGGTAGTGATTCGCCTGCTCCCAATTGTTGTGGGATTGGGAGGGAAACCAGGTGGAACCGTCAGGTGCCGCGGCCTCTTCTTCCTTCTCATTCCTTACGCCGCAAGTGTTGGTTGGGGAGCTGTGGACGACCTTAACATAGGTCTGTCTCCACCTCTCCCTCCAACACTTGGCTTGGCTTTAAAACAAGCTTGCCTAGGCCTCTCACCCTTTCCTTTTCTTTTAGCTTCAACACAAGCCTGTTTAGGCGTTTTCTTTGTAGTTAGCTTTAGACTAAGCCTGCATGGGCATCTGTCTTTGTAGTTAGCTTTAGAACAAGCCTGCGTGGGCATCAACTGTAAAATGTAACTTCTCTTCACATATCAATAAAGAAGTAGCCCCATTTCATTTCTTTTACTTCTTGCATGTTTTCGATTTATTTTGTGATGATTGCCTTCTGAATGAGTATGTTGCCATTACTTGTATGTATATTTTTTTTTTAAAGAGGTGTTGCTCTTGATCTTTCCACACCAACTGTCGCACTTGTTAGTGTACAAGTCCTTCCCATAGACGGCGCCAATTGTAGGGACCCGTTTCGGGCGACCCCCGTACAATAAATTTGTAGAGAGTGGATAGAAGGACTAGACACTAGCAAGAAAGACAACAATCGACGTGGGTTTACATGATCAATAACAAGAATTTGACTCAGTGTTCTTAAGGAAAGTTCATCCTCGACCCAGTTCGAAGAGCTCCTTCCTTAAAACCAATGACTACCAGGGTTATCCTTGAACACCTTGAAAACCCCTTAACCTCCAAACTGAAGGGCCAACCCCCTATACATTGGGGGTTCTATCTATTATATAGTCTTGTTCAGTTGATCTCTATCGTCCACTTGTCAGCTCGAGTTGCCGTGGCTGAAGGGGAAGAGCTAGAGGAAGAGGAGGTTGCTGACTCAGGTCCGTCCGCAGATGAGTTTGGCGTGTTCGACCAGTTTCATTCACCCGAGGACCCTTCCGACGATTTGGGTGACCCCAGTTTAACTGAAGCGGACTTTCTGTCCGAAGAAGCCACTCCTCAGTCGAAGATGAGTTTCAAGAAACGACCTCAAAAGAGCTTGCTGGCACTGATCGAGGGGCAACCGGGGAGGGACGTGCCGGGGAAGTCTCCTCCTGAGCTTCCTCCTCCCCCACCCCAACAGAGTTCGACATTTAGGTCCAAGCCCACCAATCCTCCGCAAAAGAAGGACAAAGGCAAGAGACCTAGGGGGGCGAAGAGTATGATCTTCCCCGAGGTGGGGGCGATGCTTGGACCCCATCAAAACAGTTAAGGATAAGGTGCCGAAGCCAAGAGAAGCAGGCCTCTATCCAGGCCGGGGCCCAGGCTTGGCTCCCTGCCCCCATGCTCCACGGGAAGCCTTTGACGGATGATGCCTCCCTAAGGAACCCTCAAGGGGGCGAGGGTGCGCACGTGACTGACGCATTGGGGAGGTCCTTGTTACTCCTTGCGGACATGGCCCAGCTGGAGGCTTTGAGGAGCAAAAAGGTCTTCCTCGGCCTTAAGCAATACTTGGGCATGGTAAACTTTCTGATTGCTTGTGATTTTCTTGACTTTCCGTTCTTTGGCTCCTTATCTGCTGCATATTGGTTGCAATTGGCAGGCTATCCAGGCTACCTTCAGGCTGGAAGACATAGCCAGTAGCCAGAGTAAGGTCGCTGGCTTGGAGCGTACCAAGTAGTTGGACACCGTGCAGACCCTCAATACTTCCAAGGTCGATCTTAAAAAGGCAATGGACCATTGGAGGAGATGAAGGCGGCTCGAAATACCGCTGAGTTGGCCCTTACTGCCGCTGAAAAACTGGCCCTAGACCAAACGGACAGCCTACTCAAGGTAGAGGATCAGCTTAGGATAGCCAGAGAAGAGATTGCGACCCTAGAGGGGAGGGTGCTTGAGGCAGATAAGGCTAGAGGCACAGCGGAGTCCGCCAGGGACGAGGCTTTGAAAGCCAAGAAAGGGGCTGAGTCTGCCAAGGCTGAGGCTGAGGCTGAGGCTAAGGCCCCCAAAGACAGGGCAACGCAGGATGCCTATGAGGCAGGGGTGACTGAAACAGAAGACGGCCTTAAAGCCTAAGTGCCAGGAGTGTGCAGACTTTATTGCTCCGAAGTTTGGAACGAGGCCCTTAAACAAGCTGGGGTTGAAACCTCGTCCGACCAGTGGAGGGCGGAAAACGTATACTATTCTCTTACCATTCGTGAGACTGCCCTTCCAAGTTCTGAGACCGAGGTCACTGTTGAGGGCGTTGAGGTTGTTTCTGAGGAAGGCATCCTAGGTGCCCTCACTTCGGGCGAGCCCACTAAGGAAGTTAATCTTCCTGGGAACGTTGAGGTAAGCAAGGGTCCTACTGCTGACGCGTCTGGAGAGACTGCGGACCATTTAGCTGATGTCCGAGCACCTCTTGTAGAGGAGGTATCCCACCCAGCTGACCCTCCGCAGGCTGCGGTCCCAAGCGAGGGCCACAAGGATTCTGAAACCTCTTCTGCCCAGCCCTCTGAGGGGGGAGCTGAGATGGAGCCAAAGGAATGATCCCCCGTTGCATCTTTGCCTTGTTTTCCGTTCTCTTCTCTTTTTTTTTTTTTTTTTTTTTTTAGTATTGTAATGGTAGATTTGCCTTGTATAACCCTTTTTTAAAGACTCAGTAAAGTGCATATTTCGTTTCCTTTTATTCGTTTTGCTTGTATTATATTATACATGTATGTATACATTAATTGCACGATAATGGCTTCAATTGTGCTTCAGCCGACCACATTGATTATCGTCCCCTGCAGTGCTCACTACTAGTACCAAAGTGGTCAGTCTCACTGTAGGTTTGGGCCCGCTGTCAACACAAGACCTTGGTTCTGTCTAGTGCTTAGATCCTCCTAAAGTGACTAGTTTCCTCATAGGTTTGAGTCCTTGGACCATGCAAGACCTTGGTTCTGTCTAATACTTGGATTCTCTTGAAGCAGCTAATTTCCCTATAGTTTTAACGCTGAGGAACACACAAGACCCAAGCTCTGCTTAACACTTGGTATTTCGTGGGGGGATGGTTACTCCATTGGCTTGGATCTTCTGAAGTGACTAGTTTCCCCATAGGCTTGGGTCCGAGGATCGTGCAAGACCTTGGTTCTGTCCAGCACTTAGTTCTTCATGAGTAGTTAGTTTCCCCAGAGACTTGAGTCCAATGACCATACAAGGCTTAGGTTCTATCTAACGCTTGTCTTCTGAAGTAGCTAGTTTTCCCGCAGGCTTGAGTCTTCTGAAGTGACTAGTTTCCCCATAGGCTTGGGTCCGAGGATCGTGCAAGACCTTGGTTCTGTCCAGCACTTAGTTCTTCATGAGTAGTTAGTTTCCCCAGAGACTTGAGTCCAACGACCATACAAGGCTTAGGTTCTATCTAACGCTTGTCTTCTGAAGTAGCTAGTTTTCCCGCAGGCTTGAGTCCGAGGACCATGCAAGGCCTAGGTTCTACCTAACACTTAGTTCTGAAGTAGCTAGTTTCCCTATAGGTTTGAGTCCGAGGACTATGCAAGACCTTAGTTTTGTCTAGTACCTAGTTCTTGAAATAGTAGTTAGCTTCCCCGTACGCTTGAGTCCGAGGACCATACAAGGCCTAGGTTCTGCCTAACACTTGGTTCTGGAGTAACTAGTTTTACCATAGGTTTGAGTCCTTGGAACATGCAAGACCTTGGTTCTATCAAGTACTTAGTTCTTCTTGAGTAGTTAGTTTCCCTAGAAGCTTGAGTCCGAGGACCATGCAAGGCCTAGGTTCTGTCTAATGCTTGGTTCTGAAGTAACTAGTTTCCCCATAGGTTTGAGTCCTTGGACCATACAAGACATTGGTTCTGTCTAGTACTTAGTTCTCAAAATAGTAGTTAGTTTCCCCGTAGGCTTGAGTCCAAGGACCATGCAAGGCCTAGGTTCTGTCTAACGATTGGTTCTGAACTAACTAGTTTCCCCATAGGTTTGAATCCTTGGACCATGCAAAACCTTGGTTCTATCTAGTACTTAGTTCTTAAAATAGTAGTTAGTTTCCCCATAGGCTTGAGTCCGAGGACCATGCAAGGCCTAGGTTCTGTCTAACACTTGGTTCTGAAGTAACTAGTTTCCCCAGAGGTTTGAGTCCGAAGACCATGCAAGACTTTGGTTCTGTCTAGTACCTAGTTCTTGAAATAGTAGTTTCCCCATAGGCTTGAGTCCGAGGACCATGCAGGGCCTAGGTTCTGTTTAACACTTGGTTCTGAAGTAACTAGTTTTCCATAGGTTTGAGTCCGAGGACTATGCAAGACCTTGGTTCTGTCTAGTACCTAGTTCTTGAAATAGTAGTTAGTTTCCCTGTAGGCTTGAGTCCGAGGACCATGCAAGGCCTATATTCTGTCTAACACTTGGTTCTGAAGTAACTAGTTTCCCCATAGGTTTGAGTCCGAGGACTATGCAAAACCTTTGTTCTGTCTAGTACATAGTTCTTGAAGTAGTAGTTAGTTTCCCCGTAGGCTTGAGTTTGAGGACCATGCAAGGCCTAGGTTCTGTCTAACACTTGGTTCTGAAGTAACTAGTTTCCCCATAGGTTTGAGTCCGAAGACTATGGAAGACCTTGGTTCTGTCTAGTACCTAGTTCTTGAAATAGTAGTTAGTTTTTCCGTAGGCTTAAGTCCGACGACCATGCAAGGCCTAGGTTCTGTCTAACACTTGGTTTTGAAGTAATTAGTTTCTCCATAGGTTTGAGTCTGAGGACTATGCAAGACCTTGATTCTATCTAGTACCTAGTTCTTGAAATAGTAGTAAGTTTTCCTGTAGGCTTGAGTCCGACGACCATGCAAGGCCTAGGTTCTATCTAACACTTGGTTCTGAAGTAACTAATTTCCTCATAGGTTTAAGTCCGAGGACTATGCAAGACCTTGGTTCTGTCTAGTACTTAGTTCTTCTGGACTACTTGGAGTTAGGGGGCTCTTCCTCAGCGTTGGGGAGTCTGCCTTTGTAGTGACAGCGGCTTCGAGCCTGTTCCGCCGAGGGAGGACTTTTCTTCGGTCTAGCCCCTTCGTCCAGCGCGCTACTTCTGATAACGAGGCGTCTTTTGGGCTATTCGAGTAACGCGGTTGACGCTTTGGTGCGCGAGGCGCCTCCTCATTAATATCCTTGCGGATTTACGAGGATCCAGTGGCTAATGAGCCCCTTGGAAATTGGGTGGATTTAATTCCTCCGGTAATTTCTCTTTAGGATTCTGTGCGGGCTGGCTTTCACCAATTTTTGCCTTCTATATAACGCATTTTGGGGTGATCCTTTCTTCAAACTTGACAAATACTTGGGTTCAAATCTCACAAACACCCCATTTTCTGGGCATCTCAAGAGCCTTGCCAGGACAGCAACCTGTGCCTCATGAGATGAAGTGGCCCTAGGAAAGGGCGGTGATCGGGACGCCGAGCCCCTCTCAGAAGCCGAGGATGCCACTCCGACCTTGGACGACACAAAGGAGGTGGAGTAGGCGAAGGCCAAAGATTCTCATTCTTTTCAACCTAGCCAGAGATGGGACTCCCCTTGCAGTTTGGAGGGGGATCCGAAAGGAACGTAACATTTCTCCTCTGGGTTTGGATTTGTCAGCCCTCCAAGCTGGTAGTGATTTGCCGGTTCCCAGTTGTTGTGGGATTGGGAGGAAAACTAGGTGGAACCGTCAGTCACCACGACCTCTTCTTCCTTCTCCTTCCTTGCGCCGCAAGTGTTGGTTAGGGAGCTGTGGACGGCTTAACATAGGTCTGTCACCACCTCTCCCTCCAACACTTGGCTTGGCTTTCAAACAAGCTTGCCTAGGCCTCTCACCCTTTCCTTTTCTTTTAGCTTTAGCACAAGCCTGTTTAGGCATTTTCTTTGTAGTTAGCTTTAGAACAAGCCTGCATGGGCATCAACTATAAAATGTAACTCCTCTTCACATATCAATAAAGAAGTAGCCTCATTTCATTTCTTTTACTTCTTGCATCTTTTCAATTTATTTTGTGATGATTGCCTTCTGAATGAGTATGTTGCCATTGCTTGTATGTATATTTTCTTTTTGAAAGAAGTGTTGCTCTTAATCTTTCCACACCAATTGTCGCACTTGTTAGTGCACAAGTCCTCCCCACAGACGGCGCCAATTGTAGGGACCCGTTTCGGGCAACCCCCGTACAATAAATTTGTAGAGAGTGGATAGAAGGACTAGACACTAGTAAGAAAGACAACAATCGGTGTGGGTTTACAAGATCAATAACAAGAATTTGACTAAGTGTTCTTAAGGAAAGTTCGTTCTCGGCCCAGTCCGAGGAGCTCCTTCCTTAAAACCAATGACTACCAAGGTTATCCTTGAACACCTGAAAACCCCTTAACCCCCCAACTGAAGGGCCAACCCCCCATACTTTGGGGGTTCTATCTATTATATAGTCTTGTTCAGTTGATCTCTGCCATCCACTTATCGGCCATCTGAACTTGAGTTTGAGGGCTCGTCCCATCAGCCGCCTTTGCAGGCTTTTTGTTTGTTGAAGTAACCAAGGCATCACTGTTTGCTGGTTAGTTCACCATTAATGCGGCCAGAGTGTTGGTGGCGTGCATTTAATGGGTGAGTGATAGCTTCCTTCCTTCAATGTCGGCTTGCCGAGGACGTGGGCATGCTCGGCAAGGTCCCTTGATGACTTGGACCTCTCCCACTTATCCTCGGATTCTGTACTCTCTTCGGCATGGACCTTGGGTCCGATATGGAGTGGGTCGGGGTTGCCAAATATTTGGGGCCCACACTAATATTTCATGTGCATTGTATGTGAATTTTTTTATATAAATCACTTAGATTTTATTTAAATATATATATATATATATATATAATTTCTTCTCCTATGTTTTCTAAGTTGATAAAAATCTTAATTTGATTACAATCCAAATTCTTCATCTAATCCATCTAATCCATTTTTTAATACATATGGTGTATTATAGAAAAAGTAGAGACTTTCTAATTTTTAGTTATTGCTTTGCACGTGAAAAGAAAACATTTATATAAAATAAAAATAAAAAATGACTTTCATTGGGAGGATATACACACGAGGAGGAATTGCTAATAAATTTGTTATCTACTTTTTTTTTTTTTTCAAATATATTTTGTTTTAATTTATTTTTTTGGATAAATATCAAATTTTTGGATTAAAAAAAAAAGCTAATAACAACATAATTTTCATGGTATAATAGGAAACAAAAATTGTAATTAACGTTAACAACTTGATTTTTATGGTATTTGATTTTAAATAAATTCCTTCCTTTTTTGCTTATATCAACTTCATCATAACTTTCATTAGGAGGATATAAACATGGGGAGGAATTGATAATAAATTTTTTATCTACTTTTTTTCCAAATATATATATTTTTTAATTTAATTTGTAGGGTCAATTTTTGATGGGCCAAGTACGGACTTTGTAGACTCAGCCCAATGAAACCCCGAACAATAAATTTGTAGAGAGTGGGTTAAACAACTGAGCTGGAAATGGATTTAGCAACGATTCAGACAGACAAATAAGGAACAAGATGGTGTTCAGACTAGCATTCAGTAGAAATCTTCTTGAATCCGAAGAGGTTAAAAGTTTACAGACTTAAATACATACCCCCTCTATTTTGTGAGACCTATTCCCTTTATATATACTTCTTCCCCCTCATCTTCATCGTACACTTGTTCTTCATCTAAGCATCCACTTGAGTACTAGTCACATCAGATGTTCGCTTTAGTCTGCCGTGAGTGGTAGTAATTGAGGTTGCACTGTTCAAGTGTCTTCTCCACATAAATGCGGTCAGGAAAGTTGCTGCAGTGCATTAAATGCGGTGGTAGCATCTTTTCCTTTAAGATATTTTATGTTCTTCTCACCCTCAGGCGTGCCCAGAGCTCACTCTTTACAGTGGAATCTGCTGGGAGGGTTGTTGGGGTTTTCAGTATATTTACTTGATCAAGTTCTCCAGCGATCCGATGAGTGGAACCTCTTCGGACCAACCAGGTTGTCTTCGGACGCACCATTCCTCCTTTCTCAAGTGCATTTTCACCAAACGGGCTGTGCTGATCCCTTTTACCTCTTCGGACAAAAAGTGACATTCAAATCGGGCCCTAGGCCCAATACGTGGCGTTGGGCTTTCTCACCCACATAATTGTTTTGGATAAATATCAAATTTTTGGATAAAAAAAAGCTAATAACCTTAATTAACAACATGATTTTTATGGTATAATAGAAAATAAAAATTTGTAATTAACTTTAACAACTTGATTTTTAAGGTATTGGATTTTAATTTTGATTTTTTCTTTTTTTTGCTTATATCAATTTTTTCACATCTTAAAATTATTGTTCTAAATAGAAACAACTTCTTATCAACTTTTTTTTTTTTTTTTGAAGTTTACCGCGGTTGAAATTTTGTTTAAAGTAAAATGTTACTTTGTTTAAAAAAAAAAAAAAAAAAATAGAGCAAAAGATTACTTTATTTTTATTATCAAAATTTTTTATTTAAAATATTTTTTTTTCATTAATTTACACATGATTCTTAATTAAGCCGTGCATCGCATAGGCATAATATTTTTTATTTATGTACAATTACACTAGTTTAGTAGTAAGACACGCATGTGATAATATTTTACCCAGGTTTGAACCTCACTAAAAACATTTTTTAATTTTTACTCTCCTTATAACTGAAAACCACATTGTTTTATAAAATATTAAATATTACTATTTATAAAATATTTATGTATAAAATATTTATATCGAATTACACTAGTTTAGTGGTAAGACATTCACGTGATAGTGTTTTGCCCAGGTTCGAACTCCACCAAATGTATTTTAATTTTTACTCTCCTTATAACACAAAACTACGTCGTTTTATACACTAACTTAAAAAGAAAAAAACCCTAATCTCTACATTAGATACTTCAGCTGCCTCACCCTTATTCTTTTCTTTTCTTCTCTCACGCTCAACCTCTTGCTCTCTCACATGGCCTCCATTGCACAGTCCCTCCACTTCTCCGCCGCTGCCGCCGCTCCTCCATTCTCAAAGCTATTAGGTTTTTCTGATTTTCTCTTTCTCTCAGCTTTTTGAATTCGTTTCTTTTCTTCACTAAGGTAAGCTTCTATTCTCGTCTTTGCTCTTTGATTTATCTGATTCTCGATCGGAAAATTTTGCATGATTTTAGGGTTTTTTTGTGGTTCGATTTTATGTGGTTTTTAATTTGTATGAAAATTGATGATTTTTTTAATTGTTTGATTGCTCTGATTTTGTGTCAGATTTGCGTATTTCTATTTGATTTTAGGGTTTGTTTGACGCTATTTTTTTTGTTCTTGATAATCTTTTTGTTTCATTTCTGTGATTTATTTATATATGACCTTGATGGGTTTAATGTTTAGGGGCTACAATCGGGATATGAGAGAGTTACAAGAACTATTCTCTAAGTTGAACCTCCTTTGCTGGTTTGTGCAAGCAACAACAGAAATGGATTTGTTAATGGCAACACTGGCAGAAGGGTATGATAATATGATTTATATGTATGTTTTATTTTGATTTTCTTTTTAACCCTTTTGTTTGGTGGCTGAGAAATTGAATGAAAGCGATAGAAAAATTATAGCTTTGGTGAAAATTTTGGTTTTTGAAGGGTTTATGAATTATGATTTTGGGTTTTAGTTTATTTAAATTTTTCCTTTTTTTTAAGCTTATAATAATGATTTTGGGTTTTAGTTTGTTTTAAGGTACTTACGGATTACTTTGCTTTTCCTTAATTTTTCTGTGGTGTTACTTATCAAAAAATTTGTCTGGTGTTAAATCATTTTATTGAATGAATCCAAATTTTATCTTTGTTATGTTAATATGGAGATCTGTGATGTCATCAATGAGTTTTAGCTCAAATGCTACTTCCTAATACTGCCCCCCTTTTCCCAAGGAGCTCAAAAGAATGAATTCCTCAATGATCAGAAGCGTCTATTTGGTTTGATTTTTGGGCCAGGAAAGGTGGGCAAGTTAATGGGGCTGTAAATGTTTGGTTGTGTGCCAACTGCCAAGCGTAAGGGAGAGAGACTTACAATTCATTATTTGAATGTAAATCTGTAGGCAACCTATTACTTGTGTTAAGTAGATGATACCTCTTAAATTTCCTATCAAAAAAAGAAAAAGAAAAAGATGATACCTTTTAAATGAAATTGGATGTTGCTGCATTCCTTATGGCTTTGGTGGCAAAAGGATGGGTGGGTGGGGTAGTTCGTAGGTTGAAATCTAATCAATATACTATAAATTAATATTTTATATTTGTATATTAAACATTTAAATTCCTGTATTCAAATTTTTTTTTTTGATATCCAGTCCAATTGGTACACAATGCGTCTCTAGAGAAGATCATAGCTTAATGAAGAGGAAAGGATTAGCGGTTGTGGATTGCTCATGGGCACGTTTGAGTGATGTACCTTTCGTGAAGCTGCGTTGTGCTGCTCCTCGACTCTGTATGGACTTCATTCTTTAAATAGTATACTACCTTGCTGATCATATTATTTAGACACTAATCAGGGATATTCATAGTATCTTATTTAAAATAGAGGTGTACATCCTTGCTGTTAAATATTTATATTTGTTAAATTCTTGTATTGACTTTATTCGTTAAATAGTACATCCTTGAGGATGGAAGTTGTGGTTCAGTATAGTCTACAAAATACATTGAGGTTTGGCCCAATACATCACTGACCCCTAGAAAGTAGCAGTCACCAAAGGTGTCTATCCCCCTACACTAATCCACTCTCCACTAGGCCTGTGTCAAAGGTGAATTCTTGCAAGAGTATAGGCTTTTTTTTAGTATCAGGAGTCTTGTGGTTTACACTTCCAATCTAGGAGAGTACCCTTAGGAATGCATTTGGCCTTCAATGTTCTAGCTAGGATTGAGGAAGGTTGGTTTGAAAGTCTCCATAACTATTTGGCTAACATTACCTTATTCATTCAAGCTGTTTTCCTAAGACCCAAGCCTTTGCTTGACTTAGGTTTGCAAAGAGTTTCCCAACTTATGAGATGGGGTTTTCGCTTATCATTTCCATGTCCCCACCAGAAGTTACATATTGTCCTATCTAAAGAATTGTGGACTGACTCAGGAAGTTTGAAACAAGAATGAATTTCTTTTTCTACTGATAAAAAAAAGAGAGATTAAAATTCCTTTGCCAATGAACCTTGGTTCAAATGGCACTTCCTCCTCTCATATTTATGGGTGGAGGATGAACTCATGGGTTCAAAATTCATTGATTGTGGAAATTGTTTTTATGTGATTTCAAATGATAAGGTACGGCGTTTGGAAGGAGTTCATTGGGATAGTTTAAACTTTAATGGAGTGCACTAAAATTTAAACTTTAGGAAGGTTTGTACCTTACCAATAAAAAAAATTGCTTCTGATGAATCATTCCAAGCTTGTCAACGCTTGGAAAAAATATTGTCTGTATTTCGTTGATTAGAATTTTGCAATTTCCATATGTACAACTTGGATTTTTAACATTGACTAGAATCAGACTTATTAACATTCATTATTTTTCTTATACCAAACTATTAACTAGAGAAGTTGGTCATTCACATCCTTAGTGCCCGTCACTTTTTATATTTAATGAAATTTTTACTTGTAAAAAATTTGGTCATTAAATTGATAAATGGCCCCTTTCCTGCAAATGTCTGTGATTACTAATGCATTGATTGTTCTTCTAAATTCTATATTGATCCAATTGATTTACCTGAAAAGAAACATGTATATGTAAGGGCATAGGATAGAGATATGATAGTCGTAGGCTCATTCAAAACCGAGAAAGTGGGATCACTTACAGAATCTGTAATGTATGGACTGGTTTTTGTCTTTCCTTTTCACCCATTCCTTAAAATTCAAATTGCCTTAAAGAAAAGAATTTTCTATTGAAGAGAGTGAGGTTTTGTTTTGTTAATTTCTTGATTTAAGCTTTTGTTTTGTTGAATTATGGATTATATGCTGGTTGACTAGCTTGAATTTGATTATGGTTTAAGTGAATGGAAGTTGTTGATATTTTTTTTTGATGGCAAATGTCAAGTTAAAAGCACCTTGGCATAGGATGATTATATTCTTGCCTATGGTTGTAGTTATCATGTCTGCAAGGAAATGCAATTTTTTCTTGTATTCCATCAAAGGAGGATATATGGCACCTTTACATGAAAGTAGATTATTTTGCTTGCACCAAAATCTGAAAACAACTCTTGTTCTTCTTCTTCTTTAAATTTTGTTTTTTTATGTGGCTTTGCACATATAATTTCTTACACTATTTTTTACTTTTGGTTAATTTTCTTATAGAGATGATGTGTTAAAGAATTTATTGTACTTGTGAAATGTCTCTGGTATCTGTTTTCCTGGAATTTATTGCACTTGTGAAATGTCTGTGATTGGTCATGGAATTGTTGTGTTTGTTTGTCACTTAACATTGACAAATCACTTGAAATTGTAGTACCATGGCTAGTTTCAGCAATTCCGGTAAATTATGGTAGACCATGTCAACTATCTTGCATGGAGGCATTATCTGTAGCTCTAATCATTTGGTACCCAACCTGTTACTAAGTTATACAGTTTTCTTAAAGTGCTAAATGCGTGCTGAAGTTTGTTACTCTCTTTTTACATTGGTGCATGTTTTGTTGTATCAACTAGCTCTTAACTATATGTGATATGTAGATTGCATTATAGATGTGGGTTTTGACAAGGAGTTCTTATCACATATTATATACATAGTTTAATGTGAGTAATTATTGTTTGTTTGAGAGATGAGGTTACTAACTCATTTCAGTTTTGGTAAGAGGCAATATGAAGTTGTTATTATTTGTATTCCTGTAGCCAAAAGTTCAGAGATACTATAATGAGACTCCTATGGTAGAATAGCTTAACAAGACTTTAAAAGCCGAATAATGTTTAAGCCAATGAATGTTCAAGGACAACTGATCCCACAATAAGGCACACCCGCTATGGAATTAGCTATTAAATCTTGCATTTGATGGAACTTTTCAGAGATCTGAAGGAAAATGCTCCGACTGTCTGATACATTTAAGACACCCAGTCCTTTTTAGTTTTACTTAATTTTATTTTTTATTTTTTTTCCTTTCCCAACATTTTAATTAGGTTGAGTCATACATAATCTACTTCAGTAGCATCTCTAATTTTGACGGGTCACTGTTCTAGTATGCTTGATATCTGTACCTTCTATGTTATGAACATGTCTTATTTTGTTGCACCCAAGATCAAATATGTTCTCCAGTAGAGGAATTTAAACCTGTTCTCACAGTTCTGTTTATATGATTTAACAGTGGGGAAGAGGAAACTGCAAATCTGTTGCTTGGCAAGTTCAAATGGGGCCATGCTTTCCTATCCCTCAACAGGTGTGTCTCTGTTTATTTATCAACTTATCTTTTCATTTTGAAATATGAAGATACTTATTAATTGGAAGTGTGGCCCATCTATACAAGTAATTTGAGATTAACTTGACCAATCCTAAATTTTTTTAACCTCATGCCCTAAAAGATGACCAAGATATGATTATTGAATGTCCCTATCCCCCTTAGAAGTTGTGGGCTTCAACTCCTTAAATGAACTTCTATTCCTTTTTTATAAATTGATCATAAGAGTGCAGAAAGTATAACCACACAGCTATCTGACATATCTTTCAAAAATCCTAATAATCTTGAACCTACATAAATCTTTGCAATTAATTTCTTCTTTTGGATAAATTATTTTGTAGTTTTTTGCATGATAAAAATTTAAATTGCATAAACTAATTGCCTGGGGTTCTTAATACCTCAGGTCAGTTGATTGAGTGTGCCTGTCTACACAAAGTTTTATTGTAAAACAGACAACCTCATATCTCAAACGCCTAGTTGAGTTGGGATTAAGATGATATTTTCTTCCCTCTGGACCTGGCCTGTCTCTTATATTTGAGTTTGACCAGGGTTCTTAATCTTAATTCTTAATAGGATCTGTTTGTTAGGTCTCAGGTCCCTGCTGGAGTGAATGAGTTAATTATTATGTTCTAGAAGGTTAGTTACAGCATAGGAATTGCAATCACAACAACAATAACCAAGTCTTAGTCCCAAAGAATTGGGGTCAGCTATGGATCCTTAACATGCTAATTAATGTCAAGGTTGGCCACATGAAAAGAAAAACAAAGAAAGAAATAAGAAAGAAGATTCTTAAATCTCTATTGACACGGTAAGTGATCTTTTCAATAAGTTAAGATGGCATTTTAGTGTAAATAGTTTGTTGGTATTGTGGTATTGTATTTGCTATTGTAAATAATTATAAGTAAATATATTTAGTTTGTTGGTTTAATGTGATATCGTATTTGCTATTGGAAAATATGAATTGTGGTTCATTATAGGTGCTATAAAATATGTATTGGAAAATATGTATTGTAGGTACATTTCAGGTGCTATAAAATTAATTTAAAAAAAAAAAAAGGCTTTATTGCAGCGTTTTGAAAACCGCTGGGATAGGCCTTTTAAATTTTATTCATTTAAGACCTATACCAGCGCTTTTGAAAGCGCTGGTATAGGTTATATTCACATTTTCATAAAGGGTGTCTTGACACAAGTAAAAACGCCGGAACAAGGTCTAAAAGCGCCGGGACCTATCTTGGTGCTTTTGAAAAGCTCTAGTACAGGTCCGGCGACCCTATATCGACAGTCCAACCGCGGCGCTTTGAAGCGCCGGGAAAAAAAAACGCCGGGATAGGAATTTTGACCCTATCCCAGCGCTTTTTAGGGCTATCCCAGCGGTTTTCAAAACGCTGGGATAGCCCCCATTTTTTTGTAGGTACATGATGTATTTACTAGTTATGGAAACCGACCAAGGGTGACTCTCCTGCCAAGCGAGTTTCTAGTTTTGGAGCTACCATAAATGTGCTTTACAGAGATCTTGTTTGCGGTCAAGGTGATAATGAATTCATGAACAACATCATATTCCATTACCTATATTTCCTGGATCTTATGGGTGTTGGTCGAGAAGAAGCAAGGCCTCATGAAGAGCTCAGTTGTGCTAAGCAAGGTGCTTTCAATTCAACCTATTCCTTATCTCCTTGATCTTTCTTTAACTAATCCCTTTTTTTCTGAGGTAATGCATTAATATGGTTCTACGAACATATATATAAGTAACTAAAGGAAAAGTTCAAACATGAAGAGGGAGTAAGAGCTTTTATCATATGTTCGTATGTCTTTGTCTGCAGGTAAACTTGCTTAGACAGTAAAATTTTGCATTAATTTGCAGCTACCTTTTGCTAGTGTTATTTAACCTTTGAGATATTTTTGTTTTGGTTTATTGTTATATATTGTGTAATTATTTAGAGTGGATTGTTTACAAACCTCTCTATGTTCGTATAATATGTATTTTGTTGGTAAAATCTTGGAATGTATATATCCCACCTTTTCGCGCCCTTTGTTTATATCAAGCATAACTAAATAAAAAAAAAAAAAAAATAAAAAAAAAAAAAAAAAAAACAACAACAACAACAACAACAACAACATTTATGTTGGTCAAAGTGTAACATACTTAAGGTTTCAAGTAATAGGTCAATAGTAATAGCATATTTTTTTTATTTTTTTATTTGAGTAATAGCATATTTTATCGTATCACATATCTCTGATTCGAATCTCACCTCATGCAAAGTCATAAATTATTTTCTAAGAGCTTAGCCTAAAAATATCTATAATTTTTAAAACTACAAAATAGTAAACACAAAGTTTGTGTATAATTTATTCTTAACCCATATATTTAACATAATTTATTCTATACATTATGTTCTTGCGTATATAAAAGAATTTCATTAATTAAGTCAATTATACAGTTACATATAATTTAAGACAAAATATTTATTTCATTAAGTCAAGTGTAATGACTTTCCAAAGTATATTAATCATAGTTAATTTTCTTTAAAATTTAATCCGTATTTTTTAAAAAATAAATTAAAGATTACACGTTAGACTATAATAATAGTTTCTAGAAAACATGAAATGTTTGCAATTCAGTAAATTTGGAATAGGTTAAATATTAAATGTCAATTTTGTATGCCTTGAAACATACAATATAATATAATAGAAGATAAATATAATAATAGTTAATTAAAAAAAAATTGTTTTGTTTATGGATATTTCAAGTTAGAAATACATGTCCTAAACTTTTAACCATAAAAATCACAACATATTTTTTTCTAATGAAAAATGTTTAAAATTTTTTTATACAGTCCTATATCCCTAACTATCTATATACAAAATGAATAAGTGCTATAGCTGTTAGTGGTGGGTTAAAGAATAATGTTAGTGGTGTATCCAGATAAGAACCAATTACATATTATTACTTAAGATTGATGTGAAAATGTTGTAAAAATATTATGGACATAATATTTCTAAAAATAATAAGAGGTTTTTTTTTTTTTTTTTTTTTTTTTTTTGAATTGAATTGAATTGAAGAGTATTTACTTACAAGATTTAAGATTTCTAAGTCATGTACTTTTCGAAACATATACTACACACACACACATATATATATATATATATATATTTGAATATTAAAATAATTAAAAAAAAATGAGACATTATTATTAGCATATCATAATAATAATAATAAAAGGCATTATTATTAGCAAAATGGAAGGTGTCTTAAATTCTTAATAAAACGGTTATATGTGTATATATTCTTGGCATCTTCAAAAATGATGGGGACAAAAATAGGCATACAAAATAGGCATACAGCAGTGAGGGAAGCTTTTGGAATTTTATCCCCGAGAATTTTCTAAATTTACTATTGAGACAAGTTTTTTGAAATATGAATAGTTTTGAGAATTTTTTAAGATCCAAGAAACTGACAAAATTAAACATAAAGTGGTTTCATTTAAATATTGGACCATTTAAAAAATATCATCCTCCCACTCTCTTTATTTCTTAAAAAAAAAAAAAAAAAGTCAAAACACAAAACTTACCTTCTAAGTTTCACTACTTTCCATTTCAGTTTTCTAAGTTTAGTTTTTGTCATTTCAGTCCTCTAAATTTCATTTTTTCTCAATTAAGTTATCCGTTATCAATCCGTTAGCTTCTGTCATTATCCTACCCAAACGATGTTCTTTTTATCAATTATTTAATTTATTATTTATTTATTAATTTTAAGAAAATGTTAATTAAAAAAAAAAACCTGAAATTGGATTAATTGACGTCGTATTTGGTCCTCGGAGATAAAAACTGAAAGAACAAAATTGAATCCCTATACCGAGAGACTAAGAGACTGAGGGAGAAAGAATGGGGAAAAGAGAGAGAAAATAGCTTGGTCTAACACAGCAAGAGTTAGATCTAGGCAACTACAAAACATGCAAGCTTTTCTTGAAACTTAAGAGTAAATAAGAAATTTAAATTACAATTAGATATCATCATATCGCACAAATCATTAACCAAGCGATTGAAGGAGGAAAATCAACAATCAAATTGACCACGTTCCCAATAGCTCCACTGGAAATAAAATGTCAAATCTTCACTTCTAATGCCTAAAAGATACATAGATACCACCTCACCATGTGAAAATTACTACGTGAATCTGATGCCTAAGATACCGCCTCTACTACTGCTAAATGAACTGAGAAAGCCACTTGAAACCATCTAGATACTGCTTGGAGCAGTATGATTAAGCCACAAAAACCTCAAGGGGACGGACATTTGCTACTAGCTCTACATTACCCTTCCCGGTGGTGACATTGGTCAGGTGGAGCAAGGAACAATAGTCATCTTTTGAGCAAGTAGATACATCTCTTGTTGCGCCTAAAACAAGACGCCCTTTCTTCATCTAATTTCTAGGTTTTTTTATTTTATTTTTTTTAATTAACCTTTTCTTAAAATTAAAAATAATAATTTTTAATTTTAATTTTAACAACATTAGCTAACGGATGGTTAACAGAGGACTTAATTAAGAAAAAATAAATCTTAGAGGACTGAAATGACTAAACCCAAGCTTAGAGGATTGAAATGAAAAATTGCAAAATTAGAGGGTGAATTTTGCATTTTGGCCAAAAAAAAAATTTTATTAGCTAAATAAAAGACAATATTAGGTATTTATTATTATAAATTGTTATTAAAATGTCTTTTTTATATGGATGTATCACTAACATCATTTTTGTTATGTATCAATTAAAACAAGTTATATCAATCATGGTAAAAAATAAGAATTCCCAAAAAAAATTATGAAAGTTTTTTTAACTCTAAATTAATTTTTTGAACAACAAATTAAGTAATGCTACATCCATAATAATTTCAAAATAAGTTCTAGATGTCAAATTGTTATTAATGGGTAAAAAAATAATATCAATGATAAGCTCAAATTAAAATTAATAATAACTTATCACCTATATTTTGTTATGAAAATATTGCAATATTAACATTACTCATAAAATAATTATAAAAAAAAAGTCATTTGATATTTGTTTTTTTTTTTTTTTTTGGTAAAAGTCATTTGATAGTTGCAATACACGTCAATGGTTGTTGCATGTATTATTTGCATGATCGGTCAAGTACGCATGGCAGTGACGTCATGTGAATATACCAATTCCTCTTTCTTTTTGTGCCCCACTGGAAAAGCATCAAACCACTTTTAATTAAAGTATTTACCATCCCCAAATCTTCCAATAGAAAAGAAATATAATCTTTTCCTCCTCCTTCTCCTCCTCCTCCTCTTTTTTCTCTCTCTCTCTTGTAATTAATTAATTTTTGAAATAAATTATAATTTCAATTTATACTTTAGAGCTTGTCTTAAAACTAAAGCAAATCCTATGTTGTCATAAGTTTAGATTCTTTAGAATTAAATCTTACAGTTTCAACAATATCTCAAAGCTATTAATATCAACAACAACAAAAAGAGTAAAATAAAACGATGCCATGCGACTTGGATTAAATAATGTTCATGTAAATATTAAGCATATGTATTGAAATAATTACTTGGGATTGTTTTATTTAAATATTTTCTATTAATAATGTCACTATAACAAGATGCCAAGTTTTTATTGTATCGCATATGATTCACGTGTTTACTTATATTCCTTTTCGGAGAAACAATTCTACGTTCACACAAACTTTCGTCACAATAACAAGATGCCAAGTTTTTATTGGTAGAGAAAGTGATTTTGAAGGTGCATTCAGATAAAAGCAGTAAATACTTATCCATTCGATCAATACTTTTTGTGAAAAGGCTCCCGACACCAGACAGATGACTTGCACCGTTGCGCGCACTTCACTTGACTATCATTTCTTTACTTTTCCTTCTTTCACATGCACCCAGACCAAGTATAAATATGCAGGGAAGGTACACACCTCTCTCCAAACTTCACCCCTTTTTGTTAATGTTACGTGCAAAAATGGAGTATAAATGTTCTGTAATCGTGACAAAGGCATTGATATTATTTGTGCTTGTCAATTGTGTACACTCGGCAGCTGTGACACGGCACCCAGTCACACGTGCTGCAAGTAACCCGTGTGTTGCGTGTCATGCTCCGTGCCCAGGAAAAAGAGATACATATTTTCGAAGGAGCTGTACTAACTGCAACAAGCACACGGCTAAAACACTTAATGACTATTTCCAGAACGACCAGTTTGAGAACAAGAGCTGTTTTGACTGCAAGACGGCTAAAAAACGATGCTGTGATGGGGTCATTAGTGACTATTTCCAAAGCGATCAGTTTGAGAACTTGTTCTCAAACCGGGACTCCCTTGAGGCCCATGCAAAGGGCTTTTGGGACTACCACTCTTTTATCGCTGCCTCTGCTCACTACCAGCCCTACGGCTTTGGAACTACTTACATCAACTCCACCTTCTTTGGAACCAAAGAAGTCGCAGCTTTTCTTGCCCACGTTGGCACCAGAACCTCCTGTGAGTACTTCATAGTTTCTGTCTAGGGAAATTTAAATTTAAGTTTATGTGTGTGAGAGGAAGGACTTCTTTCTTGTCTGGTTTTGATTTCATATGTGAGGGTTTAAATTTTGTTGAGGTTTGATCATACTGTGTTTGAACTTTGAAGACTCATTTTATTGTAGTTCTATGGACTGATTGGATTGGGTCTTTTTCAATTTGAATAAATCTTAAGATATGATTAAATCTCTTTTTACTAATTGTCCTATTGAAGAATTGGTTGCGTAATTAAAATTAAAAATGAGCTATGGTCAGTGACCCTTTGTTCGCTCACTCGCTATACAAAGTAAAACTGGATGATACATTTTTTCAGGTGGAAATAAAGTGGCCAGTAAGGAGCCATTAGAATGGGGTTTATGCTATAATAAGGAAATGAATTCCAACTCGAATACTTATTGTGATGAGCATGACGAAAACATTTATCCCTGTGCTCCTGGAGTTGCATACTATGGCCGGGGTGCTTTGCCTATCTATTGGTATGTATCTTTTCTATAACGCTAACATTCTTTATATTTATGCATTTGAATTATTTTCTCGTCTTATATTATTCAATTTAATCTCAAGTTGAAATTTCTATAGAATTTTTATGTTTAGTAGTTAATAAAACATCAAAATGAGTACCTTTCCTAGCATAATTCAAATAAGAGTACATAAGTCATGCATTCTTCAAATGAAATTCAACTAATTGAGTATTGAAAAAAAAATGTGCAACCTACTTTTTATGGAGAAAATGGGCAAATGCCCCTTAAAAAAAAAAAAATCCAATATTTTGCCCTCTTTCTCAAACTAATTAGGAAAATACCCCTCTTTTGAAAATCAAGTTTCTCAAAATCGATTTAGGCCCTAGAGCGGCGTTTTTAAGGATCCTATAGTGACGTTTTAAAGACCTATAGTGACTTTTTGTAACTCGATTTTCATAAAGTCGAGTTACATGCAATTTTTTTTTTTTTTTTTTTACCTATAACTCGATTTTATGTATATCGAGTTACAAAACGCTACTATAGGTCCTTTAAACGTCACTATAGGGTCCTTAAAAACGCCGCTATAGGGCCTAAATCGATTTTGAGAAACTCGATTTTCAAAAAAGGGGCATTTTCCTAATTAGTTTGAGAAAGAGGGCAAAATGCTGAATTTTTTTTTTGAAAGGGGCAAAAAGCAATTTTGTCCTACTTTTTATATTACCCTAATATTTGTATGTATCTTTTGTTTCCTATCAGAGAAGATTTTATTATTGATCAATTCCTTGTTGCATGCCACAATCCAAACTTTCTTTATTGATGATTTTAATAGGAACTACAATTATGGAGAAGCTAGTAAAGATCTAAAGGTGGATTTGTTGAACCATCCAGAATACATTGAACAAAATGCTACCCTTAGCTTCCAAGTTGCGATTTGGAGGTGGATGACACCAATTATGGAGCATCAACCTTCAGCACATGATGTCTTTACTGGCTACTGGAAACCCACAAAGAATGACTCTCTCGCCAAGCGAGTTTCTGGTTTTGGAGCTACCATAAATGTGCTTTATGGAGATCTTGTTTGTGGTCAAGGTGATAATGAGTTCATGAACAACATCATATCCCATTACCTATATTACCTTGATCTTATGGGTGTTGGTCGAGAAGAAGCAGGGCCTCATGAAGTGCTCAGTTGTTCTGAGCAAGTTGCTTTCAATCCAACACCTTCCTCATCTCCTTGATCTTTCTTTAACTAATCTTCTTCTTTTTTTTTTTTTTTTTTTCTAAAGTAATGCATTAATATGGTTCTACGAACATATATATTAAGTAACCGAAGGAAAAGTTCAAACATGAAGAGGAAGTAAGAGCTTTTATAATCTGCTTGTATGTTTTTGTGTGAAGCTAAACTTGCTTAGACAATAAAAGTTCGTATGGATTGGCAGCCGCCTTTTGCTAGTGTTATTTAGCCTTTGAAATATTTTTGTTTTGGTTTATTGTTACTGTGTAATTATTTAGAGTGGATTGTATAATATGTATTTTATTAGTAAAATCTTGGAATGTATCCCTCTTTTTTGCCTCCTTTGTTTATATCAAGCATAACGTACAAAAAATTGAGCATTTATGTTGGTCTATAACTGTAACATACTTGAGGGGTTTTTTTTTTTTTTTTTTTTTTTTTTTTTTTTTTTTTTTTTTTTTTTTTTTTTTGAGTCTTAACTCTTAAGTTATAAGTCAATGGTAACGATATATTTTATGATGTCACGTGCCTCTGATTCAAATCTCAGTTCTAGCAAAGTCATAAATTCTTTTTTTAGGGGTTCAACCTAGCTAAAATTATTGACCTAAAATTACAAACCTAAAATTATCAATAATTTTCAAATCCACAAAATAGTGCACACAGTTTTTGTTTAATTTATTCTTTACCCATATATTTGACATAATTTATTATATACATTATGTTCTTGTATATAAAAAAATTAGATAGTTACATATAATTTAAGATGAAATATTTTCTTTCATTAAGTCAAGTCTAATGACTTCCCAAAGTGTATTAATCGTAGCTAATTTTATTTAAAATTTAATCCATATTTTCTTTGGTTAAATGAATTAAATATTACACATTAGACTATAATAATAGTTTCTAGAAAACTGGAAATGTATGCAAATCAATTCATTTGGAATAGATTAAATATTAAATGTCAATTTTGTATGGCCTAAAACATACAATATAATATATTAGAAGATAAATATAATAATAATGAATGAAATTTTCTTCTTTCGTTTATGGATATTACAAAGTAGAAGCACATGTCCTAAATTTTTATCCATAAAAGTCACAACATATTTTCTTCTAGTGAAAAGATGTTTTAAATTTTTTTATACAATCCTATATCCCTAACTCTATACATACAGAATGAATAAGAAATGTACATTCACAATATTTTTTTAGGTGACAAAGTGCTAGTGGTGGGTAAAAAAGTTATGTCAATGGTATATCCAAATGAGAACCAGTAACATATTGCCACCTAAGATTGGTGTGAAAAATATTGTGAAAGTGTTATGGACATAACATTTCTCAATATGAATAAAAGTTTGAAGAAGAGCATTTACTTACAAGATTTAAGATTTAAGATTTATTGAGTAATATAACAAAAAAAATTGAATATTAAAATAATAAAAAATGAGACATTTTTTACTTTTGCAACATTACTTTGAAGGAATTTTTGCAATAATTTAAGTAAATAAAAATTTGAAGGGTTTATTTAACAAAATCTACACACACCTTAAAATTTTTCTTATTAAACTAAAGGAGGAGGGGGAAATTTTTAAAAGTCAAGTAGGGCTATGGCCCCCCTCCCCCCTCTCTCCGCTAATCTCCACTTCTCCTCTCCCCACTATCTACCTATCAAAAATTTTGACATACCCTAAAAAAAAAAAAAAATAATAATATAATTAGCTAATAAATAAAAGGCATCTTAAATTCTTAATAAAACGCTTATATGTGTATTTATTCTTGAAATCTTATAAAATGATGAGGACAAAAATAGGCATATATCATTGAGGGAAGCTTTTGGAATTTTCTTCATGAGCATTTTCTAAAATTCCCGACAAGTTTTGAAATATGAATAGTTTTGTTAATTTTTTAATATCTTAGAAACTGAAAAAATTTCCCTTAAAAAATAAAGTGGTTAATTTCCTTTTGATATTCGACCAAGAAAAAATATCATCCTCCCACTCTTTCGTGTGAGTTTATTTCTTAAAAAAACCATTATTAGCTAAATAAAAACATCAGTACTCATAAAATAATGAGATAATTACACTTTGCCCACCTGTGGTTTGCTTCTAATTCTATGTGCCTACCCGTGGTTCAAATTTTGACACTTTTTCTTCATGAGCATTTTCTAAAATTCCCGACAAGTTTTGAAATATGAATAGTTTTGTTAATTTTTTAATATCTTAGAAACTGACAAAATTTCCCTTAAAAAATAAAGTGGTTAATTTCCTTTTGATATTGGACCAAGAAAAAAAATATCATCCTCCCACTCTTTCATGTGAGTTTATTTCTTAAAAAAACCATTATTAGCTAAATAAAAACACCATTACTCATAAAATAATAGGATAATTACACTTTGCCCACTTGTGGTTTGCCTCTAATTCTATGTGCTTACATGTGGTTCAAATTTTGACACTTTGCCCACCTGTGATTGTCACCGTTTATGTGCCGTGTACCCACCTCTCCCTCACCGTTACTCTAACACAGAAATATGTAAAAACTCACTCCCATCCAGATCAAAACACTCTCACTCAAATCTTAAACATGAAGAACATAACCAATTTTTGAAACTTGAGTTAGCTCACTAAACCTAGAACATGAAGATTAACTAAAAACTAAACCCAGATTTTTCTGTTTTTCATGTTCAAATTAATTGTACCCAAACTAAACCCACAATCATGTTCTGGGTTTAGTAAGTCTGAAGAAAAGTAGAAGAACATACCCAAAAACTAAACCCAGAAATCTTGAAGATTAACCAAAAATTAAACCCAAAAATTAATATTTCTCATCACACCAAAATATCAGTGACAATGGATAAGATGAAATAGCATTATGCAAAACAAAAGTAAAGGAATCATACAAGAGAGAATAAATTATTCAAATTTCCTCAACCAAAGATTTCACTCTCATTCTCTTAAATTCTTTGGGACCCGAAATATCTGAACTGTCAGGAATTTTAATTTTTGGAAGCCTAGAAGAACAAAATTCATAAGATTGAACAATTCGATTTCTTTTCTTCTCTTCCACTACTGAGCATCCAAAAAAAAAATAAATAAATAAAAGCGAAAGCTGGAATTCATTTGAGAAAGCTTTAATCACTGATAATTACAAACTCCACGGCAAAACTCATTTTCTAATTCTTGGAAATAATAATGATAATAATATTCTTTTACTTTCCTACATATTCTCAGCAATGAAAACAAAGTTTAAGAAAAATAGTAGATACCCATTTGAATTTTTGGGCTACTAGGCTTGTTGATTACAACATAGAAAACCACCTAGATAAATTGAAATCAAAAGAGAGAAGGCTTAGCATGAATACCTAATAGGGGTAGCACCCACAACAAGAACTGAACCATGGGAGTGGCGATAAGAAGAGTTGTGGCGCAGCTTGAGGCAGTGCTTCACAAATGGGTTTGAAGTGCTAGTCATACATTGCACAAGAGAAGGTAGAGGGACTTTCACTTTCACATTGTAAGAAGCATCGTCATACTTCTTTTCGAAATGGTTTTGTGTCTGAGCAACTTTGAGTTTGAGTTTTGGAGGAAAAGTAGTTGATGTTGTCATTCGTGGATAAGAAATTGGTGGGATAAGAAATATTAATTTTTGGGTTTAATTTTTGGTTAATCTTAAAGATTTCTGGGTTTAGTTTTTGGATATGTTCATCTACTTTTCTTTAGGTTCACTAAACCCTGAACATGATTGTGGGTTTAGTTTGGGTACAATTAGTTTGAACATGAAAAACAGAAAATCTGGGTTTAGTTTTTGGTTAATCTTCATGTTCTGGGTTTAGTGAGCCAACTCAAGTTTCAAAATTTGGGTATGTTCTTCATGTTTAAGATTTATTTGAGTGAGTGTTTTGATCTGGATGGGAGTGATTTTTTTCATATTTCTGTGTTAGAGTAATGGTGAGGGAGAGGTGGGTACACGGCACATAAATGGTGACAATCACAAGTGGGCAAAGTGTCAAAATTTGAACCACCGGTAGGCACATAGAATTAGAGGTAAACCACAGGTGGGCAAAGTGTAATTATCCCTAAAATAATTATAAAAAAAATGCCATATCAATGGTTGTTGCGTGTATTATTTGCATGACCGGTCAAGTACGCATGTCAGTGATGTCACGTGAGTTATTGGCTGGCCCTTGTTTTTGTTTTCTTTTACTACATTTCATATCCTTTGTTATAAATATTTAGATTTAAATATTTAGAATCATATTTTTAATTGTGTTTGCAAATCGAGAACAAAACATGTCTAGTCTAGATTTTTAGGCAATGCTTAAAAGTGATTGTTTCAATGTTCAAGTCCAGTTGATGATTTAAACCTTCAACTACGTTTTCAGAGCTTTTAGAGACTTTGGAGGTGCTCTTGTGAGACCAAAAAGGTATTGTGCCTTCCTCTTTCAAAATTACTACTGGAAATCATTTTCATATCATTAGATCCGATAGATCTGAAGTTGCTGCAACAAGATCAACAATAGCTGATGATTTAAACCTTCAAGGGTGGTCTTGGAGTCACAAACTGGAGAGTTCGTGTTACTAAACCTTTGAGTGGGATCTCAGAGTTACAAGCAAGGGTGTTTGTGTTGGTGTAAATCCAAGGAGAGAAGGAGTTCGTGGATTCAGAACTTGCATGTGATCGTGTCAGTAAGTTATTACTGGAGGTAACAATAGATTTAGGGTTAAATTTGATTGTAAAAACTCTAATTCTCTTATAGTTGATTTGTTTTGCCTTGAGAATAGCTAGGTCAAATCCTCTCTAAGTTTTTATCTTGAAACGGTTTGTTTCATTAGTTTTGTTGAGTTATCATATCGTGGTATTATTTATTTTCCACTGCTTTGCATGATATGATTTATTTGTATTTAACCTAGGTCTAAATAATTAATCTAAATAATCACTTGGTTAATATATTAGGTTAAACAATCTAGTTTAAGGGGTCTAAACGAACAAGCATCATTTTCCTCAAAAAATTGAAACTGCAGTCGACTTGTTAGTAGGTTTTTGTTTGGAGGTTTCATTGTCTTATTTATGATTATGAGCAGGATATAATATAAGAAGGTTCTTCTGTTTTCCACTTGTATTTTGTTTTGGAGTGGAAGTTCACATACTAAGAGCATTTGCACTGGGACTTCTAAATGGCATATGTAGGATAACTTTACAATTTTCACACAAAAACCAAGCTTCATCCAAAATTCTAAAACTCAACTATTGCAAAAAATTTCCAATAGTGCTACAGTGTAATTCTACCTTTAGAATTGCACTGTAGCTCGATTCTAAAATGAAATATTAGTTCTTTATTCCATTAGTCCTCTCTCCTCCTTCAGTCCTCTCTCCCTCGCTCCCACTCTATCACTCCGTCTCCCACTCCCTGTTTCTCTCGGTGTGCAATGGTGGCCTGTTTATGGTGGATCTTGGTGTGGCAAGGTCAAGGTGGTGGTGTTTTTTTCTGCAAAGTCCCTCTTGCTTTCAGTCCCTCTTTCTCGTTCAAGGCTTGCATCGGAGTTGGGTTGGGTTCGTGGTTTGATTTGGGCATGGTGGTGGGCTAGGATCAGTTGATGGTGGGTTTGGATCGGCATGGATTGGAGCTCCGATGGTGGGTTTGATGGTGGATCGGTTGATGGTGGGTTTGATAAAGGTTTGAATTGGAGCTCCGATGGCTCTGATAGTGATTTTTTTTTTTAATGGGTTTGACCATGGGTTGTTGTGGTTTTTTTTTTTTTTTTTTTTTTGGGTGTTGACGGTAGATTATGGGTTGCTGGTGGTGGTGGTGTCAGGTGTGTGTAGTGCAGCAGTGGTGGGCTTGTGTTGTATTGTAAATGAGGTTGATTGTGGGATATATTATTTTATTGGGTAGAAATATTATTTTAATGAGTAGAATAGGAAAATAAAAGTTGAAATGCTGGGAGTGTTATAAAATTGTATTGTATAATTGATAAAGTAACTTTTTTGGGATGGTAAAATATGATGGGATAGAATTCCCGAATGTGAATGCACTAACATTACTGCAACGATGGATCTAGTTGTGTTGCGTTGTTCTCTCTCTCTCTTTTGGATATCAATGGTGGTGTTAGAAACCATTAGAGTTTGTCGCTTTTTTTCCTATAAATTTTCAATAAGTTTAGTTACAATATTTTTTTATAGTTTTTATCTTAAATGTTGACATATATAGTTTATTATGAATTGGTATTTAATAAAAAGCACGGTAAGTAGTGAACTCTCAAATAAAAATAAAAGTAACATAATCATAACAAACTATGTTAACTGTTGTACAAAAAAATATATAAAAATTTGATAGATTGATTTTTACCATGTCTTTATTGGAAACCTACTAAATTATTCTAAATGTTTTTTTTTTTTTTACTAATTTTAAATAAGTCTTTCTTATCTGTCTTTATTTCGTATTAAAAAGTTAAATAAAATGACGCCATGTGATTTGGATTAAATAATTTTCATGTATATATTAAACATATGTATTGAATTAAATACTTGGGATTGTTTATTTAAATATTTTCTATTAATGATGTCACTATAAATGAGTTTATGATTGGAGTTGTTTTTGTCTCCATCTTTTCTTCTTGTCATTTTTTAATTAATTAATTAATTAATCGGCAAGAAATTTAGATGAAAGGTTTCATAAACCTTAAACTTTTCTTGGATCCAGCCCAAGTGATAGCCCATTCAATAGGCTTTTAATAAGAATTATACTTCAAGGAGAATTAGAATTAAGTTGGTGAACTCCTAGAAAAGCAAAAGGAAATCCTAATTTAATTGGAATTTATTTGTAGAGCATGTGTTAGAAGACAAAAGCCTTAAATATATATAAATAAGGTTTGAATGGATTTGTGGTTGTGTGCCAAAGAAGGGGGTGCCGCATGCTATTCAAGACTGACTATATCACAAAAATTATTAAATAAATTAGCCATATTACCTATTGAAAAAAAAAATGTGAGCTAAACTTATAACACAAAAATGTTATTAGTAATTTTGCATCTCAAAAGCAAGAAAACTTGAATTTTAAATGAAAAAAAAATCAAAATATAAATATTCTTTGATTAATATTTAAATAGAAGAAAAAATCAAAACTATATAGCTTTAGGCACTAAATATTAATGGACATTAACAAAAAGACTAAATTAAATAAAATTCAATACTAGAGAATTGAATTAAACTAGTGACGACTCTAGGAATTTTTTTTTTTGGGTGGTCACCAATAAACTTAAATTATACAAAATTTAATAAAGAGACAATTTGAATATATCAATGTCACCAAAAAAAAAAAAAAAACACGCAAATACATGAAATATTACAATTTTTTTGTACTAACAAAGAGAATAAGAAAAAAAATTAGACTAATAAAAGATAAAATGCAAATTGAAAATGCTGATATGAGAATAATAAAGTGACAACAATAATTTCATAACAAATTTTATGCAACAAGTTGTTAGCCTGTTATTGGTGGGTAAAACATGTCAATATTGAACTCGAATTTGAATTAGTAACAGTTTACCACATAAGATTTATTGTGAAATTATTATGAAAATGTTGTGAATGTAGCATTATTCTTATATTTATTGAACTCAAATTCTTATGATTCTTAAGTAAAGGTGTTCAACATTTTTATTAGGGTAGTCAAAATAAGTTAATTTAGTATATATATATATACATATATATATATATATATATAAGTATATGTTGGGTTTTAGACCCCTTAAAAACAAACAATTGGATTAATCTAGTTAATTAGCCAAGTGATTTACTTAGTCCAATTTCATGCAAATCTAAGTTAACACAATTAAATAATCATATCAAGATATAAAGCAGTGGAATAATAAATAATACAAGATATGATCACCCAGGAAATCACACAGTAAAAACCTAGGGAGGATTTGACCTAGCTATCCTCAAGGTAAACTTGAATCCACTATGAAAGAATCAAAGTTCATACAAAAGGACTTACAAGCTCCCTACTTGACTTCCTAATGCTACCCACCAGTAGAACTTACTGACACGACCACGTGCAAGCTCCGAATCCATGGACTCCTTCTTTCTTGGATTCTTCAATCAGCTATAAGCTCACCGCTTGTTTTTCTTTAAGCTCCAATGGCAGCAACTTTTCTTGATCATCAAGATGTAAAAATATCTCTACCTTGAAAACCCTAAGTTTATGTGAAGGAAAGCTCCTCGAAGATCTCACAAGAGATTCACATAAACAGCAATATGATGAACAAAGACTTAGAGAGGTTTTGGTACAAAACCCTAATAAAAGGAGGCACAAGAGGCACTCTAATCTCTCTCTCTAAAATCTCAAAAACATTCTAGGGTTTCCCTTATATATAGGAGAGTTTTACTTGAACCCCAAGACGTTTAAATAGAGTTTGGGCTAAGTTGGAATTCTGCAGAAAAAAATTCTGGCCGACTTTTGATCGATCGAGTCTAATTTTCGATCGATCAAGCCAGGCCAAAAGTCACAAAGACTTCTGCAGCCACTCGATTCCAACTTTACAATAATTAATCAACTTTGAGCAAGCCTAAACAAGACTATATACATTGTTTTGATCATGGTTTGCCAACATTACAAATTAGAGTTCTAAATACATAAAATTCTAAGACCTTAGAACCTAACAGTATATATATATACACATTTTTTTTAACTCAAGGTGATCACAAAACATATTAGTTTAAAATTATTATTTATATAAATTTTTTTTTTTGACAAGTGAGGGTAGTCCTAGGACCGACCCTCACATACAAGTAGAGCCGCCAGTGTTAGAATGTCATTTTTATATGAATCTATCACTAGCATCATTTTTACTATGTATCAATTAAAACAAATCATATCAACCTTGGTAAAATAAAAATAAAAATAAATAAATATTCCAAATAAAAATATGAAAGTTTTTGTCACTCTAATTTTTGTGGAAAAAAAATATAGTAATACTACATCCAAAATAATTTTAAAAAAACTTCTAGGTATCAAATTGTTATTAGTGGATAAAAAAATATTATCAATAGTAGGCCCAAATTAAAATTAATAATAATTTATCACTTATACTTTTTTGTGAAAATATTGCAAACTTAACTTCTTCTTTTTTTTTTTTTGAGAAACACTGCAAACTTAACCCTGTTCTTAAAAAAAAAAGCCATATTTGCAGTACACGTCAATGGTTGTTGCGTGTATTATTTGCATGACCGGTCAAGTACGCATGGCAGTGATGTCACGTAAGTATACCAAGTCCTCTGTCAACGGTCATAAAGGAAGTTTGTTTTTCTTCTTCATCTTCCTCTCTTTTCTTTATCTATCTTTTATCAGCTTTAATAGTTTGTTTTTGTGTCCCACTGGAAGAGCAACAAACCACTGTGAATTAAATATAGCGGCAGGAGACATAGACTGATAGACCATCCTCAAGTCTTCCAATAGAATCTTTTCTTTTTCGTCTGCCTCTTTTCTTTTTTACTTTTTTTAATTAATTATTTTTTGAATAAATTATAGTTTCAATTTATACTTTAGAGCTTGTCCCAAAACTAAAGCAAACCTTATATTGTCATAAGTTTAGAATTAAATATTACAGTTTCAATAATATTTCAAAGCTATTAATGTAAAAAAAAAAAAAAAAAGGTTAAATAAAATGACGCCATGTGATTTGGATTAAATAATGTTCATGTGTATATTAAACATATGTATTGAATTAATTAATTAGGATTGTTTTATTTAAATATTTTCTATTAATGATGTCACTATAAATGAGTTTATGATTGGAGTTGTATTTGTCTCCATCTTTTCTTCTTGTCATTTTTTTAATTAATTAATTAATTGGCCAGAGATTTGGATGAAAGGTTTCATAAAACTGAAGCTTTTCTTGGGTCCAGCACACGTGATAGCCCATTCAATGGGCTTGTAATAAGACTTCTACTTCAAGGAGAATTAGGGAGTTGGTGAACTCCTAGAAAAGCAAAAGGAAATCCTAATTTAGTTGGAATTAATTAGGAGACCATGTGTTAGAAAAATTATTAAATAAATTAGCCATAGTACCTATTGAAAAAGAATTGTGAGCTAAACTTATAACACAAAAACGTTATTAGTAATTTTACATCTCAAAAGCAAGAAAATTTAAATTTTAAATGAAAAAAAAATCAAAATATAAATATTCTTCAATTAATATTTAAATATAAGAAAAAATTCTACTTAAAATTTTCGATTTCTCCACATTGGTTGAGCCGATCGACCTTAACCAAAAGAGGAGAAATTATTTTCTCCAGCTAATCTTAAATGAAAGAAATATGTTATTGGATCTAATCATGCACTCATGTGTTTAGTGTATTCATTGTTGGAATAGTGTAAAAAGATGGGGAAAACAAGAAGTACGTTTATCATTGAGGGAAGCTTATGAAATTTTCTTTATGAGATTTTTCCTAAATTTCCTGTTGAGATTATATTTATTTGAAATATGAACAGGTCTTTTTTTTTTTCTTTTCATTTTTTAAGATGCAAGAAACTGACCATGTTTATTTTGAAAATTGATTATACTTGAATATTGGGTCGTTAAATATAGCATCCTCGCTAAGACAGACATAGCAAAAAAATCAAAATAGCAAATAGGGACACAAAATTTTCACAAGAATCACAACCCTTTTCTCAAGTTTGTTAGGATATAGTGACAATTACCGCTATGATCTTGGGGTCAGAAATCAGAAATAATTTTTTCGCTGCCATTTGAAACTGATTTTGCCTATCAAAATATTGTAGTGAGCACTTTGTACTGTTCATTGTGGAGCTCTGCACATTTTCATCTCAAGCACAAGGATGCTGATTCCTGAGAAAGCTATGTGCATTGTAAGCATATGCAGACAGCAGACTTTTAACCTTCAAGATTGAATGAGGAAGTGAACGTGGCTGATAAATGGAGCTCTTCAGGGTCATGGAGAAAAGTATGCTCTTTTGGCTTTTTAGGAGGTGACACTGACAACTTCAATATTAATGATGTTATTTGTCATTTTAATGAATATTTTGCCTTAATATTGGTAAAAATTGAGTTTATGTGCGGAGAAAGGTAGAATTCAGTACCATGAAAATGACATGACAAATTGTGATTTTTCGGAAATTTTTCCTTTCTACACTTGCTATTGATGTACATCCTATTTTTGATAATTTAGTATTTTAATCAGTTTTAGGATCTTTCTTGAGACATGCACTAGATTATTAAATAGGAGAACCCAAATATCTTACTTATAAAATTTCATTTATTATATATATATATATATATATAATGTTTAACTTCCAGTTAACCTGCTAATATTATACTATATAAATTTTTGAGGTCCTACAACTATATTATATTAATCATCTCCTTATTTTCATTATTATTTAACCTCTATCTCTGCTGTAACTGCCAAAGGATTATGATTACTTTGCCACCTTTGCTCGACGTTATAATGGGTTCTAATACCACTTATTAGAAAAATAATAGACTACAATTAAGTAGTTGCTGTAACACACACACACACAGATATATATATAGACATCACATGACCAAAAATATTAAGTTTATAATGAGCTTGAACCTAATTATGTTATATTAGTTATTTTCTCTTCCCATTATTATTTAATACGAGATTTCACTCACTTGTATACCTAAAGATAAAGAAAAAATAAAATAAAATTTTATTTTTAAGATGGGAACTTAAAGAACAGCGCACCTAAGTACTGCACATAATTCTTGCCCCTTATTTAGGATATTTCCAAAAAATATTAATAATAATAATAATAATTTTTTTCAAAAATTTTTGGGGGGCCAAGGCCCCCATCGGTCCTTAAGTGGCTTTGCCACTATCTCAAACTGTTCTTAGTCTCTTCTAAAGATCAATTTGCAGATATTTTCACCAAGTCACATCTTAAGGGATATCTTCGTACTTTAGTTGACAATCTCAAGTTGATCTCACATCCACCTTGAGTTTGAGGGGGACTGTTAACGTGTAATAGACTATGGACTTTAGGCCCACCTTATTTACTTGTGTAGCAAACGTACTTGTGCTGCACATTCTGTCTCTTATATAATGGCACTCATATTTATTTTATTACTTGAGAAATACAGTACATTAATTCAGTATTTCTAACAATTATTACAAAGAGCAGTCTTCAAACAATGATTTTCACTCCGTAAAAGTCTTCATTTTCTCAAAGAACCTCAAATTGGGTGGGGGAGGGGCACTAATAGATATAGTGGATGGAAACGAGTCACCATTTTCTCAAAGAATCTCAAATTGGGTGGGGGAGGGGTACTAATAGAAATATTGGATGGAAACAAAATGCAATTGTTGGGAACTATACGTAAGTGAGTGTGGATTACTGAACCTGGTGCGTGGCTGGTAAAAAGATGGCGACATATTCTATTCTATTTGATTATTATGCCAAGGTTTACCTTTTAATGCACTCAAAATGACATTGGTATGATCACAATCATAGCTCATGCTTAAGTGATTTTTTTTTTTTTTTTCAAAATGTGACTATTAGTGCATTAATATACTTTCTCTAAATTAATATACTTTGAAAAGGTGAAAAAGTGAAGTAATTTTGATTTGGACAAGACTTTCTCTAAATTAATTTAGAATAATTTTTTCCAACTCATTAACTATGTGATGATTTATAAAAATATTCACGTAAATTATTTAAATAAATTATATGACTCATTAAAATAATCATCTAATTAAAAGTACATGTAAATAATAGTGTTTTTAACCATTATGTAATGGGTTAAAGAAAGTTCCCTCCAAACCGGTTTAGAAAACCGGTTTAGAAACAAACTTAATGAGAATTTTCTTTTTCTTTGGATTTAATTTTTTAGTCCTTCTCTATACTTCAAAATTTTTTTTTTTTAAATGAGGGTATTTTAAGTTCACCAAATTATTTTCTCCAGCTAATCTTAAATGAAAGAAATATTTTATTGGATCTAATCACGCACTCATGTGTTTAGTGTATTCATTGTTGGAATAGTGAAAAGATGGGGAAAACAAGAAGTACGTTTATCATTGAGGGAAGCTTATGAAATTTTCTTTATGAGATTTTTCCTAAATTTCCTGTTGAGATTATATTAATTTGAAATATGAACAGGTTTTTTTTTTTTTTTTTTTTTTTTTTTTTTTTTTTTTTTTCATTTTTGAAGATGCAAGAAACTGACCATGTTTATTTTGAAAATTGATTATACTTTGAATGTTCAAAATGGGCGTGAAACACCTTTGAATGTTTAGATCCCAAATTACAAATTATGAATTCAAGCTTATTATCAAACAATTTATGTGCAGAATATGAACATAAGCCAAACACAGAATTGATAAACAATCTAAGCCAAATATAAACACATCCACAGTAGTAAATATAAGGCAAAGGTAAAGGAAGGGAAGATGCAAACACACGGACAACACATGATGTGTTATCGAAGAGGAAACCGAAGCCCTCGGCGTAAAACCTCTCCGCCGCCCTCCAAGTGGTGAATAATCTACTAAAGAATGTAGTTGGGATACATGAACAACAGAAGACCCTGCAAGCCTAATCTACCCAAGTACCTAAGCCCTCCAAGCTTCTTGCTCCAACGAGGTTACGCCGAACCTATTTCTTCTTTAGCTTTCCGGATTCCACTTCTAGACCATAGCATCAACCAATATAGATTGGTTCCTTCCTAATTGCTTCCCAAAAGCACCAAATAAACATTCTCACAGACGTGGGTGTGGTGAGATAAGGATTTGTCAAAGAACCTCTCAAGGGTATGACAATGGAGAGGAAGAGAGTAGAGGAATTTGTAGAGTCTCTAAGGTAAAGATTGTGGATGAATCAATCTTGTATTTCTCTAGGGTTTCTCTCACAAAATTCTCTCTAGAAGCTCTCTCAATTTAGTGGGTATAAGGGTCTATATATAGTGAGGTGAGAAAGGAATGCGAAGAGTCAGTTTTTCCCAAACAGGGCTGATTGGCGACTTGACCTCGCGACTGGGCTGAGTCGCAAGTTTAAGCTGCGAGCTAACGGCCTGGCCAGCCTAGGACTTTTGTCTTGTAGTGCAACAACTGGCGCGACTCTTCAGCTTCTGACATGCTTGGCACGTGTGCAATTTCTGGCGACTTGCAAGCCACAAGTCACCCGTGAGATCCAATCGTGAGTTTCTGTTTCTTTGCACAATCTTAAGCATTTCTTCACACTCTCTTACTCACTACCCTTACAATTATCCCACCTAAATACAGGGTTACTAACTTCTAAATTACAAGAAAATTGGCACAGAATAAAGCCAACAAGATGGTTGATTAAATTTAACCTTACAATCTCCCCATTTGGCTATTCCGTGACAAAACCCTACAACAGACTCTAGACTTAAAGCGTGAGTTGAGAACAGTTGAGCAAAACTCACTCACACCTAACTCTAGATTCTGAAACGCTTTTGAACATATGAACAAGTAACTCCTGAAACATAACAACACAATAATATCATTGTATGCAGAAAAACTTAAAATGCATATGGAGCAATAATATCATGATCAAGTAAAATGGAATAAAGCAATAGACCATGGCAAGATCAAACAAGCAATCACTATACAAAATTGATTACTATGCTCGTTCGCACAAGGAATGAACATCCGGACATGCAAGGTGATAAGCTCAATAGAAGAGTATCATTTGCAAGTCCAACACTCAACCAATGCATACAAACATATATGCATCTAGGAATAATCCTACAAGGGCACAAGACTGATGTACTCAATAGAAATGCATAGCATTTAACATCAAGTACATAAGGCACAAAGCAAGGCTACAAAGCAAAGAAATTGCATTGCATGGTACAGACGATAAAAGCCTACAAATAACAAAGTGCAAGGAAAAAAACCCTTAAAGCTTACAAAAGCAACATGGGTACAAATGAAACATAACACAATAGACTAAAAAATATCATCAATATATAAATAAACCAAAGTGTTAAAAGCATTCAAGAGTAATGAGTTTAATCCAAACTAGAACACATTGTATCAAACCTATAGACATAATAACATAGTTATCCAAAACATAGTATCAAAGCTATAGACATAATAACATATGATTATGTAAGCTCCCCCTCAAGACAAGCACTCCCCCTCAAGTGTTGGCCCAAAAGTTCTCCCCCTTTTTGACTGGAATGGCCAAAGGGTTACTGTTGTAACTTGGTGAAAATGCCATCAACTTGAGCTGCTAAAACATCGATCTGGTCCTGCATGACTGCCAATCTCTCTGACTGCTCTCTCTGGCCATCACTGAGAGTCTTTTCCAAGTCCTCAAGGCGCTTGTGGAGGTTCTTAAAGAGCATTTCCAACCTATCAGGTTGAGGGGCAAACTGTGCTTGTGTAGTGTTAGGTTGCTGTGATACATGGGTGGTATGTACATGTGAATCTGGCTCAGGAGTAGAAGGAGTAGCAGGAGAGAAATGTGCACTCTTTGGAGTTTTGGATGAATGACTTCTGCTAGCTTGTAGAGTGGACATAGAGATTGGTCGAGGACGAGCAATTATTTTCCCAACTAAGGGAGGAGTCGCACGTTCACTTAGAATGAATTTCATAATGAGACTGCAAAATGGAAGGCACCCTCGTGCTACTGTTCGAGTCGCTGTCTTTCTTATGATATAAAAAATATGGGCACAGATGTCAATGGTGGTGCCTGTGATGAGATCACATAGAAATTGAGCCATTCCAAGGTTGATATACACCGTGTTAGTCAACGGATAAAGGTTGGTATACATGATCAGCTTCAATGTTGTCAACTTAGGTGAAAACTTGGTAGTACTTATGGATGTGGCGGTCCTGGAGATGTCATGGCTAGGACCAAGAACTTGGAGAATGTCCAGATTCACTGGAGTGCGATCATCATAAGGAGTTAGATCGGCATTCTCAGGTCTAGTGATTTTGAGAAGTTCAGCTATGGTGTCCGGACTAATGATGAACTCCGTTCCTCTTACCATACAGTGTAGTTCACTTTCAAGATCAACTGTGTTGGCGAAACACTCCTTCACTAGTTCCATCATTGGATCAACAAAATTTCCAAATAATTCTGCCCAATCTTTTGCCTCGAAGATCTGAGGGATAAAAGTGGTTTCCAAAGTGTCAAATTTGACCTCCCGTTCCACTATAGGGGTTGCCCAGTCAAAAATGCTTGAGTAAGCCTGTAGGTGCTGAGGAGTTCTGAATAACTCACTATTGAGTTCAGTAGATGGCTGTGATGAAGAATGTGTTCGTTTTGCAACAGGTAATTTTTCCTCTTCTGTCATAACCTCTTTTCCTTTGGAGGATCGTCGAGACATCTGTAAAAGAGCAAACACACAGCAAAGTACTAAATCCACAGCACACTCATTTTGTTAGAACTAGTCAAGAGATTAGAGTGCAAAGACCCAACAGATTTAGAAGACGTAGAATCACAGAACGAGAACTAAGTCAATAAAGTGACAGAGTAAGCATTGCCGAGGACCGGAAACATACGAAACATGGAACAGATGCCAAATACACAGAGAGTAAAAGGCATTGCAGCACACTCTGTCAAAAATGAGTAGCAAAGTGTCATAGACAACAAGCATTTCAACACAATATCATGAAAGTGATATGCACAGATAGAGTCAATCAAAGTAAAAACACTCAGATAAGTCAAAACATCATGTGAAGCCACACTGAACAAGTCATTGGCAAAAAAAAAAAAAAAAAAAAAAAAATCAACAAACCCAACTAAAAAACCAAAATATTCACAGCAACAATAACAGTCAAACATATGACATTCGCTATAATGAACAACCCAAAACTAAACACCCAAAAACACAATCCATTTTCAAATCGCACAAATTTAAGAAAATAACAATTAGAATAGGAAAAACTGAAGTAAAGGATAGAAAACCCATACCTTTTTCTTGAAGATTTGAGAAGAGAAAGTGCAGAAATGGAAGTTTCCCAAGGGAGAACACGGAGTGTTTTAGAGAAAAGGTTTGGAAGATAATGAACAGTCACTTGATTTCGAGGGAAAACTGAAAAGTTTTTGAAATCTGTCTTTAAAATGCAAAATACGCGTTTTTCGCGACTGGATCAAGTCGCCATTAAGTCGCCAAGGTAAGCCGCGAAACATTGTGAAACCAAGATTCTTGAAAAAATCTTCTAAGTGTTTTTTGCGACTGGAAGATCTACCCGTGAGGGAGTCGCGAGCTAAGCCGCGAAAATTTCTGAGTAACCTCGCGATTAGACCTTCCACCCAGGAACAAGTCGCCAAACTGAGCCGCAAATTTAGTAAAGACTTAAATTTTGAAAAATTTTCTAAGTATTTTTCGCGACTGAGACCTTGACTCACCAGTAAGCTGCGAAAATCTCTGAGAGGGCTCGTGACTGGGGCTTGCGACTGGGCTAACCCGCGACTTAGTTGCCAAAACAGGGGAAAATAGTTTTTGAAAATTTTGATATTTTTGTAAAAACAAAATACTTTCCAAAAACAGCTAAAACACTCAAAAATCTTTTTGTGTTTGATCAAACAAAGATTGAGCATGTGAAAACATATTTAATCAAGTACAATCACACAAATGAATATGGCATTCATTGAACATAGACTTGTGTGTAGTGTGTGGATATCAAAAATAAGATAGGCCTTAGTCCAAGGTGAAGCTTCAATGATCAATTCAATCAAGGCATACACAACTAGTACTAGAAAATGTGACCTATCTCAATTATAGAAACATGCATATATGACCTTCCACATGAACTTGATTACATTCTTTGAAGCTTTTCATTTGGCTCCATATTCAACATATCATTTGCACTTTTTGAGTAAAGAAAATCTCATTGCGAGGTAGATGCCTGAAATTTTTAATATTTCAATTGATGGGTTAGCCTTTTGTTTTTTGGACATCATACATTTTTATTTTGGTCGCTTTCCCTTTTTCCGAGTCAAATACTAGTATGTGCGACAGGCTTTTGCAGCTCTATATCTCTTTTCATTTGGAGATTTACATTTAGAGAGCTCTTTTAAGCAAAAAAAAAAAAAAAAAAAAGAGTGGGAAGATATATAGGCATGAGTGTATGCATGTCTCAAGATCAACAAAACCATTCACTAATTATTCATGACAAGGTTGAAGATCTATTTACAACAGTCACATAGATTTCAGAATTTCTCCCACAATGATATGAGTGCATAGGGAATAAGCTAAGTTCGTAGATGCACAAAGCCATTAGTATAAAGGTACAAGGTAAAACATGCTTTGAGACAAAACTCAACAAAATTAATCAAACTTTTTGGATTTTCTACTTTTTATGTGTTTTTGAATTTTTGACACAAGAAAAATAAAGATTGATCAAAACAAAATCAGCAAAGTAAAAAACAATTTAACCAAAACTCACAAACAAAAATATCCTACTTAAACTTGCAAGAAGCAAAACAACCAAGCATATACACAAAATATGGGAAGTATTAATGCATGGACATGTTACAATGCTTATGCATGAGTACCCTTCGTCACCCACACGTCACGTGCGTTTGGGGTAATATCCTTGATGGATTGGGTACGAGAGTTAGGACTTTCAAACCTTCGTGTGAAGCTTTCCAGGCAATTGGTGAAGACACCGATCATCTTCATCACGTCCATCATTCCTGGATTATGGTTTTGACTTCTTGGTTGCTCACCACCCCAAGACCTTTTGTCATTTCTTCTTCCTCGTGACGAGGTGCGCTTGCATTGTTGTTTGCTCTCAGCTTTTGACAGTTGGGTCTAGTATGTCCTTGCAATCTGCAGTAGTGACACACATAATCTGTTCTAGGACCCCGTTGTGGTCTTGAGAGAGATCTTGCTCTACCTTCAAATCTGGCTTCTGATTGATTTCAGAACTTATTACCCACTTGTTACTCAGCTAGCTTCTTCTTCTACTCATCCTTAACATTCTCACGGATGGGCTCTTCCACAATCGGCTCTACGGCCTTCACAAATTTTACTTCTTTGGTAGCTTTGGCCGATGAGCTACTTCCTCCGGTATAACCCAAACCAGATTTGCCAGAGAAGTGTTTTTGAGAAGAGATAACATCTTCCAGCTTCTTGAAGGAGACCCTTTCTATCTTGGCTTGTGCTTGCACCACCTTTTGCTCAATAAATCTTACTTTGGTATAAGCTTCCAATAACTCGCCATTTAGTATCTCAATTTCACACTTTGCCTCCTTATATTTGGCCAGAAGACTTTTGCAGTCCTCTTCAGCCTTTTTCATCTTCTTCACAGCCGCCTTTGCAACCCTTGCATACTCACCCGATTTCTCAAGGAGTAAGGCGTAATTCTCTTGAAGACCCGATGTATCTTCATCCTCTTCAGCCTCCGATTCTTCAGTAACTCCAATAGACTCCAAATCAGAATGCTCACCAAGCTCCTTCATAAGTGTATCCAAATCATCTGAGGAATCTACATGAGCAATGGTCATGAATGCAGAGAAATTTCCTTCTTCATCACAGCTATCCTCAGAGTCAGAATTTGATGAGTCCAAATCACTTAAGGTAGTGACATAGGCCTTTCCCTTCGACTTCAATTAATTGGGACATTCTTTTTTAAAGTGCCCATGTCCATTACATTCGAAACATGTAATTCCTTGTGAGGATTGGGAATCTCTACTCTCTTTTCTTCTGAACTCTTTTTTCTCTTTTTCAGCACTCTGAAATTTTCCTTTGTCACCGAATTTCCCACTGTTTTTGAGCTTTAAGAATTTTCAGAAGTTCTTTAGAAGATACGCCACATCTTTGTCTACTGCATCCTCTTCCGAAGAGTCATGAGACACCATTCTCTCATCAATTGTCTTAAGAGCAAAAGACTTACTCTTCTTCTGTGTAGGTAGGGACAGCTCATAAGTCTGCAGAGAACCAACCAGCTCTTGAACCTTAATGTCGTCAAGATCTTTGCTCTCTTCAATGGCTGTAACTTTGGCTCGAAAACTTTCTGGTAGTGATCGAAGGATCTTCCTTACAATTTTCAAGTCCTCCGTCTTTTCTCCCAAGTTAAATTTGCCAACAACGACCTCATTCAATTTACTGTAAAATGAATCAAAAGACTCATCCTCACTCATCTTTAACTCCTTAAAGCGAGTGATCAACATTTGAAGTTTGGTGTCCTTCACTTTCTTAGTCCTTTCATAGATTGTCTCCAGAATTTCCCATGCTTCCTTAGCAATGGTGATATGTGAAATCTGGTGAAATTCTTCTGAAGAGACACCGCAGAAAATAGCATTCAATGCCTTGCTATTTGCATTGGCCGCCGCAAGAGCAGCCTTATCCCAAGTAGACTTGGCAGCCTCTGGCCTTGTCCATCCTACTTCAACTGTATCCCACACAGCATCATCAATAGAACACAAAAACGCCCTCATACGGACTTTCCAAAAAGCATAATTATTACCGTCAAAGAACGGTGGTACATTAAGCGATTATGATCTATCCATCTCAAAGGGGAGGGGGTCAGGGATCACACTTAGGTAATTAAACCATAACAAGTGTACCCGCTTTGATACCAATTGAATGTTCAAAATGAGTATGAAACACCTTTGAACATTTAGACCCCAAATTACAAATTATCAATTCAAGCTTATTATCAAACAATTTATGTGTTGAATATGAACATAAGCCAAACATAGAATTGATAAACAATCTAAGCCAAATATAAACACATCCACAGCAGTAAATATAAGGCAAAGATAAAGAAAGGGAAGATGCAAACACACGGACAACACACGATGTGTTATCGAAGAGGAAACCGAAGCCCTCGGCGTAAAATCTCTCCGCCGCCCTCCAATCGGTGAATAATCCACTAAAGAATGTATTTGGGATATATGAACAGCAGAAGACCCTCCAAGCCTAATCTACCCAAATACCTAAGCCCTCAAAGCTTTTTGCTCCGATGAGATTACACCGAACCTATTTCTTTTTTAGCTTTCCGAATTCTGCTACTAGACCATAGCATCAACCAATATAGATTGGTTCCTTCCTAACTACTTCCCAAAAGTACCAAATAAACCTTATCATAGACGTGGGTGTGGTGAGATAAGGATTTGGCAAAGAACCTTTCAAGGGTATGACAATGGAGAGGAAGAGAGTAGAGGAATTTGTAGAGTCTCTAAGGTAAAGATTGTGGATGAATCAATCTTGTATTTCTCTAGGGTTTCTCTTACAAAATTCTCTTTAGAAGCTCTCTCAATTTAGTGGGTATAAGGATCTATATATAGTGGGATGAGAAAGGAATGCGAAGATTCAGTTTTTCCCAAATATGGCTGATTGGCAACTTGACCTCACGACGGGGCTGAGTCGCAAGTTCAAGCCATGAGCTAACGGCCTGGCCAGCCTGGGACTTTTGTCTTGTAGTGCAATAGCTGGCGTGACTCTTCAGCTTCTGACATGCTTGGCATGTGTGCAACTTCTGGCGACTTGCAAGCCGCGAGTCACTCACAAGATCCAGTTGCAAGTTTCTATTTCTTTACACAATCTTGAGCATTTCTTCACACTCTCTCACTCACTACCCTTACAATTATCCCACCTAAATACAGGGTTACTAATTGCTGAATTACAAGCAAATTGGCACGAAATAAAGTCAACAAGATGGTTGATTAAATTCAACCTTACATACTTGAATATTGGGTCGTTAAATATAGCATCCTCGCTAAGACAGGCATAGCAAAAAAAATCAAAATAGCAAATAGGGACACAAAATTTTCACAAGAATCAGAGCCCTTTTCTCAAGTTTGTTAGGATATAGTGACAATTAACGCTATGATCTTGGGGTAAGAAATCAGAAATAATTTTTTCGCTGCCATTTGAAACTGATTTTGCCTATCAAAATATTGTAGTGAGCACTTTGTACTGTTCATTGTGGAGCTCTGTACAGTTTCATCTCAAGCAAAATGATGCTAATTCCTCAGAAAGCTATGTGCATTGTAATGACTTCCATATTCCACATACTGTGAAGCATCACAATAAGCATCACATACTTTCATTATTGTTTCGTGGAATATGGAAGTCATTATTTTGTTTTGGTCAGTGGCGGCGCCACCTTAAAAAATTTATGTATAATAATTTAAAATTTTATATTTATTTACCTTTAAAAAATTTTTTGAGAACACCCTGAATTTTTTTTATGCCTATAAAATTAAATTTTGGTTTATAATTTGAGCAACTTAACAATATATTAGGGTCTTTCAAGCAAAAAATAAAAACTCAAAAAAAAAAATTGAACTAAAATATGAAAAAAAAAATTATATAATAAAACTACTACAAGCTGGACAGTGGATTGATTCCTTTGACTAAGCACACTGCCTAATACAAAACAATTTTCAACATTTTATCATTTTTTTATTACAGTATTATTTTTCTTCAATAGACATATTACTTCTCATTTTTATTTTTATTTTTTTGTTTATTTTTAACCACACACGTCTTTTGTCTCATTGATTTTTACACTTCATACTTTTAAAATTTATCACATCTTCATCTACACTTTTACATTTACATTTTGCCTTCCTCCTTGTTCGTAATTTCTGTGTTTTCTACTAGTACTAGTGCAGCGGTGCCTCTTCTCAAGTTTTGAGTCTTAAATTTCTCAATACGATTTTTTTTTTAGCTATATAGGTACCTTAGTTCATTTCTTTTCTTTTCATTTTTTTTTTCCTTTTGAGATTTTTTGGTTTACAGAATGCAAATTTGTTTTGGTTTTAAGATTAATTTTTTTTAATTTTTTTTTAAGCACAAACTTCATGCCGGCATAATTTTGAATTTTGGCCAATATTTGCCGAAATACCCAAAATAGACCGGAATGACCCGAAATTTTTTCTGAAGTGGAATAGGGTGGATTACTGTTCTAGTTTGTTTACTGGCACGGTATTTTTTGGCCGTTACGGTGGGAACGGAATGAAATTAATAGCATTGAATCAAACCTAATTACCTAAAGGCTAATTAAAAGAAATAAGATTATATAATTTATGCCTCCTAAGAAACACCCTAAACAAAATTTCTGGAGCTGCCACTAGTTTTGGTGCATTGTCACCCTTTATATGCAAAAGAAGTTGAAGGCGGAAAAGCATGCAACTATAGTTGAAAGTTGACTGAAGATGTCCATGTCATCATCTTCATTTTATTTTATTTTTTCTTTATCCTTAGATATACGAGTGAGTGAAATCTCATATTAAATAATAATGGGAAGAGAAAATAACTAATTCTAATTTATCTGTATATGAATATGATTAAATTTATTAAAAGTAATAATAGACGTGAAGAATAGACAAAAACATACTCGAAATAAAAAATTGATAGACAAACAAACTGGCTATACCTATATATATATATATATATATATATATAGGACGAATAATAACATTGGAAAAGTAGTAGCAAGACTTTGAACAAAGACTAGACATTTACACAAAGACTCCTCAAGTATGGCAGAAGAAGAAGCTTAAGACACCCCCAGAGCTTAGATATTTCCAAGTTCTAACCAATATCAAAAAAATTATACAAAAGTATAGAAGAAGACGAATGCACGAGAGGGAAAGAACTTGCGTGGAACATGGCACAAGTGGAGAAAGATAAATACCGTCCAAATCGTAATTAAAGTATAGAATTTAAGTATTTACGTAAATTACGTTACGTCCTTTTCAACCAAAATGAAAAAAATCATTTTATTCATTTTGAAGTAAAGATATATCTATAAATATTCCTGATTCTTCGCAATCACATTAACATCCACTCCTATTCTTCCAAGTGAAGGAACACATTGCACAACTCTCTCCAGTCTCCAATAACCTTGTCAATTGTTAGATGCAAAAAATGGAGTATAAATGGATTGTACCATTTACAATATTGGCATTTATATTAGTGCTAGTGAATTGTGACAAACCTTCGTTCGATGGAAAAAACCTTCCTTATGGTTTGCTACGTCCAAATGTTCTGAAGTACTGTCCTTGCCGCAACACAAAGAAAAGTCGATGCTGTATATTGATGAAGGAAGGCGAAGGAATATGCTGCAACGGGAATGTTAGTCAGAACATCCAGAATACCCCTTCCTAATAAGCCGTCGTCTTGGTCATTAGAATTCTGGAACTACAGGTCTTTTATCACTGCCGCAGCTCAGTACCAGCGTTATGGCTTTGGTACTACCTACAAGGATGGGGGCAGGTTTCCCTTGGAAAAATGGAAGTCACAGCTTTACTTGCACATATCGGCAGCAAAGTAACCTGTGAGTTCAGAGTTTCTCTTTAATTTGAGTTTTTCTGTTGTTGGTGTGGTTAAATATATATGTATATATTCCGTCTGGCTTTGATGTCATATATAGATGAGATCAAAGTGTTTACTGTGTTTCAACTTTATTTCAAGACTTAAGTTCTTTTTTATTCTTTTGAGAAACAACTTTCTTTCTTTCTTTTTTTCTCTTTTTTATTTTTTGAGAAAATGAGTTTTTTTTTTTTTTTTTTTCTTTTTTTTGAGAAATGAGAAACAACTTTCAAGACTTAATTCTAAGTCCAAAAAAACTTACTTTATATCTAGAACATTATTATTTTACATCTTATTAACATTATATTGCACTGCACATTTATTTAGTTTATAATATAAATCTTATATTAATAGTACGATGTAAATCTATAACTATCTTTTACATCTTTCATGCATATTTATTTTCTACATTTTAAATAATTTGGAATTACAATTTAATAATTTAAAATATGTGTATAAGCATATCATTGTGGATGTTGTGTATAAAGATGTAAAAAATAAGTGTGAGTGAATATTTACAGTTAATTATATTGTAGGCCTAGAAGATAGTTTGGTTTGGATCGAATCTTAGAATTTATTTTTTTATATTTTATATTTCTTAAAAAAAAAAAAAAAAAACCCTCCGTTTCCTAATTATTTTAAAGATTTTTTTGGTCAATAAAATATTTAGTTACCTAAAAACAACGGAGTCGCCAGGGGCAAGAAAAGACCCCCCATTCTTTAAAATAAAGTCTTTTACCTTATATATATATATATATATATATATATTTTATCGGATCCGATCATTTTTTTTTTTTTTTTGGAAACCGTTTTGATACTAAGCAAAGATATAATACATTATAAGATATGTTAAGGTACAGACCATAACAAGTTTGGAGAACATATCTAAAACTTCCCATATTTTTAGGGGGAAAAAAGCATCAATACATTTCGTCCTAACCTAAATAAAACAAGGTTCTATTAAAAAATAAAAAGATAAAACAAGCTAATATATTGATTGGTCACACACACAATTAAAATTTTTTTTTTTATTTTTTTATTTCTTGATGGTTCCTACTTCCCACTGACTTTCACCCTACTCGCGCGAAGTCAATGGTTAAAATAACCGGTCCTATTAAAATAATTTAAAAATCACTATTTTATTATTTTATACATAACAACGTTTGAGATTGTAAATATGTAAAATAAAATCAATTTCAACTAATAATTTTGTTAATATTTAAAAGGACAAGAGACCAAAGGATGAAATTGACAATTGATGTTAAAATTTGAGAGGCTATAATTGGTACAATTTATAGTAGAGGGGCCAAATTAAATATTACGTGTTTAGTAATGACCTTAAAATGAGTTGAAAAACTGTCTCTTGGCTGCCCATATTTAACTTAAGAGAGATAGAGTAGTTTTTCTTATTTATAGTTTCACTTGAAATAAAATTGTTTTGTAGAAACTTTTAGTGGAAACAATTCTATTTCACATCAAGCTAAACAAGAAAAGTTAAAAGATAATTTCCTTTTAACCTACTTTTTCTAATACTCCCAAACACAGGAAAATACGAAATACTATCTTCATATAAAGTTTTTCATTAAAACAAACAGAGTTAAGTTAAACAAGAAAAGTTAAAAGATAATTTTCTTTTAACCCACTTTTTCTAATACTCCCAAAAAACAAGAAAATGTGAAAAACTATCTTCATATAAAGTTTTCCATTAAAACAAATGGAGTGTAAAATATTTTATCTAATCTATTTGTTTCTGCGGAAAACATTGTGTGTAGATAGTTTCTGCATTCTTGGTATTTGATAGCATAAAAAAAAATGAGTCAAATAAAAATTATTTTTAGTCAACAGAAAAAGTATGCTTTATTTTTTAAAGATTATTTTTCACTAAATTTTTTTTGGCAAAACAACCATATCTCAGGGCAAACTAAAATTAAGGAAAGGTAGGAGATCATTTTAAAACTCTTTTAAGGTTGCTACCAAACTCTCACGGAAAATAATCCCCATTTGGTAGCTGTTAGTTTAATTCCTATTATTTTCAACTTAAAGTCAATTTGGTACCTACTGTTAATTCACAAAAAAAAATGCTTACATGTATTTTTTTTTTAAATCCTCAAAAATTTTTTTTTTTTTTTTCTTTTGTATGCTTACACTTTCTTAGCGATCAAACACAATACCCAATAACACACCAATAGAAAATCCCAACCAAATAAAATCTCTCAAATAATCAAACACTACCTAACCAGTTTCCCCTTCCTACTAGAAATCTTTTCTTTATGTTTGACCGAACCCCAACCTCCATGGCCATAATCTTGATTCTCCAAAAATATCATCCCTTCTAGTTAACCGTTGCATGCCACTACCAACATCGGCAATGGCATCCCTTCGCTTCTCACCATGAAGCTCTCTCTCTCTCTTAGCAAACCTTCTTTCTCTCTCACTCACAAGTTGAACCCTCTCGCAAGCTTACACCACCACCATCTCCTTTATTGATTTCGTTCCTTTTCCCTTTCTCACTCTAGCCTCAACTCTCTATTTGCTTAACCTAAACTCTAAAGGTTCTACTCTTTCTCTCTCTTCTTAAACAGGTGTCTAGAGGGAACATCTATGCCGCGTGGCACAAGATTTGTGAAATTTTGGTTGTCAGGGTTTTAATGATGTGTATGTGGATGACAAGTTATGTGTGAATAGAGGAATTTATTGTATGGGTTGTGAATATGAGATGTTTGTGTTTGATCAGTGAGAACTTGTTCTTGATTGGGGCTTAATTAGTTCTTTTTGTGTGTGTGGTTTTGTAAGGGGTTTTATTTTGGTTGGGATTTTCATATTGGTGTGCTGCTAGAATTGTGTTTGGTAGCTAAGAAATTACTAGAATACAAAAGAAAATTTAAAGAATTAAGGACTATTTTTTAATTCATTTTATTTATTTATTTATTTCAATTAATTTTTCCAGTTATTTTTTTGGTTTTAAAATGGCTTTTTTTTTCTTTTTAAATGAAATGCTTATGTGGCTTTTAAATATTAATTATTTAATTTTATATTATTTTGTTTTCTATATGTGTGCCAGCAATGCATGCCGTTATCCATGTAAGCATTTTTCGTTAGTAAATTAACAGTATGGACTAACTTTATTGTTATCAAAACGTAGGAACCATATTGATTGTGACTCTAAAATGTAGAGACCAAAATGGTATTTTCAGCTATAAAAAATACAAATTAGAAAATAATTCAAAATTTTGAAAATATTAACGTTGAAACAAATAGAACTAAAATAACAAATTAAGTTGGGAACTAAATTCACTTGGGGAACTACGTATTGATGAACAAGCTATTTGTAAATAAAGTAGTATCTGAACAATGATTAATAATATTTGATTCTTTCAATCTCTAAGCAAAGTAAGTGTTGATGATATTTTTTAGGTGACGACAAAGGGTATTATAAACCTGTAACTTGCGGTTTATGCAATTACAAGGAAAAGAATACCAGCTTTCATTATCGTGATGAGAACTACAAAGACATTTATCCATGTGCACCTGGAGTTGCATATTATGGTCGAGGTGCTCTACCTATCTATTGGTATCTATCTCATCAATAAATAGCAATAATTATACATTCTTTATATCTTTGCATCAAATGATTTTATCATTTATATCGATCGTTCAATTTTATTTAAGTTGAAACTTCTTTAGAAATTTTATGTTTGCCTTTAAAAAAATTTAAAAAAAAACATCAAAACGTGATCATTTTCTAGCATAATTCAAATATGAGTTCCCACGTTATGCATTCATCATACAAAATCTAGGTAACCGATTCTTGAGAAAAACATGTGCAACCTAATTTTTGGTAAAACTAAATACAACAATTTTCCTTTTCTTAAAGACATAACATTTTGCTTTACAACTGTAAGACTTGTACGTATCTTTTGTTTCCTGCCCTCAAAGAAACTGTAGATCAATTGACAGCTTCGTGACACAATCTAATGGATTCTCTTTATTCATGATACCCATCAGGAACTACAATTATGGAGAAGCCACTAAAGATCTGAACGTGGATTTGTTGAACCATCCAGAATACATAGAAAAAAATGCTACCTTGGCCTTCCTAGTTGCAATTTGGAGGTGGATGATGCCAATAAAAAAAAAAAAAAAAAATCAACCTTCAGCACACGATGTCTTTATTGGCAACTGGAAACCCACCGAGAATGACAATTTGGCCAAGAGAGTTTTAGGTTTCGGTACTACCATGAATGTGCTCTATGGAGATCTTGTTTGTGGTAAAGGTAATAATGAGACGTTCATGAACAACATCATCGATTATTACCTACATTACCTTGATCGTATAGGTGTTAACCCAAACGAAGTTGGGCCTCATGAATTGCTTAGTTGTGCTGACCAGGTTCCTTTCAATCCATCTGCTGCCTTACCTCCTTGAGCTTTGTTTGGTGTTGATGGATAGTCCATACTTTATTGAACCAATCCTCTATTAAAGGTAATGCATTAATAAATTTTTAAGAACCTATCAAGTAGCTAGCAAGAAGGAGATGTTGAAAGACAAACAGGGAATAAGAGTTTGTATAAACTATATGTGTGTCATGTTATGCTAAACTTGCTTAGAGGATAAGAGATTGCCTAGTTTTGTGTGACTCTTGGGATATACTTTTGTTTTCAATTTCCTAATTAATATCGTGTAATTAGTTAGTGTGGATTGTATATGAACCTCTCTATGTTTGTATTTTATGCATTTTAATTGTGAAATCTTGAATTATAAATTACAACTCGTAAAACCATCAGCATGTATTATTTAAATTAGTCACATAACTCATTAAATAGACCATGTGACAGGCTTCATTTGGTTGGGGGCTAGAAAATTGGAGGAATATAAAACTCATTTGTTCAATTGGAAAAAAAAAAGAAAAAAAAGAGAGCTAGGATAGAAAATGTAAATTGTAAAAATTTGTTCAATTCAATTGTGTATGGATGGACACTTCATTAAAATATACATACAAACACACACAATAATGCAAAACAGATGAGGAAAACAAACGGATGTACAAAAAAAAAAAAAAACATATGAGAAAAAAAAAGGGCAGAAAAATGAATGAGAAGTAATAGAAAAAGACAAAAAATGAAAGAAGAAATTGACAAAAGAGGGAAGAAAAGAAAAGTTATACTGGTCGAAATTTCTGTCCAAAACACGTGAGACTTTTTTTTCCTTTTCTCTACCATTTTCTCTCTAATTTGGGGAGATTGTATTTTGGCAGGCTTGTGGAGAAAACACTCGTGCCCCACTAGTTTTCCCTCACATTTTCTCCTCCAAGTAAAAACCCAAAAGATATTTTCTCTCCTTCTATTTCCTTCCCTCCAAAATCACCCCAACTAAATGGAATCAAATAGGGCCAATGAACACATGGATAGTTTTATGAATCTTCATTTAGTGAGTTGAAAGAATTTTCCTTCAAAACGATTTGAAAATAAACATTTTTATCTCGCTGAAACGTCATCATCAAGCACACCATCCTCCTCATAACCCTTCTTAGGTTCATCATGATTCGTAGGCATTGGAGGTTTCAGTTTCCTCGATTGCACACACCACCATGACCAAATTGCAAAGTCTCCTCTTGATAGTTTTTCTATCCTTGACATTCCTTAGCATTGTGTTAATGTCGTACTTTGTTTGCCTCGATGTGCATGTTAGACCCCAAAAATTCCAAAGAAAAATAATTTTTTTAACTAGGGGACCGTGGGAATATCGGGATCATCATGGTTTAACCTGTTCAAGCATCGAAGTGCTCAAAGTGTCATTTCAGGTCAAAATGCCCGTAGTCAACCGTGAGTTGACTGAAGGTCAAAATTAATCAAAACTCCATCAAAATGATTTTTTTTTTCATGTTTTCATATCAAACCTAAGGTTATTTGAGCTTTTGGTCAACTTTCACCAAATTTGACATAACGTTGACTTTTGCAGCAATCAAGAGTTGACTTTTGATGTAGCCATCTGATCAGGATAAAACTAACGTCATTGCAAAGAGTATTGAATTCCATTTAAAACGATGGTTCATGGATCAAAATCAGAGTTAAGACAGTTGAAATATCATGAAAATATTGCTAGGCACATTAACTTACTTCTTGGGCCCATAACATTTTGGTCTGCCATTTGATTTTCATAACGTCAAATGATCTAGAAACTAAACATCCATATCTTTCTAATGCCACTAGAATAAGGTCAATCAAAGTTTAGTAAGGCCTTCCAATAAGTGTCCAAATTTGGAAATTGAAGCATCACAAAAATATGTTGTTTGAAACATGGTACCAAACACATTTTTTTGCATTATTAGTACTTTAAACACGAATTTTCACAACACTTTTTAAACCACAGTTTTCACATCATTTTGAACAACTATACTTGAAAGCTACTACAAAACAAGCCCTTATTTATCGTTGTGGCCGAAGAATTTGATCGCATTCTCAGTTCATCTTCAAACAAAATTTTGTCTATCATAGGTTTTTTTTTTTCTCTTTTAATTAAGTATCACTAAATTATAAAGCTATGGATCATGGATGTACAAATGAACTTTGGTAAGCAAACTTTTAGAGTGCAGCTACTCAAAATAAACATGGTTAATTCTCCTAATAAATAAATAAAGGCAAAAATACTTTTTTTTCCTTACATTTTCACCTCATTTCCACTTTGGTCCCTACTTTTTATTTTTACTGCTTTTAGTCTCCAAAATCTAAAACTGTTCCATTTTGGTCCCTACCGTCATCTCACTAATAGAAAATAACCTGTGTGGCAAATAGAATATACAGCTCAACATTTTAAATATTAAAAAAATCATATCATTATTTTTCCTTTTCTTTTATTATTTTAAAATAAAAATAAGTAATAATTTCTTACAGTTCCCTTAATACCAAATTTTCAAATAGTTCCATTATACATATGCACACGTCCACCCATAATTAGTATGTTGCATATGCGCACAATTTATGACCTTACCTCTACCCCCATTTTTAAAGGAAGGGCCTTTTGAGCCATCATTGGTCACTATATGATGCCGTGCAATGGCTTCTAAGTAACGAACCCAATTACCCATCAATGACTAAGGGTGTGTTTGTTTGGAGATGAAATAGGGTGGATAGAAAACTTTAGAGAGAAAATAGGAAGGGATACTTTTTTAGAGTGTGTTTGGTTGAGTGGAGAGAAGAGAAAATAAATTGTGTTTTTTTCCCGGGCCCACCAAAAAATTTTCTCCCTAAAATGAGAAAAAAACTGAGAAGAGAAAGCTCATGAAATGAGCTTCCAAAAATACCCTTCACGTTAGACTTCACCTCCAACGTGTTGTTTTTTTTTTTTTTTTCCTTTTCTCTGTACTAAGTACTAACGTGTTGGCTTCTTTCTTTCTTTTTCTTCTTTTCTTTGATTTTTTCTTTCTCTGTACTAACGTGCTGGCTTTTTTTTTTTCCTTTGATTTTGTCTGGACGTTTTAGGCTGTGAACTTTTTTTTTTTGGGTGCTCGTATGTTTATTTTCTCATTAATTTTGGTTAGTTTTTGTTTTTTTTTTAGAAAACAGTTTTGGGTTAATTTCTTATGCTTTTTTTTTTTTTTAAACTTTAATGAAGTGTCTATCTATACACATTTTCTTTTAAGTATAATGTGTTACTTTTTGTTTAATTTAATAGGGACATGATAGTAAATTTACACAAACTTAATTTTCAACTAAACAAAAAAGTTTTCCATTTCTCAACTTTTCCACCGTCCCAACCAAACACAAATGAGGGAAACTAAAATCTTTTCTATCCTCCCACTTTTCCAACCTCTTTTCATTTTCTATCCTCCCACTTTTCCGTCCTTCCAACCAAACGGAGCCTAAAAGTTACATGCTATAGTTATTGTTATTGATTTATTATTTGCTAAGAATTGGTTATATGAATTAATTATGCTTCTTTTTGTTCATTTCAAGTGTGGCTCAACCTAACTACTTGGCAAGCTAAGCCAGCTTTGAGCATAAAGAGCAATGTTGAGAGGACTGAGGCTGTAAATACATTGATATTTGCCAAGTTGAAATGTGTCTGTTCTCAATGTCTTTCTTAAGTGTGCATCTGAAATCCACAACTATAAAGGCATATTTATTTGTGATTCAGAATTTGTTACCATCCATAATTTGGTACTTGAAATTCATGCAATCTAAAAAAAAAAAAAAAAAAAAAAAAATTATGTGGTTTTCAATTTTAGAAGTTTCAAATTAAATTTTACAACTATTCAAAGTTTTGTAATTCAATTGATACTTCTTGTATTTCTCAGATAGACCTATAAGGATCAAATCTTCTTTCCTTTATTGTAAATATCATATTATTAATAAAAAATTTTAAATTAAATCTTACGGAAAATTTTGAACAAAACAACCAATGTGGTTTTGATTGAAATTATATATATATATATATACTAGTTTTTGAGCTCACACTCATGCGCGTGCTCAGAGACTCTTTTATTTTTTTGAGTAAAGGTTAATAATTTGTATCTATTATAATTTATAAATATATATTTTTATTTTTCAAAAAAAATAAAAGGATAAACTTTAGAGATAAGCAGTAACTGTAATTTCTTTTTTAAACGTGAATGGAAAAAAAATCCAAACTTTTAGGAATTCTCTTTTTGAATTCAAAATAAAATTTGTTATTTGACATTTATGACCCTATTTCTAAATGAAGTTACCCTTCATTAATGAAAATATTTTTGAACCATATAAAAGTTCAGTTGAAAGAGTAGAATCCTCTTATATATAGTATATATATATATATATATATATATATAACAATAATGAATCTTCTTCACTAATTTTTCCTTAGAAGTTGGTATCAGAGCCAAGTAGGCCGATATAGTGTTGTAAGTTACATTTTATTTTTCAATCAAGTTGGTTGGTACAACTGCCATAGTTATCCATTATTTTCCGCATTAAGATTATTTTGATTATTTTCATGAATATATCTCCTGATAGTTTTATTTTGTTTTACATCTATTTTTTGATAACTCTTCCATTACCATTCATCACATTCTTCATCTACTATCTCTTTGCCATCATTGTTTATTGGTACAGTAATTTCTTTTAGTGGTAGGTTGAGCCTCCCTTCTTAATCTATTTGTTTATCATTTTGTGTTATCTATTTGTGTTAACCAGTTATATCTCAGTTATCTGCTTTCTCTTTATTCTGTGTTTAGCCCTAAAGTTTGTTGCAGATGTGTACTGTTGAGACAAGTAAGACCATATCTGTGCTGTTTGTTAACCCAGTAAGTCCAGTATGTCCCAGGCTGAGTGTTAGTCTCGTACCAAACAATAAGTCCCAACGGTAGGGCGTGAGCGAAATGGTAGTCACCAGAGTAAGGATTGTGGCAACAAGAGGTTGTAGTTTGCACAAGATTAGGCAATCGTCTTGTAGAACACCCTGTTTCAGATCTAAAGGTTAGATCCAATCTGTTGAGGATAAAGGTAATTAGGTTTTGATTGCTAGCCCAGGTTTTTATCTAGAATGATGAATAGGTTGTTTAGAAGTAACTCTACTACCAGTCAGAGATCATCCTTCCCAGAAATTCCTCGAGAAAGTGGAATTCTCAATTCTGAGTCATATGAGTTATTAGATCTAGATCTAAAACTAGGAGATTGGAATATCCCTAAGGTTCCCACCCACAAGATCTATAAGTCCTCATGGTCCTTGAAAAAGGCTTTCAAGACAGATTACCATTTTAAGACTGTTGAACAGGTTTATGGAATCAACAAGGAGTACGAGACGTGCTACTTGTTTTCACTTTCAGCCTTGTTAGGACACAAGAAGGAAGGACACAATTATATCCACATAGGTTTAGTCCAGGTTGGAGTTAAACCTTTGATCAGAGAAGGGTTGAATTGTTCAATCCTTATGGCCCTTAGAGACACCAGACACATCAGGTTCGATGATAGTCTCCTAGGAACCATTCAATCCAGTCTTAGTGGTGGACCAATTCATTTGGACTGTTTCCCCAACCTCACAGTTGCTCTTCATGATCCTCATGTCATGAAAGCTCTCACCCTCAATATTAAGACCCAAGGTACTCTCATGATACAAGGAGTTTACCAGTTAGCCTTGATATACAGGATCTATTATAAGTGCATCAGGACGAACATGAATGTTCAAGCACTTGACAACAGAAAGATGGGAGAAACCACTCTCATCCAAACTACTAACCCAAGATCCAAAATTCAGGTACCAAGAACCCTGAAATGGTCTGTGGTCACTTTCCCCACAAATTGGACTCTAGAGAATGAGAATTTTCCTTTACAGATCCAAGATCCGGCCCAGAATCCAGACTTAGATTTTGTCCAGCAGTTAGCCGATGGTACGGTTAGACTAAACTTTGACCAATCTAGGTTTAGAACACCTTTAGATAATCAGTCTAGATTTAGAATGCCTTTAGACTGTGAAGAATCCAGGTCTAGATCCCCATTAGATCTACACCAACCCCTTAGACAGTCACCTATTTATCTCAGAGATAGGCTTGTATCCCAGTGTAGCTCATCCAGACCTCTAGTACCCTTTCCCAAATCTAGAAAAGATTTAGGACTAGAGCTCCAAGGAGTTAAGAACAGCTCCCAGATTAGTACACCCTGCTACACAGCCAAGCAGGACTCAGTTGTCGATCAGGAAGACGACAACAAAAGTCAAAAACCCCCTTCCCCTTCAGGAATGGACTTCAAAGATCCTCTTCAGCAAGAAACTGAAATCAATCACCAGCTCATAACTATAAGAAAAGAGTTCACCCCTGATCTAGTTGCCTTAGGCAAAGAGTTTGACTTAGAGAAATACAGAGTCAAAAGAGAAGCCTATAATGCCAACCACACCAGGGAACAAAAGATTGAAGTTTTGGAAAAATGGAAAGAATTCATGAAAGAGATATCCAGCAATGTCCCTTTCTTTGAATACTTTGAGAACCATTTTGAATGGCACAAAAAAATCTTGTGTCATCACCAAAACCAACTGGACCATTGACTTAGACAACAAAGGCAACAAGGAAGTTGTTAGGTCTAGTCATCCTCCTTAGGAAAACATATCCTTCAAACACCGTGGAAGTGATGTTGTCGCCTCTCCCTTCAATTATCCTACCAGTGAAGAAAAGGTAGTCAAGAAGGTCATCGAGCAGAACAACTATACCAACCAGTGTCTAGGAGTTATAGGAAAACAGCTTGATAGGATAGAATATATGATAGAAAACAAGGTTATCCTCCAGTCAGGAAACTCTAGCAAACCTATCCAAACCCTAGAGAAACCTTTAGTTAAGCTTCCCACAACCAAGCAAACCAGTCTTAGGACTAAGGACAAAACAGCCTTAGAAATAGTCACCCAGAAGCTTGAGGAACTAGTGAAGAAGGAGCCAGTCACCCTTCACCAAATACCACCTCAACCAGCAAGGATCCTCGATAGTTAGTTGTCTTAGACAAACTTAAGGACTTAACAGCCTTAGAAGTTGTTGAACAAAAGCTTAAGGAGCTTAATAAGAAGGAGGAACCAGTCACCTCTTCAATTAGAAAAGCCCCCCAGCTTAGTGTTTTAGATATCCACACAGCTTCTAGCAGTTCTAGCAGAACCTCCTCTAACAATGAAAAGGAGATAGAACATCTAGAAAACCAGTTTCGAAGTTTAGAAATGAAAAGGCTTACCCATCCCAAGGTAACCCCTACTAGCTTAACTAAGAATTGGTATCCCAGACCTACACCCCCTAACCTCCAGTTCAAGGAAAGGAATGTTAGCAACCAATTCTCAGTGTCTTCAAGTAAACTCTATGAGTTGAACATAGATGGTTTATTGGAACAGGAAATCCTAAACAAGATCCAGCATTTGACCATGGTGGTCAATAACTACCTAAATGAAGGACGCCCCCATATAGAGGTCATAAAGCTCATAGCTTTAGGATTCATAAGAAAACTTCTGCAGTGGTGGAACAACTACCTAACAGAAGAGTCTAGAGAAGACATCAAGAATGCAATCCAAAAAGATGAGGAAGGTCTCCCCTTCTTTGACGAGCGCATAGGTAAAGGAGTTCCCAACGGAGTCAACACCCTGATCTATATGATCATAAAAACTTCGTAGGAAAACCTAGCAACATCACATCTAGGATTTACGATCAGTTGAGTAACTTTAGATGTAAAACGCTTGGAGATTTCAGGTGATACAAAGATGTGTTCACCACTAGAGTCATGCATAGAAGCAATTGTAACTCTCTATTTTGGAAGGAGAAGTTTATCAATGGCATACCCACATTGTTTGGTGAAAAGGTTAAAGAAACCCTTTGTAGCCCTTTAGGTGTCATAGATTATGATAACCTAACCTATGGAGATATCTCTAGCACCATTCGAAGTGAAGGAATGAAGATGTACAGAGATTTGAAAATCCAAAGCAAAACCAGCAAAGGCAAAGCCAAGTACGAAGTAGGACACTTTTGTACACAATATGGCTTACCTTCGGTCATCCCCAAGAGGAAATCCAAATACAGAGGCAAAGAGTCCTCTGAGAAGTTCCATAGGAAAAGGACAACATCCAAGTATTATAGAAAACAGAAGTACAGCCATGGTGATTTCTATAAGAAAGGAAAGTCCAAATCCATAGGAAAACCCATACCAAAAGCATTAGGAAAATGCTTCAACTATGGAAAGAGAGGTCATTTCAGGAAAGAGTGTAAAGCTAAGGCCAAATCCCTTATCAACACCATTGTCAGTGACCAAACCAGTAAGGATGAGATCTTCAAACTCTTAGAACTTGACCACTCAGAAAGTGAGTCTCCTAGTAGTTCTAGTGACCAAGAGATCCGCCAGATATACTGGTCATCCTCTACCTCTAGAGCCTCCTCTAGCACCTCTAGTGGACCAGATGAACCTATAGCATGCAAAGATAGTTGTTGTAGGAACAAGACTATCAATGTTCTCAGTAAGCAAGAAGAACTCCTCTTAGATCTCATAGAACAGATTGAAGACACTGTCATAAAAACTCAGAAGCTTACCCAATTCCTTCTTCACTAGTTCCTCAAGCTTCTAGGTGACTATTTCTAAGGCTGTTTTGTCCTTAGTCCTAAGACTGGTTTGCCTAGTTGTGGGAAGCTTGACTAAAGGTTTCTCTAGGGTTTGGATAGGTTTTTATATATATATATATATATATATTTTGTACATGTGTTGAAATTACCACCCGACATTTTTTTGTTTATAATATAATTTCTATTAAAAACGTCATCATAAATGAGTTTTTAATTTGAGTTGAAATGTTTTTGAATGTAGGGTTTAATTTGAAATCACCAATAAACTATATACTTAAATTTTAATTTGACCTTACTTTTTGGTCTCTATTGTTTCTTTTTGTTATTTTTAATTGATTAATCGTTTGGAATGAGATGTGATAAAATTTAATATAATTTCTTAGTTACATAAGCTTGATTATGTATTTAATTTTTAATTTTTTTTTCCCTTTTTTCGAATTTTTTTTCTTTTAAGTTTTATCTTTACACATTTAAAGATATTGTTCTGCTTTTAAACAAGACAACTAATTATCATTATTAATGTATGTGAATTGAAATTCAAGGAATCTAGGTTTCAGAGTTTGTTATGTCAATTGGTCTGTAAAATTTTGGTGGATGTGCATGAATTCAATAGGATTGTTTGAGTGCTTTAAAATGGAGCAATGTACAATGCTTTCTATAATTCTATTGAATCTCTGCGTACACCATTCATGTTATGCAAGCATTCTGCATAGTTTGTGTTTGACAGGAAAACTGTCTATAAAAAAAATGTTTATATTTGAAATTTGATTTCCTAGACTTGTTGGTAACTTGGTATTCAATGACCAAACCTTTTTTATTCCACTAAGGTCTTGGGGTCAGAATTAATCTCTGCTGCCATTTGAAATTGATTTTGCATATCAAATTGTGACAGCATTTTGTATTGTTCATCAATCTTCATTGTGGAGCTTTGTACATTTTCATCTCAAGCACAAGAATGCCGGTTCCTGAGAAAGCTATGTGCATTGTAAGCATGTGCAGACTTTAACCTTGAAGTTTCAACAAGTGAACATGGCTGAATAAATGAAGCGTTGCAGGGTCATGGAGAAAAAGTATCCCCTGGCATTTTAAGTGGTGACAATTTCAATATTAAAGATGTTGTTTGTCATTTTAATGCTGGGAGTGGAGACTCTGCAATTTGCAAGATTGCTTTCCACTTGGACCCCCAAAAAAGGAAAAAATTCATCTTGAGAAAAATATGATTATTTAGAAAAACTTATTTGTAAGCGTTAGCAGTATTGCTTCTCTATATTTTTGCAAATCATCACTAATCAGTGATTATTTTAGACTATGTTGAATATTAAACAAAACTATTCCTAACACATGTCAGTGTGGCCGAGGTATTCGCTTTCTCAGTTCATCTTCATGACTCACCCCCAGATCAACTGAGATCCAATTGTGTCACTTTATAGGTTAAATTTTTTATTTTTTATTTATTTTAATTAAAAAATTATCTTTAAATTATAAAGTTATGAATGTACAAATTAATGTACTTAGATAAGCAAGCTTTTTGAGTGCAGCTGCTCAAAATAAACTGTTGGGCTTTGTGGAGCCTAGTTGTGTTTGATCCGGTTGACAACTCGACCCGACCCGAAATAATGTTGCGTGTTTTTTAATGGGATTAGGGTTTGATGATTAGGGTTTCATTGTTGTCGTGTTTTAGAGAGAGAAAAACACTGTAGCCGTATATTGTAATTTTTATTTGATAATAGTGAAATCTCTGTAACTCAATGGACGTAGGCAAATTGCCGAACCATGTAAATACTGTTTTGTGCGTGTGATTGTTTTTCTTTTAGCGTGTGCTTTCTCTATTTTTTGTTTCTCACAGGTTGGGAGTTTCGGTTAAATTCCCTATATAAACATGGTTAATTCTCCCCCCCAAAAAAAAAAATCTTGGTTAAGATTTTAGATAGGGCCAACAACAGCTAGCCTAGCACTCACACTGCACCAAATTAGAAGCTCTTTCTGCCCATCCAGGAAAAAGTAAAAACAAAGGTCTAGTGGGCTTTTTGCCAAAATTAATTAGTTAATTCATGTGTTTTAGAAGATAATTATTAAAATTTTAGAATGCAAGATTCACGTGTTTAACTTTAGAGAAATATTTGATGCCCAAAACTCTTTTTAGTTGTTTTTGAACTGCATGTAAAAGTATGTAAAATAGTTTGTGTATAATTAATACAGGCCAAGGTAGCGAATTCTCATGGTAGCTAAAAATTGATGTCACGAGTGGATTAAGATAAAACCAATAAAAACTTATCAAGTTCTATTATGAAAATTGCCGTTCCGGTCAAGGGAAGAAGAACCTCTTTGGCCAAAAGGAAAAAGGAAAAAAAGAAAAAGAACAGAACAGAACAGAAGAACCTAAAAATGCTAGGGAACGATGACTTGCGTGCACTTGACTTGATCATCTTTTCTTTACTTTTCCTTCTCCCACCCAATATATATAGGAACAAGGAAGGTACAGACCTGTCTTCAAAGTTCAAATTCCACCCTTTGTTAATGGTTACATGCAAATTAAGATGGAGTATTATTGGTGTGTATTACTATTGACAATATTGCCATTTATATTAGTGCTTGTGAATGGCCTAGATCCAGGCCAACATCCGATTAATCCAAATAAACCGAGTTACCCGAAGCCATGCCCAAACCCAGTACCGAAGGCACCTTATTACCGAGGGACAAACTATTTTGGGTGCAACACGAATAAAAGACCAACTTGCTGTGTAGTGGGGGCTGTTACTGGCTACTTCCAGAACGAACAGTTCGAGAACATATTCTCAAACCGTGACTCGGTTGAGGCCCATGCAAAGGGCTTCTGGGACTACCACTCTTTTATCATTGCTTCTGCTGAATACCAGAGATATGGCTTTGTCACTGTTAGGTTTTAAAGACTTAGGATTTTATGTATTTAGAACTTTAATGTGTATTGTTGGCAAACTATGGTTCAAGTAAAACTCTCCTATATATAAGGAAAACCCTAGAACATTTTTGAGACTTTTGAAAGAGAGATTAGAGTGCCTCTTGTGCCTCATTTTATTAGGGTTTTGTACCCAAACCTCTCTAAGTTTGTGTTGCTCATATTGCGGTTTTTGTGAATCTCTTGTGAAATCCTAGAGGAGTTTTCCTTCACATAAACTTAGGGTTTTCAAGATAGAGATATTATCTACATCTTGATGATCAACTCAGTTGCTGCCATTGGAGCTTAAAGAAAAACAAGCGGGGAGCTTGTATCTTATTGAAGAATCCAAGAAAGAAGGAGTCCGTGGATTCGGAGTTTGCACGTGGTCGTGTCAGTAAGTTCTACTGGTGGGTAGCATTAGGAAGTCGAGCGGGGAGCTTGTAAGTCATTTTGTATGAATTTCGATTCTTTCATAGTGGATTCAGGTTTACCTTGAGGATAGCTAGGTTAAATCCTCTCCAGGTTTTTATCGTGTGGTTTCCTGGGTCATCATATCTTGTGTTATTTATTTCCGCTGCTTTATATCTTGATATGATTATTTGATTGTGTTTAACCTAGATTTGCATAATTTGACTAAGTAAATCACTTGGCTAAATAAACTAGGTTAATCCAATTATTGTTTTTAAGGGGTCTAAATTTCCATCAAGTGGTATCAGAGCGGGTAGCTCTTTTTGTTTTAGATCTTTTGATCTAAGAGCTGATTCTTGACCCCTGTTGTCATGGATAATTTGAAGTGTCTTTCTAATCATGTTTCTGCTCATGCTTCTGCTGATTTTTTTGATACTTTTAAAACTCTTCGTAAGGAATTATCTAAATCTTTGAAAATTTCTAAGAGATTCAAGGAAGAGTTAAAATTGGCTAATCTTGAAAAAGATGATTTGATTGTGAGATTAGATGAGTCTAATAAAAAGAATGAATTTTTGAGAAATCAAATTTCCTCTCAAGATGAGAAGATGAAAAGCTTGGAACAAGAGTTAGTTGAATCTAAAACTAAAATTGAAAATTTGACTAGTACCAAGCCTGCTGATGATAACAGAAGTGTTTCTGTTTCTCTTAAGCCTAAAACTGAAAAAGTTTATTTCCCTCATTTTAAGAGGAATAATAAAGAAAAGGCTTATTTTGCTAGGTTAGACAAAGGTAAAAGTTCTGATGTAGACGCTGAAATTTCTAAACCTAAGTCTAAACCTAATGTTAGAGAGCATAATAAATTTGTTTTTGTGCCTACCTGTCACAGTTGTGGTGTTCCTGGTCATATTAGACCAAATTGTTCTTTGTTGAGGCAAAAACCAAAATTTGAGACTAGATTTGTTATTAGGAATACTGATGTTCCTAAATTTGTTCATGTTTGTCACTTTTGTGGTGTCCGTGGTCACATTCGTCCTAATTGTCATAAATTGAAACTTGAACATTCTGTATGTCAATCTAGGATATGTGATGATATTTCTCCTGCCATAAGTCCACATAAATTGTTTCATATTCTTTTGAAAAATTTGAGCTTGTTGGCTTGTGAAAGGAATTTGCAAGATTTTAGTCTTTCTCAGAAGATTGGTGTAATCCCTCAAATACACTCTGTTTCTCATGAATTTTCACCTACAAAGCCGAAGTCTTGTGCTATATGGGTGAGAAAAGATTCTCCAAGGTGAGTGTTGCTGACTTGTCCTTGTTTTAATTCTTTCTATTGTTTGTGGACATGTCTTGTTTCTGTTTTTGGTTGTTTTGTTTTTTAGTTTTTTTTATTTAAAAAAAAAATCCAAAAACATTGAAAATTTTCAAAAAGACAAAAATATTTTATTTTGTGTCTTGTTTTATTTTTCTTGAGGATTACATGGGTTTTAATATCTCTCTTGATTTAGAACATGCTTGACATTGTGGAGAAACTTGAATAGTATGCTAAGCTATTTTTGATTTTGCGTGAGTATGTACTAGTTTGTACATGTACTCATGGGTTAATTAAGAAATTGATATTTCTTGTTTGTGTACCCTTTATAGCTTAATTTTGCACTATCATGCGTTGCTTTTGCATTGTTCATTTAGCATAATATGTGCTTTTTTTTTTTTTTTGTCATAAAAATTTTTAAAACCAAAAAGATTTTTGTGTTTTGTATTTCACATCTTGGATTTATAATCAAGGATTGGCCATATTATTTTTACATAACAAGTTTGTGTACCTTGTTTAGCTTTGATGAGCTTATTTATTACACTTTACTAGTTTAAGCTTTGTAGTGCATGTTGTGTGGGAAAGATATTTGTGGTTATTAATCATTTTGTCTTAATCTTGAAGTCACATGTTATTTGACTGTCGGACTTGATCCTTTTGAGAAAGGCATAAATAACCATCTTACCACTGTTCACTAGCCAATCATGAACACCTTAGTGCATATCGTAAGATTTTGTGCTCGAGAAAGTGTAGCACATGCACAAAAAGAATATAAGGTGTAGTCTCGGTTTAATTGCTTAATGCTTAAAATTGGTGTGTACTATTAGGCTTGATGCCAAATCACATAATTAAAATTAGTGTGTATATTATGAGGCAAAAATTCAAGAAACTTACATGATTACAAACTTTTGTTTTATGAGATGTGAGAGTTATATGATGTAACTCTTTTGGTAATAGTCTCTTTTAAATTCTATGTGATGAATTTTGTAGAATTTGTGTTTAATTTCTATTTACATATCACCTCACATATATCTCAAGCTTTTACTAGTTGCACACACTACACAAGTTACTTTTTGTTAAACTTGGTACATTTTTGTGTGTGATCTTGTTGTGGCCATCCAAGATTAAAAGTTCCTTAATCTTAATGCAAAATGTGTTTAAAGTTTGAGAAATTGGATATTCTAGAGCTTGAATGTACCCGAATTGGGGATTTTGTTCAAATTGGGTTTAATTGATGAAATTGGCTTGTTAATTTGATGTAATTGATCATTATTATTTGTCCTCTAACTTGTGTGATGATCAATTGGTCAATTTTTTCCTAAAATCTTAACAAGTGGTTTTTAAATTTTGGGGTTTTTGTTAGAAATGCTCAAGCCAATTTTGTGAAATTGAACTTAGTTTTACTGCATTAGAACATGTATCATTTATATTTAGGATTCACATGCATTGCATTGATTTCTGTATCCGTCTTACAGTTTTGCAGTCATATCTCTCATTCTTTTCACACATAGCATGCATACACTTTGCTACATTGGGTACTCAACTTGATCAAAAAATTGATTGATTAATTTTTGAGCTATGTACTTTCTAGTATATGCCTTTTTTATGTGTGAACTGTAGAAAATATTTTTTCTTAAGAGATATGATGGATAATCAATGTGCACATATTTTCTCTACTCATGCAACTGTTTATGGGTCACATAGTGCCATGTTTGCATTTTATTGAAAGAGAGAATATTTATTTTTCTTCATGTGTATCCTCACCTTAGTTTTTAACTTTGGTTTGTGTTTTTTTTCCCCGCCCCCTTTATTTTTCCCCAAAACTGTTTTTCTCAAAACTTGTTCTGTTTTTCCTATTTTTATAGGGGGAGAATTTTTTTTTTAACCTTTGTGGTTCTTAGGGGGAGTTGTCTCTGTTTTCTATAAAGTTGAATTGTTTTGTGTTTTGTGTTCCCTTGATTCTTTATTTTCTCTTATCCTTTATTGCGTATGTTGACTGTTTACTCTTTGAATGAGTTGTCTTTGTCAATACGTGACAAAAAGAAGGAGATTTAGATGAAATGTGGGAATATGTGGGAACCTGTTTGTTTAATTTAGGGAGAGAAAATAATTTTTTATGTATCTAACTTAGGGGTAGAGTTAAAATTTATTTTGATATATATGTTTCTTGATTCACTGCTCATTGATTTATATTTATGAGTTATTCATGATATATGTTTTTGTTTTGTATTTTGTGAAGTCAAGAATTTATTTGTTGATTTACTGTTTTTCTGTCACACATGCGTTTATGCGTTTTGTTTAGTGTATCAAGAAGTATACATGTTAATTCAATTTTGCTGCTGTCTATACTTGCAACTGAGGGATAATAGTTAAGATTGGATTTGTTATTATGAGCATTATTTTTGCAAATGGGCTTTTACTTTGTAAACTTTGAGCTTTTAGTTTGTGTTTTGTTATGGATTGCCAAAGGGGGAGTTTGTTAGGTTCTAAAAACTTAGGATTTTATGTATTTAGAACTCTAATATGTATTGTTGGCAAACCATGATCAAAACAGGTTGTTTAGTCTTGTTTAGGCTTGCTCGAAGTTGTGTCTTTTATGTAAAGTTGGAATCGAGTGGCTGCAGAAGTATTTGTTACTTTCGGCCTGGCTCGATCGATCGAAATTTAGACTCGATCGATCGAAAGTCGGCCAGATCGTTTTTCTGCAGAATTCCAATTCAGCTTAAACTCTATTTAAACGTCTTGGGGTTCAAGTAAAACTCTCCTATATATAAGAGAAATCCTAAAACGTTTTTGAGACTTTTGAGAGAGAGATTAGAGTACCTCTTGTGCCTCCTTTTATTAGGGTTTTATACCCAAACCTCTCTAAGTGTTTGTTGCTCATATTGCGGTTTTTGTGAATCTCTTGTGAGATCCTAGAGGAGTTTTCCTTCACATAAACTTAGGATTTTCAAGGTAGAGATATTATCTACATCTTGATGATCAACTCAGTTGCTGCCATTGGAGCTTAAAGAAAAACAAGCGGGGAGCTTGTATCTTATTGAAGAGTCCAAGAAAGAAGGAGTCCGTGGATTCGGAGCTTGCACGTGGTCGTGTTAGTAAGTTTTACTGGTGGGTAGCATTAGGAAGTCGAGCAAAGAGCTTGTAAGTCCTTTTGTATGAACTTCGATTCTTTCATAGTGGATTCAGGTTTACCTTAAGGATAGTTAGGTCAAATCCTCCCCAGGTTTTTATTGTGTGGTTTCCTGGATCATCATATCTTGTGTTATTTATTTCTGTTGCTTTATATCTTGATATGATTGTTTGATTGTGTTTAACCTAGATTTGCGTAATTTGACTAAGTAAATCACTTGGCTAAATAAACTAGGTTAATCCAATTGTTGTTTTTAAGGGGTCTAAATTTCCATCAGTCACTACTTACATGAACTTGACCTTTTTTGGAACCAAGGAAGTCGCAGCTTTTCTTGCCCATGTTGGCACCAAAACCTCCTGTGAGTATCTCTGTCTTCGTGAAATTTTCATTTGGGTTTTTGTCTCCTATGAAATCGGAATTGGATTTTAATGTTTCAAATATTTTCTGAAGTTTAGTTATTTATTCTGTTAGGAATTGATGTTATATAATTTTGGCTTTGTTACACGTTTATTTGATTAAAATAATTCAAACTGAAAACGAATGTTTATAACTGATGAAAGAGTTAAAAATTTATATTGTTTGGGTTCATGCTAGAATGAGACTAATGACTAAAATCTTAATGTAGTTTTTGAATTCAACACTTTTGAGTAAATAAATGAAGGTATATGTTGTAAGTGAATCTACTGAGAGTGGCTTAAGTAGACTCTTTTCTTCTGAAATTCTATTGGGTAGGAAGTTGGAACAAAATGAATCTGGACTCTGGAGCATTACATATTGAAGAATTGGTTGTGTGATTGAATTTGTATATGAGCTATGGTCATATGGTGGATTTTATTGTTTCAGGTGGATATAAAGTGGCCACCAAGGAACCCTTAGCTTGGGGTTTGTGCTATAACAAGGAAATAAATTCCAACTTATATGATTATTGTGATGAGCACTACAAAAACATTTATCCATGTGCTCTTGGAGTTGCATACCATGGACGAGGTGCCTTGCCTATTTATTGGTACTTACCTTTTCTATCACACTAACAATAATCATATATAACCATCGCGTTTACTCTTAGTGCGGTGGTCACTCTACAAATATAAATACTTGTGGGGTATAGTGAGCAAGAGTCGGAGTTCAAGTCTTCAGAAAGGAGACTCACACACATATACAATTAGATTAGGCTAGAGTAGAAATTCTATCTTGTATAAAATAAAATAAAATAAAAAATAAAAACAATAATCATACATTCTTTATATTTAAGCATTTGAATTATTTTCTCATCTTATATTGTTCAATTTTATCCTAAGTTCAAACTACTATAGAAGGTTTATGTTTCACTATTAGAAACATCAAAATGAGTTCCTTTTCTAGCATAATTCAAATATGAGTACTTAATTTATACATTCTTTAAATGAAATCTAAATCCCTAAGACTTTTTGAGTCCTTTGTGAGCGTTTGGATTGTGAGTTTTCCTGCGTCTGCGTTTTTGTTCACGCTTTTTCTCTTTTTTATTTTTTGGCCTGCTTTTGTTGACTTTAAGGGACAAAAATTATTGTTCATGAACAGTGTTTGCACTGTTCATACACTGTTCACGCATTAAAAAATATTAAAAATGGGTTCCACGGTACTATTTATACATTTAAAAATTATTTTGCTACAGTGTTTTCAGTAACAATCAGTTTTCAGCAACTTTCAGCAACAATAAGTTGTATCCAAATGGACCATTTGTTTCTTGCCATGATCAAGTCATTGTTGCATTCCACAATTAGAAAGACGTTCTTTACTAATGCTTTCAACAGGAATTATAACTATGGAGAAGTCAGTGAGGATCTAAAGGTGGATTTGCTGAACCATCCGAAATACATCAAACAAAATACTCCCCTAGCCTTCCAAGTTGCAATTTGGAGGTGGATGACACCAACTAAGAAGCATCAACCTTCAGCTCATGAAGTCTTTATTGGCTACTGGAAACCCACCAAGAATGACACTTTGGTCAAGCAACTTTACGGTTTTGGTGCTACCATGAATGTGCTATACAGAGATCTTATTTGCAGTCTGGGTGATAATGAGTCCATGAACAACATCATCTCCCATTACCTATATTACCTAGATCTTATGGGTGTTGGCCGGGAAGAAGCAGGACCTCGTGAAGTGCTCAGTTGTGGTGAGCAGGTGTCTCTCAATCCGTCCTCTTTCTCATCTCCTTGAGCTTTCTTGAACTAATCATTTTCTAAGGTAGTTATGCATTAATTTGGTTATAAGAACCTATTAAGTAACCGAAGGAAAGGTTCAAACGTAAAGGGGGAGTCGGAGTTTGTATAAGCTGCTTGTTTGTCTTCGTGTGAAGCTAAAATAGCTTGGACTATAAGAGTTTGTATTGATTTGCAATTGCCATTCGCTGGTATTATTTATATATATTTGATTTCCTCTTATTGTATAATTATGTAGTGTGGATTTTCTATGAACCTTTCTATATTTTTATAATATGCATTTTATTTGTAAAATCTTAGAATGGATCCCACGTTTTCACTTCTTTTGTTTATATCAAAATTAGTATTATATATGCCGCTATGCGAAGCACGGCTTAATAAAAAAATTACAAATTTAAAAAAAAAATATATATATATATATATATATACACACACATATATATCTTTTTTTTTAATAATATAATCAAATCTAATAACAAATAAAATAGTAAAAATATTTTTTAAAATTAAGTTAAATGGAAAATGTATATTATGTAAGTTTTTTTTTTTTTTTTTTGGTGAAAAAAAATATATTATAAAATATTTTTAAAAATTATGGCAAGTTTCAAATTTTTAAAAGCTCTTAGTAGTAAAATTATAATTATATATATATATATATATATATATTTAAATATTCTATAAATATTTATAGAATATTTAAATATTGCTGCAATTTAAAATGTATTAGACCTCTTTTTTTAGTTTAGTATACGGTTGCTGCAATTTAAGATGTATTAGACTTTTTGATTTAGTGTAGTATATGGTTTCTGCAATTTAAGATGCATTAGACCTTTTGATTTAGTGTAGTATATGTTACTTCAATTTAAGATACATTAGACCTCTTTTTTTTAGTGTAGTATATGATTGCTGCAATTTAAGATGCATTATATCCTTTTTTTAGTAGAGTAATTAAAAAATAAGAAGAATTAGATTATACTATATTTACTTTGCTGTAATTTAAGATGCATTAGACTTTTTTTTTATGTAAATGTTTTATTTTTAAAATCTAAAAATCTAAAAAAAATTCTGCAATACGATGCTGCCACATGGCGCAACCACAGCGTATAAGCCCAATTTTTATTATATAGTATATGATATAAACTAGTCGCTAACCCGTGCGATGTACGGGATAGTTAAATAAAATGACAATTAACCAACATCACGTTAAGGTAAAAGAATTAGTGAGAGACTGATTTGCCCACCAAGAATTTAAAAGAAAAAAAGATTGATATAATAAAATCTAAGAAATTTAGAAATAGAAAATTGGGTTAATAATATGCATATTATAGAAAAAATGGATCTGTCATAATTAAATAAAATACAATGGGAATAAATATTTAACTTCTATGCTTTTCATTAGTTTAGAAGTGTTATCTAACGTAGAATGTTATTGGGTTGTAAGAAATATTTTTATAAAATGTTAATACTATATATATATATATGCTTATATTGTCAATGTCTCACTGCAGGTGCATAGTTACTGAAACCTACAAAGTAATTTACAATTCTTAAATTAATAAAACAAAATTCCCAAAAGTTATATATATATATATATATATATGCACACACTCAAAACTGATATAAACTACAAAGATAAAAATAAATCTTATTTAGTCGTATTAATAACAATATAAACAATTCAAAACATGGAACATTATCAAATTTATAACACATAATTCCATTATCTTTTACATTGAATCCAAACAAATAATTAATTGAAATTAATCTAAACAAATAATTAATCAACCAAAAATCAAAGCTTTAATTAAGAAAACAAAAAATCACATGAACCCAAAATAAAAATTCTCAGTAAAGAAAAAACATATAAGGTAAAGAATTAAGATCAACCTACTAAGACGCAAATACCAAAAACCCCAAAACTTAAACCTTCCAAATTTTATAGAATCCCCAAATTCTACTTCAAAACTGAACAAAACTCTTCAAATTCAAAAAATTCATATATAATATACCAAATAAAAATTTACCACACTTTGGGTTGGAAGACATAAGTTGCAGTTTTGATTTTTCTCCAAAAAATAGAGTTGCTTCATCTGCTGTATACAATATAAAATAATTATTAGAAATTTCAACCCTAAAACCAAACCCACAAAAACACTATCAAAATATAGAGATTAACCCAAATACTTAGAAGAAAATAAATTCTAAACATAACAAAACAATAAGATAGAATGAAAATTTCAAGCACATATGAAAGAAAATAAAAAAGACAAAACCTACATTTTTTTTTTTTTTTTTAGTTGAGTCTCTCTCCTTATTTTTTTAATTTTAAAGTGAAGTTAAGTTTAGGGTTTTGAGATGGTAATTGATAGGGTTTTAAGGAGAGAAGAGAGAGTCCTACCAGGAGTCTAAATAATATAAACAATTCAAAATATGGAACATTATTAAATTTATAACACCTAATTCCATTATCTTTTACGTTGAATCCAAACAAATAATTAATTGAAATTAATCCAAACAAATAATTAATCAACCAAAAATCAAAACTTTAATAATAAAAAAATCACATGAACCTAAATAAAAATTCTCAATAAAGTAAGAACATATAAAAATTTACCATACCTTGGGCTGGAAGACATAGGTTGCAGCTTTGATTTTTCTCCAAAAAATAGAGATGCTTTATCTGCTATATACAATATAAAATAATTATTAGAATTTCAACCCAAAAACCAAACCCATAAAAATACTATCAAAATATAGAGATTAACCCAAATACTTAGAAGAAAATCAATTCTAAACATAATAAAACAATAAGATAGAATGAAAATTTCAGGCACATATGAAAACAAATAAAAAAGACAAAACCTACGTTTTTTTTTTTTTTTTTTTTTTTTTTTTTACGTGAGTCTCTCTCCTTCTTATTTTTTTAATCTTAAAGTGAAGTTGAGTTTAGAGTTTTGAGATGATAATTGCTAGGGTTTTAAGGAGAGAAGAGAGAGTCCTACCAGGAGTCTCTCTCTTTTTTTCTTAATCCTAAAGTTTTTTTTTTTTTTTTTTTGGTGAGTCCTTTTAAAAAAAAAAAAATTCAAAACTAAAGTGAGTCATTTTTTTTTTTAATTCTAACGTGAGGTATCTTAAAAAATTATAATTATCTATATATATATATATATAGATAATAATAATAATAATAATAATAATAATAATAATAATAATAATAAATATAGATGATGATTTTTGTGATAAGTTGATGTAGGATAGAATTTACATTTTAATTTTGGTAATTATTTAATTTTGGTATTTTTATGCAAAAAACGTTATTTTAGGTCTAGGTGATTTATTTCCTTGTTTTTAGGTTCTTTTAATGTTTTTTTAGGTCAAATTTGGTTCCTATTACGGTTAGGTATTAATTAGGACTTATTTTAGAATATATTTTCTTGTCCATCAAGTTTTATGGAGCCCTTAAATAGGCCTCCAAGTTTGAATTATTAATAAAAATTCAAACTTTTGTCTATTATTTTTCTGGTGGATTCTATATAATATATAAAACCTAAAATAAAAAGAAAAAGAAAATAGTGATAATGTGGAAAATTGTGAGAACTTCAAAGGTTTCGGTTTTATATATATATATATATATATGATGAGTTTGAATTTAAGTTGGACTTATTAGAGAAATAGAATTTCATTCCTTGTTAAGTTTAGACTAAACAAAAATAATTTTATTTAAATGAAATGATATTTTTATTTAAATATTATGTGAGGTTCAGAAGGTTCGGTTATATATATATATATATAGAGAGAGAGAGAGAGAGAGAGAGAGAGAGAGAGAGAGAGAGAGAGAGAGAGAACATACAAAAAATGAACATTTATATTGGTCTAAGCTTAACAAATATGAGAGGTTCAAATGTGGTTAAAAATAATGGCATTTTTTATGGTATCCTTTACCTATGGTTCCAACCTCGCCTCTCATCCCTCACTATTACCTATGAAAAAGCTTAACATATAGGGGTAAAAAATTATTGTAATTGGTGATCCCTTCAAAAGAACGCTTATATGTGTATTCATGGTTGAAATCTTATAAAAAGACTGGGGCAAAAATAGATGTTTATAATTGAGGGAAGCTTAGAGAATTTTCATAATGAGATTTTTCTAAATTTCCTGTTGAGATGAGATTTTTTTGAAATGTGATTAGTTTTGTTAAAGTTTTTAAGATCCAAGAAACTAAGTTTCAACCAAAAAAAAAAAGTTTCATTTAAATAATGGACCATTGAATAAATATCATCCTCCATTAAACAAACATTATTATAATAAAAACAGATAAAAGATTAGCTATACAATAATTTTCTTAATTAGATAATAGGTTTGATTAATGTATACCCTTAATCATTTTGTTTAGGAAACTTTTTATAAGAAATTGAAAAAGTTGTCAAAAATTTATCATTTTTTTATTTTTTTACAAAATGTTTCTTAAAATAGTTTGCTAATGTATATCCTAAGGACATACGTTAGTAAAACCCTTAGATAAATATAATATTATAATTTGTGATTATAATATCATTTTTTTTCATGAATGTATCCACCATGTCATATCAATAATTGTAATAAAAAAATGGTGAAATTTTCCTACTTAAAAAAATTTAAACTTTTTTCTTCTTCTAGATTTATTGGGAAAAAAATATCTTGAATTACAGATATATGATAAGGCACATATGATATTTGAAATACACCTTTTTTATTTGTTATAATTGTTAGGAAATATGTCACTCTTTTATGTAATTGGCTAATCTTTTGACAAAACGCACTTTACTTGTAATATGGGTAGATCTAAGATGTGCTGAAATACTTCAAGAAACCAAGTTTCAAGATCAAGTGTGGAAGCCTTCAAGTCTGTCAAAGAAAACAAGCCAAAAGTGCAAAATCATTAAAGCTCGACAGCTGCATCTATCGAACTTAAGTAAGCTATTCCAGCTCGTAAGATCGACAGCTGCTCGACAGCTTCTCAACAGCTTCTATCTGTCGAGGTTTATAAAATCAGAATTTCTGATCTAATTTTTTTGGGATCCATGAGTGTGACTTTGGGCTTTCTCTTCTCCTAACCCTAGACATATAAAATGATTGTTTTAAGGGCCATCAACAAAGATACAAGTTGCTCAAGCATTGAGCAAACTCTGTTCAAGCAATTTGTAACTGGAGACAAAGTTCTGCCCTTGTTTATCTCTTTTGAAGAAGTTGCTGTGTATGTGCACATTTGGGTTTTGTGACCAAGCATCTTCTTGATATTCATTGTGTAGGATGAACTGAAGAACTTTGTAGCCAACCTCTCTTTCTAGTTGGTGATTGAAGTCGCGTACTGGGATCCGCGCAGATTGGTTAGTCACGTACTTGGGAGGCGTACATCAAAAGGGGAAACTATCACTACAGAACAAGTTCAATTGGGTATTGGGGTAAGGGTTCAACTGTAGGTTGGTAAGGTACTTGAGATTCCTTTACTTATAACCGCTTGTTATGATAATAGTGAAGTTTCGGGAATGGTGACCTGAAAATCACCTGGTGGGGTTTTTGCTGTGTAGGTTTTCCCCATTCGTAAACAAATCACCGTGTTATTTATTTTTCGCTGCATAATTAGTTTATTGATGATTTGTTTGTGCTGCCAAGAAATTGCATGTTAATTAACTTAATTAATCAACTTGGTTAAATTAATTGGTTAATTAATCACAAGGGGTCAATTTGTTTTTGGCCTATCAAGTGGTATCAAAGCAAACACACTCTGATTAGGTTTTAATCTTTGCTGTGTTGATCCATTAACCCCTATTGTCATGGAAACTCTTAATTGTTTTGATTTGCATGATCTTGTGTTGAATGATGATGATGACATTAAAGATGCCTATTGCAAGCTTTATAATTTTTGTATGAAATCTCTTAAATGTTCTACAAAATTAAAAGCTAAATTTAAAAAGGTCAAATTTGAATAAGATGATTTGATTGCAAAATTGGATGAAGCCAATAATTTGAAAGATAATTTTAAAAATCAAATTTCATCTGAGGTGGACAAAATTAAGAGTTTGGAAGAGCAACTAGTTGAATTTAAAACTGAAGTTGAAAAATTAACTAGTACCAAACTTGTTGTTGAGCTTAACTCAAAAGAAAAGGATTTTTATATTCCTCCATTTAAAAGGAATAATGAAGAGTTGAAGGCTAATATTGCTAGGATAGACAATGGTAAAAATTCTGATGTTAACGCTGAAGTTTTTAAACCTATGTCTAAAACTCCTCCTAGGAAGAATAAAAATTCTGAATTTGTCTCCACTTGTCATCATTGTCATATTATTAGTCATATTAGGCCAAATTGTCCTAAGTTAAGGTCTTTGTCAACCTCCAAGGTTCGACCTCCTTCTAGGAAACCGAGTAGTTCTAAAACTACTCATGTTTGTCACCATTGTGGTGCTCACACTCATCTTAATTGTTTCAAATTGTTTCCTCATAAGCGAGTGTCCAATAGGTCTCATCCTTTGTCCAAAGGCTCTATACCTATTCTTGATGAGTTATTAAAAGTTTTGAGGTTTTTGACTCAATTTCAAGGGAATTCTAATTCCTCTATATCCTTTAGTAGTCATATTAGGACACGTGTCTTTTCATCTTCACGACCAAAGACTTGTGCTGTATGGGTGATAAAGGATCCTAAGACTTAATTGTCTTTCTGTTTGTCCTCTGCTTTAATTCTTTCTATCTAAAGTAGGACTCTCTTTGCTTGATTTCTTATATGCTTTTGGAATCATGTTTTCATGCATTTGCACCTTTTTATCATATGCATATAGTTTTATGCATTATTTTGTTTAACATGTTTTTGTTTGTTTATTTTCAGTTTTTGTTTATTTTGTTTTTGATATAAAAATTTTAAAAAAAATTGAAAAATAAAAAAATACAAAAACAGTGTGTGTTTTGTGTACATTGATACTTGTAACATGTTTTTGTTTGTTTATTTTCAGTTTTTGTTTATTTTGTTTTTGATATAAAAATTTAAAAAAAATTGAAAAATAAAAAAAATACAAAACAGTGTGTGTTTTGTGTACATTGATACTTGTGTACTTTGGATGGCCATTGAAACAAAGTTTTCTAAACTTTGTATCATTTGTAGCTTAGGTGAGTATCTCTATGCACAACTAAGCAAGTGAGCTTTGTGACTCTTGTTTGTGATGAGTAAGATTAAGTTATCTCTTAGACTTAACACTCATATCACTCTTTTTAACGGTAGAACTAGAAAATCCTAAGAGAAAGACATAAATAACTATCTCACCACTGTTGCTCGCCAATCATGAATGACACCCGTATGTTTCGGCATAGCAAAAGTGCAGTGTCTATGACATTTGTGTGCTTCGGCATAGCAAAATTGGAATGTTAAATATCAATGGATATTTCTTTTCTCTCTCTTATATGCTCATGCATGATATGCTTAAAAAGAAAATATGCAAAGAAAATAAAAAGCAAAAAGATTAAAAATGCTTTAAAAATGATTGCAAGTGTGTATTCTAGGAGATGTGAGAGTTATAGGATGTACCTCGAAGGTGATAGTCCCCATCAAACAGTTATGATTGTGTGTGAGTTAAAGTGATTTTTTCATATCTCAAATCGTCATAACATGTATACACTTATGCAATCTTGTGATGTTTTTCACACACAACACGCAATATTCTTTGCTACTCTTGATACATGTGTAGGTACAATGTGATTTGGCCATCACTAGGTTTACATATGCTTATGTATGCTCACTAAACTATTTTGACTTATTTTTGAAAAATAAAATTAGTTAGACTTGTTTAGTGTGTGCGTGTGTTTTTGGGGATCCATGTGCTTAAAATTTTCATTGAGAGATGATTTTGAGAGCCTATTATGTTGATTGGAGCATTGAGTTGCACGTTGGATTGCATTCATGTATGTATTTTTCTCTTCTCGAAAAATTGTTTTTAATAGCTGACTCGACACCTCCTCGATACCTAGCTATTTGTCGAGCTTTTCAAGCTTTTTCTTATCGCAATCTCGACACATCCTCGACACCTGGTGGATCGATCGAGAAATCTCCTGCCTCCTCGATAGTTTCTCGATACCTGGTCGATCGATCGAGCTTCTGTTCTTGATTTTGATGTTTATTCCTTGATACCTCCTCGACACTTGTATCTGTCGAAGACGATTTTCCTCGACACCTTTCTCGATAGATGTCTCGACACCTCTAGATACCTATACCTATTGAGATTTACTGAGGATCTATATAAGCCCCTCATGTGATCCGGTTCTCATTTTCCTCGATCTTTCTCGATCTGTTCGCACCTGTTCACCTCCCAAACTCACTTTTCTCACTCCAAACCTTCAACCCACGTGATTTTCGGCCTTTCCTTGCTTCAAATCACTCGGTATGATCTCTTTTCTTTTCATATTTCATGCATTTCATGTATTTGAATCTTAGGTTTTGGGGTTTTTGAAAAATTTTGGGGTTTTTCAAAATTGATGAGTTTTTGTTAAAATTTTGGGATAGGTTTTCATTTAAATGTGTTCAAAATCTCATGCATTACATCACATTTGCATTATAATAGTATTTTCATGCATTAGATGTGTGTAATATGTCTGTGTGTTGGTAGGATTGGATTGGGCTGAGCCCATGATGAAATTTGTTTTGCATGTCACATGTTCATGCATTCCCCATACATACATACTATATATTCAATATACTTGTTATATTTGAATTGCTTTAGGACTTTTCTGATTGTCTCCCTCTCTCCTTCTCTCATTCTGTTTACATTAGTTGTGTCTATGGCACCTAAGCGTAAATCTACTCCGGCTTGGAACCCTCTTCGTTCCGGAGCTTCTTCATCTTCTGATTCTGCCCCTCTTACTCTTCGGTTCCGTGATGATGATGCCCATAAGGCATTCTTGGAGAACTTTTCTAGACGAGGTGTTCATTTGGAACGCCAAGTCATTTTGGCAAACTTCACCGATACTGACCTTTCCGATGTCATTCACAGTAAGGAATGGGAGTCACTATGTGGCATCTCGGTCACTTGTCCTCTCGTGCTTATATAGGAGTTTTACTCCAACATGCACGGGATTGATCGTTCAATACCTCTCTTTTTCACTCGTGTTTGAGGTATGCACATCCCTATCACACCGCAACTAGTTGCGGATGTGTTTCGGGTTCCTAGGATAGAGTTTCCTGATTATCTTTCTTGTGAGTGTCTACAGAATGTGTCCAAGGATGAGCTCATTTCAGCTTTTTGTGACTGAGTGAGATGAGCATCAGTATACATCATGCCGGCCTTTTGCTAAAGGTCCTAGATTCTTAAACATGGTGATGACTTTTGTACTCCATCCTCTCTCTCACTACAACTCCATCACAGAGCCTCGTGCTTGATTTTTGTTATCCCTCCTTGAGCATCTTACCATATATTTTCCTTCTCATTTCATTCTGTCTATTATAGATGTTCATTTAGATGCGACGACCCATGATAAGCTCATCTTTCTTTCTACTATCATGAGGATTCTACGCCATTTTTTTGTTCCTTTTCCTACATCTAACCATTTCACTTTCATGTGTGCCATAGACGCCGCTACAGTAAAATGTAGTGATGCGCAGTTTAGGTCGTAACAGTCGGATTCCACTCTTCCCTTTCGATTAGCTCCATCTCGATCTGCTCCATCTACATCCGCTCCCTCTTCCTCCATGAGCGATGTGTCACTAGGAGACATCATGGCGTAGCTACAGCGCATGGATGCTCACCTTGATACACTCTCCATTGAGTTGTATCAGGTGAATGTTCGTGTTGGCCGTATTGCTAGATGGTAGGCAACCATGGGTGGTTTTGCTCCTGAGGCTACTCTTTTACCACCTCCTCCAGCGGCTTCTGACTCTGAGGATGATGATGATGATGGCAATGACGATGATGCTTCTGATGATGTTGATGATGATGATGATGGAGATGCTAGCTTTACCGATGAGATGTCTACTTAACACTCTTGCCCTTTGTTACTCGTGACAAAAAGGGGAAGTAGTTTTGAATATAAGAGTAGCCATACTTAGGGAGAGAGTTAGTAGTATAGGACATTTTTGTTAGGGGGAGTGTTGTTATTGTTTTGAGGGATGCAGTGAGGATATGATGTATTTTTTCTTTTCTTTCTGTTTAGATACATTGTTCATGTACATTGGGTCTTATGACCATTTACTGACATACATTGTACTTAGTTCTTTTTATATGTGGATGTATGTTTCTTTCACCTACCTTTACATATGTTGTTTATTTTCTTTCTTTATACACATGATTCTTTAATTGTATGCAATCTATTATTTCTGTTTCACACAAAGATGCGTTGATAAGTTTTGTTTAAAGTGTTTCAGAAATACAGGTTGTCAAAGTCTACTTGCTATAAACTCTCTTCTTGCAAAGTTTTTTCAAGAGTTTGTGTTATGATAAATTTTATTGTATTCAACAAGTGAGTATGAGTTGAGTGATTTATGACTTCTCTTATGTGTTCATTTATTTGTTGTGGTTTTGTCACGGATTGCCAAAGGGAGAGATTGTTAGGACATATGTGGTTCACTTGTTAAGGACATATGTCACTCTTTTATGTAATTGGCTAATCTTTTGACAAAACGCACTTTACTTGTAATTGGGTAGATTTAAGATGTGTTGAAATACTTCAAGAAACCAAGTTTCAAGATCAAGTGTGGAAGCCTTCAAGTCTGCCCAAGAAAACAAGTTAAAAGTGCAAAATCATTAAAACTCGACAGCTGCATCTATCGAGCTTAAGTAAGCTGTTCCAGCCTGTAAGATTGACACATGCTCGACAGCTTCTATCTGTCGAGGTTTATAAAATCAAAATTTCTGATCTGATTTTTTTGGGATCCGTGAGTGTGCCTTTGGGCCTTCTTTTCTCCTAACCCTAGACATATAAAAGGATTGTTTTAAGGGCCGTCAACAGAGATACAATTTGCACAAGCATTAAGCAAACTCTGTTCAAGCAATTTGTAACCGGAGACAAAGTTCTGCCCTTATGCACTTGCATGTGTGTGTTATTAGTATATCCTGTGAAGTGTGCGTCAAATGTTTAGTGTAACGCGCAATCCCAAGTCCCCGTTATCATAAAGGAAGCTTCTCTTTTTGGGCTTTTTTTGGTCCAAAATCCAAATTAAAGGAATACCAAAAAAAAAAAAAAGTTTGAGAAGAAAGGAATATCAAATTGGTCTTTCTTTATATATATATATATATATATGGTAAATATATGGTCATTTTTTTTATACTGGTCTTTCTTTATTTGTCCCACACCATCAGACCATAGCCACTACAAAAAAAAGATGGGATACACAGACGTTTGTTTTTTCCAATGGTTTCTAAAATTGCCGCTCACCTACTGCGGCACTATTAGTGATTGCCGCTATACACCTAGGCCTATAGCAGCACCTTTGTAAGCACAACAACAGATATGCGCAATCCCTGCAGTTTAGAGGTCTATAAGATCAATTTTAATTATTTTCTCATCTTATATCGTTCAATTTTATCCTAAGTTGAATCTACTACAGAACTTTTATGTTTCACTACTAGAAACATTAAAATGGGTTCTTTTTCTTGAATAATTTAGATATGAGTACTTAATTTATGCATTCTTCAAATAAAATCGAAGTGATTGATTCTTTGAAAGGGGAAAAAAATATGTATATGTCCAACCTACTTTTTCTACTACCCTAAGAGCACTACTATTAGGTGTGCCAAGTGCTAAATTTTTAGCATTTGGCACACCAAAAACAATACTTCATCAGACGTTCTAAATGTCAAAACAATTTGGCACGAGCTACAGTACCCTTCTATTAATAGAAGGGTATGGCAGCCAATGCTAAAAATTTTTCATCTTTTTTTATTCTATTTCTCTCTCTCCTAATAATAAAATATTCTTTTCTTTCCCTCGCGCCATAATGTCTCTCTCATATCTCTCTCTATTCTTCTTCAGGTGGTTAGGTTTGTTCTTCTTCTTTCTTTCTTTATTTATTTTTAAAATTCTTGCAATTGGTGGTGGGTTATAGACCTGGGCAGTAGTGGCGGTTTTTTTTTTTTTTTTTTTTTTTTTGGGACTAGAGCGTGAGAGAGAGTTAGACGTAGAACAAGAGAGAGAGGGGCAAGGTTTTAAGCGTAGAGAGAGAAAGATAGAGTGAAATAAAGGAATGAAGATTTTTAGTGGGTTGTTTATATTATTTTAATGGATTGGTTATATTATTTTAATATGTTGAATCTTAAAATAGAAAATGTGATATAAGGTAGGTTAAAAATGATGTGTTAAAATAGATTGTGTTAAACTAGCCTTTGGCCTAACACAACTAATACTAGTGCTCTAAGAGTTTAATTATGAGTCTTTTGTTCCTACCCTAGAAGAATTTATTGTTGATCAGTTCATTGTTGCATGACACAGTATAAATAATTTTACTTCTAGATTTATTGGGGAAAAAATCTCATATCCCGCATGCATGGTAAGGCATAAATGATATTTGCAATAAACTCTTATATATATATATATATATATATATAATTTGATAATTTGAGGAGGTGGATTATTAATTCAACATGTTTTTGTTAGAAATACCAAGATGTGCTAATTGAGATACAAAAATACTACATTTGATTGTAGTACACATGTTTTTGTTAGAAATACTAAGATGTGCTAATTGAGATACAAAAATACTACATTTGATTGTAGTACACATTAATGGATGCTGCATGTGTTATTTGTATGTCCTGCCATTTGTAAAGTACATGTAGCATCTCCAATAGAATAGGCAAACTCAAATCCTCTCTATTTTAAAAAGTAAACCCTTAAAATGCTAGTCCAAGTCTCTCTAAATAGAAAAAGTTTTTTTTTTTTTTTTTCTTATGAATAGTGACTCTTTGTCCAAACAGTCACCATTCATTAGCGAAAGATTTTTTTTGTCTTAAAAAATGAAAAAGTAAAGAAACAATAAAAAATAAAAAATAAAAAAGTTTTTGAAAGAGTGAGTAAAAAAATCTTTAAGAAAGAAAGAATAAATAATATTTAATTGAGATAGAGAAATGATAAATAATATTTTGAAAAAAAATTATTTAAAAAAATGGGTAAATAAAATGAAAAAAAAAAAAATACTCAATTGCGTGAAAAATACACCATATGCTAGAAAAGTAGAAATGCTTTCACAGAACGCAATCCCCAAGTCCTCCGCTATCACAAAGGAAGCTTCTTTTTTTGGCTTTGATTTTTTGTTTTTTTGCCAAATTAAAGAAGATCAAATTGCTCTCTCTCTCTCTCTCTCTCTCTCTCTCTCTCTATATATATATATATATTTGTGACAAGAAATCTTTTTTTTATGTTGGTCTTTCTTTAGGTGTCCCACATCCTCAAACCACTGCGAATGAAATATACCGACAAACATAGACCATCAATCCCCCAAGTCCTCCACTAGAAAAGGAATATTGATTTGTTTCTTTTTATTTCTCTCATTTTCTTTTGACGTTTTTAAATTAATTAACTTTTGGATAATTATCATTTCAATTTATACTTTAGAGCTTGCCTCACAGTAAATCCTACCTTTTCATGAGTTTCAAAATAATCTTACGGTTTCAACTTTCAACCATATTCCAATTTTATAATAAACACTTTAGGTGTGAAGCTATTAATGGAAAGATACTAAACAAAATGAAGTTGTATGAACTTTAAAAGTAGCTTTTTTTTTTTTTTTTTTTTTTTTTTTTAAGAATTTAGCTTACCTTCAATACTTTTTTTAAAAGCAATTTCCTTTTGTTTGAATGAGAAACTTTCATATCACCTACTAACTAAATAAAATATAAGGGTTAAAACTCACTATCACTTGCCATTATATATTTAAAACAAAATGACATATTCAATTAAAAAAGAATTAAAGGCAAACCAAACCCTTTTTTTAGAGGAAAAAAAAAACTCAAAGTAGTTTAAGCCCGTAAAAAGGAAAGATAAACTCTTAGATTTTAGTGATTATTGGGTCTTATGTTACCATATAAGGTGTAATATGTCATTTCAATGTAATAATTCTATATATAGGATCAATACGTTATAAACTCCATTAAAAAAAAAAAAAAAAAAATGAAGAAGAAGAATTTACACTTTCAGTCAAAGACTCTAATCCCATTGGTTCATTTTGTTTTAAAAACAAATTGTGTAAAAATTATTATAAAAAAAAAAAAAACAATTTGAGAAATACATTTATATCTTAAAAAAATGAAACTTTAAGAAAGAATTGTATATATGCTAAAAATTAGAATAAGATGGTAAGCTCCTAAAACAAATAGACCCTCAGGTTGGCCCCAAAAGAAAGAACGAAAGAAAAAGGTTTTGGACTCAGCTGGGCCATCCGTTGATTCTAACAACGTGATTCAGTTGAGCCCAAAATAGAAACCCAACCCAATCAGAATTGCTAGACCCAAAGCAACCCATTACTCTTTGGAATTTTTAGGCGTTTTTCTATCACAGCTAAGGTTTTGAATGTTTTTATCTTTTATATATATATATATATATATATTTTTTTTTTTTTTAAATTTTCACTCTCTCTTTGCATAGAAACCATGTGCTTATGTAGGTATGAGGTGAAATATGGTTTGAGCTCGAATTTGGTATAATTTCTTAGCATTTCAGTTTAATCATAATTTCTCTTTAATTTTTCAGCTAACCCATATCTTCAAAAGTTTAATAGTACAATTTTTTTTATGAAACAAGAATTTTTCTACACTTAGTATGCTTATGTGGTGTTGAATTATAATTGGGGTTAATTATCATTTCTTTGTTGCATTAGCTTGACGATGTATTTCAGTTTTAATTTTTTTTCTTTAAGCTTTGTATTTACAGAATTAAAGATACTGTTTTGTTTTAGACCAGACAAGTAATTGTTATTATTAAATTTATGTTAATTGAAATTCTGGGAATGTAGGTTTCGGGGACCCTGATGAGATTTCTACTGGGAAATGGGTGTGGACCAGGATTTTTTATGACTATGTAGAATTAGAGAATTTTGTTTGAAAATTCTTGAAGCTACCGCTGAAATCAGATTTTGTTATGTTAATAATTTTTCTGTAAATATTTGGTAGATATGCGTGAATTCGATAGGATTGTCTGTTTGAGTGCTTTAAAAATGGAGCAATGTAAAATTATTTCTATGAATATCTGTGTACGGTCATGTTATGCAAGCTAGCATTCTGCATAATTTGTGTTTGATGGGAAAACCATTTTGAAAATTTTGAAAATGGTAATAATCAACATGTAGAAGTGGCAGAAGCTTTTAATGCGTATTTAAAATTGGATTTTTTTAGTTGTTGGTATTCATTGACCAACCTTTTGTATGGCACTATGCTCTTGGGGCCAGAAATAATTTCCGCTGCCATTTGAAATTGATTTTGCCCATCAGATGGTAGTGACTAGTGAGCATTTTGTACTTTTTATTGTGGAGCTCTGTATGTTTTCATCTTAAGCACAATGATGACGGTTCCTGAGAAAGCTATGTGCATTGTAATCATGTGCAAACTTTTAACCTTGAGTTTCAACAAGTGAATGTGGCTGAATAAATGGAGCTCTTACGGAGAAAAAGTATGCTCCTTTGGCAATTTTGGTGGTGAAATTTTTAATTTTAAAGATATTACTAGTCATTTTAATGCTGGGGACTCTGCAATCTGCATGATTGCTTTCCAATGGGTCCAAAAAAAAAAAAAAAAAAACGATCATCATTGTAGAAAAAGTTATTTGTAATAGTCTTTTAAAAATAAAAATAAATAAGTTATTTGTAATAGCCAACACTCAACACTGCTTCTATATTTTCGTAGTTCATCAATAATCAGTGATTATTTTAGATTATGTTGAATATAAAACAAAACCATTCCATTCATAACACAAGCTTTTTAGACTTTAAGTACTCCCTAGAAGTTTATTTATGTAAGGTGCGGCCGAGTTATTTGCTTTCTTCGTTTATCTTCAGGACACCCGTATCAATTGGGATCCAATTATGGCCCATAGTTGTTAGTATCGTACAATACGCGATACGTATCGTATGTAAAAAGTTCCGTATCATATCGGCGTATCGTAAGTGCTCATGAATCGTACGATACAATATACGTATTGTATGAATCGTATCGTATCGTATCGTAAAATTGTACATATCGTACGATACATAGACAAATGCTTTAAAATGAAATTTTTTTTGTTAAAATTTGTATTTTTATTTGAATCTAACAAGTTGTTAAACTTGTTTTTAACACAATTATTAGTTTACTTAATTTAGCCTACTGAAATAACATATTCATAAAAAAAATTTCATCTCTCTCTTACATTTGGACTACATAGTACACTCTTACCTTTCACTTTAATATTTACAAATTTATTTTATATATTATGAATAAAATATTAATTGACAATATACATTTTTTATTTTTGTCATTATTGTTATAAGTCCAAGAAACTAGAATGCAAAAAAAAAAAAAAAATGTATAAAAAAATTATTAAAATAAAAAGAACAAGAAAAGATAGTAAATGTTAATAAGGAATGATGATTAAGAAAATTTTAATGAAGAAATAAGTTTGCAAAATTATAAACATGATGATAGCATTGACTTAGATGGGGTTGATTAGGCAATTTGATGAATATAATGAAAATAAATTATTATTTTTGGGTCATTTGTAATATATTATCACTTTTGAATGTGAATGTGTATGTTATAAACACATGCTAGTTTGATTTATTTAGTTAGCTTGTTAAATATTATTACATAAGTGATGAATAAATTAGTCATTAGTTAAATGTATTCAAAATTTATAATGAATATACCATTTATATATGTATATTTATAATTTTTATGAAATTTAGTAAGTGGTTGTGTATTTTACGATACACGATACGATATGATGCACGTTACGAAAAAATTAAAAATCAATTCACGATACGATTCACGTTTTGACAACTATGCTATGGCCCTTGAACTCAAAAAAAAAAATATATCTATTATAGGTTAATTATTTTTTTTAATTAAAAAAGTATCATTAAACTATAAACTTTCACATCGAGGTGACATATTATTCTTAGTAATTAGTAAAAAAGTAATATCAGTAGTAGATTCAATCTTTTAGATGAAATAAATAAAAAATTATCAATTCAGTATTGTTGTAAAAATATTATAAAATTTGTTGTGTCCGAAAAGAACCTATTTATCAAAAATAAAAATAATAAAAATTAAAGTAAAAAAAGAACCTAAGAAGGCGTGAAAGAAGACGGGCACTTGACTATCTATTTTTTAGGCAATTCTTAGGTAGTTTGGCTCACATGGTGGGACTCACATGTGAGGTCCACCCTATGTATGAGAGCTCTAAGCTGGTTGTTTCCTCATTACTTTATTTTCTTTTTTCAACCTATTATATGGATTGAGATCAAGTGTAATTGCATCATGCAATTACCAGGGGCGGCGCTATAGCTTAATAAGGGTGTTCAAATGAACCCCCTGACTTCAAAAAAAAAAAAATATATATATATATATATATGTAAAATATATATATATATATATATATTTTTTGTTAGTTTAATACTTTAATTTATTCTTAAAAATATTTTTTTGCACACCCTGACTTAAATCTTGCACACTCTTATTACAAGTATTTTCGACTTTAAGATTAAAAAGTACGTGTTTGTGAATTGTAAGTGTAATTTTTTTTTTTTTTTTATAAATTTATATTATATGTGTGTGAGTGTGTCTAATATTGATTGTATACATTACTTTTTGTTATAATGTTATTTGTGTAAATTATGATGTATGTGGTTGTTTGTGTATACAATATAAATATAATATAACTTTATAATAGAGAGGGTTTTTTTACATGTGTGTGTATTGTTATCGTATTATAATAACTTTTTGTTATAAAGTAAGTAAAATTCAAGAAAAAGTTGTAAAGTTTGTGATTATTCAAGTATTTGATTAGTTAAGTAGATACGTAGTGTATAATTTTATGTATGAATGAGTGTGATTGTGTGCGTTAATAATTAATACAGAGCCAATGAGTTGAGATTAGTCATTTAGTCTAAAATATTTTTATAAAAACAAAGTCAAATAGATAATAACAACTGTATAAAAAAAATGTTAGACAAACTTAATAAAATAAAATGGTCATAGGCTCATAGCTATCCACATTGGTAATAGATATTCGTAATGAACAATCATGTAACATTCAAAATTTGAAAACTTGTAAAATAAAATTATAAAACTTCACATATTATTATTGTTATTATTATTATTATTTGTCGATAACTCGATATATTTAAGATCGCTTTTTATTAAATTTTTTTAATGAACCTCTTAAACAAAATTCCTAGAGCTGCTACTGGCAATTACACCATTTCTTTCACAAATCTTTTTTACATTTTTAACTTTTTACTTTTTTTATTTAATGGTTGAAGTTAAAAGTTACTTATTGCATCAGGTGTAATATTCTAAGTAAATTGCACCTGACCTCAATCCTTATTATATATAAGAAGGTATAGACCTCTCTTCTAACTCCACCAAGCTTATTCAGCCGAAAAAAAAAGAAAAAAAAGAAAAAAAGAAACTCCACCAAGCTTGTTGTTACGTGCAAAAATGGAGTATAAATGGCGTGTACTCTTGACAACGGTATTGATATTATTAGTGTTTGTGAATTGTGTGAAGCTATCGTTGGCAAGAGCACCAATTCCACCCTAAAACTATACCATGCTGTCCTGGGTGCCACACGTATCCAACACCACGTTGCTGTTTCGAGGGGGTTGTTTCTGATTACTTTCAGAGATCCCAGTTTGAAAACATGTTCTCAAACAAAAACTCCCTTGAGGCCCATGCAAAAGGCTTCTGGGACTACCACTCTTTTATCAGTGCCTCTGCACAATACCAGCCCCATGGCTTTGGTATTACCTACATCAATCAAAGCTTCTTTGGAGCCAAGGAAGTTGCAGCTTTCCTTGCTCACGTTGGCAGCAAATCCTCCTGTGAGATATGAATAAATCTTTTTTTTTTTTTTTAAATCTCTTTTTACTAATTATTTTAAGAAATGTTTTGATCTCTATAAAATATTTGTTTACCTAAATATAGATATTATTGATTAATTGATCTATTAAAAACAACCACATTTTGTTTGAAATATCCAAACCAAGCAAGTTTTCACTTGATGATTGGAAATGGATTCTTTTCAGTTGTTTAGTGAGTCAATCTTATGGGTGTCAATGTTCGACCCAACCCGCGAACACGACACGAACCCGACACGGATTTTTTCGGGTTAGGGTTAGGTCTTAATAGGTTTGGGTCATAAAAGGGTCAACCCGAAAACAACACGATAAGAAACGGGTCATAAATGGGTCAACCCGCATAACCTGCAATAAACATGTTTGACACGCCAATTTATTTGTGTCAACCCGAAATGACTCACTTAACACAACCCGTTTAACTCATATAACAAATAAATATTTATTTTATTTTAGATTTGTCAAATACCTTTTATATCCAACATATATTTTAAATTTAAAAAGAAAAGTGAGTAATTACAAAAATTTACAAGAGATATAATAGGAAATTGAAACTTTACAGACCTTAGAACTACTAATACTTTTTTTTTTTGGCATAGAACTTACACAAATGAAATTGGATGAGCTTGTGGAAGATGTTATGAATTTGGACATCAACAAAGAATCTATGAATGATAATCGTGGTCATAGTCGGGATTAATCTACTATTTGCTCAAATTCTTTCAATATTGATACTTAGCATTTGGCGAGTTCCAAGAATATTATATTTTTGTTGAACTATGTTATTTTATTTTTGTGAAACTTTGTTATTTTGAATTTGGGTTGAAGTGTATGTACTTCTTTTGGAGTGTAAAGAATTTATTTCTAGATAAATGTTATATTTTTGTTGAACTATATTATTTTGAATGTGGGTTGAAGACTTAAAGTGTATGCATTGATTTTTGGGATGTAAAAATAATTATTTCTAGATGGATGTTATATTTAATATTATGCAGGTTGAAATGAGTTGTGTTACATTCGTGTCAACCTAACACAACTTGTTTATTAAGCATGTCAAATGGGTTGGGTCAGGTCAACCCGCCTTATTAACAGGTCAGGTTAGGGTTGAATGATCATGACACGATTATTAAATGAGTCGGGTTAGGGTTGAGCCATTTAGTCGAATACCCCTACCTCGACACGACACGAACCCGACACGCTAACCCGAATTAACACCCCTAGTCAATCTGTTATTATTTGATGTTAAAGGGTATAATTTGGGCTTTACTACATTTTTATTTGCTTAAAATATATGGTTTAAACTGAAAACGAATATTACTCATTAAGTGATGAAAAGTTAACCATATATACATATATATATATATATATATATATATGTATATCCTTTTTTCTTTTTTATGGGAGATGACCATTTATATTGTTTAGGGTCATGTTGGGATGACATTTATAATTAAAATCTTAATTTAATTTTTTAATCCAACATTCTTTGAGCAAATGAAAGAAGCTTTAAGTTGAAAGTGAATCTACTGGGAGTGGCTTAAGTAGATTCTTTTCTTCTAAAAACATATTGGGTTGGAAGATGGAACAGAATGAATCCGGAGCAGTAGGCATTGAAGAATTGCTCATAAGTGTAATTAAATATGGAAGCAGAGGAAGTCCAATAGTTCTTCAAATTTGATCTTGGGTAATGCTCTTCTTGATAGGTATGTCAAATGCAAGAAATTGGAGTTTGCTCAAAGATTATTTGATGCTTTAGTGGAAAGAGATATTATTTCATGGAACACCATGATTGCAGGATAGCCAAGTTTGGGGAATTGGACCTTGCCCACACTTTTTTCGATCAAATGCCTAGGAGGTTTCTTTTTTCTTGGAGTTCTTTAATTTATGGCTATTCCTAGAAGAGTGACTACGGTGATGAGTTTATTCAGTAGCATGGTTGTAAATAATGTTATGCCAGACAATGTCACAATGGCAATCTCGGTCCATGCTGCAGCAGAAATCGGAGGACTGGACCAAGGGAAGTTGATACATAGCCGCGTGGTTAGGATGCAGATGAAAGTAGATGCGTTTTTGGGTTCAGCATTAATAGACATGTACTACAAGTGTGGGAAAGTTGAAAGAGCTTTTATGGTGGACATGTGGATGAAGGGATCAAAATATTCGAGCATGAAGGAAAAATATTGTAATGAACCAGGAATCGAGCATTATGGGGTGTTTGGTGGATCTTTATGCACGATCAGGAAGGCTGGATGAAGCGATGAAGTGGTTGACAACATGACAATGAAACCAAGTCGATCCATATGGGGATCAATTGTGGGTGCTTGTGGAGCTCATGGAAACATGGAACTTGCAGAGAGAGCTTTTGGAGAGCTACTAAAGTTAGAACCTGATGAACCTGGTGGATATGTTTTATTGTCCAACCTATATGCTACCTGGGGAAGATGGAGCTTTTCAGACAAGATTAGGGAACACATGGAAAGCAGGGGAGTAAAGAAGGCTGCTGGTGGCAGCAGTGTGGTTATTGATAGAGTTTTTCATGATTTTGTGGCTGCAGATAAGCGGCAGCCAAGATGGGAAGAGATTCAGTCCATACTGAATTGTATGAAAAGTGAAATGACGTCTAGCCCTGATTTTTCATTCCTCTTGCAAATGTTACTAGACCTATGTTGATGTCCGTGTTTGAGGCCTGATGCTTTTTGACTTTGACGACAGTGATGCAGATATGGGAAATTTTTAGTTTGCTGGTCATGTGAAATTAACTTCTTGTATGCTGTTCTTTAGTTTAAGTTACAATTATTTTTTCTTGACTGTGCACATCTTAGGAATTCTTTTCAAGGAATTTTCCTAGCGGGCTTTTGTTTTGAATATAATTTAATATAGAGCCTAACCAAGAAATAATTTACTGGCTTAACATTGCTGTTTGTTCATCACTGTATTTCCATTTTATATTATTTCATTTGTTGGGATGGTGGACATTTCAGTCTAAGCTGGAGGGAAGTACACAGATTATGCAACAGGTTTGTCAAACCTAATGCAGCATATTCTGGTACTAGCAGATGGTTTCCATGCTGACAGTCCTCAGGGAGACTCCTTATCCCGTGTATGAATGAAGGTAGTCTTGAATGCTGTGACTCATAGTTTGGTATCACTATTTTTGTCTTTCGACTGCCCATGATCTGGTGTTCTTTTAAACAATGAATTTCTATGTAGTTACAGTTTTTTAGGTCTTCTTACCCAAAATAAATGCTTTGTAACTGAATGTTATACTGCTCAGATTAGAACTATTTGTGCCTTGTGGGCAGTAAATGGTTGAGCAACCATTATATATGATATAGACACTAATTGTTCTCTTGTTCCAGGGAATGGCTATATATGAAGGCAAAATCATGTGATAGGCATAGTTGCATGCTTTTCTAAAATTTCCAACATACTCTCTCTTTAGGGTGGGGATTACAATACAATTGTATCCCCAAATCGAAGGCCATGGGCTGATCACCTAGAACTATTGAACCTCCCTCCTATTGAGGAGAGCCAGGAAGTGCTAGTCAACCCACAGGCCAATGACTGCTGACATGAATCAGTAGTGTCTTACAGTTCCCTTAATACCAATTTTTCAAATAGTTCCATTATACACACGCACACGTACGCCCATATTTAGTATGTTGCATATGCACACAATTTATGACCTTACCTCTATCCCCATTTTTAAAGGAAGGGCCTTTTGAGCCATCATTGATCACTCTATGATGCTGTGCTATGGCTTTTAAGTAATGAACCCAATTACCCATCAATGACTAAAACTTACTTGCTATAGTTATTGTTATTGTTTTATTATTTGCTAAGAACTTGTTATATGAATTAATTATGCTTCTTTTCGTTCATTTCAGGTGTGGCTCAACCTAACTACTTGGCAAGCTAAGCCAGCTTCGAGCATAAAGAGCAATGTTGAGAGGACTGAGGCTGTAAATACATTGATATTTGCCAAGTTGAAATGTTTCTGTTGTCAGTGTCTTTCTTAAGTGTGCATCTGAAATCCACAACTATAAAGGCATATTTATTTGTGATTCAGAATTTGTTACCATCCATAATTTGGTACTTGAAATTTATGCAATCTAAAAAACAAAAAAATTATGCAGTTTCCAATCCTCCTGTATGCTGAGCTTCAGCTTATCTCAATTAAATGTTTAGTTGTTTTTATACATGTCACTCATATACTTTATATAGTGAATGTCAATTTTTTTTGAGAAAGTAGTGAATGTCAATTTGATAACACTTTACTATTATTTTCCGTTAAAGATTAACAGATTTAATGATGTAATGTACGCATCTGCCACATCATGTACACATTATGGGTTTTTTTTTTTTTTTTTTTGGTTGAGAAACACACATTATATTATTAAATCCATTAATTTCAATGGAAAATATTAACAGGTCTAATTTTGTCACAAATGTAATGTGCATGGGTTAATTGTTCAAATCAAAAGTCCAAGGACTAAATTAACACTCATGTCAAAATTCAAGGATGATATTTGTGCAAGTGCATGCGTTCATGAGAGAGAGAGAGAGAGAGATTTTGTAGCCTTGAATAAGAAAAATACACATTTATGAAACGCATATTTTTACCATTTAAATTAAAGGTTTGACTTACCTCCAGTACTTTTTTAACATTAATTTTTTTTTTTAATGAGAGACTGCCACGTAGCATTTCGAGGACATATCCTTTTGTTTTAATCTCCTTTTGTTGTGGACGTAGCATTTCTTTTAAAATAAAAGGATATGTCCAGTTAAAAAAATACTGGAGGTAAGTCAAACCCTTCAATTAATTACATTGTCGTTTTATTTATTGTCAACTAGGTAAGACTCCACCATAGGATTTTGGTGATATTTCAGTAAGTTGATCTTCATATCCCCCTCTTGAAAAATGATTAATCAAACATACTGAAATTTTGAACCTATGCTTCTGCTAAATATAGAACACATGTTAATTACCCCATGTGACAGGTTTGCTACAGAGAAGAGACATCACATCATCAATTGGAGGAGAATAATTTATGGATAGGTAGGATTGCAAACATGAGGTACACGAAGGGCCTTGGATACTATTTTCTTAGCTATCCTAAACTTCTCACCTCAAATCCAAGTAAACAAAGTATGGCAACCTGAATAATCAGACTTGATAGAGAGATTCACATAGAATTCTCTAATCAGAAGTGTAGAAGGGGGAACAAGATCTTGACACAAAGGTAACCAACCCCTAGACTCTAGATTCCTACGAATAGGAGATTTTAACTCACAAGAGGAGGGTGAAAGAGTCATACTAGGTAAGTAGATGAAAACCTTTGAAACTTTGACTCAGTAAAGACCAAAAAAAAAAAAAAAAAATAGTGTAAAGGAATCAAGAGGGGTCGAGAGGAAGAAGACAATTTTTTTGAAAAATACTAATCTGATTCCTTTTTAAAAATTGAAAAATACGAAATTCGATCAATTGAGAGGAATTGAAAGGCAATCGAAAAATTTTAAAAATAGATTTCAACTGATCAAAAGGAATCGAATAGGAATCAAAAGAGACAGTGAGTTTTGGCCTAAAACCTACTCTTTTCCAATCTATGAGAGGTAGCTTTGATCAATCGAAAAAGTTGAAACTCAAAATTTTTGAAAACTTGAAATTTTCTACAAAAACACAATTCAAAACTAGCTTTCATGATATGAAATGCATATGAATGATTCCAGAAGTTTTCAAAAACACATCTTCTTCAAACAATTAAATTTTACTTATAAAAAATTTAACTTTTCCTCTTCAAAAAGTTCAACCCAAACCCTAAAAAGAGTATTAAACATCACACAATGTATAATTTCGAATGTCCAAATCAGTTAACACACATTCATATGTACAAAGTTTTAAAAAGATTTGTGTGTAATGTGCGCAACTAGTAAGTATATAAGATACATTGAAGGTGATATGTAGATAGTAATTAAACAAATTTTCTACATCATCAATCACATTGGTTTGAAAGAGACTATCACCTAAAGAGTTACACCATATAACTCTTATATCTCGTAGAAAACATGCTTGCAATCATATAAAAGCATTTTGATTCTTTTTGCTTTTTCTTTTGATTTTTTTTTTAATTTTTCTTTTGAGCATAATTAAAAATATCATGCATGGGCATATCAAAGATAGAAAAGAAAATACCCTTATTACACATTCTTAATCTTTTGAAAATAACACCTCGTTTAATCTTGCTGTGCAAGTACTACACCTTACCGAGCACAGCTTTTATAATTTATACACAGGTGTTCATGATTGGCGAGCAACAGTGATGAGATGGTTATTTATGCCTTTCTCCTAGAATTTTCTAGTCCTTACGATCAAAATATATGACATCAGAATTAAGAGAGTTTGTTTAAAAAATATAAACAACAAATACAATTAAGCACTACAGAGCAAAAACTAGTAAAGTGCAGAAAATAGCTCATCAAAGCTAAACAATAAATACAGTCATGAAATGTAAATTTCATAGGCCAACCTCAAGTACATACTTAGAGTATCAACAATGGGCCTGCTATTTGCCAAATGTAAAGTACATTTGGCATACAGGCCCAAAAATTGATCCACAACCGGAAGGCCATATGGGAAAAGCCAAATTTTTTTTAAGATTTAGCTACAGTACCATCTCAAATGTAAGATGGTACAGTAGCTGAATGGTATAAAAAAAATAATTTTTTAATGCTCTCTCCATGTTTTACCCGGCAATTTCTCTCTTCTATCTCATTTTTTCTCTTTCTTTTCTCTCTCTTCCTTCTCTCTTTCTCATCCCCTCTCTCTCTCTCTCTCTCTCGCCATTGTCAAGCTTCTCTCAGTTGAGTCTGTGCTAGATCGGAGGTCACACCGAATCACCAAGCTAGATCGGTGCTCATGTCAGATCGGATTTCTAGATCGGTGTGGTAGCGAGGCTGATGGCGCAGCTGAGATGGGCGTGGTGGCTGGAGGTTAGGGCGATGGAGATCGGCGTGGATACCGATGTGGAGATCGGCGTTTGATAGGTTTGGTGGTGTTGACATGGTGGCTGGTTTATGGGTTTGGTGGCCGGCGCTTGGTTGGTCAGGTTGCTATGGGTTTGTTGGGTTTGTAATGGGTACTTGGTGGGTTTTATTTTGTTTTATTTTTAATTTTTTTTATTATTTTTTTATTATTTTGGGTTTTTAGTTCCGGTGGGATTTTGTTGGGCCAAGGGTAGTGGTGGCGTGGTGGTGATTGTTTGTTTAGTTATGGCCAGTGCTAGAGGTTGAGGGAGAAAGAGAAGAAAAGGAAGAGAAAAAAAATAGTAAAAAAAGGAATAAAAAAGAATATTTAAATAAAATGGGAAAAAAAATAGAGTTTTGAGATGTTGGGTGTATTGTAAAATGGTATGGTATAATTGATAATGTAGGTTTTTGGGATGGTAAAATAAGATGAGATAGCAAAACTGGTTGTGGATGCTCTTAGTGGTTTGCAAAACAAAATTTTTTTGTATTAAAAAAAAAAAACACTTAGAAACATCCTATTCAAACCTAGAATGAAATGCATGAAAAAAAAAAAAAAAAAATCCTAAGCAAAAACATTTTTGTCCAAAAGATAGAGAGATTAAGCATGAGGACCATGAGGTTTAGGAAAACCTAGGGGCATGTGATAACACCAATCACTTGATGGAGAGACTCAAATCTACTTCTATTAAAAGGTTTGGTAAATGTGTTAGCATTCTGATGCTCAGTAGGGATATATTTAAGAACAACTATTTTTCTTTCCCCAAGATCCCTAATAAAGTGATATCTAATCTCTTTGTGTTTAGTCCTAGAGTGTTGAACCGGATTCTTAGAGATATCAATAACATTAGAGTTATCACAATATATAACCATAGTATCCTGTGATATGCCATAATCACCTAACAACTTTTTCATCCACAAAAGTTGTGAGCAATAGCTACCTACAACAATATATTCATCTTTTGTAGTAGACAAAGAGATTGAATATTTTGTTTCTTACACATCTAAGTAACTAAATTGGTTCCAACATAAAAACACCCTCCAGTAGTGCTTTTTCTATCATCGACATTCCCAGCCTAATCAGCATCAGAATATCCAACAAGGGATACATTCGACTCTTTGCTATAGAAAAAACCAAAATCACTAGTTCCATTCATATATTTGATTATTCTTTTAACAACAGTTAAATGTGAAATTTTAGGATTGGCTTGAAATCTAGCACACACACCAACACTAAAAGATATATTAGGATGACTAGCAGTAAGATATAACAAACAACCAATCATACTTCTATATAAAGTAATGTCAACAGACTGACCTGATGGATCAATCCCCAATTTTGTGTTAGTGGCCATTAGTGTTCTAGCATGGGCTACATTTTCCAGTCCAAATCTCTTTACAAGATTTTTGGCCTATTTTGCTTTGTTAATGTCGATTCCTTTGTCAATCTGCTTCACTTGTAATCCTAAGAAGTAGGTAAGTTTGCCTACCATGCTCATCTCAAATTAACGTTGTATTCATGTCACCAGCAAAAGACTTGGCAAGATTATCATCAGTGGAGCCAAAAACAATGTCATTCACGTAGACTTATGCTACAACAAAATGTTTCTTATCCTTCCAAATAAAAAGAGTACTATTTGTGTTTCCTCTTTTAAATTGATTCTCCACAAGATAAGAAGTCAATCTTTCATACTAAGCTCAAGGGGCTTATTTGAGACCATACAATGCTCTCTTCAGTTTGTAGACATCATTAGGTTTGTGTGGATCTACAAATCCTTTAGGCTACTCCACATACACTTCTTCTTGCAACATCCCATTCAAAAATGTACTCTTCACATCCATCTGATACAATTTGAAATTTAAGTGACATGCAATGACCAATAGAATTTGAATGGATTCAAGTCTAGCTACAGGTGCAAAGGTTTCATCAAAATCTACTCCTTCTACTTGAGTATACCCTTGTGCTACAAGTCTTGATTTATTCCTTATAACTGTGTCAAGTTCATCAGACTTTTTTTTTTTTTTTAATCTATTTAGTGCCAATTACATTAACTCCTTGTGATTTAGGAACTAGTTCCCATACATCATTCCAAATGAATTGATGAAGTTCTTCATGCACGGAGTTTATCCAATCAGTATCTTCAAGAGCTTCATCTACCTTCTTGGGTTCTATTTGAGACAAATAGCAAGAATGAGTGATCACATTTAATGCTTTGATCTTAGTTGCATATTGTCATTTAAGCTTCCCTAGATGTTGATAATATGATTATTCAGCTTAACCCTTGTAGATGGTCATTTTACCAAGGATGTTGATGTTCATGTCTACCTAGAAGGAATACTTCCCTCACCTTGTTCTTGTATCCTTTCTCGAATAGGTGTTGTAGGTTCTGACACTGCATCATTTAGAATTTGTAATTCTTAGTCATTAGGCCTGCTAACATACTCATTGGGTAGAGTGTCTTCACTATTAGCATGATAGTTTTGGGTTCCTTGAAACACTTCAGAATGATCTTCAGTACTTTGTTTATCGTTTATTACCACATTTGCTGATTCCATCAGTGTTTTGGTTCTGAGATTGTATATTCTGTAGGCTCTACTTGATGTAGAGTATCCAAGAAAGACCCATTTATCACTATAGGATCAAACTTTTCAAAATTCTCACAATCTCGAAGAATGTAGCACTCACTGCCAAATATTCTAAAGTATTTCACAACAGGTTTTTTCCCTCTTCAGAGTTCATATGGAGTTTTCTTGGTATCGGGTCTAAAGTAAACTCTATTTAGTATGTGACATGTAGTGTTCACAGCTTCTCCCCAAAATGACTTGGCCATACTTTTGTTGTTCAACATAACCCTAGCCATTTCTTAGATTACTCTATTCTTCCTTTCCACAACTCCATTTTGCTGAGGTGTCTTGGGTGTAGAAAATTTTTGCTTAGTTCCTTGATCATTGCAAATGTTCAAAGCTTAGAGTTTTTAAACTCTCTTCCATGATCACTTTTGATACCGGCAACAATAGCATTCTTCTTAATATAAAGTTTCTTGCATAGATGTATCATCTTTTCAGGTGCTTCAGATTTATCTCTCAAAAGAATTTACCAAGCATATCAAGTAAAGTCATCAACCACTACTAGTATGTACTTCATTCCACTTAAACTTTGAACTCTGGCTGGACCCATTAGATCAATGTGCAGTAATTCTAATGGCTTGGATGTCTGAACCTCACTTAGTGATGGATGTTGAGATTTCACTTGTTTACCAATCTAACATGGTCCACAGATACTTTTCTCTATCTTCTTAAATTTTGGTAACCCTACAACAACCTCACACTTAAAGATCTTTTCAATTTACTTGTGACTAGCATGTCCTAACTATTGATGCCATAAGTCCACCTGATTTATCTTCACACTATAGCATTTGTGACTAATGCTAGGCATTATGCCATAGCAATTATCAACGATTCTTATCCCAACACAGATGCAGTTACCCCATCATTAAGTATCTCACATTCATACCTGGTGAATAACACATTCAGTCCATTGTCATAGATTTGATTGATACTAAGTAGATTTGCCTTTAATCCATCCACATACCAAACTTCTTCAAAGATGGGTAACCCTGGTACGTCTACTATGCCAATACCACAAATGACTGATTTGCTTCTATCTCCAAATGTGACAGGTCCTATCTTTCCTTCAAAGAGAGTCTTGAACAAGGCTTTGTTACCTGTCATGTGCCTAGAACAACCACTATTCAAATACCACAAACAAGTATCACGTACTTTTAAGGTAGTTAGTGAAGTTTGCATAATTATTGTAACTTGTAGTTATACCAATGTATTTAAGAATAGAATTTGCAGAGTTTATAAGCCACATAGTCCAAGATGAAAAAGATTCAATTTTAAATCTAATTGAATTTAGAGGAAAAACAAGAGAATCCATGACAGCAGGGGTCAATGATCAACTCAAGGTAAAACTACCTAAGGAATAGCTAACTCGCTCTGACACCACTGTTTGTTTGTTTAGACCCTTGAACAATCAGATTGTTTAACATAATTAATTAACCAAGTTGACACTTTGGTTTATTATTCAGATCTAAGTTAAACAATAATAAATCATATCATGTAGTGCATAAAAATAAAGAAGAAAACGATATGATTACCTAGAAAAACCAATAAAACTGTCCAGTTTCAAGGTAAAAAACTTAGGGAGGATTTAACCTAGCTATTCTCAAGGTAAAAGATTCATTATGATAGAATGGAAGTTTACAATACATTTTCTCCCTAAAATCTAAAGCTATCTCTTGTAGAACTTACTTACACAACCACGTGCAGTTCTAAATCTATGGACTCTTCTATCTTGAATCTGTTGCACACAAATACCCACGTTTGTGACTTTGAGATCCCACTCAAAGGTTTCAGATCACCATCAGTAGTTGATCTTTTGCAGCAACTTGGTTCCACCAGTTCTTGACTGTAAATCTCTTGATCCGACAGATGCTTGTTGAGTTAAAAGGTACATAACCTTTCAAATCTCACAGGAGTAACTCACAAGACTTCCTAAAACATCTAAATGTAATTAGAGCTTTCCTTTTATACCCAACTCTGTTTCACTTGAAACCCTAAACATTTTTATAGTGTTTGGACTGAAATAGAATTCTGCAAAAAATCATGTTTGCGATTTTCAATTGGTCAAACTTCACTGAAAGTAAGTTCTTCTTTCTACAGCTTCAATGTTCTTGAATCCTGACTTGTACTATTATGAGCAATGTCTAATACATAATCTAGACATGTTTTGGTCTCAATTTGTCAACATACATAAAAATAGAAATCTAAATATTTAAAGCTAAACATTTAGAACCTAACACTACTGCTTTTGATTTTGTGTCATTTCCTTTTCACGCATCTCCTACCACTTTTGATTGTCTTATTTCATTTTCATGTGTTTCCTGTAGCTGTTACTCTACATTGCTTCACCGTATTTTGTCTCTATAGAATCAGAATTCATATTTATCCCCCATACAAGGACATTACGGGCCTTCTTTTCTCTTTATTTATATAATTCTACTAGGCCTCACTTATTGGGCCCTATTTTATTTCTCTACCTTTGGGCTTTTCTAAACCCCATTTTACTCTTCAAGAAAGGCTTTCTATTACTCTTCTTCCAAAAGGGGTCTGTGTGCCTACCTTGGGCTTTATTCCTTATTCTCAAAAATACTCTTTAAAAAGGGCCTCCTACTACTTTTCTCCCAAAAGGGGCTAGTGGGCCTACCTTGGGCTTTATTCTCCATTCTCTAAAATTTTTTTCCTTTTTAGGCCATTGCTTGACTTCATGCATTCTATTCTCTTTGGGCCTTTGGAATACCACCCAATTGCTATTTCTTTGCTCATAATCTTACCTATCTCTCGGGGCTTTCTTGAATACCTATTAATTATAGTTGCACCTACTGCGTATATAAATAATAATGGCTGCAGAGTCTTCGAGGAAAGTGGCACCACTGCGTATGTTCCTAAAATAAAAGCTATTATCAATGTTTAGATAGACCAAATGCCAAAGCGCATGGCCACGTGTTGTAATAGTACAATTAAAGAAAAATTGTAAGGCTTATTTAACTATAGGGTGAAGAACAATAAGATGCTACACTTAGATCGGAATTTTTTTATCATGTGTCATTGTCAGTGTCAAAATATTTGGGAACCTACTTCAACAAATTGCAAACACTTCAATTTTTATCATACCTGTGAACTATTTTCATTTTCAAAAACTTCCATGATCCTTCCTATACTACTGTTTTTGTTCGCAAATAAAGTAAGGAAGAAAAAGTATCTGTAACAAGAAAAAAATGTATTGTTAGGCTTTTGTAAAATAACCAAAAAAAATTGCATTTTTGTTATAGAATATTTAAAAGCTACTCTCTTTGATTTAGCTAGCAACATTCTTCAAGGGGTTCAATGTTGTAAGTTTAAGGATGGAGCATCTAGCAAGACTCTGCCTGTCTGCCATGGCTACTACAGTATCATATTGTAGTCCTCACTCTTCTTCTTCCACTCCATCTCCTTCCCAACAAGGCAACAACTACAAACCAACCCCAAAACCCGACCACTACAAAGCTTTTTGCAGTGGTCGGGTTTTGGGGTTGAATAGAATAGGTATGGATTTTGTAGGGGTCAGGTTTAAATAGAATAAGTTCTTCTCAAAATAATTGTAAAAAACATAGATCTTATCTTTCTCAATACTCATCTCTTTTGAATCTATGACGAGATCAAGAAAAGAAGCGTCTTCTCTTTGCTGGTTATGTTTAGCGCCCTATAAAAGTGGCCAATGATATCTTTGGAGTTTTCAATCTCCATAAGCAGACATAAGATTCTGAACAAACTTCCTAAATGGTCAGATATGTCTAAGCCCCTCCATCCTCATGGAGTTTTAAAACTTAATTTTGATGTTGTTGAGCATTCTCATTAAGAATTGTAAATCCTACTAATTTTGCAATCTAGCTACAGTGGGCTGTTATCTCTAGCAGCCCACTGTAGCAAGATTGTAAAAAAAATAATAATAATAAAATGATTTGTTTAATGGTAGTTGCTAGGTACAAAAAACATGGTATGAATGATAGTTATTTGGAAAAATAAAGAAATGATAAAGTAAACATAAAAAAAAATATTTAAATAATGTGGTAAAATAATAGAACTTTTGATATTGGGTGTATTATAAAGTGAGATGTTAAATTAAATAAAGTAAATTTTTAAAATGCTAAATGCTAAATTTATTACAAATCTTTGATGAGAATACTCAAGGCAAAGTGGTATTTGTTGTGTTAAGCATTGAATCACACTGCTTAGGGAGACGTGCTGAGAGGATAAGTACACACTGCTGGAATTAAAAAAAAAAAAAATTCTTTTCTATAATTTTTTAGTTTATAATTTAAAAAAAAAAAAAAATCAATACTAGGTAGTTTTAGGCACTAAATAGTAATGGACATTAACAGAAAAACTAAACTAAATAAAATTCAATACTAGAGAATTGAATTAAACATTACAAAATAAAAATTTTAGATAAGATTAGAAAGTTTAATTTAAGTCTAATTTAGTATAATTTTTTTTATTAAAAAAATAATGAACAAATATTATGTATATAGATATGTACGTGAATGGCCAGTGAAGCATGTCACATGTGTAAAGTGTAAAAAGAGCTAGCAATCCTCAAGTCGTCAATTGTACAGGAAGCTGAATTATTCCCCCTAAATTAGTTGAGTCAATTTGGTCTTCCCTTAAATTCGGAATCTTAGCCTTTTTTTTTTCTTTTGGATAATTGTCTCTCTGTTTGTGTCCCACAGCATCAATCCAATGTGAACGAAATTTACTGGCGGACAAAGACCAACAACTCCCGAGTCCTCCACTAAAATAATAATTTCTTTTTTCCTTTTTCTTTTTCTTTGTCATTTTTCTTTTAAGTACTTTTTTCAAGTGATTAATTTTTGAATAAATTATAATTTTATTCTATAGTTGTAGATTTATAGTTGAGAGTTTGCCTCAAAGTCTACAATTTTAGAAGTTTCCAATTAAATTTTATAATTATTCAAAGTTTTGTAATTCAATTAATATTTTTTGTATTTTTTAAATAGATATGTAAGGATCAAACCTTCTTTTCTTTATTATAACTATCAAATTATTAAAAAAAATTAAATTAAATCTTACGGAAATTTTTTAACAAAACAACCACACATGGTTTTGATTGAAATTATATATATATATTGTAAGGTAGGATTTTGATCCCCCCACATCTGATTGTTATCCGTCCGCGGTGCCTGGCGCGATGCGGTTTTTGTCCCTCGTCCCCGAGTGCAGGCATGCTTAACAAGCAAGCGCTTAGCTTGGACTTGCGTGCAACAATCCCACATCGGTTAGAAAGAGCGCCCCACTACCCTTTATAATGCTTCAGGAGCTTGGGTAGTGTACCATCACTCACTCTTTCCTTTTGTTCCACTCCTCAGCAACAAATATCTGCTGGGCGATCTGCACAACAGGCAAACATTCCGTATTCAGTTGTTGAGACAGCAAAAAAGGGGGTAAGAGGGAAAATTCCCTTACCATGCCTAGATCCCTTTTTAAGGATAAGAAAAGTTCCTGCTGGCTAAAGCGCCTGTAGGAATCCATATCCCTTGGGAGGAGCAGGGGCTGCGCCAAAGCGTCAGCTATGTGACCAGCCCTGCCTCCACCATAATTTCTGATGGAGGCATCATAGGGGATCTCCGCGCCATCCAGGGTCACCTTGGGAGGCCACGTCCGAGGGCCCCTGCGCACATCGGCGACTGTAGGATCTTCCTTGCTCTCAGTGGAGGAACCCCTTTTTGCCCTGTTTTCATTCACTTTCTGCTGCTTGGACCCCTTTTTGGGCGCAACCTCAGTGTCTTCGGCATCATTCGCAACCCTTTTCTTCTTCAAGTCTGGCAGAGGCATCAAGCCGGGATCTGAAGGGGCTTGAGGAGGAAGAGGAGGGAGATTCGCGGCCGGTTGGGATGGACCAGTGCCTTTAGAGACGGTTTTTTGTTTCCTATTCTTCATCAACTCGGATAAGCTCTGCATGTCTTCGTCTGAAGAATAGGCAGACAGGATTAGTCTCTCTGGATTAACAGCCGATTGCCTGTCCGTTTCCTCAACGTCAATAATTTGAATCTCTTCCGAGGCCTCACCCTCAAATCTAAACTGGTCGATCTGCTCGTCAAGTGAGGGCGTAGAAGATGCGACTCTTTCCTCCTCGGCTGCTGGTTCAAGGGGAACTTGTGCCACAGGCTGAACAAGCAGCGGTATATCCTGTGGGTTTGGATGAGGCACTGGAGCAAGGTCAAAGGGGGCTAAGAAGGCCTTCCGAGCCACGTCAATACGATGGATGCGGCGATCCCCAAGCGTTATCGCGTTGCCAATCGGTTGGAATTCGGTCTTCGGAGTATAACCGAGGATAAGGGGAACGGACCGGAGCTGGCCGTCTTCACTTACGAAAATCTCTGACCGAAGAAGGTAATTCAAAGCCGCAGTGTTCGTGAGGCTGAGCCGCGGAGCCACACGATGTCTATCTGTAAACATTACAAAGGAAGTGTCAGAAAAGATCGCAGCGTAAAGAAGAGTGCCGAAAAGTTAAAAGTAAGCAATGTTAGAGAATCTCAATGGGGGAGGTCCCACCTGGCTCTCCTGGCTGGGTTGGGCAATGAATTCCTTCATGCCATGCGCCCGAGACGACCAGATAATCGTCCATCATCCCTTTGTTAGACTTGGGGAGACAGGATAGAAGCCTGACGACATCGGATCGGGACCTTAGGTAGTATCCCGCCCCCTCTTTGGTACGACACTCGTACATGTGTACCACATCGTGCCAGGTTAGGCCCAATCCTAGGTGACGGTTTAGGTCGTCGACTGCCCCTAAAATCCTAAACGTGTTAGGTGCGCACTGGTCAGGGCTAAGCCTATGGGCGGTGAGGTAATTCCTGGTAACTGGACCCATGGGGATGGTCATCCCTCCTTCCAGGAAAGCGATAATGGGGATTATAACTTCACCCACTTCTCGGTCCGTTAGTAAACCCTCTGTGGGGCAATACTTCAAACCCACATTCTGAGGAATGCGATATGTCGCCCTAAACTTCTCTATCTGGGATGGGCTGTTGACTAGATATTTAAATCTACCCATGTCAGAGGAAGGGGAACGTGAAACGACAACTGAAGAAAGCCTATCAAATGGCCGAAGAGACAATCAGGACAGATTTCGAAAATCTCAGGCAAAAAACTTACACAGAATCAAATTAAGAGGTGTCCTTCAGGCTCGCTGGAGGATTGTAGCGGAATCTTAGACGGGTTGAAGTAGAGGACAGGAAAGGCTCTGGAAGTCTGAACGCCTGGTTTCGTTGGAGAGTCTGAAATTTGCTGAATGAGAAAATAACCCCTTCTAGGACTTTATATAGGGGTAGGCAAATTGGTGGGACTTATCCCGCCCAAAACTTTCAAAAGGCAATCTCGTCCGTTGGATTTGCAACGTGCCATCAGATTTGAGACAAGACGCCGCCTGGAGCAATTAATGACGCCTCGGGAACGGCACGACAGCAGCGGTAATAAAGAAGGCACATAAATTCATGCGCGCGCACGTGTGGAGTCCAAACTCAGTGCCCTCATTCGTCAAAAAATCAAAATCCCACTTTTTCTCTTCGGATGCGAGGTAAAAAGTGAAATTTTGAGGGGCTATTGTGGGTGAGAAAGCCCAACGCCACAGGTTGGGCCCGTGGCCCAGTTCAGATATGACTCTGTGGGTGAGAAAGCCCAAACGCCACAGGTGGGGCCCGTGGCCCAGTTCAGATACGACTCAATGTCCGAAGAGGTTAAAAGTAGCAATGCTCGGCCATCTTGGTGGAGGTGCAATCCACAAGGGACAAACGCCCCGTCCGAAGACAACCTGGACGTGCCGAAGAGACCTTACCCAACGGAGCAAACCAGAACTCTATCGAGTAGACGTGCTAAGGATCCCCCTGCCTGGGGAAAACTCCAGACACGCCTAATTGCGTAGCTATCACGAAATATCTTACCAATAAAGCTGCCACCGCCACATTTAATGCACTACAACAACTTTCCTGGCCGCATTTATGTGGAAAAGACACCTGAACAGTGCGTCTTCACCCACCACCACTCACTGCAAGTTAAAGCAAGCGGCTGATGTGACTAGTACTCAAGTGGGTACCTAGATGAAGGACAAGTGTGCGGTGAAGATGAGAGAGGGACGTATATATAAGGGAAACAAGTCTCACCAGAGGGGGGAGGCAAAAAGGGGTATTCATTAAGTCTTTAAATAGAAAACCTCTTCGGACCAAAGGAATTGATTTCGTTGAATGCCTGACTCAATCCTTCTTTCTTCCATTATCGGTTTTGTTCATCTGGACCGTTGCTAAATCCATCATTAGCCCAGTTGTTTAACCCATCCTCTACAAATTTATTGTGGGAAGTTTGGTGGGCTCACCATACAGAGAATTGGTGCCTGGCCCAACAAATTAAGACCCTACATATATATATATTTATTTATTTATTTATTTATTGTACGTGTGTTGAAATAATCACCTGATATTTTTTTTTTGGTTTATAATATAATTTCCATTAAAAACGTCATCATAAATGAGTTTTTAATTGGAGTTGAAATGTTTTTGAATGTAGGGTTTAATTTGAAATCACCAATAAACTATGTACTTAAATTTTAACTTGACCTTACTTTTTGGTCTCTATTGTTTCTTTTTGTTATTTTTATTTGATTAATCGTTTGGAATGAGATGTGATAAAATTTAATATCATTTCTTAGTTACATAAGCTTGATTATGTATTTAACTTTTTATTTTTTCCCTTTTTTGAATTTTTTTTCTTTTAAGTTTTATCTTTACAGATTTAAAGATATTGTTCTGCTTTTAAACAAGGCAACTAATTATCATTATTAATGTATGTGAATTGAAATTCAAGGAATTTAGGTTTCAGGGAACCTGATGACATTTCTACTAGAAAATGTTTGGATCAGATTTTTTTTTTTTTTCTCCTTTTCTCAGAACATATAGTTTAATTAAGAGAAGTTTGTTTGGAAATTCTTGAAGTTATTGCTGAAATCGGAGTTTGTTATGTCAATTGGTCTGTAAAATTTTGGTGGATGTGCATGAATTCGATAAGATTTTCTATTTGAGTGCTTTAAAATGGAGCAATGTACAATGATTTCTATAATTCTGTTGAATCTCTGCGTACACCATTCATGTTATGCAAGCATTCTGCATAGTTTGTGTTTGACAGGAAAACTGTTTATAAAAAAAAAATGGTAATATTTGAAATTTGATTTCCTAGACTTGTTGGTAACTTGGTATTCAATGACCAAACCTTTTTTATTCCACTATGGTCTTGGGGTCAGAATTAATTTCTGCTGCCATTTGAAATTGATTTTGCATATCAAATTGTGACAGCATTTTGTATTGTTCCTCAATCTTCATTGTGGAGCTTTGTACATTTTCATCACAAGCACAAGAATGCTGGTTCCTGAGAAAGCTATGTGCATTGTAAGCATGTGCAGACTTTAACCTTGAAGTTTCAACAAGTGAACATGGCTGAATAAATGAAGCGTTGCAGGGTCATGGAGAAAAAGTATGCTACTCTGGCATTTTAAGTGGTGACAATTTCAATATTAAAGATGTTGTTGGTCATTTTAATGCTGGGAGTGGGGACTCTACAATATGCATGATTGCTTTCATCTTGAGAACAATATGATTATTTAGAAAAAGTTATTTGTAATCGTCAGCAGTACTGCTATATTCTTTTCCAAATCATCACTAATCAGTGATTATTTTTGACTATGTTGAATATTAAACAAAACTATTCCTAACACATATCAGTGTGGCCGAGGTATTCGCTTTCTCAGATCATCTTCATCACTCACCCCCAGATCAACTGAGATCCAATTGTGTCACTTTATAGGTTAATTTTTTTTTTAATTAAAAAATTATCTTTAAATTATAAAGTTATGGATGTAGAAATTAATGTACTTTGATAAGCAAGCTTTTAGAGTGCAGCTACTCAAAAAAAAAAAAAAAAAAAAAAAAAAAAAAAAAAAAAAAACATGGTTAAGATTTTAGATAAGGCCAAGAACAGCTAGCCTAGCACTCACACAGCACCAAATTAGAAGCTCTTTCTGCCCATCCAGGAAAAAGTAAAAACAAAGGTCTTGTGGGCTTTTTGCCAAAATTAATTAATTAATTCATGTGTTTTAGAAGATAATTATTAAAAGTTTAGAACGCAAGATTCACGTGTTTAACTTTAGAGATATATTTGATGCACAAAACTTTTTTTAGTTGTTTTTTGAACTGTATGTTAAATTATGTAAAATAGTTTGTGTATAATTAATACAGCCCTTAACTTTATTCCTCCTAGAGCAACAATTCTACACGCACAAACTTTCAGGCCAATGTAGCAAATTCTTTTGGTAGCTAAAAGTTGATGTCACCAATGGATTAAGATAAAACCAATAAAAACCTATCAATTCAGTTCTGTTATGAAAATTGCCTTTCCTGTCAAGGGAAGAAGAACCTCAAACAAAAAAATGAAAATAAAGATAAAAACCACGCGGAAGATGACTTGCATAGTTGCACGCACTTGGGTTGCATTTTGGGAAAAGCTGAAAAATGCAATTTTTTTTACTATTTAGCTTATTTTTGTTATTATTTAACTTACTTTGATTATTATTCATAGGACTCATTGCACTTTTTAATACTATTCATAAATTTCCTTGTATTATTTCAACTATCTTTTAATTTTATCTATAATACTTCCAGTAAAAAATTTTCAATTTCAATTAAATAAGTTCTTTTCAATCGTACTCTTGTTTTACTATCTTTCTTTACTTTTCCTTCTCCCACCCAGTATATACAGGAACTAGGAAGGTACAAACCTGTCTTCAAAGTTCAAACTCCACCCTTTGTTAATTAAGATCGAGTATAAATGGTGTGTAGTACTATTGACAATATTGCCATTTATATTAGTGCTTGTGAATGGCAAGCAAGTAGACGTAGTAAGTAATCCGAATGAACCGAAGCCTTGCCCAAACCCAGTAACGAAGGGACCTTATTCCCGAAGGACAAACTATTTTGGGTGCAACGCGAATAGAAGAACAAATTGCTGTGTAGAGGGGGCTGTTACTGACTACCTCCAGAACGAACAGTTTGAGGACATATTCTCAAACCGTGACTCGGTTGAGGCCCATGCAAAGGGCTTCTGGGACTACCACTCTTTTATCACTGCTTCAGCTGAATACCAGAGCTATGGCTTTGGCACCACCTACATGAACTTGACCTTTTTGGAACCAATGAAGTCGCAGCTTTTCTTGCCCATGTTGGCACCAAAACCTCCTGTGAGTATCTCTGTCTTCGGGAAATTTTCATTTGGGTTTTTGTTTCCTATGAAATTGGAATTGGATTTTAACGTTTCAAATCTTTTCTGAAGTTTAGTTATTTAATCTGTTAGGAATTGATGTTACAAGGTATAATTTTGGCTTTGTTACATGTTTATTTGATTAAAATAATTCAAACTGAAAACGAATGTTACTCAATAACTGATGAAAGAGTAAAAAATTTATATTGTTTGGGTTCATGCTAGGATGAGACTAATGATTAAAATCTTAATGTAGTTTTTGAATCCAACATTTTCTGGGCAAATAAATGAAGGTATATATTCTAAGTTAATCTACTGAGAGTGGCTTAAGTAGACTCTTTTCTTCTAAAATTTTATCGGGTCGGAAGTTGGAACAAAATGAATCTGGACTCTGGAGCATTACATTATTGAAGAACTGGTCGTGTAATTAAATTTGTATATGAGCTATGGTCATATGTTGGTCCTTTGCTACTAAAGCTATTTATAAAGTAAAAGTGGATTATATTTTTTCAGGTGGATATAAAGTGGCCACCAAGGAACCCTTAGCTTGGGGTTTGTGTTATAACAAGGAAATAAATTCCAACTCATGATTATATATTGTGATGAGCACTACAAAAATATTTATCCATGTGCTCCTGGAGTTGCATACTATGGACGAGGTGCCCTGCCTATTTATTGGTATTTACCTTTTCTATCAAACTAACAATAATCATATATAACCACTGCATTTACTCTTGGTACGGTCACTCTACAAGTATAAATGCTTGTGAGGTGTGAGAAGCAAGAACCGGGGTTCAAATCTTTGAGAGGGAGACTCACACACATATACACTTGGATTAAGTTAGAGTAGAAATTCTATCTTGTAAAAAAAAAAAAAACCAATAATCATACATTCTTTATATTTAAGCATTTGAATTATTTTCTCATCTTGTATTGTTCAATTTTATCCTAAGTTCAAACTACTATAGAAGGTTTATGTTTCGCTGTTAGAAACAATATCGAAATAAGTTCCTTTTCTAGCATAATTCAAATATGTGTACTTAATTTATGCATTCTGTAAAGTAGTGATTTATAACTATTTTGTGTTAGCTTTAATTCCGTGCCAAATTTGATTGTAATTATGTTCAATTTTATGTACCCTGTATTATATATGGGATTTCATTGTAAGGGTTGTGTGCGAGAGAGAATGTGAAGACTCAAGATTCATTGAAGATCAAGGGTGTTTTCGCAGGTAACTCGCGAGAATCCTTCCAGCAAAGTGAAGCATGTGCTCAGCACATGACTTGAATACGAAGAGTCATGACAGATGGTGACAACTGGTTTTCGCGAGGGTCTCGCAGATAAGGTCTTCTCGTGAGATACCTGCAAAACATTCTATTTTGCTATTTTGTCATATCTAATACACCTTATCTCTACCCATACTATATATACCCATATTACCCACATATTAGAGGAGTGCTTTTAAGAGAGAAAACCCTAGTCATTACCCTTGAGAGTGAGAGATTGTCATACCTACAATCCTCTGCACAATCCATTGTGGTTTTCCTTAATTCCTACCTCTCCATATCCAAATCTTTGAGAGATTGATAGCCCAAACACTTACCACACCCATCTTGAGTGTAAAGTGAGGTTTTGATGCTGCTTGGAATCATTGGAAGAAGTCATTTGTTTGGTAGATGCAATCGGGCTGAATTGCGTGATCCCGAAAGCTAGAGGAGACAAGGCTTCATCAAGTCAGTTGATAGCAGGAGCTTGAAGGGCTCAAGTACATGAGGTAGATTAGGCTTGGAGGGTGTTTTGTTATTCTTATACTCCAACTTATTCTCTAATAAATCAATTTACCACTTGGAGGGCAGCAAAGAGGTTTTTTGCTGAATTCTTCAGTTTCCTCTTCGATAACACATCAGTGTGTTATCTTGTGTTTGTATTCTTCTTCCCTACTCTTTTAGCTGTCATTTTACTGCTATGATTTGATGAATATGGCTTAGAGTAGATATATTGTTTGTACGCTTACATTTACTCTATTACGCACTTAGTTTAAGTTAGAGTAAAATCAACCGAGCCATAATTTTAATTTGGGTATCTAAAAAACTCTAGTGTTTTCACACAAATTCGAGCTTTCAATTGGTATCAAAGCAAGTACACTTGCTATGGTTTCATTACCTAAGTGTGATCCTAGACCATTTTTGAGATGGATCGATCCTAATCACTTAATGCTCCTCCATACTTTGATGGGAGTAATTATGTTTTTTGGAAAGTCTGTATAAGGGTATTTCTTTGTTCTATTAATGATAGTGTTTAGGACGCTATCGAGATAGGATGGAATAGGCCGGAGGCCGCCAAATCCACATAGGATAAGGCAACACTTGTGGCAGCTAATGCTAATAGCAAGACTTTAAATGCTATTTTCTGTGGTGTTTCTCCTAACGAATTTCACAGGATCTCTCATATTACAATTGCCAAAGAGGCGTGGCAAATCTTGGAGACGACCTATGAAGGCACCAAAAAGGTGAAAGACACTGTTGAGGTTCAAAATTGCTCACAGTCTAAAGCCCAAAGAAATAACATGTTGGGCCAATTTCATTGAAATGAAGCTAGAGAAAATAAAAAAAGGGGCTAGGTTCATGTAATGAAGGAAAGAGAAAAAGAAAGAAGAAAATGGTGGGAGGTCCAAAGGATTGGGATCCAACAACCCATGGAAGAACATAATTTAAAATACATGAAGCAAAAGAAAGGCCTAGCCGGCCAGGATCAAAAAACCAAAAGAAGCCAAATAAGAAGAGTTGGGTCGGGATCCCAGAAGTCATCAAAGTCCGGGGATCCTTGGAACGTACAACACGGTATAAGTAAAATTGAAGCAGGTTCAAAAAAGGGATAAAAGACAAAGAGCATGCAGGTTTTATGCGCCCAGACAGACAGTGGAATCAAAAAGTACAGAAGCAGAAGATGCATGAACGAAGGAGCTGTGCCCCAAGGTCCCCAGAATGGGAAAGCCATAAAAGAGGTAACTGGAAGGGAGCTTTCAACCTAGTAGTAAAAGATTCCAACTATTCGAGAAAATGACAAGGATGAAGTGGAACCAAAAGCTAAAAGGGTGAAAGAAATGGCCAAATGGTTGAAGATCAGCGACTTGAGGGGAGTTGGAAATGGAAAATCAGCTATGGGGCTTTCAACTTGGTCGCACCAAAAGGAAGAAGTTATGAGAAAAAAAGGAAACGACCAGCCCCTGAGCAAACTAACACAGCACGAACTCTAAGGGGCAAAAGGGAGAAATCACTGGTACCTGGAACCCTAGAGCTGCACTATTAAAGGAGGAAGTCCTTACGAAGGGACATTCAGAGATTTAAGGACTCATTGATTTTTTTTTTTATTCAAGCATTTATCGCCATTTTTTCTGGATTTCTAGAAAAGACACAGAGCCATAGAAAGGACTCTGTAAAGTTCAAGGAAAATAGAGGAACTACTCCCGATATACCCTAGACAGCCACTATAGCATGTACTCGGATTCAAAAATTCAAACTTTGCAAATCTTTGAAGCTTGAGTAGCTATCAAAGTCTGTAATTTTTGAACTTAATTGAACCTTGTATCACGTCTTAGCGAGCATTGTAATCATAACTAAAGAAAATTTATAAAATGTCTCTCATTGATTTGAGGATCCCTAACCCTTTTTCTTTTACTGTATTTTATTTGTTGCGCATTTCCTTGTTGTTTGAACTGTCATTTAATACAGATATTTCCGCTTGTTAGTTTATTTGTGTTGTAGGAAGTTTGCTTTGTGCACCACTTGATTTTTAAACAGCTTGTTAGCTGCAGTGAACTAAGTCCAATCCACCCAGAACAATTATTTGGCCCAGGATCTTTAGGCCACTGTGTTGAGAAAAAAAAGGCACTCTCACAAACACCAAGTTGCAAATGCTTACCACACGCTTCAAGGAGCTGAAGATGAGTGAAGGCAAGTCATTCGACTCATTTTATGGGAAGCTAAATGAAGTGTTGATTGGGAAATTCAACTTAGGAGAAAAGACGGAGGACTCTAAGATTGTGAGGAAGATTCTACGATCATTGCCAGAGAGTTTCCATGCAAAGGTCACTACCATTGAAGAGAGCAAAGACCTTGATGAGATTAAAATTCAAGAACTCATCGATTCTCTTCAAACCTATGAGCTATCTCTACCATCTCAAAGGAAGAGCAAATCTCTTGCTCTCAAGACAGTCAATGAGAGATTGGAAGCTCAAGACTCCTTGGATGATAATGAGGTTGAAAAGGATGTGGCATACCTTTCTAAGAACTTCCATAAGTTCCTAAAGTTCAAGAGAGATGGAAAGTCTTTTGAGAAGGGAAAATTCTCAAAGTTCAAGAAGGACAAGAAAGACTTCAAGAAGAAGGATTCAAGAGATTCCTCACCGTAAAAAATGGTCACGTGCTTTGAGTGAAAAGGACATGGGCATGTGAAGAAAGAATGCCCCACGTATTTGAAAGTAAAGGGTAAAGTCTTTGCAACTACCCTTAGTGACTCAGATGGTTCAAATTCTAACTTGGAAGAAAGTTGTGTCGGAGAAGGAAATTCCTAACTCTTAGAGTAAGAGCGAGTATTTGTGAGTTATGAGTGTATATTTCTTTATTATAAATTTATATTATACATATGTGAGTGTGTGTTTGATATTAATTGTGTGTGTTATTTTTTATATTTGTTATAATTTTATTTGTGTAAATATGTGATTATATAGTATGAATACAATTTAATTTTACATAATTTAATAATTAGGAAAAAAATATTTTTTTATATGTGTGTATTGTCATCATATAATAATAAATTTCTGTTATAAATTTAGTGATTAAAAAAAAATAAAGTTAGTAATTGTTCAAGTGTTTGTTTTTTTTTTAATAAGAAGCATTTGATTGGTTAAGTAGATACTTAATGTGTGTTTAAATACTGCTTATTTTGCTGAAAACTAAAATTTATTGTTGAAAACAATAAAAAAATAATTTATGAGTTACTATTCACAGCTGAAAACGCTTTAGTTTTGCTTTAATGCACTGGACATGAACAGTGCAAGAGGTGGTGGTAAAAAAAAAAAAGGCAAAAATGCAGAAACGCAAATGTGATCCAAACTGACAATTAGTGTATTATTTATGTATGAATGTATGTAGTGAGTCAATAATTAGTACAATGTCTGAGTATAGTTGTGTGAGTCATTTAGTTTTAAATAATTTTAGAAAAATAATGACAACTACATAATGACAACTACATAATACTAAAAATATTATACAAACTTAATAAAATAAAATGGTCACACCTATCCTCCTTGACAACAACTGGTAATAAACCATAACTACATAATGACAACTACATAATACTAAAAATATTATACAAACTTAATAAAATAAAATGTTTACACTTATCCTCCTTGACGACAACTGGTAATAAACCATCACATTTATTAAAAAAAAAATGAATTATTATGTAATGATTTCAAAATATGAATACTTGGTAAAAAAAAATTTGTAAAATTTTATGAAAATAGGCATATCATGCCTGAACCATCTCAACATTATGGTTCACCAAAAGAAAAAGAAAAAAAAAAAAAAAATACACAAGCACCCCCACTGAACCAAATATAAAGAAATAAAATAAAAATAAAGAAGAGGAGTGGAAACCAAATAGAAGAAAAAAGAAAAAGAAATTTTTTAAATAGATTGAGGAAGAATAGGTCTGGTTAGGGAGGTGCCAAATGCTTGAACATATAATATTGAGAAAAGAGAAGAAAGAAATGAGGAAAGGGAGTTTCAGCCAAAGCTAAAGAGAGAAAGAAAGAGTGGAAGGAGAAAGGAGTGAATAAATAAAAGAAAATGACAAGGAAGAGAGAATAAAAGGTGAGATAAGAAATAAGATAGAGAGTGGCAAAACATCATTCGCTCTCAAGATTTCATGAAATCTGATCGGATGAGGGGTTTTCTTTTAGGTAAACATCAAGTCAGTTCAAATACTCCACCAAAATTAGACCCAAATCACCACCTGAAAGACTTGGGACCCCATGATCATTTTAACCCACTTACCTAAGTCATCTTTAAACCGTACTTTATTAAACGAGGACTAACAGGCTGGACCGATAAATTTGCTAAGTAATTTACACTTGGACTTAATTCATTAGTTTAGTGTTAAAATCAACTTCGCTGTAAAACTGTGTTAAGGTTTTAAATATTGTGCTAGGGATGTTATAGCATACTTCAGGTGTTATAGAAAATTTAGTTATGAACGAAAAATTATAATACTAAACACCCCCCCCCCCCCCCCCCCCCCCCCCCCAAAAAAAAAAAAAAGTCTAATCTCACGTTTAATGAGGATAGTATTATTCTAATGTGTTTTATATTAAAAAAAGTTAGGTTGTTGGATGAGATGTAAAATAATACTTTAAAATGGATAATGTTTTTAGAATGTAAAATGAGAAATTTTTTAAAATGTCTTATTAACCGAATTACAGACTCCAATCTGCACTTTGCTTCTCATTTGATCATCTTCAGAATGGCTTTGTTGAAAACAACCATTGCAATTTGCAGATTATCTTTAGCCTATAGACTTAAATTGTTTTAAGATGGAAATTTTATTTTGTTAAAAGAGATGACACCTATTCCGATACTTATAGTCTTCAACTATTCACTGAATTTTGTATTCAATATTTACATACATTTATCTTACATGAGTCCTCTTTCATCCAATCAATCACCTCTTTCATCTCACAAATCTGACCAGCATTTCCAAGGATGCCAATGATGGCGGCATAGAGTGGACCATTATGACAGTAACTGGGGTACTTGTATTTGGCTTCCTTGAAGATTTGAAGTGCCGTTAATGGGTTTTTCTGGTTCCGAATAATTTGAGAAAGGTGTGTCGGTGTCAAAAGCCTTGGCCATCTCACAGTCATAGTGTGTTAACTTTTAACATCTGCTGCATCTACTCAATCATACCTCCAACATCTGCTACATCATTGAAACAATTAATCCTCAAATATAAGCAAATAAGTTAGCAATGAACAGCAAATTTATTAATTTGAATGAACACATGATACATAAAAAAGCCAAAACTCAAAAGTGAATCCCAGGCCTGTATTGTGCATAGGCTTGTGATTGCATTCTTTGTGTAAATAAATAATAAGAATTCCTTGTATGAGTTCACTTATATTGAAATGCTATGTTAGGCCAACTCTTGCTTTGGGAAAAATTGAAACATTAACACGCAGAGTCTTTAAATCTTTACATATCGGCTGTGTTGGAGCGCACTTAAGCACATAAGCCTCTTGGAGCCTAAGCACACCTGACTCTGACATAATTGCAGGCATTCAGGTAACCTTAGTAGAGTTACCATGTTGTTTTATTCTGTTATATGTTATAGAAACTCACATGCCACTTCTTTTGCTTCCTTTGGATTAGGTGCCAATGTTTTAAAACCAGACCAAACAACCAGTCTCAAAAGGTTATTTAAACTGGGATGACATCATAACTAAGTTAATGATTAATTAAATTAATAATAAATAAAATAAATTTGAATTACTAGCAATGATAACTAAAAATATTTTTAGAAATTTAAATCATTTTTAAACAACCTTTCACAACTTTTATAAGAAACATAGTCAACAATAAATCTTAAACAAGCAAAATAATATTAGACAGGTGTAATTAATCCTTCAAGTACAAAGCATAATTGCATAAACAGAAGGAAGTGGTAGCTTCTGTTAGCTTTTTGTGCAGCTGAAATGGTTAAGGCTGAGAAGGCTTTATGTATTAAAGATTGCATTGTTCCTAATTGGGGATTCATTAACAATTATGATTTCCATGAGCTTGGCAGATCTGGTTTTGTTGGAATCGTGACACTATTGAGGTAAAATTTGTCCATAGCTCTCATCAAGTATTTCATTGTGAAATCACTATGGTTAAGGGGCAGTCTTTTTCTGCTTCTTTCATTTATGGTTCCAATAATGGAGATGCTAGAAGCCTACTATGGTCTGATTTATGTAACCTGAAATGTCTTGTGTGTAAGAAGTGTTGGGTGCTTGGTGGTGATTTTAAACTATGTAAGGGGTGCAGGGAAGAGATTTAGGGTTAGAAATCTTCTTTGTTTGAGGATGAGTTTTCTCAAGGATTTCAGGAGCTAAAAGTGTTAGATATCATCCTTACATTGATGCACTATACACTTGGTCCAAAAAGGAAGGATGATCAATTTCTAGACAAGATGTTAAACAGAGTGTTTTATAATTGTTATTGGTTTGACTGTCTTCCCCATACTGGGGTTGGATTCATTTTGCCAGTTGTTTTAGACTATGCTTCTGCTTATAATGTCATCAGTTATGGCACCAAGCCATTCAAGTTCTTTGATTTCTGGAAAGATCATCCTAAGTTTCTTGCACCAGAAAGCAAGCAGCAACTAAGGGAGTAGGGAATAGGGAGCATAAGCAAATAACTAGAGCTGTTTGGAGCAAAGAAATTAATGGTGTTCCCATGTTTAGATTTGCAGGAAGACGAAGTTGCTTAATGTTGAGCTGAAGAAATTGAACCAGAAATTTTTTGGTGGTCTTCCATTAAAAGTCCAAAAAGCTAGAGAGGACCTAGAGGATGTACAAAGAGGACTTCTCCTCCCAGGTTAGCAGGCACTATTACAAAAAGATAAGGAGAAGCTTCATTGTTTCATAGGTTTAAGTACTGCTGGGCCCAAAACAGCATACTTCCACGGAATTCTAAAAGTTAGGAATGCAAAAAATCAAATTAGGTGCTTATATGACTAAAAAAGAATGAGAGTGGAGGATCCTCATAGTTCAAGAGTTGGCTATTAGTTTCTACCACAAATTGCTTGGGTATCCTGCAAGGACAGATGAAAGAAAATTGGAGAGCCTTTCATAGCTCATATTAGATGGTATTCCTGAGCATAAAAGGCAATTGCTTCAAAGGGATGTTACTGTGGATGAAATCAAGCGGTCTATATTTTCAATGAAACAGGACAAAGCCCTCAGTCCAGATGGCTATTCTGCTCATTTTTTCAAGCATGCGTGGAAAACAATAGAGAGGATATGCTTGCTGCTGTCAACTCCTTTTCCTCAGGTGAATTATTCTGTGAGGTTAATTCCACACTATATCCATGGTCCCTAAGGTCCCAAATCCTTCTAGAATGGGGAAGTTTACACACATCTCTTGCTGCAACATCATCTACAAGTGTACAAAAATATTATTTAACACATTAAAATTGGCTTATTAGATGTCGTTACTCTTGTTCAGACAACCTTTATTCCGGGTCATAGCATGGCAGAGACATTCTCTTACAGGCTTAGGAATTGGTGAACTGCTATCATAATGAAGGCTGATGACTGGGTGGACTGGAACCTTTTTCTGAGGTGCTTGTCTGCCTGCATTATTCCTGAAAATTTTGTGCATTGAGTTGAGGTTTGCATCACTTCACCTAAGTTCTCTGTTGTCTTTAATGATAGTCTTGTGGGGTATTTCAAGGGTGGCAAAGGATTGAGACGGCCTGATCCTTTGTCCCCCTATTTGTTTGTTATTTCTATGGAGGCTTTAGGAAGCTCATGATGTCTAGAGCTATAAAAGCAGTAGGCGTCAAGTTTCATCCTAGATGTGAAAAGCTCCAATTAACCATTTTATGTTTTGGCGATAATAAGATCGTCTTTACTAGTGCTGACCTAGGCTCTGTTAGCATCATTAAAAATGTGTTCGACAAATTCAAAATTATTTCATGTCTTCAAGCCAATACTGGCAAGAGTGAATTCTTCTTTAGTGGGGGAATTTGAAGGTACAAAGTTTGCTTGCAGTTTGTTGAAGCCCAACTGCATCTTAGATATTTAGTCTAGCATTTGATATCTGGAAAACTGTCTTGTAGTGACTGCAAGCCTATAATTGCAAAGATTTCAGCTAGAATAAATTCCTAGTGTGCCAGAAAACTTTCTTTTGCAGGGAGGTATACAAGTTTAATGGACTAATATCTTCATTCTTCCAGTTAAAGTGTTCAAAGAGATCAAACAGTGCTTCAACAGAGTTTTGTGGACAGGTGCTGATTCTATGGTCCCTAGAGTCAGAGTGACATGAGATGTGGATTTCTCTCCTAGATCAGGAGGACTGGGGCTTAAAAAGCTCCAGGACTGGAATAGGGTTGAGGTTACTAAGCATATATGGGATCTCTTTATAGATGCAGGTTCCTTGTGGGTCGCATGGGTGCACACCTACCTCTTACAAGGCAAAAGCTTTTGGTATGTCCATATACCCAATAATTGCTCATGGGGTTGGACGAAGATACTAAAGCTTAGAGACATGGTTAAACCTTCATTTAACCATTCTATTGGTAATGGAGTAAGAACTGTACTTTGTCATGGTAACTGGAATTCTAAAGGTGCTTCATTTCCAAAGTTTGTATTCAGATTGGTATTTGAAGCGGTGTATAGTTTTAATGCTAACGTCTCAAGTACTCTTCAAGAAGATAACTTGATCTATCCTCGAGCTAGAATAGCATGTGTTGATTATGTTTACCGGATCCCCTCTAACTCAAGTACTTTCTCATGTTCTTATGCTCAGAATAAGATTCAAGTTAAACATGAGATAGTAAATGGGGATAAATTGTTTTGGCACCCTCTTTGTACTCCTAAACACTCTTAAACAGGGATATGAGGGTGATATCATATTCTTTTTCTATAGAAATTTTATAAGAGTCATGATCATTTGTTCTTTTCACTCGTAAAATTCGGAGCGATCTTATGCATTTGTGTCAGTTTCACCAATTAGCATGTTCTTGGGATTAAGTTCTCAAGTGGGTATTGATAAGTTGAAGTGTGGGCTGCTGCTATCTACCATAAACGTATTCAGAGAATTGTAAGGACATTCAATGGGAAGATTTTTTTTTGTCAAAGAGCATTGCTACTGTGTATTTTTCTGTATAGAGCTTATATCATGATATAATATCTCACTTAATTCATTAAATACAAACAAACAAATGTTTTCTAACTTAATCTAAAGCAAAATAGAAAGATGAAATCATAACCTAAAACACACAAACAAAAGCATTGCCCAATTCATAAAGCAGAACATTCCTAGATCACAAATAAATTCAGCAAAGAAAGAACCAAAATGAATGAATCATAGTTTTCAAAATCCAAGTTCCCAAAAATCAAAGCCACCATATTAAAATAAATAAATAAAAAGTGAGCATAACAACTTACTGAAACTGTGAAGGAGTGAAGTGAGGTAGAGAGAGAAATGTGAAGGTTGGGTCATGCCACAAAACGGTGACGTATTCCCTGCAAACAACTGCAGTGACACCAGACAATCCCGACTCAAATTACAAGACTCATCAGCCTGTGTATTTTTTTACTAAATATTCGAAAAATAATAATGATCCGACCCGGAAAATTTCCGGGTCCTCTACAAATTTGCTTGAGATTTATTAGTGAAGAACCTGGTTTAGGAGAACGGTCCGGTCCGGTTTTGAACTCTCTTTTTTTTTATTAATTAATGATTTTTTTTTTTTTGCTGAATAATTGTATGTGAAAACATAAAGATGTATTGATCTTCTTAAAATTTATTAAATATATTTATGTAAAGCAAGAGTGGCATTATATGTTCTAATCGAAAGTTACTGAGTAATTGTATATGAAAACATGAGGGAGATTGGCCCTTATTGGCTCGGAGAAAGAGAAAAATTAAGAAGAGTGAAAAATAAAAATAAAATAAAATAACTGAGAATTTAAAAATCAAAGAGAGAAAATTTTGAGAGTCTGATTGAAAATAACTGAGAATGGTGAGAATCAACCTAACCTGTCATTTTAGTAATTTAGGTTTGGATTGACCTATTTTTCACTCATACTTATTTTCATTTTCCAGGTTTGGATTTGAATCTAATTTTTTCCTTTTTATTTAAACCTCCACTATTCATCCCACTCTTCCATTTCAACTTCTTCTTATTTATATACATAAATACATATATATATATATATATATATTCCAAGTAAAAGAAATTATTATAGAAAAATAAATAATTAAAAAACAAAGAAAGAGGGGGGATCCTTCCCCATCTACCCCAATAATATAAGGGATATTGAACATGGTGCTAGGTCCCACAAAGCTATATATAGAAGAGCGAAAAGCTTTTATGTGAGTGTATATATATGCAATTTTTTTTTTTTTTTTGGGAGAAACGATATAATGGATTTTTAATTTACTGTACTTGTCACCAATTAATAAAAAGCATCATCCTATCGTTTTTTCCTAGGTGATTTAACATACTAAACTAGAGTAGAACATTTAGTTGTTAACTTTGAGTCATTGCATTATTGTTGTGGGGGTAAAAGCCCAACATTGTGTATTGGGCCTGGGGTCTTATTTTTTGTTTTAGGTATGTCCGAAGAGAAGAAAATGATTGGAAAGGATTCCACATGGGAGATATACCTGGAAATGATTGTGGAGTGTAGTCCGAAGAGATCATCAGCTGGTCGAAGAGCGTATTCTCCTCAGATACAGAGCGTCTCGATCAAACAAGTACCTGAGAGGTTCAAGTGATCTTCCTAGCAACTCCAATGATAAAGATAAGCTCTGGGCATGTCTGGAGATGATAAGAACAGAGAAATATCTAAAGGAAAAGCTGCTACCATCGTGTTTAATGCACTGCAACAACTTTTCTGGCCGCATTTATGTGGAGAAGACCCCTAAATAGTGCAACTCCAACTACCAACACTCCTGAAGAACTAAAGAAGATATCTGATGTGACATATACTCAAGTGATTGCTTCGATGAAGAACAAGTGTACGATGAAGATGGTTTGGAAGAAAGCTATATAAACGAGAAAGGTCTCTAAAGAAAGGGGATCGGAAAAAAGAGAATAAGAGGTGGAGAAAGACTTTACTGTAGCTCTAAGAACTGTAATCACTGTTCAATCAATAATATATCTCTTTGGACGTCAATTTGTTTAGCTTTTTATGTGTGTTTTTATGTTGGTTCATTCTTGGATATCATCATTAACCGTTGCTAAATTCACAATTAACCGTTGCTAAATTCACAATTAACCTAGCTCTTTCACCCACTCTCTACAAATTCATTGTTTTGGGCTTGGGCTACAAATCCTAACCCTACAATTGTTATAATCCTAGTTTTTCACATGAATTAAATATAAATTTAACCAAGTGTTTTATAAACTCTTGAACACCCTATCCTTGTAAGCCAATTTTCAAAGATGAATTCTATCCATAAGTTTGTAATAATTATCTACTACCATTATAGGGTAAATTACTGCCTCCAATACATATGGTCAAGGGCAAATTAATGCCTCCAATATATATAGTCAATCATACATCCTTCATCATTACTCTAATCACAAACAAGAAAAAAATGTAGACAAATTTCTTAATTTCCTGATGTCAATCTGCTCCAACATCCTTCAAAAACTTCAATTTGATATTTTTTAGTGTTGTGACAACAACTCTCATGTTTAACCTTTCTTCCGGTGCCACTGTTGAGCAATCCATAGCCAATTTCATAATGGACAACATACAATCCAACTTAGCATTAAAATTCTTTTCACCTCTCTTTAGCAAATTAGCATCTATAACTTCAATTACTGAATTAGGTAGTGCCTGTTTTACCCAACCTTTTAGGCTCATTTCCCCAACGAACATTTCATCTGTGGGATTCTTTCTTGTGAATGTTTCCATCAACAAAATGCCATAACTATACACATCGCTGCGTATGGAAATTATCCCTTGTGATCCATACTCTACAAGTTTGATTGAAATTTATTGTTAGAAAGTATCCAATATCGTTACTTGATAGTAAAAAGAAAAATGCTCAATACTTTTTTGAGAAAATTTGAGTTTTTGTGTGTGTACGTAAACATAAAATTGATTTGTAAACTAGAAACATTACCTGGTGCCATGTAACCAATAGTGGCCAATGTCATAGTTTGCGTCATAGAGTCTTCATTGCCTAAGAATTTTGAAATGCCAAAGTCACTCACATGTGCAACCATATCTTTGTTTAGGAGAATATTGTTGGGCTTCAAATCACAATGAACAACAGGTACAAGACAACCATAATGGAGATACTCCAATGACGATGCAACATCTATCATCATGTTCAATCTTTGTAGCATATCCAAGAAGTGGTTATGAGAATGCAACCACTTCTTAAGGCTCCCGTTGGGCATGTACTCCAGTACCAAGGCTTTAAAATCAATGCTACTACAGCTACTAATGATTTTCACAAGATTCCGGTGGCGAATATTGCAGAATACATCACATTCAGCTTCGAAACTCTTAAACCCTCCTTCAATATTCAAATTAAAAACCTTTACTGCAATACTAGTTCCATCTAAAAGTGTCCCTCTGTACACCGAGCCAAAACTCCCTTTCCCAACTAAGTTACTTTCACTGAATCCATTTGTTGCTTGTTCAAGTTCTAGATATGTTATTCTTCTCCATGTTGCTAAGGGTAGCAAATCTCCTTGACCTTTTTGTTTTGCATCTCTTTTTCGGTTTCTCATTAGAGCAAATATGAGGAATAATGCAAGTATTGTTGCTATCATTGCCGGTAGTAAATACCTTACTATAACTATAATGGTTGATTGTCCAACATTACTTGTTTCACAGGGTGGAACTTTCAGTTGTGGTGGACCACATAATGCTTGATTTCCCATGAATGATTGAGCTGAGAATTGAGCAATAACACCCCCAGATGGAATTTTACCTTGCAATCTATTGAAAGACACATTGAAATATTTGAGGTATGTGAGTTCTGTTAGAGACTTGGGAATTTCTCCTGATAAGTTGTTATCAGATAAATCTAAGCATACCATGCTTATCAACTTAACAAATGACCAAGGAATAGGACCCTGGAATTTGTTATGTGCTAAGGAGAGGTTTGCCAAAGAGTCCAGGCCTGTAATAGCTTGGATGTCACCCGACAGTTGATTCCATGACAGGTCTATATGCGTTACATGCTTCAAATTCCCAACATTTAATGGTAGATGGCCACTTAAAGAATTGGAGGACATGCTTATATTTAGTATGTCTTTAAGATTCCAAAAAGATGAGGGTATGGAAGTCAACTTGTTGGAATCCAAGTACAAATTTTGAAGTTTAGAAAGACTTCCCCAACATGCTGGTATTGGTCCAAAGAGCTTATTATGACTTAAAAATAATTCAACCAAGTTCCTCAGTTGACAAATACCATCTGGGATGGATCCTTGGAGTTTATTGTTTTGAAGAAACAAACCTTGGAGGCCAATCATTCCTCTAATTGTAGTTGGAATAGGTCCAACCAATTCATTGTTTTCTAGGCTTAGGATATTCAAGTTGCTCAAATTACCAATCCCCATAGGAATAGTGCCCTTTATGTTGCAATTTGGTGCTACAAATTCTTCAAGAGAAGTTGAGAAATTTCCTATGGAAGTGGGAAAGGTACCATTAAGTGGATTGTTTGCTAGAACTATACTTATCAAATTGCAGTTTGTCAAAGATGAAAGAAAACTTAACTCTAGACTTGAGGATTCTCTGGTCAAAAAATTGTTGGCTAAATTGAGTGTCTCAAGATACCATAAATTTCCCAAGGTATTAGGAATAGTACCAACGAAATGGTTTGCACCCAACTCTAGTTCAGTGAGCATAGAAGCATTTGAGATAGAACTGGGAATTATTCCCTCTAGCATATTATCCCATAGGTAAAGCATCTCAAGATTTGGAAGCCAATGACCTATGCTTGATGGAAGATGGCCTGAGAAATTGTTCAAATATAGATTAATGACTTCAATCTTTGAGCTATTGAAAATTGCACTTGGGATGAGACCAGTTAAGCTATTATTGGCTAGAGTTACTTCCGTTAGATTTCGAAGGGTCATAATCTCTGGTGGTATTTCACCTGCCACAATAACTCAAAAAAAAAAAAAAATCAAACCTCATTATCCACAACACACACAAATATATAGATATATATAGTTTATCCAAATGCATTCTATTTAGATAATGAAAGAAGCTTCATCTTTTCCAGCGAAGGTGGAAACCCTGCCCATTATATATTTTCTTTAAGGGTAGAACTTTTAGTTTTATCAACTTGCTCTATATTATCAACCTATAAAAAGTACATAATATAGAATGAAGCAAATCAGTTTAGGCCTGTTAAGCCTTTATTCCATTCGTGTGAAAGCTTATTCTCCAGCAAAATGCTTGTTTACAGGAATCACTATAAACAAACATATCAGGTTGTCACAAATTTGTAGTAAGACAGTAAAGTCTTGTAATACTTAGAGAATTTTCTCAACATAAATAAAGGTGATGAAAATGGAAATTGTTACTTTTCTATATACCGTGGTCTTTATAAACCCACCATATGTACATAAAATTCATCATCCTCTTTGCCTGAGAAATTATTCCATATATTTGGTGTATTACAAATTTTTCTCATATAAAAGTGAATCTCATGTACAGACCTATGTATAAAACTCAATTTTATATGAGAGAATAACATGTAGTATACCAGATTAACTAAAAAATTTCACTCAATGGATCTAAGTTTTTAAAATTTCTAACATTCAATTGAAGTGATTATTGCCGTACCTGTAAAGTAGTTATCACCCAAGCGAATTATCTTGAGGGAAGTACAATTTCCCAGACTTTTTGGTACCTCTCCTGAAAATTTTCAAAATGTATACAAGTGATTAAGAGCTAGCAAGCTTAGCTTAACTAGTGTTAGATTGCTAACTTTTATTTGAAAACTAAAATGATCGTTTTTTAAGGAGTAGTTAAATGATTTATTCTAAAATGCTACATTTTTAGTTTCTACGAATTATTTCAAGATTAAATTTTCTAAAAACCCCTATAGATAGCTCAATTAATTAGGAAACAGGCCTTATAAAATGAAGTTCCTAGTTAGTATCTCCCTTATTCTCCCCTCCCCCCTCTCAAGAGCCAAAAACTCATTAGAAGGAAAAAAAAAATCAAAATCCTAAAGTCTTATAAATATTAATAGGAAACGAAAAAGATTTTTTTTTTTTTTTCCTGGTTTTATATCAGGAAAACAATTCTCTTCAAGTACTTAGCTAACGAATACTTTTTTCCCTCGTACTTTTAAACTATAACAATCAAGAAAAAACGCACATTGAAAGCACACAGATAGCATACACAAAGATGAAAAGAAAACAGAAAGCAAACAACTAGTGGTTGCTTATGTTTATGTGACGTCAAAGCAGCTGTTTATCTATATATAGATTATACTATTGTGTGCCTATGTTGGAAGCCAATTTTTATTTTTTTTGCTAAAACCAAATTCAATTAAATAGAAGAAACAAACATAGTCTTCTGGGAGTCTATTATGTGAGAAGAAATTATACATCATTATATTACTCTTAAAATATTTTATAATTATTTGAAAAAAAAAATTGAAAACATTATTTGCTCTTTATTTTATGAGGCAAAGGCCAGCAGAAAGCGGAAGCTTATTAGAGAACTAATTAAAGAAGGATAGGGAGATTGCTGATTGTGATTTATTTGTGGAGAAATGATATGTCTACAATATTTTTACAACATTTTTATAACAAATCTTAAGTGGCAAATTGTTACTGGTTGTTATTGTTGGAATAAAAAAGTAATTTTAATGTTAATTTCAAATTTGAACAAATAACAACTAACTACCTGTGATTTGTTGTAAAAATATTGTAAAATTATTGAAAACGTAGCATCTCTCATATATAGTGTGTGAATCTCACAACCATATAATATTTACATTATCTGAAAAGATAAAATACTTTTTGCATGAGATTTACATTCTCAAGATAAAAGAAAAACAAGAAAAATGGTGGATACTAAAATAAAATAAGGACAATTATTAGTTTACACTAGTCATAGATCCACGCGATGTGTGAGAAAATTTGATATGAATATGTTTTATGGGATAATTATAGAATTAATATATTAGATTGTATATTTTTAAAAGTCAATATGTGTCATTTGAAATTATGTTTTATATTATAAGTTTTTTTGTGGTGTAACAACTAATAAATTAAGTATATTTTGTAGTTGGGTATTACATATAGTGAGATATGTATGAAAATACAATGCAATATTTTTTTAATAAAAAAAATTTACAGTTTGAGAAATATTACACAAAGTTCTAACCATGTATATATACTTTGTTTATTATTATATAGATGTATGCGATTTAATACTTATAGGTATATTTTTCTCCAAAACATAAATTCACATCTCTTTATTCCATACAATTGAAACTAAGTGAAAATGTATATAAAGATAACTATGCAATAGATCATATTTAATAAATCATATATCATTAAGTGGAAATATAAAATAAAATAAAATGCAAAGATCAAATTTTATTTCATCATATGAACATATGAACAAATCCCATAATATATAACTCTTCAAATTCATAAACCACATATTTACTTAGATTTTATAGTAAAATAAGACCAATCCATCTATCATGACATTGTAGCATAGTCTAAATATAATTATATAAAAATCATGTTATGTTGATCATGTTTCATAAACCAAAAGTGCCATCTATACATCTAATAAAAATTTTAAAGAGTAACACATGAGAATTCTTAATTTGAATAGCCGATTATATATATATATATATATGGAGAGAGAGGGAGAGAAACATATGTAGATGGTAGTGGAGGGGGGATGACAGGGTTTGAACCACAAATAGGGGACACCATAAAGAATGTTGCTAGGCTATCACTTGAACCTCCAAAAATTAATTTAAGAGGCTAGACGTAGGGATAATAGGAATTCTAAGAAAGAATTAACCAAGTTCCTTAAGTATCTATACATAAAAACATTAAAAGCATAATGATACTTTAGAGTAAATTATATTTTGTCTTATTCTCTTTTTGGCTTTTTTATTAAAGATGATCAACTAAACAAAGGAAAAGTTTACCAAGAAAGCTCAAATTAGCTAAAAATTTCATGGTGGAGATGCCTATTATTTGTAGTAGAATGAACAAAATAAAAATCACAAACAAATTTGAGAAAGAAGCATAAGATTTCTATAAGAAATTTTACCAAATACATGGGATGTAAAAATAACAAAATTACTATACTGAATACTTTTTGACTTTTTGACACTCTACAATAAGCACAAAAAATGTTCATTATCATATCAACATTAAGAATTTTCATAACAATGATAGACCAAATAAATTGCATTAACAATTCTAAGTCAATTAAAAATAACAAAAGTCAATATCATTGAAAAATCCTCAATGTTCTTCTTATTGTTGCCTTAACTTTTGAAAGTTTCAGACAAATATAATTGATGTCTTCTCAAAATGGTGAAAACTAAAACTTGATTGAAAAATATGGAAAACAATTAGTATTGTGCTAAATTTTTTGTTGTAGATGATGGATGATTGTATCTAAAATTTGTATTGGTATATATATAACATTATAAAACTTAAATAAATAATCAATGTATGAGTGAGAGAGAGATAAGGTTGTGAAAAACTAAAATTTTGAAAGATGAAACACTATAGCGGTAGGTAAATGAAGGGACATTTGAAATATAAATTTTATCTACTAAAAAGATAATGAATTATTCAATTTTTAAAATTACTTGAAATTAGAAAGAAGAACACGAAAAAGGTGAAATCAATTTAGATAGTTAAATAGTCAAATATTTGTATTTAATGAATAATAATGTTTGTTCATGATTTGTATTTAATTATTTTATATAAAAAAAATAAAAAATCATTAAGAGAAAAATGATTTAAAAAGAAAAAGAAAAAAAAAAGTATAATGTGACTGATGAGATGGCTGAATAGGAGCATAACAACATTAAATGGTACATTTCAATTTTTAAATATATATAAATATAAATTATACTATCAACTTAAAATTTATATGGTAAACTAAACGAATATGTACAATATATTGTACATATTTGCAAAAAGTGTAAAATGTTATACATATTTTCATAAAAGTGTAAATATTGAAATTTTATATTGATAGGACAATATAAACTAATAATATTTTTTATAAATTATAATAGTTTAATATAAAAAGTTGTAAATAGTTGAGGGCATAGAACCTGAAAGCATGTTTTGGCTGAGATGAAGTATTTGCAGTGACGAACTGTTGCCTAGAGATTCTGGGATAGTGCCATCAAAACTATTCGCATAAGCATACAACACTTGTAGTTTAGGTAAGAAACCAAGCCATGATGGTAACAATCCAGAAAAGTTGTTCATTCCAAAGCTGACAACTTCCAGCCGACGCAAAGCAGCCAACTCATTTGGAAGAGAACCATGAAAATTGTTGTCTCTGAAGGATAAACCAGAGAGGAATGTTAGGTTTCCCACATGTGGAGCAATGGTTCCCGAAAGACCCATGTGAGAAAGATTCAAGGTAGTGACCCTAAAGTGTTTGGCACCACAAGTAATCCCAATCCAGTTGCAAACAGAGGTAGAGGTAGACCAATTGCTTGCCAAGATTTTGTGAGGGTCATTAATTTGGTCTTTGAGAGCAAGAAGAGCTGATTGGTCTGTGGTGATGTTGGTTCTTTCTGCCACGGCTGAGCTAGCCATAAAACAGTGTACCAACAACAACACAGAAAAGAGAAAAAAGGCAGAAATCTCCATGAGTTTCTATCTGTAGGTTGGGATGTGAGGCTATTGTACGTACCAAATAAATATGGCTAGATGATGTTTATATAACTGGAGAAATCAACTTCTGTTGAATTACGTAGAAAAAGGAAGGTTGACTAAGTCAACCTTTAATTTTTTGTAGTCTTCGTCTCTGTAACAAAAAGAATAAGAAAAAAAAGAAGGGAACTTTTTGGTGTGTATTTTTCGTTTGAGTAAAGTATTGGATTTTAAAATTTGGGATGCATACGTCGGTTTCTTCTATTCATTTCCCCTGCTCCTTTCTTTTTCACTTGTGGTTAAAAACTTCAACAACGATTAGGATTTTTCATAGAACACTACAACAAAAAAAAAAAAAAAAAAAAGTCCTATGGTGACAAAATATTTCAACACTAAAATAGTTTTCAAAATAGTTGGTAAGATATTTTTTTAGTTTATTATGACTAAAAATATTTATTCATCGTCTTGTCAATTGGATTATCTATATTATCTCATGTATTTAAAATTAAAATATAAAAGGACTAAGAAAAATAATAATTAAAAAATATATTTTATTAATCTTAAATCCAAATCTAAATCCAAATTTAAGTATCCAAATAATGAAATTTCAGATGATGAATTTCAAATCCTTCTTCGTTTAAAAAAACTCAAACAAAAAATTATAAAATCAAAGAATTTAGGCATTTTAAATCAAAGAATTTCAAATCCGAATCTAAATCTAAATGTTGCCATCTAAACACAACTTAAGAGAATTTGATGTGTGGACGATGGACTAGCTAATAATGAATGAATCGGTTCCTCCTTGACCTCGCTATCAATAAAATATTTTTATTTATGCAAATGTAACATCATACAGTAATTTTTATTTTTTATTTTTTATACTAATTTAGAAGTTTACTTACACATTTATATAAATAATATTATAAATGATATTATTTTATTGGTAGAGTACCACGTCAATAACTTTTCTGATAGAATTTATAATTTCTCCACAACGTGTGACAGGATTGCCTGAATCAGAACAATAATCAGGCCAAAAATAATTGACTGTGGTCCCCAAAGAAAATTGTATTCAGTTTTGGAGGTTTATAACAATCACCATTCCCATGTCATGTTTGCCCTGTCATAGTTATAATAAAACAGAGTCAATACCTGTCGTCTTGTTAAGTCAATAGGTGTGACAAAACTGCATCAATCTTGGAATTGGACCCATTAGGAGCTGCTGAGACCCACAGCTAAAATAAAATAGAGTCAATACCTGTCGTGTTCTTAAGTCTATAGGTGTGACAAAACTGCATCAATCTTGGAATTGGACCCATTAGGAGCTGGTGAGACCCACAGCTAAAATAAAACAGAGTCAATACATGTCGTGCTCTTAAGTCAATAGGTGTGACAAAGCAGCATCAATCTTGGAATTGGACCAATCAGGAACAAAACAAACCGATAGGGTGTGAAAGGACTACAGGAATCCTGGCCCCATCATATTAATTTTCAGCCAAGACTAAACGATTCTTTAAACAATAACTTTTCTGATAGAATTTATAATTTCTCCGCAACGTGTGACAGGATTGCCTGAATCAGAACAATAATCAGGCCAAAAATAATTGACTGTGGTCCCCAAAGAAAATTGTATTTAGTTTTGGAGGTTTATAACAATCACCATTCCCATGTCATGTTTGCCCTGTCATAGTTATAATAAAACAGAGTCAATACCTGTCGTCTTGTTAAGTCAATAGGTGTGACAAAACTGCATCAATCTTGGAATTGGACCCATTAGGAGCTGCTAAGACCCACAGCTAAAATAAAACAGAGTCAATACCTGTCGTGTTCTTAAGTCTATAGGTGTGACAAAACTGCATCAATCTTGGAATTGGACCCATTAGGAGCTGGTGAGACCCACAGCTAAAATAAAACAGAGTCAATACATATCGTGCTCTTAAGTCAATAGGTGTGACAAAGCAGCATCAATCTTGGAATTGGACCAATCAGGAACAAAACAAACCGATAAGGTGTGAAAGGACTGCAGGAATCCTGGCCCCATCATATTAATTTTCAGCCAAGACTAAACGATTCTTTAAACAATAACTTTTCTGATAGAATTTATAATTTCTTCGCAACGTGTGACAGGATTGCCTGAATCAGAACAATAATCAGGCCAAAAATAATTGACTGTGGTCCCCAAAGAAAATTGTATTCAGTTTTGGAGGTTTATAACAATCACCATTCCCATGTCATGTTTGCCCTGTCATAGTTATAATAAAACAGAGTCAATACTTGTCGTCTTGTTAAGTCAATAGGTGTGACAAAACTGCATCAATCTTGGAATTGGACCCATTAGGAGCTGCTGAGACCCACAGCTAAAATAAAACAGAGTCAATACCTGTCGTGTTCTTAAGTCTATAGGTGTGACAAAACTGCATCAATCTTGGAATTGGACCCATTAGGAGCTGGTGAGACCCACAGCTAAAATAAAACAGAGTCAATGCATGTCGTGCTCTTAAGTCAATAGGTGTGACAAAGCAGCATCAATCTTGGAATTGGACCAATCAGGAACAAAACAAACCGATAGGGTGTGAAAGGACTGCAGGAATCCTGGCCCCATCATATTAATTTTCAACCAAGACTAAACGATTCTTTAAACAATCCATCCAAACTTGTGGAGATATTTCTCCAAAAAAACAAAAATAAAAATCCAAACTTGAAGACTGTAAATCGATCGGTTTTGGCCCCTTCTAGGAGAGGAAGCATACTCTATTTTGAGTGTATACTTGCTTTCAGTCACAGCTGAGTAAGTCCTATAGTTTCGATGTGAGGCTACTGTACGTACCAAATAAATGTGGCTAGATGATGTTTATATAATTGGAGAAATCAACTTTTGTTGAATTACGTAGAAAAAGGAAGGTTGACTAAGTCAACCTTTAATTTTTTGTAGTCTTCATCTCTATAACAAAAAAAAAAAAAAAAAGGGTCTTTTATAACACAAAAATATTATTAGTAATTTTGCATCTCAAAAGAAAGAAAATTTAAAATTTAAATGAAAAAAAATCAAAATATAAATATTTTTCAATTAATATTTAAATATAAGAAAAAATTCTACTTAAAATTTTCGCTTTCCCCACATTGGTTGAGCCGGTCTACCTTAACCAAAAGAAGAGAAATTATTTTCTCCAGCTAATCTTAAATGAAAGAAATATTTTATTGGATCTAATCATGCACTCATGTGTTTAGTGTATTCATTGTTGGAATAGTGTAAAAAGATGGGGAAAACAAGAAGTACTTTTATCATTGAGGGAAGCTTATGAAATTTTCTTTATGAGATTTTTCCTAAATTTCCTGTTGAGATTATATTTATTTGAAATATGAGCAGGTCTTTTTTTTTCATTTTTTTTTTCATTTTTTAAGATGCAAGAAACTGACCATGTTTATTTTGAAAATTGATTATACTTGAATATTGGGTCGTTAAATATAGCATCCTCACTAAGACATGGCAAAAAATTCAAAATAGCAAATAGGGACACAAAATTTTCACAAGAATCACAACCCTTTTCTCAAGTTTGTTAGGATATAGTGACAATTACCGCGATGGTCTTGGGGTCAGAAATCAAAAATAATTTTTTCGCTGCCATTTGAAACTGATTTTGCCTATCAAAATATTGTAGTGAGCAATTTGTACTGTTCATTGTGGAGCTCTGTACATTTTCATCTCAAGCACAATGATGCTGATTCCTGAGAAAGTTATGAGCATTGTAATGACTTCCGTAACAAAACAAAATAATGACTTCCATATTCCACGAAAAAATAATGAAAGTCATTATTGTGATGCTTCATAGTATGTGATGCTTCATTATTGTTTCGTGGAATATGGATGTCATTATTTTGTTTTGGTGCATTGTCAACAGGCCCTTTGTATGCAGGGCGGCTCAATAAATTTGGAGGCTTAAGGCGATATAATTAAATGGGGTCTTTTTATTAAATAATAGTTAGCCAAAAGTCTTGTAGCTGAATTGGCACATTCCCATGCACGATGAAGAACAAGAAGCTCCTTGGTTACAAAATTCTATGACGCACAGACACAGTAGCTTCTTCAGAAAGAATAATGAACTAAGTCACTTTCTGTATATGTTCTCCATGTATAACGACCTTTAAAATAAGCCTTATATATGTTTAGGATTGTGAAAGAAGAAACCCTATACGTACATGTCAGCTAGGGCCAAAAATCAGATTTGAAAATTCTAATTTTGTAGGTCTCAACAGATTCAGCATTTGTTGAGTTTCGTTCTTAAATCTCGATAGATATTGTTTCTGTTGAGGTATCTGTTGAGCTTTAATGAACAGGTCTTCTTCACTTGTTTCTTGGTCAGATCTTCATAGTTTTAACACGTGACTTGAACCGTATGTTTCTTGAAGTCTTAAACCAATCCTAGATCTACCCATATACAAGTAAATCGCATTTTGATAAAAGATTATCCAATTACATAAAGTATGTCCTTAACATATAGTTTTAGACACTAAATATTAATGGACATTAACAAAAAGAGTAAATTAAATAAAATTCAATACTAGAGAATTGAATTAAACCAATGGCAACTCTAGAAATGTTTTTTGGGGTGGTCACTAATAAACTTAAATTATACAAAATTTAATAAAGAGACAATTTGAATATATCAACGTCACAAAAAAAAAAAAAAAACACGCAAATACATGAAATATTACAATTTTTTTGTACTAACAAAGAGAATAAGAAAAAAAAAATAGACTAATAAAAGATAAAGTGCAAATTGAAAATACTAATATGAGAATAATAAAGTGACAACAAAAATTTTATAGCAAATCTTATGTAACAAGTTATTAGCCTGTTATTGGTGAGTTAAACATGTCAATATTGAGCACGAATTAGAATTAGTAATGTGGGTGAGAGAGCCCAACGCCATATGATGGGCCTGGGGCCCGAATCGAAAATAACTTCCCGTCCGAAGAGGTTAAAGGGGTCAACGGTTTGCCCTCTTGGTGAAAATGCAACCAGGGAAGGACGGACATTGCGTCTGAAGACAACCTGACCGGTCCGAAGGGATCCTATTCAACGGACCTCCAGAAAACTTGATCAAGTAGATACGCTGAAGATTCCCCTGTAAGGGTTGAGCTTTGGGCATGCCTAACTGCGTGGATATCATGAAATATCTTACCAATAAAGCTGCCACCACCGCATTTAATGCAATGCAGCAACTTTCCTGGCCGCATTTATGTGGAGAAGACACCTGAACAGTGCATCCTTAACCACCACTACTCACTGCAGGTTAAAGCAAACTTCTGATGTGACTAATACTCAAGTGAATGCCTAGATGAAAGACAAGTGTGCGGTGAAGATGAAGCAAAAGGTGTATATATAAGGGAAACAGGCCTCACGGACAAGGGAGAGAAAAATTGTATTCACTAAGCTTTTAAATGTTAAGCCTCTTCGGACAAAAGGGATTTTTTGTTAAACACTATTGTGAATGTTTAATAACTCGCCTGTTTGCATGAACCATTACTAAATCTATAACCAGCCCAGTTGTTTTGACCCACTCTCTACAAATTTATTGTTGGGAACTTGTTGGGCTCACAATACAAAAAATTGGTGCCTGGCCCGACGAATTTCAACCCTACAAGTAACATCTTACTACATAAGATTTATTATGAAATTATTATGAAAATGTTGTGGATGTAACATTATTCTTATATTTATTGAACTCTAGTTCTTATGATTTTCAAGTAAAGGTGTTCAACATTTTTATTAGGGTAGTCAAAATAAGTTAATTTAGTATATAATATATATATATATATATACACATTTTTTTCAAGTTAAGGTGGTCACAGAATATATTAGTTTAAAATGATTATTTATTTAATTTTTTTTCCATGTATAGTTTTTTTTTTTTTTTTGGACAAGTGAGGGTAGTCCTAGGACCACCCTCACATACAAATAGAGCCGCTAATGTCATTTTTACATGGATATATCACTAACATCACTTTTACTATGTATCAATTAAAACAAGTCATATCAACCTTAGTAAATAAATAAATAAATAAAATTTCCAAATAAAAATATGAAAGTTTTTGTAACTCTAAATTTGTGGAAAAAAAATAGTAATATTACATCCAAAACAATTTTAAAACAACTTCTAGGCATCAAATTGTTATTGGTGGATAAAAAACAATATTATCAATGATAAACCCAAATTAAAATTAATAATAATTTATCACTTATACTGTTTTATGAAAATATTGCAAACTTAATTTTACTCTTAAAATAATTATAAAAAAAAATGCCATACTTGCAGTACACGTTAATGGTTGTTGCGTGTATTATTTGCATGACCGGTCAACTACGCATGGCAGTGATGTCACGTGCGTATACCCAAGTCAACGGTCATAAAGGAATTTTGTTTTTCTTCTTCTTGGGTGGATTGCACCGGATGCCAATCCCTATCTTTTATAGTTTGTTTTTGTGTCCCACCGGAAAAGCAACAAACCACTGTGAATTAAATGGTCTAACATAGGCTGATAGACCATCCTCAAGTCTTCCATTAGAATCTTTTCTTTTTCGTCTACCTCTTTTCTTTTTTACTTTTTTTAATTATTTATTTTTTGAATAAATTATAATTTCAATTTATACCTTAAAGAGCTTGTCCCAAAACTAAAGCAAACCTTATATTGTCATAAGTTTAGAATTAAATCTTACAATTTCAATAATATTTCAAAGCATTTATGTAAAAAAAAAAAAGTTAAATAAAATGACGCCATGTGATTTGAATTAAATAATGTTCATGTATATATTAAACATATGTATTGAATTAATTACTTAGGATTGTTTTATTTAAATATTTTCTATTAATGATGTCACTATAAATGAGTTTATTATTGGAGTTGTATTTGTCTCCATCTTTTCTTCTTGTCATTTTCTTAATTAATTAATTAATTGGCAAGAGATTTGGATGAAAGGTTTCATAAACCTGAAGCTTTTCTTGGGTCCAGCCCACGTGATAGCCCATTCAATGGCCTTGTAAAAGGAATTCAACTTCAAAGAGAATTAGGGAGTTGGTGAACTCCTAGAAAAGCAAAAGGAAATCCTAATTTAGTTGGAATTAATAGGGAGACCATGTGTTAGAAAAATTATTAAAAAAATTAGCCATAGTACCAATTGAAAAAGAAATGTGAGCTAAACTTATAACACAAAAATGTTATTAGTAATTTTGCATATCAGAAGCAAGAAAATTTAAATTTTAAATGAAAAAAATTAAAATATAAATATTCTTCAATTAATATTTAAATATAAGAAAAAATTCTATTTAAAATTTTCGCTTTCCCCACATTGGTTGAGCCGATCGACCTTAACCAAAAGAGGAGAAATTATTTTCTCCAGCTAATCTTAAATGAAAGAAATATTTTATTGGATCTAATCGTGCACTCATGTGTTTAGTGCATTCATTGTTGGAATAGTGTAAAAAGATGGGGAAAACAAGAATTACGTTTATCATTGAGGGAGGCTTATGAAATTTTCTTTATGTGATTTTTCCTAAATTTCCTGTTGAGATTATATTATTTTGAAATATGAACAGGTCTCTCTCTTTTTTTTTTTTTTTAAGATGCAAGAAACTGACCATGTTTATTCTGAAAATTGATTATACTTGAATATTGGGTCGGTTTTTTTTTTTTTTTTTTTTTTTTTTTTTTTTTTTTTTTTTTTTTTTTTGAGATGAATGGTAGAAATTTTATTTGATATAAAAGGTATACAAACCCGTGGACAACACCACAGGCATGAGGGGCCCCAGCCACTTAGTTATGCTGAGTCCATACAGTGGGAATTTAAATACAATATAAAGGAAACTACTTAAAACAAAATCAAGCTATCCTTTTTGTTTCCATCAGACTTTGATATTCTTCAAGCAAGCCCGTCGCCCCTTCCAGGATTACCTTTGGGTGGGTCTGGAACTGTTCGAAGATCATCTTATTTCGTGCATTCCATATTGCCCAGGCCGTGGTAGCCCATAACTCCAGTTCTTGCTTGCTTACTTTTGTTTGCATCTGTCTAAATAGGAGGAAAAAAGAAGAATGGATCAGCGGAGAAAAACAAAAAAGCAAAGAAGAAAAAGTTTTAAAAAGTAACGTTTGGGAGGGGCAATTGTGTCCAAAACATATTTTGGGGAGAAAACTTTTTAGTGGGCTCGAGAAGAAAACACTAGACCAGTAGACCCTACCACTTTTTTTCCTCTCCCAACCAAAAACTTACTAAGAGTGCATTTGGATACTGCTTATTTTACTGAAAACTGAAAACTAAAAACAATTAAAAAAAGTTACTATTCATGCATGGGTTACTGTTCATTTGCCTTAATGCAAACGTTGGACGCGCATCAGCGCTATCCAAACGCTACTTAAAAATGCTTTCTCTCCACTTTTCTCTCCTCAATCCATCCTCCCTAAAATCTCTTTATACAAACATACCATTGGGATTGATGGTAGAGGAGAATATACAAAATCAGAAATTCAATAATTTGCTCCACTCATGCTATTTTACATCCTTTATCTTATCTTTATGTTCCTCAACGTATAATTTTTGAAGAAAACATAGGCATATTATTGAGATAGGCCTAGATATACTCCATAAGTCCAATTACCTCTCAATTATTGGTCTTTCATCACTCCCCTTTATCTCATAAACATGTTAACTTCATCTCTTTTTGGCTTCAAATCTCCATGGGAACAATTGCACTCATATCCTCCACCTCTCAACGCCCTTAACACCTTTGGTTGTGCCTGTTATCCTTTGTTCAATGAATTATAATAAACATAAATTTCAGCCAAGATCCTTTGAGTTTATCTTTCTAGGCTACCCTACTTTGTCCAAATGTTATTTGTGTCTCGATCCCTCTACCAACAAAGTTTATGTAACATGTTATGCTTTATTCAATTGGACTGTCCCGTCCTAAATTTTGGTCAATTATCCTTAGCCTTTTCTCATTCAATCCATACATATGATTTTGATCACTGTCTACTACTTTCATTACCTAGTACAGCTTCTCATTCATTTCCTTCTCTTGACACTCCAACAACTTAATCTAATTCTCCTGCCTTTTGCAATAGCTAAGTCATTAATTTTTGAAATTCTCTGACCAGTTCTTCCATTCCTCTTGACTCATTGTCATCTCAATATTCCCCTTCTACTATTCCTTAATTCCTTCTCTATTCCTCTTGCAACTCGTATTAATTCTCAACCCATGTTTAATCGTTATTAACTTGGCATTCATAAATCCAAAATTTGTAAAGCCATCACTGACTATACGTATAAGAAACCTCCCTCTTATGCCATTGCCTGCCAACATCCTCAATGGTCAGCTGCAATGGACTCCGAATTCCAGTCTTTACATAAGCAGTAGACTTAGTCTCTCGTTCCAATTCCTTTAGATAAGAATATTGTCACTTGTAAATGGGTATATAAGCTCAAATAGTACGATGATGGCTCCATTGCCCGTTACAAGGCCAGACTAGTTGCAAGGGATAATTTACAGCAACATGGACTTGATAATGATAAAATATTCAGTCCAGTTGCTAAACCAATAACAATGAGATTGATTCCTGCTCTTGCAGTTGGTCTTTGAAGCGAATGATGTTAGTAATCCTTTCCTTCACGGGGTCTTGAAGTCTACATGACACAACCTCAAGGCTATTTACATCCTTATTTTCCTAATTATGTTTATCTTTTGCACAAAGACCATTTATGGACTTAAAGCATGCTCCTAGAGCCTAGTTTGAAAGGTTCAACTTTCAATTACTACATCTTGGCTTTGTAGCTTCAAGTGAACTCTTAATCTACAACCATTCTTCCAATCTGCTATACTTGTTCCTGTATGCTGATGATATTATCATTAGAGGAAACCTTCCCTCTTTTATAACTCATCTGATTATCCAATTGAGCTCCAAATTTGATCTTAAAGACTTAGGCCCTCTTTATTATTTTCTAGGCCCACAAATTGATACACTGCCCTCTTGTTTTTTTGTCCATCATACCAAATATATACCTTAGATCTTTTGAGGATTTTTCCCTTTTGTCATAATTACCATAGAATTTTGCTACAAACTAGTAACTTAAAAAATTATTCATGTTTATTTTTGGTAATGTGATACTTAATGGTAACATAATTTACTTAAATAATTATATAAATTGTGCAATTTAATACATGTGAATGATTTTATAAATATTTTTTCAAAAAACTCTCTGAAAATTAATTAGTAAACTTATTCTTTTTTAATAGAAATTAAAAAAAAAAAAAATAGAATGCCCACATTTTCAGTTTTTTTGTTTTTCTTTTTTTGGATAAAAATATATTGTTACGAAAGAGTTCTAGAGACTATTGGAAGAAAAGAAATTATTGGAAGAAAAGGAATTTACTGAATAGAATCAGAAAGTGAAAAAAACTAAATTAATTTACATTGTGCCTCTGCTTTATATGCACGAAGTAGAGATAACAGAATCTTAACTAACTAACAAACTCTAATCAGCTAATTAGAGTGACAGCTGTAAACCACTATTATTAACTCATACGTGCCAATATCTACACGTGCTAACATATAAGTATTAACACTTAATTGCAACAACATTGTTTAGCCTTTTACTTTCTTCCTTTTTGGTCTCAACTGTGTCGTTTGCTCTGTTTTATCTTCAGTGCATTCCTTCAAGTCTTCTTTCTTCTTGACTGCACCTTCTTCTTTCTTAGCAGAAGTTTCAATATATATATTAAAAAAAGAAGAAAAGGAGTGTGTAACACACTTTATGTAACAACTAACTACCATCCCCACTTAACTTTATTTCTTTTGAAGTAAAGGAATCAAAAACCTCTTTAGCGAAAAAACTAAAATAAGGTAAAGAGGCAGCTAAAAAAGCGAAAGATTCTGCAGACTTTCTGACCGAAGACCCGCCCAAGTCTTCGAAATTCTGATGACTTGCAATTCACTATCTTTTCTTTCCTAAACCTTATATCACCCAAGTCCCCAGTATATAATACAGGGAAGGTACAGACCTCTATTCCAACTCCACCCTCGTTAATTTTTACATTCAAAAAATGGAGTATAAGTGCTGTGCACTCTTGACAACGGCATTGATATTAGTGATGCTTGTGAATTGTAACGCCTTATGTTGTGCAAGGTCCGCAGGGGGTTACTATTCAAGAGGATGCAAGGAGGCCATTAATGAAGGAGAAAAACAATGTGTTTTGTGCAACACACTTAAAGCACCTTGCTGTGTCGAGGGGGCCATTACTGACTACTTCCAGATCAACCAGTTTGAGAAGATGTTCTCAAACCGTGACTCCCTTGAGGTTGAGAGCCATGCAAATAAGGCATTCTGGGACTACCAGTCTTTTATCACTGCCTCTGCTTACTTCCAGCCCTATGGCTTTGGTACTACCTACATCAACCGGAAGTTCACGGGAACCAAAGAAGTTGCAGCTTTTCTTGCCCATGTTGCCAGCAAAACCTCCTGTGAGTTCGAAGTTTCGCTTTTGTGAAATTTTAATTTGGAATTTTATGTTGTTAGTTTGGTTGAATATATGTGTTTGACGAATTCTTTTCTGTCTGGCTTTGATTTCATAGGTTCTAAATGGATTTGAGGGTACAAATTTGGGTTTAAGTAAACTAGATCAATATGAAAAAGAATATTATATTTCGGTTGTTTACACTAAGCTCTTTTACAATATGTTGAGTGGGACCCACATGGGTCCCTCCGAACATCATGTTGTCTGTTTGATTTGGTTCCTTTTCCAAGGAGAAAAAAATCTTAAAATATGATTAGATTTGTTTAATTAATATTCAATTTTTACTAATTTTATTTTATCCCAATATAATATTTGGTTAGCAAAAGATAGGATATGTAATAAAGACTATGATTTTTAATCAACTGAAATATCATCAATAGAATCATAATTTTAATTTTAAAATTTCTTTTCTTGAGTTTAGTTGATTAATGTGTTAAGAGAATTGATATTGTAGGGCATAATTTGGGCTTTTCTTGACATGTATTTGATTAAAATGATTTCAACTGAAAACAAATTTTACTCATTAACAAATGAAAAATTTTGCATTTTACATTGTTTAGGGTCTTCTTGGGATGAGATTTATGATTAAAACCTCAATTATTTTTTGAAACCTACATTTTTTGAGCAAATTAATGAAGCTTTGGGTTGTATTTGAATTTACAGAGAGTGATTTACGTAGATCCTTTTCTTTTAAAAATCGAATGGGATGTAAGTTGGAACTATATGATTTAATCTGGAGCACTATATATCCATGAGTTGTGTGTAATTAAATTTGTATCTGAACTACAGACAATGATCCTATACTCACTCTATCTCTATGCAAAGTAAAAGTGGATGATATATTTCAGGTGAATATAACGTGACCACTAAGGAACCATCAGCTTCAAGTTTATGCCATTACAAGAAAACGAATTCCAACTCATATTATTGTGATGAGCAGTACAAAAATACTTATCCATGCACTTCTGGAATTGCATACTATAGTCGGGGTGCTCTACCAATCTATTGGTATCTACTTTTTCAATCACTTTGACATATCCTACATCCTTTACAAATTTGCATTTGAATTATTTTCTTATATAGTATTGTTCTATTTTATCCCAAATTGAAACTTCGATGGATTTAAATGTATATTTGTTAAAGAAAACATTAAAATGAGATCCTTTTTCTAACATAATTCAAGTAAGAGCACCTAAAGCATTTTCAATCGAAATCTAGGTAACTAATTTTCAGGAAAAACAATTTTCTACTGCACTAAAACGTGTATATGTCTTTTGTTCCCTACCCAGAAGAATTTATTGTAGATCAATTCATAGTTGCATGCTACAATCCAAAAAAAAAAATTACATTTTCTAATACTTTCAATAGGAACTACAATTACGGAGAAGCCGGTAAAGAACTGGATGTGGATTTGTTGAACCATCCGGAATATATTGAACAAAATGCCACCCTAGCTTTCCAAGTTGCAATTTGGAGATGGATGATGCCAATTAAGGAGCACCAACCTTCAGCACACGAAGTCATTATTGACTATTGGAAACCCAATAAGAATGACACTTTGGGCAAGCGAGTTCCAGGTTTTGGTGCTACCATGAATATACTCTACGGAGATCTGGTTTGTGGTCAAGGTGATAATGAGTCCATGAACAACATCATAGCTCAGTACCTATATTACCTTGATCTTATGGGTGTTAACCGAGAAGAAACAGGGCCTAATGAAGTGCTTAGTTGTGCTAAGCAGGTTGTTTTTAATCCATCTTCTTCCTCATCTCCTTGAGCTTGCTTGAACTAATACTTTTTTAAGGTAATGCATTAATATGGTCCTAAGATCCTATTAAGCAACCGAAGCAAAGTTTTAATTACGTAGGAGAGTAAGAGTTTGTATAAACTGTTTGTTTGTCTCTATGTAATGATAAAGTTGCTTGGACAATAAAGATTTGTATTGATTTCTATCCGTCTTTTGTTAGTATTGTGTAACTTCTGAGTTTTTTTTTTTTTTAGTTATGTCTCGTTATTGTGTAACTTCATCACACTATTAATTTGCTTGTCTTATAGTAATTAACAATAACAATTATAAATGTAAGGCCTCTCACTAAGAAAAACAATTTGAGGGCCCCTTGGCCAATACAATGCATTATTTATCTATACAATAATGTAAAATTTCAAAAAATTATCCTCTGTTTAAATGTTGTGCACTTAATTTGTTAATATGTTGTACTCATCTGCAGCAGTTTAAGAGTGCATGTAAAAATTTTCACTTTTCCAAACACATGTTAGAATATATGTGAATCATGTTAAGAACATATGTCATTTAGAATTGGTTAATCCTTTGACAAAACGCACTTTACTTGTAATTGGGTAGATCTAGGATGTGTTTAATACTTCAAGAAACAAGAGTTTAAGTCCAAGTGTTAAAGCTATGCATATATGTCCAAAAAACAAGTGAAGAAGTGCTGAATTTTAAAACTCGCAAGCTAGCTCGACAGATAGCATCTATCGAGGATTAAAAGGCATGTTTAGTATGATGCTCGACAGCTGCTTGATAGATAACCTATCTATCAAGATTTACGAAAATCAGTTTTTTAGATCTGATTTCACACATATCCGTATATACATGTTTAGACTTTCTTTTCTCACAACCCTAAATATATATAAAGATAATTTTAAGGGCCGTCACAGAAGACACAAGTTAGTGAAACTTGATGCAAAGGTTTTTCACAAGCATAGTATGACTGGAGACATATGCCTTAGTTCATCTTTCTCTTGAAGAAGCTACTGCGTTTGTACGCCGTAGGGTTTTGTAACCAAGGAGCTTCGTGATCTTCATCGTATTGATGAACTGAAGAACTTTGCAGCTAACATCATTCTCAAGTTGGTGGTTAGTCATGTACTTGGATCCGTGCATCGATTGGTCAGTCACGTACTTGGATCTGTGCATCGATTGGTTAGTCACGTACTTGGAGCCGTGCATTAAAAATGAAAGATTGTCACTACAGAACAAGTCCAATTGTGTATTCGAGTAAGGGTTCAACTGTAGGTTGGTATAAGGTACTGAAATTCCTTTACTTGTAACCGCTTGTTGTGATTATAGTAGATTCTCGAGAGTGGTGACTTTAAATTCACCCGGTGGGGTTTTTGTCTTGGAGGTTTTTCCCATTCGTAAACAAATCATCGTGTCAACTTCATTTTCTGTTGCATATTAACTTAGTTGGTAATTTGTTTGTATTACTATGCATATTGCATGTTAATTAAATTAATTAATTAACTTGACTAATTAATTGGTTAATTTATCACAAGAGGTCAATACATTCTTGGCCTATCAACATGGAAGGTGAAATGACTCTTTCCTTTTCTCTCTCTCTCTCTCCTTCATGTTTAAAATCAAAGTTAATAGTTTTCCAAACAAATTCATTATTGAAATCCAATGTATATATAATGCCTAAAATCTAACATCGCCAAGAGGTAGTGACTATCTCCAACATGATATTTATTCTAATATTGATGGTTTCAACTTATTTTTGAAATACAAGTTTTAAAAGAAGTTCTACAAATAGATGAGAATACTCCAATTAACATACACAATTACATAAAAATATTAGATTCTTTTCCTAATGTATGTGTCACTTACAGAATATTACTAAAGATATATACGTTACATTTGGTCTAAGATTTTTTTTTTAGAAGAAAATTGGTCTAAGAAATTAATTTTTGAATATTAAAATTGACCATGTCGCAAAAGCAATTAAGTAGATTAACTATAGTACCAATTGAAAAATAAATGTTAGTAGAATTTTAATAATAGCTCTGCTTATTGTGGTAGTTTCTTAAAGCGCTGCAGTAGGGTATCTATAGTGGCGGTTTTCAAAATCAGTGGGAAAAAAAAAAGGCGACTGTAGAACTAGTTTTTTGTAGTACTGTAAATTCATACTTAGCATTTTTGCATCTTGAAAAGCTAGAAAAAAAATCAAATTATAAATATTATACAACTAATGTTTAAATATAACAAAAAAAACCCCACTTAAAATATTCACTTTAGACCCCACAATGAGCTGAGCCGAACTTGACTAAAAGAGATGCAATATTTTGGTCCAGCTAATCATAAAAGAAAGAAATTTGTTATTGGATTTCCTTACACACTCAGCGTGTACGGTGTATTCATTGTTGGAATTGTTTGTAAAAAGATAGAGAAAACAAGAAGGACGTTTCATTGACTTCACTTTCATTATAGATCAATAAAAACTTAATAATAATAATAATAATAAAAACTTCCGTATATTAAAATGAAGTTATGAAAATGTTTTGTGCCTTTGGTTTTATCTCTTACAATATTCAAATCTATCTCTCTCTCTCTTATTGAATTATAAATAAATAAATAAATATTACGGAAACAAATAGTAAACAAATATTATGTCCATAAATATTAACGTGCATGGCCGGTCAAGCATGTAACATGCGTGTGTAAAGGGCAATCACCAAGCCGTCAATTTTACCGGAAGCTTAATTATTCTCCTTATATTAAAGGAAGTCAAATTGGTCTCTCTATGTGTCCCACAGCATCAATCCAATGTGAACGAAATAATGTGGCTGACAGAGACCAGCAATCCCCGAGCTAGTCCTCCATTAATATATTTTTAAAAAATTGTCTTTATCTTTACCTTTCTCGTTTTTCTTTTTAACCTTTTTTAAGTAATTAATTTTTGAAAAATTTTTAATTTTAATCTATAGTTGAGAGATTGTTTCAAATTCAGTCTATATTTTTAGAAGTTTCATGGTAAATAATTTAATTGTTAAGAATTTTGTAATTCAATTAATACTTCTTTATATTTTCTATAAATATTTACCATTTAAACCTGTCATTTCTCATTATAATCATCAAATTATTGATATAAAACAAAATTAAGTGTTACAATGTCAAAACTATTTCAACTCAAACTATAATCTCAATACTGTTAGGAACCTAGTGGTCATGAACTATTCAAACTTAAACATAAACTCATTAATTTTCAACATAAAGAAAGCACAACAAGGTCTGGGGAAAAAAATAAAGCAGTGTTTGGGGTTTGGAAGATATATCTCAGTAATGTTATGTTTGGAAGTTTTGAGAGAGAGGAGTGTAGAGAGGAGTAAAGGGAAGAAGAGTAGTGGAGAGGAGAGTAGAGGGAAATGGTTATCCTCCACATTATTTGAATGTTTTTAAAACTAAGTAAGGGAGAGGAGAACAATTAGTCTTTTTATTTGTAATTTTGTTAATATGGTAAGGTTAAATTTGATAATTTATTTGGTCAAGCATTTTTATGCTTCACTCTCCCTCCAAATATCTTCAATTTTGGGGAATTAAAAATGAGGGGTTAGAAGTAGTTCAAACCCCTCCAAGTCCCTCCAAATCCCTCTCCCTCTTTCTTTAAAAAACATCCAAACAAGGTAATTAAATTACTCTCTCTCCATCTACTTTACTCCCCCTCCTTTCCCCAACATCCAAACATAGCATAAGGGTTTGGGTTTGTAGGAGGAAGATATAGTGGTTATTGGTGGGTGGGTGGTTGGTTTCATAAATACTATTGCGAACCTAACTGGGCGAGCAGAGTAATAAATATCGAGTCTAGTACTGCTTGAAGAGAACCCTGAACATAGATGTAGTCCTAGAAATGTGAGCTGAATTTATAACACAAAAATGTTATTAGTAATTTTGCATCTCAAAAGTAAGAAAATTTGAATTTTAAATGAAAAAAAAAATCAAAATATAAATATTCTTCAATTAATATTTAAATATAAGAAAAAAAATTCCTACTTAAAATTTTCGCTTTTAAGCCCCACATTGGGTTGAGCCGACTTTAACCAAAAGAGGAGAAATTATTTTGATCCAGCTAAACTTTTTTTTGAGGGGGATCCAGCTAAACTTAAATGAAAGAAATGTGTTATAGGATCTAATCATGCATTCATCGTGTTCAGTGTATTTATTGTTGGAATTGTGTAAAAAGATGGAAAAATAATGAAGGACGTTTATCATTTAGGGAAGTTTATGGAATTTTCTTCATGAGATTTTTCCTAAATTTTTTGTTGAGATTATACTTATTTGGAATATAAACATTTTTTTTTTCGATTGTAAGATGCAAGAAACTGACCACATTTAAATTTGGAAATTGATTGAACTTGAATATTGTGTCATTGAATATAGCATTCTCACTAAGACAAACATAGCAAAATAAATTAAAATAGAAATTTGGGGCCCAAAATTTTCACAACTTTTTTTTTTAACAGCATAACATAGTAAGTTAAAATAGAACATTAGTCTACCACTTTTTATTATGCACAAATCAAAACAAACTATTATAAGAAAATTATGAAATTTTTTTGGCTCTTTGGTTTTATTTTGAATTTTTTTTTATAAATATTACGCATGTATGGAAATGGGCTGATATTTATAATATACATTTACCATTTTTTTAAAAAAAAAAGATAGATGCTTATGATTTTTTTAAAATATAAATATGCATATATTATTGATAAATGTGTTATGGATGTATTATTGTTAGTTTAATCACATTATAAGGGTATGTTTGGTAACCGTTTTTTTTTTTGTTATTTTTAATTTTCAAAAACAATTTTTTATTTTTAAGATTAAAAAACTTGTTTGGTAACCCAAAATGGACAGAAAACAAAAACTGTTCTCAAAACTTAATTTGTGAAGGAAACTGAAAATATACAAAATACTGTTTTCAGTTTCTTTTTTTCAAAAGTTAATGAAAATACGCATTTGAATTAATGAATCCGTCTCATTTAATAAGTTAGTATTATAATTCAAATTTTAGTAACAACATATTTTAGTATTTTCTATTTTTTTCCTTCAAATATATATATATATATATATTAATTTCAATTAACTAACCATGTTTTTTATTTCAAAATACAAGAATTTTTTTTTCTTTAAATTTCCAAAAACAAGTTTTTGATAATAGAAAACAAATATTGTTATTAAACATAACCTAAATATGCATGTATTAATTAGTGACACAATATTTTTTATAATTGTGAGTAAGGTTTATATTGTTATTAAACCAACATCATTTTTATCCTGCTATATCATTAATATCATTTTTATAGTCTTCAAAAAAAATTATAATTTTTATCATGCTTAGATCACAACAAACCATGAACCAATTATGGGGAAAAAAAATAGTAAAAATATTATGTCTGTAGATATTACCTGCATGCCCGGTAATTGTAAAGAATGTCACGTGTTAAGTGTATAAACAGAATTATTTTCCTTAAATTAAAGGAAGCTCAAATTGATCTTTTTTTTTTTTTTTTTTGGTCAAAAGGAAACTTTCATTAAACTAAATCGCCTCTACAGCCGAGGATACATATCTGTCATACAAATAACCAGTAGCATCTAAATTAAGAAGCATAACAACATCAGGGGGGGGGGGGGGGGGGGGGGGGGGGGGAGCTCAAATTGATCTTTCTCTTTGTGTCCCACAGCATCAATCCAATGTGAATGAAATATACTGGCAGACATATATAGACCAACAATCCCCGAGTCCTCCATTTAACTTTATTCCTTTTTCTTTTGGAGCAATAATTCTAAGTCGCACAAACTTTCATCGCGAAGCGCAAAAAAGTATGAAATCTGTAAAAACTTATCAATTCAGTAAAGGGAAGAAGAACCTCTTCAGTATAAGGAAAAAAAAAAAAAAGTAAACTAAGTAAAGAAGAAAGTAAAAAGGCGCGCGAAAGATTACTTTCACAGTTGCACTTCACTTGACTATATTTTGTTTACCTTTCCTTCTTCCAGCACCCAGTATATAGGAAGGTACATATCTCTCTTCAAAGTTCAAACTCCACCAGCCTTGTTAATATATTCGTGGTTACAATGCAAAAGATGGAGTATAGACCTCTCCTGACAGTGGCATTGATATTATTAGTTTTTGTGAATTGTCCCAAGTTTTCTTCGAGCCAAAAGCTACCTTGTGAAAATAGAGCATGCTCGAAAACTAATGGCCTGTTTGGAAGTTTAGATAGGAAGGAGAGTAGAGGGGAGGAGAGTAATGGGGAGAAGAGTAAAGGAAAATGGTTATCTCCCACCTTGTTTGGATGTTTTTAAAATTAAGGGAAAGAGAAGTAATTAGTCCTTTCTCTTGTTTGGATGTTTTAAAAATTAAGATAGAAATGAGAGGAAATGATTAAATATTTTTAAATAAACAAATTTACCCTTATTTGAAAATGGACTTACAAAATTGGTCTATGATTAATTTGTTAGATTAAATAATTATGACTATAACGTGCAATATTTTTTTTGATAATTTTTTTTTTCTGATGTGAATTAAATAATCAACATTAGTCTATGATTAAATATATTTTTTTCCTTTTTTATTATACTAAAAAATACCATCCTTAATTGATAATAATTAAAACAAGAAAAAAAAATGTTTGGTTTGTTTGTTTACTGAAAAAATCAACAAAATGTTGAATTTTGAGTGTTTCTTTCATTTATTATTATTATTTTTAATATTTTTTTTATTATTTTGCTTAGTACGTGAATTTAATTTTTTGAGTATTTGGAGAAGAAATTTAAATTGTAATCCAGTGCTTGAGAGTAAAATGTTCACATTATCATGGGGTTTATGTTATTCACTTTTACTTTGTATAGAGAGTGAGTGCTTGAGAGTAAATAAGAAATTTAAATTGCAATCACATATCATCATATTGCACAAATCATTAACCAAGCGATTGAAGGAGGAAAATCAACAATCAAATTGACAGCGCTCCCAATAGCTCCACTTGAAATAAAATGTCAAATCTTCAATTCTAATGCCTAAAAGATACATAGATACCACCTCACCGTGAGAAAATTGCTATGTGAATTTGATGCCTAAGATACCGCCTCTACTACTACTAAATGAATTGAGAAAGCCACTTGAAACCATCTAGATACTACTTGGAGTAGCATGATTCAGCCACAAAAACCTCAAGGGGAAGGACATTTGCTGCCAGCTCTACATTACCCTTCCCAATGGTGACATTGGTCAGGTGGAGCAAGGAACAACTTTTGTTTTCTGATTGAGCAAGTAGATACATCTCTTGTTGCGCCTAAAATAAGATGCCCTTTCTTCATCTAATTTCTGGATTTTTTTTTTTAATTAAAGTTTTCTTAAAATTAAAAATAATAATTTTTAATTTTAATTTTAACGGCAGTAGTTAATGGATGGTTAACGGAGGACTTAATTAAGAAAAAATGAATCTTAAATGACTAAAATGACGAAACCCAAGTTTAGAGAATTGAAATGAAAAATTGTAAAACTTAGAGAGTGAATTTAGCATTTTGGCCAAAAAAATATTATTAGCTACATAAAAGGCAATATTAGGTATTTAATATTATAAATTGTTATTAAAATGTCTTTTTTATATGGATGTATCACTAACATCATTCTTGTTATGTATCAATTAAAACAAGTTATATCAATCATGGTAAAAAATAAAAATTCCAAATAAAAATTATGAAAGTTTTTGTAACCTTAGATTAATTTTTTGAAAGTAATACTATATCCACAACAATTTCAAAATAATTCCTAGATGTGAAATTATTATTAGTTGGTAAAAAAATAATATCAATGATAAGTTCAAATTAAAATTAATAATAACTCATCACCTATATTCTGTTGTGAAAATATTGCGATCTTAACATTACTCATAAAATAATTGTAAAAAAAAAAAAAAAAAAAGTCATTTGATTTTTGCAATACACGTTAATGGTTGTTGCATGTATTATTTGCATGATCAGTCAAGTACGCATGGCAGTGATGTCATGTGAATATACCAATTCCTCTTTCTTTTTGTGCCCCACTGGAAAAGAAAAGAATTAAATATAACCTTCTTCTTCTTCTTCTTCTTCTTCTTCTCACCTTTTGTAATTAATTAATTTTTGAATAAATTATAATTTCAATTTATACTTTAAAGCTTGTCTCAAAACTAAAGCAAACCCTATGTTGTCATAAGTTTAGATTCTTTAGAATTAAATCTTACAGTTTCAACAATATCTCAAAGCTATTAATATCAACAACAAAAAAAGAGTAAAATAAAATGATGCCATGCGACTTGGATTAAATAATGGTCATGTAAATATTAAGCATATGTATTGAAATAATTACTTGGGATTGTTTTATTTAAATATTTTCTATTAATAATGTCACTATAACAAGATGCCTAGTTTTTATTGTATCGCATATATATGATTCACGTGTTTACTTATATTCCTTTTCGGAGAAACAATTCTACGTTCACACAAACTTTCGTCACAATAACAAGATGCCAAGTTAATTTTTATTGGTAGAGAAAGTGATTTTGAAGGTGAATTCAGATAAAACCAGTAAATACTTATCCATTCGATCAATACTTTTTGTGAAAAGGCTCCCGACAGATGACTTGCACCGTTGCGTGCACTTCACTTGATTATCTTTTCTTTACTTTTCCTTCTTTCACATGCACCCAGACCAAGTATAAATATACAGGGAAGGTACACACCTCTCTCCAAACTCCACCCCTTTTTGTTAATGTTACGTGCAAAAATGGAGTATAAATGTTCTGTAATCTTGACAAAGGCATTGATATTATCTGTGCTTGTCAATTGTGTCCACTCTGCAGCTGCAGCTGGGTCTCCAAGCCCCGTAAATGCAGCTTTAAATCCAAATAATCCGTGTGTTGGGTGTCGTTCGTGCCCAAAAAGGGATGCGTCACCTTATGAAAGACGAGGCTGTGCTAACTGCAACACGCATAAACCAGTACTATGCTGTGATGGGGTCATTAATGACTATTTCCAGAACGACCAGTTTGAGAACTTGTTCTCAAACCGGGACTCCCTTGAGGCCCATGCAAAGGGCTTTTGGGACTACCACTCTTTTATCGCTGCCTCTGCTCACTACCAACCCTACGGCTTTGGTACTACCTACATCAACTCCACCTTCTTTGGAACCAAAGAAGTCGCAGCTTTTCTTGCCCATGTTGGCACCAGAACCTCCTGTGAGTACTTCATAGTTTCTGTCTAGGGAAATTTTAATTTGGGTTTATGTGTGTGTGAGAGGAAGGACTTCTTTCTTGTCTGGTTTTGATTTCATATGTGAGGGTTTAAATTTTGTTGAGGTTTGATCATAATGTGTTTGAACTTCGAAGACTCATTTTATTGTAGGTCTATGGACTGATTGGATTGGATCCTTTTCAATTTGAATAAATCTTAAGATATGATTAAATCTCTTTTTACTAATTATCCTATTGAAGAATTGGTTGCGTAATTAAAATTAAAAATGAGCTATGGTCAATGACCCTTTGTTCGCTCACTCGCTATACAAAGTAAAACTGGATGATACTTTTTTTCAGGTGGAAATAAAGTGGCCAGTAAGCAGCCATTAGAATGGGGTTTATGCTATAATAAGGAAATGAATTCCAACTCGAAGACTTATTGTGATGAGCATGACAAAAACATTTATCCCTGTGCTCCTGGAGTTGCATACTATGGCCGGGGTGCTTTGCCTATCTATTGGTATGTATCTTTTCTATCACGCTAACAATAATCTTACATTCTTTATATTTATGCATTTGAATTATTTTCTCGTCTTATATTATTCAATTTAATCTCAAGTTGAAATTTCAATAGAATTTTTATGTTTAGTAGTTAATAAAACATCAAAATGAGTACTTTTTCTAGCATAATTCAAATAAGAGTACATAAGTCATGCATTCTTCAAATGAAATTCAAGTAATTGAGTATTGAAAAAAAAATGTGCAACCTAATGTTTATATTACCCTAATATTTGTATGGGCCAAAATGGGCATTTGCTTCTTTTACCAAAACTTTTCAGTAAAATATCCTTTGTCTGAAACTATTTAGGGAAATACCCCTGTTTTGGAAATTGATTTTCTAAAAATTGAGTTTCAATTAAAACTCGATTTTTGGACAATTGAGTTAAAGCGAACTGAAACTTAAAAAGAAAAAAAAATTATGGAACTCGAGTTCCATTCAAAGAACTCGAGTTCCTTGAAAATATTCAAGTGGAACTCGAGTTCCAAAAAAAAAAAAAAAAATTCTAAGTTCAATTTTGCTCTAACTTGATTGTCCAAAAATCGAGTTTTACATTTGAAACTCGATTTTCTAAATATCGAGTTTCAAAACTTAGGCATATCTCTAAATAGTCTCAGATAGGAGATATTTTGTTGAAAAGTTTGTGAGAAATGGGTAAAACGCCATTTTGGCCTATTTGTACGTATCTTTTGTTTCCTATCAGGGAAGATTTTATTATTGTTCAATTCATTGTTGCATGCCACAATCCAAACTTTCTTTATTGATGCTTTTAATAGGAACTACAATTATGGAAAAGTCAGTAAAGATCTAAAGGTGGATTTGTTAAACCATCCAGAATATATTGAACAAAATGCTACTGTAGAGAGGGAAAATTCCCGACCTATCACAAGCTGACACGTCATACTACCAAGTCCACAAAATACAGCCAATTACAAAGTGCCACATACTGCTGCTAGGTTTTACTGTTGCTGTTCAGAAGCCAATGGAAATTTTCCAAGTGTCATGCAAAAAACCAATCATGCATCAGTGCACGTGTAAGTGATAACCTAAGCAACCTTGCACGTGTAAGCGATGACACAAGCAGCCTCGCACGTGTAAGCGATGACTTAATCAATCCAGCGCGTGTAAGTGATGACATAGGTGAACCAATCAGACTCCGCCACGTGTCGCCAATCAGTCTCCGCCACGTGTCGCTCACCCACCTCCAAACTCCTATAAATAGAAGCCTTCCTAAGGCATTTCAAAGGGATTAAGATCTGAGGGGCGGAAAAAGGGCACCAAGCCATCTGAAGCACAAGCAGCATCAGAGAAGATTCAGAAGTACTGAAGCTCTGCCGGAACCAAGCTCTAAAGCCTCTAGCAACTTCAAGAACTTCAACTTCAAAATCGAAGAACATTCAAAGCGGGATCATCTAAACTACCTGCCTAGATCTCAAAGTTCATTGGAATCAAGCTTAAAAGCCTCCAAAAACATCAACAAACCACAAATCAGCGAAGCTCTACGGATTCAAGCCTCTAAAGCACCGAAGAACTTCCACCACAAAACCTTCAAATACGAAGAACATTCAAAGAGGAATCATCCAAATCATATTCTTACATATCAAAGTTCACTGGAATCAAGCTCAAAAGCCTCCAAAAACCTCACAAACCACAAATCAGTGAAGTTCAACGAATTCAAGCCCCTAAAGCCCCGAAGAATTTCCACCACAAATCTTCAAAGACGAAGAACACACCAAGAACACGAAGAACACACGAAGAACGCGAAGAACGTGAAGAACAAAGGATTTCTAACAAGCTCATAGCCAGAGATTCATTGTAATTCTATTTCAACAATCTTCGATCCATCTATCAACCAAATTGAAGGATATTTTGTATTCGAATCAAAATCACATTACCACAATTCCAATCAACAAATCTTTTAAGGAGATCGAATCAGATGATCACTTTTGTAATCACAGAGAATTGTACCACATAATCATCAATACAAATTCGCACTTGTGACACTATTTTACTTGTTTGACTTTATTTCGAACCGAGAAATTTAGTCGTCCACATATTCTGGCACGCCCGGTGGGACCTCTCTACCTCTCATCTCATTCTCCTTCAAAGAAAGAAATCATCATCATCTTGCTACCAACTTCAATGGCCTCTAGCAAGAACATCCAAGCTTCAACAGCTACTTCAACTAAACTTGGTACGGCCACCACTAACAAATGCATTGGTGTAATCAATTGTAGCCAACCCAAAACAAACAATCAACTTCAATCAACCAAGGAAGCCAAGGTCCAGACAATCATCTCCTTAGACCCTCTCACAAGAAACAAGGTCGTCAACAAAAACATCTTTACCTTGGAACACCTCAAGTATGGGGGCAAATCCCCTTCTTCCTTCACAAGAAGTTGTTCGCACGATTTCTCTCCCATCAAAGGGAACCAAAAAGATGAGATTTCACGTGCTCACTCCAATCCATTCTCTTCTCCATCATCTTGGGAACTTGTGTCAGTCATGATGACTAACACCTCTACCATGGAAGAAAAGATGGCTGAAATGGAACAAAGGATCATCCTTCTCACAAAATCACTTGAAGATAAGGACCTTCAAATTGCAACTCTAATGAACAAACTTGAAGCACAAGATCTTGGTGAATCAAGCCAAGGTCATAAATTCACATCTGCGAAGGATGACGAAGGGAGAGAAATTGAAGACACTTCCCGACGAGAACAATCTACTTCGGTTGCTTCGTTGTCAGTCCAACAAATACAAGACATGATAGCAAATACCATCCGAGCACAATATGGAGGTTCTTCTACAAGTTCTCTCACATATTCAAAACCCTACACAAAACGCATCAACAACATGAGAATGCCAAATGGGTATCAACCCCCCAAGTTCTTGCAGTTCGATGGCAATGGAAATCCTAAGCAACACATTGCTCATTTTGTAGAAACTTGTGAGAACGCAGGGACTCAAGGAGGCCTCCTTATAAAGCAATTTGTCCTTTCACTCAAAGAGAATGCCTTTGACTGGTATACAGACTTAGAACCCGAGTCAATCGATAGCTGGCAACAACTTGAAAGAGAGTTTCTTGACCGATTCTATAGCACGCGTCGTACGGTGAGCATGATGGAGCTTACTAATACCAAGCAATGGGAAAATGAGCTGGTGGTCGATTATATCAATCGATGGCGTTCTTTGAGTTTGGATTGCAAGGATAGACTTTCTGAAATATCTGCTGTAGAGATGTGCATCCAAGGCATGCATTGGGGACTTCTTTACATCCTGCAAGGGATAAAGCCTCGAACATTTGAAGAGTTAGCAACTCGTGCGCATGACATGGAGCTGAGTATTGCTAGCTGAGGAAATACAAAACCTCCCATACCTGAGGAAAGCGTAAAGGAAGTAAAGAGGAATGATAGAAATGCAAAAGTCAGCCTCAAAGACCCAATGGTTGTTAACACTGCCGAAGTCAAGGTTCCAAGAAGAGAAGCGAAGGCAAATGAAAAACAGCTTGAAGGATGGCAAAAGAACGAAGTGCGTCGCCTGACTTTTAAAGAACGTGAGCAAAAAGCATATCCGTTCCCTAATGAAGATGTGCCAAACATCTTAGAACAACTATTGCAATTGAAGCTGATTGAATTCCCATAATGTAGGCGACCAGAAGACATAGGGAAAGTTGACGACCCTAACTACTGCAAATATCATCGCATCATTGGCCACCCAATCCAAAAATACTTCATCTTCAAAGAACAAATCATGAAACTTGCCAAAGAAAACAAGATTAATCTAGACTTTGATGAAGTTGTTGGGTCAAACCATGTGACCGTTGTTTGTGATGTACTTCCAATTCTCAAGCAGGGGGCAAACACCAACCAAGCTTACAAGTTGATCAACAATGATGATGCAAGGATCGGCCCCATAAATGGGAAGTTCCTTAAACACTTCTACGCTTGAACATTGAGGATTGCTCTTTGGCAAGAGCTTAAACTGCCCACTGTAACGCTTCAAGAGTATATAATGTCTTCCCAGTACCTTTGATAGCGTACCAATAAGGAGAAATTAATCTCACTCTATGTCACCAATTGCTAGTGTGGCGTGGTGGTTGGATGCCTATGTCGCCCTTGAGGGGTCTCGGGTTCGATTAGTGGTGATACCCACTATTACACACTGAGCCCTCCTTTTTGCAAAAAAAACAAACAAAAAAACAAAAAAACAAAACAAAATTAAAAAAAAAATGATCCAACAAAAAAAAAAAAAAAAAACCTTTGAACTACGTAATGACTTGATCCCTTTCTGGGGTACGTAGGCAACTTGGTATCATTTACTAAGTTCAGTCACATGAAAAGAAGAAAGATTGCCAGTCTAGCTTGAAGAGTTTTCCAACGGTCATCTATATGCTTTTGAGATCCCTTTAATTGGCAGGCGTTGCTTAGGATCAGTCAATTCCTTACTACATGATACTCAAAGATCATTGTGGTAGAAAAAGACAGCCGCAAAGAATTTGTGTTACTCGGCTTTCCTTGAACTAATGATAAACATAAGTTAGTTCTTGGTTGTGGAGTAAAATAAAATCTTCAACCTCTTTTGCAAAGAATGAAATCTTCATGGCATTGCCCCTCTTCTGTGGACATCCTCCCATGTCTCTAAAGTATACTTTGCATCACTTATTTCCTAGGGGCATCTTCTTGTACCTTGCAAGACTAGGCTACATCGTCTCTCTTCTAGGTTGTGCCACTTCACAACTTTGAAATTTGAACCACATTATCTCCCTTCTGAGTGGTGCCGTTTCACATCATGTCTCTGAAATTTGGACAATGTGACCTTTCTCCAGCATCTGAAGTTGGTGTTGCATCATCTCTCCTCTAAAGTCATGTTTGTGCAATGTCAAATTCTTGATGCAATGTTCAAAGTCTTGATACAGGCTCCTTGCATCTTCAAGGTTTTGACGGCATCCCTTTGCATCCTCAAAGTCTTGATGGGAGCTTTTTGCATCTTCAAGGTTTTGATGGCATCTTGCATCTTCAAAGTCTTGGCGGCATTCTTCTTGAAACTTCAAGGTTTTGTTGGCATCTCCGAAGTCTTAATGAGAAATCCTTGCATCTTCAAAGTCTTGTTGGCATCTCTAAAATCTTGATGTCTAGCTACAGTGCTATGCACCATTGATGTCAGATCTATTTTGCCTCTGAAAATTGGTGCTAATACGGCTCCATTATAAAGACCAATATTGGTGCGACTTCAGTGTAGATGAAGTGTTGATGCGATGTCATGGCAAAGACAAATATTAGCATGGCTTCAGTGCAAATAAAGTGTTGACGTGGCTCCATGTCAAAGATAAATGTTGGTGCGGCTTAAGTGTAAGTGAAGTGTTGATGTGGCTTCATGTTGAAAATGCTTCATTAAAAAAGACAAGTGCAAATTTGCTTCAGTAGACAAAGTAATGGTGATGCTTCAATGTAAATGCAAGAGTTGGCGCAGCTTCATGACAAAGATAAGTGGTGACACAACTTCAATACAAATACAAGAGTTGATGCACCTTCATGGCAAACATGAATGTTGGCATGGCTTCAGTGCAAATGAAGTGTTGATCCAGCTTTATGGCTAAAGAAAAGTGCTTTTGTAGCTTCATTACAAAGACAAGTATTGATGAGGCTTCTTGGCAAAGGCGAATGTTTGTGCGACTTTATGGAAAAGGCAACTGGTGTGGCTACATTGCAAAGACAAGTGTGGAACACCTTCATGCAAAAATTAGTGCTAGCATAGTTCCATTAACGACTAGCACTAGTATTGCTTCATTGTTAACACCAAAGCCAATACGACTTCAAAGACAAGAACCGGCGATAGGATTGTTGCCTGGCTAAATATCCTCATGGAAATGTCGTTGCAAAAATGAATATCACTAAAAGATTGTCGTTGTAGGAAAATAATGTAACAACATGAAGGCATACTTCACTGCAAGAACGTTGCTATCAATGAAATACAAAGTCGCCAAATGAAAGCAAACACTTCTACGAAAACATCAGCGTAAAGTTTGATGTCAAAACCTAAAGATCAAGGAAACTGTGCTGCAAAACAAAACAAGCAAAAAAAAAAAAAAAAAATTGTCAATCAAAAGATATCATAGCATGTCAAAAAAAAAAAAAAAATTGAAAGCAAGAAAAGAAAGCTGAAGGTTGAGCATGTGCACCAGTGATGAAGGAAGGCAATAACATGCCTTTATATAGAAAACTTCTAGGATGACAGGCAGCAAAAATGGAAAAAGTCAACAAACCATTAAATGGTTCCACCAACTGGCCAGCGGAAAAAATGGTGTTCGCGTGAAAATAGCAGAAGCTTAAAGTCAGATTTTGCAAACTCACAGCACTAAAAACCAAAGAAGTCTGCACCGAATTTTGAAAATAAAATTCAGTAAACAAAAAGATATTTAGTAGATTTCTTGGCACCGTCATGTCAGAGCCATCCGCAAAAAGAACAGAAAAGTCATCATAAACAAACAACCCGCATCCTTTTCTGACAAATTTGTGCAAATCAGTTCAGGATTTCACAAAACTGAACACACAGGGATCTTAAACGGACAAAGATCTCCAAAACCCACGAAAAGTCAGCCTCAATAGAGCAACCACGCGCCTTCACGCGCCGCACAAAGGTTCAGAGGGTTGCGGCCTCCTTCTTCAAATCTGTAAAAATCTACCCACAATTTCAGAAAACAGATAATACCAACAGATTCTACAGCCTCAGATCGGCCAAACCCCAAAATTTCAGGCCCAAAAACACTGCCACGCGCTTCCACGCGCTGCCAGAAGTTCCGATGATCATCATCGTCATTTCACGCACTCACACGCGCCGACGCGGATTGCTACGCGCTCAAGCTTCAACGCGCTGCACGCGCCACACGCGCTACACAAGCCTTCAGCCCTATGACGTCATGGATGACGTCACCACCCACTACGGTCTGACCTATTTGACCCGGACCGACCCGAAAATCTGACCCGGTCCGAACCGCCGCCAAAAAAAAAAAAAAAAAAGAGAGAGAGAGAGATAGAAAAAGGTTTGACCAAGTTTGACTTTTGACTTTGACCAAAAAGTCAAAATTTTCAAAAGGGGCCTGTCCCACTCAGTTTTTCGAGTACATTCCGATTTTGGGATCTGTTTCTTTATTCGAAGCTTGGAAATTGTGCAAACTTCCAATTTCCAAAAAGTTGACTTTTGCGTAAATGTTGACCAAAAGTCAAAATTGTTAAGATAGACCTATCTTACTCAATTTTTCGCGTACATTCCAATTTTGGAGTCCGTTCCATCATTTGAGACTTGAAAATTGCACAAATAACTCAATTCCAAGATAGTTGTCTTTTGTGTTGAAATCAACACAGAGTCAAGATTTTCGAGCCAGACTTGTCTTGCATAGTTTTTCGTGACTTGGAAATCACCAATCTGACTCACATCTCCGAAGTACTGACAATGTCCAAAACTAAAGCTCTCAATATCAAAATTTGAGAGTCATCCATTTAGTTTGGATCCCCTCAGGGTTATTCTCCGGACTTCATCAAGGCTTCCCTTTCAAAGTACAGATGAACTCTCACAAGAATGTCTTGAACTTAAAATCACATCGGGTCACCCGTCCAACCTACCATTCCCCTTTCGATGCCAAACATTCCCACCTACCGTTCGGTGCCTACCAGTCGGGAATCTACCATTCTCACCAAAAATTCTCAACCACCATTCTCAACTACCCATCTACCATTCTTCGTCTCTCCATTATAAATAGAAGGGCTGGACTCATCAAGAACTCATCAAGAAAAACACACTGAGTCATGAAATGAAGATTTGCTTCTTTGAAATTTTCAAGTCCTCCTTCTCATAGCCATTTTTCACTATGGCCTCATCATTCTCAACACTTAGCAACCAATATTGCTTCATAATCCATCTGAAATCAACCCTCTCATGGTTCGGTAGAAACCCTCTTCACAACATCATTGTAGTTTTGAGATCCAAACAAATTTTGTTTCTCCCCTTAACGACCACAGTTGTCCATAAAATTACTCATAACAAGGTCTGCACTGTGGTTCCAAGCTTCCTTAGATTTGGTTGGCCAAGAAATCCAAGTCCAGCTGATACACCTGTTCCTAGGCTCAGGGCTCCTGTAGTCTCTTTCCAATTGCTTAGTCTTCCAGCAGAGGCAGCGGTTCGGAACAAACAGCAACTTGGCTGGTTTCTAAGACCAGAATCACAAGTTAGCTCCATCTTTCATTCTTTTGTGCCTTTCCAACAAGAAATAGTGAATGAAGATGGTAAAAAGTGTTGGGGTATCCTACAAATTGTCTTTCATCCAACACTTGAAACAACCTCCAAGGCACTAGCTCATCAGAATTCAGCCTTTAGAGTCGGTAAATGGCCACCAGAGCCTTATTCCATCTCCCCACCAGTGTGGGACCCAAAGGTCATCGTTGCTGGTACCTCAAAGCACACTTTCTGGAATTACTCCAACTTAAATTCAGCTTGAAGTATTTTAGAAGGTACTCTTCTGAAATTACTTCAACTTAACGTCCGTTGGCATGGTCCCATCACACATGCACATTCTATGACTTGCCGCCGGACTTCATTCAGCATGCAGTCAGTCCCGGATCCCAAGTTATACTTCCCATAAACATCTACACCAGAGGATCCCCAACGTACAGGGCCAGTGCCATGGTGGCGTGTGTTTCACCCATTCACTTTGCTTCATCCCCATCTTCTTCACACAGTCACCATCTCCACATCATCTCCATCGTCTTCTTCCCACCAACATCAGCATCCCCAAAATCCCTAAATTTCTGAAATTACCTCAACTTAACATGAGTGATGCAATAACACACGTACATTCAATCACTTCCCCACATGGCCTCACCATAATCCGAAGTACACTCTTTTGAGATGACTTCACCAGAAGTTCTTAAAAACACAAGGCTAACCCCATGACTCTGCATGCTGTACCCAGCCACCATCCTTGCATCCTCCCCATCTTTTACACCCTGTGATCGCCGCCAACGATCCAAAATATTCTTCTGAAGTTACTTCAACTTAACCTCTGCTGAGAAGGCTCGGTCATGTGAGTACATTCAAATACTGGCAGACCCCTTTTCGGCCTCATCAAAACCTTTCATATGGGTGGGTCTACTCCTCGAAAATTATCTCATCCTGCTGAAAGCTCCACCACCTTCAATTACTTCATTTGAAGAGTCAAGTGCAAAAGTCTGTTTTCAAAACTCATTCCCACATCACACTCTGAAATTGTGTGCGTAAACGAGTCTCGAGGGGGCATTTGTAGAGAGAGAAAATTCCCGACCTATCACAAGCTGACACGACATACTACCAAGTCCACAAAATACAGCCAATTACAAAGTGCCACATACTGCTGCTAGGTTTTACTATTGCTGTTCAGAAGCCAATGGAAATTTGCCAAGTGTCATGCAAAAAACCAATCATGCATCAGTGCACGTGTAAGCGATGACCTAAGCAACCTTGCACGTGTAAGCGATGACACAAGCAGCCTCGCACGTGTAAACAATGACTTAATCAATCCAGCGCGTGTAAGCGATGACATAGGCGAACCAATCAGACTCCGCCACGTGTCGCCAATCAGTCTCCGCCACGTGTCGCTCACCCACCTCCAAACTCCTATAAATAGAAGCCTTCCTAAGGCATTTCAGAGGGATCAAGATCTGAGGGGCGGAAAAAGGGCACCAAGCCATCTGAAGCACAAGCAGCATCAGAGAAGATTCAGAAGTACTGAAGCTCTGCCGGAACCAAGCTCTAAAGCCTCTAGCAACTTCAAGAACTTCAACTTCAAAATCGAAGAACATTCGAAGCGGGATCATCTAAACTACCTGCCTAGATCTCAAAGTTCATTGGAATCAAGCTTAAAAGCCTCCAAAAATATCAACAAACCACAAATCAGCGAAGCTCTACGGATTCAAGCCTCTAAAGCACCGAAGAACTTCCACCACAAAACCTTCAAATACGAAGAACATTCAAAGAGGAATCATCCAAATCATATTCTTACATATCAAAGTTCACTGGAATCAAGCTCAAAAGCCTCCAAAAACCTCACAAACCACAAATTAGTGAAGTTCAACGGATTCAAGCCCCTAAAGCCCCGAAGAATTTCCACCACAAATCTTCAAAGACGAAGAACACACCAAGAACACGAAGAACACACGAAGAACGCGAAGAACAAAGGATTTCTAACAAGCTCATAGCCAGAGATTCATTGTAATTCTGTTTCAACAATCTTCGATCCATCCATCAACCAAATTGAAGGATATTTTGTATTCGAATCAAAATCACATTACCACAATTCCAATCAACAAATCTTTTAAGGAGATCCAATCAGAGGATCACTTTTGTAATCATAGAGAATTGTACCACATAATCATCAATACAAATTCGCACTTGTGACACTATTTTACTTGTTTGACTTTATTTCGAACCGAGAAATTTAGTCGTCCACAGCTACCCTTAGCTTCCAAGTTGCAATTTGGAGGTGGATGACACCACTTATAGAGCATCAACCTTCAGCACATGATGTTTTTATTGGTTACTGGAAACCCACAAAGAATGACTCTCTCGCCAAGCGAGTTTCAGGTTTTGGAGCTACCATAAATGTGCTTTATGGAGATCTTGTTTGCGGTCAAGGTGATAATGAGTTCATGAACAACATCATATCGCATTACCTATATTACCTTGATCTTATGGGTGTTGGTCGAGAAGAAGCAGGGTCTCATGAGGTACTCAGTTGTGCTGAGCAAACTGCTTTCAATCCAACCTCATCCTCGTCTCCTTGATCTTTCTTTAACTAATCCTTTTTTTTTTCTAAAGTAATGCATTAATATGGTTCTACGAACATATATATTAAGTAACCGAAGAAAAAGTTCAAACATGAAGAGGGAGTAAGAGCTTTTATAATCTACTTGTATGTTTTTGTGTGTAGCTAAACTTGCTTAGACAATAAAAGTTTGTATGGATTGGTTTGCTAGTGTTATTTAACCTTTGAAATATTTTGGTTTATTGTTATTGTGTAATTATTTAGAGTGGATTGTATAATATGTATTTTATTGGTAAAATCTTGGAATGTATCCCTCTTTATTTGCCTCCTTTGTTTATATCAAGCATAACGTACAAAAAATGAGCATTTATGTTGGTCTCAATCTGTAACATACTTGAGGTTTTTTTTTTTTTTTTTTTTTTTTTTTTTTTTTTTTTTGAGGGTCTTAAGTGATAAGTCAATGGCAATGACATATTTTATGATGTCACGTATCTCTGGTTCGAATCTCAGTTCTAGCAAAGTCATAAATTTTTTTCTAGGGGTTCAACCTAAAAATTGTCAATAATTTTCAAATCCACAAAACATTACACAGAGTTTGTGTATAATTTATTCTTTGCCCATATATTTGACATAATTTATTATATACTTTATGTTCTTGTATATAAAAAAAAATAGATAGTTACATATAATTTAAGACAAAATATTTTCTTTCATTAAGTCAAGTCTAATGACTTCCCAAAGTGTATTAATCATAGTTAATTTTCTTTAAAATTGAATCCATATTTTCTTTTGTTAAATGAATTAAATATTACACATTAGACTATAATAATAGTTTCTAAAAAACTGGAAATGTATGCAAATCAATTAATTTGGAATAGATTAAATATTGAATGTCAATTTTGTATGCCCTAAAACATACAATATAATATATTATAAGATATATACAATAATAATGAATGAAATTTTCTTCTTTCGTTTATGGATATTACAAAGTAGAAGCACATGTCCTAAATTTTTATCCATAAAAATCACAACATATTTTCTTCTAGTGAAAAGATGTTTTACAAAATTTTATACAATCCTATATCCCTCATTCTATATATACAGAATGAATGAAAAATGCTACATTCACAATATTTTCTTAGGTGTCAAAGTGTTAGTGGTGGGTCAAAAAGTTATGTCAATAGTATATCCAGATGAGAACCAGTAACAGATTGCAACTTAAGATTGGTGTGAAAAATATTGTAAAAGTGTTGTGGATATAACATTTCCTAATATGAATAAAAGTTTGAAGAAAAGCATTTACTTACAAGATTTAAGATTTAAGATTTATTGAGTAATATAACAAAAAAAATTGAATATTAAAATAATAAAAAATGAGATATTTTTACTTTTGGAACATTACTTTGAAGGAAGTTTTGCAATAATTTAAGTAAATAAAAATATGAAGGGTTTATTTAACAAAATCTACATGTGGGGCCCTAAATATTCAAACAACCCCGGCCCACTCCATAGTCGGCCCAAGGCCCGCGCCGAGGAGGATATAGAGGCTGAGGGGGTAAAAGAGAAAAGCCTAAGTCCTCAAATGGCCTCGCCGAGGATGCACACCTCATCGGCCAACCGATGTTGATAGAAGGAAAATATCTCTCATCCCTTAAAACTTACGCCACCAACCTTCTAGCCGCTTTAATGGTGAAGTGACTAGCAAACCTAGGTGCCTTGGTCACTCCGACTAATAGAAGGTCTGCAAAGGCGATTAGGAACTAACGTAAAGCCTGTAAATACAGATGATGGGACAAACCCCTGTACATAGAGTTCAGATAATTGACAAATGGATGGCTAAGATTAACTAAAACAATACTATATAACCAAGACGATCCCCAACATAAAAGGGGGGGGGGGGAATCAGTCCTAAAAAAAGAGGACAGAACATAGATCAATTCCAAGAAAAATAGATCCTCGGACCAATCCGAGGATGAATACGCTTCATAAACACTTAACCAAAATCGTCATGATCCTCACAAACACTTATCCAAAGTCATTATCAAGATCCTTATCAACACCTAACCAGATTCATGGTCCCTATCCTCATGGAAAATACTCAGTAAAATTATTTTGCTATTACGCCTATTGATTTCACATCATCCGTTATTTGTAGTGCGCCTAGCCCTTACACCCGCATCTCTACAAATTTTATTGTTGAGGGTTCACCACAATTTTAGCCCCTACAATTGGCGCCGTCTGTGGGGAGGACTTGTGCGCTAGCAAGTGCGACGGTTGGTGTAAAAAAAAAGAAATCAAGAGCAACACCTTTAAAAAAAAAAGAACGCACCAGAACAATACAGTTTACAGTAACAACATTCATTCCGAAGTCTACAATCACAAGAAACAAGAATATGCGAAAAGCAAAAAAGAGATAAAACAAGTCTACTTCTTTATTAATATATGAAGAAAATGTTACATCTCTTACAAGTGATGCCCGTGGGGCTTGTTCTAAAACTAACTACAAAGACAGACGCCTAGCAAAGTTGGCAGAGGAACAAAAGATAGAAAGAAGTGAAGGAAGAGAGGAGGAAAGGGAGGAAACAAAGCTGGCAGAGGAACAAAAGATAGAAAAGAAAGAAGCAAGAGAAAAGGAAATGAAGAGAGGGAGACTGGTTGAGGAGCGGAAATAGAAGAGATAAAAGGGAAAAGAAAAAAAGAAGGCAACATGGGAGGCGGAAGAGGCCGCGGTACAGGACGGCCCCACTTCTGGATTCCGCCTGACTTCCCTCCCACCCCCATCGTTGCCGACTTGGAGGGTCAGCGGCCCATACCCAAGGGGAGGAGGTTACGTTCTTTCTGAATCCTCCTCCAAATAGCGAGGAGGGCTCCACCTCTGATTAGGTTGAAAAGAAGGAGAATCTTCGGACCTCTCCTACCCTAACCCCAATGTGGCGTCCGGGGTCGGAGTGCCATCCTCGGCTCCTGACAGGGGCTCAACATCCTCGGGAACGCCCTTTCCAAGGGCCAATTCATTAGAAGGGGCTCAAACTGCTATTTCTTGCGGAACCTTTGGGCAATTTTACTGGGAGAAGTTTAGGAAGAATGTTTGTTAAGTGTGAAGGTAAAGGTTGCCCCAGGAACGCCTTTTATAGAGGGCAGAAAGTTGGTGAGAGCCAATCCACATTAATTCCAAGGAAGGGATTTCCGGAGGCAATAACTTCGCCCAAATTCCCAAGGGGCTTATCCACCGTTAGATCCTCGTGGATCCACGGCTGGCATTAATGAGGCGTGGTGGGGCGCCTCATTAATGCGGAGGCACCGAAGCGTCAAACGCGTTACTCAATCGACAAAAGAGACGCTTCATGATCAGAAGGGTCACGTCAAACGAAGAGGCAGAACAGAGCAGAATCGTATCCCACGCCAACTCCGGCTTACGTGTGTCATTATGTTGCGTGAAAAGTGTATTTAATTAATGTTTATTATAAATTATAGCGATGTAGAATTAAATGGCAACGGATAGATAGATGAGAAAATTAAGTGTTAGACTGAACCTAGGCATTGTATGGTCCTCGGACACTAGCCTCAGGGGAAACTAACAACTTAAAATGAGAAAACTAGGTACTGGACAGAACCTAGGCATTGCATGGTCTTCAGACCTAAGCCTCAAGGGAAACCAGATACTTCAGATGAAAATGAGAAAACTAGGTACTGGACAGAACTAAGGCATTGCATGGTCCTCGGACCCAAGCCTATGGGGAAACCAGATACTTCAGATGAGAAAATTAAGTGTTAGACTGAACCTAGGCATTGTATGGTCCTCGGACACTAGCCTCAGGGGAAACTAACAACTTAAAATGAGAAAACTAGGTACTAGACAGAACCTAGGCATTGCATGGTCCTCAGACCTAAGCCTTAGGGGAAACCAGATACATCAGATGAAAATGAGAAAACTAGGTACTGGACAGAACCAAGGCATTGCATGGTCCTCGGACCCAAGCCTATGGGGAAACCAGATACTTTAGATGAGAAAATTAAGTGTTAGACTGAACCTAGGCATTGTATGGTCCTCGGACACTAACCTCAGGGGAAACTAACAACTTAAAATGAGAAAACTAGGTACTGGATAGAACCTAGGCATTGCATGGTCCTCAGACCCAAGCCTCAGGGGAAACCAGATACTTCAGATGAAAATGAGAAAACTAGGTACTGGACAGAACCAAGGCATTGCATGGTCCTCGGACCCAAGCTTATGGGGAAACCAGATACTTCAGATGAGAAAATTAAGTGTTAGACTGAACCTAGGCATTGTATGGTCCTCGGACACTAGCCTCAGGGGAAACTAACAACTTAAAATGAGAAAACTAGGTACTGGACAGAACTAAGCATTGCATGGTCCTCAGACCCAAGCCTCAGGGGAAACCAGATACTTCAGATGAAAATGAGAAAATTAAGTGCTGGACAGAACCAAGGCATTGCATGGTCCTCGGACCCAAGCCTATGGGGAAACCAGATACTTCAGATGAGAAAATTAAGTGTTAAACTAAACCTAGGCATTGCATGGTCCTCAGACCCAAGCCTCAGGGGAAACCAGATACTTTAGATGAAAATGAGAAAACTAGGTACTGGACAGAACCAAGGCATTGCATGGTCCTCGAACCCATGCCTATGGGGAAACCAGATACTTCAGATGAGAAAATTAAGTGTTAGACTGAACCTAGGCATTGTATGGTCCTCGGACACTAGCCTCAGGGGAAACTAACAACTTAAAATGAGAAAACTAGATACTGGACAGAACCTAGGCATTGCATGGTCCTCAGACCCAAGCCTCAGGGGAAACCAGATACATCAGATGAAAATGAGAAAATTAAGTGCTGGACAGAACCAAGGCATTGCATGGTCCTCGGACCCAAGCCTATGGGGAAACCAGATACTTCAGATGAGAAAATTAAGTGTTAGACTGAACCTAGGCATTGCATGGTCCTCAGACCCAAGCCTCAGGGGAAACCAGATACTTCAGATGAAAATGAGAAAATTAAGTACTGGACAGAACCAAGGCATTGCATGGTCCTCGGACCCAAGTCTATGGGGAAACCAGATACTTCAGATGAGAAAATTAAGTGTTAGACTGAACCTAGGCATTGTATGGTCCTCGGACACTAGCCTCAGGGGAAACTAATAACTTAAAATGAGAAAACTAGGTACTGGACATAACCTAGGCATTGCATGGTCCTCAGACCCAAGCCTTAGGGGAAACCAGATACTTCAAATGAAAATGAGAAAATTAAGTGCTGGACAGAACCAAGGCATTGCATGGTCCTCGGACCCAAGCTTATGGGGAAACCAGATACTTCAGATGAGAAAATTAAGTGTTAGACTGAACCTAGGCATTGCATGGTCCTCAGACCCAAGCCTCAGGGGAAACCAGATACTTTAGATGAAAATGAGAAAACTAGGTACTGGACAGAACCAAGGCATTACATGGTCCTCGGACCTAAGCCTATGGGGAAACCAGATACTTCAGATGAGAAAATTAAGTGTTAGACTGAACCTAGGCATTGTATGGTCCTCGGACACTAGCCTCAGGGGAAACTAACAACTTAAAATGAGAAAACTAGGTACTGGATAGAACCTAGGCATTGCATGGTCCTCAAACCCAAGCCTTAGGGGAAACCAGATACTTCAGATGAAAATGAGAAAATTAAGTGTTGGACAGAACCAAGGCATTGCATGGTCCTCGGACCCAAGCCTATGGGGAAACCAGATATTTCAGATGAGAAAATTAAGTGTTAGACTGAACCTAGGCATTGCATGGTCCTCGGACTCAAGCCTATGGGGAAACCAGATACTTCAGATGAGAAAATTAAGTGTTAGACAGAGCCAAGGTCTTGTATGGTCTTTGGACCCAAACCTATGATGAAACTGATCACTATAGGTCCATATAGGCGCTGAACGGAACCAGGGCCCTTGTACCGACCACGAGCCCAAATCTACGGCAAGGCCAACCCTTTTGACGCTAAATAATGAGCAATGTCCGAACGAAAACTACGAAAAACTGAGCGCTAAAGCACAAGCAACTTAAACCTATCCCTCTTAGAGGAACCAGTAAGAAGCTTAAGCAGAAAGGGTGTAAACTAGAAAGATAAAAGCACTATAAAAACAAAAGAAAAATTCCTCGGACAGGCCCTCGGCGCCAGAAACAAATTACCAGAACAGTTGAAATAACGGTAACACTGACAGCGAGATAAGGCCCAAACAGGGCATGTAAATATGCCGAGAATGTCAAAATCCTCCTCCCAGCCTTAGAGGTCGAGCAGCAGAATTTTGAGGGGCTATTGTGGGGCCCTAAATATTCAAACAACCCCAGCCCACTCTATAGTCGGCCCAAGGCCCGCGCCGAGGAGGATATAGAGGCTGAGGGGGTAAAAGAGAAAAGCCTAAGTCCTCAAATAGCCTCGCCGTGGATGCACACCTCTTCGGCCAACCGACGTTGATAGAAGGAAAATATCTCTCATCCCTTAAAACTTACGCCACCAACCTTCTGATCGCTTTAATGGTGAAGTGACTAGCAAACCCAGGTGCCTTGGTCACTCCGACTAATAGAAGGTCTGCAAAGGCGGCTAGGAACTAACGTAAAGCCTGCAAATATAGATGATGGGACAAACCCCTGTACATAGAGTTCAGATAATTGACAAATGGATGGCTAAGATTAACTAAAACAATACTATATAACCAAGAGGATCCCTAACATAAAAGGGGCGGGGGGGGGGGGGGGGGGAATCAGTCCTAAAAAAAGAGGACAGAACATAGATCAATTCCAAGAAAAATAGATCCTCGGACCAATCCGAGGATGAATACGCTTCATAAACACTTAACCAAAATCGTCATGATCCTCACAAACACTTATCCAAAGTCATTATCAAGATCCTTATCAACACCTAACCAGATTCATGGTCCCTATCCTCATGGAAAATACTCAGTAAAATTATTTTGCTATTACGCCTATTGATTTCACATCATCCGTTATTTGTAGTGCGCCTAGCCCTTACACCCGCATCTCTACAAATTTTATTGTTGAGGGTTCACCACAATTTTAGCCCCTACACTACACATACCTTAAAATTTTTCTTATTTTTTAAACTAAAGGAGGAGGGGGAAATTTTTAAAAGTCAAGTGGGGCTATGGTCCCCCTCCCACCTCTCTCCGCTAATCTCCACCTCTCCCTCTCTCCCCACTATCTACCTATCAAAAATTTTGACATATCATAAAAATAAATAAATAAATAATATAATTAGCTAATAAATAAAAGGTATCTTAAATTCTTAATAAAACGCTTATATGTGTATTTATTCTTGAAATCTTATAAAATGATGGGGACAAAAATAGGCATATATCAGTGAGGGAAGCTTTTGGAATTGTCTTCATGAGCATTTTCTAAAATTCCCGACAAGTTTTTTTTTTTTTTGGATACAAAATAGAATTTCTATTCTATCAATCTAAGTGTATATGTATATGAAACTTCCTTCTGAAGACTTGAACCCTGACTCTTAGCCCCCACCCTCCAGACCCCACACCCTACAAACACTTATACTTGTGGAGTGACAACACATCAAGGGTGTACGGTAGTCTGACAAGTTTTGAAATATGAATAGTTTTGTTAATTTTTTAATATCTTAGAAACTGACAAAACTTCCCTTAAAAAAATAAAGTGGTTAATTTCATTTTGATATTGGACCAAGAAAAAATATCATCCTCCCACTCTTTCGTGTGAGTTTATTTATTAAAAAAACCATTATTAGCTAAATAAAAACATCATTACTCATAAAATAATTATTAAAAAAAAAAAATGCCATATCAATGCTTGTTGCGTGTATTATTTGCATGACCGGTCAAGTACGCATGTCAGTGATGTCAAGTGAGTTATTGGCTGGCCCTTGTTTTTGTTTTCTTTTACTACATTTCATATTTTTTGTTAGGATCTAAAAATTTAGATTTAAATATTTAAAATCATATTTTTAATTTTGTTAACAAACCGAGAACAAAATATGTCTAGTCTAGGTTTTAAGGCAATGCTTAAAAGTGATTGTTTTAAGGTTCAAGTCTAGCTGATGATTTAAACCTTCAACTATGTTTTTATAGCTTTTAGAGACTTTAGAGGTGTTTTTGTGAGATCAAAAATGTATTGTGTTTTTCCTCTTTCAAAGTCACTCCCGAAAATCATTCTTATATCATTAGATCTAATAGATCTGAAATTGCTGCAACAAAATCAACAATAATTGATGATTTAAACCCTCAAAGGTGGTCTTAAAGTCACAAATTGGAGAGTTTGTGTTGCTAAATCTTTGAGTGGGATCTCAAAGTCACAAGTAAGGATGCTTGTGTTGGTGTAAATACAAGGAGAGACAAAGTCAATGGATTCGGAGTTAGCATGTACTCGTGTCAGTAAGTTACTACTGGAGGTAGCAATAGATTTAGGCTTAAATCTGATTGTAAAAACTTCAATTCTCTTATAGTGGATTTGTTTTACCTTGAGGATAGTTAAATCAAATCATCTCCAGGTTTTTACTTTAAAACGGTTCGTTTCATTGGTTTTTCTAGGTCATCATATTATGGTGTTATTTAATTTCCACTGTTTTGCATGATATGAATTATTTGTGTTTAAACTAGATTTGAATAATTAATTTAAGTAATCACTTGGTAAATATATTAGGTTAAACAATCTGATTTAAGGGGCCTAAACGAACAAGCATCATTTTCCTCAAAAAATTGAAACTGCAATTAGCTTGTTAGAGTATTTGTAATGGAAAATTGTATCATATCTTATTTTACCATCTCAAAAAGCTACTTTATCAATTATACTATACTATTTTACAACACACCCAACATCCTAATTATTATTTTCCTATTCTACTCATTAAATTAATGTATATTACCCACTAAAATAATATAATATATTTCAATACAACTCTGCCTCTCTCTTCTCTCCCATCTCTCTTCCACTTTATCAATTAAAATATATTATAATTTTTACAATTATGCTACAGTGCTATCTTACATTTAGGATGGTGTAGCACCATCTTACATTTAGGATGGCACTATAGCACAATTGCAAAAAAATCTGCAATTTTGACATTTTACAAGTCCGGTTGCCAACACCTTTTTGTACTTTGATTGTACTTTTCCCCTACATTTTCCATGTGTAATTGCCAACGGGAATGCTCAGTAGGTTTTGTTCGGAGGTTTCATTGTCTTATTTATGATTATGAGTAGGATATAATATAAGAAGGTTCTTCTGTTTTCCACTTCTATATTGTTTTGGAGTGGAAGTTCGCATACTAACATTACTGCAACGATGGATCTAGTTGTGTTTTGCTTGTGTTGTTCTCTCTCTCTCTCTCTCTTGGATATCAATGGTGGTGTAAGAAATTAAACCATTAGAGTTTGTCTCTTTTTTTTCCTATAAATTTTCAATAAGTTTAGTTACAATATTTTTCATAGTTTTTATCTTAAATGTTGACATATATAGTTTATTATGAATTGGTATTTAATAAAAAGCACGGTAAGTAGTGAACTCTCAAATAAAAATAAAAGCAACATAATCATAACAAACTATGTTAACTGTTGTAGAAAAAATATATAAAAATTTGATAGATTGATTTTTACCATGTCTTTATTTGAAACCTACTAAATTTTTCTAAATTTTTTTTTTTTTACTAATTTTGAATAAGTCTTTCTTATTTGTGTCTTTATTTCGTATTAAGAAGTTAAATAAAATGACGCCATGTGATTTGGATTAAATAATGTTCATGTATATATTAAACATATGTATTGAATTAAATACTTGGGATTGTGTTATTTAAATATTTTCTATTAATGATATCTCTATAAATGAGTTTATGATTGGAGTTGTTTTTGTCTCCATCTTTTCTTCTTGTCATTTTTTAATTAATTAATTAATCGGCAAGAGATTTAGATGAAAGGTTTCATATAACCTTAAACTTTTCTTGGATCCTGCCCAAGTGATAGCCCATTCAACAGGCTTGTAATAAGAATTCTACTTCAAGGAGAATTAGGAGTTGGTGAACCCCTAGAAAGGCAAAAGGAAATCCTAATTTAATTGGAATTAATTTGGAGAGCATGTGTTAGAAGACAAAAGCCTTAGATATATATAAATAAGGTTTGTATGGATTTGTGGTTGCGTGCCAAAGAAGGAGGTGCCGCATGCTATGATCAAGATTGACTATATCACAAAAATTATTAAATAAATTAGCCATATTACCTATTGAAAAAAAAAAAAAAAAAAAGTGAGCTTGTTAGTAATTTTACATCTCAAAAGCAAGAAAATTTGAATTTTAAATGAAAAAAAAAATCAAAATAGAAATATTCTTCGATTAATATTTAAATATAAGAAAAAAAATCGATCTAAACTATAGCTTTAGACACTAAATTTTAATGGACATTAACAAAAAGACTAAATTAAATAAAATTCAATACTAGAGAATTGAATTAAACCAGTGGTGACTCTAGGAATGTTTTTTGCGTGGTTATTAATAAACTTAAATTATACAAAAATTAATAAAGAGACAATTTGAATATATCAACGTCACAAAAAAAATAAGCAAATATATGAAATATTACAATTTTTTTGTACTAACAAAGAGAATAAGAGAAAAAAAAAATAGACTAATAAAAGATAAAGTGCAAATTGAAAATGTTGATATGAGAATAATAAAGTGACAACAACAATTTCATAACAAATCTTATGCAACAAGTTGTTAGCCTGTTATTGGTGGGGTAAAACATGTCAATATTGAACTTGAATTATAATTAGTAACAGCTTACCATATAAAATTTATTGTGAATTTATTATGAAAATGTTGTAGATGTAGCATTATTCTTATATTTATTGAACTCAAATTCTTATAATTCTCAAGTAAAGGTATTCAACATTTTTATTAAGGTAGTCAAAATAAGTTAATTTAGTATATAATATATATATATATGTACGGGCCCTGGCAGTGCAAGCTTGCCTATGCGATTTGGGCCTTGGGCCATTAAGAAAGGCCATGGGCCTATCTTTCGGTTTCTCCCGGCCACGTTCTGAACCCCCCTACGGACGGGCCCGGCCCAAAATGCCGTTTGAGGGTCCATTCCTTTTTACCGAGCCTGAGCGTTACCGCCGAGGTGGTTGTCCGTTCCGTCTCGCCGAACAGTCGTCTGTTCATCCCGAGCACTCAATAATGGTATTGCCCGGAGGGATCTCGGGAAACATCGCTGCCGTACATGTACGCTGTAGTGGGAATCATTTCCAAAGCCACTCCCACCTAAACACCCACTAAATCCTTCTGGGATTGGACCTCTAAATCCATTAAATCTTAAGACAATCATGATCACCCCACTAACAATTCCCTATAAATATGAAATTGGAAGAGGAAACAAGGGCTGGAAAAACAGGAGAGAAAAAGTCAGATATAGAGGAGAGTAACTACAGAGTGAGGCAGTGGGATTGTGAGGTGGTGCACAAAGTGAGATCAAAGGGGCTCTCATCGGGTCTCCTAGTTGCGAACGACCCATAGTAGGAATTACTATCCCACCATACAAATAGGTTGTGAGACAAGGTATAGATAAGCCCATTGGGCCTATCCTCGTCGCCACAATATATATATATATATATATACATTTTTTTCAAATCAAGATGGTCACAGAACATATTAGTTTAAAATAATTATTTATATATATATATATATATATTTTTTTTTTTTTTTGACAAGTGAGGGTAGTCCTAGGACCACCCTCACATACAAGTAGAGCTGATAGTGTTAGAATGTCATTTTTATATAGATATATCACTAACATCATTTTTACTATGTGTCAATTAAAACAAGTCATATCAATCTTGGTAAAAAAAATAAAAAAAATAAATAAAAATTTGAAATTTTTGTAACTCTAAATTTGTGGGAAAAAAAAAATAGTAATACTACATCCAAAACAATTTTAAAACAACTTCTAGGTATCAAACTGTTATTGGTGGATAAAAAATAATATTATCAATGGTAGACCCAAATTAAAATTAATAATAATTTATCAGTTATACTCTTCTATGAAAATATTGCAAACTTAACTTTACTCTTAAAATAATTATAAAAAAAAAAAAAATGCCATATTTGCAGTACACGTTAACGGTTGTTGCGTGTATTATTTGCATGACCGGTCAAGTACACATGGCAGTGATGTCACGTGAGTATACCAAGTCAACGGTCATAAAGGAAGTTTGTTTTTCTTCTTCTTGGGTGAATTGCACGGTGCAATTGCACCAGATTCCAATCCCTATCTTTTATAGTTTGTTTTTGTATCCCACCGGAAAAGCAACAAACCACCGTGAATTAAATGGTCTAACATAGACTGATATAGACCATCCTCAAGTCTTCCATTAGAATCTTTTCTTTTTCGTCTACCTCTTTTCTTTTTTACTTTTTTTAATTATTTATTTTTTGAATAAATTATAATTTCAATTTGTGGGGCCCCAAATATTATGGCAACTCCGGCCCACTCCACATCAGGCCCAAAGTCCAAACTGAGGAGAGGGCACAATCCGAGGATGAGCGTGCAACGCCCAAGTCGTCTAAAGACATCAAGCCCAAGGCCCGAATCAATGAGAGGGCATAATCTGAGGATGAGCTGTCACTCACTCATTAAATGCATTTCACCTACATTCTGATTACATCAATGGTGAGTTGACTAGCCAGCAGTATTGCTTTGGTTGCTTGGTTGCTTCAACTAACAGAAAGCCTGCAAAGGCGACTGATGGGATAAGTACTCAAGTATAGGCTTGGATGATTAACAAGTGGACGGCAGAAATCAACTAAAAAAGGAATATATAATAGATCGCACCCCCATCAAGTAAGGGGGGGGGGAGAAGGGGGGAAACCGATTAGGACAAGGACCGAAAAAGGGATCTTCAGGGTGTTAAAAAGGATAACCCTTACATGTGTCTGTTCTGAGCAAAGAAGTCCTCGGACTAGGCCGAGAACGAAATTTCTTCATAAACCATTAGCCGAAGTCATTGTTATTACCCTCACAAACACTTAGTCAAATTCCTTGATTATCACTTCTATGAATCTCACACACTGACCATTATTTGCTTTGTTGGTACTTAGCCCTTCTACCCACGCTTTATAAATTTTATTGTTTAGGGTCCATTATAAATTGAGTCCCTACAATTGGCGCCGTCTATGGGGAGGACTTGTGCGCTAGCAAGTACGGTGGTCGGTGTGAAAAAATCAAGATCAACACTTTCAAAAAAAAAAAAAAAAAACACGCCAAAACAATACAGTTTACAGCAACAACATTCATTCAGAAGTCAACAATCACAAGAAACAAGAATATGCGAGAAATAAAGAGACAAAACAAGTCTACTTCTTTATTAATATATGAAGAAACAGTTACATCTCTTACAAGTGATGCCCGGGGGGCTTGTTCTAAAGCTAACTACAAAAACAGATGCCTAACAAAGCTGGCAGAGGAACAAAAGAAGGAAGGAAGGCTGGTTGAGGAGCAAAAGAAGAAGAGGGGAAGGGAAAAGAAGGGAGGAAGGCAACGTTAAGGTGGAAGGGACCGCGGCACAGGACGGTTCCCCCTCTCAACTTCGCCTGGTTTCCCTCCCAAACCCATCACTGCCAGCTTGGAGGGGTTGACAGGTCCGGGCCCGGGGGAAGAAGGTTACGTTCTTTCGGGATCCTCCTCCAAACGGCGAGGAGGGGTCCACCTCCGGTTAGGTTGAAAAGAAGAAAGACCTTCAGCCTTCTCCTACCCCAACCCCAGCATGGCGTACAGGGTCGGGGTGCCATCCTTGGCTCCTGAAAGGGGCTAGGCCTCCTCATGACCACCCTTTCCAAGGGCCAACCCATTTGGTGGGGCTCAAACTGCTATTTTTTGCAGAACCCCTAAGCAATGTCTTTGGGAGAGTTTAAAACGAATGTTTGTAGAGTGTAAAGAGAAAGGCTGTCCCAAAAACGCCTTGTATAGAAGGCGAAAAATTGGTGAGAGCCAATCCGCATTAAACCCTAGGGAGGGATTTCTGGAGGCAATAATTCCGCCCAAATTCCAAGGGGCTTATCCGCCGTTAGATCCTCGTAAATCCATAACTGACATTAATGAGGAGGCGCCTCATTAACAAGGGGGCATCAAAGCGTCAAAACGCGTTACTTGATCAACCCAAGAGACGCCTCGTAATAAGAAGAGTCACGCCAAACGAAGAGGCAGAACAGAGCAGGGTCTTCTCCAACCCCAGCATGCTTTTGCTATTATTTTGCTTGAAAAGTTTATTTATTTAATGTTTGTTATAGATTATAGCAATGTAGAATTAAATGGCTATGAATAAATAGATAAGATAGTAAATAAATCAAAGAACTAGGTACTGGACAGAATCTAGGCATTGCATGGTCCTCGGACTCAAGCCTCTGAGGAAACCAGCTATTTCAGATTATGAACAAAGAGTTAGACAGAACTAAGGCATTGCATGGTCCTCGAACCCAAGCCTCTGAGGAAACTAACTACTTAAAGAAAGTTACTAAAAAATCAAAGAACTAGGTACTGGACAGAACCTAGGCATTGCATGGTCCTCGGACTCAAGCCTCTGGGGAAACCAGCTACTTCAGACTATGAATGAAGTGTTAGACAGAACCTAGGCATTATATGGTCCTCGGACCCAAGCCTCTAGGAAAACTAACAACTTAAAAATGAGAAAACTAGGTACTGGACATAACCAAAGCATTGCATGGTCCTCGGACTCAAGCCTCTGGGGAAACCAACTACTTCAGACTATGAATGAAGTGTTAGACAGAACCTAGGCATTGTATGGTCCTCGGACCCAAGCCTCTAGGGAAACTAACCACTTAAAAATGAGAAAACTAGGTACTGGACAAAACCAAGGCATTGCATGGTCCTCAGACTCAAGCCTCTGGGGAAACCAGCTACTTCAAACTATGAACAAAGAGTTAGACAGAACCAAGGCATTGCATGGTCCTCGGACCCAAGCCTCTGGGGAAACTAACTACTTAAAGAAAGTTACTAAAAAATCAAAGAACTAGGTATTGAACAGAACCAAGGCATTGCATGGTCTTCAGACTCAAGCCTCTAGGGAAACCAGCTACTTCAGACTATGAATGAAGTGTTAGACAGAACCTAGGCATTGTATGGTCTTCGGACCCAAGCCTCTGGGGAAACTAACCACTTAAAAATGAGAAAACTAGGTACTGGACAGAACCTAGGCATTGCATGGTCCTCGGACTCAAGCCTCTAGGGAAACCAGCTACTTTAGACTATGAATGAAGTGTTGGACAGAACCTAGGCATTGTATGGTCCTCGGACGCAAACCTTTGGGGAAACTAACTACTTAAAGAAAGTTACTAAAACATCAAAGAACTAGGTACTGGACAGAACCTAGGCATTGCATGGTCATCGGACTCAAACCTCTGGGGAAACCAGCTACTTCATTTAGCCTCTTTATGCTTACTATAGCTAGTTATTTCGGTTTTCTACTAGCGGTTTTAACTATAACCTCAGCTGACTATGAATGAAGAGTTAGACAGAACCTAGGCATTGTATGGTCTTCGAACCCAAACCTCTGGGAAAACTAACCACTTAAAAATGAGAAAACTAAGTGTTAGCCAGAACGTAGGCATTGCATGGTCCTCAGACCCTAACCTCTGAAAAAGCTAGTCATTAGAGGACAATCTAAGCACCGAGCAAAACCAGGGTTCTATACTGACCGTAGGCCCGAACCTACGGCAGAGCCAACCCCTTTTTGTGTTAAATAATGAGCCCTGCCAGGAACGAAAACCAAGTAAAGCTAAATGCTAAAACGCAGCAACTTAAACCTACCCATCCTAGAGGAACTAGCAAGGAACTCAGGCTAAAAAGTATACACTAGAAAGAGAAGAAGACTTACAGAAATGAAGAAAAATTCCTCAGGCGGGCCCATTACGCCAAAGAAAGTTGCAAGAGCAGTTGCAAAAATGGTTACACTGACAGAAAGACAAAGTCCGACAGACCAATACAATAGGCCCGAGTATGTCAAAATCCTCCTCCCCGCCCAAAGGGTCGGACAACAAAATTTTGAGGGGCTATTGTGGGGCCCCAAATATTATGGTAACCCTGGCCCACTCCACATCAGGCCCAAAGTCCAAATCGAGGAGAGGGCACAATTCGAGGATGAGCGTGCAACGCCCAAGTCGTCTAAGGACATCAGGCCCAAGGCCCGAACCAATGAGATGGCATAATCCGAGGATGAGCTGTCACTCACTCATTAAATGCACTCCACCTACATTCTGATCACATCAATGGTGAGTTGACTAGCCAGCAGTATTTCCTTGGTTGCTTCAACTAAACGAAAGCCTGCAAAGGCGACTGATGGGATAGGTACTCAAGTATAGGCTTGGATAATTAATAAGTGGACGGCAGAGATCAACTAAAAAAGGAATATATAATAGATCGCACCCCCATCAAGTAAGGGGGGGGAGAAGGGGGGAAACCGATTAGGACAAGGACCGAAAAAGGGATCTTCAGGGTGTTAAAAAGGATAACCCTTACATGTGTCTGTTCTGAGTAAAGAAGTCCTTGGACTAAGTCCTCGGACTAGGCCGAGAATGAAATTTCTTCATAAACCATTAGCCGAAGTCATAGTCATTACCCTCACAAACACTTAGTCAAATTCTTTGATTATCATTTCTATGAATCTCACACACTGACCATTATTTGCTTTGTTGGTACTTAGCCCTTCTACCCACGCTCTATAAATTTTATTGTTTAGGGTCCATTATAAATTGAGTCCCTACACAATTTATACTTTAAAAGAGCTTGTCCCAAAACTAAAGCAAACCTTATATTGTCATAAGTTTAGAATTAAATCTTACAGTTTCAATAATATTTCAAAGCATTTATGTAAAAAAAAAAAAAGTTAAATAAAATGACGCCATGTGATTTGAATTAAATAATGTTCATGTATATATTAAACATATGTATTGAATTAATTACTTAGGATTGTTTTATTTAAATATTTTCTATTAATGATGTCACTATAAATGAGTTTATGATTGGAGTTGTATTTGTCTCCATCTTTTCTTCTTGTCATTTTCTTAATTAATTAATTAATTGGCAAGAGATTTGGATGAAAGGTTTCATAAACCTGAAGCTTTTCTTGGGTCCAGCCCACGTGATAGCCCATTCAATGGCCTTGTAAAAGGAATTCAACTTCAAAGAGAATTAGGGAGTTGGTGAACTCCTAGAAAAGCAAAAGGAAATCCTAATTTAGTTGGAATTAATAGGGAGACCATGTGTTAGAAAAATTATTAAAAAAATTAGCCATAGTACCAATTGAAAAAGAAATGTGAGCTAAACTTATAACACAAAAATGTTATTAGTAATTTTGCATATCAGAAGCAAGAAAATTTAAATTTTAAATGAAAAAAATTAAAATATAAATATTCTTCAATTAATATTTAAATATAAGAAAAAATTCTATTTAAAATTTTCGCTTTCCCCACATTGGTTGAGCCGATCGACCTTAACCAAAAGAGGAGAAATTATTTTCTCCAGCTAATCTTAAATGAAAGAAATATTTTATTGGATCTAATCATGCACTCATGTGTTTAGTGTATTCATTGTTGGAATAGTGTAAAAAGATGGGGAAAACAAGAATTACGTTTATCATTGAGGGAGGCTTATGAAATTTTCTTTATGTGATTTTTCCTAAATTTCCTGTTGAGATTATATTAATTTGAAATATGAACAGGTCTCTCTCTCTCTCTCTTCTTTTTTTTTTTTTTTTTTTTGATGAGATGAATGGTAGAAATTTTATTTGATACAAAAGGTATACAAACCCGTGGACAACACCACAGGCATGAGGGGCCCCAGCCACTTAGTTATGCTGAGTCCGGACAGTGGGAATTTAAATACAATATAAAGGAAACTACTTAAAACAAAATCAAGCTATCCTTTGTGTTTCCATCAGACTTTGATATTCTTCAAGCAAGCCCGTCGCCCCTTCCAGGATTACCTTTGGGTGGGTCTGGAACTGTTCGAAGATCATCTTATTTCGTGCATTCCATATTGCCCAGGCCGTGTTAGCCCATAACTCCAGTTCTTGCTTGCTTACTTTTGTTTGCATCTGTCTAAATAGGAGGAAAAAATCGTCTACACCGTTGCTGCTCTTCTGAATTTTTCCTCTGACCAAAGCCCATACATTCCTCGCAAAGGGGCAAGTCCATAGCACATGGGAGGTGATCTCGGGTTCCTGTTTACACATTTCACAAGTCCGGTCTATGCTCACTCTACGGCGGTATAGATTGTCCCGTGTAGGCAAGCAATTTGAGCAAGCTCTCCATATAAAGGTGCGCACTTTTGGCGGCACGTTTAGCGTCCAGATCATGTTCCAAGTGGATCCGTGGGTTCTGGCTGCTGAGTGCTCTGCTTTGTGATGATGTCGCAGTCTATAGGCCACCTTGTATGCTGATTTCACCGTAAATTTTTTTGCCCTGTTTTCCATCCAAATAACAGAGTCATGGCCATTAGTGTTGTTGAGTGGCAAGGAGAGGATTTCATCCCTGGTTTTGGCAGTGAACGTGGCAGCTACTTTTCCCCAGTCCCACTGTCTTGTGTCTTAGTCTATTAGCTCACAAACCTTCATATCTGGTGGTACTTCAATCCTTGTTACAGGGGTGTGTGATAGCCATGAGTGTGTGAATACTCCAATGCTACGGCCATCTCCCACTTTCCACCTAGTGCCTTCTTAATGACATCCCTTGTTGATAATAGACCGCGCCACACAAAGGAGGGGTTATTCCCTAGCTCAGCCATCATGAAAGATGAGTTTGGGAAATAATGTGCCTTGTACACTTTGTAAAACAAAGAATGATTTTCCTCGATTAATCTCCACGCCTGCTTTGCCAACATAGCTAGGTTAAAAGCATGTAGATCACGGAAACCCAGCCCTCCTTCCTTCTTTGCAGTGCACAGTTTCGTCCAATTGATCCAGTGTATCCTCCGTTCTTCTTGGTTTTGACCCCACCAGTGTTTGGCCATCATGGAATTGATGTTGTCGCAGATGGAAGATGGTAGTTTGAATAGACTCATAGAGTATGTAGGTATCACTTGGACCACCGTTTTGATAAGAACTTCTCTTCCTGCCTGTGAAATAGTTTTTGCTTTCCATCCCATGACTCTCTTGGTGATTTTTTCTTGTAAATCTTTAAAGGTGTTAAATTTACCCGTGGCCATTGGCAACCCAAGATATCTTTCACATTCTGTCATAACTCTTGCCCCAAATAGTTGTTTTATTTGCTCTTTTACCTCCGGCTTCGTGTTCTTGCTAAAAAAGAGAGAAGTCTTTTGTCTGTTGATTACTTGACCGGATGCAGCCTCATATTAAGGGGCGGAGCCACATAGTGGCTAGAGGGGGAGCCCCTGCAAAAAAAAAAAATAATAATAATAAAAATAAATAAAAAAATAAAATAAAATTCCCATTAGATTAGGAAGAAAAAATAAATGGGCCCCCCCAACGTTACACAGCCGGCCCCCTACCCATTTCTCACCCATTTTCCTAGCCCCAATCAAAAATTAGGAACACCTCAAATTAAATATATATATATATATATATATATCTGTTCTACTTTCAAAAAAAAAAAAAAAAAAAAAGCCCAAAACAAATTTGAACTAAAATCTGGAAAAAAAAAAAAAAAAAATTGTAACAGAGCCCACGGCGAGCCCAAGCTCGCTCACGGCCAGCCCATGGATTCTCAACCAAAAAAAAAAAAAACCAATACAAAGCATCACGTCGCTGGCAGAGAGTTGAAACCCATCACATCGCTGGCAGTGGCAAAGAAATCAAACCCCAAATCCCCAATACTAAAGCACATCAAACTCCAGCAAACTAAAACAGAGGTGTTTATCAAACCCCCCCCCCCCTAATACACAAACCAAAACCAAACCCCAGGTCTCCAGCAAACCAAACCCACTAACCCAGTAACTCACGGTCACGTCACCGTCATTGTCGCCGCAGCTCGCTTGTCGTCGTCGTTGCTTGCCCAGTCGCCGCTCATCGCAGATTGCAGAGTTGTCTGCCTCTGCTCTGGTGCTTGGCCTCGGTGCGACAGTGCTCCCTCCGGCCCTCCCTCAAGGTATTTCTCACTTTTTCTCTCTGACTCTCTCAGTCTCTCTCTCTTTATCTCACTGAAAATTTGAAATGCTCTTTTTCGCAGATCGTAGCGGTCATCGCCTCATCGGAGATCGCAGATCGTGCTGCCTCTGCTCCGATGCAGTGGTGCTTGTTGGCAGTTGCTCCCTCCGCTTCGGCAGTCCGGCCTTCCCTCAAGGACAAGGTTTTTCTTTCTAACTCTCTCTCAGTCTCTCTCTCTTTATCTCACTGAAGGAAAAAAATGAAATGAATATTTATGAAGACTGAAGAGTCTCTTTATTCTTTATCTTTAAATTCTGATCTCACATCTCGGTAAGTCTCTCTCTCTCTTTTGAATTGTGACTCTCTGATTGGCTGGATTTGCTTTTTTCCTGTTTTAGTGTTTTTGTCTTTTTTTTTTTTTTTTTTTTTTTTTAATTTGGCTTTATCTTATCCCTTTTTGTTGTTGGTCAGTGACTCAGTGTGTTGGTGTTTGGTGAAATATTAATTGTCATTTAGTGTAACGTGTGTTATGATTTGTGATTGGCATTGCGAAATTTTCTGATTGCAGCTAGCTATTGTGATTGGGGCGCATTTTGTGCTTGTCTGTTGACTATTGAGTGGGGTAGGGAGGGGATAGATGGGCTATGGGCACATGGGGCCGGGTGCAACATAATAATTAAAGCAATGTAATGTACAGCACATTACATTGCTTTAATTATTGTGCTGCACATGGAATGTATAATGTTCGGCTCTTTTAATGTAATATGTACGAGGGGCTAAACAATATAACAAATTAAAGCAGTATAATTAATGGCAAATAAATTAAAGCAATATCGTTTATTGTTGTGGGGCTAGTGGCCCAAAAAGATAAATGGAGAGTTCATGGGAAGTGGGCTAGTGGCCCGGCGGCCCAGTCCAAGGACACTCACATGTCCGAGGATAAGATTTATTGCTCAAACTACATCCGAGGTGGGTGTAATTCTTTTAATAGTCAAAGAACTTCACAGAATTGCATGCAAACTAACTAATGAATATTGAGCAAAGAAGGAACCGGGAAAAGTAACAAATATCCCCTTAAAGCTGCTACCTCCACATTAAATGCTTCCCAGCTAACTCTCTGGCCACATTAATGTGGAGGTAATACCTGAATAGTAACCAAGCAGCTTTCTAACCACTAGGCGGAAGATCCAGGAAGTTCTGGATGGGACAGAAAGAAGTTCTCAGAATGAAACCTACACGTGTACGGTGGAAGCAGGATGAAGAAGGTAGTATATAACGTGAAATCGGAGTACACTAAAGGGGGACTTTTGGGGAAAAGAAAGAAAGAAAAGAAGAGAAAGAATCCAGAGATATATACACTAAAAACCTAGCCGAGGAGAAGAAAAAAGGGTTTTTCTTTTATTTAGTGTGAAGTTCCTTTTGCTGCAGAAGAACGATGTCTTTTTCCTCTCACTGGAGCTAGTTTTTATGCCCATTCTCTATAAATTTTATTATTTGGGCTTGTTGGGCTCGATTTCCATCCTTCTTTTGGGTCCAATACATTTTGAGTCCTTACAATTGGTGCCGTCTGTGGGAAGAGCTTGATCCGATTGTAGGAAAAGACAAGTGCAACAGCTGATGGCAGAAGGAGCACCACAGCAGGTGGATGCTAATCCACACCAAGCAGAGTTCAGGGGGCCTCAACATGACGACCCGTTGGTAATCCACGAACAGAGGGGGGATCGCGAGGGAAGTGCGCGAACAACCCATACAGAGAGGAGTCAATCTCAGGGGAAGAGCCATGTCTCCCATGCTAAGAATGATGGGGACATGCAGCGTGAGATTAATAGATTAAAAAGGGAGTTACGCTACAAGCGACGGAAGCGTACGACTCACAACGCAGGGCAGTCCTCGGAGGAGTTCGATGATACCAGTTATAAACGAAGGTCTAGAACTCCGCCTAGTGAGCTTTTTTCACGTGATGAGGAGCAACGCCGTGGGCGAACATATAAGAGTCCACCTCGTCAGGGCTTAGGGAACGATGCTTTGAACAAAGCACTGAGCCAAGTTTCCAAATCATCATTCACGCGACGCATAGAGGATGCAAGTCTTCCTCGGCGGTTCTATCAACCTACGTTCACCATTTATAATGGTCAGACGAACCCGGTGGAGCATGTTAGCCATTTCAGTCAGAGAATGGCCATCCATTCTAGGGACGAGGCCTTAATGTGCAAGGTTTTTCCCTCAAGCCTAGGTCTAGTGGTGATGAGGTGGTTCAACGGCTTAGAAGCGAATACTATTGACTCCTTTGAGAGGCTCATCCAAGCCTTTGGTGCTCACTTTATTACTTGTAGAAGGGTTGTTCAGCCCTTGGGGTCGTTATTATCAATGTCTATGCGAGAGGGGGAAACACTAAAAGCCTATTTTGACAGATATTGGGAAATGTTTAACGAAGTAGATGGGGCCAATGACAACGTGGCCATTAATACCTTCATGGAAGGCCTTCCAACCCAGCATGATTTGAGGAGTTCACTGACTGGCAAACCTGTTACCAGCATGCGACAGCTTATGGACCGAATTGACAAGTATAAAAGGGTAGAAGAGGACCAGATACGGGGTAGAGAAAAGTCCAAGGTAATCCCTCAGGAGATGAGGGATTTTATGTCGGACCGATACAATAACAATTGACCTCGGAGGGACTTTGGAGGGTAGTCAGGATCTGCTAACTCCCAGGCGGTTAATGTTGTGTTCTGAGAACCAGTGCAACGGATTCTGGAGAAGATAAAAGACGAGCCCTACTTCAGACTGCCCAATAGAATGGCAAGGGATCCTATGAAACGCAACCAAAACTTTTACTGTCAATATCATCAGGACCACGGACACATTACTGAAGATTGCAGAAACCTGTGGGATTACTTGGAGAAGCTTGTCCGAGAGGGAAAGTTGACGCACCTGCTGCATCATTCCAGTGGCCGAGGAGGTCAAACAGGATTAACATTTTGGGGGAATGCCTCTTCAGGAGCCCCCCTAGGCACAATAAATGTTATATTTGCTGCCCCAGGAAGAATGGGGTCCTGTCCCTCCAAGATAATGTCCGTATCTCAATGTGTGGATGGGGGCTCCAGTTCAATGCCGAAGAAAGTAAAACTGAACGCCTCACTGGTGTTGGGTTTTTCAGAGGAGGATAAGAGAGGAATGATACAACCGCATGACGACGCCTTGGTGGTTACGCTTAGAATTGGGGGGGTATGATGTGAGAAGGGTGATGATAGATGAAGGGAGCGCTGCCGAGGTGATGTATCCTGACCTATACAGGGGGTTGAATTTGACACCCCAGGACTTAACAGCTTATAGTTCCCCGTTGGTGAGTTTCGAAGGAAGGTCAGTCATTCCAATGGGTATGATTAGATTACTGGTGCAAGCAGGCTCAGATGTGGTGGAGGTGGATTTTATTGTGGTAGACATTTTTTCTCCGTATACGGCGATTTTGGGCAGGCCTTGGTTGCATACCCTTGGGGCTGTTTCTTCCACTCTGCATCAGAAGGTAAAATACCCATCAGGAGGCCAAGTGTTAGAAATATTGGGGAATCAAAATATGGAGAGGCAGTGCATGATAGCAGCCATTCAACATCGGCCAGAAGTAGGCACATCGGCCAAGGCAGAGGATGACTTATAGCAGTCAAAGAATCTGAGTACCATCTCTAGCACGTCTGCCGAGGAAGTTGAGTGTGAGAATCTGGAGAGAGTGAGTGTTGGCGGTGATCCAAACAGGTACTTTCAGGTCAGAGCATTGTTACCTTTGTTGGAAAAAGAGCAATTGGTTGAGGTTCTAAGGAGAAACGTTGATGTGTTTGCATGGAATGCCTACGAAGCTCCAGGGGTTGATCCAGACTTCATTTGTCATCATTTGAATGTCAATCCCTCTGTTACACCAAAGAAACAGCCACCTCGGTGTCCTTCTAAATTACATGCCGAGGCTATCAAAGACGAGGTGACTAAGCTTAAAGAGGCAGGGGCTATTAAGGAAGTGTTTTACCCTCAGTGGTTGGCCAATACGGTCGTGGTAAGGAAGAAAAATGGAAAATGGCGAGTATGTGTTGATTTCACAGATCTTAATAGAGCTTGTCTAAAGGATCCTTTTCCTATGCCCTGTATAGATCAACTGGTGGACGCAACAGTGGGTCATCCTCGGATGAGCTTTCTTGATGCATTTTAGGGCTATCATTAGATCCCATTGGCACTGGATGACCAGGAGAAAATCGCTTTCCTCACCCCTAATAGGAACTTTCATTACAAAGTGATGCCCTTTGGCTTGAAAAACGCAGGATCTACTTATCAACGGATGATGACAAAGATGTTTGAGTCACAACTAGGCAAAAACATAAAGGTCTATATTGATGATATGGTTGTAAAGAGTAAGGTAGTGGCCGAACATGTGACAGACCTCACCAGTACGTTTGAGATTCTAAGGAAGCATAAGTTACAACTGAACGCTTCCAAGTGCTCATTTGGGGTTTGCTCTGGGAAGTTTTTGGGCTACATGGTGACTCACCGGGGAATTGAAGTGAACCCCAACCAAATTAAGGCCATAAACAGCTTGCAACCACCTCAGAATCCAAAGAAAGTTCAGAGGTTGACTGGGATGACCGCTGCGCTGAACAGATTCATATCTAGGTCAGCAGATAAATGCAGACCCTTTTTCCTTTTACTTCACAAACGGAAAGGGTTCGAGTGGACTGAGGAGTGTGCTTTAGCATTTCAACAGCTCAAGGAATATTTATCTCGGCCACCCATTATGTCCAGCCCTGAGGTAGACGAGGTTCTTTTTGCCTACTTGGCGATAGCCCCTTATACGATCAGCTTTGTTATGATACGAGTGGACAATGGTGTACAACGACCAGTTTACTACGTGAGCAAATCGCTTCATGAGGCTGAGGTGCGTTATTTACCGTTGGAAAAGGCCATTCTGGCAGTGGTGCATGCAACAAGGAAACTTCCTCATTACTTTCAAGCACACACTGTAGTCATTCTGACTCAGTATCCACTCAAAGCAGTTCTTCGGAGTGCAGATTACACTGGCAGGGTTGCCAAGTGGGGCACAATTCTAGGAGCTTTCGATATTAAGTATATGCCTCGTACTTCTGTGAAAGGTCAGGTTCTTGCCGACTTGGTGGCTGAATTTGCTGAAGGCCCTGAAGAAATTGAAGCAAGCCCACAGGGCATGGATGAAAAATTAGTTGGCCTTATCTCCACAGAACATTCCTCCCCTTGGAAGGTGTATGTAGATGGAGCAGCAAACCAGAGGGGGTCAGGAGTGGGGCTGGTTCTAATATCTCCTGAACAGACCATCATTGAGAAGTCTTTAAGGTTGGGATTCTCAGCCACCAACAATGAGGCCGAGTATGAAGCTCTACTAATGGGAATGGGGATGGTTAAGAAACTGGGAGGAAAGATAGTGGAAATGTTCTCGGATTCAGCGCTGATTGTGGGCCAGGTAAAAGGGGAGTTGGAAGCTCGTGATACAAGAATGCAGGTTTACTTGAGCCAAGTTAGGCGTATGGAAGGGGATTTTGAATTCTTTGAGTTGTCCTATATCCCTAGGTGTGGGACTGCCCATGCAGACTCTTTGGCCACCCTAGCAACATCCTTGGCAATGAACTTACCTCGGGTGGTTATGGTTGAAGACCTAAGTGCGCCTACCCTAGTGTCGGAGAGCACACTTCAAATCAATTTAATTAGCTCGGCACCTAACTGGATGGATCCTATAATGCTCTACCTTGAGAAAGACATATTGCCCGAGGACGGTTCAGAAGCTGAAAAGATACGAAGAAAAGCTCCTCAGTTCTGGTTGTCCGAGGACAAAAAATTGTACAAGCGATCTTTCTCTAGGCCTTACATGCTTTGTGTGCACCCTGAAGCCTCGGAGGCACTCTTAGAAGAGCTCCATGAAGGGATTTGTGGGAGTCATACTGGAGGAAGATCTTTATCTCACCGAGTAATCACCCAAGGGTATTGGTAGCCAGGCATGCAGAAGGAGGCCCAAGAATACGTTAGGAAGTGCGATCAGTGTCAAAGATTTACCCCAAACATCCATCAACCCGGAGGAGTTCTTAACCCTCTATCTAGCCCTTGGCCTTTTGCTCAGTGGGGTCTGGATATTGTTGGTCCTTTCCTTAGGGCAATAGGAAATAAATGGTATCTGCTAGTTGGCACGGATTACTTCACGAAGTGGGTCGAAGCTGAACCTTTGGCTAATATCAGAGATATGGATGTAAAAAGGTTTATCTGGAAGAACATCATCACACGATTTGGTGTGCCTCAAGCTCTCATCTCGGATAATGGTCTTCAATTTGATAGCAAGGCTTTCAGGAAGTATTGTTCCGAACTGGGGATAAAGAATAGATATTCCACTCCGGCTTATCCACAGGGAAATGGGCAAGCCGAGGCTGTCAACAAAGTCATAGTGAGCGGACTTAAGAAGAGGCTAGATGATGCAAAGGAAAAATGGGTGGAAGAGCTGCCACATGTCCTTTGGACGTATCGAATGACACCCAGATGGTCAACAGGAGAAACCCCATTTTCAATGACGTATGGGGCTGAGGCCGTAATTCCACTTGAAACAGGCTTTCCCACACTAAGGACCAGCACTTTCACCTCGGATGGCAATGATGAACTTTTGAGTAAGAACCTAGACTTGGTAGACGAACGACGAGAGAATGCGATGGTTCAGTTGGCTTACTATCAACATAAGTTGAAACAGGGCTATAATGCAAACGTGAAGCTGATGCCGTTAACTCCAGGAGACTTGGTATTGAGAAAAGTCTTGGGAGCTACCAAAAATCCAGCCTGGGGAAAGTTAGGGCCTAATTGGGAAGGACTGTATCGTATTACATCTGTAAGGTCCTCGGACTACAGCTTGGTGGAAATTAATACACTCAAATTATTGAAGTATTAAATAGAAACTAAGTCATGTAAGGTCCTCGGACCACAGCTTGGTGGAAATTAATACACTATCAAATTATTGAAGTATTAAACAGAAACTAAGTCATGTAAGGTCCTCGGACCACAGCTTGGTGGAAATTAATACACTATCAAATTATTGAAGTATTAAAGAGAAACTAAGTCATGTAAGGTCCTCGGACCACAGCTTGGTGGAAATTAATACACTCAAATTATTGAAGTATTAAATAGAAACTAAGTCATGTAAGGTCCTCGGACCACAGCTTGGTGGAAATTAATACACTATCAAATTATTGAAGTATTAAACAGAAACTAAGTCATGTAAGGTCCTCGGACCACAGCTTGGTGGAAATTAATACACTCAAATTATTGAAGTATTAAACAGAAACTAAGTCATGTAAGGTCCTCGGACTACAGCTCGGTGGAAATTAATACACTCAAATTACAGAAGTATTAAACAGAAACTAAGTCATGTAAGGTCCTCGGACCACATCTTGGTGGAAATTAATACACTCAAATTATTGAAGTATTAAACAGAAACTAAGCCATGTAAGGTCCTCGGACCACAGCTTGGTGGAAATTAATACACTCTCAAATTGTTGAAGTATTAAGTAGATCTTAAGTTAGGTAAGATTCTTGGCCCACAGCTTGGTAAAAATTAATGCACACTTTAACCTTAATTAGAGTATTACTATTAAGTTTTCCCTTATCAGGTCAGAATTTACTCTTACATAGTCTGGGATAATATGAAAGTAAAAGAATAGTCATGCAGGAAATTACACAAGTAATAGATAAAATCACAATTTATATAAATCTGGGAAGGGAAATGTACACCACATTTGAGAATATCCTCAAAAAAGAAAAAAAAAAAAAAGCTAAACTAAAATTAAAAAGTTATATCAACTATTGGCTAAGTTTTATTTGTAGTTTGGGAGGTGGAACTTTAGCGGTTTCCTGAGGAGGAACATCTTTCTCCTTCTCCTTTGAAACCTCCCCAGCAGGCAGGATGGTGGAAGCTAAGTCCTTTTCAAAGCTCTGAGAGGCTTTTCCATCCTTAGGCTTCTTTGCGGCCTTGGCCGGGGAGATCTCTGTGACTTCTTCAGACCCTTCAGGCTACTTCTGCTGATTGGTTGGGAGAGGGTTCTGATTCTGAGCTTCTTTAGCCGAGCCAACAGCAGTAGAGGAGACCTCTTGTTGTTGGGAAGAAAGACTTTGGGCTTGTATGGCTGGGGGAAAATAAGTGTTCTCAGGCTTTCTCAGCTCTGATAATGGCTCAACCCCAGCGCGATTAAGAGCTTCCTCCCAAGTTTGTGCACAATACGTTCGGCACACAACTGGGACCTCAGCTCGGAATCTATCCTCGGTCTCAGCCACTCCGACGTCATATCCTTGCTGTTCGGCCTTGTTCTTCTCCTTCTCAGCCTCAGCTTTCGCTTTTTCAACCTCATCCCTCCCCTTTTCAGCCTGACCTCTTAGCCTTTGAGCTTCTTCAAGCTGCTTCATCAAAGTTGATATTTGTTATTTAGAAGTTGCCAGCTGCTCATTAACATCACGGAGGCTTTTCCTCTGAGCTTCAGCTTGCTTTTGAAAGCCGGTCAAAGCAGAGTCAGCACTCTTTTGAGCACGCTCTTCGTCGGCCAGCTTCTTCTTCAGCTCTTCAACATTTTTCTCGCAGATAGAAAGGGTCTGAACAGAAATATTTCGCCTCTTCCTCTCCTCATCTAACTGCTGATAGAAGGCATTAACCATCTCCTCTAGCCTGAAAGTGGCTTGAACAACCTTTTAAAAAAAAAGAGTCAGAGGTGTAATAAACTAAAGGTAACAAGCAAAGCAGTAAAGGTACCATACCATGCCCAGGTGCCTTTTTGTATTCATGAAGATCTCATTCTTCTTCATGCCTCTGAGCTCGGTCATGTCTTTGGGGAGAAGGAGCGTCTCTTCTAGGGCCGAGGCAACGTGGCATCCAATTCCACTGCTGTAATCCCTGATTAATGCATCTTCCCTCAGAGGCTCTCCACCAAGCATGGGAGCAGGGAGCCAGGCCTCGGGCTCCGATGGCCGTGTAGTCTGTTTGACCACAACTTGCTGAGATCCATGAGTTGTCTTTTGTTGCTTCGGAGCCCTTTGGACCTCGTCTTCAGGAGTTGGGCGAGGCCTCCCAATCTCCACCACCTCTTTACCCTTTTGTTCCCTCCTCCTCTTGGGATCAGTGGGTTTAACCCTCTGTGTTTAAGCTGGTTAAGGAGGAGGAAGAGGGGGAAAATTAGTCTGAGCAGGCTTCATTAGCGCCCCCTTTTCAGATTTGCCTTCAATTACGTCCAGTAGGCTCCTTTGGCTTTTTCTTTGGATACCCATGTTATCAGAAATCACCTCGGGAGATGGAGGTTGGTTAAAAACTTCGAATTCGTCAGCAGAATCCGATACCTCTACAACTTTATCTTCTTCTTCCTTTTCCTCCTTCGCTTCCTGTTGAACAGAACGGGACAAGGAAGCCGCTACAGAGACCGTGGCCACAGGTAACGGCTGGGTAAAAGGGGTGCCTTCAGGGATTTGAACACCCTCAGGAACTATAAATCTATCAAAGGCTACGCTGATTCGATGCAGCTGAGGATCTTTAGCCTTTATCACACACTTGGGCGCTTGAAATGCTATGGAAATTGGCTTGTACTGGAGGATGATGTGCGCTGCCCTCAACTGACCGTCGGATGGGTCCCCGTATACCTCAGATCGTAGAATTTTTTCCAAGCTCTCCCTGTTAACTAGTCCGAATTGAGGCTTGGTGGCGCGCTTGTCTGTCTGCAAAATCAGTAAGACAGCAAAGAAATTGCCGTCAGAAATAAAGGTAACTTAAAGTAAAGAGCACAAATTAAGATTTAGAGGCGCTCAACCTAAGAATCCCACCTGGTGTTCCCACTTGGGTCGGACAGGGTAAACCGTTGTGCCATTCCCCAGAAAAAATGAGAAAATCATCTTTCAGGCCTTTGTTCGATTGAGGGAGACATTGGATTAATCTTACCTCAGGGTACCTAGACTTAAGATAGCATCCCTGGTCCTTCAAATGATGAAGGTTGTATACCCAGTTTATATCGTGGTGGGAAAGGCCTAGATTCATCCTATTATTAAGGGCTTCTATACTCCCTAACACCCTGAACATGTTGGGGGCGCACTGTGTGGGGGACAATCTAAAGAACCTAAGATAACTCCTAGTGAGATTACCTATCGGAATAGTCATCCTTCCCTCTATGAAAGTGATCATAGGGATGACTACTTCCCCCTTTTTTCTATCATCAAACCACGTTTCTGTGGAAGCATATCTCATGCCCACCGTGGAGGGAATCCTATACTTAGCTCTGAATTCCTCTATTTGCTCCTCGGAATCAACTAGATACTTAAACCTACCCATTTCTTAGGAATTGTAAAGAAAAATTAATGAAGAGGATTTAAGACTAAAGAAGGATAAAGAAACTTACAGGTGTGAAAAATGAGCTCCTTGGACAGACTTCAGGTATTTATGAGAACGTTGAGAAGAAAGAAAGAGGGACAGGTGCAATGAATACTCGCTAAGATTGTGAGATTTTTTGCAACTGAAAAGAAATTTGATTTGAAAAGCTCTTTATAGGGGGCACAGAAATCGTAAGCGGGAAAAATCCCGCTCAAAAATCTCAACAGCCCTCCACCGTTGATTCGCATCATGTTGAAACATGGAGGACAAAAAAACCGCCATCATTTAATAATGGCGTGCTCCAAACGCTGAAACGTCAGGAACGTGCCTTGGGCAGATGAAAAGTCGTTCTGAAATTTAGAAAAGTCCACCGAAGGGAGTAGGGGCGTGATATCAAAATCTCCCTTTTTCCGAGGTGACAAAAAGTGAGATTTTGAGAGGCTATTGTGGGGCCAGTGGCCCAAAAAGATAAACGGAGAGTTCATGGGAAGTGGGCTAGTGGCCCAGCGGCCCAGTCCGAGGACACTCACATGTCTGAGGATAAGATTTATTGCTCAAACTACGTCCGAGGTGGGTGTAATTCTTTTAATAGTCAAGGAACTTCACAGAATTGCATGCAAACTAACTAATGAATATTGAGCAAAGAAGGAACCGGGAAAAGTAACAAATATCCCCTAAAAGCTGCTACCTCCACATTAAATGCTTCCCAGCTAATTCTCTGGCCGCATTAATGTGGAGGTGATACCTGAACAGTAACTAAGCAGCCTTCTAACCACTAGGCGGAAGATCCAGGAAGTTCTGGATGGGACAGAAAAAAGTTCTCAGAATGGAACCTACACGTGTACGGTAGAAGCAGGATGAAGAAGATAGTATATAACGTGAAATCGGAGTACACTAAAGAGGGACTTTTGGGGAAAAGAAAGAAAGAAAAGAAGAGAAAGAATCCAGAGAGATATACACTAAAAACCTAGCCGAGGAGAAGAAAAAAGGGTTTTTCTTTTATTTAGTGTGAAGTTCCTTTTGCTGCAGAAGAACGATGTCTTTTTCCTCTCACTAGAGCTAGTTCTTACGCCCATTCTCTATAAATTTTATTGTTTGGGCTTGTTGGGCTCGAATCCCATCCTTCTTTTGGGTCCAATACATTTTGAGTCCTTACAATTGTTAAACTAAACAATAATAATTAAAGCTATATAATTAAATTAACCAATACATTATAAAAGACAAATTAATTAAATTATTTTTGTTTTTGTTTGAAGGGTTATTATTAATTAAAGTTGTATTAAAAATGGGCTGACTGTTTAAATTATAGTGAAAATTTTGTTTTTTTCTTGAGTATGAATAACATTCATATAACTAAGTAAAAATTTCTAATTAATTTTTTTTTAAAATTCTTTTCAAGTTAATTTTTGAGTCATATTCTTAAAGTTAAAAGAATTATGAGCAAACGGAAAATAATTGATGCATTCTTTAAGAAAAAAGATGTTAGCAATTCAGAAATTAGGACACCTGTGGCTGTAGAAACAAATGTTAATACTTCAATGCCTGATGAACACTCCTCCAAATATCCAAAACTTCAATTTGAAGAGATAGATCGTGATCCAGGATCACGTAAACAAATATGTGAATTTCCTATTAACAAACAAGATGAAATCCGACGAGTTTATCTCAAATAAGGTCCGTATCAACCTGTAAAAATAGACTATCCATACAATGATGATACTCATATTCGTTGATTTCAACCTTCATGGTTTGGTTCACATAAGGATTGGTTGGAATACTCACCTTCAATGGATGCGATATATTGTCTACCTTGCTACCTTTTTAGTAAGGAATCAATAGGTCATCCCGGATCAGATGTATTCATTTCAAGAGGTTTTAATAATTGGAAAAATGTGAAAGATGGAATGAATTGTCATTTAATTCGTCATGAAGGGAAAGAACCAAACTCCCCACATAAAATTGCTCTGAAATATTGCGATGATTTAAAGAATTATTCACGGCATATTGACAAGCTGATTGAGAAACAAACGTCAAAAGAATTAGAGAATAATCGGTTGCGGCTCAAAACCTCAGTAGAGTGTACTCGATGGCTAGCATTCCAAGCTTGTGCTTTTAGAGGTCATGATGAAAGCCTTGATTCAAAAAATAGAGGTAATTTTATTGAATTGATAAAATTCACATCAATTTTCAATGACAAAATAGCTAGTGTTTTCTTGGAAAATGCACCAGGAAACACCAAATATACATCACCCACAATTCAAAAGGAGATTTTGCATATTCTTGCTACTAATGTGCGAAATGCTATTCGTGAAGAAATTGGGGATGCAAAATTTTGCATTCTTGTTGATGAAGCTCGGGATGAGTTGAAGAGAGAGCAAATGGCCATCATTTTGAGGTTTGTTGATAAAGAAGGTTTCATTAAAGAGCGTTTCTTTCATGTTATGCATGTTAGAGACACTACTGCATTGACTTTAAAGAATAAGATATGTGCTGTCCTTTCTCATTACAACCTCCACATTGAAAATATTCGAGGTCAAGGATATGATGGGGCTAGTAACATGCGTGGTGAATGGAATGGATTACAAGCTCTTTTTCTTAAAGATTGCCCATATGCTTATTATGTACACTGTATGGCTCATAAAATTGCAATTAGCTTTAGTTACAGCATCTAGAGAAGTAAAAGATGTTCATCAGTTCTTTGATCATTTGGTTAATATTATCAATATTTTTGTTAGTTCTAGTAAGCGTAATGATGAATTACAACATGCTCAAGCAGAACAAGTTGAGAATATGATTGCTTCTAATGAAATTAAGATTGGAAGAGGTGCAAACCAGATTGGTACTTTGCAACAAGCTGGAGATACTAGGTGGGGATCTCATTTTCAATCTATTTGTAGTTTGATTAACATGTTTGATGCTACTTGCAAAGTTATCAACACTATCTCTGAGGAAGGGGCTAACTATAAACAACGCAGTGATGCCGATGGAGCTTATCAGGTATTAACATCATTTGAATATATTTTAATCTTGCATTTGATGAAAGAGATAATGGGAATTACTAATGTTCTTTGTCAAGCTTTGCAACAACATTCTCAAGACCTTTTAAATGCCATGCATTTAGTTTCAACTACAAAATCACTTATTCAAAAGTTGAGAGATGATGGATGGGAGCCTTTACTTGCTAGTGTTATAGCATTTCGTGAGCAACATGAAATTGATATTCCTGATATGAATGCTCGTTACACTAAAGGTAGAGGTAGATATCGTCGTCAAGATGAAGACTTAACAATGGAACATCATTTTAGAATTTGCATATTTACAGTTGCAATAGACTTTCAATTGCAAGAATTGAAAAGTAGATTTGGTGAGCTAACAACGGAACTTGTCATTCTTAGTTCAGCTTTAAATCCCAAAGATGCTTTTAGATTATTCAAAATTGTTCATATATGCAATTTAGTTAAGAAATATTATCCTCAAGATTTTACTGAACATAAACAAGAACTTTTGGAGTCTCAATTGCAACATTATGAGCTTGATGTGATAAAACATTCAGATTTTTAGAATATGGGTACAATTTCCGAGCTATGTAGGGGATTAAAAATTTCAAGAAAGTCTAATATCTATTTTTTGATTGATAGACTTATTCGTCTTGTGTTAACCCTTCCAGTTTCTACAGCAACTACAGAACGAGCTTTCTCAGTTATGAAGTTGTTAAAAACAAGCCTTCGCAATAGAATGGAGGATGAGTTTTTGGCAGATAATATGATAGTTTATATAGAGAAGGAAATTGCAGGGAATTTCACTATAGAGATGATAATGGATGAATTTTATTCCATGAAAAATCGTCGTCAGGCATAATTTGATCCGGTTGATGACCTGACCTGACCTGAATAATGTTGCGTGTTTTTTAATGGGAGATTTACTGAGGCTTAGTCCATGGAGCGGAGGCTTGGGCAGACAAAAAATTTTTGGCCCGTTTTGTAGCCCATTGTGAATCCTGTGCGCAGGATATAAAAGCCTTTTTTTTTTTGTGATTAGGGTTTTGTCTTGTTGTTGTAATTATGACATATTTTTCAATGTAAAATTTACGTCATTTTATGTGGTTCTTGATTCTACATTGTAGTCCATAGAACAAACTTTCTAAAGGCGCCAAATCACGTATATTGAAGGTTTGTACAATAAGATATGTGAAACCAAAAAAGGTGAGTCACACATAGGGGTGGCAATTTTTATCCATATCCATGAATCCGCCCATTACCCACCTTATTTGGATAAGTCTTAATCCAACCCATTTAAATATTTGAGTTAAATGGATAAAGGCCCATTTGGTTATTTAATTAGATGGGTTTAAATGGATAAATCCACTAATAACCACTAAACCCAGTTAAAATTTAAATAAAAAATCCAAATGGCCTTAGCATGTGTAAACAACATCGGAATGTCGTTGAAGAGTTTTATATACCTAGCTCCAACGAAATCGCCGCCTCCCTCCGAGCTACCAGATCTGGAAGCATCGGCCGGAGATTTCGAGTTCAGGCTAGAAAATCCGGTGGCCATGCTCCCTGTTGACGAGCTTTTCTCTGATGAAAAGCTCGTTCCACTACAGCTCTCGTCGATCAAACCTCAAGTCAACGACGCCACCATTTCCGAGATCAAGTCGCCGGAATCTCCAAAAACCCGCCAAAGACCAGAGATCTCCAGCACCGACCCATACCTCTTTTCTCCTAAAGCTCCGAGATGTTCTAGCCATTGGAAAGACCTTCTCGGCCTCAAAAAACTCTACCACAACTCAAACCCCAAACCCGACCCAAAAACAACACCATCGTCCACCGCCACCACAACCACAAACACCAAATCCCTCAAACACTTTCTCCAATGAAGCTCGAAGTCTACCACCACATCATCATATGACTCATCGTTGAGCCTTCCTTTGTTAAAAGACAGAGACTCTTCGTCATCCGAGAGGTAGAGGAAATAGATGGAGAGGGAGAGGTGGCGCCGATGAGGATTTTCCAAAGGAGAAGACGGCGTAGATCTTCTCTTTCTATCAGAATCTCTCTCTCTCTCTCTCTCTCTCTCTCTCTCTCTCATGCTTTGTTTGGTTGCTGAGAAATGAAAGGAAAAAGTGATTTCTGAGCTCTTTTTTTTTTTTTTTTTTTAAGTTGACAACTTTAACTTTTTTCTCTTTCTTTCTCTGATGGTTTGTTTGGTTGCTGAGAAATGAATTTTGTGAAGAAAAAATGACAGGAAAGAATAGAAAAAGTGATTTTTAAACTTTTTAATTTTTGTTTTTAAAGTTTTTAACATCTTATTTATTTATTTGAATCATATTGGGTTAAACGGGCGGGTTACTAATTAAATGGGTTGGACGGGTAATGGATAATTAATTTATATATAAACGGGTCATAAATGGATAAATAGATAATTTCATATCCAATCCATTTATGACCCAACCCGCCCATTTGCCACCCCTATTAATTAGGCAATTGCCTAACTCGCCTAAGGGAAGGGTCGGGAGTCTGTTGCATATCCAACATGGAACTCTTCATCTCAATGTTTTTTTGAAGATTAAGTTCTAATCTAGCCTAACAGACTTAATCATCCTAGTGCTAGCTAGGAATTTATATTCTGCTTTGTCGACTAAGGTGTATAACTCCATTACTTTGAATCAACTTACGGTTTGTTCAGCTTGTACATACTGCGTAAGTGCTAAAATGCATAGTTTTCCATTGACTAAACATGATATGTCTTCTAAGTTCCTTTCCAGCTTGTACATAATGATGTCTAGGGGCCTGCACCTCTTATATCAATTCTTGGTTTCAAATTCCATGTCATTTTTGTAAATGATTTTGCAAGATTTACACAGGCTTGTTTACTTTAAAGGGAAATGTAAAGTTTTGTCAATCTTTAAACACTTTAAAACTCCCATTGAAACTCAATATTCCTCCAAACTTAGAACTCTTAGGGTCCCTTTGGTTGGAGAAGAAATAAGGAGGATAGAAAATAAGGGAAATAAAGTAGAGAGGAAACTAATTTTGTAGATATTTGATTGGAGAGAGAGAGATAATAGAAAATTGGTGGGGCCTAAGTGTTTTATTCTCTGGCCCACCAATATTCTCTCTCCAATTTGAGGAGAAAATAGAAGAGAGAAATAGTTGCAGTCAATAACTGAACTACCCCCCCTCCTCTTACATGCTAGACTTTCTGGGTTTTTTTTTTTTTTTTTTTTTTTTTTTTTTTGGACATGATTTTTCTTCTTTAATAAATATGGGTGATTGCCATTTTTCTTTTTCTTTTTTGATTGTTTGCCACTTTTTGCTTTAATTGTGCATCATTTTTTTAATAATGGCATATGAATAAATTTATACAAACTTTTTTTTTTTCATTCCACCACTTTTCTACCTCCAACGAAACACAAAATAAGGAAACTAAAATATCTTCTATCTTCTCACATTTTCATCCCTTTCCCATATTCTGTCCTCCCACTTTTTCATCTCTCTAAGGTTCATTTGGTTGGAAGGATGGAAAAATAGGAGCATAGAAAATGGAGAGGAGGTAAAAAAGTAGGAAGATATAAGAGATTTTAGTCTCCCTCGCTTGTGTTTGGTTGGAGGAGTGGAAATTTTTTTTGTTTGGTTAAGAAGAAAAATGGAAGGATAGAAAATAGATTTTGTATAAATGTACTTATATGACCTTATTAAAAAAATGATTTCCTATTAAAAAAAAGCTGTTAGGTTTTAAAGATTTAAGATTAAATGTTTAGAATTATATTTTGTTTATGTTGGCAAATCGAGAACAAAACATGTCTAGTTTATGTGTTAGGCATTGCTCAAAAGTGTAAGTTTCAAGCTCGTGCTGACTGTAGAAAAGAAGAGTTAGAATCTGCCAAGCGCCCGATCGATCGAGGATCGCAGAAATCAGATTCTGCAGAATTTTTAAACCAGGCCCAAGCCCACGAAAATGTTTAAGGTTTTAATCTAACTTGTCCACATATAAAAGAGAAACCCTATCTACGTTTTGCAGACTTTTGGAAGACTTATGTGTTATTCTTTATGAGATCTGGGATGTATTGTACTTTCTAATTACACAAGCATCTACCGGAGCAAGATCTACAATCAAGTAGTGGTAGAACCTAGTTGTTGCTACAAAGATCAACAACTGAAGGTGATTTGAAACTTTTGAGGGATCTCAAAGTCACAAGTGTGGGTGCTTGTGTTGCAGTAAATCCAAAAAGAGAAGGAGCCCGTGGATTTGGAGCTTGCATGTGGTCGTATTAGTAAGTTATTACTTAAGGTAGCAATAGATTTAGGGTTAAATCTGATTGTAAAAACTTTAATTCTCTTATAATAAATTTGTTTTACCTTGAGGATTGTTAGGTTAAATCCTCCCTAAGTTTTTATCTTAAAATGGTTCGTTTAATCAATTTTCCTGGGTTATCATATCGTGGTGTTATTTAGTTTTCTGCTGCAATGCATGATATGATTTATTATTGTTTAACCTAGATCTGAATAATTAACATAAGTAATTACTTGGCTAATATATTAGGTTAAACAATTTGGTTTAAGGGGGTCTAAACAAACAAACAAAGGCGTTAACCAAAATAAAAAGGCAATCACCCAAAAAGAAAAATAATGCCTGATACAAAAGAAAAAAGTAAAAAAAAAAAATAAATAAATAAATAAAAAAAAAAACGAAGAATGGATTAGCAGAGAAAAACAAAAAAAGCAAAGAAGAAAAAGTCTAATAGTAACGTTTAGGAGGAGCAATTGTGTCCAAAACACATCCCCTCTTTTTCTCTCCAGTTTTCTCCTCAATTTGGAGAGAATATTTTGATGGATCCGTGGAGAAAACACTAGACCCCACCACTTTTTTTCCATCTCCCAACCAAATATCCACTAAAAATGCTTTCTTTTCACTTTTCTTTCCTCAATTTTCTACCCTCCCTAATATCTCTCCAAACATACCCTTGGAATTGATGGTAGAGGAGAATATACAAAATCAGAAATTCAATAATTTGCTCCACTCATGCTATTTTACATCCTTTATCTTATCTTTATGTTCCTCAACAAAGTATAATTTTTGAAGATAACATAGGCATATTATTGAGACAGGCCTAGATATGCTCCATAGGTCCAATTACCTCTCAATTATTGGTCTTTCATTACTCCCCTTTATCTCATAAACATGTTACCCTCATCTCTTTTTGGCTTCAAATCTCCATGAGAACAATTGCACTCACATCCTCCACCTCTCAACGCCCTTAAGATCTTTGGTTGTGCCCGTTATCCTTTGTTCAATCATGCATTATAATAAAGATAAATTTCAGCCAAGGTCCTTTGAGTTTATCTTTCTGGCCTACCCTACTTTGTCCAAATGTTATTTGTGTCTCGATCCCTCTACCAACAAATTTTGTGTTACATGTTATGCTTTATTCAATTGGACTTTCCTGTCCTAAATTTTGTTCAATTATCCTTAATTAGCCTCTTCTCATTCAATCCATACATATTATTTTGATCACTAGCTACTACTTTCATTACGTAGTACAGCTTCTCGTTCATTTCCTTCTCTTGACACTCCAACAACTTAATCTAATTCTCCTGTCTTTTGCAATAGCTAAGTCATTACTTTTTGAAATTCTCCGACCAGTTCTTCCATTCCTCTTGATTCATTGTCATCTCAATATTCCCCTTCCACTATTCCTTAATTCCTCCTCTATTTCTCTTGCAACTCGTATTAATTCTCAATCCATTATTAATCGTTATAAACTGACTATACGTATAAAAAACCTCCCTCTTACGCAATTGCCAGCTAATATCCTCAATGGTCAGCTGCAATGATAAAATATTCATTCCAGTTGCTAAAACAATGACAATGAGATTGATTCCTACTCTTGCAGTTCATAATGGTTGGTCTTTGAAGCGCATGATGTTAGTAATCATTCCCTTCACGGGGTCTTGAAGGAAGAAGTCTACATGACACAAACTCAAGGCTATTTACATCCTTATCTTCCTAATCATGTTTATCTTTTGCACAAAGACCATTTATGGACTTAAGCATGCTCCTAGCTAGAGCCTAGTTTGAAAGGTTCACCTTTCAATTACTACATCTTAGCTTTGTAGCTTCAAGTGTAAATGATAAACTCTTTATCTACAACAATTCTTCCAATCTGCTATACTTGTTCCTGCATGCTGATGATATCAACATTAGACAAAACCATCCCTCTTTTATAACTCATCTGATCATCCAATTGAGCTCCAAATTTGATCTTAAAGACTTAGGCCCTCTTCATTATTTTCTAGGTCCACAAATTGATACATTTCCCTCTTGTTTTTTTGTCCATCAGACCAAATATATACCTTAGATCCTTTGAGGATTTTTCCCTTTTGTCATAATTACCATAGAATTTTGCTACAAACCAGTAGCTTAAAAAATTATTCATGTTTATTTTTGGTAATGTAGATAATGGTAACATAATTTATTTACATTAATATATTCTGTAATTTAATACATGTGAATGATTTTATAAATTTTTTTTCAAACAGACTTTCAAAAAACTCTCTCAAAATTAATTAGTTAACTTATTCTTTTTTAATAGAAATTTTTTTAAAAAAAATTTAGAATGCAGTGTTACACACTGTGTCACATTTTCAGTTTTTTTGTTTTTCTTTTTTTGGATAAAAAATATATATTAAAAAAAAGAAGAAAAGGAGTGTGTAACACACTTTTATGTAACAACTAACTACCATCCCCACTTAACTTTATTTCTTTTGAAGTAAAGTTTTTTTTTTTTTGAGAAACCTCCCCAAGCTGAAAGGGGCTCACGATGTATTTATAATTTCAGCAAGATACAGAGAGTAGGAGGACACAGGGATTTCCTCCATCCAAGTACAAAAATGGGGAAAATTACAAGCTGCCCGAGCTAAACTATGTGCCACTAAGTTACCTTGTCTGCGTGTGTGTTGGAAAGTCAGGCAGCAGAAATGAACCGATAGAGCTTTAATGTCAGATATTATGTGCCCAAAGGGAGCTGCAGAAAAGGCATCATGCTTCATAGCTTGGATTGCGATTTCGGAGTCTCCTTCAAGGATAACTTTCTCTAAACCAAGTTCTTTGGCAAAGAGAAGAGACCTCCGCGCTGCTAACACTTCCACCATCTCCACAAAAGTGGACAGTGGAATAGTTTGTGTTAGAGCAGCCATAACTAGACCGCGGTCGTTACGGATGATGGTGCCTAAGCCGGCTTCAGCCCGATCCTTGAAAATAGCCCCGTCAAAATTGGCCTTGACCCAACCCGAGGGGGGAGGCTTCCATTTAATGTGGCTTCGGACAGGATGGGGTTTAGGAGGGGAGAGGTTAGCTTGATTAAATTCTTGGAGGGCGTCAATGGCCGTAGTATTGATCAGCTTCAGGTCCGCCACCCGCTCTCCCAATCTTAGCTTGTTCCTCCTAGCCCAAATCTGAGAAGTTAGCATTGCGAACAGTTCCGAGTTGAGGGCCTTTTCCATGCAAATGCTAAAGACGTCCATAAAGGATTGGCAGTCAAGAGTAGCAGCCTTCAGTGCTCCAAAGTGGACAGCCCAGACATCTTTCAACTTTGGACAAGACCAAAGAGCATGCAGGGAGGACTCCGGTTCAGCTTCGCAGACTTGGCAAGTGGGATCCATGAGGATTTTCCTACGCACGAGGTTTGCTCGGGTTGGGAGTGCTTCCTTAGAAGCACGCCACAGCAGATTTTTGACTCTATTAGGAATTTTTAGTTTCCAAAGGGCCCTCCAAAAATTCTTAGACTGAGGCAAAAAAGGAGAAACAGCAGGGGAGTTCAACTCCTCATTCACCAAGAGTCTATATCCTGACTTAACAGAGTATTTCCCATCCATGTTACTCGGCCAGCACAAAAAGTCATCCGATTCCATAATGCTTAAAGGAATCGATTTAATCATATTTGCTTCATGAACTGAAAAGTTACTGTCTACCACTTCTGCATTCCAGCACCTATTACTCTTGTCCAAGAGAGTTGAGACTTGCGCACCACTGTCCAAGGAGTTCGGAGGGGAAAGAATTGCCGAGTTTTGAGGGTCAGGCAGCCATTTGTCTTTGTAGATGAGGATATTCCCACCATTTCCCACCCTCCATTGGACCCCATTTTTAATTACCTCCCTGCTTTTAAGGATGCTTTTCCAGGCAAAGGAGCCGTTTCCTTCTTTCGCGTCGAAGATGTTACCTCTAGGAAAGAATTTTGCTTTGAAGAACTTGTAGAACAGCGAAGACTTATCCTCGAGCAAACGCCACACTTGCTTTGCTAGCATTGCATCATTGAATTTCTGAAGATCTTTGAACCCCATACCGCCAAGGTCTTTTGGAAGGCATAAAGAGCTCCACTTTGTCCAGTGAATTTTCCTTTGGTTTTCCCGATGACCCCACCAGAATTTGCGGACCAGCTGCTTGATATCATTGCACAGTGTGATAGGGAGTTTGAAACAACTCATGGCAAAAGTTGGAATGGCTTGCACTACCGCTTTTAGCAAAACTTCGCGGCCGGCTTAAGAAAGGAGTTGTTCTTTCCAACCTTGTAATTTGGTCCACACCATTTCTTTAATAAACATGAGGCTTGCCCTCTTATTTCGCCCAACAAGTGTAGGGAGGCCAAGATATTTCTCGTATTGTTTAACCTCCTGGGCCCCAAGGAAACTTGTGATTTGCTCGATGGCTGATGGTGGGGTTGATTTACTGAAAAAGAGAGATGTCTTGTCCCGATTAAGCTTTTGGCCGGAGGCTTTCTCATAGCTTTTAAGAGCTTCTTGGACCCTTTGACACTCAAACATAGTGGAGCGGCAAAAAAGCAGGTTATCATCGGCAAAGAAGAGGTGGGTCAGCCGGGGACCATTCTTGCAGATGGAGATCCCTCTTATTTGGTCAGAATCCGCGGAATGCTGTAGTAGACTGTGGAGACCTTCTGTGCAAAAGAGGAACAAGAAGGGGGAGAGTGGATCCCCTTGACGGATGCCTCAAGTTGGTTGAATGGTTGGGGTGGGATCGCCATTAATAAGAATTGAGTAACTCACTGTTGAGATGCATTCCATCATCAAGGCCACCCACCTATCAGCGAAGCCCATCCGTTTCATCAAAGACTCCAAGTAAACCCATTCGACACGGTCATATGCCTTGCTCATGTCTAGCTTCATTGCCATGAACCCAGCCTTGCCCTTTTGATGATGTTTCATATAATGCAGGGTTTCAAAAGCTATCAATATATTGTCAGTAATCACTCTGCCAGCCTGAAATGCACTTTGGTTCTCCGACACTACTGAAGGGAGGATACCCTTGAGTCTATTAGCTAACACCTTAGACACCACTTTATATATCACACTACAAAGGCTGATAGGCCGGAATTCTTTGATTCTCTCAGGAGATTTAACTTTAGGAATTAAGACAATATGGGTATGATTAATTTCTTTTGGAATCTTGCAATTATTCAAACAGTCTAACACAGCAGAGCAAACATCATCCCCAACAGTGGACCAAAAAGATTGAAAAAAGAGCGGAGGCATACCGTCAGGGCCCGGGGCAGTAATGGGTTCCATCTGCTTCATGGCTATCTCCACTTCCTCTCTGTGACAGAGTCTTTTGAAGTAAAGTAATCAAAAACCTCTTAGCGAAAGAAATAAAATAAGGTAAAGAGGCAGCTAAAAAAGCGAAAGATTCTGTAGACTTTCTGACCGAAGACCCGCCTAGTCTTCAAAATTTTGATGATTTGCAATTGACCATCTTTTCTTTCCTAAACCTTAAATCACCCAAGTCCCCAGTATATAATACAGGGAAGGTACAGACCTCTATTCCAACTCCACCCTTGTTAATTTTTACATTCAAAAAATGGAGTATAACCGTATAAGTGCTGTGCACTCTTGACAACGGTATTGATATTAGTGATGCTTGTGAATTGTGACGCCTTATTAACGTGCGCAAATAGAAAGGCTGTGTATGAAAGAGAATGTGCAACGTGCCACGTGCTTAAAGCACCAAATTGCTGTGTCGAGGGGGCCATTACTGACTACTTCCAGATCAATCAGTTTGAGAAGACGTTCTCAAACCGTGACTCCCTTGAGGTTGAGAGCCATGCAAATAAGGCATTCTGGGACTACCGGTCTTTTATTACTGCCTCTGCTTCCTTCCAGCCCTATGGCTTTGGTACTACCTACATCAACCGGAAGTTCACGGGAACCAAAGAAGTTGCAGCTTTTCTTGCCCATGTTGCCACCAAAACCTCCTGTGAGTTCAAAGTTTCGCTTTTGTGAAATTTTAATTTGGAATTTTATTTTGTTGGTTTGGTTGAATATATGTGTTTGACGACTTCTTTTCTGTTTGGCTTTGATTTCATAGGTTCTAAATGGATTTGATGGTACAAATTTGGGTTTGAGTAAACTAGATCAATATGAAAAATAATATTATATTTCGGTTGTTTACACTAAGCTCTCTCACAACATGTTGAGTGGGACCCACATGGGTCCCTCCCAACATATTGTGAGGGACACGTGTATTGTATTGTATTTGAATTTTGAATACTTAGGGTTAGGTAATGTTATTCTAGTAACGTTGTTTGTATTTTTTGAAAATACATATGGGTAAAAAAGTGTGAAAATATATGTAATGTTGTTTAAAAACTGAAAACTGTTATTTAAGTGGACGTACCAAACACTCCATTAATCGTTGTCTGTTTGATTTGGTTTCTTTTCCAAGGTGAAAAAAATCTTAAAATATGATTAGATTTGTTTAATTAATAATCAATTTTTACTAATTTTATTTTATCCCAATATAATATTTGGTTTGCAAAAGATACGATATGTAATAAAGACTATGATTTTTAATCAACTGAAATATTATCAATAGGATCATAATTTTAATTTTAAAATTTCTTTTCTTGAGTTTAGTTGATTAATGTGTTAAGAGAATTGATATTGCAGGGCATAATTTGGGCTTTTCTTAACATATATTTGATTAAAATGATTTCAACTGGAAACAAATTTTAATCATTAACAAATGAAAATTTTCGCATTTTACATTGTTTAGGGTCTTCTTGGGATGAGATTTATGATTAAAACCTTAATTTTTTTTTTGAAACCTACATTTTTTGAGCAAATGAATGAAGCTTTGGGTTGTATTTGAATTTACAGAGAGTGATTTACTTAGATCCTTTTTTTTTTTTTAAATCGACGGGGTTGTAAGTTGGGACTATATGATTTAATCTGGAGCACTATATATCCATGAGTTGTGTGTAATTAAATTTGTATCTGAGCTACAGACAATGATCCTATACTCACTCAATCTCTATGCAAAGTAAAAGTGGATGATATATTTCAGGTGAATATAACGTGACCACTAAGGAACCATCAGCTTCAAGTTTATGCCATTACAAGAAAACGAATTCCAACTCATTTTATTGTGATGAGCAGTACAAAAATACTTATCCATGCACTTCTGGAATTGCATACTACAGTCGGGGTGCTCTACCAATCTATTGGTATCTACTTTTTCAATCACTTTGACATATCATACATCCTTTACAAATTTGCATTTGAATTATTTTCTTATATGGTATTGTTCAATTTTATCCCAAATTGAAACTTCGATGGACTTAAATGTATATTTGTTAAAGAAAACAGTAAAATCATTGTTATAAATACTGTTTCGGACCCCGTTTTGGTTTGTCCATTGGAACGAAATATTTCGTATTGATCTATTTTGGCGTACCGTTTCAGTGTGTTTCGGAGTTATGTTATTTTATAACAAAAATATATATTATTAATAATAAAAAAAAACCTATATAAATTATTAAGGGTTTTAAAGAAGTTATAAGTAAGTACATATTTCAACTAATATAATCTTTAAGTCCAAATAATAATAATAATAATAATAAGTATCAGTTTAATCATTTATAAAATATAAGAGCACCCACAATAGATGTGGGATATGTGCCAAATGCTAAATATTTGGCACATATCCCACACCAAACACAAAAAAAGAGCTCCCATCAACTGTGGCATATGTGCCAAAATTATACCACATTTGTCTGTACTGTTGCAAATTTGCAACGGTATGGACAAATGTGGTAAAAAAAAAAAAAATTTATTGGCTTTCTCTCTCTTCGCATTCGGTCTTAATTTCTTCTCTCTCTTCTCACAGACCCAGCTCCTCCTTCTCTCCAATTTATACTTTTTCTCTTCTCTCTCACCTCTGTTCTCTCTCACCGATTTCCTCCATCTCCACTCTCCCATCACCGATCAAGCCGCCAACCTCAGACCTCACCGATCAAGCCGCCGACCTCACCGATCAAGCCGCCGCCATCGCTTATCGTTTGAAGGCTCCATCGCCGCCGATCTGAAGACGCTATCGTTCTACATCGCCGCCAATCTGAAGACTCCATCGCCACCATCGCCGATCTCCCTACCTCCCTGCCTTCCTCCACTCTCGCCAACCCATCTCCCTTGCCACTCGCCAGCAACCCATTAGATGCAGTGCAAACCTATAAAATTTGCCCATCTGCCGACCCATCGAAGCTCTGTACTCAGTTAAGGTGGACAGAAAAATGGCGCCGTGATCGGCAACGACGGGAATTTTTCTTGGTTCATAGGTTTTGGATTGTTGGGTTTATGGTTTCCGATATGTTGTTGAGAAGGTGGTTTTTTTTTTTTTTTAATGTTGCCGTGGGTTTTATTTTTTGTGGTGGCTTGCGTTTCGGTTTGTGGGGCTTTTGTGGGTTTTCGATTTGTGTCGTCTGTGGGTTTTGGTTTGTGTAGTGGGTGGACTTTAGTTTTTTTGGGATGTGCAGTGGGTGGTGGCTGTGGCTAATTCGGCGAAGCTGTGGTCGTGGCTAGTTTGGCGAGGCTGTGACTGGGTTGGATAGGTGGCTGTGCCGTTGATAGGTGGGCGAATCGGTGATTGTGGCCGCATTGTTGTAGTAGTAGTTGTTGTTGTTGTTGTTGTTGCTACGGCGGTGGTCGATGATGACGATGATGATGGGAAGAAATTTAGTATATTATTTTAGTGTGTAGGAAATATTATTTTAATGTATAGAATTGAAGGATAAAACATCTGATAAATGAGATGTTGTAAAATGACGTGGTAAAATAATAAAGTAGGTGTTTGATGTGATAAAATGGCATAATTTTTGGAACATCTGCTACGGATGCTCTAATAAGGGTAATAATATGGAAAAAAAAATATATTGATGTTAGTCACGTGGGGCTCACAAAAACAAAACAAAGAAAAAATTCAAATATTAAATCACAAGTGACAAAAGAGGAGTACGTGGGCTGGCCAAAAGCCAAAAACTAAACAAATAAAAAATTTAAAACAAAGGATCGCTTTTAAAGGAAAGGCTGACAAATAGTAACATATACCTGTGCAGCACACAAATAAAAAAGGAATAGTAGACTGGCAGCCCGCAGTAGGACTGAAACACACCAGAAGAAAAAAATCAAAAAAAGAAGAAGAAGGGTACGAAACCCACCAGAAGAAGAAGAAAAAAAAGAAGAAGAAGAAGAGTCTAAAACCCAAAAGAAGAAGAAAAAAAAGAAAAAGAAAACAAGAATAAGAAAGGTCTGTAACCAAGAAGAAGAAGAAGAAGGTATGAATTTTTTTTTTTTTTTCTTTAAACCAAAATCTGGTACTAGCCGAAATGAAACGAAATCAATAACAATAATTAAAATGAGATCCTTTTTCTAACATAATTCAAATAAGAGCAAATAAGGCATTTTCAATTGAAATCTAGGTAATTAATTTTCAGGAAAAACAATTTTCTACTACACTAAAACGTGTATATGTCTTTTGTTTCTTATCCAGAGGAATTTGTTGTAGATTGAAAGCTCGTAAATGTGTTGAAAACACAAGAGCTGTTTAGACCCCCAAATTAAAATTATGGCTCAATAGATTTTACACTAACTTAATACTAAGTGCGGAATAGTGTAAATGCGAGCGGATAAATAAACAAGCTACTCTAATCCATAAACTAAGCAACACAACAGTATAATGGAATATAAAAGAGTAGGGAAGAAGGATGCAAACACAAGAGGAAACCGAAGATCTCGGCGAAAAACCTCTCCACCGCCCTCCAAGCGGAAATTGATCCACTAGACAATCAGTTGGGATACATGGGTTAGCAAGAGACCCTCCAAGCCTAGTCTACCCGATGTACCTAAGCCCTCCAAGCTCCTACTCCAACAAGGCTTCTCGGAACCGTGTCTTGTCTTGTTCTTCGGATCCCGCAACAAGCTCCATGTTGCATCTGCCATCCTTGGCTTCTTCCAATACTTCCCAGCAGCACCAAAACGTCACTTGACACTCTCAAAGGGTGTGGTAAGTGTTTGGGCTATCAACCTCTCAATAGTATGGAAATAGAGAGGTAGGAGTTGAGGAAATACCACAAGTAAGTGTGTAGAGAATTGTGGGTATGACAATCTCTAATTCTCAATGTGTTTGGCTAGGGTTTTCTCTTAGAAGCACTCCTCAACATTTATGGGTAATGTGGGTATAAATAGTGTAGGCACAAAAAATGTGTATCAGAATAGACAGGCTGGCAAAACAGAATGTCTCGCGAGTGTCTTGTGGGAAGGCCTTACCCACGAGGTACTCGCGAGACACAGTTGTCTCCATCTGGCATGGCCTGACTCTTCGCATTCCAGCATGTGCATGGCACATGAGTTACTTCACGGGATGCTAAGTCGTGAGCTACCCGCGAGAACACTTCATTCTTCAATTGCTTGAGTCTTCACACTCTTTCTCTATCACACAACCCTTACAATCAAATACCACAACAAATACAGGGTACAAAAGATTGAATGCAATTACAATCAAATTTGGCACGGAATAAAAGCCAACAAAATACAAAGTTGTAAATAACAACTTTACAATCTCCCCCTTTGACTATTCCGTGACAAAACCCCTAAAACAGACTCTAGACTTAACCGTGAGTTCGGGAACAGTGGCAAAACTGTCTCACACCTAATCTAGAAGCTGTGACGCACTTGCACGTATATACCTATAACCTGAAACACTTGCACATAAACAAAACTTTCATTACGCTTATGACAAGATGAACACAAAGTACATACATGAACAAGTAAAATGCGATCAAGTTTGTAAATACTTTAAAAACATGAAAGCATATCTTGATCATACAAAAACAGCCATTAAATAATGACTACAATGAACATTTAGCAAGTAAATGCTCATCCGGACATGCAATGCAATTAAGAACAATTCAAATGATCAATTACATGTCCCACACTCAACCAATGCAAAATACACGAAGTATTTGCATCTAGGAAAAATCCTACAAGGGCATAAGAGTGAGGTACTTAAGACATATTAGCAACATCTTAAAAGTACATAAATAAATATGCTACAAAGCATAGAGATAATCACAAAATACTGAAATTAAACTGAAATTAAACCAAAGTATCAAAGCTTTAAACAAAAGCAGTAAAAAGCATAAACCAGTTAGTTATAAAAACTAAACATAAAAGTAGTAAATCGCCTGTGAACCAATAACCAATGTTTATAAGCCTAAACCTATGCTCCCCCTAACACTGTGCAAGCTCTCTCTCAACTCCTCCTAAAAAATTTCTCCCCCTTTTTGACCGGAATGGCCAAAGGGCTAGAATGCGTCAGACTCTAAATCGAATCCCTACGCCATGGGCAAGTCCTCGATCTGTGAAGACAGTGCAGTGATCTGTCCTTGAAGGTATGCAAACTGTGTCGCGGTGTGCTGCACATGGGAATCAAGCACTGTAGACATCCGGTCCATTTTAGCTAGTAATTGATCAAGTTTGCTTAAACCTTGTGCTGGTGCAGAAGATGATGGCTGAGTTGAAGACTCTGGAGCAGAAGTAAATCGATCAATCTCTTCTTCTGTATCACCACCCGTGTCCTTAACACGATCTTGTGGTATCGTATGCACACCTGTCTTGGATCCCTTGATGTGAGATGTGCTCCTAGTAACTGTGTGCGCACCAATGGGATAGTCCCTCTGAACCACAGTAAGACTACTTGAAAGTTTTAGCTTCGTTTTAGCAATTAGTCCCATAATCAGAGAGGGAAAAGGCATTACAGTCCTTGAATTCTGCTTCGTAATGCTCTTTTTCAGTACATGAATGATATGGCCACAAATATCTATCTCATTATGGGTAAAGAGATCATATAGAAATCTTGTTCTTGGAGCTGACAATGTAGTGAGGTTGGTAACCGGATATAAATTGTGGATCATCACATATGTTAAAGCTCTCATCTCCAATGCAAAAGGTATTGTGTTCATGGATGATTTCTTCGTTGTGCCACCAAGTATCCGTATCATCTCATCAGTAGAACCCAATCTGTCCTCATACGGCACTGTAATTGGCTGTGAGGGAGGATGAACCTCCAAAAAGTCTTGGATGATCTCTCTTGTAATCATAAATTCATTGTGCCTTACCCAGCACTCGATACGATCCCCTTCGACAGTAGCATTAGAGAAGAACTCCTTGATTATTTCTGAATAAACAACCCTAACTGGGTTTAGCAATTTGGTCCAAGTTCTGTCTTTGAACACGTCAGGTATGAAAGTGCCCTTAAGTGATTCCAGTTGCACAACCCTTTCCATGATGATCGTTTTGTCCTTATAGAAGTCATTATACTTCATATCAACTTCTGCTGACTTGAAATGATTAGAATCAGTGCATGCACGTTTTGAAGAAAATTTCTTCTTAACTGCATGCTTGGTGGGAGACATCTGCAAAATTACACAGAGCAGATAGGGAACATGTGCATAAACACAGAGCAGAACACAGAACTTGATTAGATTCAAGTTAGTTCAAACCAAAAAGAAATTGCTTAATCCAGAGCATACCCAACTATAAACAACATGCTAAACACATAAAAACAAGAAAACATAAACACAATGCATGAAAACAAGTAACTATGTATGTGTGTGCATATGTGTGCATGTGCTGATGCATGTGTGTGTGTGTGCTGATGCATGATAGTGCAGCACAAGATGCATGAGGGGTGCCTAGGTGTGTGCCTAGTGTGTGCAACCTGGGCAAAGAGTGTGAAACACACAAACATGACTCAAACAAGATAGCCAAGGTCAAATAAGTGTAAACCCATAAATTGAAGTCACTTGAATCAAATTTAGCACAAAAAAGTCACTCGGACATTGTGTCAAACACCTAGTATGCACAAATGTACTCTAAGTATGAACAATGCACGAACATGGTAAAATCAATCCTCAAAACATGTTAAAACGCCTCATGGGGCCAACACAGATGCACACAAGATAAATGGGACTCAGCGCAATCAAAGAATTTGAAAAAATTTCACCCAATTTAGAAAACCAACCCTTTTTCGAAAAATCCCCAAAATTTGAAACCCTAACTTAAATTACTGCAAAATTTAAGAAAAACTTGAAGAAAAAACTTTAGAAGACATACCTTGATATAGAAAATGCAGAAAAGATGCTTGAAATTAATGGGGTTTTGAAAGAAATTGATTTTGGGTTAAAAGAGGTTCGAGAGAGGTTGAGCGAGGGAAATGTGTGTGATTTAAAAAACTGTCACATCTGCTATATAAAACTGAAAACACGCGTTTTTCGTGGGTTAGATAGTAGCGAAACAGTCACGAGACAATCACGAGAATGGCCACTGAAGCACAAACACCTTCACGAGAAGCTTTAAGTCGTGAAACAATTGTGAGACAGTCACGATACTCTCTGTCTGAATTTGAAGAAAATCCAGTTTTTGCCAAACAGCATTTTGCGAGAAGCTGTTGGTCGCGAAATACTCACGAGACAGTCGTGAGAGTCTCTGAGTAAATTTATGAAAAATTTATTTCTCTTAAGAACTTTTCGTGGGAGGCTCTAAGTCGCGAGTTTCTCTCGAAACAACCCCTAAACCAGATTTTGATGAAAAACATAAAAATGCATTTTGACCAAAAATTAAACACATGAAAGGATAAAATCACTTTCAAAAACATATAAACCACTCAAAAATCTTTTTAGGTTTGATCAGTAAGTACATGAGCATACACATCATATTTGAACATGTACAATCACACAAATGAGATAGGTATTAATTGAATCAAAATCTTGTGTGTTGTGTGTGAGTATCAAATGTAGAATAGTCCTTAGACCAGAGCGAAGCTTCAATGATCAATTCAATCGAGTCATACATAACTGATACGAAATCAAGTGGACTATCTTAATTATAGAAATGAGTATATATGACCTCCCACAAGAGAATGATTACATAATTTAGAAGCTTTTCATTTGGCTTCTGCATAAAGCATAACATTTGATCCAATTTTTGGATAATACATCTCTTTTTGAGATTGGTGCTTGAAATTTTTGATATTTCAACATCGAGAATTAGCCTTTAGCTTTTTGAGCACCATACAAAATATTAAAAGAGTCGCTTTCGCTTTTTCCTAGTCAAATACTAGTATGTGCGACAAGCTTTTGCAGCTCAATATCTTTTTTCATTTGGAGATTTACATTTGGTGAGCTCTTTTTGCAAAAACATAAAAATAAAGTAGGAAGAGATATAAACACAAGTCTATGTAAGTATCAAGACCAACAAGACTATTGATCAATCATTCATGACAAGCTTGAAAATCTATTTACAACAGTCACACATAGTTTTCAAGATTTCTTTTACAAAGAAATAAGTGCATACATAACAAGCCAAGATCGTAAATGCACTGTGCCATAAGTATGAAGGTACTAGGCCAAACTCACATGTGATATACACAAAACACGCGATGAAACTTTTTGAAGATTTTTCAATTTTTATGGGTTTTTGAATTTTTTGAACACACCTAAAACATAACACAAAAAAAAAGATCAACAAAACAGGTACAAACCAAACAGGTAAATGAAACATGCTAAAGCTGAAAACTATGCATGATATGATGCATGAGCAAATATCCCTAAACATCGGAAGAATTAGTACATGGACATGTAGCATAGTTTATGCATAAGTATCCCTTTTCACCCACACGGCATGTGCGTTTGGGGTGATATCCCTATGGGATTGGGTACGAGAGTTAGGACTTTCAAACCTCCTGGAGAAACTTTCCAAGCAAGTGGTGAATGCTCCTATCATTTTCATCACGTCCATCACACCTGGATCTCCATTTCAACCTCTTGATGGCTTAGCATCCCAAGTTTTCTTGTCATTTCTTGGTCCTCTTGACCTTCTATTTGTTGCATTCTTAAATGCTTTCAGCTTATGACAATTGGGTCGAGTATGTCCTTGAAGACCACAATAATGATAGAAGTGGTTCGTTCTAGGACCTCTTTGTGGTCATGGAAGAGATCTCCCTCTTGCTTCAATCCTCACTACAGGTTGGTTCCGGGGCTCATCCAATGCCTTTTGATCAGTCACAATTTTCTTCTTTTCAACCTTAGTCTTCTCCATAGTGGAGGCAACTACAACCGACTCTTTAGCCTTCATAAACTTTACTTCTTTTAAGATATTCACAGCAGCTGCACTGCTTTCTCCAGTGTATCCTAGTCCAGATTTATCTAAGAATTTCTTTTGAGAGGAAATTACGTCATCCAGCTTCTTGGTAGAGACCCTTTCTACTTTGGCGTTTGCTTGAACCACCTTAAGCTCCAAGAATCTAATCTTTAAGTAGGCATCTCACAGCTCACCATTCAGCTTTTCTATTTTGCATTTTGACTCTTTATGTCTGACTAAGAGACTCCGGTAATCTTCCTCTGCTTTCTTCATTTTCCTCACAGCCGCCTTCGCCACCCTTGCATACTCTCCAGTTTTTTCAAGGAGTAAGGTGTAATTCTCTTGAAGACTAGCTGTGTCCTCATCCTCTTCAGCAACTTATTCCTCAACAATCCCCATGGATTCTTCATCACTGTGCTCCCCAAGTTCTTGTACAAGTTGATGCAAGTCCTCGAAGGATTCAACATGTTCAATGGCCATAAAGGCGGAGTAATTTCCTTCTCCGTCACAGCTCTCTTTTGAATCAGAATTGGAAGAATCTGTATCACTGAGTGTAGTGGCATAAGCCTTGCCTTTTCCTTTTAGAAAATTTGGACACTCCTTCTTTAGATGTCCATGGCCATTTCACTCATAGTACATAATGCCTTGGGGTAATTGAGACTCCTTCTCTTCTCTCTTCTTATGCTCTTTTCTATCACCTTTTGAGGATGAGAATTCCCCTCTACTGAACTGTCTTCCGTTGTTCTTCATTCTCAGGAATTTTCGGAAGTTTTTCGTAAGAAATGCAACCTCCTTCTCTACACCATCTTCTTCAGAAGAATCCTCCATTCTTTCAATGATGGTTTTAAGTACGAAAGATTTACTCGACTTATAAGAAGGCAGTCCCAGCTCATATGTTTGGAGAGACCTTATCAGCTCTTGGATTTTGATCTCATCCAAGTCTTTACTTTCTTCTATGGCTGTGACTTTTGCTCTGAAACTTTCCGGCAAGGACCTCAAAATCTTTCTAACTACCTTAGTGTCTTAAATTTTCTCACCAAGATTGAGTTTAGCAATCACAATTTCGTTGAGCTTTCCATAGAATGAATCAAAAAGTTCATCGCCACCTATCTTGAGCTCTTCAAATTTAGTGGTAAGAATCTGAAACTTTGTGTCCTTAACTTTCTTTGTACCCCCATAGGTAGTCTCCAAAATCTCCCAAGCTTCTTTGGCTACTATCATGTGAGAGATCCTGTGGAATTCATTTGGAGACACATCACAGAAAATAGCATTTAAAGCCTTACTATTAACATTGGCTGCTGCAAAAGCTGCCTTATCCCAAGTGGATTTGGCTGCCTCCGGCCTAGTCCAACCTAATTCAACCGCATCCTAAACGGTATCATCTATAGAACATAAAAATACTCACATTCTGACTTTCCAAAAAGCATAATTGTTACCACAAAAAAATGGTGGAACATTTAGGGATTGAGACTTATCCATCTTAAAAGGGTCAAGGATCAAAATCAGGTATTTAAACCACAACGAGTGTACCCGCTTTGATACCAATTAAAAGCTCGTAAATGTGTTGAAAACATAAGAGCTGTTTAGACCCCCAAATTAAAATTACGGCTCAATAGATTTTACACTAACTTAATACTAAGTGCAGAATAGTGTAAATGTGAGCGGATAAATAAATAAACTACTCTAATCCATAAACTAAGCAACACAACAGTATAATGAAATATAAAATAGTAGGGAAGAAGGATGCATACACAAGATAACACGTCGATGTGTTATCAAAAAGGAAACCGAAAATCTCGGCGAAAAACCTCTCTGCCGCCCTCCAAGAGGAAATCGATCCACTAGACAATCAGTTGGGATATATGGGTTAGCAAGAGACCCTCCAAGCCTAATCTACCCGATGTACCTAAGCCTTCCAAGTTCCTACTCCAACAAGACTTCTCGGAACTGTGTCTTGTCTAGTTCTCCGGATCCCGCAACAAACTCCATGTTGCATCTGCCATCCTTGACTTCTTCTAATGCTTCCCAGTAGCACCAAAATGTCACCTGACACTCTCAAAGGGTGTGGTAAGTGTTTGGGCTATCAACCTCTCAATGGTATGGAAATGGAGAGGTAGGAGTTAAGGAAATACCACAAGCGAGTGTGTAAAAAATTGTGGGTATGAAAATCTCTAATTCTCAATGTGTTTGGCAAAGGTTTTCTCTTAGAAGCACTCCTCAACATTTATGGGTAATGTGGGTATAAATAATGTAGGCACAGAAAATGTGTATCAGAATGGACAGGCTGGTAGAACAAAATGCCTCGCAGGTGTCTCGCGGAAAGGCCTTACCCACGAGATACTCGCGAGACACAGCTGTCTCCATCTAGCTTGACTCTTCGCATTCCAGCATGTGCATGGCACATGAGTTATTTCGCGGGGTGCTAAGTCGCGAGCTACCCGCAAGAACACTTCATTCTTCAATTGCTTGAGTCTTCACACTCTCTCTCTATCACGCAACCCTTACAATCAAATCCCACTACAAATACAGGGTACAAAAAATTGAATGCAATTACAATCAAATTTGGCACGAAATAAAAGCCAACAAAATACATAGTTGTAAATAACAACTTTACATAGATCAATTCATAGTTGCATGCTACAATCTAAAAAAATTATATTTTCTAATACTTTCAATAGGAACTACAATTACGGAGAAGCCGGTAAAGAACTGGATGTGGATTTGTTGAACCATCCGGAATACATTGAACAAAATGCCACCCTAGCTTTCCAAGTCGCAATTTGGAGATGGATGATGCCAATTAAGGAGCACCAACCTTCAGCACACGAAGTCTTTATTGGCTATTGGAAACCCACCAAGAATGACACTTTGGGCAAGCGAGTTTTAGGTTTTGGTGCTACCATGAATGTACTCTACGGAGATTTGGTTTGCGGTCAAGGTGATAATGAGTCCATGAACAACATCGTAGCTCATTACCTATATTACCTTGTTCTTATGGGTGTTAACTGAGAAGAAATAGGGGCTAATGAAGTGCCTAGTTGTGCTAAGCAAGTTGTTTTCAATCCATCCTCTTCCTCATCTCCTTGAGCTTTCTTGAACTAATCCTTTTTTAAGGTAATACATTAATATGGTTCTAAGATCCTATTAAGCAACCGAAGCAAAGGTTTAAATACGAAGGAGAGTAAGAGCTTGTACAAACTGTTTGTTTGTCTCTATGTAATGATGTTGCTTCGACAATAAGGATTTGTATTGATTTCTATCCGTCTTTGGTTAGTATTGTGTAACTTCTGAGTTTGTTTGTTTTCTTTTTTAATTTTTTAATTTTTTTTTTAATTATGTCCTGTTATTGTGTAACTTTATCACACTATTTGTTTGTCTTATAGTAATTAACAACAATAATTATAAATGTAAGGCCTCTAACTAAGAAAAACAATTTGAGGGCCGCTTCTTTTGGCCAATACAATGCATTATTTATTTATACAATAATGTAAAATTTCAAAAAAATTATCCTCTGTTCAAATGTTGTGCACTCTATTAGTATGTTGTACTCATCTGCGGCAGTTTAAGTGTGCATGTAAAAATTTTCGCTTTTCCAAACATATGGAAGGTGAAATGACTCTTTTCTTTTCTCTCTTTCTCTCTCCTTCCCATTTAAAATTAGAGTTAATAGTTTTCTAAACAAATTCATTATTGAAATCTAATGTTTATATAAGAGAAATGATATGTCCACAACATTTTTACAACAAATCTTAAGTGGCAGGTTGTTACTGGTTGTTATTGTTGGGTTAAAAAAGTAATCTCAGTGCTAAATTTAAATTTGACCAATAACAACTAACCACCTGTGATTTGTTGTGAAAATATTGTAAAAATATTGTGGACGTAACACTTCTTGTATATATAATGCCTAAAATCTAGCATTGCCAAGAGATAGTGACTATTTACTATAAAAGAGAGAGAGAGAGAGAGAGATAGTGACTATCTCCAACATGATATTCATTCTGATATTGATGGTTTCAACTTATTTTCAAAATACAAGTTTTAAAAGAAGTTCTACAAATAGATGAAAATACTCCAATTAACATACTCAATTATATAAAAATACTTGATTGTTTTCCTAATGTATGTGTCTCTTACAGAATATTACTAAAGATATAGACGTTACATTTGGTCTAAGATTTTTTTTTTTTTTTTTTTTTGAGAAGAACGTTGGTCTAAGAAATTAATTTTTGAATATTAAAATTGATAAAATCGTATTTAAAGTCGACTATTTCGCAAAAGCAATTAAGTGGATTAGTTATAGTACCAATTAAAAAATAAATGTTAGTAGAATTTTAATAATAGTTCTACTTATTGTGGCAGTTTCTTAAAGTGCTGCAGTAGGGTATCTATAGCAACGGTTTAAAAAGCACCGACTTTAAACTGCATTAATAGGTCAACCTTTTATGGAAGTTTCTAAAAGAATTGTATTAGGTCTCCTATAATGGCAGTTTTCAAAACTAGTGGAAAAAAAAAATCGCGACTGTAGAACAATTTTTTTTTTTTTTTTTTAAGTATAAACACATACTTAGCATTTTTGCATCTTGAAAAGCTAGAAAAAATATATTTTTAAATAAATAAATATAAATATTATGCAACTAATGTTTAAATATAACCAAAAAAAAAAAAAAACCCACTTAAAATATTCACTTTAGACCCCACAATGAGTTGAGCTGAATTTGACTAAAAGAGATGCAATTATTTTGGTCCATTATTTGGCTTATTTCACAATTCTTATCTTCTTCTTTGGATTTTCTTTCTCTCCTCGTTCCCTCTGAACTCTCTTTTCTCGTGTTTTTTTTTTCCTTTTCCATAGCATCAAATCCATTGCTCTTCCCCGCATTGATTTATGCATCAACATAGTGGCAATGGACACTAAATCTAAAAGTAAAAAGAGAGCCAGAAAACAAGCATATCAACCTCAAAAAGTAAAAGCTTTTAATCTTTAAGCTACCAAAAAACCCGGATTCAGCACCAAACAAAACCCACAAAAAATAATCATGAAATATCTCATTTATAAATTCAGAGCCACTTGAATTCATCCAAGATCAGTTCTAAACTTAACATGAAGAGCTAAAAATCCTCCATCACAACACAAAACGCAATCAGTAATATTATAAATAAATTAATAAATAAATAAAAAACAAAAAAAGATATATTTGGAGTATCACAGTCACTCACATTGGTACTCTGAAACTACCAAATAGGCATACTCTATTCTAATTTCTAAGACTCTAAACCCAAACAAACAAAGAAGCAAAGAATTAGAATGTAGGGTGGCTCCTCTGGCACATTCATAGCAATAAACAAACAAGACCCATTCTGACAAACAAAACCCATTAGAACAACTTCCAGAACAAATTTCAGCCCATTACGGTGTATTTCAACTATTTTGGTGCGTTTCGATGAATACTAGCCAAAATGCAAGCTTCAGCTGGAATGGGTTTTGGTGTTACTTTTCTTTTCCTTCAACTTGTTTTTGTTTGAAACTTTCAAATTTAATGCCCACTGCCACTGTGTTAATGCATGGATCAGTGCAAGGAAGATGAGTACACAAAAGAAGGAAAGCAATGGATTTGATGGTATGGAAAAGAAAAAAAAGAAAAAAAAAGAAAAAGAAAGAGTTAACAGAGGGGACGGAGAGAGAGAAATCTATAGAAGAAGAAGAAGAAGAAGAGAGAGATTATCTAAAGAAGAAGAGGAAAATGATGATTGGGTCTGTGAGAGGAGAGAGATGAAACACAAAAATAAATCAAATAACGACGTGGCATGTTTTCATTAGCTGGTGTAAAAGCAATCTTTTACGCCAGTTCCGGACCGAATTTAAACTCTTGGTTTTATATCTCTTACAATATTCAAACCTATCTCTCTCTCTATATAATGATTGAATTATAAATAAATAAATAAATATTATGGAAACAAATAGTAAACAAATATTATGTCCGTAAATATTTACGTGCATGGTCGGTCAAGCATGTCACGCTTGTGTAAAGGGCAATCACCAAGCCGTCAATTGTACAGGAGAAGCTTAATTATTCTCCTTATATTAAAGGAAGTCTTTAATCAAAGGCCATTTCTGTTAAAAAGAAAAAGAAAAAAAAAATTTAGGGTTACAATGTCCTCTTTTTTGAGGTATTTAATCAAAGGCCATTTTTGTAAAAAAAAAAAAAAAAAAAAAAGGAGATCAATCCAATGTGAACGAAATAATGTGGCTGACAGAGACCAGCAATCCCGGAGTCCTCCATTATTATTATTATTATTTTTAATTGTCTTTATCTTTATCTTTCTCATTTTTCCTTTTAACCTTTTTCAAGTAATTAATTTTCGAACAAATTATAATTTTAATCTATAGTTAAGAGATTGTTTCAAATTCAGTCTATATTTTTAAAAGTTTTATGATAAATAATTTAATTGTTAAGAATTTTGTAATTCAAGTAGTACTTCTTTATATTTTCTATATAGATATTTACGGTTTAAACTTCTCCTCTCTCTCATTATAATCATCGGATTATTAATATAAAAAAAAAAAAAAAAAAAAAAAAACTAAATCATACCATTTCAAAACTATTTCAACTCAAACTAAAAACTCATTACTGTTAGGAACCTAGTGGTCATAAACTATTCAAACTTAATCCATAAACTCATTAATTTTGAACATAAAGAAAGCACAACAAGGTCTGGGGAAGAAAACAAAGCAATGTTTGGGGTTTGGAAGATATATCTCAGTAAGGGTTTGGGTTTGTAAGAGGAAGATACAGTGGTTATTGGTGGGTGGGTGGTTGGTTTCAAAAATACCATTGCGAACCTAACTGGGCGAGCAGAGTAGTAAATATTGAGTCTGTTACTGCTAGAAGAAAACCTTGAACATAGACGTAGTCCTAGGGGTCCCATTAGTAACAGGTGGTATAGGTTTCACACGAGTATTTCCACGAAAATATCAACTTCTTCTTGGATCCTTGAAAAAAGTCGTTTTCTCTTTTCATGCTTACTCAACGTAAACAAAGCACAAGTTTTGGGGAAAACACATCAAGGTTGATTTCATAAATACCAGTACGTAGCTAGCTGGGCAAGCAAAGCAGTAAATTTTGAGTCTAGAAATGCTTGCAGAAAACCTGAGCACATATGTAGTCCTAGGGGTCCCACTAGTAACAAGTGGTGTAGGTTTCACGTGAGAGTATTTCCATGAAGATATTAGCTCCTGCTTCGATCCTTGAAAACGGATAGATTATACAAAAAGTCTAGATTCTCTTTCTAATGCATGTATCACTTATGGAATATTGCTATAATATACATGTTACGCATTATATATAGATGTTACAATTGACCAACTCTGGAGAAATGAATATTTCAAAATTAAAATGAATAGACATCCTATTTAAGATCAACTACATTACAAAAATGATTAAACAAATTAGCCATAAAAGCTATTGAAAAAGAAATGTGAGCTGAATTTATAACACCAATTTTATTAGTAATATAATTTTGCATTTCAAAAGCAAGAAAATTTGAATTTTAAATGAAAAAAAAAATCAAAATATAAATATTCTTCAGTTAATATTTAAATATAAGAAAAAAATCTTACTTAAAATTTTCGCTTTTAAGCCCCCACAATGGGTTGAGCGGACTTTAACCGAAAGAGCAGAAATTATTTTGATCCAGCTAAACTTAAATGAAATAAATATGTTATTGGATCTAATCACACGATCATTGTGTTCAGTGTATTCATTGTTAGATTTTTCTTAAATTTTTTGTTGAGATTATATTTATTTGAAATATAAACAGTTTTACCATCGCGCACTTTTGGTGTAGTGGTCACTCCACAAGTATAAATGCTTGTGGGGTATGAGGGGTAAATGATGGGGTTCAAGTCTCTAAGAAGGAGCTTCACACACATATACACTTAAATTAGGCTAGAATAAAAATTATATCTTGTATAAAAAAATATATATAAACAGTTTTTTCTTTTTTTTCATTTTTTAAGATGCAAGAAACTGATCATATTTATTTTGGAAATTGATTGTACTTTAATATTGTGTCATTGAATATAGCATTCTTAATAAGACAAACAAAGCAAAAAATAATTCATAATACAAAATTGGGACACAAAATTTTCACAACCTTTTTTTTTAACAGTTTGTTATGATATATGAGTGACAATATGCTAAGATAGTACGTTAAAATAGAACATCAGTCTACCACTTTTTTATTATGCACAAGTCAAAACAAACTATTATAAGAAAATTATGAATTTTTTTTGGCTCTTTGGTTTTATTTTGAATTTTTTTTATTATAAATATTACATGTATGGAAATGGGCTGATATTTATAATATACATGTACCATTTTTTTTTCTTTTTAATAGATAGATGTTTATGATTTTTAAAAATATAAATATGCATGTATTATTGATAAATGTGTTATGGAGTAATATTGGTGACACAATATTTTTTATAATTGTTAATAAGGTTCATATTGTGATTAAACCAACATCATTTTTATCCTGCTATATTATTAATATTATTTTCATAGTCTTCAAAAAAAAAAATTAAAAATTTTATTATGCTTAGATCGCAACAAACCATGAACCAAGTATGAGAAGAAAAAAAAAATAGTGAAAAAAATATTATGTCTGTAGATATTACGTGTTACGTGTATGCCCGGTAATTATAAAGCATGTCACGTGTTAAGTGTGAACAGAATTATTTTTCTTAAATTTAAGGAAGCTCAAATTTGTCTCTCTCTTTGTGTCCCACAGCATCAATCCAATGTGAATGAAATATACTGGCAGACATAGACCAACAATCCCCGAGTCCCCCTTTTAAAATATATATATATATATATATATACATACATATATCTTTTTCTCTTTAGTTCTTACTTTTCTTTTTACCTTTTATTTATCTTTTTCTCTTTCTTTCGCTACTGCTGAAATCGGAGATTATGTTGTGCGTAAATTTTTGGTGGATATGGTTTGTGTTTGACAGTAAAACAGAACGGAAGGAAAATAAGGTAAAAATCCCTGTTGAAGTGGGAGAAAATTTCAATGCATATTTAAATTTGATTTTAGATAATGCCAAGAATAGCATAGCATAGCACTGACACAGCACCAAAACCAAATTAGAACCTCTATCTGCCCATCCTTGGCAAAACAAAGGACTTGTATGCTTTTTGCCAAAATTAATTATTTAATTCATGTGATTTGGTAGATAATTAATAAAAGTTAAGAATGCAGAATTCACGTGTTTAACTTTATTCCTTTTCCTTTTGGAGCAATAATTCTAAGTCGTACAAACTTTCATCGCGAAGCGCAAAAGAGTATGAAATCTGTAAAAACTTATCAATTCAGTGAAGGGAAGAAGAACCGCTTCAGAATAAGAAAAATAATAAAAAAATAAAAAAGTAAAGTAAAGAAGAAAGTAGAAACGCGCGCGAAAGATGACTTTCACAGTTGCACCTGACTTGACTATATTTTGTTTACCTTTCCTTCTCCCAGCACCCAGTACATAGGAAGGTACATATCTCTCGTCAAAGTTCATACTCCACCAGCCTTGTTGATACATTCACTGTTACAATGCAAAAAATGGAGTATAGACCTCTCTTGACAACGGCCTTGATATTATTAGTTCTTATGAACTGTCCCAAGTTTTCTGCGAGCTCTGAAAGCAGTAAAGCTTGTGAAGGTCCGTGTTCGAAAACTAAATGTTGTCAAGGTCGTGGGCAGTGCAACACCATTACATATCGATGCTGTGATGGGTCTGTCACTGACTACTTGCAGAGCGACCAGTTTGAGAACATGTTCTCAAACCGGAACTCCCTTGAGGCCCATGCAAAGGGCTTTTGGGGCTACCACTCTTTTATCACTGCCCCTGCAGAGTATGAGCCCTATGGCTTTGGCGCTACTTACTTGAACTCGAATTTCTTTGGAACCAAAGAAGTTGCAGCTTTTCTTGCCCATGCTGGCACCAAAACCTCCTGTGATTACTACTTCGTCAAAGAGATTTTGTCTTAGGAAATTTTAATTTGGGTTTTTGTCTCGTTGGTTCGGTTGAATATGAGAGTGCATGTGTGTGCGTATGTGAGAGAAAGAGAGAGAGAGAGGGAGGACTTCTTTCTAGTCTGGTTTTGATTTCATATGTGAGGGTTCAAATTTTGTAGGGGTTTGATCAAAGTGTGTACTGTGTTTAAACTTTGAAGACATTTTATTGTAGGCCTAGGGGACTGTTTGGTTTGGATCTTTTTCAACTTGGATAAATCTTAAAGACATTAATAATATCTGTTTTTCTTAATCTCTTTTTACTAATAATTTTAAGAATTTTTTTGACCTCTATAAAATATTTGTTTACCCAAAGATAGATATTATTGATTATTTGATATATCAAAAACAATCATGACTTTTAATTTGTTTGAAATATCCAAAACAAGAAAGTTTTAATTTTTAATTTTTAATTTTTAATTTTTAATTTTTTTTAGAAACAAAAACACAAGTTTTAATTTGATGCAATTGGAATGGACTTTAATGTTTTAAATCTTTTATGTCGTTTAGTTATTTAATCTATTAAGAACTGATGTCACATAGTATAATTTGGGCTTTGTTACCTGTTTATTTGATTAAATTAATTTAAACTGAAAAAGAATGTTACTCATTATGAAAAGGTTAACAATTTATTTTGTTTATTAGGGTCATGCTGGAATGAGGCTTAATTATGATTAGAATCTTAATTTAATTTTTGAATCCAACAATTTTTTGAGCAAATGAATGAAGGTATAGGTTGTAAGTGAATCTAATGAGTGTGATTTAAGTAGATTCGTTTTTCCTTAAAAACATATTGGGTTTAAAGTTGAAATAAAATGAATTCTGAGGTTTACGTGTTGAAGAATTGGTTGTGTAATTAAATTTATTTATAAGCTATATATGGTCAATGATCTTTTGCTCACGCACTCACTCTCTATACAAAGTAAAAGTGAATGATATTTTTTCAGGTGGATATAAAGTGGCTACCAAGGAACCATTATCATGGGGTTTATGTTATAATAAGGATATGAATTCCAACTCATACACTTATTGTGATGAGCATTACAAAAATACCTATCCATGTGCTCCTGGAGTTGCATACTATGGTCGAGGTGCTCTGCCTATCTATTGGTATCTATCTTTTCTATAAATCTAACAATAATTGTACATTCTTTTATTTGTGTTTTAATTATTTTCTCATCTTATATTGCTCAATTTTATCCTATGTTGAAACTTTGACAGAAATTTTATGTTTAATTAGATGTTAACAAAACATCAAAATGAGTTCCTTTTCTAGCATAATCTAAATATGAGTACGTAAGTTATGCATTCTCCAAACGAAATCTAAGTAATTGATTCTTAAATATATAAAAAAGTGCAACCCACTTTTTCTACTCCCCTAAGACTTGTATATGTCTTTTGTTTCCTACTTGAGAATATTTTTTTGTTGATCAATTCATTGTTGCTTACCACAATCCAATCAACTTGCTTGACGGTTGCTTTCAATAGGAACTACAATTATGGAGAAGCCGATAAAGATCTGAAGGTGGATTTGTTGAACCATCTAGAATATATTGAACAAAATGCTACCCTAGCCTTCCAAGTTGCAATTTGGAGATGGATGAGACCAATTATGGAGCATCAACCTTCAGCTATCAATTCTTAAAACATTAAAAAAAAAAAAAAAAAAAAAAAAAAAACAAACAAACAAACAAACCAACTTCATTGCAGATTACAAGCTTTTTGTTTCATAATAAGATATATCTAGTTAATAGACCCATGAGCAAAATTACTACAGCAAGTGTGGAGTGTGGCAAGCAAGGCTTCTAGTCCAAAACAGTGAGACGTCACAAAGCAGGAAGCACATATGCTTTGTGGTATAAAAGGAAAGCATCTGAAATTCATTGAGAACTTTTCTCAAGCACCTGGCGTACATTCCTTTTAAACCCAAAACAGAGCCACCCATTAAAAGAGCAAGCCACCACCATTACAAACAACCAAACAAATATCATACAAAATTTCAAAATGCAACAAGACTATCCCATATTTTGGTTCTCAACGCAAAAAGACTATCAACACTGTTCTGCATCACAAACTACCCGTTGAATTCCAACCACCCAATAAGCTATCTATGAGCTGGTTTTGTTCTTATTGAAAGCATCCAACCTGTTTGGACAAGCAGAACAGGTGGCCTAGCAATAAAGAAAGCATACTTAAAAGATTAATCTTAATTTGTGGGAGAGCACACTGATGACCATGTGAAACCTTTCCAGACAGTTCCAATAATGCACCCGCTCAACAAAAATTCCAAAAACCAAATGCACCAAAAAAAAATTCAAGCTCTTGAACTAAAATAGAAACCCAAACTTCACACAAATCAAACTTGTCCCAGATCTGGTTCAACAAATATCCAAACCCAAATGCCAAACCAAACCAAACCAAACCCACAAAGACTTCATACTTTACACTCATAAATCCAAATTCAAATGCAAAACCAAGTCAGACCCAGATGAAAATACACACACACAAATAGTTATACGCATTAACACACACAACCTAGAAGCAAAAATAGAATTTTCAAATTACCCATTAGTCCCTTGCAATAATTTAGGTAAATGTGAGAGGGATTAGTGAAACCAAAGAGTACCTGAGATCTTGGACTGTAGAAATCGGATTCTCCTCATCGTGGGGTTTTTAGCATAATCAATGTGCAAGGAAACATCCAAGGTTTTATTCAATAGAGAAAAGGAATTCACAATTCCTCTGTTCAAAAAGAAACTTACACATCCTTTGCTAAAAAAATAGTATTAACAAGACTGAGATTTTAACGAACAAAAAATTGAAAAAGGAAAAAAGAAAAAGAAAAAAAAAGACTCTCCAACTGTACCACAACAATTAAAACCAAAAACGTAGCATTTTTAATCAAAACCCAGCAAAAGCACGGATCATCATCAACAACATTGAATTGGATGAGATGTAGCAGTAGAAGAAGTTACCTTGTTTTCGACGGTAGTGGTGGCGGAGGCGTGGAGAGAGGAAGAGAAGGATTGCTGGTGAGTGGCTTGAAGACCTTCACGGCGCTTCTTCTGCAAGCACTCCTCGCGCTTGCTCTTGCGGATCTCCACCATGTTGTCCTCGCGTCTCCGGCGACCCTCATTGGCATCCATTGCCACCTTGTATCGGTTACGGCAGACCTCGGTTCTCTCGTTTGGCCTTAGTGACATGGCTACTAAAGCTTTGCTAGGGCTGAAATCGAAGAGTGAGAGCATAAAAGGGCTGATGTTCTTTGGGAGCTAGGGCTGATTAGGTTTTAATATGATATTTATACAAAGCCTAAAGCTGCGTTTTTAATCTGCGGCAATAGGGAAAATCTGAAGCCATGTTTAAAAAACGCAGCCTAATCCCAAACTAAAGCCGCATTTTAAACACGTAGTTTCAGGCTAAATTTAAAGCCGCGTCTAAAAAACGTGGCTTTAGGCAAGCTAGAGCCACGTTTTTTAGACGCAACCATAGTTAAGATTAAAAAAAAAAATGAAATACTCAAGTCCTATAGCCGCGTTTTTTAAACGCGGCCATACCTCCACCCTCAAAAATGCAGCTATAGCTCAAAAAAACGCGGTTTTAGACGCGTTCTATGGCCGCATGTTTAAAACGCGGCCTAGGACATATTCTTTAAGCCACGTTTTTACAAACGCGGCCTAAAAAAACGCAGCCTAAGTCCCGCATGTTTTGTAGTGACATGATGCCTTTATTGGCCTCTGGAAATGCACCAAGAATGACTCTTTAGCCAAGCGTGTTTCTAGTTTTGGTGCTATTATGAATGTGCTTTACGGAGATCTTATTTGCGGTCAAGGTGATAATGAGTCCATGAACAACATCACATCCCATTACCTATATTACCTTGATCTTATGGGTGTTGGCCGAGAAGAAGCAGGGCCTCATGAAGTGGTCAGTTGTGCTGAACAAATTGCTTTCAATCCATCCTCTTCGTTGTCTCCTTGAGCTTTCTGTAACTAATTCCTTTCTAAGGTAGTGCATTAATATGGTTCTATGAACATATTAAGTAGCCAAAGGAAGGTTCAATAATGAAGGGGGAGTAAGATCTTTTATAATTTGCTTGTATGTTTTTGTGTGAAGCTAAACTTGGACAATAAAAGTATGTTTTGATTTGCAACTGCCTTTTGCTAGTGTTATTTAACTTTTAAGATATTTTTGTTTTGATTTCTCGTTATTGTCTAGTTTTTTAGAGTGGGCTATCTATGAACTTCTCTATGTTTGTGTAATATGTATTGTTGGAGCATTCTAATATTAATTAATTAAAATGAATTAATATGACAATATAAATGTAAAGATGTGAGAGTTAATATGGAAGATAAGAAGTTAGTGAAAATATTTAATTTTACATTGAAAAGGAGAGAGACTATTTTATTCTTTTTAATTGTGGTGATTAATGAGCTAATATGTATTGATTCAAATATTATGTTAGATATGTGCGCAAGAGGGAGGTGAAGGGAGGATGTGTCAAAAATGGAAATGAATCAGCCTCTTGAATCCTCCTACTTGACAGCCCATTCAAAATAATTACCATATCTATTGGTGAGTAAATGGCTCGACCGCTACATCAGAGGTTGTTCTAGCCATATGATATTTGTTGAGCTGTTGTATCCTGAGAAAGACAAGTCAGAGAATATTTGCTCCAGTTACAAAGTTTAGCTAACTAAGAGCTTGAATCTCCTTAAAGAGAGCGAGTGTCGCGCTTCAGCATTAGACTTTTTGATTTAGTGTAGTATATGATTGTTGCAATTTAAGATGCATTATATCCTTTTTTTAGTGGAGTAATTAAAAAATAAGAAGAATTAGATTATACTATATTTACTTTGCTGTAATTTAAGATGCATTAGTCTTTTTTTTATGTAAATGTTTTATTTTTAAAATCTAAAAATCTAAAAAAATTTCTGCAATATGATGCTGCCACTTGGCGCAATCACGGCGTATAAGCCCAATTTTTATTATATAGTATATAATATAAATGATTAGTTTGAATTTAAGTTGGACTTGTTAGAGAAATAGAATTTCATTCCTTGTTAGGTTTAGACTAAACAAAAATAATTTTATTTAAATGAAATGATATTTTTATTTAAATATTATGAGAGCTTCAGAAGCTTCGGTTATATATATATATATATATATATAGAGAGAGAGAGAGAGAGAGAGAGAGAGAGAGAGAGAACATACAAAAAACTGAACATTTATATTGGTCTAAGCTTAACAAATATGAGAGGTTCAAATGTGGTTAAAAATAATGGCATTTTTTATGGTATCCTTTACCTATGGTTCCAACCTCGCCTCTCATCCCTCACTATTACCTATGAAAAAGCTTAACATAGAGGGGTAAAAAATTATTGTAATTGGTGATCCGTTCAAAAGAACGCTTATACGTGTATTTATGGTTGAAATCTTATAAAAAGATTGGGGCAAAAATAGATGTTTATAATTGAGGGAAGCTTAGAGAATTTTCATAATGAGATTTTTCTAAATTTCCTGTTGAGATGAGATTTTTTTGAAATGTGATTAGTTTTGTTAAAGTTTTTAAGATCCAAGAAACTAAGTTTCAACCAAAAAAAAAAAAAATTTCATTTAAATAATGGACCATTGAATAAATATCATCCTCCATTAAACAAACATTATTATAATAAAAACAGATAAAAGATTAGCTATACAATAATTTTCTTAATTAGATAATAGGTCTGATTAATGTATACCGTTAATCATTTAGTTTAGGAAACTTTTTATAAGAAATTGAAAAAGCTATCAAAAATTTAATCATTTTTTTTATTTTTTTTACAAAATGTTTCTTAAAATAGTTTGCTAATGTATATTTTAAGGACATACGTTAGTAAAACCGTTAGATAAATATAATATTATAATTTGTGATTATAATATCATTTTTTTTCATGAATGTATCCACCATGTCATATCAATAATTGTAATAAAAAAAATGGTGAAATTTTCCTACTTAAAAAAATTTAAACTTTTTTCTTCTTCTAGATTTATTGGGAAAAAAATATCTTGAATTACAGATATATGATAAGGCACATATGATATTTGAAATACACCTTTTTTATTTGTTATAATTGTTAGGACATATGTCACTCTTTTATGTAATTGGCTAATCTTTTGACAAAACGCACTTTACTTGTAATTGGGTAGATCTAAGATGTGTTGAAATACTTCAAGAAACCAAGTTTCAAGATCAAGTGTGGAAGCCTTCAAGTTTGTCAAAGAAAACAAGCTAAAAGTGCAAAATCATTAAAGCTCGACAGCTATCTATCAAGCTTAAGTAAGCTGTTCCAGCCCGTAAGATCGACACCTGCTTGACAGCTTCTCGACAGCTTCTATCTGTTGAGGTTTATAAAATCAGAATTTCTGATCTAATTTTTTTAGGATCCGTGAGTGTGACTTTGGGTCTTCTTTTCTCCTAACCCTAGATATATAAAATGATTGTTTTAAGGGCCATCAACAAAGATACAAGTTGCTCAAGCATTGAGCAAACTCTATTCAAGCAATTTGTAACTGGAGACAAAGTTCTGCCCTTGTTCATCTCTTCTAAAGAAGTTGCTGTGTATGTGCACATTTGGGTTTTGTAACCAAGTATCTTCTTGATATTCATCGTGTAGGATGAACTAAAGAACTTTGTAGCCAACCTCTCTTTCTAGTTGGTGATTGAAGTCGCGTATTGGGATCCGCGCAGATTGGTTAGTCATGTACTTGGGAGCCGTGCATCAAAAGGGGAAACTATCACTATAGAACAAGTCCAATTGGGTATTAGAGAAAGGGTTCAACTGTAGGTTGGTAAGGTACTTGGGATTCCTTTACTTATAACCGCTTGTTGTGATAATAGTGAAGTTTCGGGAATGGTGACCTGAAAATCACCTGGTGGGGTTTTTGCCGTATAGGTTTTCCCCATTCGTAAACAAATCACTGTGTTATTTCTTTTTCGCTGCATAATTAGTTTATTGGTGATTTGTTTGTGCTGCCAGGAAATTGCATGTTATTTAACTTAATTAATCAACTTAGTTAAATTAATTGGTTAATTAATCACAAGGGGTCAATTTGTTTTTGGCCTATCAAGTGGTATCAGAGCAAGCACACTATGATTAGGTTTTAATCTTTGCTATGTTGATCCATTAACCCCTGTTGTCATGGAAACTCTTGATTGTTTTGTTTTGCATGATCTTGTGTTGAATGATGATAATGACATTAAAGATGCCTATTGCAAGCTTTATAATTTTTGTATGAAATCTCTTAAATGTTCTACAAAATTAAAAGCTAAATTTAAAAAGGTCAAATTTGAAGAAGATGATTTGATTGCAAAATTGGATGAAGCCAATAATTTGAAAAAGAATTTTAAAAATCAAATTTCATCTGAGGTGGACAAAATTAAGAGTTTGGAAGAGCAACTAGTTGAATTTAAAACTGAAGTTGAAAAATTAACTAGTACCAAACTTGTTGTTGAGCTTAACTCAAAAGAAAAGGATTTTTATATTCCTCCATTTAAAAGGAATAATGAAGAGTTGAAGGCTAATATTGCTAGGATAGACAATGGTAAAAATTCTGATGTTAATGCTGAAATTTTCAAACCTATGTCTAAAACTCCTCCTAGGAAGAATAAAAATTCTGAATTTGTCCCCACTTGTCATCATTGTCATATTATTGATCATATTAGGCCAAATTGTCCTAAGTTAAGGTCTTTGTCAACCTCCAAGGTTCGACCTCCTTCTAGGAAACCGAGTAGTTCTAAAACTACTCATGTTTGTCACCATTGTGGTGCTCACACTCATCTTAATTGTTTCAAATTGTTTCCTCATAAGCGAGTGTCCAATAGGTCTCATCCTTTGTCCAAAGGCTCTGTACCTATTCTTGGTGAGTTATTAAAAGCTTTGAGCTTTTTGACTCAATTTCAGGAGAATTCTAATTCCTCTATGTCCTTTAGTAGTCATATTAGGACACGTGTCTTTTCATCTTCATGACCAAAGACTTGTGCTGTGTGAGTGATAAAGGATCCTAAGACTTAATTGTCTTTCTGTTTGTCCTCTGCTTTAATTCTTTCTATCTAAAGTAGGACTCTCTTTGCTTGATTTCTTATATGCTTTTGGAATCATGCTTTCATGCATTTGCACCTTTCTATCATACTTTCATCATATGCATCTAGTTTTATGCATTATTTTGTTTAACATGTTTTTGTTTGTTTATTTTCAATTTTTGTTTATTTTGTTTTTGATATAAAATTTTTAAAAAAATTGAAAAAAAAACAAAAAAAAAAAAACAAAAACAGTGTGTGTTTTGTGTACATTGATACTTGTAACATGTTTTTGTTTGTTTATTTTCAGTTTTTGTTTATTTTGTTTTTGATATAAAAATTTTAAAAAAATTGAAAAATAAAAAAAAAATACAAAAATAGTGTGCGTTTTGTGTACATTGATACTTGTGTGTACCTTGGATGGCCATTGAAACAAAATTTTCTAAACTTTGTATCATTTGTAGCTTAGGTGAGTATCTCTATGCACAACTAAGCAAGTGAGTTTTGTGACTCTTGTTTGTGATGAGTAAGATTAAGTTATCTCTTAGACTTAACACTCATATCACTCTTTTTGATGGGTAGAACTAAAAAATCCTAAGAGAAAGGCATAAATAACCATCTCACCACTGTTACTCACCAATCATGAATGACACCCGTATGTTTCGGTATAGCAAAAGTGCAGTGTCTATGACATTTGTGTGCTTTGGCATAGCAAAATTGGAATGTCAAATATCAATGGATATTTCTTTTCTCTCTCTTATATGCTCATGCATGATATGCTTAAAAAGAAAATATGCAAAGAAAATAAAAAGCAAAAAGATTAAAAATGCTTTAAAAATGATTGCAAGCGTGTATTCTAGGAGGTGTGAGAGTTATAAGATGTACCTCGAAGGTGATAGTCCTCATCAAACAGTTATGATTGTGTGTGAGTTAAAGTAATTTTTTCATATCTCAAATCGTTATAACATGTATACACTTATGCAATCTTGTGATGTTTTTCACACACAACACGCAATATTCTTTGCTACTCTTGATATATGTGTAGGTACAATATGATTTGGCCATCACTAGGTTTACATGTGCTTATGTATGCTCACTAAACTGTTTTGACTTATTTTTGAAAAATAAAATTGGTTAGACTTGTTTAGTGTCTGCGTGTGTTTTTGGGGATCCATGTGTTTAAAATTTTCATTGAGAGATGATTTTGAGAGCCAATTATGTTGATTGGAGCATTGAGTTGCATGTTGGATTGCATTCATGTATGTATTTTTCTCTTCTCAAAAAACTGTTTTTAATAGCTGACTCGACACCTCCTCTATACCTAACTATCTATCTAGCTTCTCAAGTTTTTTCTTATCGCAATCTCAACACATCCTCGACACCTGGTGGATCGATTGAGAAATCTCCTGCCTCCTCGATAGTTTCTCGATACCTGGTCGATCGATCGAGCTTCTGTTCTTCATTTTGGTGTTTATTCCTCGATATCTCTTCGACACCTGTATCTGTCGAAGACGATTTTCCTCGACACCTTACTCCAACATGCACGGGATTGATCGTTCAATACCTCTCTTTTTCACTTGCGTTTGAGGTATGCACATCCCTGTCACACCGCAACTAGTTGTAGCTGTGCTTCAGATTCCTAGGATAGAGTTTCCTGACTATCTTTCTTGTGAGTGGCTACGGACTGTGTCCAAGGATGAGCTCATTTCAGTTTTTTGTGACTGAGTGAGGTGAGCATCAATATACATCATGCCGCCCTTTTGCTAAAGGTCCTAGATTCTTAAACATGGTGATGACTTTTGTACTCCATCCTCTCTCTCACTACAACTCCATCACAGAGCATCGTGCTTGATTTTTGTTATCCCTCCTTGAGCATATTACCATAGATTTTCCTTCTCATTTCATTCTGTCTATTATAGATGTTCATTTAGATGCGACGACCCATGATAAGCTCATCTTTCCTTCTACTATCATGAGGATTCTACGTCATTTTTCTGTTCCTTTTCCTACGTCCGACCATTTCACTTTCATGTGTGCCATAGACGCCGCTATAGTAAAATGTAGTGATGCGCAGTTTAGGTCGCGATAGTCGGATTCCACTCTTCCCTTCCGATTAGCTCCATCTCGATCTGCTCCATCTACATCCGCTCCTTCTTCCTCCATGAGCGATGTGTCATTAGGAGACATCATGGCGCAGCTACAGCGCGTGGATGCTCGCCTTGATACACTCTCCACTGAGTTGTATCAGGTGAATGTTCATGTTGGCCGTATTGCTAGACGGCAGGCGGCCATGGGTGGTTTTACTCCTGAGGCTACTCTTTTACCACCTCCTCCAGCGGCTTCTGACTCTGAGAATGATGATGATGATGGCGATGACGATGATGCTTCTGATGATGATGATGATGATGGAGATGCTAACTCTACCGATGAGATGTCTACTCGACACTCTTGCCCTTTGTCACTCGTGACAAAAAGGGGAAGTAGTTTTGAATATAAGAGTAGTCATACTTAGGGGGAGAGTTAGTAGTATAGGACATTTTTGTTAAGGGGAGTGTTGTTATTGTTTTGAGGGATGCAGTGAGGATATGATGTATTTTTTCTTTTCTTTCTGTTTAGATATATTGTTCATGTACATTGGGTCTTATGACCATTTAATAACATACATTGTAATTAGTTCTTTTTATATGTGGATGTATGTTTCTTTCACCTACCTTTACATGTGTTGTTTATTTTCTTTCTTTATACACATGATTCTTTAATTGTATGCAATCTATTATTTCTGTTTCACACAAAGATGCGTTGATAAGTTTTGTTTAAAGTGTTTCAGAAATACAGGTTGTCAAAGTCTACTTGCCATAAACTCTCTTCTTGTAAAGTTTTTCAAGAGTTTGTGTTAGGATAGATTTTATTGTATTCAACAAGTGAGTATGAGTTGAGTGATTTATGACTTCTCTCATGTGTTCATTTATTTGTTGTGGTTTTGTCACGGATTGCCAAAGGGGGAGATTGTTAGGACATATGTAGTTCACTTGTTAAGGACATATGTCACTCTTTTATGTAATTGGCTAATCTTTTGACAAAACGCACTTTATTTGTAATTGGATAGATTTAAAATGTGTTGAAATACTTCAAGAAACCAAGTTTCAACATCAAGTGTGAAAGCCTTCAAGTCTGTCCAAGAAAATAAGTTAAAAGTGCAAAATCATTAAAACTCGATAGCTGCATCTATCGAGCTTAAGTAAGCTGTTCCAGCCTGTAAGATTGACACATGCTCGACAGCTTCTATCTGTCGAGGTTTATAAAATCAGAATTTCTGATTTGATTTTTTTGGGATCCATGAGTGTGTCTTTGGGCCTTCTTTTCTCCTAACCCTAGACATATAAAATGATTGTTTTAAGGGCCGTCAACAGAGATACAATTTGCACAAGCATTAAGCAAACTCTGTTCAAGCAATTTGTAACCGGAGACAAAGTTCTGTCCTTGTTCATATCTTCTGAAGAAGTTGCTGTATATGTGCACCTTTGGGTTTTATGACCAAACATCTTTTTGATATTCATCGTGTAAGATGAACTGAAAAACTTTGTAGCCAACCTCTCTTTCTAGTTGGTGATTGAAGTCGCATACTAGGATCTGCGTAGATTGGTTAGTCACGTACTTGGGAGCCGTGCATCAAAAGGGGAAACTGTCATTACAGAACAAGTCCAATTAGGTATTGGAGTAAGGGTTCAACTGTAGGTTGGTAAGATACTTGGGATTCCTTTACTTATAACCGCTTGTTGTGATAATAGTGAAGTTACGAGAGCGGTGACCTGAAAATCACCAGGTGGGATTTTTGCCGTGTAGGTTTTTCTCATTCGTAAACAAATTACCGTGTTATTTATTTTCCGCTGCATAATTAGTTTATTGGTGATTTGTTTGTGCTGCCACGCAATTGCATGTTAATTAACTTAATTAATCAACTTGATTAAATTAATTAGTTAATTAAACACAAGATGTCAATTTATTTTTGGCCTATCAATAATTCGAAATTTGAAAAAAAAGTAAATTTCAATCTTAGATATTTTTGCTAGAAACACCAGAGATGGTCCTTGGAAATACAAAAACTCTTTCATTTCACTATAGACTATAGTATTTATATTACACATTGATAGTCGTTATGCACTTGCATGTGTGTGTTATTAGTATATCCTGTGAAGTGTGCGTCAAATGTTAAGTGTAACGCGCAATCCCAAGTCCCCGTTATCATAAAGGAAGCTTCTCTTTTTGGGCTTTTTTTTGTCCAAAATCCAAATTAAAGGAATACCCAAAAAAAAAAAAAAAAAAAAGTTTGAGAAGAAAGGAATATCAAATTGGTCTTTCTTTATATATATATATATATATATGGTAAATATATGGTCATTTTTTTTATACTGGTCTTTCTTTATTTGTCCCACACCATCAGACCATAGCCACTACAAAAAAAGACGGGATACACAGACGTTTGTTTTTTCCAATGGTTTCTAAAATTGCCGCTCACCTACTGCGGCACTATTAGTGATTGCCGCTACACACCTAGGCCTATAGCAGCACCTTTGTAAGCACAACAACAGATATGAGCAATCCCTGCAGTTTAGAGGTCTATAAGATCAATTTTAATTATTTTCTCATCTTATATCGTTCAATTTTATCCTAAGTTGAATCTACTACAGAACTTTTATGTTTCACTACTAGAAACATTAAAATGGGTTCTTTTTCTTGAATAATTTAGATATGACTACTTAATTTATGCATTCTTCAAATAAAATCCAAGTGATTGATTCTTGAAAGGGGAAAAAAATATGTATATGTCCAACCTACTTTTTCTACTACCCTAAGAGCACTACTATCAGGTGTGCCAAGTGCTAAATTTTTAGCATTTGGCACACCAAAAACAATACTTCAACGTTCTAAATGTCAAAACAATTTGGCACGAGCTACAGTACCCTTCTATTAATAGAAGGGTATGGCAGCCAATGCTAAAAGTTTTTCATCTTTTTTTATTCTCTTTCTCTCTCTCCTAATAATAAAATATTCTTTTCTTTCCCTCACGCCATAATGTCTCTCTCATATCTCTCTCTCTTCTTCTTCAGGTGGTTAGGTTTGTTCTTCTTCTTTCTTTATTTATTTATTTTTAAAATTCTTGCAATTGGTGGTGGGTTATAGACCTGGGCAGTAGTGGCGTTTTTTTTTTTTTTTTTTTTTTTTGGGGACTAGAGCGTGAGAGAGAGTTAGACGTAGAACAAGAGAGAGAGGTGCAAGGTTCAGGCGCGGCTTGATACATTTGGGAGCCTAAGGCGAAAATTGGTTTATCTTGTTTCATATATAAAATTACTATTAATTAACATGAACCACGCAGATTTTTTTTTTTTTTTTTTAAGTTTATAAACACAAGAAAATTTGATAAAACTTTTTACATTTGTTAATGTGGCAGATTGATAGTAGTGAGTAAAAGAGTGATGTCAGTGGTGAATCTAGTTGAAAACTAGTAAAAGATTGCTAATTTGACTATTGTGAAAAATTTTGTGAATTTTTTTGTGAATCGTTTTTTTTTTTTAGTAGTGAGTAAAAGAGTGATGTCAGTGGTGAATCTAGTTGAAAACTAGTAAAAGATTGCTAATTTGACTATTGTGAAAAATTTTGTGAATTTTTTTGTGAATCGTTTTTTTTTTTCTTTTTTCTTTTAGAAGTGCTACGTTCAAAATATTTTTCATGACAAATCTTAGATGTTAAGTTGCTTCTTGTTTTTTAGTTGAACCTACCAATAAAATTATTGTTTTGCTGTCAATAACAACCTTTAACAATCTGCTATTAAGATTTTTTGTAAAAATATTGTGAAAAATGTTGTGGACATAACATTTCTTTCTCTTTTTTATTTGTTTTTTATTTGTTAAAAAAATATTATTTTATTTATTGATTAATATTTTGTCTTAATTAATAGTATTGGTTAAAATTTAGGGGCCTTTTTTTTTCCTTGGGGCCTTAGGCGGCCGCATCAATGGCTTATACCATTGAGCCGGCCCTGGCAAGGTTTTAAGCGTAGAGAGAGAAAGATAGAGTGAAATAAAGGAATGAATATTTTTAGTGGGTTGTTTATATTATTTTAATGGATTGGTTATATTATTTTAATATGTTGAATCTTAAAATAGAAAATGTGATATAAGGTAGGTTAAAAATGATGTGTTAAAATAGATTGTGTTAAACTAGCCTTTGGCCTAACACAGCTAATACTAGTGCTCTAAGAGTTTAATTATGAGTCTTTTGTTCATACCCTAGAAGAATTTATTGTTGATCAGTTCATTGTTGCATGCCACAGTATAAATAATTTTACTTCTAGATTTATTGGGGAAAAAATCTCATATCCCGCATGCATGGTAAGGCATATATGATATTTGCAATAAACTCTTTTATATATATATATATATATATATATAATTTGATAATTTGAGGAGGTGGATTATTAATTCAACATGTTTTTGTTAGAAATACCAAGATGTGCTAATTGAGATATAAAAATACTACATTTGATTGTAGTACACATTAATGGATGCTGCATTTGTTATTTGTATGACCTGCCATTTGTAAAGTACATGTAGCATCTCCAATAGAATAGGGAAACTCAAATCCTCTCTATTTTAAAGAGTAAACCCTTAAAATGCTAGTCCAAGTCTCTCTAAAATAGAAAAAGTTTTTTTTTTTTTCCTTATGAATAGTGACTCTTTGTCCAAACAGTCACCATTCATTAGCGAAAGATTTTTTTTGTCTTAAAAAATGAAAAAGTAAAGAAACAATAAAAAATAAAAATAAAAAAGTTTTTGAAAGAGTGAGTAAAAAAATCTTTAAGAAAGAAAGAATAAATAATATTTAATTGAGATAGAGAAATGATAAATAATATTTTGAAAAAAAATTATTTAAAAAAATGGGTAAATAAAATGAAAAAAAATAAATACTCAATTGCGTGAAAAATACACCATATGCTAGAAAAGTAGAAATGCTTTCACAGAACGCAATCCCCAAGTCCTCCGCTATCACAAAGGAAGCTTCTTTTTTTGGCTTTGATTTTTTGTTTTTTTGCCAAATTAAAGAAGATCAAATTGCTCTCTCTCTCTCTCTCTCTCTCTCTCTCTCTCTCTCTATATATATATATATATATATTTGTGACAAGAAATCTTTTTTTTATGTTGGTCTTTCTTTAGGTGTCCCACATCCTCAAACCACTGCGAATGAAATATACCGACAAACATAGACCATCAATCCCCCAAGTCCTCTACTAGAAAAGGAATATTGATTTGTTTCTTTTTATTTCTCTCATTTTCTTTTGACGTTTTTAAATTAATTAACTTTTGGATAATTATCATTTCAATTTATACTTTAGAGCTTGCCTCACAGTAAATCCTACCTTTTCATGAGTTTCAAAATAATCTTACGGTTTCAACTTTCAACCATATTCCAATTTTATAATAAACACTTTAGGTGTGAAGCTATTAATGGAAAGATACTAAACAAAATGAAGTTATATGAACTTTAAAAGTAGCTTTTTTTTTTTTTTTTTTTTTTTTTTAAGAATTTGGCTTACCTTCAATACTTTTTTTAAAAGGAATTTCCTTTTGTTTGAATGAGAAACTTTCATATCACCTACTAACTAAATAAAATATGAGGGTTAAAACTCACTATCACTTGCCATTATATATTTAAAACAAAATGACATACTCAATTAAAAAAGAATTAAAGGCAAACCAAACCCTTTTTTTAGAGGAAAAAAAAAACTCAAAGTAGTTTAAGCCCGTAAAAAGGAAAGATAAACTCTTAGATTTTAGTGATGATTGGGTCTTATGTTACCATATAAGTTGTAATATGTCATTTCAATGTAATAATTCTATATATAGGATCAATACGTTATAAACTCCATTAAAAAAAAAAAAAAATGAAGAAGAAGAATTTACACTTTCAGTCAAAGACTCTAATCCCATCGGTTCATTTTGTTTTAAAAACAAATTGTGTAAAAATTATTAAAAAAAAAAAAAACAATTTGAGAAATACATTTATATCTTAAAAAAATGAAACTTTAAGAAAGAATTGTATATATGCTAAAAATTAGAATAAGATGGTAAGCTCCTAAAACAAATAGACCCTCAGGTTGGCCCCAAAAGAAAGAACGAAAGAAAAAGGTTTTGGACTCAGCTGGGCCATCCGTTGATTCTAACAACGTGATTCAGTTGAGCCCAAAATAGAAACCCAACCCAATCAGAATTACTAGACCCAAAGCAACCCATTACTCTTTGGAATTTTTAGGCGTTTTTCTATCACAGCTAAGGTTTTGAATGTTTTGATCTTTTATATATATATATATATATATATATATATTTTTTTTTAAAATTTTCACTCTCTCTTTGCATAGAAACCATGTGCTTATGTAGGTATGAGGTGAAATATGGTTTGAGCTCGAATTTGGTATAATTTCTTAGCATTTCAGTTTAATCATAATTTCTCTTTAATTTTTCAGCTAACCCATATCTTCAAAAGTTTAATAGTACAATTTTTTTTATGAAACAAGAATTTTTCTACACTTAGTATGCTTATGTGGTGTTGAATTATAATTGGGGTTAATTATCATTTCTTTGTTGCATTAGCTTGACGATGTATTTCAGTTTTAATTTTTTTTCTTTAAGCTTTGTATTTACAGAATTAAAGATACTGTTTTGTTTTAGACCAGACAAGTAATTGTTATTATTAAATTTATGTTAATTGAAATTCTGGGAATGTAGGTTTCGGGGACCCTGATGAGATTTCTACTGGGAAATGGGTGTGGATCAGGATTTTTTATGACTATGTAGAATTAGAGAATTTTGTTTGAAAATTCTTGAAGCTACCGCTGAAATCAGATTTTGTTATGTTAATAATTTTTCTGTAAATATTTGGTAGATATGCGTGAATTCGATAGGATTGTCTGTTTGAGTGCTTTAAAAATGGAGCAATGTAAAATTATTTCTATGAATATCTGTGTACGGTCATGTTATGCAAGCTAGCATTCTGCATAATTTGTGTTTGATGGGAAAACCATTTTGAAAATTTTGAAAATGGTAATAATCAACATGTAGAAGTGGCAGAAGCTTTTAATGCGTATTTAAAATTGGATTTTTTTAGTTGTTGGTATTCATTGACCAACCTTTTGTATGGCACTATGCTCTTGGGGCCAGAAATAATTTCCGCTGCCATTTGAAATTGATTTTGCCCATCAGATGGTAGTGACTAGTGAGCATTTTGTACTTTTTATTGTGGAGCCCTGTATGTTTTCATCTTAAGCACAATGATGACGGTTCCTGAGAAAGCTATGTGCATTGTAATCATGTGCAAACTTTTAACCTTGAGTTTCAACAAGTGAATGTGGCTGAATAAATGGAGCTCTTACGGAGAAAAAGTATGCTCCTTTGGCAATTTTGGTGGTGAAATTTTTAATTTTAAAGATATTACTAGTCATTTTAATGCTGGGGACTCTGCAATCTGCATGATTGCTTTCCAATGGGTCCAAAAAAAAAAAAAACGATCATCATTGTAGAAAAAGTTATTTGTAATAGTCTTTTAAAAATAAAAATAAATAAGTTATTTGTAATAGCCAACACTCAACACTGCTTCTATATTTTCGTAGTTCATCAATAATCAGTGATTATTTTAGATTATGTTGAATATAAAACAAAACCATTCCATTCATAACACAAGCTTTTTAGACTTTAAGTACTCCCTGGAAGTTTATTTATGTAAGGTGCGGCCGAGTTATTTGCTTTCTTCGTTTATCTTCAGGACACCCGTATCAATTGGATCCAACTATGGCCCATAGTTGTTAGTATCGTACAATACGCGATACGTATCGTATGTAAAAAGTTTCGTATCGTATCGGCGTATCGTAAGTGCTCATAAATCGTACGATACAGTATACGTATTGTATGAATCGTATCGTATCGTATTGTAAAATTGTACATATCGTACGATACATAGACAAATGCTTTAAAATGAAATTTTTTTGTTAAAATTTTTATTTTTATTTGAATCTAACAAGTTGTTAAACTTGTTTTTAACACAATTATTAGTTTACTTAATTTAGCCTACTGAAATAACATATTCATAAAAAAAATTTCATCTCTCTCTTACATTTGGACTACATAGTACACTCTTACCTTTCACTTTAATATTTACAAATTTATTTTATATATTATGAATAAAATATTAATTGACAATATACATTTTTTATTTTTGTCATTATTGTTATAAGTCCAAGAAACTAGAATGCAAAAAAAAAAAAAAAAAAATGTATAAAAAAATTATTAAAATAAAAAGAACAAGAAAAGATAGTAAATGCTAATAAGGAATGATGATTAAGAAAATTTTAATGAAGAAATAAGTTTGCAAAATTATAAACATGATGATAGCATTGACTTAGATGGGGTTGATTAGGCAATTTGGTGAATATAATGAAAATAAATTATTATTTTTGGGTCATTTGTAATATATTATCACTTTTGAATGTGAATGTGTATGTTATAAACACATGCTAGTTTGATTTATTTAGTTAGCTTGTTAAATATTATTACATAAGTGATGAATAAATTAGTCATTAGTTAAATGTATTCAAAATTTATACTGAATATACCATTTATATATGTATATTTATAATTTTTATGAAATTTAGTAAGTGGTTGTGTATTTTACGATACACGATACGATACGATGCACGTTACGAAAAAATTAAAAATCAATTCACGATACGATTCACGTTTTGACAACTATGCTATGGCCCTTGAACTCAAAAAAAAATTATATCTATTATAGGTTAATTATTTTTTTTAATTAAAAAAGTATCATTAAACTATAAACTTTCACATCGAGGTGACATATTATTCTTAGTAATTAGTAAAAAAGTAATATCAGTAGTAGATTCAATCTTTTAGATGAAATAAATAAAAAATTATCAATTCAGTATTTTTGTAAAAATATTATAAAATTTGTTGTGTCCGAAAAGAACCTATTTATCAAAAATAAAAATAATAAAAATTAAAGTAAAAAAAGAACCTAAGAAGGCGTGAAAGAAGACGGGCACTTGACTATCTATTTTTTAGGCAATTCTTAGGTAGTTTGGCTCACATGGTGGGACTCACATGTGAGGTCCACCCTATGTATGAGAGCTCTAAGCTGGTTGTTTCCTCATTACTTTATTTTCTTTTTTCAACCTATTATATGGATTGAGATCAAGTGTAATTGCATCATGCAATTACCAAGGGCGGCGCTATAGCTTAATAAGGGTGTTCAAATGAACCCCCTGACTTCAATATATATATATATATATATGTAAAATATATATATATATGTAAAATATATATATATATGTAAAATATATATATTTTTTTTGTTAGTTTAATACTTTAATTTATTCTTAAAAATATTTTTTTGCACACCCTGACTTAAATCTTGCACACTCTTATTACAAGTATTTTCGACTCTAAGATTAAAAAGTATGTGTTTGTGAATTGTAAGTGTAATTTTTTTTTATTTTATAAATTTATATTATATGTGTGTGATTGTGTCTAATATTGATTGTGTACATTATTTTTTGTTATAATGTTATTTGTGTAAATTATGATGTATGTGGTTGTTTGTGTATACAATATAAATATAATATAACTTTATAATAGAGAGGGTTTTTTTACATGTGTGTGTATTGTTATCGTATTATAATAACTTTTTGTTATAAAGTAAGTAAAATTCAAGAAAAAGTTGTAAAGTTTGTGATTATTCAAGTATTTGATTAGTTAAGTAGATACGTAGTGTATAATTTTATGTATGAATGAGTGTGATTGTGTGCGTTAATAATTAATACAGAGCCAATGAGTTGAGATTAGTCATTTAGTCTAAAATATTTTTATAAAAACAAAGTCAAATAGATAATAACAACTGTATAAAAAAAATGTTAGACAAACTTAATAAAATAAAATGGTCATAGGCTCATAGCTATCCACATTGGTAATAGATATTCGTAATGAACAATCATGTAACATTCAAAATTTGAAAACTTGTAAAATAAAATTATAAAACTTCACATATTATTATTGTTATTATTATTATTATTTGTCGATAACTCGATATATTTAAGATCTCTTTCTATTAAATTTTTTTAATGAACCTCTTAAACAAAATTCCTAGAGCTGCTACTGGCAATTACACCATTTCTTTCACAAATCTTTTTTACATTTTTAACTTTTTACTTTTTTTATTTAATGGTTGAAGTTAAAAGTTACTTATTGCATCAGGTGTAATATTCTAAGTAAATTGCACCTGACCTCAATCCTTATTATATATAAGAAGGTATAGACCTCTCTTCTAACTCCACCAAGCTTATTCAGCCGAAAAAAAAAGAAAAAAAGAAAAAAAGAAAAAAAGAAAAAACTCCACCAAGCTTGTTGTTACGTGCAAAAATGGAGTATAAATGGCGTGTACTCTTGACAACGGTATTGATATTATTAGTGTTTGTGAATTGTGTGAAGCTATCGTTGGCAAGAGCACCAATTCCACCCTAAAACTATACCATGCTGTCCTGGGTGCCACACGTATCCAACACCACGTTGCTGTTTCGAGGGGGTTGTTTCTGATTACTTTCAGAGATCCCAGTTTGAAAACATGTTCTCAAACAAAAACTCCCTTGAGGCCCATGCAAAAGGCTTCTGGGACTACCACTCTTTTATCAGTGCCTCTGCACAATACCAGCCCCATGGCTTTGGTATTACCTACATCAATCAAAGCTTCTTTGGAGCCAAGGAAGTTGCAGCTTTCCTTGCTCACGTTGGCAGCAAATCCTCCTGTGAGATATGAATAAATCTTTTTTTTTTTTTAAATCTCTTTTTACTAATTATTTTAAGAAATGTTTTGATCTCTATAAAATATTTGTTTACCTAAATATAGATATTATTGATTAATTGATCTATTAAAAACAACCACATTTTGTTTGAAATATCCAAACCAAGCAAGTTTTCACTTGATGATTGGAAATGGATTCTTTTCAGTTGTTTAGTGAGTCAATCTTATGGGTGTCAATGTTCGACCTAACTCGTGAACACGACACGAACCCGACACGGATTTTTTCGGGTTAGGGTTAGGTCTTAATAGGTTTGGGTCATAAAAGGGTCGACCCGAAAGCAACACGATAAGAAACAGGTCATAAATGGGTCAACCCGCATAACCTGCAATAAACACGTTTGACACGCCAATTTATTTGTGTCAACCCGAAATGACTTACTTAACACAACCCGTTTAACTCATATAACAAATAAATATTTATTTTATTTTAGATTTGTCAAATACCTTTTATATCCAACATATATTTTAAATTTAAAAAGAAAAGTGAGTAATTACAAAAATTTACAAGAGATATAATTGGAAATTGAAACTTTACAGACCTTAGAACTACTAATATTTTTTTTTTTTTTGGCATAGAACTTACACAAATGAAATTGGATGAGCTTGTGGAAGATGTTATAAATTTGGACATCAATAAAGAATCTATGGATGATAATCGTGGTCATAGTCGGGATTAATCTACTATTTGCTCAAATTCTTTCAATATTGATACTTAGCATTTGGCGAGTTCCAAGAATATTATATTTTTGTTGAACTATGTTATTTTATTTTTGTGAAACTTTGTTATTTTGAATTTGGGTTGAAGTGTATGTACTTCTTTTGGAGTGTAAAGAATTTATTTCTAGATAAATGTTATATTTTTGTTGAACTATATTATTTTGAATGTGGGTTGAAGACTTGAAGTGTATGCATTGATTTTTGGGATGTAAAAATAATTATTTCTAGATAGATGTTATATTTAATATTATGCAGGTTGAAATGAGTTGTGTTACATTCGTGTCAACCTAACATAACTCGTTTATTAAGCGTGTCAAATGGGTTGGGTCAGGTCAACCCGCCTTATTAACAGGTCAGGTTAGGGTTAAATGATCATGACACGATTATTAAATGAGTCAGGTTAGGGTTGAGCCATTTAGTCGAATACCCCTACCTCGACACGACACGAACCCGACATGCTAACCCGAATTAACACCCCTAGTCAATCTGTTATTATTTGATGTTAAAGGGTATAATTTGGGCTTTACTACATTTTTATTTGCTTAAAATATATGGTTTAAACTGAAAACGAATATTACTCATTAAGTGATGAAAAGTTAACCATATATATATATATATATATATGTATATCCTTTTTTCTTTTTTATGGGAGATGACCATTTATATTGTTTAGGGTCATGTTGGGATGACATTTATAATTAAAATCTTAATTTAATTTTTTAATCCAACATTCTTTGAGCAAATGAAAGAAGCTTTAAGTTGAAAGTGAATCTACTGGGAGTGGCTTAAGTAGATTCTTTTCTTCTAAAAACATATTGGGTTGGAAGATGGAACAGAATGAATCCGGAGCAGTAGGCATTGAAGAATTGCTCATAAGTGTAATTAAATATGGAAGCAGAGGAAGTCCAATAGTTCTTCAAATTTGATCTTGGGTAATGCTCTTCTTGATAGGTATGTCAAATGCAAGAAATTGGAGTTTGCTCAAAGATTATTTGATGCTTTAGTGGAAAGAGATATTATTTCATGGAACACCATGATTGCAGGATGGCCAAGTTTGGGGAATTTGGACCTTGCCCACACTTTTTTCGATCAAATGCCTAGGAGGTTTCTTTTTTCTTGGAGTTCTTTAATTTATGGCTATTCCTAGAAGAGTGACTACGGTGATGAGTTTATTCAGTAGCATGGTTGTAAATAATGTTATGCCAGACAATGTCACAATGGCAATCTCGGTCCATGCTGCAGCAGAAATCGGAGGACTGGACCAAGGGAAGTTGATACATAGCCGCGTGGTTAGGATGCAGATGAAAGTAGATGCGTTTTTGGGTTCAGCATTAATAGACATGTACTACAAGTGTGGGAAAGTTGAAAGAGCTTTTATGGTGGACATGTAAATGAAGGGATCAAAATATTCGAGCATGAAGGAAAAATATTGTAATGAACCAGGAATCGAGCATTATGGGGTGTTTGGTGGATCTTTATGCACGATCAGGAAGGCTGGATGAAGCAGATGAAGTGGTTGACAACATGACAATGAAACCAAGTCGATCCATATGGGGATCAATTGTGGGTGCTTGTGGAGCTCATGGAAACATGGAACTTGCAGAGAGAGCTTTTGGAGAGCTACTAAAGTTAGAACCTGATGAACCTGGTGGATATGTTTTATTGTCCAACCTATATGCTACCTGGGGAAGATGGAGCTTTTCAGACAAGATTAGGGAACACATGGAAAGCAGGGGAGTAAAGAAGGCTGCTGGTGGCAGCAGTGTGGTTATTGATAGAGTTTTTCATGATTTTGTGGCTGCAGATAAGCGGCAGCCAAGATGGGAAGAGATTCAGTCCATACTGAATTGTATGAAAAGTGAAATGACGTCTAGCCCTGATTTTTCATTCCTCTTGCAAATGTTACTAGACCTATGTTGATGTCCGTGTTTGAGGCCTGATGCTTTTTGACTTTGACGACAGTGATGCAGATATGGGATATTTTTAGTTTGCTGGTCATGTGAAATTAACTTCTTGTATGCTGTTCTTTAGTTTAAGTTACAATTATTTTTTCTTGACTGTGCACATCTTAGGAATTCTTTTCAAGGAATTTTCCTAGCGGGCTTTTGTTTTGAATATAATTTAATATAGAGCCTAACCAAGAAATAATTTACTGGCTTAACATTGCTGTTTGTTCATCACTGTATTTCCATTTTATATTATTTCATTTGTTGGGATGGTGGACATTTCAGTCTAAGCTGGAGGGAAGTACACAGATTATGCAACAGGTTTGTCAAACCTAATGCAGCATATTCTGGTACTAGCAGATGGTTTCCATGCTGACAGTCCTCAGGGAGACTCCTTATCCCGTGTATGAATGAAGGTAGTCTTGAATGCTGTGACTCATAGTTTGGTATCACCATTTTTGTCTTTCGACTGCCCATGATCTGGTGTTCTTTTAAACAATGAATTTCTATGTAGTTACAGTTTTTTAGGTCTTCTTACCCAAAATAAATGCTTTGTAGCTGAATGTTATACTGCTCAGATTAGAACTATTTGTGCCTTGTGGGCAGTAAATGGTTGAGCAACCATTATATATGATATAGACACTAATTGTTCTCTTGTTCCAGGGAATGGCTATATATGAAGGCAAAATCATGTGATAGGCATAGTTGCATGCTTTTCTAAAATTTCCAACATACTCTCTCTTTAGGGTGGGGATTACAATACAATTGTATCCCCAAATCGAAGGCCATGGGCTGATCACCTAGAACTATTGAACCTCCCTCCTATTGAGGAGAGCCAGGAAGTGCTAGTCAACCCACAGGCCAATGACTGCTGACATGAATCAGTAGTGTCTTACAGTTCCCTTAATACCAATTTTTCAAATAGTTCCATTATACACACGCACACGTACGCCCATATTTAGTATGTTGCATATGCACACAATTTATGACCTTACCTCTATCCCCATTTTTAAAGGAAGGGCCTTTTGAGCCATCATTGATCACTCTATGATGCTGTGCTATGGCTTTTAAGTAATGAACCCAATTACCCATCAATGACTAAAACTTACTTGCTATAGTTATTGTTATTGTTTTATTATTTGCTAAGAACTTGTTATATGAATTAATTATGCTTCTTTTCGTTCATTTCAGGTGTGGCTCAACCTAACTACTTGGCAAGCTAAGCCAGCTTCGAGCATAAAGAGCAATGTTGAGAGGACTGAGGCTGTAAATACATTGATATTTGCCAAGTTGAAATGTTTCTGTTGTCAGTGTCTTTCTTAAGTGTGCATCTGAAATCCACAACTATAAAGGCATATTTATTTGTGATTCAGAATTTGTTACCATCCATAATTTGGTACTTGAAATTTATGCAATCTAAAAAACAAAAAAATTATGCAGTTTCCAATCCTCCTGTATGCTGAGCTTCAGCTTATCTCAATTAAATGTTTAGTTGTTTTTATACATGTCACTCATATACTTTATATAGTGAATGTCAATTTTTTTTGAGAAAGTAGTGAATGTCAATTTGATAACACTTTACTATTATTTTCCGTTAAAGATTAACAGATTTAATGATGTAATGTACGCATCTGCCACATCATGTACACATTATGGGTTTTTTTTTTTTTTTTTGGTTGAGAAACACACATTATATGATTAAATTCATTAATTTCAATGGAAAATATTAACAGGTCTAATTTTGTCACAAATGTAATGTGCATGGGTTAATTGTTCAAATCAAAAGTCCAAGGACTAAATTAACACTCATGTCAAAATTCAAGGATGATATTTGTGCAAGTGCATGCGTTCATGAGAGAGAGAGAGAGAGAGATTTTGTAGCCTTGAATAAGAAAAATACACATTTATGAAACACATATTTTTACCATTTAAATTAAAGGTCTGACTTACCTCCAGTACTTTTTTAACAGTAATTTTTTTTTTTTTTTTTTTAATGAGAGACTGCCACGTAGCATTTCAAGGACATATCCTTTTGTTTTAATCTCCTTTTGTTGTGGACGTAACATTTCTTTTAAAATAAAAGGATATGTCCAGTTAAAAAAATACTGGAGGTAAGTCAAATCCTTCAATTAATTACATTGTCGTTTTATTTATTGTCAACTAGGTAAGACTCCACCATAGGATTTTGGTGATATTTCAGTAAGTTGATCTTCATATCCCCCTCTTGAAAAATGATTAATCAAACATACTGAAATTTTCAACCTATGCTTCTGCTAAATATAGAACACATGTTAATTACCCCATGTGACAGGTTTGCTACAGAGAAGAGACATCACATCATCAATTGGAGGAGAATAATTTATGGATAGGTAGGATTACAAACATGAGGTACACGAAGGGCCTTGGATACTATTTTCTTAGCTATCCTAAACTTCTCACCTCAAATCCAAGTAAACAAAGTATGACTACCTGAATAATCAGACTTGATAGAGAGATTCACATAGAATTCTCTAATCAAAAGTGTAGAAGGGGGAACAAGATCTTGACACAAAGGTAACCAACCCCTAGACTCTAGATTCCTACGAATAGGAGATTTTAACTCACAAGAGGAGGGTGAAAGAGTCATACTAGGTAAGTAGATGAAAACCTTTGAAACTTTGACTCAGTAAAGACCAAAAAAAAAAAAAAAAAATAGTGTAAAGGAATCAAGAGGGGTCGAGAGGAAGAAGACAATTTTTTGAAAAATACTAATCTGATTCCTTTTTAAAAATTGAAAAATACGAAATTCGATCAATTGAGAGGAATTGAAAGGCAATCGAAAAATTTTAAAAATAGATTTCAACTGATCAAAAGGAATCGAATAGGAATCAAAAGAGACAGTGAGTTTTGGCCTAAAACCTACTCTTTTCCATCTATGAGAGGCAGCTTTGATCAATCGAAAAAGTTGAAACTCAAAATTTTTGAAAACTTGAAATTTTCTACAAAAACACAATTCAAAACTAGCTTTCATGATATGAAATGCATATGAATGATTCCAGAAGTTTTCAAAAACACATCTTCTTCAAACAATTAAATTTTACTTATAAAAAATTTAACTTTTCCTCTTCAAAAAGTTCAACCCAAACCCTAAAAAGAGTATTAAACATCACACAATGTATAATTTCGAATGTCCAAATCAGTTAACACACATTCATATGTACAAAGTTTAAAAAAGATTTGTGTGTAATGTGCGCAACTAGTAAGTATATAAGATACATTGAAGGTGATATGTAGATAGTAATTAAACAAATTTTCTACATCATCAATCACATTGGTTTGAAAGAGACTATCACCTAAAGAGTTACACCATATAACTCTTATATCTCGTAGAAAACATGCTTGCAATCATATAAAAGCATTTTGATTCTTTTTGCTTTTTCTTTTGATTTTTTTTTTTTTAAATTTTTCTTTTGAGCATAATTAAAAATATCATGCATGGGCATATCAAAGATAGAAAAGAAAATACCCTTATTACACATTCTTATTCTTTTGAAAATAACACCTCGTTTAATCTTGCTGTGCAAGTACTACACCTTACCGAGCATAGCTTTTATAATTTGTACACAGGTGTTCATGATTGGCGAGCAACAGTGATGAGATGGTTATTTATGCCTTTCTCCTAGAATTTTCTAGTCCTTACGATCAAAATATATGACATCAGAATTAAGAGAGTTTGTTTAAAAAATATAAACAACACATACAATTAAGCACTACAGAGCAAAAACTAGTAAAGTGAAGAAAATAGCTCATCAAAGCTAAACAATAAATACAATCATGAAATGTAAATTTCATAGGCCAACCTCAAGTACATACTTAGAGTATCAACAATGGGCCTGCTATTTGCCAAATGTAAAGTACATTTGGCATACAGGCCCAAAAATTGATCCACAACCGGAAGGCCATATGGGAAAAGCCAAATTTTTTTTGAGATTTAGCTGCAGTACCATCTCAAATGTAAGATGGTACAGTAGCTGAATGGTATAAAAAAAATAATTTTTTAATGCTCTCTCCATGTTTTACCCGGCAATTTCTCTCTTCTATTTCATTTTTTCTCTTTCTTTTCTCTTTCTTCCTTCTCTCTTTCTCATCCCTTCTCTCTCTCTCTCGCCATTGTCAAGCTTCTCTCAGTTGAGTCTGTGCTAGATCGGAGGTCACACCGAATCACCAAGCTAGATCGGTGCTCATGTCAGATCGGATTTCTAGATCGGTGTGATAGCGAGGCTGATGGCGCAGCTGAGATGGGCGTGGTGGCTGGAGGTTAGGGCGATGGAGATCGGCGTGGAGACCGATGTGGAGATCGGCGTTTGATGGGTTTGGTGGTGTTGACATGGTGGCTGGTTTATGGGTTTGGTGGCCGGCGCTTGGTTGGTCAGGTTGCTATGGGTTTGTTGGGTTTGTAGTGGGTACTTGGTGGGTTTTATTTTGTTTTATTTTTAATTTTTTTTTAATTTTTTTTTTTATTTTGGGTTTTTAGTTCCGGTGGGATTTTGTTGGGCCAAGGGTAGTGGTGGCGTGGTGGTGATTGTTTGTTTAGTTGTGGCCGGTGCTAGAGGTTGAGGGAGAAAGAGAAGAAAAGGAAGAGAAAAAAAAATAGTAAAAAAAGGAATAAAAAAGAATATTTAAATAAAATGGGAAAAAAATAGAGTTTTGAGATGTTGGGTGTATTGTAAAATGGTATGGTATAATTGATAATGTAGGTTTTTGGGATGGTAAAATAAGATGAGATAGCAAAACCGGTTGTGGAAGCTCTTAGTGGTTTGCAAAACAAAATTTTTTTGTATTAAAAAAAAAACACTTAGAAACATCCTATTCAAACCTAGAATGAAATGCATGAAAAAAAAAAAAAAAATCCTAAGCAAAAACATTTTTGTCCAAAAGATAGAGAGATTAAGCATGAGGACCATGAGGTTTAGGAAAACCTAGGGGCATGTGATAACACCAATCACTTGATGGAGAGACTCAAATCTACTTCTATTAAAAGGTTTGGTAAATGTGTTAGCATTCTGATGCTCAGTAGGGATATATTTAAGAACAACTATTTTTCTTTCCCCAAGATCCCTAATAAAGTGATATCTAATCTCTTTGTGTTTAGTCCTAGAGTGTTGAACCGGATTCTTAGAGATATCAATAACATTAGAGTTATCACAATATACAACCATAGTATCCTGTGATATGCCATAATCACCTAACAACTTTTTCATCCACAAAAGTTGTGAGCAATAGCTACCTACAACAATATATTCATCTTTTGTAGTAGACAAAGAGATTGAATATTTTGTTTCTTACACATCTAAGTAACTAAATTGGTTCCAACATAAAAACACCCTCTAATGCTTTTTCTATCATCGACATTCCCAGCCTAATCAGCATCAGAATATCCAACAAGGGATACATTCGACTCTTTGCTATAGAAAAAACCAAAATCACTAGTTCCATTCATATATTTGATTATTCTTTTAACAACAGTTAAATGTGAAATTTTAGGATTGGCTTGAAATCTAGCACACACACCAACACTAAAAGATATATTAGGATGACTAGCAGTAAGATATAATAAACAACCAATCATACTTCTATATAAAGTAATGTCAACAGACTGATCTGATGGATCAATCCCCAATTTTGTGTTAGTGGCCATTAGTGTTCTAGCATGGGCTACATTTTCCAGTCCAAATCTCTTTATAAGATTTTTGGCCTATTTTGCTTTGTTAATGTCGATTCCTTTGTCAATCTGCTTCACTTGTAATCCTAAGAAGTAGGTAAGTTTGCCTACCATGCTCATCTCAAATTAACATTGTATTCATGTCACCAGCAAAAGACTTGGCAAGATTATCATCAATGGAGCCAAAAACAATGTCATTCACGTAGACTTGTGCTACAACAAAATGTTTCTTATCCTTCCAAATAAAAAGAGTACTATTTGTGTTTCCTCTTTTAAATTGATTCTCCACAAGATAAGAAGTCAATCTTTCATACTAAGCTCAAGGGGCTTATTTGAGACCATACAATGCTCTCTTCAGTTTGTAGACATCATTAGGTTTGTGTGGATCTACAAATCCTTTAGGCTACTCCACATACACTTCTTCTTGCAACATCCCATTCAAAAATGTACTCTTCACATCCATCTGATACAATTTGAAATTTAAGTGACATGCAATGACCAATAGAATTTGAATGGATTCAAGTCTAGCTACAGGTGCAAAGGTTTCATCAAAATCTACTCCTTCTACTTGAGTATACCCTTGTGCTACAAGTCTTGATTTATTCCTTATAACTGTGCCAAGTTCATCAGACTTTTTTTTTTTTTAATCTATTTAGTGCCAATTACATTAACTCCTTGTGATTTAGGAACTAGTTCCCACACATCATTCCAAATGAATTGATGAAGTTCTTCATGCACGGAGTTTATCCAATCAGTATCTTCAAGAGCTTCATCTACCTTCTTGGGTTCTATTTGAGACAAATAGCAAGAATGAGTGATCACATTTAATGCTTTGATCTTAGTTGCATATTGTCATTTAAGCTTCCCTAGATGTTGATAATATGATTATTCAGCTTAACCCTTGTAGATGGTCATTTTACCAAGGATGTTGATGTTCACGTCTACCTAGAAGGAGTACTTCCCTCACCTTGTTCTTGTATCCTTTCTCGAATAGGTGTTGTAGGTTCTGACACTGCATCATTTAGAATTTGTAATTCTTAGTCATTAGGCCTGCTAACATACTCCTTGGGTAGAGTGTCTTCACTATTAGCATGATAGTTTTGGGTTCCTTGAAACACTTCAGAATGATCTTCAGTACTTTGTTTATTGTTTATTACCACATTTGCTGATTCCATCAGTGTTTTGGTTCTGAGATTGTATATTCTGTAGGCTCTACTTGATGTAGAGTATCCAAGAAAGACCCCTTTATCACTATAGGATCAAACTTTTCAAAATTCTCACAATCTCGAAGAATGTAGCATTCACTGCCAAATATTCTAAAGTATTTCACAACAGGTTTTTTCCCTCTTCAGAGTTCATATGGAGTTTTCTTGGTATCGGGTCTAAAGTAAACTCTATTTAGTATGTGACATGTAGTGTTCATAGCTTCTCCCCAAAATGACTTGGCCATACTTTTGTTGTTCAACATAACCCTAGCCATTTCTTAGATTACTCTATTCTTCCTTTCCACAACTCCATTTTGCTGAGGTGTCTTGGGTGTAGAAAATTTTTGCTTAGTTCCTTGATCATTGCAAATGTTCAAAGCTTAGAGTTTTTAAACTCTCTTCCATGATCACTTTTGATACGGGCAACAATAGCATTCTTCTCAATATAAAGTTTCTTGCATAGATGTATCATCTTTTTAGGTGCTTCAGATTTATCTCTCAAAAGAATTTACCAAGCATATCAAGTAAAGTCATCAACCACTACTAGTATGTACTTCATTCCACTTAAACTTTGAACTCTGGCTGGACCCATTAGATCAATGTGCAGTAATTCTAATGGCTTGGATGTCTGAACCTCACTTATTGATGGATGTTGAGATTTCACTTGTTTACCAATCTAACATGGTCCACAGATACTTTTCTCTATCTTCTTAAATTTTGGTAACCCTACAACAACCTCACACTTAAAGATCTTTTCAATTTACTTGTGACTAGCATGTCCTAACTATTGATGCCATAAGTCCACCTGATTTATCTTCACACTATAGCATTTGTGACTAATGCTAGGCGTTATGCCATAGCAATTATCAACGATTCTTATCCCAACACAGATGCAGTTACCCCATCATTAAGTATCTCACATTCATACCTGGTGAATAACACATTCAGTCCATTGTCATAGATTTGATTGATACTAAGTAGATTTGCCTTTAATCCATCCACATACCAAACTTCTTCAAAGATGGGTAACCCTGGTACGTCTACTGTGCCAATACCACAAATGATTGATTTGCTTCTATCTCCAAATGTGACAGGTCCTATCTTTCCTTCAAAGAGAGTCTTGAACAAGGCTTTGTTACCTGTCATGTGCCTAGAACAACCACTATCCAAATACCACAAACAAGTATCACGTACTTTTAAGGTAGTTAGTGAAGTTTGCATAATTATTGTAACTTGTAGTTATACCAATGTATTTAAGAATAGAATTTGCAGAGTTTATAAGCCACATAGTCCAAGATGAAAAAGATTCAATTTTAAATCTAATTGAATTTAGAGGAAAAACAAGAGAATCCATGACAGCAGGGGTCAAGGATCAACTCAAGGTAAAACTACCTAAGGAATAGCTAACTCGCTCTGACACCACTGTTTGTTTGTTTAGACCCTTGAACAATCAGATTGTTTAACATAATTAATTAACCAAGTTGACACTTTGGTTTATTATTCAGATCTAAGTTAAACAATAATAAATCATATCATGTAGTGCAAAAAAATAAAGAAGAAAACGATATGATTACCTAGAAAAACCAATAAAACTGTCCAGTTTCAAGGTAAAAAACTTGGGGAGGATTTAACCCAGCTATTCTCAAGGTAAAAGATTCACTATGATAGAATGGAAGTTTACAATACATTTTCTCCCTAAAATCTAAAGCTATCTCTTGTAGAACTTACTTACACAACCACGTGCAGTTCTAAATCTATGGACTCTTCTATCTTGAATCTGTTGCACACAAATACCCACGTTTGTGACTTTGAGATCCTACTCAAAGGTTTCAGATCATCATCAGTAGTTGATCTTTTGCAGCAACTTGGTTCCACCAGTTCTTGACTGTAAATCTCTTGATCCGACAGATGCTTGTTGAGTTAAAAGGTACATAACCTTTCAAATCTCACAGGAGTAACTCACAAGACTTCCTAAAACATCTAAATGTAATTAGAGCTTTCCTTTTATACCCAACTCTGTTTCACTTGAAACCCTAAACATTTTTATAGTGTTTGGACTGAAATAGAATTCTGCAAAAAATCATGTTTGCGATTTTCAATTGGTCAAACTTCATTGAAAGTAAGTTCTTCTTTCTACAGCTTCAATGTTCTTGAATCCTGACTTGTACTATTATGAGCAATGTCTAATACATAATCTAGACATGTTTTGGTCTCAATTTGTCAACATACATAAAAATAGAAATCTAAATATTTAAAGCTAAACATTTAGAACCTAACACTACTGCTTTTGATTTTGTGTCATTTCCTTTTCACGCATCTCCTACCACTTTTGATTGTCTTATTTCATTTTCATGTGTTTCCTGTAGCTGTTACTCTACATTACTTCACCGTATTTTGTCTCTATAGAATCAGAATTCATATTTATCCCCCATACAAGGACATTACGGGCCTTCTTTTCTCTTTATTTATATAATTCTACTAGGCCTCACTTATCGGGCCCTATTTTATTTCTCTACCTTTGGGCTTTTTTAAACCCCATTTTACTCTTCAAGAAAGGCTTCCAATTACTCTTCTTCCAAAAGGGCTCTGTGTGCCTACCTTGGGCTTTATTCCTTATTCTCAAAAATACTCTTTAAAAAGGGCCTCCTACTACTTTTCTCCCAAAAGGGGCTAGTGGGCCTACCTTGGGCTTTATTCTCCATTCTCTAAAATATTTTTCCTTTTTAGGCCATTGCTTGACTTCATGCATTCTATTCTCTTTGGGACTTTGGAATACCACCCAATTGCTATTTCTTTGCTCATAATCTTACCTATCTCTCGGGGCTTTCTTGAATACCTATTAATTATAGTTGCACCTACTGCGTATATAAATAATAATGGCTGCAGAGTCTCCGAGGAAAGTGGCACCACTGCGTATGTTCCTAAAATAAAAGCTATTATCAATGTTTAGATAGACCAAATGCCAAAGCGCATGGCCACGTGTTGTAATAGTACAATTAAAGAAAAATTGTAAGGCTTATTTAACTATAGGGTGAAGAACAATAAGATGCTACACTTAGATCGGAATTTTTTTATCATGTGTCATTGTCAGTGTCAAAATATTTGGGAACCTACTTCAACAAATTGCAAACACTTCAATTTTTATCATACCTGTGAACTATTTTCATTTTCAAAAACTTCCATGATCCTTCCTATACTACTGTTTTTGTTCGCAAATAAAGTAAGGAAGAAAAAGTATCTGTAACAAGAAAAAAATGTATTGTTAGGCTTTTGTAAAATAACCAAAAAAAATTGCATTTTTGTTATAGAATATTTAAAAGCTACTCTCTTTGATTTGGCTAGCAACATTCTTCAAGGGGTTCAATGTTGTAAGTTTAAGGATGGAGCATCTAGCAAGACTCTGCCTGTCTGCCATGGCTACTACAGTATCATATTGTAGTCCTCACTCTTCTTCTTCCACTCCATCTCCTTCCCAACAAGGCAACAACTACAAACCAACCCCAAAACCCGACCACTACAAAGCTTTTTGCAGTGGTCGGGTTTTGGGGTTGAATAGAATAGGTATGGATTTTGTAGGGGTCAGGTTTAAATAGAATAAGTTCTTCTCAAAATAATTGTAAAAAACATAGATCTTATCTTTCTCAATACTCATCTCTTTTGAATCTATGACGATTGACGAGATCAAGAAAAGAAGCGTCTTCTCTTTGCTGGTTATGTTTAGCGCCCTATAAAAGTGGCCAATGATATCTTTGGAGTTTTCAATCTCCATAAGCAGACATAAGATTCTGAACAAACTTCCTAAATGGTCAGATATGTCTAAGCCCCTCCATCCTCATGGAGTTTTAAAACTTAATTTTGATGTTGTTGAGCATTCTCATTAAGAATTGTAAATCCTACTAATTTTGCAATCTAGCTACTAGCAGCCCACTGTAGCAAGATTGTAAAAAAAATAATAATAATAAAATGATTTGTTTAATGGTAGTTGCTAGGTACAAAAAACATGGTATGAATGATAGTTATTTGGAAAAATAAAGAAATGATAAAGTAAACATAAAAGAAAATATTTAAATGATGTGATAAAATAATAGAACTTTTGATGTTTGGTGTATTATAAAGTGAGATGTTAAATTAAATAAAGTAATTTTTTAAAATGCTAAATGCTAAATTTTTTACCAATCTTTGATGAGAATACTCAAGGCAAAGTGGTATTTGTTGTGTTAAGCATTGAATCACACTGCTTAGGGAGACGTGCTGAGAGGATAAGTACACACTGCTGGAATTTAAAAAAAAAAAAATTCTTTTCTATAATTTTTTAGTTTATAATTTAAAAAAAAAAAAATATCAATACTAGGTAGTTTTAGGCACTAAATAGTAATGGACATTAACAGAAAAACTAAACTAAATAAAATTCAATACTAGAGAATTGAATTAAACATTACAAAATAAAAATTTTAGATAAGATTAGAAAGTTTAATTTAAGTCTAATTTAGTATAATTTTTTTTATTAAAAAAATAATGAACAAATATTATGTATATAGATATGTACGTGAATGGCCAGTGAAGCATGTCACATGTGTAAAGTGTAAAAAGAGCAATCCTCAAGTCGTCAATTGTACAGGAAGCTGAATTATTCCCCCTAAATTAATTGAGTCAATTTGGTCTTCCCTTATATTCGGAATCTTAGCCTTTTTTTTTTTTTTTTTCTTCTGGATAATTGTCTCTCTTTTTGTGTCCCACAGCATCAATCCAACGTGAACGAAATTTACTGGCGGACATAGACCAACAACTCCCGAGTCCTCCACTAAAATAATAATTTCTTTTTCTTTTTTCCTTTTTCTTTTTCTTTGTCATTTTTCTTTTAAGTACTTTTTTCAAGTGATTAATTTTTGAATAAATTATAATTTTATTCTATAGTTGTAGATTTATAGTTGAGAGATTGCCTCAAAGTCTACAATTTTAGAAGTTTCCAATTAAATTTTATAATTATTCAAAGTTTTGTAATTCAATTGATATTTTTTGTATTTTTTAAATAGATATGTAAGGATCAAACCTTCTTTTCTTTATTATAACTATCAAATTATTAAAAAAAAATTAAATTAAATCTTAAGGAAATTTTTTAACAAAACAACCACACATGGTTTTGATTGAAATTATATATATATATATATATATTTATTTATTTATTTATTGTACATGTGTTGAAATAATCACCTGATATATATATATATATATTTTTTTTTTGTTTATAATATAATTTCCATTAAAAACGTCATCATAAATGAGTTTTTAATTGGAGTTGAAATGTTTTTGAATGTAGGGTTTAATTTGAAATCACCAATAAACTATATGCTTAAATTTTAACTTGACCTTACTTTTTGGTCTCTATTGTTTCTTTTTGTTATTTTTAATTGATTAATCGTTTGGAATGAGATGTGATAAAATTTAATATCATTTCTTAGTTACATAAGCTTGATTATGTATTTAATTTTTAATTTTTTCCCTTTTTTGAATTTTTTTCTTTTAAGTTTTATCTTTACAGTTTTAAAGATATTGTTCTGCTTGTAAACAAGACAACTAATTATCATTATTAATGTATGTGAATTGAAATTCAAGGAATTTAGGTTTCAGGGAACCTGATGACATTTCTACTAGAAAATGTTTGGATCAGATTTTTTTTTTTTTTTTTTTTTCTTCTCCTTTTCTCAGAACATATAGTTTAAGAGAAGTTTGTTTGGAAATTCTTAAAGTTATTGCTGAAATCGGAGTTTGTTATGTCAGTTGGTCTGTAAAATTTTGGTGGATGTGCATGAATTCGATAAGATTGTCTATTTGAGTGCTTTAAAATGGAGCAATGTACAATGATTTCTATAATTCTATTGAATCTCTGCGTACACCATTCATGTTATGCAAGCATTCTGCATAGTTTGTGTTTGACAGGAAAACTGTTTATAAAAAAAAATTGGTAATATTTGAAATTTGATTTCCTAGACTTGTTGGTAACTTGGTATTCAATGACCAACCCTTTTTTATTCCACTATGGTCTTGGGGTCAGAATTAATTTCTGCTGCCATTTGAAATTGATTTTGCATATCAAATTGTGACAGCATTTTGTATTGTTCATCAATCTTCATTGTGGAGCTTTGTACATTTTCATCTCAAGCATAAGAATGCCGGTTCCTGAGAAAGCTATGTCCATTGTAAGCATGTGCAGACTTTAACCTTGAAGTTTCAACAAGTGAACATGGCTGAATAAATGAAGCGTTGCAGGGTCATGGAGAAAAAGTATGCTACTCTGGCATTTTAAGTGGTGACAATTTCAATATTAAAGATGTTGTTGGTCATTTTAATGCTGGGAGTGGAGACTCTACAATCTGCATGATTGCTTTCCACTGGGACCCCCCAAAAAAGGAAAAAATCATCTTGAGAAAAATATGATTATTTAGAAAAAGTTATTTGTAATAGTCAGCAGTACTGCTTCTCTATATTTTTGCAAATCATAACTAATCAGTGATTATAGACTATCTTGAATATTAAATAAAACTATTCCTAAGAGCCGAGGTATTCGCTTTCTCAGTTCATCTTCATCACTCACCCCCAGATCAACTGAGATCCAATTGTGTCACTTTATAGGTTAAATTTTTTATTTTTTTATTTTAATTAAAAAATTATCTTTAAATTATAAAGTTATGGATGTACAAATTAATGTACTTTGAAAAGCAAGCTTTTAGAGTGCAGCTACTCAAAATAAACATGGTTAATTCTCCCGCCCACCCAAAAAAAAAAACATGGTTAAGATTTTAGATAAGGCCAACAACAGCTAACCTAGCACTCACACAGCACCAAATTAGAAGCTCTTTCCAGGAAAAAGTAAAAACAAAGGTCTTGTGGGCTTTTTGCCAAAATTAATTAGTTAATTCATGTGTTTTAAAAGATAATTATTACTCCCTCTGTCTCACTTTTTTTGTCCTTTATTCCATTTTGAGATGTCCTAAAATATTGTTCTATTTCTAAAAATAAAAGTTATTAATTTACTAATGTTCCTATTATACCGCTATTAATTTATTAATTCAATTTTTTGATAAATATTTTTAAGGGTAATTTTGAAAAATTATACATTTTTAGAGAGTAGACAAAATAATAAATAATATTTCTTTAAAAAGTTTGACTTTTTCAAATAGAATAAAAAAAAAATTTGGGAAGGAAGGAGTAAAATTTTAGAATGCAAGATTCACGTGTTTAACTTTAGAGAAATATTTGATGCACATTCTATTATGAAAATTGCGGCTCCGGTCAAGGGAAGAAGAACTTCTTTGGCCTAAAGGAAAAAGGAAAAAAAGAAAATGAACAGAAGAACCTAAAAATGCGAGGGAAAGATGACTTGCGTGCACAGTTACGCGCACTTGACTTGACTATCTTTTCTTTACTCTTCCTTCTCCCACCCAATATATATAGGAACTAGGAAGGAACAGACCTGTCTTCAAAGTTCAAACTCCACCCTTTGTTAATTGTTACATGCAAATTAAGATGGAGTATAAATGGTGTGTAGTACTATTGACAATATTGCCATTTATATTAGTGCTTGTGAATGGCCCAGCTCCAGGCCATCAAGGACCAGTTACTTCTAATCCGAATAAACCATGCCCAAACCCAATTGTTTGTTTTGGGTGCAACAGGCATAGAAAACAAGATTGCTGTGTAGAGGGGGCTGTTACTGACTACTTCCAGAACGAACAGTTTGAGAACATATTCTCAAACCGTGACTCGGTTGAGGCCCATGCAAAGGGCTTCTGGGACTACCACTCTTTTATCACTGCTTCTGCTGAATACCAGAGCTATGGCTTTGGCACTACCTACATGAACTTGACCTTTTTTGGAGCCAAGGAAGTCGCAGCTTTTCTTGCCCATGTTGGCACCAAAACCTCCTGTGAGTATCTCTGTCTTCCGGGAAATTTTCATTCGGGTTTTTTTCTCCTATGAATTGGAATTGGATTTTAATGTTTCAAATCTTTTCTGAAGTTTAGTTATTTGTTCTGTTAGGAATTGATGTTACAGGGTATAATTTTGGCTTTGTTACATGTTTGGGTTCATGCTAGGATGAGACTAATGATTAAAATCTTAATGTAGTTTTTGAATCCAACATTTTTTGAGTAAATAAATGAAGGTATATGTTGTAAGTGAATCTACTGAGAGTGGCTTAAGTAGACTCTTTTCTTCTAAAATCCTACTGGGTCGGAAGTTGGAACAAAATGAATCTGGACTCTGGAGCATTGCATATTGAAGAATTGGTTGTGTAATTAAATTTGTATATGAGCTATGGTCATATATTGGTCCTTTGCTACTAAATCTATTTATAAAGTAAAAGTGGATTATATTTTTTCAGGTGGATATAAAGTGGCCACCAAGGAACCCTTAGCTTGGGGTTTGTGCCATAACAAGGAAATAAATTCCAACTCATATGATTATTGTGATGAGCACTACAAAAACATTTATCCATGTGCTCCTGGAGTTGCATACTATGGACGAGGTGCCCTGCCTATTTACTGGTATTTACCTTTTCTATCACACTAACAATAATCATACATTCTTTATATTTAAGCATTTGAATTATTTTCTCATCTTATATTGTTCAATTTTATCCTTAGTTCAAACTACTATAGAAGGTTTATGTTTCGCTAGCTGTTAGAAACATCAAAATGAGTTCCTTTTCTAGCATAATTCAAATATGAGTACTTAAGTTATGCATTCTTCAAATGAAATCTAAGTCCCTAAGACTTTATGAGTCCTTTGTTTCTTGCCATGATCAAGTCATTGTTGCTTGTCACAATTAGAAAGACTTTCTTTACTAATGCTTTCAACAGGAATTATAACTATGGAGAAGTCAGTGAGGATCTAAAGGTGGACTTGTTGAACCATCCGGAATACATCGAACAAAATGCTACCCTAGCCTTCCAAGTTGCAATTTGGAGGTGGATGACACCAACTAAGAAGCATCAACCTTCAGCTCATGAAGTCTTTATTGGCTACTGGAAACCCACCAAAAATGACACTTTGGTGAAGCAACTTTATGGTTTTGGTGCTACCATGAATGTGTTATATGGAGATCTTGTTTGCGGTCGGGGTGATAATGAGTCCATGAACAACATCATCTCCCATTACCTATATTACCTAGATCTTATGGGTGTTCGCCGGGAAGAAGCAGGACCTCGTGAAGTGCTCAGTTGTGGTGAGCAGGTTTCTCTCAATCCATCCTCTTTCTCATCTCCTTAAGCTTCCTTAAAGTAATCATTTTCTAAGATTATGCATTAATTTGGTTATAAGAACCTATTAAGTAACCGAAGGAAAGGTTCAAACATAAAGGGGGAGTCGGAGTTTGTATAAGCTGCTTGTTTGTCTTCGTGTGAAGCTAAAATAGTTTGGACTATAAGAGTTTGTATTGATTTGAAACTGCCATTCGCTAGTGTTATTTATATATATTTGATTTCCTGTTATTGTATAATTATGTAGTGTGGATTTTCTATGAACCTTTCTATATTTTTATAATATGCATTTTATTTGTAAAATCTTAGAATAGATCCCACGTTTTCACTTCTTCTGTTTATATCAAAACTAGAATTATGCCCGCGCAATGCACGTCTTAATAAAAAAATTATCTTTTTTGATAATACAATCAAATCTGATAACAAATAAATTAGTAAAAATATTTTTAAAAATTAAGTTAAATGGAAAATGAATATTATGTAAGTTTTTTTTTTTTTTTTTTTGTGCAAAAAAATATATTATAAAATATTTTTAAAAATTATGACAAGTTTTAAATTTCTAAAAGCTCTTAGTAGTAAAATTGTAATTTAATTTTATATATATATATATATATTTAAATATTCTATAAATATTGCTGCAATTTAAGATGCATTAGACCTCTTTTTTTAGTGTAGTATACGGTTGCTGCAATTTAAGATGTATTAGACCTTTTGATTTAGTGTAGTATATGGTTACTGCAATTTAAGATACACTAGACCTTCTGATTTAGTGTAGTATATGTTGCTGCAATTTAAGATGCATTAGACCTCTCCTTTTTAGTGTAGTATACGATTGCTGCAATTTAAGATGCATTATATCCTTTTTTTAGTGGAGTAATTAAAAAATAAGAAGAATTAGATTATACTATGTCTACTTTGTTGTAAATTAAGATGCATTAGACTTTTTTATGTAAATATTTTCTTTTAAAAATCTAAAAAAATTTATGCAATTCAATGCCGCCACTTGGCACAACCACGGCGTATAAACTCAATTTTTATTATATAGTATATGATATAAATGATGAGTTTAAGTTTAAGTTGGACTTGTTAAATAGATATAATTTCATTCCTTGTTAAATTTGGACTAAACAAAAATAATTTTTGTAGGGACTCAATTTGTAATGGATCCTAAACAATAACATTTGTAGAGGGTGGGTAGAAGGGTTTGGCTCCAGCATAGCAAGCAGTTTGATGAAATGAAAATCATAGGAATAATAACAATAGAATTTGACTAAGTCTTTCTAAGGATCATTATCCTCCCCTTGGTTAAGTGTTTGTGAGGATATTTATAATGACTTTGACTCAATGTTCATGAGAACCATAACAATGATTTTACTGGGTGTTTATGAAGGAAGTTCGTCCTCGGCCCCATCTGAGGCTGAGATCCGAGGACCTCTTTACTTAGAACTGACATACATTAGGGTTGCCTCTTTGTTTCTTCTCTTTTTTTCTCCTTTCCCCCCCCCCCCCCCCCCATCCCCCCTTCTTTATTTTGCAGGGGTGCTCTCTATTATATCCCCCTCTTTAGTTGATCTCTACCATCCACTTATTGATCATCCAAGCCTATACTTGAGTGCCTGTCCCATCAACCGCCTTTGCAGGCCTTCTGTTAGTTGAAGTGACCAAGGCATCTCTGTTGGCTGGTCAAATCACCATTGGTGTGATCAGAATATTGGTGGCATACATTTAATGGGGGAGTGACAGCCCCTTCTTTAGACGTCGGTACGCCGAGGACATGGGCCTCCTCGGCGAGGTCCCTAAATGACTTGGGCCTCGCTCGTTTATCCTCGGATTATGCTCTCTCTCTCTCTCTCTCTCTCTCTTTTGGCGTGGACTTTGGGCCTGATGTGGAGTGGTCCGGAGTTACCAGATATTTGGGGCCCCATAATAGCCCCTCAAAATTCTGCTGTCAGACCCCTTGGGGAGGGGAGGAGGATTTTGACGTTCCCGGGCCTCTTGTCAGTATACAACCCTGGTTATCTCCGTTGCCTAGATTGTCTTATAGTGACTAGTTTCCCCAGAGGCTTGGGTCCTGAGGACCATGCAAGTCCTTGGTTTTGTTCAGTACCTAGTTTTCTCATTTTAAGAGGTTATTTTCCCTAGAGGCTTAGGTCCGAGGACCATGCAATGCCTAAGTTCTGTCTGACTCTTAATTCTTTGATTTTTCAGTAACTTTTTTTAAGTAGTTAGTTTCCCCAGAGGCTTGGGTCCGAGGACCATGCAATGCCTTGGTTCTGTCTAACTCTTAGTTCATAGTCTGAAATAGCTAGTTTCCCTAGAGGCTTGAGTCCGAAGACCATGCAAGGCCTTGGTTCTGTCCAGTACCTAGTTCTTTGATTTTTCAGTAACTTTCTTTAAGTAGTTAGTTTCCCCAGAGGCTTGGGTCTGAGGACCACGCAATGCCTTGGTTCTGTCTAACTCTTAGTTCATAGTCTGAAGTAGCTGGTTTCCCCAGAGACTTGAGTCCAAGGACCATGCAAGGCCTTGGTTCTGTTCAGTACCTAGTTCTTTGATTTTTCAGTAACTTTCTTTAAGTAGTTAGTTTCCCTAGAGGCTTGGGTCCGAGGACTATGCAATGCCTTGGTTCTGTCTAACTCTTAGTTCAAAGTCTGAAGTAGCTGGTTTCCCCAGAGGCTTGAGTCCGAGGACCATGCAAGGCCTTGGTTCTGTCCAGTACCTAGTTTTCTCATTTATTTACTATCTTATCTATTTATCCATAGCCATTTAATTCTACATTGCTATAGTATATGATAATCATTAACTAAATGCATTTTTCAAGCAAAATAATAACAAACGCATGCTGGGGTTGGGATAGGAGAAGACCCTGCTCTGTTCTGCCTCTTCGTTAGGCGTGACTCTTCTGATTACGAGGCGTCTCTTGGGTTGTTCGAATAACGCGTTTTGACGCTTCGGTGCCCCCTCACTAATGAGGCGCCTCCTCATTAATGTTATTTGTGGATTTACAAGGATCTAACAGTGGATAAGCCCCTTGGAATTTGGGCGGAATTATTGCTTCCGGAAATCTCTTCCTAGGATTTAATGCGGATTGGCTCTCACCAACTTTCCACCCTCTATATAAGGCGTTTCTGGGGTGACCTTTTCCTTCACACTGGACAAACATTCATCTAAAACTCTCCCAAAGACACCGCCTAGGGGCTTTGTAAAAAATAGCATCTTGAGCCCCTCCAAATGAATTGGCCCTTAGAAAGGGTGTTCCCGAGGATGCCTAGCCCCTCTTAGGAGCTGAGGATGGCGCTCTGACCCTGGACACCATGTTGGGGTTGGGGTAGGAGAAGGCCGGAGATTCTCCTTCTTTTCAACCTAATTGGAGGTGGACCCCTCCTCGCCGTTTGGAGGAGGATCTCGAAAGAACGTAACCTCCTTCTCCCGGGCCTGGACCCATCAGCCCCTTCAAGCTGGCAGTGACGGGTTTGGAAGGGAAACCAAGCGAAACTGAGAGGGGGAACCGTCCTGTGCCGCGGCCCCTTCCCCCTCAACGTTGCCTTCCCCCCTTCTTCTCCCTCTTTTGCTCCTCAACCAGCCCTCCTTCCTTCATTTCCTCTTTTCTTGCTTCATAACCAGCTTTCTTTTCTCTCTTTTGTTCCTCTGCCAGTTTTGTTATGCGTCTGTCTTTGTAGTTAGCTTTAGAACAAGTCCCACGGGCATCACTTGTAAGAGATGTAACTTTTTCCTCATATATTAATAAAGAAGCAGACTTTTTTTGTCTCTTTTATTTTTCGCATATTCTTGTTTCTTGTGATTGTTGACTTCTGAATGAATGCTATTGCCGTAAACTGTATTGTTTTGGTGCGTGTTTTTTTTTTAAAAAATGTTGCTTTTGATTTTTTTTTTTTTTTACACCGACCGCCGCACTTGCTAGTGCACAAGCCCATCCCCACAGACGGCGCCAATTGTAGGGACTCAATTTGTAATGGACCCTAAACAATAACATTTGTAGAGGGTAGGTAGAAGGGTTTGGCTCCAGCAAAGCAAGCAGTTTGATGAAATGAAAATCATAGGAATAATAACAATAGAATTTGACTAAGTCTTTCTAAGGATCATTATCCTCCCCTTGGTTAAGTGTTTGTGAGGATATTTATAATGACTTTGACTCAACGTTCATGAGAACCATAACAATGATTTTACTGGGTGTTTATGAAGGAAGTTCGTCCTCGGCCCCATCCGAGACTGAGGTTCGAGGACCTCTTTACTTAGAATTGACATACATTAGGGTTGCCTCTTTGTTTCTTCTCTTTTTTCTCCTTTCCCCCCCCCCCCCCCCACATCCCCCCTTCTTTATTTTGCGGGGGTGCTCTCCATTATATCCCCCTCTTTAGTTGATCTCTGCCGTCTACTTATTGATCATCCAAGCCTATACTTGAGTGTCTGTCCCATCAACCGCCTTTACAGGCCTTCTGTTAGTTGAAGCGACCAAGGAATCTCTGTTGGCTGGTCAAATCACCATTGGTGTGATCAGAATATTGGTGGCATGCATTTAATGGGGGAGTGACAGTCCCTTTCTTTAGATGTCGGTACGCCGAGGACATGGGCCTCCTCGGCAAGGTCCTTAAATGACTTGGGTCTCACCCGTTTATCCTCGGATTATGCTCTCTCTCTCTCTCTCTCTCTCTCTCTCTCTCTCTCTCTCTCTCTCTCTCTCTCTCTCTCTCTCTCTCTCTTTTGGCGTGGACTTTGGGCCTGATGTGGAGTGGTCCGGAGTTACCAGATATTTGGGGCCTCACAATTTTATTTATATGAAATGATATTTTTATTTAAATATTATGCTGACGTAGAAAATTGTGAGAGCTTTCAGAAGTTTCGGTTATATATATATATATATATATAAGATAACATACAAAAAATGAACATTTATATTGGTCTAAGCTTAACAAATATGAGAGGCGTTCAAATGTAGTTAGAAATAATGGCATTTTTTATGATATCCTATATATACCTATGGTCCCAACCTCGCCTCTCATCCCTCACTATTACCTATGAAAAAGCTTAACATATATGGGGGTAAAAAAATTATTGTAATTGGTGATCCCTTCAAAAGCTCCCATCTGCACAGGGTGCCTTCAAAGAACGCTTATACGTGTATTCATGGTTGAAATCTTAAAAAAAGATTGGGGCAAAAATAGATGTTTATAATTGAGGGAAGCTTAGAGAATTTTCATAATGAGATTTTTCTAAATTTCTTGTTGAGATGAGATTTTTTTGAAATGTGATTAGTTTTGTTAAAGTTTTTAAGATCCAAGAAACTAAGTTTCAACACAAAAAAAAAAAAAAAAAAAGTTTCATTTAAATAATGGACCATTGAATAAATATCATCCTCCATTAAACAAACATTATTATAATAAAAATGGATAAAATATTAGCTATACAATAATTTTTCTTAATTAGATAATGGGTCAGATTAGTGTATACCCTTAATCATCCAGTTTAAGAAACTTTTTATGAAAAATTGAAAAGACTGTCAAAAAAGTTAATCATCTTTTCATTTTTCTATAAAATGTTTCTTAAAATAATTTGCTAATGTATACCCTAAGAACATATGTTAGTAAAACCCTTAGATAAATATAATATAATAATTTGTGATTATAATATCATTTTTTTTCATGAATGTATCCACCATGTCATATCAATAATTGTAATAAAAAAAAATGGTGAAATTTTTCTACTTAAAAAAATTTAAACTTTTTTCTTCTTCTAGATTTATTGGGAAAAAAATATCTTGAATTACATATATATATGATAAGGCACATATGATATTTGCAATACACTTTTTTTATTTGTTATAGTTCGATATTCGAAAAAAATGTAAATTTGAATCTTAGATATTTTTACTAGAAACACCTAAGATGGTTATTGGAAATACAAAAACTCTTTCATTTCACTATAGACTATAGTATTTATAGTACACATTGATAGTTGTTATGCACTTGCATGTGTGTGTTATTAGTATATCCTGTCAAGTGCATGTCAAAAGTCAAGTGTAACGCGCAATCCCAAGTCCCCGTTATCATAAAGGAAGCTTCTCTTTTTGGGCTTTTTTTGTCCAAAATCCAAATTAAAGGAATACCCAAAAAAAAAAATTTTGAGAAGAAAGGAATATCAAATTGGTCTTTCTTTTTATATATATATATATATATATGGTAAATATATGGTCTTTGTTTTTATGTGTCGCACTGTTGTTTGATGTTGTGGGGCACACAAAAAAGACCAAATTTTACCTAGCAAGAAATGGACATTTTTTTTATACTGGTCTTTCTTTATTTGTCCCACACCATCAAACCATAGCCACTACAAAAAAACACGGGATACACAGACGTTTGTTTTTTCCAATGGTTTCTAAAATTGCCGCTCACCTACTGCGGCACTATTAGTGATTGCCGCTATACACCTAGGCCTATAGCAGCACCTTTGCAAGCACCACAACAGATATGATCAATCCCTGCAGTTTAGAGGTCTATAAGATCAATTTTTTTTTGGATGTGAAATACTACTAAACTTTATTAATAAGAAGAATTGACAAATATTACATCCTGGTTGAGAGCTTGTTCAAAGAAACAAGGAGTCTCTTCAACCCAAGCAGACAAATTTGCAATGCCTAAAGCATGTCTTGCAAGTAAATGGGCTGGCCTATTAGCCATTTCGACCAACATGGGCGAAGTCTACACAGTGAAAGCTATGGGCAGCAGCTATAGAACTATAGACCAGAGCAGCAACAGATAAAGGAGGAGGAGATAAGTCCCTTAAGGCATTAACCAGCGACAAAGAATCACTCTCAAGCGTGAAGTCCTGTATAGAAATATCCTTGGCAAATTGAAGACCCAGCTCAACAGCCATAGCTTCAGCTTCAATGGCGCCTAGAGGAGAATCAATCTTTTTACTACAGGCACCAATCAACTGGCCCGCTGCATCTCTTATTAAAATCCCAACCCCTGCCATTTTTTGATTTTAATTATTTTCCCATCTTATATTGTTCAATTTTATCCTAAGTTGAATCTACTACAGAACTTTTATGTTTCGCTACTAGAAACATTAGAATGGGTTCTTTTTCTAGCATAATTTAGATATGAGTACTTAATTTATGCATTCTTCAAATGAAATCAAATGAAATCTAAGTGATTGATTCTTGAAAGGGGAAAAAAATATGTATATGTCCAACCTATTTTTCCTACTACCCTAAGAGCACTACTATCAGGTATGTCAAGTGCTAAATTTTTAGCATTTGGCACACCAAAAACAATACTTCATTACACGTTCTAAATGTCAAAAAAATTTGGCACGAGCTACAGTACCCTTCTATTAATAGAAGGGTATGGCAGCCAATGCTAAAAAATTTTCATCTTTTTTTTTTTTATTCTCTTTCTCTCTCTCCTAATAATAAAACATTCTTTTCTTTCCCTCACGCCATAATGTCTCTCTCATATCTCTCTCTCTTCTTCTTCAGGTGGTTGGGTTTGATCTTCTTCTTTCTTTATTTATTTATTTTTAAAATTCTTGCAATTGGTGGTGGGTTATAGACCTGGGCAGTAGTGGAGGTTTTTTTTTTTTTTGGGATAGGGGCAAGGTTTTAAGCGTAGAGAGAGAAAGATAGAGTGAAATAAAGAAATGAATATTTTTATTGGGTTGTTTATATTATTTTAATGGATTGGTTATATTATTTTAATGTATTGAATCTTAAAATAGAAAACGCGATATAAGGTATATTAAAAAATGATGTGTTAAAATAGATTGTGTTAAAATGGCATTTGACCTAACATAGCTAATACTAGTGCTCTAAGACTTTATGAGTCCTTTGTTCCTACCCTAGAAGAATTTATTGTTGATCAATTCATTGTTGCATGCCACAATATAAATAATTTTACCTCTAGATTTATTGGGGAAAAAATCTCATATCACGCATGCATGGTAAGGCATATAGGATATTTGCAATAAACTCTTTATATATATATATATATATATATAATTTGATAATTTGAGGAGGTGGATTATTAATTCAGCATGTTTTTGTTAGAAATACCAAGATGTGTTAATTGAGATACAAAAATACTACATTTGATTGTATTACACATTAACATGGTTTTCAGACCCGGACTGTTTATTGAACCGTAAAAGAAAGAGATTCAAGGTTTTTAAGGTCGAACCGAGGTTGAACCGGAATCGAACTGTGATAACGTCATAATTAATTTAATAATTATTTTAATATAAATAAATATATTAAATTAGTATAAATAGAAAATTTAACTAAAATTATCCAATTAAATATAAATATCTATATTTTAAATATATATTTGCATATCATAACTTTTACAAGACAAATAAGAAATATCAAATCCTAAGCAAATTTAAATATAATATCTATTTATTTATTTATATATTGATTAGTTAAACTTGTAATAATAATAATAATAATAATAATAATAATAATAATAATTATTATTATTATTATTATTATATAAGAATTAGAAAGACACTCAAATAAAAATAAAAATAAATTATTTAATAATTTTAAATTGAAATAATTTTTTAATAATTTTTTTTTGAGAATGAATTATTTAATAATTATTATATGCTTAACTGTAAATATTAATTAAAATTAGAGCAATAATAGGAATATAACATTTTATACAAATTTTGTCACAATTTACCACATGATGAGATGTAAGTGGTAGAGATGTAAATCTATAATTTTTTTTTTCATTACTCGCACTTTGTCCTATGTCAAATTATAGCAAAATATTGTGTAAAATATAAATATTAGAGAAATGGTATGCTCATAATATTTTTACAACAAATTTTAAGTGGCAGATTGTTACTGGTTGTTAACGTTGGGGTAAAAAAATAATCTTAGTGTTAGTTTCAAATTTGAACCAATAACAACTAACTACCTATAATTTGTTGTAAAAATGTTGTAAAAATATTGTGGACGTAGTATCTTTCAAAATACTACATTACTTTTAAAAATACCTTAAAATATTTAGTGCACCTATCAATCATGTTACATCACGTTGGGCAACTGAAAAAATATCTAAATCTAAGGGCTGAAAATTTTTTGCTTTTATTAAAAAACTAAATCCTTTCATCATTTCCAAGTTAGCCACGTGAGGGACAAGGTCTTAGAATTCAAAAGGAGTAAAAAAGTAACGTAAGTCCAAAGAAAGAAAGAGAAACACATACCTCAGAGAAAAAGAGAAATTACAGAGCTCCATCAACGGAAAAAAGAAAGAGAAGAAAAAAAAAGAAGAAAGAAGAAGGAGAAGCAGCAGCAGCAGAAGACGAAGCGTGATCGGCACTGTGTAGGCAGAAGACGAAGATACGTGTTATTGTAATTTGTGTTTTATTTTTTTTTTTTTTGGATCTAATGTAGTTTGTGTTTACTGTTTATTTGCTGAGCAAGTGTGGAGTTTGTTTTGGCGCAGACTGTTTATTTGCTGAGCAAGCGTGATCGGCAACTGTTTTTTTTATTTTTTGATCTAATGTAGTTTGTGTTTTTTTGATCTGTGGTTCTTTTTTTTTTTTCCTTGCAAATCCCTTTGTTCAAGATTTGAAATTATCAGATCTCCTTCCAATCTTTGTTCTTCTTCATGTTCTTTTATTTCTTCTAGATCTGATCATAAATTCATACCGGTGTATTGGCCAAAATTCACCGGAAAAGTTGAAACAAAAAGAAACCGTTTGGACCTCAAAAATCGGTCACGGTTCACAGAACCGGGCGGTCGGACTGCGGTCTGTGCGGGTCCCTACTTTTGTTGCATGGAATGGTTCTTCACCCTAAACAGACCGTAAAGCTGAACGGTTCGAGGTTTTTCGGTCAGACCGTACGATTCGGTCCGGGTTTCAAAACCATGCACATTAATGGATGTTGCATGTGTTATTTGTATGACCTGCCATTTGTAAAGTACATGTAGCATCTCCAATAGAATAGGCAAACTCAAATCCTCCCTATTTTAAAGAGTAAACCCTTAAAATGCTAGTCCAAGTCTCTCTAAAGTAGAAAAAGTTTTTTTTTTTTTTTTTTTTCTTATGAATAATGACTCTTTGTCCAAACAGTCAACATTCATTAGCAAAAGATTTTTTTTTTTTTTTTTGGCTTAAAAAATGAAAAAGTAAAGAAACAATAAAAAATAAAAATAAAAAAAGTTTTTGAAAGAGTGAGTAAAAAAATCTTTAAGAAAGAAAGAAGAAATAATATTTAAATGAAATAGAGAAATGATAGATAATATTTTGAAAAAATGGATAAGTAAAATGAAAAAAAAAAAAAAAAAAATACTCAATTGCGTGAAAAACACACCATATGCTAGAAAAGTAGAAATGCTTTCACAGAACGCAATCCCTAAGTCCTTCGCTATCACAATGGAAGCTTCTTTTTTTGGCTTTGTTTTTTTTGTTTTTTTGCCAAATTAAAGAACATCAAATTGGTCTCTCTCTCTCTCTCTCTCTCTCTCTCTCTCTCTATATATATATATATATATATATTTGTGACAAGAAGTCTTTTTTTTATGTTGGTCTTTCTTTAGGTGTCCCACATCCTCAAATAACCACTGCGAATGAAATATACCGACAAACATAGACCATCAATCCCCCAAGTCCTCCACTAGAAAAGGAATATTGATTTGTTTCTTTTTATTTCTCTCCTTTTCTTTTGATGTTTTTAAATTAATTAACTTTTGGATAATTATCATTTCAATTTATACTTCAGAGCTTGCCTCACAGTAAATCCTACATTTTCATGAGTTTCAAAATAATCTTACGGTTTCAACTTTCAACCATATTCCAATTTTATCATAAACTCTTTTTTTTTTTTTTTTGATAAAATCATAAACTCTTTAGGTGTGAAGCTATTAATGGAAAGATACTAAACAAAATGAAGTTGTATGAACTTTAAAAGTAGTTTTTATTTTAAGAGTTTGGCTTACTTTCAGTACTTTTTTAAAAAGAATTTCCTTTCGTCTGAATGAGAGATTGTCACACCACCTACTAACTAAATAAAATATGAGAATTAAAACTCACTACTACCTGCCATTTTATATTTAAAACAAAAAAACATATTCAGTTAAAAAAGTACTAAAAGTAAACTAAACTTAAAAAAAAAAAAAACTCAAAGTATTTTAAGCTCGTAGAAAGGAAAGCCAAACTCTTTTTTTAGTAATTATTGGGTCTTATGTTACCATATAAGTTGTAATATGTCATTTCAATGTAATAATTTTATATATGGGATCAATACGTTATAAACTCCATTAAAAATAAAAATAAAAATAAAAATTGAAGAAGAAGAATATACACTTTCAGTCAAAGACTCTAAGCCCATTGGTTCATTTTGTTTTAAAAACAAATTGTGTAAAAATTTAAAAAAACAATTTGAGAAATACATTTATATCTTAAAAAAATGAGACTTTAAGAAAGAATTTTATATATGCTAAAAATTAGAATAAGATAGTAAGCTCCAAAAACAAATAGACCCTCAGGTTGGCCCCAAAAGAAAGAAAGAAAGAAAGAAAGAAAAAGATTTTGGACTCAGCTGGGCCATCCGTTGATTCCAATAACATGATTCAGTTGAGCCCAAAATAGAAACCCAACCCAATCAGAATTGCTAGACCCAAAGCAACCCATTACTCTTTGGAAATTTTTGGGGTTTTTTCTATCACAGCTAAGGTTTTGAATGATTTGATCTTTATATATATATATATATTTTTTTTAATTTTCACTCTCTCTTTGCATAGAAACCATGTGCTTATGTAGGTATGAAATGAAATATGGTTTGAGCTCGAATTTGGTATAATTTCTTAGCATTTCAGTTTGATCATAATTTCTCTTCAATTTTTCAGCTAACCCATATCTTCAAAAGTTTAATAGTACAATTTTTTTCAGTTTAATAGTATGCTTATGTGGTGTTGAATTATAATTGGGGTTAAATATCATTTCTTTGTTGCATTAGCTTGACGATGTATTTAAGTTTTAATTTTTTTCTTTAAGCTTTGTATTTACAGATTTAAAGATACTGTTTTGTTTTAGACCAGACAAGTAATTATCATTATTAAATTTATGTTAATTGAAATTCTGGGAATGTAGGTTTCGGGGACCCTGATGAGATTTCTACTGGGAAATGGGTGTGGATCAGGATTTTTTATGACCATGTAGAATTAGAGAATTTTATTTGAAAATTCTTGAAGCTACCGCTGAAATCAGATCTTGTTATGTTAATAATTTTTCTGTAAATATTGGTAGATATGCGTGAATTCGATAGGATTGTCTGTTTGAGTGCTTTAAAAATGGAGCAATGTACAATGATTTCTACGAATATCTGTGTACGGTTATGTTATGCAAGCTAGCATTCTGCATAATTTGTGTTTGATGGGAAAACCATTTTGAACATTTTCAAAATGGTAATAATCAACATGTAGAAGTGGCAGAAGCTTTTAATGCGTATTTAAAATTGGATTTTTTTAGTTGTTGGTATTCATTGACCATGGCACTACGTTCTTGGGGCCAAAAATAATTTCCGCTGCCATTTGAAATTGATTTTGCCCATCAGATGGTAGTGACTAGTGAGCATTTTGTACTTTTCAATGTGGAGCTCTGTATGTTTTAATCTTAAGCACAATGATGCCGGTTCCTGAGAAAGCTATGTGCATTGTAATCATGTGCAAACTTTTAACCTTGAAGTTTCAACAAGGAAGTGATTGTGGCTGAATAAATGGAGCTCTTATGGAGAAAAAGTATGCTCCTTTTTGGCATTTTTGGTGGTGAAATTTTTAATTTTAAAGATATTATTAGTCATTTTAATGCTGGGGACTCTGCAATCTGCATGATTGCTTTCCAATGGGTCCACCAAAAAAAAAAAAAAAAAAAAAAGGAAAGATCATCATTGTAGAAAAAAGTTATTTGTAATAGTCTTTTAAAAATAAAAATAAAAAAGTTATTTGTAATAGTCAACACTCAACACTGCTTCTATATTTTCGTAGTTCATCAATAATCAGTGATTATTTTAGATTATGTTGAATATAAAACAAAACCATTCCATTCATAACACAAGCCTTTTAGACTTTAAGTACTCCCTGGAAGTTTATTTATGTATGGTGTGGCCGAGGTATTTGCTTTCTTCGTTTATCTTCAAGACACCCGTATCAATTGGGATCCAACTATGGCCCTTGAACTCAAAACAAAATTATATCTATTATAGGTTAATTATTTTATTTTTTATTTTAATTAAAAAAGTATCACTAAACTATAAACTTTCACATCGAGGTGGCAAATTATTCTTATTGGTTAGTAAAAAAGTAATATCAGTAGTAGATTCAATTTTTTAGATGAAACAAATAAAAAATTATCAATTCAGTATTGTTGTAAAAATATTATGAAATTTGTTGTGTTTGAAAAGAACCTATTCACCAAAAATAGAAATAATAAAAATTAAAGTAAAAAAAGAACCTAAAAAAGCATGAAAGAAGACTGGCATAGTGGCACTTAACTATCTTTTTTAGGAGCAATTTTTAGGTAGTTTGGCTCACATTGTGAGACTCACATGTGAGGTCCACCCTATGTATGAGAGCTTCAAGCTAGTTGTTTTCTCGTTACTTTACTTTTCTTTTTCCAACCCATTATATGGATTGAGATTAGGTGCAATTGCACCATGCAATTACACCATTTCCTTCACAAATCTTTTTTACATTTTTAACTTTTTACTTTTTTTTTTAATTTTTTTTATTAAATGGTTGAGGTAAAAGTTGCTTATTGCATCAGATGTAATACCCTAAGGATATTGCACTTGACCTCAATCCCCATTATATATAAGAAGGTACAGACCTCAATTCAAACTCCACCAAGTTTATTTAGCTGAAAAAAAAAAACCCTCCACCAAGCTTGTTGTTACGTGCAAAAATGGAGTATGAATGGCGTGTACTCTTGACAACGGTATTGATATTATCAGTGTTTGTGAATTGTGTGAAGCTATCGTTGGCGAGAGCACCAATTCCACCTAGTCAGCCTAACCCTAAAACTATGCCATGCTGTCCTGGGTGCCACACGTATCCAACACCACATTGCTGTTTCGAGGGGGTTGTTTCTGATTACTTTCAGAGATCCCAGTTTGAAAACATGTTCTCAAACAAAAACTCCCTTGGGGCCCATGCAAAAGGCTTCTAGGCACTCTTTTATCAATGCCTCTGCACACTACCAGCCCCATGACTTTGGTATTACCTACATCAATCAAAGCTTCTTTGGAGCCAAGGAAGTTGCAGCTTTCCTTGCTCACGTTGGCACCAAAACCTCCTGTGAGATATGATTAAATCTTTTTTTTTTTTTTTTAAATCTCTTTTTACTAATTATTTTTAGAAATTTTTTTATCTCTATAAAATATTTGTTTACCTAAATATAGATATTATTGATTAATTGATCTATTAAAAACAACCACATTTTGTTTGAAATATCCAAACCAAGCAAGTTTTCACTTGATGAAATTGGAAATGGATTCTTTTCAATTGTTTAGTGAGTCAATCTGTTATTATTTGATGTTAAAGGGTATAATTTGGGCTTTGCTACACTTTTATTTGATTAAAATATATGGTTTACTTTCTTTAATATATATATATATATATATAGTTTAAACTAAAAACGAATATTATTAATTTCTTCTCAAAAAAAAAAAAAACTAAAAACGAATATTACTTATTAAGTGATGAAAAAGTTAACCATATATATAAATATATATTTCCTTTTTCTTTTTTTTTTCTTTTTTTCTTTTTTAATGGGATATAAGTGATAACCATTTATATTTTTTAGGGTCATGTTGAGATGAGATCTATGATTTGAAATCTTAATTTAACTTTTGAATCCAACATTCTTTGAGCAAATGAAAGAAGCTACAAGTTGTAAGCGAATCTACTGAGAGTGGCTTAAGTAGATTCTTTCTTCTAAAAACATATTGGGTTGGAAGATGGAACAGAATGAATCCGGAGCACTGGGCATTGAAGAATTGCTCAAAGTGTAATTAAATATGGATATGAACCATGGTCGATGATCCTTTGTTCACTCAATTTCTATACAAAGTAAAAGTGTGTGATATTTTTTTCAGGTGGATATAAAGTGGCCACCAAGGAACCACTACCCTGGGGTTTATGCCATAACAAGGAAATAAATTCCAATACGTATAATTATTGTGATAAGCACTACGAAAACACTTATCCATGTGCTTCTGGAGCTGCTTACTATGGCCGGGGTCCTTTGCCTATATATTGGTATCAACCTTTTCTATCACACTAACAATAATTACATCTTTTATATTTAAGGAAAATTACATTGTTCATTTATAAACTATACTTCATTTTACACTTGCCCCCATTAACTACAATAATGCACAATCAACTCCCTAAACTGAAACATGTGTAACACTTTACTCCCTCAACCGTCACCTTCTCAATTAAATCAAATGAAATGTAGTATTAAAAGATCAGTTTACCCACTACCATCTATTTTGGAAGGAGGGGTAAATTTGTTTTTTAATTCTTATTTATGTTAGACTTCACATCAAGGCGTGCAACAGAGGTTTAAGTGTTACAAAATTATAACTTTAAGGGATCAATCGTGTATTTCGATACTTCAGGGAAGGCAAAATGTAAAATGGGGTGTAGTACTTTAGGGTGGAAAAGTGTAACTCCCCCCTTAGATTTATGTATTCGAATTAATAACTTTCTCTTCTTATACTATTCAATTTTGTCCTAATTAAGTTGAAACTTCTATGGAAGTTTTATGTTTATATGTCAAAGATGAGTTCCTTTTCTAGCATAATTTAGATTTAAGTAATCAAGTTATGCATTATGCAAACGAAATCTAAGTAACAAATTATTGGGAAAAAAAAAGTGACTACATATTTTCTACTACCCTAAGACTTGTATGTATCTTTTTTTTCATGACATAAAAGAATTTATTGTGGATCAATTCATAGTTGCATGCCACAATCTGTTAAGGGGAAAATTTTGATTTTCCCAAACAGAGTATAGGGTAGCCAAGCTGAAACTCAATGATAGGCCCTTGAAATAGAGCCCAAAGGCTTTCGGTGTTGTGGAAGTCCGCCCAAGCAAGAGATAGAGGTTGCACCATAACAAGAAGACAACAATAAAGCTCAATAAACACGTTACTATTGTTAGTTTGTTATATTATTAGTCTTTTTTACAGCGTCATAGTTCAAATGAGTCCTCTAGCGGTAAATGTGAACTTACACTTAAAAGTCCAAAAGTTAATGATTAAATAAATTTATGCAAGTATTCAGTCCTGGGGGTCCTTGTGTGTCTCGGTTAAGAGAATTTATATTACTTTCAGCCATCATTACATCAATGTGAGGGAAAAATTCAATTGTTACAAATACATTATATCATTCATCATAATAATAATAAACAAGGATTAAAGGCTCCATTGTTACAAATAAAAGAGAAAAAAAAAATATGATGGAATGAAGGGAGAGAAAGATCCCCAGCTCAGTGCAACAAGTATTAAACTAAGATTTTGACGAGTGTGTGTTCATAAGACATGAATGAGACAATATGGGCTGTTTTGAGTGAGTGGGATGAGATTAACTCTGAGGTTAAGGCTTTTTGTGAGTAGTGGGTTGTTTGTGAGTAGTGGGAGGCATTTATGGGCTGTGATTGTGTAAAGGAGAGGAAAGAATGTTTGAGGTTAGATGAATGTAGGCTGAAAGGGATGAGTAGTGAGTCTAAAGAGAGCTAAACTACTAGCAAAATGGCAAATAGACCAGGGATTTTAGAGGGAGTAACTGTGTGTTTTGGGGCTGAGATGCTTATGCTTTTATAATGGAGTTTTAGGGAAGCATCAATTAACATGAGTAAAAAAAACATAGGGTTAATCAAAGGTGGAGAACCAGGATTAACTTTCCTGGGATTTTTGGTTAAAAGTAGAAGGTTTGCTTTATAGGCTGGTTTGCTTCTTTAGGTAATGATGGGATTTTGCATTAGATGTCAGGATTTCTGGGGCTGAGCTTAATCAATGCGATTGGGACGTGTATCAAGAGCAAATCCTAAAACTGCAACTGAGATTTAGACCCCCAAGAAGTAAGATTCAACACCCTAAGCCAAGTGTCAAGTTCTAAGCTTACTTCAGGGGGTTCTGCTGGAGGTCCCTTTATGCCCTCCAAACCACGTGTTCCCAATTTTTCCCTTTTTAGGATTCATGGATTTGGCACATGAATCATGTCTTGAACATTTTTAACATTTATAGCATCAATTTGCTAGGGTTTGAATAATTTGGTTTCAGCTTCCCTTCCGCTAAAGGTATAGTCTTGAAAAAGATGATGGAGTTCCATCACCCTTTAGACTTTGGCTGATGTTACAAGCCTCGGGTACTGTTCGCATCAGGTAGAGAGTGACCAAAAGTCAATGGGACAACCTCTAGTTCATTCTTAAGGACTTGGTTCTCTTGTTGTACTTCGGTCAGGGATGAACAAGGGTTGTTTTGCCTACTTTCAGTCCTTTGCTTCTTGCTGGGATCTCTTAGATTGGGCCTGTTCACCTAGGCTGGTTCCCTTGGGTCAGGTTGTGTGCATCCTACAAAATCAACAACACATGTTGCCATGAGCTTTCCTTCCTTATGGACTTTTATTAGTAAATATTCTTTGGGTTTTTATAGATACTTGCAATGGGTCTTTTGGGCTATTAATTGTAATGTTTGAAACAATATGACAAGTTTTCAAAATATCTTTGAAAATAACCTTTACTATGATGGATTCCATAAATAACGTTCATGGCTTCTAATAGTCGCATCATAATTTAAATGATAAGTTTGTGGGATCGAGTATTTTCCATGAGCGTTGAAGATATATTTTATGGATGTTGTGATGCAAGTGATGACCATGTGTTTCATGGGTTATAATGTGATAATATATTCTTCAAGATAACTCCCCATGAGCTTTTATAAAACAATTGCCATGGTTTTTTGTCATAGTAACACTTAAGCAATAATTATGCCATAATACTTTTCTCTTTGCCAAGCATTCATAATCTCGGGTTTTTTGATAAAATAGTGCCAATGAAGATTGGGCTTTTGATATTGCTAGCGGGAACTAGGTTTTGATGTTGCCAATGAAAATTGGGCTTCAGATATTGCCAAAGAGAACTAGACTTTGATATTGTCAATGAGAATTGGGTTTTGATGTTGCCAATAAAAATTGGGTTTTAAATATTGCTAGCGAGAACTGGGCTTTAATGTTGCCAATGAGAATTGGGCTTTGATATTATTAATGTGAATTGGGTTTTGGATAAATAAATTACCTTGGGTTTATACCATGGGCTTTGATTATAGATTTGAATTTCATTGATAAAATTGTTTTGCCATGGATTTGAATCATGGGCTTTTCAAATATTGCCAAGTATAAGTATTCTTGGGTTTTAAATAGAATAGGATGTGTTTATTGGGTTCATAGGGTCGGTTTTGGGCTTAGTTAAATAATGATAATAAAATTGGATAAAATATGAGTTTTTGAGCCTTTTTGTGATATTTTATATCATAACCCAATTTAGATAATGAGATATGAAACATTTGGATTAACATAATAATAGAGCAAAAATATTTGGGGAAAACCCAATAACTTATTAGTGGTATAAATAGGTGGTACTCAAATAAAATTAGGTGTAAAAAAAAAAAGTACCCTAACACAATCCAAACAATTTTCTTTACTAATGCTCTCAATAGGAACTACAATTATGGAAAAGTCAGTGAAGAGTTGAAGGTGGATTTGTTGAACCATCCAAGATACATTGAACAAAATGCTACCCTAGCCTTCCAGGTTGCAATTTGGAGGTGGATCACACCAATCAAACAGAATCAACCTTCTGCACACAAAGTCTTTATTGGCTCCTGGAAACCCACCAAGATTGACATTTTGGCCAAACGAGTTCCTGGTTTTGGTACTATCATGAATGTGCTCTACGGAGATCTTGTTTGCAGTCAAGGTCATAATGAGTCCATGAACAACATCATCTCCCATTATCTATATGATGGAAATTTAGACCCCTTAAAACAAATAGATTGGTTAGCCTAGTTAATTAGCCAAGTTGTTACTTAGTCAAATTATGCAATTATAGGTTAAAGCAATCAAACAATCATATCAAAATAATAAAGCAGCGGAATAATAAATAACACAAGATATGATCACCCAGGAAATCACACGGTAAAAACCTAGGGAGGATTTGACCCACCGATCCTCAAGGCAAAACAGAATCCACTAAGAAAGAATTGAAGTTCTTACAAAAGGACTACAAGCTCCCCGCTCGACTTCCTAATGCTACCCACCAGTAGAACTTACTGACACGACCACGTGCAAGCTCCAAATCCACGGACTCCTTCTTTCTTTGAATTCCTCAATCAGCTACAAGCACTCACGCTTGATATTCTTTAAGCTTCAAAGGCAGCAACCAAGTTGATCATCAAGATGTTGAAGTAATCTCAATCTTGAAAACCTTAAGTTTTGTGTAAAGGAAAGCTCCTCTAGATCTCACAAGAGATTTACACGAAACAGCAATGTATGAGCAACAATACAACTTGTGCAACTCTCAAAACGTGGCTAGGGTGTTGCCTTATATACCTAGGGCAAAAACATAAAACCCTAAACGTTTAATGAGTTAGGGCTGAGTTGGAAATTCTGCAGAAAACGCATCTGGTCCGATTTTCGATCGATCGAATCTATTCTTCGATCGATCGAGCCAGGCCAAAATGCCCCAATGCATCTACAGTCACTCGATTCCAACTTTACAATATTTTATCAACTTTGAGCAAGCCTAAACAAGACTAAGTACATTGTTTTGATCATGGTTTGCCAACATTACAAATTAGAGTTCTAAATACATAAAGTCCTAGACCTTTAGAACCTAACACTATATTACCTTGGTCTTATGGGTATCGGTCAAGAAGAAGCAGGATCTCATGAAGTGCTTAGTTGTGATAAGCAGGTTGCTTTCATTCCATTGTGTCTTCCTTATATCCTTGAGCTTTCTTGAACATATCCTTTTCTAAGGTATTGTATTACTATGGTTCTAAAAACCAATTAAGTAGCATAAGGAAATGTTCAAACATGAAGGGGGAGTAAGAGTTTGTATAAATTACTTGTATGTCTTTGTGTGAAGCTAAACTTGCTTGGACAATAAACGTTTGTATTGATTTGCAACTACCTTTCGCTAATGGTATGTAACTTTTTATAATTTTTATTTTTTTCCTATTTAGTGTGGATTTTTTATGAACCTTTCTATGTTTGTATGATATGCATTTAGTGTGGAATTTTGTTTCCTCCATTTAAATCAAAATAACATACACAAATTGAGCATTTATGTTGGTCTAAACTTAACATAGATGAGGAGTTCAAAAGAGGTCAGTGGTAATGACATTTTTTATAGTACCTTATGCATGTACGTAGTTCAAACACCACCTCCACCTCCCATGAAAAAAGCGTAAAATATATACATATATATATTAAAAAAAAAAAAAAAAAGATGTTGTAATTGCAGCAATTCAGATGCTCTCATCAGCAAAAGGTGTCTTCATAGCATGCTTATACGTGTATTCATTGTTGAAACTTATAAAAAGCTAAGGACAAATACAGACGTTTGAAATTGAGGGAAGCCTATGGAATTTTCTTCATGAGATTTTTCTAAAATTCCTATTGAGATTTTTTTTTTTTTTTTTTTTTTTAATACGAGTAGTTTTGTTAATTTTTTAAGATCCAAGAAACTGATTAAGTTTCTGGAAAAATAAAAGTTTCATTTAGATATTGGACCATTGAATAAATATCATCCTCTCTTAGACAAACATTATTAGGGGCGAAAAAGAAAATACTACGCATAATTTTTTTTTTCATTCATCCATTAATATGATAAGTGTGATTAGAATATAATATTTACGTAGATGAATATCTAACATTGCAATCATTATGTTCCAATCAAAACAAGTCATATCAACAATAACAACAGAAAAAAAAGAAAAAGAAAATAACAATAATAATAAGAAAAATTATTGTTATACACATGGTGTTACACACAATCATACACATAGAGGCTAAAATGATGAAATCATGTTTCAAAAACACGATTTTACAATTATAACTAAAATTGTACGCTCAAAACACAATTTTAAACTGTACGGTCCACACATACAATGCTTGACTATTATTAGAAATCTTTCTAGTAATAAATATTGTCAAATTTTTCTACTAGAAAAAAGTGATTTTTTTTTTTTTTTTTGGCACCTCTAGATTCATTGAAAATAGTCTCATATTACGCATGTATGGTAAGGCACATATGATCTTTGTAATAAATTTTTTTTTTTTTAATAATTCGTTAATTAGAGGAAGTGGATTAAGAGTCTAGGACGTCTTCACTAGAAATACCAAAAGATGTCATTTGAGATACAAGAATATTACATTTGTTTGTAATGCACATTAGTGGTTGTTGCATGTGTTATTTGTACTTCTTGTAAACTCACGTGATATGTGAGAATATATAATTATTTTATAATATGGTATAATGTATAATTCATTCTCTTAAATTTAATGAAGATAATTTATTCTCCTTTAAATGAAATTATTTCTAAAAGTACTTTCCATCTCTCTATCTCTACAATTATATCTTTATATTATTTTTTGTGAAATTTAGGTGTGTTTGAATGATATTATTATTTTTTGAAGTTGTCTCTATTATTCAAACTTTTGTTTTTATTTTTTTATTTTTTGGTACTAATAAACTTTTTTAAGTTTCAAATTAGTTATTCAAATTTCTCATTTTCTTAAGGAAATTATCATGATAATTAAACTTCATCACAAATTTACAATTGATATTACTTAAATAATTGATAGACACATTTAAATACATAGTCATGTAGATTATATTTGATATAAACTCAAATTCTCACTTCCAAAATATCTAAGACTTAATTCAAACCAAAACTATAAGAGGAAGAGAAAGTACATATGATGAGGAACTAAAAAAATGCAACACCAAAATGTATCAACCCAAAGTAGAGATACAAAAAAAAAAAAAAAAAATACAAAAATTCATTAATCTAAAGTAGAGTTGCAAAAAACAATAAATAATACATATATATATATATATATATATATATAGAGAGAGAGAGAGAGAGAGAGAGAGAGAGAGAGAGAGAGAGAGAGTAATCACATTTTTTTGGGAGAGAATGTGAGAGAAATAGCAAATTTATATAAAAGAAAATAAGTTGAAGAATTCTCAAAAGAAAATGTATAGTTATAAATATCAAGTTATCCTAAACATGCCATGTAATATGAAACATTATATCATTGTATTATATATAATGTCATAGGATAATATTTTAAAATCAAAGAAAAGAAAAAAGACAACAAATTAAAACCCAACCAAATCGCATCAACCTAAAATAGAGTTCAACACAAAAATTTGTCAATCTAAAGTAGAGATGCAATAAATAATTAAAAATCCACCAAAAGAAAGAAAAAAAAATAGAGAGGGTATTTACATTTTTGTGAGGGCAAAATATGCAATGAATGAAAGAGAAAATATAGCAAATTTTTATAGTAAATAAAATGGGTAAAAGAAGAGTTCAAATAAAATGAAGATGAAAGAGTTGAGGAATTGCAATGTTTAAGTATAAAGTAGCGAGAAGATAAAAAGATTAGAAGGAAAAATGTTAGAGGATGTGTAATTATAAGGTAATTTAAAAAGAGAGAAAGAAAATGTTTAAAATATATAATGATGTGGCCGCTAATATTTTTTAAAACGTAATAATAAATATTATGTTATAGTGTATATATATATATATATATATATTTATTTATCTATCGATCTATCTTTCAAGTGCATGTCACATGTGTAAGTGTAACACTATTCTCAAGTCTTCCAATATCATAAAGGAAGCTTTTTCTTTTATTGAGTCAAATTAATATTTATACGAAAAAAGTTTATTTAACTTCTTGCTAAAATAATTCAAATTAAAAGTTAAATAGAATAGGCTAATTTATTTTATGCTAAAAATATTGAAAAAAATAACTTACTACTTATGCTTTTTTGGGAAAATATTTCAAACTTAACATTATTAATAAAATAATTATTAAAAAAAAAAGGCCATATTTGCAGCACACGTTAATCATTGTTGCGTGTATTAGTTGCATGACCGGTCAAGCACGCATGGTAATGATGTCACGTGAGTATACCGGCAGGAGACATAGACTCATAGACCATCCTCAAGTCTTCCATTACAATCTTTTCCTTTTCGTCTACCTCTTTTCTTTTTTACTTTTTCTAATTAATTAATTTTTGAATAAATTATCATTTCAATTTATACTTTAGAGATGATAAGGTAGTTTTGCTTATTTTTAGCTAATATTGTTTTCACTTTTCAGGTCCCATTCTATTTGGAACAAAAAAGAGCTTATTTTTATGCTTATTGCCCCCAGCTCAATTAGTTAACATTTTAGGGAGCCAGCTAAATTTGTAATGCTTTTTGCTCAACGAATTGGTTTATGCAGGTCCTGCTCAGAAAAGGAAGCTCAAATTGCTATTTTTTTTTTTATTATATTTTTTTAATGCCGCCCCTACTGGGATTTGATGTTGGGACACACAAAGGAAGACCAATTTTCAGGATTCCCTCTATCTCCTCTCACAAATTTTTTTACTTTTATATTTTAACTTTTCTTAATTTTTTCTTAATATTTTTTTAATCTTAATATTTTTTTCTTTGTGTGTCTTAATGCCAAAAAAATCTTGTATGAGTCAGTTGTATAAAATATTTTCAATGCGAATGAAATAAGCCAAAAGACATAGACCATCAATCCCCTAGTCCTCCATTAAAAAGGAAAAATTGATCCTTTTCTTTTTGTCTCTCTCCTTTTTTTTCTTTTTTTTTTTTACATTTTTCATTAATTAATTTTAGAATTAATTATAAGTTCAATTTATACTTTAGAGTTAACCTCAAAGTTTTTTTCCCCCCAAATTAATCTTATTGTTTTTAGCGATATTTCAATACTATTATAAACTCATTACATGTGAAGCTATTAATGGAATAATGTTAAACGAAATGACACCATTCGACTTGGATTAATAATGTTCATATATATTAAGCATGTGTTAATATAATCAGTCTAGCATCTTTTAATTTAATAGTTTATATTAACGATAGTACTATAAATGAGTTATATATATAGTTTCAAGTTATAGCATCCACTCCTAATGATAGCTATTTGTTATCAAACTAAGATATCAATCGGTTTTTGGTGAAGACAGGGATTGAACTCCAGATCTCTTATTTAACCATCAGAGACTTTATCAGCTGAAAATATTTTTGAAGTGTAATATTTAATTTAAAATCACATCTAAGTTACAAGTTTAAATATAGTTGTCAGTGTCATACGATACGTGATACATATTGTATTGAATACAAATAATTTCATATCGTAAGTACGCAAATAATACAATACATAAGTACGTATTGTATGAATCATATCATATCGTATGATAATTAGAATAGTCATTAGTTGCATATATGTTCCAATTTTATAATAAACATATCATTAAATATGTATATTTTTAATTTTTTTCATAAATTTTATATAATGTTTTGCATTGTGCAGTACGCGACACATAAATATGAAAAAAAAAAACAAAAAAAAAAAAATTAGTGAGATTCACGTTTTAACAAGTATATATGGCATGTAGCTAATTTGCCATTACCTTTTTGTCCCTATCTTTTCTTTTTGTCATTTTTTAATTAGTTGGAAGAAGAAATAGATTAAAGGTTTCATAGGCTTATGAACCCACCTCAAAAGGAATAAAGGATATTAATTCATAATAGATTACCCCAAATCTTAAAATAGTTTATGCCCATAGAGAGGAAAGGTAAACTCTTGGATTTTAGCAAATATTGGATCTTTGGTTATCATATAATTTGTAAGATGTCATTACAAGATCAATAGGATATACACTTCACCAAGAACCTTGTAATGCTTTTTGCTCAACAAATTGGTTTGTGTGGATCTTGCTCAAAAAAGGAAGCTCAAATTGGTATTTCTTTATATTTTTTAATGCCCCCCACAGTGGTTTGATGTTGTGGGACAAACAAAGGAAGACCAATTTCCACATATTAGGATTCACTCTATCTCCTCTCCCAAACGTTTTTCACTTTTTCACTTTTACGTTTTAACTTTTTTTAATTGTTTTTTAATTAACGGTTAAGATTGAAAGTTGGTTTTTTTTTTCATTTTTCAATTCCAACCATTCATAAGTATTTCACTTGACCTCAATCCAGTTTCCACTATGTATAAAATATACCGATAAACTTATAGGCCATCAATCCCCAAGCTCTCTAGAAATGGAAAATTTGTTCAAATTAGTCTTTCTTTGTGTATATATTTTTGTTTCCTACACTGGTTTGAGTAAAAATTGGTTTTTCTTGAAATGGAAAATTTGTTAAAATTAGTCTTTCTTTGTGTATATATTTTTGTTTCCTACACTGGTTTGAGTAAAAATTGGTTTTTCTTTGTGTGTCCTACAATCGAGGAAAATCTTGTATGAGTCAATCATATAAAATACTTTCAATGTGAATGAAATAAGCCGAAAGACAGACCGTCAATCCCCTAAAAATTGATCTTTTTCTTTTTGTCTCTCTCTTTTCTTTTTACATTTTTCATTAATTAATTTTTGGATAAATTATAATTTCAATTTGTACTTTAGAGTTAGCCTCGAAGTTTTTTCTCCCAAATTAATCTTATTGTTTTCAACGATATTTCAATTCTATTATAAATTCATTACATGTGAACTATTGATGGAATAATGTTAAAAAAAATGATGCCATTCGACTTGGATTAATAATGTTCATATATATTAAGCATATGTGTTGAAATAATCTGCTTGGCATCTTTTAATTTGATAGTTTACATTAATGATATCACTGTAAATGAGTTTGTGATTGGAGTGGAAATGTTTTTGGAGTGTAATATTTAATTTAAAATTACCGCTAAATAGCATGTTTAAATATAGTTGTCAGTGTTATATAATATGTGGTACGTACAAATTGTATTGTATACAAATAATTTCATATCGTATGTACGCATGAGTAATACAATACATAGGTATGTATTATATGAATCATATCATATTGTATGTTAATTAAAAGACCCTTTTGGATATACACCACTATAAATTTCTTTAAGACTTTCTTCCCTCTCCTCGTGTGTATGTGTGTGTGTGTGTGTGTGTGTGTAAAAAATACTTAGTATTCTCAAAAGAAAAAATAGTGGGTTAATCCTACATAGAAAAATTAGTGTGAGTTAAAGAAGTTTAAAGTCTATGTTGTGTATTCAAGAGTTATGCCCTTTTGGATATACACCACTGTAAGTTTCTTTAAGACCTTCTCCCCTTTATCCGTGTGTGCTCATGTGTGTGTGTGTGTTAAAAATACTTAGTATTCTCAAAAGAAGAAGCAAGATCTCATGAAGTGCTTAGTTGTGATAAGCAAGCTGCTTTCATTGCATCATCCCCCTCATCTCCTTGAGCTTTCTTGAACTTATCCTTTTCTAAGGTTTTGTATTACTATGGTTCTAAAAATCTATTAACATAAGAAAATGTTCAAACATTAAGGGGGGGGGGGGGGGGGGGGGGGGGGTGAGCAAGAGTTTGTATAACTTGCTTGTAGGTCTTTGTGTGAAGCTAAACTTGCTTGAACAATAAACGTTTGTAATGATTTGCAACTACCTTTCACTAATGGTATGTAACTTTTTAGAATTTTTATTTGCTTCCTATTTAGTGTGGATTTTCTATGAACCTTTCCATGTTTGTATGATATGCATTTAGTGTGGAATTTTGCTTCCTCCATTTATACTAAAATAACGTACAAAAAATGAGCATTTATGTTGGTCTAAGCTTAACATATATGAGTTCAAATGTGGTCAGTGGTAATTGTATTTTTTTTATGGTGCCTTATGCATGCAGTTCAAACACCACCTCCACCTCCACCTCCCATGACAAAAGCTTAAAATATATTATTAAAAAATGTTGTAATTGCAGCAATTCAGATGCTCTCATCAGCTTCTCCAAAAAAAAAAAAAAGATGCTCTCATCAGCAAAAGGTGTCTTCATAGCACACTTATACATGTATTCATTCAATGGCGGAGGATCAAAGGGACTAGAGGGGGCCAAGGCTCCTCCCCCCCCCCCCCCCCCTACACCCCCACCCCCCGAAACATTTTGAAAATAATTATATTTACAAGTAGCTCCTTGGGAAAATTCAACTTGGCCCCCTCAATTTGTTATTAAATGTCTAAATAATTTTAGTGTAAGCATAATAAACAAATAATTAAGTAATACTCCTCTCATAATATATATCGAGTGACGATATATATATATATATATTAGGTTGTAAATAGCATTAGTGTTTTTTAATTTTTTGTTGTGTTAATAATATCTTTCAAGAGTAATGCTTTAATTATAATCTTTGGCTGCCAACAAATTGTTAAATAAATAAAATAAATAAAAATAAAAAACCGTGTTTCATTTAATATTTGGGTAACTTATAAATCATGAGAGTACATAATATTCAATGACATAGTATTCTTTTACATCTAAAAAAACGAAAGAATTTAAATAAAAACATAACATATAAAATGAAGATATCAAAGCATTTTACATATAAATGATAATGATACAATGGGATACAATTTATAATGTGTGTGTATGTGCGAGTGTGTGTGTGTAGTGTGTGTGTGTATATATATATCTATATATATATGTAGCATAGGTTAATCATTCCCCCCCCCCCCCCCCCCCCCCCCCCAAAGAAAACATTCTGCCTCCTCCACTGTATTCATTTTTGAAACTTATAAAAAGATAAGGACAAAAAACAGACATTTGAAATTGAGGGAAGCTTGTAGAATTTTCTTCATGAGATTTTCTAAATTTCGTATTGAGATGTTTTTATTTTTATTTTATTTTTTTAATATGAGTAGTTTTGTTAATTTTTTAAGATCCAAGAAACTTATTAATTTTCAGGAAAAAAAAAATATTTCATTTATATAATTGGACCAATATTGAATAAATATCGTCCTCCTGAGACAAACATTATTAGGGGGGAAAAATAAAATATTATGCATAAATTTTTTTTTTATTCACACCATTAATATTATAAGTTGTGATTAGAATATAATTTTTATATGGATGCATATCTATCATCACAATTATTATATTCCAATCAAAACAAGTCATATAAAAAATAATAATTGCGAAAAAAAAATAATAAGGAAAATTATTGATATAGACACACAGTGTTACACACAATCATACACATAGAGGCTGAATATGCTGAATCATGTTTCAAAAATAAGATTTTACAATTATAACTAAAATCATGTATTCAAAACACAATTTTAACTTTATGTTCTATACATACAATTCTCAACTATTACTGTTCTAATAATAAATAATGTCAAATTTTTTCTACTAGAAAAAAAAAAAGGCAATTTTTTTGTACCTCTAGATTCATTGAAAAAGTCTCATATGACGCATGTATGGTAAGGCACATATGATATTTGTAATATACTCTTTTTTTCTTGTTTTTCTTCTTTTTTTAATAATTCAATCATTAGAGGAGGTGGATTATGAATCTAGGATGTCTTTGCTAAGAATACCAAAAGGTGTCATTTGAGATAACGAGAATATTACAATTGGTTGTAATTCACATTAGTGGTTGTTGCATGTGCTATTTGTACTACTTATAGACTCACGTGATACGTGAGAATATATAATTATTTTGTATATATGATATAATATATAATTTATTCTCTAAAATTTATTGAAGATAATTTATTCTCTGTAAAAATTAAATTATTTCTAAAAGTACTTTACATTCTCTATCTCTACAAATATATCTTTATATTATTTTTTGTGAAATTTGGGTGTGTTTGATTGATATTTTTCTTTTTTGAAGTGGTCTATATCATTCAAAACTTTTGTTATAGTGTATTATATATATATATATATATATATTTTTTTTTTGTACAAATAAATTTTTTAAAGTTTCAGATTAGTTATTCAAATTTCTTATTTTTTTAAGGAAATTATCATGATAATTAAACTTCATCACAAATTTACAATTGATATTACTTAAATAATTGATAGACACATTTAAATACATAGCCATGTAGATTACATTTGATATAAACTCAAATTCTCACTTCCAAATATCTAAGAATCAACTCAAACCTTAACTATAAGAGGAAGAGAATGTACATGTGATAAGGAACTAAAAAAATATAACTCCAAAATGTATCAACCCAAAGTAGAGATACAAAAAAATTCAAAAAATTCATTAATCTAAAGTTAAAGTTGCAAAAAAGAATAAATAAGAGAGAGAGAGAGAGAGAGAATAATCACATTTTTTTTGGGAGAGGATGTGAGGGAGATAGCAAACTTATATAAAAGAAAATGAGTAAAAGAATACTCAAAAGAAAATGTATAGTTATAAATATCAAGGTATCCTAAACATGCTATGTAATATAATACATTATATCATTGTATATTATTGTGGGGCCCATATATTTAGCAACCCCCCGGCCCATTCCATATCGGGCCCAAGGTTCGTGCCGAGGAGAGTATGGAATCCGAAAATGAGTGAGAGGAGCCCAAGTCATCAAGGGACTTCGCCGAGGATGCCCCACATCCTCGGTAAACCGACATTGAAGAAAAGAAGCTGTCACTCACCCATTAAATGCACGCCACCAACACTCTGACCGCATCAATGGCGAATTGACCAGCAAACAGTGACGCCTTAGTTACTTCAAACTAACAGAAAGCCTACAAAGGTAGCTGATGGGACAAGCCCTCAGACACAAGTTCAGATGGCCTACAAATGGACGGCATGGATCAACTAAACAATGATATATAATAGATAGAATCCCCAAAATAAAGGGAGGCCCCTTCGGGGGGGGAAGGAGAAGAGTTTTTCTTTCTTTTAGGGGTGTTCAAAGGACAACTCTTGTATTCATTAGTTCTAAGGAAAAGAGCTCCTCGGACTGGGCCGAGGACGAACTTTCCTTAAGAACACCTAGTCAAATTTTAGTTGTTCTTCTTGTAAGCCCACGTCGACTGTTGTCTTTCTTGCTAGTGTCTAGCCCTTTTATCCACTCTCTACAAATTTATTGTATGGGGGTTGCCCGAAACGGGTCCCTACAATTGGCGCCATCTGTGGGAAGGACTTGTGCACTGGCAAGTGCAATTGTTGGTGTGGAAAGATCAAGAGCAACACTTCTTCCCAAAAAAAAAAAAAAAAAACAATACAGCAACAATACTTATTCAGAAGGCAACCATCACAAGAAATGAAAAGATGCAAAAATGAAATAAATGAAGTGGGTCTACTTCTTTATTAATATAAGAGGAGAAGTTACATTTTACAGCAAATACCCATGCAGGCTTGTTCTAAAGCTAACTACAAGAAAAACGCCTAAACAGGCTTGTGCTGAAGCAAAAGAAAAGGAAAATGTGAGAGGCCCTAGGCAGGCTTGTTTTAAAAGCCAAGCCCAGCATCGGAGGGAGAGGTGGAGACAGACCCTATGTTAAGGCCGTCCACAGCTCCCCAACCAACACTTGTGGCGCAAGGAAGGAGAAGGAAGAAGAGGCCGCGGCGCCTGACGATTCCACCTCAAGGTTCCACCTAGTTTCCCTCCCAATCCCACAATAACTGGGAGCCGGCGAATCACTATCAGCTTGGAGGGCTGACAGATCTAAACCCGGAGGAGAAACGTTACGTTCCTTTCGGATCCCCCCTCCGAACTGCAAGGGGAGTTCCATCTACTGGCTAGGTTGAAAAGAAGAAGGATCTTCGGCCTCCTCCTACCCCACCCTTAGCATGATGTCCAGGGTCGGGGTGCCATCCTCCGCTCCTAAAAGGGGGCTCGGCCTCCTTATCACCACCCTTTCCACGGGCCACTTTCGTTTTGTGGGGCACAAGCTACTATTTTGGTAGAGCCCTTGAAACGCCCAGAGAACGATGCATTTGTGAGATTTGAACTCAAATGTTTATGAAGTTTGAAGAAAAGGATCGTCCCAGAAATGCCTTATATAGAGGCAAAAATTGGTGAAAGCCAGCCCGCACAAAATCCTAAGGAGAAATTACCGGAGGCAATAACTCTGCCCAATTTTCAAGAGGCTTATCAGCTGCTGGAGTACTCGTAATCTGCAAGGATATTAATGGGGAGGCGCTTCGCGCACCGAAGCGTCAAGCGCGTTACTCGAATAGCCCAAAAGGCGCCTCGTAATCAGAAAGAGGCACGCCAGACGAAGAGGCTAGACCAAAGAAGGGTTCCCTCCTCAGAAGAGTAGGTTCAAGATAGGTACTAGACAGAACCAAGGCCTTGCATGATCCTCGGACTCAAGCCTATAGGGAAACTGGTTACCTTAGAAGACAAGTGTTAGACAGAACCTAGGCCTTGCATGGTCCTCGGACTCAAGCCTCTAGGGAAACTAACTACTAAAGAAAAACTAGGTACTAGACAGAACCAAGGCCTTGCATGGTCCTCGAACTCAAGCCTATGGGGAAACTAGTTACCTCAGAAGACAAGTGTTAGAACCTAGGCCTTGCATAGTCCTCAGACTCAAGCCTCTAGGGAAACTAACTACTAAAGAAAAACTAAGTACTAGACAGAACCAAAGCCTTGCATGGTCCTCGGACTCGACCTTATGGGGAAACTAGTTGCCTCAGAAGACAAGTACTAAACAGAACCAAGGCATTGCATGGTCCTCGGACTCAAGCCTATAGGGAAACTAGTTACTTCAGAAGACAAGTGTTAGACAGAACCAAGGCATTGGATAGTCCTCGGACCCAAGCCTATGGGGAAACTAGTCACTTTAGGAGGCCCAAGCCAATGGAGAAACCATCCCCTCACGAAAATACCAAGTATAAAGTAAAGCCTGGGTCTTGTATGTTCCTCGGCGTCAAACCTATGGGGAAACTAGCTGCTTCAAAAGAACCCAAGTACTAGACAGAACCAAGGTCTTGCATAGTCCAAGGACTCAAATCTATGGGGAAACTAGTCACTTTAGGAGGATTTAAGCACTGGACAGAACCAAGGTCTTATGTTGACCGCGGACCCAGACCTACGATAAAGCTGACCACTTGGGGTACTAGTAGTGAGCGCTGCAGAAGACGATAATCAGTGGAGTCGGCCAAGGCGTAGTTGAAGCCAGTGTCGTACAAGTGATGTATGCGTGTATGTACAATATAATATAAACAAAGTGAATAAAAGGAAACGAAATATGCACTTTACTGAGTCTTTAAAAAAGAGTTATACAAGGCAAATATGCTATCACAATAAAAAAAAAAAAAAAAAAAGAATGAAAAAACAAGGCAAAGACGCAACAAGGGATCATTCTTTCGGCTCCATCTCAACTCCCCCCCTTAGGGGGTTGGGCAGAGGATGCCTCAGAATCCTTAGAGCCCTCGCCTAGGACTGTAGCCTGAGAGTGTTCAGCTGGGTGGGGTACCTCCTCTATAAGGGGTGCTTGGACATCAGCTGAGGAGTCTACAATCTCTACAAGCGTATCAGTAATGGGACCTTGGCTTGCCTCAACGTTCCCAAGAGGATCAGTTTCCTTGGTGGGCTCGCCCGACAGTAATGGCAGCTGGGGTGCCTTCCTCAGAAACAACCCCAACACCCTCAGCAGCCCCCTCGGCCTCAGAACTTGGAGGGGCAGTCTCACGAATGGCAGGAGGATAATATACGTTCCTCCGCCCCTCCACAGGTTGGATGAGGCGTCGACCCCTGCCTGTGTAAGGGCCTCATTCCAAACTTGAAAGCAGTAAGTCTGCACACTCCAGGCACTTGGGCTCTAAGGCTGTTTTCTGTTTCAGCCGCCCTTTCCTCATAGGCATCCTACGCAGCCTTGTCTTTGGAGGTCTCAGCCTCAGACTTGGCAGATTCAGCCTCCTCCTTGGCTTTTAAAGCCTCGTCCTTGGTAGACTCCGCAGCACCTCTAGCCTTATCTGCCTCAAGCACCCTCTCCTCCAGGGTCGCGATCTTCTCTCTGGCTACCCTCAGCTGATCCTTTGCCTCGAGCAGGCTGCCCGTTTGATCTAGAGCCAGTTTTTCAGCGGCAACAAAGGCCGACTCAGCAGTGTCCCAAGCCGCCTTCATCTCCCCCAACTGGTCCATCGTCTTCTTAAGATCGGCCTTGGAAGCATTGAGGGCCTGCACGGGGTATGCTCCGAGCCAGCGACCTAGCTTAGGCTACTGGCTATGTCTTCCAGCTTGAAAGTAGCCTGAATGGCCTGCCAATTGAAACCATTGTGCAACAAATAAGGAGCCACGGAAGGTCAAGAAAATCACAAGCAATCAGAAAACTTACCATGCCCAAGCATTGCTTAAGGTCGAGGAAGACCTCCTCGCCCCTCAAAGCCTCCAGCTGGGCCATGTCCGCGGGGAGTAGTAAGGACCTCTCCAATGCGTCGGCCACAAGCACACCCTCGCCCTCTTGAGGGTTCCTAAGGGAGACATCATCCGTCAAAGGCCCCCCATGGAGCATGGGGGTAGGAAGCTAAGCCTGGGCCCTGGCCTGGACAAAGACCTGCTTCTCTTAGCCTCAGGCACCTTATCTTCAGCTGTTTTGATGACGGCCGACCATCACCACCACCTCGGGGGGATCAGACTCTTCGCCCCCCCTAGGTCTCTTGCCTTTGTCCTTCTTCAACGGAGGACTGGTGGACTTGGACTCAAGCGTCGAACTCTGTTGGGGTGGGGGAGGGGGAAGCTCGGGAGGAGGAAGCTCGAGAGGAGACTTCCCCGGCGCATCCCTCCCCAGCTGCCCCTCAATCAATGCCAACAAGCTCTTCTGAGGCCGCTTCTTGAAACTCATCTTCGACTAAGGAGTGGCTTCTTCAGACAGAAAGTCCGCTTCAGTTAAACTAGGGTCACCCAAATCACCGACAGGGTCCTCGGGAGAATGGGGCTGGTCGAACACGCCAAACTCGTCCCCGGACGGACCTGAGTCAGCAACCTCCTCTTCCCTTTCAACCTCGGCAGCTTGAATCGACGAAGAAATATCTACCAACGGTATGCCCTCGGGAATGGGAGACCCTTCGGGGATGAAAAATCTGTTCTCGACTACGGTGATGCTACGTAGCCGAGAATCTCCAGCTCGGATCACGTGCCTCGGAGCCGAGAACGATTTTTGGATCGGGACGTATCCTTAGACCACGTGGGTGGCTCTAACTTGGTTGTCGTCTCTATTCACAAAGATCTCTGACCTTAGCACCGTCTCCAAGTCTTCCTTATTAACCTGGCTGAAGTGACGCTCAAAAGCACACGGATCTGCATAAAAGAAAGCAAGTTCCTGTTAAAATCCAAGTGAAGCAGGACACTAAAGCACAAAGAACTGAAAACGCTCTCCTAGTCTGGATACCCCACCTGGTCCCTCCACTGTAGGGCACGGAAGGCCCTCATGCCATTCCCCAGACACAATGAGGAAGTCTTTATTCAGACCCTTGCTGGACTCAAGGAGGCACTGGATAAGCCGGACCCTATCGTCTCTCGTCCTCATGTAATAAGACTTCTCTTTCAGGCGCTGGAGTTTGTAGCACCAGTTCACATCATGATGGGTTAGCCTCAGCCTCATCTTCTCATCCAAGGCATCCATATAGCCTAAAATCCTAAATACATTAGTAGCACACTGAGTGGGAGATAAGCCGAAGTGCCTAAAATAGTCTCTCATCACCGGCCCCATAGGGATCCTCATTCTGCCCTCCAGAAAGGTGATTAAAATCGCCACCTCACCCTCTTTCCTACTCGAACTCCATTCCCCCTCTCCGCAGTACCTTAAACCCACCATATCGGGGATCCTATGATCGACGACGAATTTGTCCATTAACTCCTCATATTCAACTAACTTCTTAAGCGTACCCATCCTAGAGAACTAACAAGGAACTCAAGTGAACAGTACGAACTAGAGAGAGAAGAAGACTTACGAAAACAAGGGAAAGCTCCTCGGGCAGGCTTTTTGTGCTATGGAGAGTTGCAAGTACAGTTGAAGATGTGACCAAATTCGGGGTAGGTGCGCAGGATCTCTTGAATGCAAAAGTGAAAGGACGAACCAATTCAACTGGGTATATATATACCCCCAATTAAAAATAACCGCATGGACTTTCCGCCCAATGGGCCAGGAGCATCCTCACCATCCATTCATCATCACACCGTTGAACGTGGGGGGCACAGAGCCGCCGAAATTTAATGAAGGCACGCTCCAAATACCGAAACGCCAAGAACGTCCCCTGGGCAGTTGAAAGGATTGTGACACTGACAGAAAGATAAAGCTCGACAAGCCAGGACATTGGCCCGAGAACATTAAAATCCTCCTCCCCTCCCGAGAGGCCGGGCAGCAGAATTTTAAGGGGCTATTATGGGGCCCAAATATTTAGCAACCCCGGCCCATTCCATATCGGGCCCAAAGTTCGTGTCGAGGAGAGTACGGAATCCAAGGATGAGTGGGAGGAGCCCAAGTCATCAAGGGACTTCGCCAAGGATGCCCACATCCTCGGCAAACCGACATTGAAGAAAAAAAGCTGTCACTCACCCATTAAATACACGCCACCAACACTCTGACCGCATCAATGGCGAATTGACCAGCAAACAGTAACGCCTTGGTTACTTCAACTAACAGAAAGCCTGCAAAGGTGGCTGATGGGACAAGCCCTCAAACACAAGTTCAGATGGCCTACAAATGGACGGCATGGATCAACTAAACAATGATATATAATAGATAGAATCCCCAAAATAAAGGGAGGCCTTTCGGGGGGGGGAAGGAGAAGAGTTTTTCTTTCTTTTAGGGTGTTCAAAGGACAACCCTTGTATTCATTAGTTCTAAGGAAAAGATTCCTCGGACTGGGCCGAGGACGAACTTTTCTCAAGAACACTTAGTCAAATTTTAGTTGTTCTTCTTGTAAGCCCACGTCGACTGTTATTTTTCTTACTAGTGTCTGGCCCTTCTATCCACTCTCTACAAATTTATTGTATGGGGGTTGCCCGAAACGGTCCCTACAATTATATAATGCCACCAGATAATATACCTTACAATCAAAGAAAAGAAAAAGATAACAAATTAAAACCCAACCAAATCGCATTAACCTAAAATATAGTTCAACAGAAAAATTTATCAACCTAAAATAGAGATGCTATAAAGAATTAAAAAGTAGAATAAGCTAATTTATTTTATAGATGCCGAAAATATTGAAAAAAAAAGTTTAAAAATTAAAATAAGTAAAATATAAACTACTTTATTACTAGACCCACATAAGACCCATAAAAATATATTGAAATAAGTCAAACGTAGAGTGTGCGTTTGGATTGAGATGATAAGACAGCTTTTGCTTATTTTTAGCTAATATTGTTTTTACTGTTCACAAAAAGGAGCTTTTTTATTCGGTTGGGTGAGCTTATTGCCCCAGCTCAATTAGTTAACATTTTAGGTAGGTGGGCAGTGATTTGATGTTGTGGGACACACAAAGATAGACCAAATTCCACACATATTAGCGCTATGTTTGTTTTGATGGAAAACTTTGCGTAAAGATTGTTTTCCATGTTTTTCAATGTAACGATCTAAGAAAAAACACTAGTCACATCTGTCCTATTCCTTAAAAGGACTAGTCACAATTGAAACTCTTTGTAATTGTTAATAAATCCTAGTTCTACCCAGTAAATACTCGATGTGGGACTTATCACATACCCACACAACACATATTCAACCAAAATGGGGCATCACAAGTAGCATTAGAAAAAATTATTCAAAGGAAAACTATTTTTGGTCAACATAAAAAGTATGACTTATTTTTAGAAATTGTTTTCCACTAAATTTTTTTGAAAAACAACAATATCTCACAGCAAGCTAAATAAGGGAAGTTAGGAGAATTTTTTTTTAACTCATTTAAGGTTACTACTAAACATAGGAAAATAAAATAGTTTTATAGAAAATACTTTTTGAAAAATGACTCATTTTCTAGAAAATATTATTGCTAAAACAAACAGAGCGTATGATTCACTCTATCTCTTCTCACCAACTTTTTTCACTTTTTCACTCTTTAACTTTTACATTTTAACTTTTCTTAATATTTTTTTAATTAATAATTGAAATTGAAAGTTGATTTTTTTTTTTTTTTCAATTTTCAATCCAACCATTCATAGGTATTACACTTGATCTCACTCCAATTTCCATTGCAAATAAAATAAACCGATAAACATATAGACCATCAATGTCTTTCTTTATGTATATATTTTTGTGTCCTATAGTCCTTTAAGTAGAAATTAATTTTTCTTTGTGGGTCCCAAAGCTGAGAAAGTCTTGTATGAGTCAGTCTTATAAAATACTTTCAATGCGAACGAAATAAACCAAAAGACATAGACCATCAATCCCCTAGTCCTCCATTAAAAAGGAAAAAAAATGATCTTTTTCTTTTTGTCTCTCTCTTTTCTTTTTATATTTTTTCATTAATTAATTTTTGAATAAATTATAATTTCAATTCATACTTTAGAGTTAGCCTCGAAGTTTTTTTCCCCTAAATTAATCTTATTGTTTTCAACGATATTTCAATTCTATCATAAACTTGTGAAGCTATTAATGGAATAATATTAAAGAAAATGACGCCATTCAACTTGGATTAATAATGTTCATATATATTAAGCATATGCGTTGAAATAATCAGCCTGGCATCTTTTTATTTAATAGTTCATATTAATGATATCACTATAAATGAGTTTTTGATTGGAGTTGAAATGTTTTCAAGGAATAACATTTAATTTAAAATCACCTCTAAATTGCTGGTTTAAATATAGTTGTCATTGTTTTGAAGATGCATATGGAAGCTGAAAGTACCAGGGAAGATAAAGCATTTTATGTGGAAGTCTTGCACCAATTCGGTGCTTACAAAAGAAAACTTATTGAAGTGTACAATCATTCAAGATTCGGTGTGTCATCTCAGTTTATGAATCTGAAAATTTTTTGCACACTCTATGGGGATGTGAGAAGGTACAGCGAGTTTGGAGTACTGATTTTGGTTGGAAGGATAATTTTAAAGCAGCATCAAGCTCATTCATGGATTTGGTTCAGTTGGTTCAAGAGAAACAGGTGCAATACTGAATGACATAGACCATCAATTCCCAAGTCCTCCACTAGAAAAGGAATATTGATCTTAGGCCTGTCCAAGACAAACCGAGTACCTGACCCACCCGATCCGAAAACTGCCCAATTCGAGTCCAATGACAAGTCAACGACGGTTTCCGAGGAACCCAACCCGATTCCGGCGGGTCGGTTGATGGGTCCTTGCATCTAAACCCGATTTCAACCAACCCAACTGGTTCTACCACCAAAAAGGCCGCTGATCTCTACTGTCTACACAATTTCTCAGTCGGATCTCACCAGATCTGGTAAGTTCTCTTTGAGATCTGCCTAGATCCGATGAGATCTTGCCATAAAAGTCTAGTTTTTAGCCAGATTCGCCATATTTCAGCCAGATCTGCCCAATTTTAGACTAGATTCGATGAGTTTCGGCCAAATTCGACCCCAATTGAGACGAGACCACCTTCCGGCAAAGAATCGTCCGATCCGACGTGAATCTCTGACCGGTCGGTGGCGGGTCTGGAAATTTTTAACTCGACTTGATTGGGTCAGTCGCAGGTTGGGCACAAACCCAACCCAGACCGACCTTGGTCACCCCTAGTTGATCTTTTCCTTTTTGTCTCTCTCCTTTTCTTTTGACGTTTTTAAATTAATTAACTTTTGGATAATTATCATTTCAATCTATACTTTAGAGCTTGCCTCAAAGTAAATCCTACCTTTACATGAGTTTCAAAATAATCTTACAGTTTCAACTTTCAACCATATTCCAATTTTATCATAAACTCTTTAGGTGTGAAGCTATTAATGGAAAAATACTAAACAAAATGAAGTTATATGAACTTTAAAGGATCTTAATTCAGAATAGGTTACTTTAATTCTCAAAGTAGCTTTCTCTTAGAGGGGGAAAAAAAAAAACTCAAAGTAGTTTAAGCCCATAGAGAGGAAAGATAAACTCTCAGATTTTAGTGATTATTGGGTCTTATGTTACCATATAAGTTATAGATCTTAGGGGTTTTTTCTATCACATGCACCTAAGGTTTTGAATGTTTTGATCTTATTCCTCTTTACAAGATAATCTAAAACCCCTTATGGATTTCAGACATTTCAGTATCAATTGGTAAGTTTTACCATAAAATTTTTTTTTTTTTTTTTTTTTTTTTTTTTTTTTTTTTTTTTTTTTTTTTTTTTTTTTTTTTTTTTTTTTTCACTCTCTCCTTGCATAGAAACCATGTGCTTATGTAGATATGAAATGAAATATGGTTTGAGCTCGAATTTGGTATAATTTCTTCGCATTTCAGTTTAATCATACTTTCTCTTTAATTTTTTAGCTAACCCATATCTTTAAAAGTTTAATAGTAAATATTTTTTGATGAAACAAGAATTTTTCTACACTCAGTATGCTTATGTGGTGGTGAATTATAATTGGGGTTAAATATCATTTCTTAGTTACATTAGCTTGACAATGTAAGTTAAGTTTTAATTTTTTTCTTTATGCTTTGTATTTACAGAATTAAAAATACTGTTTTGTTTTAGACCAGACAAGTAATTATCATTATAAAATTTATGTTAATTGAAATTCTGCGAATGTAGGTTTCGGGGACCCTGATGAGATTTCTACTGGGAAATGGATGTGGATCAGGATTTTTTAAGACCATGTCGAATTAGAGAATTTTGTTTGAAAATTCTTGAAGCTACTGCTGAAATCAGATTTTGTTATGTTAATAATTTTCTGTAAATGTTTGGTAGATATGCGTGAATTTGATAGGATTTTCTGTTTGAGTGCTTTAAAAATGGAGCAAAGTACAATGATTTCTATGAATATCTGTGTACGGTCATGTTAGCTAGCATTCTGCATAATTTGTGTTTGATGGAAAAATCATTTTGAAAATTTTCAAAATGGTAATAATCAACATGTAGAAGTGGCAGAAGCTGTCAATGCGTTTTTTTGTAAAAATAAAAAATAAAAAAGTTATTTGTAATAGTCAACACTGCTTCTATATTTTTGCAAATCATCAATAATCAGTGATTATTTTAGATTATATGTTGAATATAAAACAAAACTATGCACGGAGGTTTTTTAGGAAGTTTATTCATGCATGGTGTGGTCGAGGTATTTGCTTTCTTTGTTTATCTTCAAAACAACCGTATCAATTGGGATCCAACTATGGCCCTTGAACTCAAAACAAAATTATATCTGTTATAGGTTAATTATTTTATTTTTTTATTTCAATTAAAAAAGTATCATTAAACTATAAACTTTCACATCAAAGTGGCAAATTGTTCTTATTTGTTAGTAAAAAAGTAATGTCAGTAGTAGATTCAGTGTTTTAGATGAAACGAATAAAAAATTATCAATTCAATATTATTGTAAAAATATTATAAAATTTGTTGTGTCCAAAAAAATCTATTCATCAAAAATCGAAATAATTAAAAAATTAAATTAAAAAAAAAAATCTAGAAAGGCGTGAAAGAAGACTTGCATAGTTGCACTTTACTATCTGTAAAAGGAAGTCAAGATCTCCCAAGAGATTATAATTAGGTTAGTATGGTGACTAGAATAAATAAATAATTTATGACTTGCACCATCTTTCCTTCTCCTTCTTTCAGCAGCCAGTGCAGTTCTAAGTTTATTGGCAGCAACTTCTGATAGCCTCTTAAATAGTGAAGTTACAGACCCCGTTTAAATGGAGTATAAATGGTCTGTCCTCTTTACAATATTGGCTTTTATATCAGTGCTTGTGAATTGTGATGACTACTCTTCGTTGAATGAGACATACAACATTGGAGATTCGCTTGAGAAGGCCTGTCCTATGTGCAACACGAATCCAAAGCCAGGGCCAGGTTCACCGGGAACCCAGTCATTAGTGGTACAGGGTGGTCGAGATGTATACAATAGGCCTATTACGCAAGGCCCAGAAAATCCAGCAATACCAACAATCCCAGCAAAAAATTGTTTTTTTCCCAGTAGGCCAAACCCAATGACTTTCATCCCAAGCCCACCCCCAAAACCAATAGGTTGCTGCCACGGTGCCGTTGAGGTTCGGGACTACTTGAAGAGCAATCACTTTGAGAACATGTTCTCAAAGCGTCACTCGCTTGAGGTTGAGGCCCATGCAAATAGATTTTGGGACTACCAGTCTTTTATCACTGCCTTTGCTCACTACCAACACTATGGCTTTGGTACTACCTACATGAACCGGAAGTTCTTTGGGACCAAGGAAGTTGCAGCTTTTCTCGCCCACGTTGCCACCAAAACCTCCTGTGAGTAGTTCAGAGTTTATGTTTTGTGAACTTCAATTTGAGCTTTTGTGTTGTTGGTTTGGTTGAATATATGTGTTTTATGGACTTCTTTTCCTTCTGTCTTTTATGTTATATGTGAGGATTCCAATTTTTTAGGGGGTTTTAGTAAACTTGAGGAAAATCATTAAATGTTCTCAAAACATGGTATGTGTATTTATGGTAGATCTATCTATTTCACAATGAATTCAATTAATGCGATCTTTTATGAATATGTGAAAAACTCCACCTTGGTGCGGTGGTCACTTTATAAGTATAAATATTTGTAAAGTGTTGAGAGTAAGGACCGGAGTTCAAGTTTCCAGAAGGAATTTCACACAAATATACACTTAAATTAGGCTAGAGTAGAAATTCTATCTTGTAAAAAAAAAAAAAAAACCTCCACTGTGTCACTGTATTTTTAGAGCATCTACTAATTACTCATCTGTGTGTATATTGTATTTAAAGACTTAATTTCATTATATTGTAGGCCAAAAAATGTTATGGTTAACAAATGTCCTGGCACATGTTAAGAATCAATAAATGCTATGAGCACCAATATGTTTATCAATGAAAAAAATAGGCGAAACTACACGTTGGTCTTTCAAGTTTACCATGTGTGCGCAATTGATCTCTCAAATTTCAAATGAGTGCAATTGGTCCCTTAAGTTTTCAAAATGAGCCATATAAGTCCTTCTGTTAACTTCTGTTAGTAATGTTGCTTACGTGACTAATGGAATACTGATTTGTCATTTTTTTTAATGACATGGCATTTCTTTTTATTAAAAAATTAAAAAAATAAATTTACACATAAAAGAAATCTAACCCGTTCCAATCAATTCTATAATTACACTATCTTGCCATTGCGCACCCTTGGTGCGGTGGTCATTCTACAAGTATAAATGCTTATGGGGTGTAGGGGGCAAGGGCCGAAATTCAAGTCTCTAGGAAGGAGTTTCATACACATATACACTTAGATTAGGTTAGAGTAGAAATTCTATTTTGTATATAAATAATAATAATAATAATAATTACACTATCTTCGTCTAAATACAATTAGAACAAGAGAAGGTATTAGTAAAGTTTATATGCAAAAATGGCCCCAATACCACTGGTAGAAATTGCCAAAATAGCTGAATCTAAACAGCTTAGCTAATCAGAAGTCTAAACGATACTAGAAATTAACATATTCCTATATCATTCAAAATAACCTATCAAACTCAACAATCATTATCCCTGAGACCCTGACTTCTCAACTTCTCAAAGACACCAAGAGCTTCCATTGATCTTTGCCACGGACATATATAGCCTTTGACGTAACACATTCTTTCTCTTTGCAACTTTTATTCTCTTCATTTTCTGTGTCCCAGCCTCCATATCTGAACCCCTGCTTTCTCTCTTACGAATACGTATGCCTTTTGACACTCCAACAATCTTCAAAAAGTCTCTAAAAAGCATAATAGCACAATAACCATATTCCTATCCATAGAATCCAGTCACTGACACCACCACCACTACCACACACCTCTCCTCTGCGGCTTTGTCGAAAGTCGAAGTGAGATCCAACCACCTCACCGCGTCGGAAACTCCTCTGTCTCCGGCCACCAAAAACAATTGTATCATTCGGTTATTGCAAACACTGTAGTTGTTCTCATCTTCTTCATCTTCTTCTTCATCTCCTTCATGATCGATATCGAGCTCTTTGTCTTTGCTTTGAAAGATACTGGCCGGCTTGGAACGGTTCAATATCGCTATTGTGGGTTTTACTTGAATTAGAACGGGTCAAAAAAAAAATTTTTCCTTGTAAATACATTTTTATAATTTTTTAATAAAAAAGTACCACATCATTAAAAAAAAATGACATGTCATTATTTCGTTAGACACACAAGTAACATTACTAACGAAGTTAACAAAAGGACTTATATGACTCATTTTGAAAACGTAAGAGACTAATTGCGCTCACTTGAAACTTAAGGGATCAATTGTGCACACAGAGTAAACTTGAGGGACTAACAATGTAGTTTTGCCAAATATATATATATATATATATATTTGTTAATGAAAAAATACCCCCTTTTATTTATAATTTTTTTTATGCAGTTACCCCCTTTTATTCAAATACCTGTGTGTGTGTCATAGGGTCAAATTTTTCACTTAATTTTTTTCTTGTAATAGCCCTAAGTCCTTGACTTAGTCTCAGACAACACCATACACACACACACAGAACAAGAAACACTTAGAACAGATTATATAGGGACTCACACACACACACACACAACACACACTATGTTTACAGGGAACCACTCTCAACCTTTATTACTTAATCTCAAGTACAAAGAAAACCCTATACAAGCCTAGAGAAATGTACATAATTCTCCCAAAAGCCAATTACACTCTATTGTTGACAACCTAAACAGCATTAGGGTCACATACACAGAAATAATTGTTGTGGCAGTTACTAGGCTGGGTCTTAAACATTCTGCCACTCGTGATTTGACTTATGACACCTTCAACTGATGCTGTCTTGGTTTGCTCTTCACATTTTCAGCCCTTACACAATAGTTCTGAACATTAGGAAAAACAACAACTGCTCAATAATTACTCCTGCACATCAGCACATTCACAGCCTATGTCTTAACAGATAATGGGCTTCTGCCCATCTTTTAGCAACCCACACAGCATGTTTTCCCACATTTTGGGAGGCTTGGCCCATGCCCAAACCCTCCCCCATCAGCAACACAGCCCACACAATATGCCCACATGCAGCACAACAAGTAACTATCATTAGTCCACTAGCATATATATGTCTCTGCATTTAGCCAACACCACCAACCTAATACCTTGCACACAACATCTGATTATCATAGCAGCCCAACCTTGTCTTGCACACAAACCATTAAACCCACATAAAAGCAATCAACCAACAAGCTACCAATGCCATGAACCACTAAATAAGGTCAACACCACCTGCTGCTACCCATCATAAAAACCAGCTCTGCTTACCATGACACTCCTTTCCCATGGCCTTGAGGCCTCATGTGGAGCAAGGTGCCTTCACATATTCCCCCTTCATCTCTCGCATTGATCCAACTCAAGTAGGGAGATTGAGCATGCCCTCCTCAAAGAGCCCTTATGAGCATTACTAATTTGGCATGAGGAGCCATCAGTATGTTGAGAAAACATGAAGCCAAGTGATTGGCCTAATGTAACCCAAGTACCCTCATTTCTCATGTCATCATCAACGACAAGTAAAGCTCTTAACAGTTTGTTACTAACTTACTGTGTGATATTCCCTTTTTATTATTATTTTTTTGTCCTATTAATTGTTCAATTTTGTCTTATTAGTTTTCCTTACTTGTGCTTGTATCGCCTATTCGTATTTACGTGTTTTTCCCTTTTTGGATTTTAAAACTAACACAGGAAACCTTATTGCTTATGATTTTTTAATAAATTAATGGATTTGATTAATTTATTTGATAATACTATTTTTATATAATAATTAAAAATTATTTTTCTATATATACATATATTTCTTTTAAAATAAAATTGGTTCTTATGTAGTAGGGGCATAATAGTAATTTTTGACACAATTTTTATTCTACCATTTTTCTTTTCAACCAAAAAAAGGAAATTTATATATATTTTCCATTATCTAACATTTTCATCCTTTATTCCAAACACACATTATGAAAAATTAACATTTTTTTTATATCCTCTTACTTTTTCTTCCTTGTAACCAAACAGTCTATAGTTAGAGGATCAGATTTATAATTTAACCTTAAAAATAAAATTAACACAAGTTATTGTTTAGAACTTTGGGGCGATGTTGGGATGAGATTTATGATTCAAATCTTCATATACTTTTAAAACCCTGTATTTTTTAAGCAAATGAATGAAACATTGGCCTGTAAGCGAGGCTATTCATATGGTGGTTTAAAATTTTCTTTTCTTAAAAAAAGTTAAGTTGGAACTAAATTAATTTGAAGAACTACGCATGGATGAACTAAGAGCTTGTAAGTGTATATATGAGCAATAGTCAATAATCTTTCACTCACTTATTGTCTATGCAAAGAAAAAGTGGGTGATATTTTTCAGGTGAAAATAAAGTGGCGACCAAGGAACAATTAGAATGGGGTTCATGCTATAAAAAGGAAAATAATTCCAACTCAAATTACTGTGGCGAGCACTACAAAAAGCCTTATCCATGCGCTCCTGGAGTTTCATATTATGGGCGGGGTGCTCTACCTATCTATTGGTATCTACCTTTTCAATTATACTAAGAATAATCATACATACTTTATATCTTTTCATTTAAATTATTTTATCAACTTTGGTCATTGAATTTTATCCTAAACTTTGCTGAATGTTTTATGCTTAATGTTCGCATAAAATAATCTGCAAGCTCACAGAATCGTAACAAGTAGCAAAGTGTTTTAAAAAAAAAACGAATGTCGAACCCACAGGAATTAACTATGTTATCGAATACCGAAATTCACTAAATTAATTACTATTTGAAAAATCGAAAATAAATGGAACGTTCTACTATCTGAATTAAATTAAACTATTTAATAAAAATAAATCTATGAATAAAAATTTAACAAAACGCAAAAATCTAAAAGTGTAAAAATATGATAAGAATAGATCTAGAGTGGTTGATTTCACCTAACAAATCCCACACAATTTATTCTTCCTAATTATTAAATTCTAATAATCTCTTGTTAATGATTAAAAATTCCTTAAGTAGTCAATATCTTCTCTCGAATAATATCAAAAATATCTTCAACTAACAATTCCATATCTCTATGCGAATTTAATTAATTGGAGACTCATTATGTACTTTGAATTTTCTGAAAAATCACACTAATTGTGGTAAAGCATCTCTACTTTCGCTCAACTAATGGTGTTTAATTCTAGAACTAAAATAACAAATCACCTCTCGGTCTCATTGTAATTTGTTAGGTTCTAAAGACTTAGGAACTATTGTATTTAGAACTCTAATTTGTATTGTTGGCAAACCGTGATCAAAACGTTTTAGTCTTGTTTTAGACTTGCTCAAAGTATGTTATTTATGTAAAGTTGGAATCGAGTGGTTGCAGAAGTATTAGTGACTTTCTGTCTGGCTCGATCGATCAAAGATTAGGCTCGATCGATCGAATCTCGGGCAGAACATTTTTTCTGTAGAATTTCCAACTCAGCCTATGCCCATTAAGGATTAGGGTTTCAGATCTACTTTTCCCACTATATAAAGGAAACCCTAGCCAAGTTTTTAGAGTAGCTTATGTTGCTCATATTTTCTGTTTTGTGTAAATCTCTTGTGAGATCTAGAGGAGCTTTCCTTTACACAAAGCTTAGGGTTTTCAAGGTAGAGATTACTTCAATATCTTGATGATCAACTCAGTTGCTACCATTGGAGCTTAAAGAAAAACAAGCGGGGAGCTTGTATCTTATTGGAGAATCTAAGAAAGAAGGAGTCCGTAGATTCGGAGCTTGCACGTGGTCGTGTTAATAAGTTCTACTGGTGGGTAGCATTAGGAAGTCAAGCGGGGAGCTTGTAAGTCCTTTTGTATGAACTTCGATTCTTTCATAATGGATTCAGGTTTACCTTGAGGATAGCTAGGTCAAATCCTCCCCAGGTTTTTACCGTGTGGTTTCCTGGGTCATCATATCATTGTGTTATTTATATATCCGCTGCTTTACTTTCTTGATATGATTGTTTGCTTGTGTTAACCTAGAATTGCATAAATTTGATTAAATTAATCACTTGGCTAATTCTCTAAGTTAATCCAATTGTTGTTTTAAGGGGTCTAAAAACCCAACAAGTGGTATCAGAGCGGATAGCTCTTCTGTTGTATATCTTTTGATCTCTGAGCTGATCCTTGACCCCTGTTGTCATGGATAATTTGAAGTGTCTTTCTGCTCATGTTTGTGATGTTTTGAATAAAAAGGACACTAATGTTTCTGTTGATTTTTTTGATGCTTTTGAAACTCTTCGTAAGGAATTATCTAAATCTTTGAAAATTTCTAAGAAATTCAAGGAAGAGTTAAAATTGGCTAATCTTGAAAAAGAGGATTTCATTGTGAGATTAGATGAGTCTAATGAAAAGAATGAATTTTTGAGAAATCAAATTTCCTCTCAAGATGAGAAGATGAAAAGCTTGGAACAAGAGTTAGTTGAATCTAAAACTAAAATTGAAAATTTGACTAGTACCAAGCCTGCTGTTGATAACAGAAGTGTCTCTGTTTCTCTTAAGCTTAAAACTGAAAAAGTTTATATCCCTCCTTTCAAGAGGAATAATAAAGAAAAGGCTTATTTTGCTAGGTTAGACAAAGGTAAAAGTTCTGATGTAGACGCTGAAGTTTCTAAACCTAAGTCTAAACCTACTGTTAGAGAGCATAATAAATCTGTTTTTGTGCCTACTTGTCACCTTTGTGGTGTTGTTAGTCATATTAGACCAAATTGCTCTTTGTTGAGGCAAAAACCAAAATCTGAGACTAGATTTGCTGTTAGGAATACTAATGTTCCTAAATTTGTTCCTGTTTGTCACTTTTGTGGTGTCTTCGGTCACATTCGTCCTAGTTGTCATAAATTGAAACATAAATATTCTGTATTTCAATCTAGGATATGTGATGATATTTCTTCTGCCATAAGTCCAAATAAATTGTTTCATATGCTTTTGAAAAATTTAAACTTGTTGGCTTGTGAAAGGAATTTGCAGGATTTTAGTCTTTCTCAGAAGATTGGTGTAATCTTTCAAATACACTCTGCTTCATATGGATTTTCACCTACAAAGCCGAAGACTCGTGCTATATGGGTGAGAAAAGATTCTTTAAGGTGAGTGTTTGTTGACTTGTCCCTATTTTAATTCTTTCAATTGTTTGTGGACATGTCTTGTTTCTGTTTTTTGGTTGTTTTGTTTTTTATTTTTTTTATTTAAAAAAAAATCAAAAAACATTGAAAAATTTCAAAAAGACAAAAATATTTTTATTTTGTGTCTTGTTTTATTTGTTTTGAGGATTACATAAATTACGATCTCTCCCTTGATTTAGAACATGCTTGACATTGTGGAGAAACTTGAATAATATGTGTTATATAAGTGCTAAGCTATTTCTGATTTTGTGTGAATATGTACTAGTTTGTACATGTACTCAAGGGTTAATTAAGAAATTGATATTTCTTGTTTCTTTATCCTCTATAGCTTAGTTTAGCACTATCATGCATTGCTTTTGCATTGTTCATTTAGCATAATATGTGCTTTTTGTTTTCGGTCATAAATTTTTTTAAAACCAAAAGATTTTTGTGTTTTGTATTTCACATCTTGGATTTATAATCAAGGATTGGCCATATTATCTTTACATAACAAGTTTATGTACCCTGTTTAGCTTTGATGAGCTTATTTATTGCACTTGACTAGTTGAAGCTTTGTAGTTCATGTTGTGTGAGAAAGATATTTATGGTGTTTAACACTTTGTCTTAATCTTGAAGTCACATGTTATTTGACTGTTGGACTTGATCCTTTTGAGAAAGACATAAATAACCATCTCACCACTGTTCACTAGCCAATCATGAACACCTTAATGCATATCATAAGATTTTGTGCTCGAGAAATTGTAGCACATGCACAAAAAGAACATAAGGTGTAGCCTCGGATTAATTGCTTAATGCTTAAAATTGGTGTGTACTATTAGGCTTGATACCAAATCACATAATTAAAATTGGTGTGTATATTATGAGGCAAAATTCAAGAAACTTACATGATTGCAAGTTTTTGTTCTAAGAGATGTGAGAGTTATAGGATGTAACTCTTTTGGTGATAGTCTCTTTTAAATTCTATGTGATGAATTTTGTAGACTTTGTGTTTGATTGCTATTCACATATCACCTCACATGTATCTCAAGCTTTTGCTAGTTGCACACACTACACAAGTTACTCTTTGCTAAACTTGGTACATTTTATTGTGTGTGATCTTGTTGTGGCCATCCAAGATTAAAAGTTCCTTAATCTTAATGCAAAATGTGTGTAAAGTTTGAGAAATTGTGTTTTTTAGGGCTTGAATGTACCTGAATTAGGGATTTTGTTCAAATTGAGTTCAATTGATGCAATTGGCTTGTTGAATTGATGTAATTGATCATTATATTGTGTATTCTAGCTTGTGTGATGATCAATTGGTCAAATTTTTCCTAAAATCTTAACAAGTGGTTTTTAAATTTTTGGGGTTTTTGTTAAAAAATCTATGATCAAGCCAATTTTGTGAAATTGAACTTAAATTGAACTTAGTTTTACTGCATTAGAACATGTATCATGACATATTTTTTTCATGCATCATTTGTGTTTATAATTCACATGCATTATATTGATTTTTGTATCCATCTTGCAGTTTTGCAGTCATATCTCTCATTGTTTTCACACATAGCATGCATACACTTTGCTAAATTGGGCACTCAACTTGATTTAAAAATTGATTGATTAATTTTTGAGTTTTGTACATTCTAGTATATGCTATTTCTCATGTGTGAACTGCATAAAATATTTTTCTGAAGAGATATGATGGATAATCAACGTGCAAATATTTTCTCTACTCATGCAACTGTTTATGGGACACATAGTGTCATGTTTGCATTTTATTGAAAGAGAGAATATTTTTTCTTAATGTGTATCCTTAACTTAGTTTTTTTAAAAACTTGGTTTGTGTCTTTTTATTTATTCTCACCCCCTTTATTTTTCCCCAAAACTGTTTTTCCTGAAACTTGTTTTGTTTTTCCTATTTTTATAGGGGGAGATTTTTTTTTTAACCTTTGTGGTTCTTAGGGAGAGTTGTTGCTCTTCATAGGGGGAGCTGTCTCTATTTTCTCTTACTCTGTTGCGTATGTTTTCTATCTACCTTCTGATTAGGTAGTCTTTTTCAATACGTGACAAAAAGTGAGAGACATAGATGGCCTATTTGTTTTGTTTAGGGGGAGAATATAAAAACTTTTTGATGTATCTAACTTAGGGGGAGAGTTAGAATTTATTTTGTCATATATATTTCTTGTTTCACTATTGAGTTATATTTATGATGTTATTCATTGGTATATCTCTTTATTTTGTGTTTTGTGAAATCAAGATCTTATTTTGTTTACTTGTATTATTTCCACACATGCGTTTATGCATTTTGTTTAGTGTTTCAGGAAATATACAGGTTGATTCAATTGAGCTGCTGTCTACACTTGCAACTGATGGATAGTAGTTAGGTTGGATTATTTTCTAATGGGCATTATTTTTGTAAAGGGCTTTTACTTGTAACTTTGAGTTTTGTGTTTGTGTTTTGTCACGGATTGCCAAAGGGGGAGATTGTTAGGTTCTAAAGACTTAGGAACTAATGTATTTAGAACTCTAATTTGTATTGTTGGCAAACCGTGATCAAAACATTTTAGTCTTGTTTTAGACTTGCTCAAAGAATGTTATTTATGTAAAGTTGGAATCGAGTGGCTGCAGAAGTATTAGTGACTTTCTGTCTGGCTCGATCGATCGAATCTCGGGCAGAACGTTTTTTTTGCAGAATTTCCAACTCAGCCCAAGCCCATTAAGGATTAGGGTTTCAGATGTACTTCTCCCATTATATAAAGAAAACCCTAGCCACGTTTTTAGAGTAGCTTATGTTGCTCATATTTTCTATTTTGTGTAAATCTCTTGTGAGATTTAGAGGAGCTTTCCTTTACACAAAGCTTAGGGTTTTCAAGGTAGAGATTACTTCAACATCTTGATGATCAACTCAATTGCTGCCATTGGAGCTTAAAGAAAAACAAGTGGGGAGCTTGTATCTTATTGGAGAATCCAAGAAAGAAAGAGTCCGTGGATTCGGAGCTTGCACGTGGTCATGTCAGTAAGTTCTACTGGTGGGTGGCATTAGGAAGTCAAGCGGGGAGCTTGTAAGTCCTTTTGTGTGAACTTCGATTCTTTCCTAGTGGATTCAGGTTTACCTTGAGGATAGCTAGGTCAAATTCTCCTTAGGTTTTTACCGTGTGGTTTCCTGGGTTATCATATCATTGTGTTATTTATATTTCCGCTGCTTTACTTTCTTGATATGATTGTTTGCTTGTGTTAACCTAGAATTGCATAAATTTGATTAAGTTAATCACTTGGCTAATTCTTTAGGTTAATCCAATTGTTGTTTTAAGGGGTCTAAAAACCCAACATAATTCAATTGATCAAACTATAATTTGTAAAAAAATAGTAAGCATTAAGAATAAGAATTAAACACTCAATCATGGAAATATTAAAAATAAAATAACCCAGAATATAAATTGTGTGTTCATTGCTAGACTACATCAACGCTCTAGAAAATAAAATTTAGTTTATAATAAAATTAAAAAGAAAACAAATAAAACTTATGTTTTTCATCGGAATTGGTTGATTAACATGAAGCTTTCGCCTTTGTCCTCAGATCCTCATCCTCAAAAAGACTCCCCAAAGAAAAATTCTTCAATGCGGCCCCCCCTTCTCCTCTCAGGTTTCTCTTCTCTTCTTTTTTTTTTTTTTTTTTCCCTAAAGAGCCTTTAAATAGGTCAAGAAATCCTATTACAAGTTGAATTCCCGTTTGGAGAAAATCCCAGATTTTTAGGCTTCACTTAACCGACGATTTTGGCCCATTTAACATCAGAATTTGGACTTTTGGTAAACTACAAAGTTGTAGCCCTTTAAGTTAACTTTCCAGCCCAACTTGAATCATCTTGATTGGATATCTGAACCGAAAGTTTTGACAAAAATACTAACTGCTGTGCAGGCTGGAATCCTAATCCGAATTGGACTTGGATTTAATTGGGTTGGTCTTCTCTTGAATTCAGGCCTGGCTAGATGTAAGTTGGCTTGATTCAATTGGCTTAGCCCCACTTTGCATGTAAAGCCCTTGTTTCCTGCAACACAAAGATATTATATAATCAGTAACAAAATAACATAAAATTAAGGCTAAATATGTAGATATGTGAATACTTTTTTTGTATATATTTCATGCACATCATTTAACAATTAAAGAACATTATAAAGTGTTAGGACATATGTGTTTACATGTTAGGAACATATGTCATATTTTATGTAAATTGGCTAATCCTTTGACAAAACGCACTCTACTTGTAATTGGGTAGTTCTAGGTGTATTTAATACTTCAAGAAACTATGTTTCAAGATCAAGTGTTGAAGTCATCAAGTCTGTCCAAGAAAAAGCAAGTTGAAGTGCAGAATTTTTAAGTCTCGACACCTGCTCGACACCTACCTCGACACCTTCTAGCTGTCGAGAATTACAAAAGTCAGAATTCTGATCTGATTTTCTTGGGATCCGTGAATGTGTTTTTGGGCCTTCTTTTCTTCTAACCCTAAACATATAAAAGGATTATTTTAAGAGCCGTCAACATAGACACAAGTTGCATAAGCATTGAGAAATCCTTGTTCAAGCAAATTGTGCTCTAAAGACAAAGTTCTTAACCTAGGATCATCTTCTTCAAGAAGTTGCTGTGTATTGTGCACCTTAGGGTTTTGTGACCAAGCATCTTCCTGATCTTCATGCATAGGATGATCTGAAGAACTCTGCAGCCAACCTCTCATTCTAAAGTTGGTGATTGAAGTCGCGTACTGGGATCCGCGCATCTGGTTAGTCACGTACTTGGGAGCCGTGCATCAAAAGGGGGAACTGTCGCTACAGATCAAGTCCAATTGGGTATTGGGGTAAGGGTTCAACTGTAGGTTGGTAAGGTACTTGGGATTCCTTATTTGTAACCGCTTGATTTGATAATAGTGGAGTTTCGGGAGTGGTGACCTGAAAATCACCCGGTGGGGTTTTTGCCGTTAGGGTTTTTCCCCATTCGTGAACAAATCACCGTGTCTTTTATTTTCCGCTGCATATTTTGTTATTCGGTGATTTGTTTGTGCTTCCACGTATTTGCATGTTAAATTGATTAATTAATAACTTGACTTAATTAATTAATTAGTTTAAATCACAAGGGGTCATTCAGTTTGTGGCCTATCAAGTGGTATCAGAGCGGGCACACTCTGATTAGTTATTAATCTTTGCTGTGATTGATCCATTGACCCCTGTTTGTCATGGATAGAGGACAATCTCTTATTATACCTCCTTTATTTGATGGGACTAACTATGCCTACTGGAAAGTACGCATGAGAGCTTTTTTGCAGTCCTTAGATGAGAAGGTGTGGCAAGCTGTGGAGATTGGCTGGACAAAGCCAAAAGAAGCGCCGGCTGATTGGGATGAAGCCAAGATCAAGGCGGCGAACTTCAACAGCAGAGCGCTGAATGCTCTATTTAGCGCTGTCACCAATGAGGAGTTCAAGAAGATATCCTCAACAGAAACTGCCAAGGAGGCGTGGACCATCCTCCAGACAACCTATGAAGGAACAAAGGCTGTCAAAGATTCAAAGCTACAGAGGCTCACTACTAGCTTTGAAGAAATCAAGATGGAGGAGGATGAGTCGTTCGATGAGTTCTATGCCAAGCTGAAAGACATAGTGAACTCAGCCTTCAATCTTGGGGAAACCATCCCTGAACCCAAGGTTGTAAGGAAGGTGCTCAGATCTCTACCTGAGAGATTTCATGCCAAGATTACGGCAATTGAAGAATCAAAGGACATTGATAAAATTCCTTTGACTGAGCTGGTTGGGAACTTGCAGACCTACGAGCTAGGGTTATCAAGGATAGGCAAGTCAAGCAAGGGCAAGAGCATGGCCCTGAAGGCGAAGAGCAGTGATACCGATGAGTCTTCCGATGATGAAGATTCCAAGATGAAGTCCTACATTACGAGGCAGTTCAAGAAGTTTATGAAGAATGCCAATGGGAGGAGCTTCGACAAAGACCGAAGGCAATCCGGTTCTTCACAGTTCAAGAGCCAAGACAAAGGAAGAAAGGATGCCAAGGATGGCGGTCAGTACACTGTTCCGGCAGGACCAAAATGTTTTGGGTGTCATGGGTTTGGACACATGAAGAATGAGTGTCCCACATATCTGAAGAGCATTGGAAAGAGTAAGGCTCTTGCTGCAACCCTGAGTGACACTGAGCCTGAAGATGATTCCGATAGTGAGGATGACGGAATCCTAAATGCCTTCACTGCTTCAGTCAATTCTACTGATGGGATTGTTGAAGAAGAAGAAGAAGAATTGGTGGACACTGAATGTGAAAAGATGGATGATAAAGATGATATCCATTCAGCCTATGAGAAACTTTACAAGCTATCTGAAAAGCATGAGAAGTTATATAGGCTGGCCACCAAGAAGCTCAGTGATGTGGAACTCGATAGAGAAGAATTGTCCACAAAGTTTGATGAGGCTAATCAAACTATTGGTGCACTGAGATTTGAGAACAACTTCCTGGCTGAGAAGACCAAGAAGCTTGAAGCTGAGCTATTTCAAGTTAGAGCTCAACTGGAGAGGACTTCAAGTGCAAAGCTTGATGAGATGCTCAGCAACCAGAAATCTGCTTCAGATCGAACAGGTTTAGGGTATGGTCTTTCTTTCTCTAACTCTGCTTCTACTAGTTCTACTGTTTTTGTTCCTCCTGCTAATAATGTTAAAATTGAGAACATTGATGTTAAAACTGATTTAGCTAGTGAGAACATAGACAAGGGTAAATCCATCTTAGGAGCACCCCCTAAGTTAGAAAAGAAAGATGCTAAACTCCCTAGGGATAAGAAGGCTAACTCTCAAAAGCCTAAACAAAAGAAGCAGCATCTCTGTTATCATTGTGGAGCTGCAGGTCATACTCGACCAAATTGCTATAAGTGGCTAGCCACCCAACAGAGCAACAGTATGACAGCATCTGGAAGCCAAAATCAGCTTCAATCCTCTCTTGCTCCTCTTGGAGATCTTCTGAAAGCCCTCATGTTCCTTTCGAACTTGAACGGGTGTATTCCTTCCCCCTCACCGCCGTTTCAAAGTCTTAATCAAAGGAAAGGTTCTTCCAAGACGTGGAAGAAAAAGGACTCTAAGTGATTTTATCACTTTCTTCTCCCTTCTTGTTTTTCTCTTTTGTTGCATTGCTTGTGTGTTTTGCATTTTTGCTGAGTCAGTCTAGTTTTATGCATTGTTTTGTTTTTCTTAACATGTCTTTGTGTGTTTACTTTCAGTTTTGTTTATTTTGTTTTTCATATAAAATAAAAAAAAAAAAAATTGAAAAATTGAAAAATACAAAAACAGTGTGTGTTTTGTGTACTTTGGTACTTGTGTACCTTAGATGGCCAATGAAACAAAGTTTTCTAAACTTTGTATCACTTGTAGCTTAGATGAGCATTCCTATGCACAACTAAGCAAGTGAGCTTTGTGGCTCGTGTTTGTGATGAGTAAGATTAGGTTATTTCTTAGACTTAACACTCATATCACTCTTTTTGACGGGTAGGACTAGAAAATCCTAAGAGAAAGGCATAAATAACCATCTCACCACTGTTGCCCGCCAATCATTAATGACATCTGTATGCTCCGGCATAGCAAAAGTGTGATGTCAGTGACATTTGTGTGCTTAGGCATAGCAAAATTGAAATGTCAAAATATCAATGGGTATTTCTTTTCTTTCTCATAAGCCCATGTATGATATGCTTAAAAAGAAAATATGCAAAGAAATAAAAAGCAAAAAGATTAAAAATGCTTTTAAAAATGGTTGCAAGCGTGTATTCTAGGAGATGTGGGAGTTATAGGATGTACCTCGAAGGTGATAGTCCCCATCAAACAGTTATGATTGTGTGTGAGTTAAAGTTATTTTCTCATATCTCAGATCGTCATAACATGTATACACATATGCAATCTTGCGATGTTTTTCACACACAACACGCAATATTCTTTGCTACTTTTGATACATGTGCAGGTACAATGTGATTTGGCCATCACAAAGGTTTACATGTGCTTTTGTATACTCACTAAACTGTCATGACTTATTTTTGAAATATAAAATTGGTTAGACTTGTTTAGTGTGTGTGTGTGTTCTTGGGAGATCCATGTGCTTAAATTTTCATTGAGAGATGATTTTTGAGAGCTTTTTATGTTGGTTGGATCATGGTTGAGGTGCATGTCTTGATTGCATTCATGTCTGTGTTTTTCACATCTCGAAAAACTGCATTTCATAGCTGGCTCGACACCTTCTCGATACCTCCTCGATACCTGGTCAGCTGTCGAGCCTCTAAGCATTTTTCTTATCGCAATCTCGACCCTTCCTCGACACCTGGTGGATCGATCGAGATTCTCTCTGTCTGGTCGATACCTTCTCGACACCACGTCGATCGATCGAGCTTCTGATGTTGGATGAGCTGTTTGGTACCTAGACACCTCCTCGATACCTTAGCTGTCGAAGGCATTTTCTCTCGATACCTGTCTCGACACCATCTCGATACCTCTCGACACCTTTGCTGTCGAGATTTACTGGAGATCCTATTTAAGCCTCTGTCGCGATTTTCTTCGCATTTCTCTCGATCTCTCTTCGATCTGTCCGAGGCGGTTCGTGTTCCTGAGCAGTTTTCTTCTCTCCAATCTTCATCCAACGTGATTTCTGGCACTTCCTTGCTTCGAATCACCTGGTATGATCTTGTTTTCCTTCATTCTTCATGCATTTCATGATTTGAAACTTAGGTTTTGGGATTTTCTTTGAAAACTTTGGGTTTTTCAAAATTATTGAGTTTTTATTGAAATTTTGGGTTGGGTTTTCAATAAACAGTGTTTAAAATGTCATGCATTGCATTCCATAAGCATTAGAATGATATTTTCATGCATTTAGTTGTGTGATTCTTGCTTGTGTGCTGCTAGGATTGGATTGGGCTGAGCCCATGATGCTTTTTATGTTAGCATGTCACATGATCATGCATTCCCATGCATACGTCCATTTTTGTTCAAGATATTGTTTTATTTGAACTGTTTGGGACTTTTCTGATTGTCTCCCTCTCTATTTTTTCTCTTTGTTTTACGTTAGTTGCATCTATGGCACCTAAACGTAAATCCACTCCTGCTCGGAACCCTCTGCGTTCTGGAGCTTCTTCATCTTCTGATACTGCTCCTCATAATCTTCGGTTCCGTGATGGAGATGCCTACAAGGCATTTACTGAGAACTTTTCTAAACGAGGTGTTCATTCGGAACGCCACGTTGTTCTGGCAGACTTTGCCGACACTGACCTTCCCTCTGTCATTCACAATAGGGGATGGGAGTCACTGTGTGACGTCCCGGTCACTTGTCCTCTCGTACTCATTCAGGAGTTTTACTCCAACATGTACGGGATAGATCGATCAGTACCTCTCTTTCATACTCGCGTTCGAGGTACGCGCATTGATGTCACACCGCAGCTGGTTGCGGATGTGCTTCATGTCCCTAGGATAGAGTTTCCTGACTATCCTACTTGTGAGCGACTGAGGACTGTGTCCAGGGATGAGCTCATTTCTGCTTTTTGTGAGCGCCCTTCTGAGTGGGGTGAGCATATGTACACATCATGTAGACCTTTTGCTAAAGGTCCTCGATTCCTTAACATGGTGATGACTTGTGTACTTCATCCTCTTTCCCATTATAACTCTATCACCGAGCCTCGTGCTCGTTTTTTGCTTTCTCTACTTGAGCATCTCACGATAGATTTTCCTTCCCACTTCATTTTCTCTATCATAGATGTTCATTTAGATGCGGCGTCCCGTGATAAGCTCATCTTTCCTTCCGCTATCACGAGGATTCTACGCCATTTTTCCATCCCTTTTCCCTCGTCCGACCACTTCACACACATCTCTGCTATAGATGCCGCTACCGTAAAACGTAGTGAGGCACAGTTCAGGGCGAGACAGCCGGATTTCACTCCTCCCTCCCGTTCGGCTCCATCCAGATCTGCTCCATCTACATCGACTTCTCTTCCTTCCTCCAGCGATGTATCTCTTGGAGACATTATGACGCAGCTGCAGCGCATGGATACTCGCCTCGATACACTCACCACTGAGTTGTATCAGGTGAATGTTCGTGTTGGTCGTATTGCACGACGGCAGGCGACCATGGGTGGTTTTGCTTCTGAGGCTTCTCCTCCACCACCTCCTCCAGTGGATTCAGATTCTGACTCTGAGGATGATGATGATGATGGTGATGACGATGATGCTTCAGATGATGATGATGGAGATGCTAGCTCTACTGATGAGATGTCTACATGACACTCTACCCTTTGTCATTCGTGACAAAAAGGGGGAGTAGTTTTGGATTATGAGAGTAGTCATCCTAGGGGGAGAGTTAGTATAGGACATTTTTGATAGGGGGAGTGTTCATACTTTTTGAGGGATGTAGTGAGGCTTTTGATGTATCTTTTTCTTTTCTAGTCTTATTAGATACATTGGCCTTGTATATCAGTTTACATACATTGTACTTATCTTCTATATATGTGGATGTATGTTTTTCTTTTTCACCTACCTCTTCATGTGTTGTTTCTTTTCTCTCTTTATACACATGTTCTTTATATTTGTATGCAATCTAATTATTTCTGTTTCACACAAGATGCCTTGATGAGTTTTGTTTATAAGTGTTTCAGAAATACAGGTTGTCAAAGTCTACTTGCCATAAACTCTCTTTTTGCAAAGTTCTTCAAGAGTTTGTGTTAGGATAGATTTTATTGTATGTAACAAGTGAATATGAGTTGAGTGATTTATGACTTCTCTCATATGTTCATTTGTTTTGCTGTGGTTTTGTCACGGATTGCCAAAGGGGGAGATTGTTAGGACATATGTGTTTACATGTTAGGAACATATGTCATATTTTATGTAAATTGGCTAATCCTTTGACAAAACGCACTCTACTTGTAATTGGGTAGTTCTAGGTGTATTTAATACTTCAAGAAACTATGTTTCAAGATCAAGTATTGAAGTCATCAAGTCTGTCCAAGAAAAAGCAAGTTGAAGTGCAGAATTTTTAAGTCTCGACACCTGCTCGACACCTACCTCGACACCTTCTAGCTGTCGAGAATTACAAAAGTCAGAATTCTGATCTGATTTTCTTGGGATCCGTGAATGTGTTTTTGGGCCTTCTTTTCTTCTAACCCTAAACATATAAAAGGATTATTTTAAGAGCCGTCAACATAGACACAAGTTGCATAAGCATTGAGAAATCCTTGTTCAAGCAAATTGTGCTCTAAAGACAAAGTTCTTAACCTAGGATCATCTTCTTCAAGAAGTTGCTGTGTATTGTGCACCTTAGGGTTTTGTGACCAAGCATCTTCTTGATCTTCATGCATAGGATGATCTGAAGAACTCTGCAGCCAACCTCTCATTCTAAAGTTGGTGATTGAAGTCGCGTACTGGGATCCGCGCATCTGGTTAGTCACGTACTTGGGAGCCGTGCATCAAAAGGGGGAACTGTCGCTACAGATCAAGTCCAATTGGGTATTGGGGTAAGGGTTCAACTGTAGGTTGGTAAGGTACTTGGGATTCCTTATTTGTAACCGCTTGATTTGATAATAGTGGAGTTTCGGGAGTGGTGACCTGAAAATCACCCGGTGGGGTTTTTGCCGTTAGGGTTTTTCCCCATTCGTGAACAAATCACCGTGTCTTTTATTTTCCGCTGCATATTTTGTTATTCGGTGATTTGTTTGTGCTTCCACGTATTTGCATGTTAAATTGATTAATTAATAACTTGACTTAATTAATTAATTAGTTTAAATCACAAGGGGTCATTCAGTTTGTGGCCTATCATAAAGAGATAATTTTCTAGCATAATTCAAATATTAGTACCTCAGTGATGCAATTTTCAAAGAAAATCTAGGTAAATGTTTCTTGGAAAAACATGTGCAACTTACTTTTTGATAAAACTAAGTAAAAGATTTTTTTTTTTAATTAAAAGAAGCAAACATTTTAGTTTACAACCCCATGATGTGTATATGCCGTTTTCCTGCCATTACAAGAATTTATTGCAAATCAATTCATAGTTGCATGCCACAATCCAAATGATTTAGTTTATTGTTGTTGTTGTTGTTGTTGTTGTTGTTGTTGTTTTATTTATTTATTTATTTATTTTAGGAACTACAATTATGGAGAAGCAGGTAAAGATTTGAAGGTGGATTTGTTGAACCATCCAGACTATATTGATCAAAATTCCACGTTAGCCTTCCAGGTTGCAATTTGGAGGTGGATGGTGCCAATTAAGAAGTATCAGCCTTCAGCACATGATGTCTTTATTGGTTACTGGACACCCACTAAGAATGACACCTTGGCCAAGAGAGTTTCTGGTTTTGGAGCTACCATGAATGTGCTCTTCGGGGATCTTGTCTGCGGTCAAGGTGATAATGAGTCTATGAAAAATTTGATCTCCCATTACCTATATTACCTTGATATTATGGGTGTTGATCAAGAAGCAAGATCTCCTGAGGTACTTACCTGTGCTGAGCAGGTTGCTTTCAACCCATCCTTTTCCTCAAATCCTTAAGCTTTGTTTGGTATTGAGGAATTATTTGTCCTTTGTTGGACTAATCCTTTTTGTTTAGGTAATGCATTAGTAGGATTTTGAGAAACTGTCGAGTAACAAAAAGGATATGTTCAAACATGGAGGTGAAGTTAAGAGTTTGAATGAACTGTCTGTGTGTATTTGTTGGTTTGTGACTGTCTTCTTTCTAGAATAATTGTACGACTCTTGAATTTATTTATTTATTTATTTTTTTTCAATTCCTAATATTGTGTAATTATTTAGTGTGGATTGTATATGAAACCTTTTATGTTTGTATAATGTAAATTTTAGTTGTGAAATCTAGTAATATCTCCCTTTTTATTTCACTTGCTTTGTTTTAACAAGAATGATGTAAATATATATATATATATATATAAATAAATAAAGTGCATTTATATATTTTGGTCTAAGTTTAACATAAATTAAAGAAATATCTTGTTATTGGATTTGAAGGTGTAAAGTTGTTATTTACAGCTATGTGTTTTGTTGGCTTTTATTCCGTGCCAAATTTGATTGTAATTTCATTCAATCTTATGTACCCTGTATTTATTGTGGGATTTGATTGTAAGGGTTGTGTGTTAGAGAGAGAGAGTGTGAAGACTCAAGCAAATTGAAGACTGAAGAGTTTTCGCGGGTAGCTCGCGACTTAGCATCCCGCGAAGTGACTCATGTGTTTTGCACAAGCTGGAATGCGAAGAGTCAAGCCAGGATGGAGACAACTATGTTTCGCAAGTACCTAGCGGGTAAGGCCTTCCCGTGAGACACCCGCAAGACATTTTGTTCTGCCAGACTGTCCATTCTGATCCACTCTTTCTGTGCCCACATTATATATATACCCACATTACCCACAAATGTTGAGGAGTGCTTCTGAGAGAAAACTCTAGCCAAACACTTTGACAATTAGAGATTGTTATACCCACAATTCTCTACACATTTTGCTTATGGAATTTCCTCAACTTCTACCTCTCCATTTCCATACCATTGAAAGGTTGATTGATGGAAATATGAGTGTGCATAGCGGAAAAAATTAACCGTTCTACTTCATTCGAAATTGGTAACATGCACTATGTAAATTTCAAATTACAAAAACAAGAGAGTGTACCTTGGTATGTAGAATTTCAAAACAAAAATTGTAAGCACTTGGGAATACTTTTAATCTTTACTCCAATTCCACTAACGCCCAAGATGTGTGGTCTCTCAATCAGTTATATGAAATGTTCAAGAGAGAATTAGAGAGTGTCCAACACTCACATACACCATTTCATACAAGAAGTTTTTTTTCTAAAATCTGTATGTTTCTCTTCTTATAACTGATTATCTAATTGGGCTAGCCTTTTGGGCTTTTCCAATTAGGCTCTAGTATGTGGCTTAGAGTGGGACCAAAAAGGATCAATAAGACACTAGCTCCAATGGGCCTTGGGATTTTCTGTCAACTCTTGACAAGTCCAAAGTTACCATTAACTATATTTAATACCACTATATAAATATAGTTGTACTCTAGGCCTTATCTATAAATTATATCCCAAGACTTTATTGTACATGCAACCCCTTCATAAAAAATTCATAGTAATACAAAGTCATAAATGTAGACTGCCACTTTGTAAATTACATCTTAATCCTTAAATACCCGGTTTAATCCTTTTAAGTTATTCATCATATATTTATGAAATCCAATTTCATAAATATATACTTTAGTAATTTCTTACTAAAGTGGTTAGGCTTAACTCTCTAAATAACAAACCCATTAAACTTATCTCAAGGGAATATTTTATATGAGACTATGAATTCCATTTTGAGAATATATGTTCTATCAACACTAAATGTGGCTACCCAACATACTGAAGTTTTGACCGTTACCTTAGATCTCACTCCTGATATATCAAAGCAACCTACATTTCATGATCAGATCCATTATTCTTTCAGGATTAAGAGTTCATGCAAATATAAGTTATGAGATTTATTATTCATTTGACAGTCTTTAGGAGAATAATAAATCTCACAGCGGCCCAGTTCAATATGGCTTAACTCGTAAAACATATCAACATATCAACTAGAAGTCTCTACTTCCATGATCAAGACAAATCATCGTAATTGATATGTTATAGTCTTCGCAGATGAAATGCCCAATTTCATTACCGACTACGAACTATAATTTTGAGTTTACAAAGAACTTGTGATTTATATCTTCTGTGACTTTTCACATAAATCACATACTATGCATCTCATGGACTATATGATAATGTCCGAACATTCATGTTACCATTATTTCAGATAATAATAAAACAACTTTATTAAACACAATATTAAATCATACATAATGTCATACACAATGTCACACTTAATATCATACATAGCATCATAAAATAGGATTTAAGGGCACTAATCCTAACAATCTCCCACTTGCCCTAAAGACTATTGTGCACCGATCTAACTCCCATTCCTTCCAAATGCGTCTTGAAAGTCCTTTAAGGCAAGGCTTTAGTAAATGGATCTACTAGATTGTTTGCATTTTCAATCTTTGCTACCACCACATCTCCACGAGCAACAATATCTCGAATGATATGGTACTTCCTCTCAATGTGCTTTCCTTTCTTGTAATTCCTTGGATCTTTAGATTGACAATTGCTCCACTATTGTCACAAAACAATGTGATTGGAACTTGCTCCATTCTTATTAAACCAAGGTCAGAAAGGAATCTCTTGAACCAAACAGCTTTTTTTGCTGCCTCACAAGCAGCAACATATTCTGCCTCCATGGTGGAGTCTGCAATACAAGATTGCTTAATACTCCGCCAACTTATGGCTCCACCTCCCAAGGTGAAAACACATCCTGAAGTGGATTTTCTGAAATCTAGATCCGATTGAAAGTCTAAATCTATATAGCTAATGGGTATCAAATCCTTACTTCGGTAAACAAGCGTATAATCTCTCGTTCTCCGAAGATACTTGAGAATATGCTTTACAGCTTGCCAATGTTTTGGTCCTGGATTTGATTGATATTGGCTGACCATGCCAACTGAATAGCATATATCTGGTATAGTACAAAGCATGGCATATATGAGACTTCCCACTACAGAAGCATAAGGAACTTGTCTCATCATATCATCTTCCTCTTGAGTCTTAGGCCTTTGGTCATTAAATAGAGGAACTCCATGTCTGAAAGGAAGTAATCATTTCTTGAAATTTTGCATGCTAAACCATTCTAGAACCTTATCTATATACCCAGCTTGTGATAAGCCTAACATCTTATTCTTGCGATCTCGCCAAAGCTTGATCCCTAGAATAAAGTTAGCCTCACCCAAGTCCTTCATATCAAATTGGCTTGACAACCAAACCTTTACTGATGACATTATTTCTGAAATCTAGATCCGATTGAAAGTCTGAATCTGTATAGCTAATGGGTATCAAATCCTCACTTTGGTAAACAAGCATATAATCTCTCGTTCTCCAAAGATACTTGAGAATATGCTTTACAGCTTGCCAATGTTTTGGTCCTAGATTTGATTGATATCGGCTGACCATGCCAACTGAATAGCATATATCTGGTCTAGTACAAAGCATGGCATATATGAGACTTCCCACTACAGAAGCATAAGGAACTTGTCTCATCATATCATCTTCCTCTTGAGTCTTAGGCCTTTGGTCATTAAACAGAGGAACTCCATGTCTGAAAGGAAGTAATCATTTCTTGGAATTTTGCATGCTAAACCATTCTAGAACCTTATCTATATACCCAGCTTGTGATAAGCCTAACAACTTATTCTTGCGATCTTGCCAAATCTTGATCCCTAGAATAAAGTTAGTCCCACCCAAGTCCTTCATATCAAATTGGCTTGACAACCAAACCTTTACTGATGACATTACGCCTACATCATTTCCAATGAGTAGAATATCATCAACATAAAGTACTAGGAACATTACTACTTTATCTTGATGTCTTTTGCACACACATGGTTCATCAAGATTTTGTTTAAAACCAAATGACTTGATTTCTTGATCAAATATGATGTTCCATGACCTAGATGCTTGTTTAAGTCCATAAATGGACATTTTCAACTTGCATATCATATGCTCTTGGTTCTTTGCTATGAAACCTTCTAGTTGCATCATATAGATTTCCTCTTCAAGATTGCCATTAAGAAATGCAGTCTTGACATCCATTTGCCAAATCTCGTAATCAAAATGAGCAGCAATGGATAAGAGAATTCTAATAGATTTAAGTATTGCTACTGGAGAAAAGGTTTAATCATAATCAATATCTTCTTTTTGTGTATTCCCTTTCGTTACTAGCCTTGCTTTAAAGGTTTCAACCTTTCCATCTATCCCTCTCTTTTTCTTGTAAACCTATTTGCAACCAACAGGTTTAATGCCGTTAGGCGCCTTTACAAGATCCCAAACTTGATTAAAGTACATGGAATCTAATTCAGATTTTATAGCTTGGACCAATGATGTGCATCTATATCATTCATTGCCTTTTGATAAGTGTAGGGATCCGATTCAGCCTCTTCTGAGATAGCTTCATAAGTTTCTCCTAAACCTATGAATCTTATAGGAAGCCGAACAATTCTCCCACTACGACGAGGCACCTGTGTACTAGACATGTCATGAGCAGTATCTTGTGGTGTATCTAATACAACCACACCATCCCTAGTTTCATCCATTGGTTGTTCATTTACAGGTTCATTCATTTCAGCCAACACAACTCTACTTCTAGGAGTATAATCATTCATATAGTCATTTTCCAAGAATTTGGCATTTATGCTAACAAACATTTTACTATCTTTATGACTATAGAATAAACCTCCAACAATTCCTTTTGGATACCTAACAAAGAAAACTACTTCTATTTTAAACTGTAACTTACCAGACTTTCCTTTTAAAACATGTGCTGGACAACCCCAAATATGGATATGTCTCATACTAGGCTTACGTCCATTCCACAACTCCACAGGTGTTTTAGGAACAGACTTCGAAGGTACTAAATTTAGAAGATACATTACAGTGTTTAAGGCATATCTCCAAAAAGAAATAGGTAGAGTTGAATAACTCATCATGGACTTAACCATATCTAAAAGAGTCCTATTCCTTCTTTCCGCTACACCATTTTATTGTGGAGTTCCAGGTGCAGTCAATTGGGATATAATCCCATTCTTAGTTAAGTAATCCTTAAAATCCCCAAGAAGGTATTCGCCACCACGATCAGTTCGAATGGCCTTTATGTGTTTGTCTAATTGATTCTCAACTTTAGCCCTAAACTCTTTGAACTTTTCAAAGGCTTCAGACTTCCATTTCATGAGGTACACATAACCAAATCTAGAGTAATCATCAGTGAAAGTAATGAAATACTTATAGCCACCTCTTGCCTGGATTGACATAGGACCATATACATCAGAATGCACTAGCTCTAGCAAATCTTGGGCTATTCTACCTTTTGCATTAAAAAGTCGTTTTGTCATTTTCCCTTCCAAACAAGATTCACAAACTAAAAATTCATCAAAGTCCATGGGCTCTAAGAGTCTATCTTTGATTAGTCTTTGAATCTTATTTGAATTAATATGACCCAAATGTAAATGCCAAAGATATGCATCACTAGCAGAAGGAAATTTTCTCTTTAATGATTTCACATGAGAGTTATTATTTAATTCAGAATTATATAATTCATGCTTATCAGGAGTTAAAATATAAAGACCATCCATAATATTGCCAGAATAGATAAACACTTTATCCTTCTTTATTACAACATTATCTTTTAGGATAACACAAAATCCATGTTTATCTAAGTAAGTAGCATAAATTAAATTCCTACGAACATTAAGTACATACAAACAGTCTTCCAATACTAAAACTCTTGACTCAAAACATAAATTAAACACTCCAACAGCTACAATTGGAATCCTAATCCCATCAGCCAAAGTAAGAAACAACTCCCCTTCTTTAAGCTTTCTGGTCTCCTGGAACCCCTACAAGGAATTGCAGATATGATTAGTACAACCTGAATCCACACATCAGGAATCCGTGGGATTCTGTACCAAACATATTTCAAGAAGGAATGTATTATTCATACCTTTATTCTTGGCAACCTTAAATATTGGACAATTCCTCTTCTAATGTCCTTTCTCACTACAATGGAAACACTTTCCTTTGAGCTTCTTTCCATTATCAGTAACCCCTAAGGCAATTTATTTACCCTCTTGCTTGGTGAAGTCCTTCTTCTTCTTACCCTTTCCTTTTGACTTAGGTTGAGAAGTAGAAACTTCACCAATATTGGCTTCAATATTGGAAGTACCAAGGATGCCTTCCGCCGCTACCAACTCATTCATTATTCAGACAATGTATAAATCCTTTTGTTGATATTATAGTTAAGTTTGAATTCCTTGAATGATTCTGGTAGTGACTGGAGTATCATATCCACTTAAGATTCTTCATTAATATCGGCACCTAAAACTTCCAATGTATTCAAATTAGAGATCATTGTAAGACAATGCTCCCTTATTGAACTACCTTCAGCCATTTTGGTATTATAAATTTTCCTCATGGTCTCTTGCCTTGCAGAATGGCCTTGCTCACCAAACATCTCCTTCAGACTTAGCATGATGTCTGAATCTAGTTCTACATCCTGCATTTGATGCTGTAGAACATTTGAAATAGATGCTAGGATGTAGCACTTGGCCATCTCATTAGATTTCTGCCAACGATCATATCATTGTTTTTCCTTAGAAGGAGCATCTATTGAAGGAGAGCTGGGACATGGTTTAGTAAGCACATATTTGTGCTCTTCAGCAGTAAAAACAATGTCCAAATTTCTTTTCCAATCAACATAGTTGGATCCAGTTAGTTTGTTTTGATTAATAATAGTTACAAGTGAGCTAAATGATGCCCTGTTCAAATTTGAAAACAATAAACATGAATATAATAAGTAAACTGGACATTATCAATTTAGCATATAAACATATACTATGGAACCTTAATAAAACCATAATATAATATATGCAACGACAACCCAATCCCATATTCAATATCCCTTAGCATAGAGTGAATATAAAATACTATGATTGATTGAGAACTATTCTTATTATTAATGCTATCATGATAGCTCTTATCAAACACTAATAATATGCCGTTATACATTTGGCCTCTAAATAATGATAGTAAGAACTCAGCATAGAGGATACTATAATATTTAGTCTAGTGTATACCATTGTCTAGAATCATGTGTAGCCACATTTCATCCCTTTAATAGGCTTATTTTGTAGTACCATGATACATAACACCCTTCGCATGGAATGCAAAGCTCGAGGCTAAGACAAGGTGTTTGATCAAACCACTATAAACCAAGAAATTCAATCTTGTAGGACCATGAAATAAATACTCTTTGCATGGAATGCTAAGCTCGAGGCAAATACAAAGTATATATTACACACTACTATGAACTGACAATGGAGGCCATGAGATCCAACCCTTGTATCTCTCTCCCACTAGATATTTTAAAGGAAAGGTTTTTAGTTTTAAAACATGCATAATCTAATTACACATAGTCTTACTCCTTTTACATGTGAAAACACTTAGAAAAAATTCTAATTTTCTTTCTTTTGATCGATCGAATGTGCCCCTCGATCAATCAAAAAAATTTAAAAATTCGAAGTCAAATCACTGTTTCACTCAATCGATCAATTGAAACTTGTGAAACTCGAATTTCTAGAAATTTTCTAAGACAGTTTTCTACGGTTTCTCTTGAACAAACAACTAACATACGAACATGATAGTTAGAGAATGATATCAAAACTGAATTTCATTGATGCTATAGCCTTAAAGATCGATTTAACATACTTAAATTCAAATTTAAACAACATCATAACACCAATATCAGTTTTTATCAAATCATAGTTTCAACAACCGTGCAGAAAATTAAATGTGTAATCTTCTAACAACATGAAACTATAACCTTTAATTCCAAAATTCACAAAACATGTTATACAATTTGAAATTGAAGACCGCTTTGATACCATTTGATGGAAATATGAGTGTGCGCATCAGAAAAAATTAACGGATCTACTTCATTCGAAATTGATAACATGCACTATGTAAATTTCAGATTACAAGAACAAGAAAGTGTACCTTGGTGTGTAGAATTTCAAAACAAAGATTGTAAGCACTTGGAAATACTTTTAATCTTCACTCCAATTCCACTAACGCCCAAGATGTGTGGTCTCTCAATTAGTTATATGAAATGTTCAAGAGAGAATTAGAGAGTGTCCAACACTCACATACACCATTTCATACAAGATGTTTTTTTTTTTTTTTTTTTCTACAATCTATATATTTCTCTCCTTATAACTGATTATCTAATTGGGCTAGCCTTTTGGGTTTTTCCAATTAGGCTCTAGTACGTGGCTTGGAGTGGGACCAAAAGGGACCAATAAGACACTAACTCTAATGGGCCTTGGGCTTTTTTGTCAACTCTTGACAAGTCCAAAGTTACCATTAACTATATTTAATACCACTATATAAATATAGTTACACTCTAGGCCTTATCTATAAATTATATCCCAAAACTTTATTGTACATGCAACCCCTTCATAAAATATTCGTAGTAATACAAAGTCATAAATGTAGACTGCCACTTTGTAGATTACTATATCTTAATCCTTGAGTACCCAGTTTAATCATTTTAAGTTATTCATCATATATTTATGAAATCCAATATCATAAATATATACTTTAGTAATTTCTCATTAAAGTGGTTAGGCCTAACTCTTTGAATAACAAACCCATTAAACTTATCTCAAGGGAATATTTTATATGAGACTATGAATTCTATTTTGAGAATATATGTTCTATCAACACTAAATGTGGCTGCCCAACATACTGAGGTTTTGACCGTTACCTTAGATCTCACTCCTGATATATCAAAGCAACCTACATCTCATGATCAGATCCATTATTCTCTCAGGATTCAGAGTTCATGCAAATATAAGTTATGAGATTTATTATTCATTTGACAGTTTTTAAGAGAATAATAAATTTCACAGCGGCCCAGTTCAATATGTCTTAACTTGTAAAACATATCAACATATCAACTAGAAGTCTCCACTTCCATGATCAAGACAAATCATCTTTATTGATATGTTATAGTCTTCGCAGATGAAATGTCCAATTTTAATCACCGACTACGAACTATAATTCTGAGTTTACAAAGAACTTGTGATTTATATCTTCTGTGACTTTTCACATAAATCACATAGTATGCATTTCATGGACCATATGATAATGTCCGAACATTCATGTTATCATTATTTCAGATAATAAAAAAACAACTTTATTAAACATAATATTAAGTCATACATAATGACATACACAATGTCACACTTAATATCATACATAACATCATAAAATAGGATTTAAGGGCACTAATCTAACATTGATAGCCCAAACACTTACCACACCCTTTCAAAGTGTTAAGTGAATTTTTGGTGCTGTCGAGAAGCATTGGAAGAAGCAAAGGATGGCAGATGCAACATGGAGCTTGTTGCGGGATCCGGAGAACTAGACAAGACACAGTTTCGAGAAGCCTTGTTGGAGTAGGAGCTTAGAGGGCTTAGGTACATCGGGTAGATTAGGCTTAGAGGGTCTCTTACTAACCCATGTATCCCAACTGATTGTCTAATGGATCGATTTCCGCTTGGAGGGTGGCAGAGAGGTTTTTCGCTGAGTTCTTCAGTTTCCTCTTCGATAATACATCGGCGTGTTATCTTGTATTTGCATCTTTCTTCCCTACTCTTTTATATTCCATTTTACTATTGTGTTGCTTAAATTATGGATTAGAGTAGCTGGTTTATTTATCCGCTCGCATTTTTCCTATTCCGTACTTAGTATTAAGTTAGTGTAAAATCAATTGAGCCGTAACTTTTATTTGGGGGTCTAAACAGCTCTTGTGTTTTCAATACATTTTCGAGCATTAAATTGGTATCAGAGTGGGTACACTCACTGTGGTTTAAATACCTGAGTATGATCCTTAACCCTATTTGAGATGGATAGGTCTCAATCCCTAAATGTTCCACCATTTTTTGATGGTAACAATTATGTTTTCTAGAAAGTCAGAATGAGGACATTTCTATGTTCTATTGATGATACCGTTTGGGATGCGGTTGAAGTAGTATGGACTAGGCTGGAGGCTGCTAAATTCACTTGGGATAAGGCAACTCTTGTGATAGATAATGCTAATAGTAAAGCCCTGAATACTATTTTCTGTGGTGTTTCTCCAGATGAATTCCATAGGATTTCACACATAACGGTTGCCAAAGAAGCTTGGGAGATTTTGGAAACCACATATGAGGGTACTAAGAAAGTTAAGGACACAAAACTCCAGATGCTTACCACCAAATTTGAAGAACTCAAGATGGGTGATGATGAACCTTTTGATTCATTCTATGGAAAGCTCAACGAAATTGTAATTGCTAAACTCAATCTTGGTGAGAAAATTGAAGATACTAAGATGGTTAGAAAGATTTTAAGGTCCTTGCCGAAAAGTTTTAGAGCAAAAGTCATAGCCATAGAAGAGAGTAAAGACTTGGATGAGATCAAAATCCAAGAGCTAATTGGGTCTCTCCAAACATATGAGCTAGGACTACCTTCTCATAAGTCAAGTAAATCTCTCGCACTTAAAATCATCATCAAAAGAACGGACAATTCCTCTGAAGAAGATGGTGTGGAGAAGGAGGTAGCATTTCTTGCGAAAAACTTTCGAAAATTCTTGAGGATGAAAAATAGTGGGAAACAATTCAATAGAGAAAAATTTTCATCCTCCAAAGGTGGTAGGAAAGAGTATAAGAAGAAAGAGGGGAAGGAGTTTCAATCTCCTTAAGGCATTGTTTGCTATGAATGCAATGGCCAAAGACATCTAAAGAATGAGTGTCCCAATTTTATGAGAGGAAAAGGCAAGGCTTATGCCACAACACTCAGTGATACAGATTTCTCCAATTCTGACTCAGAAGAGAGCTGTGACGGAGAAGGAAATTACTCCGCCTTTATGGCTATTGAACATATTGAGTCCTCGGAGGACTTGAATCAACTTGTATAAGAACTTAGGGAGCACAACGATGAAGAGTCCATGGGGATTGTGGAAGAATCAGATGCTGAAGATGATGAGAATACAGCTAGTTTTCAAGAGAATTACACCTTACTCCTTGAGAAGTCGGGAGAGTATGCAAGGGTGGTGAAGGCGGCTGTGAGGAAAATGAAGAAAGCAGAGGAGGACTACCAGAGTCTCATGGTCTGAAATAAGGAGGCCAAATGTGAAATAGAAAAGTTGAATGGTGAGTTGTCAAAAGCTTACTTAAAAATTAGATTCCTGGAGCTTGAGGTGGTTCAAGCGAATGCCAAGGTAGAGAAGGTCTCCACCAAGAAGCTGGATGATGTCATTTCCTCTCAAAAGCAATTATCAGATAAATCCGGATTACGATACACTGGAGAAAGCAGTGCATATCTCTAAAGAAGTAAAGTTTGTGAAGGCCAAAGAGCCGGTTGTAGTTGCTCCCACTGTGGAGAAGACGAAGGTTGAAAAGAAGAAAATTTTGACTGATCAAAGGGTATTGAATAAGCCCTAGAACCAATCTGTAGTCAGGACTGAAGCAAGAGGGAGATCTCTTCCACGACCATAAAGAAGTCCTAGAACGAACCACTTTTGTCATCATTGTGGTCTTCAAGTACACACTCGACCCAATTGTCATAAGCTGAGAGCATTGAAGAATGCAACTGATCAAAGGTCAAGAAGACCATGGAATGATAAGAGAATTTAGGCTGCTAAGTTATCAAAAAGTCGAAATGGAGATCCAGGTGTGCTGGACGTGATGAAAATGATAGGTGCATTCACCATTTATTTGGAAAGCTTCTTTAGAAGGTTTGAAAGTCCTAACTTGCATACCCAATCCTATAGGGATATCACCCCAAACGCACGTGCTGTGTGGGTGAAAAAGGGTACTTATGCATAAGCATTGCAACATGTCCATGTACTAATATTTCCGATGTTTAGGGACATTTGTTCATGCATCTTATCATGCATTGATTTTTGTTTTTAGCATGTTTCATTTACTTGTTTGGTTTGTACCAGTTTTGTTGATCTTACTTTTCTTGCTCTGTGTTTTGGGTGTGTTCAAAAAATTCAAAAACCCATAAAAATTGAAAAATCTTTAAAAATTTGATCGCTTGTGTTGTGCATATATCATGTGAGTTTGGCCTAGTACATTCGTACTAATGGCGTAGTGCATTTACGAGCTTAGCTTGTTCTATATGCACCTATTTCTATGTGGAAGAAATCTTGAAAACTATGTGTGACTGTTGTAAATAGATCTTCAAGCTTATCATGAATGATTGGTCAATAATCTTGTTAGTCTTGATACTTGCATCGACTTGTGTCTATATCTCTTCCCACTTTATTTTTTATGTTTTTTTTTTTTTTTTTTTTTTTTTTTTTTTTTTTTTTTTTGGCAAAAGAGCTCACCAAATGTAAATCTTCAAATGAAAAGAGATATTGAACTGCAAAAGCCTGTCGCACATACTAGTATTTGACTAGGAAAAAGGGAAAGCGACTCTTTTAATGTAATTGTATGGTGCTTAAAAAGCCAAAGGCTAATTCTCAATGTTGAAATATCAAAAATTTCAAGCACCAATCTCAAAATGAGATGTGTTATCCAAAATGGATCAAATATTATGCAGAAGCCAAATGAAAAGCTTCTAAGTTATGTAATCATTCTCTTGTGGGAGGTCATATATGCTTATTTTTATAGTTGAGATAGTCCACTTGACTTAGTGCTAGTTGTGTATGACTTGATTTAATTGATCATTGAAGCTTTACTCTGATTTAAGGACTATTCTACATTTGATACTCACACACAACACACAAGACTTTGACTCAATTAATCCTTATCTCATTTGTGTGATTGTACATGTTCAAATGTGATGTGTATGCTCAAGTACTTGTAGATCAAATCCAAAAAGATTTTTGAGTGTTTTATTTGTTTTTGAAAGTGTTTTTATACTTTCGTGTTTTTATTTTTTGTTCAAAATGCATTTTTGTGTTTTTCATCAAAAACTGGTTCAGAGGTTGTCTCGCGAGAAGCTCGCGACTTAGAGCTTCTTGCAAAAAGAGCTTAAGGGAAATAAAATTTTTGTCTTTTCACTCAGAGACTCTCGCGACTCTCTCGTGACTATTTCGTGACCAACAGCTTCTCGCGAAATGCTGTTTGGCAAAAACTGGATTTTCCCAAAATCAGACAAAAGCTATCGCGACTGTATTGCTACTGTCTCGCGACTTAAAGCTTCTCACGAAAGCTTTTAAGCTTCAGTGGTCTTTCTCGCAACTGTGTCGCTACTACCTAACCCGCGAAAAACGTGTGTTTTTAGTTTTTATGTAGCAGATGTGACAGTTTTTTCAAACACTTGAACTTTCCCTCGCTCAACCTCTCTCAACCCAAAATCAATTTTTCTTCAAAAACCCATAATTTCAAGCTTCTATTTTGCAATTTCATCTTCAAGGTATGTTTTCTAAAACTTTTTCTTCATGTTTTCCTAAGATTTTGTAGAGATTTAAGTTAGGGTTCCAAATTTTGGGGATTTTTTGAAAATGGGTTGGGGTTCTAAAATGTGTGAAATTTTTTTCAATTCTTTGATTGGGTTGAGTCCCATTTGGTATTTCTGAATCTGTGTTGACCCCTTTGTGGCAATTTCGCATGTATTGAGGCATATTTTCACTGTGTTCATGCATTACTCATACTTGAATTGCATTGTTGCATATTAGGTGTTTGACAGAATGTCCTAGAGACATTTTTGTGCTAAATTGGATTCAAGTGAATTCCAATTTATGGGTTTATACTTGTTTGACCTTGTTTAACTTGTTTTGGTCATTGTTTATGTGTTTCACACTCTTTGCCCATGTTGCACACACTAGGCACACACCTAGGCACCCCGAATGCATCTCATGCTACATTCTCATGCATCTGCACATGCACACACATGCATCAGCACATGCACACATATGCACACACATGCACAATTATCTAAATTCTTGCATTATGTCTATGTTCACATGTCTTATATGTTTTGCATGCTGTTTTGAGTTATTTTACTCTGTTTTAGGGTATTTTTCCTTTGTTTTGGGACTAACTTGAATCTAATAAAGTTTTGTGTTCTGTTTCGTGTTGTTGCACATGTGTTTCTTTCTTTATTTTCTGTGATTGATGTTGATAACCTTTCACCAAGGCCAAAGAAGACTCGATCACCAATAGGGACTTTTGATCCAAACTATTTCAGATCCTATGCTGCATTTCAAAATTTTGAGAACTATTTTATGGAAGCTCCTTTATTGGTTGAAAGGGTCGTGGATCAGCCATCTCTCCTTGACACCAATATTCCCATATGGATTGCCACCAAGGATTGGAATTTTCTTCTCTCTAATTTAGAGGATGTATACGAAAACTTAGTAAAAGAGCTTTATGCCAATGCTATTGTTGACAGAGAGGAGCTAAAATGTTGGGTTAAAGGAAAGAGTTTCTTCGTAACATCGGTTTACTTGGCAGAAATTCTACACATTAACTGGCCAATTCTTCCCATACCACTGGTATATGATGAGCTGAATCCAGATGAAGAGGTTCTTAGAGAAGCTTTAGGAGCTAACTTGGAATTCTCCTCAAATAGGAAGTCAATTAGTGTGGCATCCGTTTCTCCCGAATTGAGACTACTCACAATGATCATGTGTAGCAATCTCTATCCTTTGTCAAGCACCGGGTATATGAATCTTGGTCGAGCATTATTCTTGCATGATCTAATCACTGACGAAGAGATTGATGTGTGCTCTCATATTTTCCACATCCTGGCAAAAACAGTTGACCAGACTGCTTCAAGGAATTGTATTTCGTTTTGTTACCTTATCTCAAGGATTTTGAAGCTCAAAGGTGTGTATCCCTCGGAAGATGAGTGCCCACACCCAAGGCCAAGTCCAATTAACATTCGTACTCTCCATGCAAGTATGAGTCACACCAAGAAGAATGCCAAGCAAGAAAGTCATGCAACTCTAGGAAGCTCAAGCTCTAACCCCCATTTCTATGATGAATAGTTTGACAACATCATGGTTGCACTTCAAGAGATTAGTACCAAGATATCAAGACTAGCTTCTATCATGCACTCCCAACACATTCGTTTCGATAAAAAGTTCACATCTCTCAAAACTCAGATGGAAGAAATTCAAAGGAAGCTAGAAGAAAATGAAGGCTAGCTATTCCATGACAAAAAGGGGGAGATGGTGTTAGAGACAGGGGGAGATGATGTCATTGATAGGGGGAGGAAAAGCTAGAAGTTTAATGCTGGTTTAGCTGTTTTATGTTTATTTGCTTTTATTTAAAGCTTTATTACTCTGTTTTAATTTCAGTTTATTTTCAGTTGTTTGTGTCTATCTCTATGCTTTGTAGCATTTTTTTTGTACTTTTCAGATATTGCTAATATGTCTTAAGTACCTCACTCTTGTGCCCTAGTAGGATTTTGTATCCTAGATGCAAATACTTCGCGTATCTTGCATTGGTTGAGTGTTGGACATGCAATTGATCCTTGGGATTGTTCTTAATTGCATTACGTGTCCAGATGAGCATTTACTTGCTAAATGTTCATTGTAGTCATTCTTTAATGACTGTTTTTGTATGATCAAGATATGCTTATATGTTTTATATTATATACAAACTTGATCGCACTTTACTTGTTCATGTACATACCTTGTGTTCAACTTGTCATAAGCGTAATGAAAGTTTTGTTTATGTGCAAGTGTTTCAGGTTACAGGTATATACGTGCAAGTGCTTCACAGCTTCTAGATTAGGTGTGAGTGAGTTTTGCCACTGTTCCCAAACTCACGTTTTAGTCTAGAGTATGTTTTAGGGGTTTTTTCACAGAATAGCTAAAGGGAGAGATTGTAAAGTTGTTATTTACAACTATGTGTTTTGTTGGCTTTTATTCCGTTCCAAATTTGATTGTAATTTCATTCAATCTTATGTACCCTATATTTATTATGGGATTTGACTGTAAGGGTTGTGTGTTAGAGAAAGAGAGTGTGAAGACTCAAGCAAATTGAAGATTGAAGAGTTTTTGTGGGTAGCTCGCGACTTAGCATCTCGCGAAGTGACTCATATGCTCTGCACATGCTGGAATGTGAAGAGTCAAGCCAAGATGGAGACAACTGTGTTTCGCGAGTACCTCGCGAGTAAGGCCTTCCCGCGAGACACCCGTGAGACATTATGTTCTGCCAGACTATCCATTATGTTCTGCCAGACTATCCATTATGATCCACTCTTTATGTGCCCACACTATATATACCCACATTACCCACAAATGTTGAAGAGTGCTTCTGAGAGAAAACCCTAGCCAAACACCTTGAGAATTAGAGATTGTTATACCCACAATTCTCTACACATTTTGCTTGTGGAATTTCCTCAACTCCTACCTCTCCATTTTCATACCATTGAGAGGTGATAGCCCAAACACTTACCACACCCTTTTAGAGTGTCAAGTGAAGTTTTGGTGCTGCTCGAAAGTATTGGAAGAAGCCAAGTATGGCAAATGCAACATGGAGCTTGTTGCGGGATCCGAAGAACTAGACAAGACATGGTTCCGAGAAGCCTTGTTGGAGTAGGAGCTTGGAGGGCTTAGGCACATCGGGTAGATTAGGCTTGGAGGGTCTTTTGCTAACCCATGTATCCCAACTGATTGTCTAGTGGATCGATTTCTACTTGGAGGGCGGCGGAGAGGTTTTTCACCGAGTTCTTTGGTTTCCTCTTCAATAACACATCAGCACGTTATCTTGTGTTTGCATCTTTCTTCCCTACTTTTTTACATTCCATTTTATTGTTGTGTTGCTTAGATTATGGATTAGAGTAGCTATTTATTTATCCACTCGCATTTACACTATTCCACACTTAGCATGAAGCTAGTGTAAAATCAATCGAGCCGTAACTTTTATTTGGGGGTCTAAACAGCTCTTGTGTTTTCAATACATTTTTTAGCATTCAGAAGGTTCTCAAATGACCTCTCTCTCTCAAAAAAAAAAAAAAGTGTTTCTTAGATGCCAGGATTAGCTCCATAAAATTTAAGGCTTATGGCATAACTTTAGTAAGATTATTTTTCTTATATTTGATAATTCAAGAATATCGAGATTTGAGTCTCTCTCTCTCCTCCATCAGTGACCAAGATTTATAAGACTTTGGCTCACTTGGATTTTCTGGTGGTGGTATAAGGTGGTTGTCGAGTAAGGATTGTTGCAGATTTATTTTAGGTTAGGTAGAAGATGGTTTTCTTTTGATGGGTTTTGGAGGCTTCATTGAGTTTCATTGATGGTTGGATTTGTGACACTGGCAACACAATTTTGGCTAATTGATTTTCTGTTCGGAGTTGATCGGTGGTAGGATGGTTGATTTTGGATTGTCACTACATAATGGTAGGGATGAGTTTGGCAATATGGGCTTCTTTTTGCTTGGTGGATTGCAATATGACAATGATTTTTTTGAGTTGCTATGATTTTTATGAGTTTATGGGTTTGAAATTTTGTAGAATTGTTTGGGTTGCTAAGATTTTCTAGGTTTATAAGTTGTCGAAAATTATTTGGAATTTTTTGGATTGCTCATGTGTTGCTGTGTGGTGATTTTTCTTGCTCTTACATTTGTGAAAGTGCCTTGGATGGTGGGGAGGAGATTGTGGTTGGGCTACGAATTGAGTCTTGTTATGAGAGAGAGAGAGAGAGAGAGAGAGAGAGAGAGAGAGCATATTGAAGGAAATAAAAATAAAAATAAAAATAATTGTAGAAGAATGAATTGTTTATTGAATAAATTTGTAAAATGGATAATCTTATATTAGTTTTTTTTAGAAGTGGTTGTGTAAAAAAAAAAAAAAAAAAAAAGTAGATTCTTATGCTAAAACAAATAGAAAGTATAGAAGAATTTGTTAGGTTTTAAGGTCTTAGGATTTTATGTATTTAGAACCTAATTTGTAATGTTGGCAAACCATGATCAAAACAATGTAATTAGTCTTGTTTAGGCTTGCTCAAAGTTGGTTTAATATTGTAAAGTTGGAATCGAGAGACTGCAGAAGCATTGGGGCTTCTCGGCCTGGCTCGATCGATCGAATGTAATTCTCGATCGATCGAAAGTCGGCCCAGATGCGTTTTTCTGCAGAATTCCAACTCAGCCCAAACTCTTTAAACGTTTAGGGTTTTATGTTTTTGCCCTAGGTATATAAGGCAAACCCTAGCCACGTTTTTCAGAGTTGCACAAGTTGTATTGTTGCTCATACATTGCGGTTTTGTGTAAATCTCTTGTGAGATCTAGAGGAGCTTTCCTTTACACATAACTTAGGGTTTTCAAGATTGAGATTCTTCTACATCTTGATGATCAACTTGGTTGCTGCCTTTGAAGCTTAAAGATTAACAAGCGAGGAGCTTGTACCTGATTGAAGGAATACAAAGAAAGAAGTAGTCCGTGGATTCGGAGCCTGCGCGTGGTCGTGTCAGGAAGTTACTACTGGTGGGTAGCATTAGGAAGTCAAGCGGGGAGCTTGTAAGTCCTTTTGTAAGAACTTCAATTCTTTCTTAGTGGATTCCGTTTTGCCTTGAGGATCGGTGGGTAAAATCCTCCCCAGGTTTTTCCGTGTGGTTTCCTGGGTGATCATATCACTGTGTTATTTATTTTCCGCTGCTTTATATGTTTTACATACATGATATGATTTTGTGATTGTTTTAACCTAGAATTGCTTAATTTGACTAAGTAAAAACTTGGCTAATTAATCTAGGCTACGCAATTTAGTTGTGGTTTAAGGGGTCTAAACCCTGTCAAGTGGTATCAGAGTGGGTTGCTCTTTTGTTTGAGATTTTCATCTCTGAGCTGATCCTTGACCCCGGTTGTCATGGAGCATGGACACTCTCTGTTTGTTCCTCCTCACTTTGATGGGAACAATTATGCTTACTGGAAAGTAAGGATGAAAGCATTCCTGAAATCCATTGATGAGAGAGTTTGGAACTCTGTTGAATATGGTTGGGAGAAGCCCACTACTCCTGTGAGTGAGTGGCAGACTTCTCAGAAAGAAGCAGCTGCATTTAATAGCAAAGCTATAAATGCCATTTTTAATGCTGTTTCAATGGAGGAATTTAAGAGGATCTCTAATGTTGAGGTTGCTCATACTGCTTGGAAAATCCTCCAAACTGTGCATGAGGGCACAAAGGCTGTTAAAATAAACAAATTGCAGCAATTAACTTCTAGGTTTGAAAGCATTAGAATGTCTGATGATGAAACCTTTGATGAGTTTTATGCTAAACTCAATGATATTGTTAATTCTGCTTATAATTTGGGTGAAGTCTATGATCAACCTAAAGTTGTTAGGAAAATTCTTAGATCCTTAACTGAAGACTTTAGACCCAAAGTGACAGCCATTACTGAGAGTAAGGATGTTGACTCCATCCCTGTGGATGAGCTTGTAGGATCTCTTCAGTCCTATGAGTTTGACCTACCCAAGACTGCCAAATCCAAATCAATGGCTTTAAAATCTGTTGATGATGTTGAAGCTGGTGGATTTGATGATGAGCTCTCTCCCACGGAGATAGCTTACCTTGCCAAGAACTTTAGAAATTTTCTTAGAAACACAAATAGGAAGGCAAGGAATACCAACACTGCTGAACCTAGAAACTTTAGGAAGAATGATCCCACTAAGGTTAATAATTTTGAAAAACCTAGAGAACAAGTAGGTCAATCTTCTAATAACTCTTTGGGTCCTCAGTGTTATGGTTGTTAAGGGTATGGTTATGTCAAATCTGAATGTCCTACTTTCTTGAGGAATAAGGGTAAAGCTATGGCTGTAACCCTTAGTGATAATGAGGTTTCTGATGATGAGTCCAGTTGTGACGAGGATGGAAACTTCATTGCTTTCACTGCTACTGCTGAAGTTGATGAAAGCATATCTGCTGAGGAGAACCCTGCTGATGGGGAACTCTCTGAAGATGCAGATCTTCAAGAGGCCTATAACAAACTTTGCAAAATTGCTGCAAAGGATGCTATGAAAGTTGATTTAGGCCTGAAGAAAATTGATGCTCTTGAGCTTGAAAAGAAAAATCTGCTTGTAAAACTTTTTGATGCTAATGATCTTTTGAATAATGTTAAATCTGAAAATATGCTTTTGCTTGATAAAGTTAGAACTTTGGAACATGATTTATCTGTTGCTAGATCTGCTAGTTCTAAACTTGATCATATGCTGAATGTTCAAAAGTATCCTTCTGATAAAGCTGGGTTAGGATATGTTGAAAGCATCTTTGATTCTGGACCACATTCCACTGTCTTTGTTCTTTCTTCTTCTTCTTCTGAACCTCTTGTGAGTGAGGTTGTGAGTGAAACTATTAAACCCCCTGTGAGTGAGTGAGGTTGTGAGTGAAGAAGCTTTTAAAAAAAAGAGGAAATCTGACTTTTCAAAGAACTATTTCAAAATCTTTTTCAAACCTTTTTTCTCTCTCTGACGAGGCAAGCCCAAAAGATTCAATTTTTTGTCGTTTTCTTCCGGATTTTTTGCAAAGAATCTCTCTCCTCAAGCCGGTATGTCTATTTTACCCTTCCTTTTCAATTTATTTTCATGATTTCATGCATTTTTCATGCATTTTAGAGGAGATTTTCGGAACTTTTCTTTTTGGGATTTTTGTTGATTCGGACCAAATTGTTTGCAATTGATCAATGGGTTTTGTTGGGGACACCCTATAGACATGTTCTTGATTGATTAATTTGATCAATTTTGTGTTTTGTGGAAAACTTAAATTTCTAGGGTTTTTAATTGATCCGAATTTGGGCTTTTTATGAAATTGGGTTTAATTGATGAAATTGGCTTGTGTAATTGATGCAATTGGTTATTATAAACTGTTTTTAATAGTCTGTAATGATTGGTTCATCAATTTGGTACAAAAATTTTCAAGTGGTTCTCAAATTTTTAGGGTTTTTGTTAAGAAACTCTATGTTCAAGCCAATTTTGTGAATTTGAACTTAATTTGATCCTGGTTAATGCATTAGTTCATGCATCATAACATTGTTAATGTTCATGCATCATATAGAATTTTATTCTATATTTTTTTGTGCTAACTTGCAGTCTGCCCTTGGTTTTGTTTTTTATTTTTTTTGTTTCTCTCTTTGTGTCTCTGTCCATTCCTTAGCACCATGCCTAGGAAGACTAGAGCACGTAGGACTATTCCCTCTCCTTCTCCACCCCCTCCTTCTTTTGATAGTGAGAGATTCCCTAGTGAGAAAAACCAAGAGCTTTACGAGACTTTAAACCTTAAGAGGAAGATTTGGGCTGAGCGGTCTGTCTCTTTTGATGAGCTTGATCCTGCCATTAGGGCAAATTTTGAGCGTAGGGGTTGGCTTCCTTTGTTTGCTGTGTCTGACCCTCCTCCTCCAGCTACCTTGATTCGAGAGTTCTACTCGAACATCTCGATCCGCGTCTATGATTCTAACACTCTTGTTAAGAGTTGGATACGAGGCGTAGAGTACTCCATTACTCCTCAGGTAGTGGCTGATGCTTTTGAGGTACCTTTGGTTAGGGATCCTGTCTATCCCTATGATGAGTCCCCAGAGTTGAGTGATGTCATATCTTACATCACTGGGTCATCTATCCAGTGGGGTTCTGATCCTAGGATCACCTCTGCTGAGCTTCCTGAGACTACCTATCTTTTCTCTAGGATAGCCTGTCACTCACTCTGGCCCATTTCTCATCTGCACACCATTCCTCTTGAGAGGTGTGTTTTTCTGTATGCTCTTGTTACTGATGCTCCTATTAGTTTTCCTCATCTTTTTCTTCGTTCTTTGAACGAAGTTTATAGGAGTTCATCTACTGCTCATGCTCTTGTCCATCCTATTTTCATTCATAGGATTTTACTGTATCTAGGTTTAGAGGATTTCCCTGCTTCTGAGCCTGTTCATGTTATCAGTCCCATAGGTGCGTCTTTTCTTAGACAGAGGGCCGCTCATCTTCGAGCTGGTTCTAAACACCCTAGGTCCGATCCCTCTTCTAGCGCTCCTCCTCCTCCTTCATCTTCTACAGGTCCTGCTGGTGAGGATATTCCTGATCCAGTTGGTGATGATGCTGATGCTGCTGCTGCTGTTCCTCCACCTCCTGCGACCGACTTCGATGTTCGTCGTACTTTGGAGACTGTCATGACCGTTCAGGCGGCTCATGGTCAGATTTTGATGGATTTGTTCGACGAGATTCGAGCTTTGCGGGTAGATTTGGCGCAACTTCATTCACCTTCACCACCACCTTTTGATGGCAACTCTTGATTGCCCTTTGGCATTCCGTCACAAAAAGGGGGAGTGGTTACTGTAGAAGAGTTTTGTATTTTTTGAGGAGATTTTGTAGTTAGGGGGAGACATATTTTTAGCATGGGATATTTTTTTGTGGAGTTCATTAGATTGTATCTAGGTGCTTCACTTTGTATATCATTTTTGGGGATATTCATGTTAGGGGGAGTAACATTGATATATTGATATACATGATTTCTTTTGATTCTTGTTGACTTATGATTCATTGCTTATTGATTTATATTTATGAGTTGATTCATTGATATATATCTTTATTTTGAGTTGTGTGAATCTTACAAGAATATTATACCTGTTTATATACTATTTTCTGCCACACATGCGTTTATGTGTTTGTTGAGTATTTCAGGAATATACAGGTTGATTCAACAAAGCTGCTGTCTACACTTGCAACCGATGGATAGTAGTTAGGTTGAACTTTTGTTTATGAGCATTATTTTGTAAAGGGCTTTTTACTTGTAAACTTTGAGCTTTTGATTTGTGTTTTGTCACGGATTGCCAAAGGGGGAGTTTGTTAGGATTTAAGGTCTTAAGATTTTATGTATTTAGAACCTAATTTGTAATGTTGGCAAACCATGATCAAAACAATGTAATTAGTCTTGTTTAGGCTTGCTCAAAGTTGGTTTAATATTGTAAAGTTGGAATCGAAAGACTGCGGAAGCATTGGGGTTTCTCGGCCTGGCTCGATCGATCGAATGTAATTCTCGATCGATCGAAAGTCGGCCCAGATGCGTTTTTCTGTAGAATTCCAACTCAGCCCAAACTCTTTAAACGTTTAGGGTTTTATGTTTTCGCCCTAGGTATATAAGGCAAACCCTAGCCACGTTTTTCAGAGTTGCACAAGTTGTATTGTTGCTCATACATTGCGGTTTTGTGTAAATCTCTTGTGAGATCTAGAGGAGCTTTCCTTTACACATAACTTAGGGTTTTCAAGATTGAGGTTCTTCTACATCTTGATGATCAACTTGGTTGCTGCCTTTGAAGCTTAAAGATTAACAAGCGAGGAGCTTGTACCTGATTGAAGGAATACAAAGAAAGAAGTAGTCCGTGGATTCGGAGCCTGCGCGTGGTCGTGTCAGGAAGTTACTACTGGTGGGTAGCATTAGGAAGTCAAGCGGGGAGCTTGTAAGTCCTTTTGTAAGAACTTCAATTCTTTCTTAGTGGATTCCGTTTTGCCTTGAGGATCGGTGGGTAAAATCCTCCCCAGGTTTTTCCGTGTGGTTTCCTGGGTGATCATATCACTGTGTTATTTATTTTCCGCTGCTTTATATGTTTTACATGCATGATATGATTTTGTGATTGTTTTAACCTAGAATTGCTTAATTTGACTAAGTAAAAACTTGGCTAATTAATCTAGGCTACGCAATTTAGTTGTGGTTTAAGGGGTCTAAACCCTGTCAGAATTTATGCAAATGCTCTAAGGTCGTCACATCACTTTTTTCAATGTTTTTGATTTCATAATTTTTTTTAAGTTTTAAATTTTTATATTAATGATTGAGATAGTATAAATCTTATACACACACACACACACACATATGAGTTAAGTTCATGTAACACTTGGTGTAACTCTAATAACTTTTTATTGAATACGAATTTCAACAAATCCACCGTTGGATTAAATTTTCTTCTTATAATCTATGTGCTTGCAAAATTTCAAAATAATCTAAGATTAAGAACTATTTGATTGCTCAAATGTAAAAATTATAAGTTTTTGTATTTAAGATTGTGCATAAAAGAGATGGGTTTCTTGATCATATAGAAAATAGTATTTGATTGACGTAGAACTTGGTATGCATGTTAAAAACATAGAGAACATATAATCCCATGGTGGATTTTGAAAAAATTAATCCGACAAAAAATTATTATGTGGTGTAATATTGTTTAGATTTACACAATATATAACTTAGAGCTAATCCCTATAGAGAGAGAGAGAGAGAGAGAGAGAGAGAGAGAGAGAGAGAGAGAGAGAGAGAGAGAGAGAGAGAGAGAGAGATAATCTCAAAATAGTATACCGATACTGAAATATTCTATTCTAGTAGCCAATTTGGAATGCACTCTGAAATCGAATTCAAAACTTTGATTTATCCCAATATTTCCAATTTGTCATGATTTCACCTTTTTTTAAGACCAAGTAAAAGAAATTATTACAAGAAAAAGGGAGTATCCTTCTCCATCTAGCCTATTTCCATTCATAATAAGGGGGCATATTAAAGGTGGTGATGGAACCTAAAAGTTACTATTGACAGTACAAGCAACTAAGAAGTGAACTAGGGCATTGGCTTCACAAAGAACAAACAAAGCAAACTAAGAAAGAAGAGCAGGTAAGATAGATCTAATATTTTCTACTTAATCTATATATAAAGAGTTCTTTTTCAAAGGCTAGACGATGGATTTTTAATCAATTCTACTAGCACTACAACAAAAGTGGACTATGGTGACCAAACCTTTCGTCACAATATGTCCTTATTTCATCATCGAATACATATGGTGACGAAATGGTGATGAAACAGCATTCGTCACCTAAGCTCCGTCACAAAATGTATTAGTGATGAAAATGTTTCGTCACCAATAAAAAAATGATAGGTGACGAATTTTTTTCGTCACCAATAAAAAATGATAGGTGAGAAAAGTTTTTCATCACCTAATATTTTCATCACTAAACCTTATTTTCAGTGACAAAATATTTCGTCACAAAATGTATTTTTTTTCCAATTTCAATAGATTCAGTGACAAAATTTTGCATCACCAATTGTTTTTTTTTTTTTTTTTTTTTTTGTTTTTTTTTTTTTATAAATAATTTCAATAGATCAAGTGACAAATTATTTCATCACCAATTTCTGCTTATAGTCAGATATGGCAACGAAAATTATCGCCACCAATTTTTTTTTTTTTTTTAATATTCTTTACATTTACCATTTGATCTTTAAACTCATCCTTTAAACGTTATTTTAAACTGCAAAAATTTGAATTTAGACAATTGATTAATGACATGCCTATTAATCTTTGATCACCTTGAAATTTTGTAAGCATGAAAAATATATGAAGATAATGTAATCTAACGGTAGATTTGTCAAAATTGACATTGAATTAAGAAATATGGGGCTGGGTTTAAATTACACCTGATGTAACTCTAAAAAATATTACACCACCTAATAACTTATTATTGAATTCATATTTTGAAAATCCAACCGTTGAATTATATGTTATATATTTTCTTAACATGCATGCCAATTTTCATACCAATCGAGTGTAATTTACTATTTGATCTTTAAATTCATCTTTTATGCTTTATTTTAAATTACAAAAACTTGAATTTAGAAAATTGATTGATGACATGCCTATTAATCTTTAATCACCTTGAAATTTTGTAAGCATGAAAAATATATGAAGATAATGTACTCCAATGGTAGATTGTCAAAATTCACATCGAATTAAGAAATATAGGGTTTGATTCAAGTTACACCTGATGTAACTCTGAAAAATGTTACACCACCCAATAACTTATTATTGAATTCATATTTTGCAAATCCAACCGTTGGATTACATGTTCTATATGTTCTTAACATGCATGCCAATTTTCATGCCAATCGAGGTGTAATTTACCCATTATTATCCATTTAACTAATTAAATCTTATCCAAACCTAACTCAACCAAATTATTATGGGTAAACCCCAACCAAACTAATTACCCAATAATCAAAATTATCAAATTGCCTCTAAAACTTGCTAATAAACAAAGTACTCCTAAAATCCTCTAAAATTGCCGAAATGCACTCTAAACCTAAAAAATGACCGAAATACCTCTAAAATCATAAAATTACCAAACTACCCCTTAAACTTAAAATATTCCAAAATATCCCTAGAAAATATAAAAAATACCAAAATGCCCTATAAACCTAAAAAATAACAGAAATACCCCTCGAAACCTTTAAAATGACCAAAAATACGTCATAAACCTAAGAAATGACTGAAATACTCTTCAAAACCTAAAAATTACCAAAATACTCATGAAACCTAAAAATGACCAAAATACCCTCGAAATATAAAAATTACCAAAATACCCCCCCTAAACGTAAAAAAATAACTGAAAATACCCTCGAAACCTTAAAAATGACCAAAATACCCCTGAAACTTATAAAATAACCAAAATACCCCCTAAACCTAAAAAATGACCAAAATAGCCCGAAATTATAAAAATGAGTATTTTGGTCATTTAGGGGCATTTTGGTCATTTTTAGGTTTAAGGGTATTTTGATCATCTTTTAGGTTTAGAGTATATTTTTATCATCATATAGGTTTTAGGGCCATTTTTGTCATTTTATAAGTTTCAGGGGTATTTTAGTCATTTTTTAGGTTTTGGGGGGGTGTTTTGGTCATTTTTTTAGGATTTGGGGTATTTTGGTAATTTTCAAGCATCAAGGCTATTTCTGTCAGTTTTTAGGTTTTGAAGATGTTTTGGTTATTTTTTAAGTTTAGGGGTTATTTTGGTTATTTTTTATTTTTGTTTTAGGGGTATTTTGGCCAAATATTAGGTTTCAGGGGTATTTTGGTCATTTTTTGAGTTTCGTGTGTACTTTGGTCATTTTTTAGGATTTGGGGGTTTCGATCATTTATTAGGTTTAGGGGATATTTTGGTAATTTTTAGTGGGTTTTGAGCATGTTTGGTGATTTTGAGTGTATTTTGGTCATTTTTTAGGTTATTTTATGGGTATTTTGCTCATTTTAGAGATTTTGGAATATTTTGTCATTTTAGTGGATTTTTAGCATAATTGGTGATTTCAGATATTGTAGGAGTGTAATTTGGTCATTTTAAAGGTTTCATGGGTATTTTGCTTATTTTAGAAATTTTGAGGATATATTGGTCATTTTAGTGGTTTTTGAGCATATTTGGTGATTTTATAAAAATCGGCTTTGGGTAAGGTATGGATATCTGTGGATAAACAAACTGGGTAACAATTGGGTATGGATACTATTTGGGTAAGGTAATCGGATATCCACGGATAAATTAATTGGGTTGGGTATATATGGGTGTACCCTGCCCATGGCCATCCTTAATTATTTGTAAACAATAGGTGACGAACGCTTATTTCTTCACCAAAAACACCTCCATCTTAATATTGGATGATGAATTTGGAATTTTGTCAACCTCTGGTTAGTCTTTGGTTAAACAATAGGTGATGAAAATTTATTTCGTCACCAAAAACACCTACATCCTAATATTGGGTGATGAATTTAAAATTTCGTCACCTCGTCTTTGGTGACGTGAATATTTTGTCACCCTAGGTTTGCCTTTTTTTCATGACCTATAGTGACGAAATAAATATTTCGTCACCAATTGGTACATCTCTATTAATGAAATATTGATTTCGTCACCAATTTTAAAATTTTTATAATATTTGGTGACGAATTCTTCTTTTCCTCACTAAATGTTATCATTTGGTGACGAAATTGTTTATCCTCACTAGATTTCATCACCATAGCACACTTTTGTTGTAGTGTAGTTTCAGATCAATAACAACTAACAAACACCTTCACGTTGTTTTTCAATTTGTAATTGAACACGATTAATTGGAATTGACTCTTTGGTTTCTAGTATTGAGTCATTGCAATTGTCTAGTACCATTAGAGTGTAAATTAATGCCTCAATATATATAGCCAATCATACATCCTTCAACTTTGTTGTACTAGCACATTGCTTTGAACTTATATACTCAAACAGGTTTTTTAAGTAACATTACCTACAAATTGTATTTAGTAAAAAGCACAAACAAGGAAAAACCTTAGACAAATTACTTTCAATCAATCTTCTCCAACATCCTTTAGAAACTTCAATTTGATATTTTCTAGTGTTGTTATGACATCTCTTATGTTTATCCTCTCTTCAGGTGATGCTGTTGTACAATGCATAGCCAATTTCATAATGGACAAGATGTAATCCAACTTAGAATTAAAATACTTTTCAACTCTCTTTAGCAAATTAGCATCTACAACTTCAATTACTGAATGGGGTAGTAATTGTTTTACCCAACATTTGAGGCTCATTTCCTTGGTAAACATTTCATCCGTGGGATTCTTTCTTGTGAGTGTTTCTATCAACAAAATGCCATAACTACATGTTGCCATGTGTGGAAATGATCCCCTGTTGTCCGTACTCTACAAGTTTGATTAAAATTTGTTGTTAGTAAGTATCCAATATCTTTACTTGATGGTAAAAAAAAATTTTTGATATATTTTTTTTGACAACTTTGTGTGTGTATGTTTAAAAATTAAATTTAATTGTAAATTAGAAACATCACCTGGGGCCATATAACCAATAGTGGCCAGTGTTATGGTTTGGGTAATAGAGTCTTCATCACCCAATAATTTTGAAATTCCAAAATCATGTGCAACCATATCTTTGTTTAGTAGAATATTGTTGGGCTTCAAATCACAATATAAAATGGGCTTCATGGATTGCATATGAAACCTTTTATGTTTGTATAATATAAATTTTAGTTTTGAAATCTAGTAATATCTTCCTTTTTATTTCACTTGCTTTGTTTTAACAAGAATGATGTAAATATAAAAAATAAAAAAAAAGTGCATTTATATATTTTGGTCTATGCTTAACATAAATTAAAGAAATATCTTGTTATTGGATTTGAAGGTTCTTAGATGGCCTCTCTCTCTCTCTAAAAAAAAAAAAAAGGGTTTTTAGATGCCAGAATTAGTTCCATAAAATTTAAGGCCTATGGCAATAACTTTCGTAAGATTATTTTTCTTATATTTGATAATTCAACACTCAACTCTCAACTAGACCTCCATTTGAGAGAGAGAGAGAGAGAGAAAGAGGGTCAGGTGGGTTGCTAAAAAATTGTTTGGAATTTTTTGGGTTGTTCTGTTGCTAGGTGTGGTGATTTTTCTTGCTCTTACATTTTTGAAAGTGCCTTGGATGGTGGGGAGGAGATTGTGGTTGGGCTACGAATTGAGTCTTTATGTGAGAGAGAGAGAGAGAGAGAGCATATTGAAGGAAATTAAAAAACAAATTGTAGAAGAATGAATTGTTTATTGAATAAAATAATGGATAATCTGATGTTAGTGTTTTTTAGAAGTGGTTGTGTAATATAGAAAAAGTAGATTCTTATGCTAAAATAGATAGAAATATATAGATGAACTGATGCGAATGCTCTAAGGCCGTCAAATCACTATTTTCAATGTTATTGATTTCATAATTTTTTTAATGTTTAAAACTTTTATATTAATGACTGAGATAGTATAAAGCTTACACACACACACACACACACACATGAGTTGAGTTCATGTAATACTTGGTGTAACTCTAATAACTTTTTATTGAATATGAATTTCAAAAAATCCACCGTTGGATTAAATTTTCTACTTATAATCTATATACTTGCAAAATTTCAAAATAATTTGAAATTAATAACTATTGTTAGGGTACTTTTTTTTTACACCTAATTTCATTTAAGTACCACCTATTTATTTTCAAATACCACTAATAAGTTATTGGGCTTTCACAAATATTTGTTGCCTTATTATTATGATAACCACAAATATTCCATATCTATTATCTAAATTGGGTCGTGATATAAATTATCACAAAAAAAACCCAAAAAAACTTGTATTTTATCCGATTTTATTATCATTATTTGGCTAAGTCCAAAACCGGCCCTTTGAGCCCAATGCACATATCCAATTCTTTTTAAAGTCCAAGAATACTTATTGTAGGGTCTAAATTTGATGGGCCAAGCACAAACTTTGCAGACTGTGAGCCCAATGAACCCCAAACAATAAATTTATAGAGAATGGATTAAACAGCTGGGCTGGATATGGATTTAGCAACGATTCAAATAGACAAGTAAGGATAAAATGATGTTCAGACTAGTATTCAGTAAGAATCCTCTTGAATCCGAAGAGGCTTAATGTTTACAGACCAAAATAATACAATTTTTTCCTCCCCCTTTCTTAGAGACCTATTCCCTTTATATATACTCCTTCCTCTTCATCTTCACCGTACACTTGTTCTTCATCCAAGCATCCACTCCAGTACTTGTCACATCAGATGTTTGCTTTAGTCTGCCGTGAGTGGTAGTAGTTGAGGTTGCACTATTTAGGTGTCTTCTCCACATAAATGCGGCCAGGAAAGTTGCTTCAGTGCATTAAATGCGGTGGGTAGCAGCTTTTAAGATATTTTATGTTCTTCTCATCCTTAGGCATGCCTAGAGCTCACTTTTTGCCATGGAATCAGCTGGGAAGGTTGCTCGGGTCTTCAGTATATTTGCTTGATCAAGTTCCCTAGTGATCCGATGAGGGCAACCTCTTCAGACCAACAGGATTCTCTTCGGACACACCCATCATTCCTTTTCAAGTGCATTTCCACCAAATGGACAGCCCTGATCCCTTTTACCTCTTCGAACAAACAGTGATATTCAAATTGGGCCCCAAGCCCAATACGTAGCATTGGGCTTTCATACCCACACTTATGCTTGACAATATTTCAAAATCCCAATTTTCATTGGCAATATTTCAAAAGCCCAAGCTAGTTACTTGGCATTATTTAGTAAAAAGCCCAAAGTTATCAATACTTGGCAAAATACTATATCATAAGTATTTCACTTAAAGTCCAATAATTAACAATGTTTTAAGTTCTTAAACCTATTACTACAATATTACAAACCTATGAAATCTATCTTATAAAACCCATGGTAACCATTTATGTTATGTGACACTATTTATTTTTCCAAAACCCATGGCAAACATATATCAAGCCCATGGAGAATTATGAATTTGTGTTACTAATATAAAAAACCCATGGAAAGTTATGATTTATTTTAAACCCATAATATTTATTTATTTCATACCATATTATAAACCCATGGTAACTATTTATGTTATGTAACACTATTCATTTTTCCAAAACCCATGGCAAACATATATAAAGCCCATGGAGAATTATGAATTCGTGTTACTAATATAAAGCTCATGGAAAGTTATGATTATTTATTTTAGACCTATGACATTTATTTATTTCAACCATAATATAAACTCATGGAATTTTTATAAGAACCCATGGTCTCTATTTACCTTATATATTCTTAATATCTATTTCCAAAACTCATGATAATTATTTACCTTATTATGATTATTCATAGAAAAAATATGAGAATATCACATTATTCCACTATAGTGGTTGTTACCATATTTTATTTAAAACTCATGGTAAATATTAGTCTCAAGAAATATTGGAGGTCATTATTTAAAAAGCCCCAAAGAATATATCATTTACAAAATAATCCATAGCAAAAATTATGAGAAACTGTACAAGTTATTATCTAAAGCCCATGGAAATTAATATCCAAAACCTATCATAAATATATATTAAAAGCTCATGGATTCATTTTATTTCTACTAACAACTAAAGCCCATGTGGAATAAAAATATATGGCAATATATGGTAGCTTTGTCCATTTTGTAGTGCTCACAATGAGAAAACAAAAGGATAGGCCCCCAGTGGAGAGAACCACCAAGTCAGAGGCCCACCAAAATACTCAGCCCTCATGGCCAAGCACAACATGAAATCTCTGCCAATACAGCCCGTGTGCGCAAACTGAGTCTGCTGGAGAACTCCATTTAGTTCTACCTTCCGCTGGAGGTCACCTCAAGAAGCAACTAAGCTCCCAAACCAAATTAGGAGCTAGCCACCTGTCCCACTGCCAACTCTAACGTGAACAATACCAAAGGCTGATACCTAAAGGCTAATGGGGAATAAATACCCTTCTTCCCCAAGTTTTGGTCACAACTCAAAGAAGCCACAACCAAGACCTCCAAGCTCATGAAATCCTTAACCAAAAAGTTTATTTTATTACTAAAAATGTATGTAATTGGTTCATGAATCAAGCCCATGAATCCTGAAGGGGAAAATTTGGGAATATGTAGTATGGAGGGCATAAAGGGATCTCCAACGGAACCCTCTGAAGTGGACTTAAACTTTGACACTTGGCTTGGGGTGTTGAATCCTACTTCCTAGGGTCCAAATCTCAGTTGCAGCACTAGGATTCCTCCTTAATACCTATTTGTTTTTAAATCCATTAAAACACAATTGGATTAACCTAGTTAACAAGCAAAGTTATTACTTAGTCCAAATTCCAAATCTAGGTTAACACAATCAAACAATCATATCATGCAAAGTAGCAGAAATATAAATAATACAATGATATGATGACCCAGGAAAACCAAACCGGTAAAAAGCCTGGGGAGGATTTAACCTAGCTATTCTCATGGTAAACTTGAATCCACTATAGAAAGAATTGAAGTTTGTACAATAGAACTTAGACCACTAACATTCTATTGCTACCCACAAGTAGAAAACATACTGACACGACCACATGCAAGCTCCGAGACCACGGACTCCTTCTTTCTTAGATTCTCCAGCAAGTACAAGTACTCCCGCTTGTGTATCTTTAAGCTCTTATGTCAACAATTGAATGATCATCATGCTCTTGAAGAAATCTCCTTCTTGATAATCCTAAGCTTATGTGAAGGCAAGCACCTCTCAGATCTCGCAAGAGATTCACACAAACAGCAATATGAGCAACCACTAAAACGTGGCTAGGGTTTGCCTTATATACCTAGGCAAAACATAAAACCCTAAACGTTTTAATGAACTAGAGTTGAGTTAGAATTTTGCAGAAAAACGCATTTTGCCTAATTTTCGATTGATCGAGCTTAAGCTTCAATCAATCGAGCCAAGCCAAAATGCGTACTGAATTCTGCATCAGCTCAATTCCAACTTTACATAAAAGACACAACTTTGAGCAAGTCTAAACAAGACTAAACAACATGTTTTGATCATGGTTTGCCAACAATACACATTAGAGTTCTAATACATAAGTTCCTAAGTACTTAGAACCTAACAAACTCCCCCTTTGGCCATCCGTGACAAAACACAAACTAAAAGCTCAAAGTTTACAAAGAAAAAGCCCTTTACAAAACAAATTGCTCATTACAACAAATCCAATCCTAACTACTATCCATCAGTTGCAAGTGTAGACAGCAGCTCAATTGAATCAACCTGTATATTTCCTGAAACACTAAACAAAACACATAAACGCATGTGTGGAAAATACAAGTAAACAAAATAAATTCTTGATTTCACACAACACAAAATAAAGACATATATCAATGAGTAACTCGTAAATATAAATCAATAAGCAGTGAAACAAGAAACATGTAAAACAATAAATGTATCTCCCTTTAACATGAATAGCCCAACAAAAATACATCAAGAGCCAAAAAAGTAAATACAAAGTGCAGCTCCTAGATACAATCTAATCACCACAGGCTCCAAAACAATTAATACTTTCCCCTATCAACAAAAAATAACCTCTACAAGCTACATAAATGCTACTCTCCCTTTTTGTGATGGAATGTCAAAGGGCAATCAAAATTCATCATCAAAAGGAGGTGGCGGTGAGGATCGTTGAAACTGTGCCAACTTTGCTCGCAAGGCACGGATCTCATCGAGCACGTCCACCAAAATCTGTCCATAAGCTGCCTGAACAGTCAAGACATGATCCAGCGTACATTAAATGTCTAAAGCATCCAAAGTAGTCGGTGGAGGAACATCAGCATCACCAGCAGCAGCAGTAGCAGCAGCAGCACCAGACACCTTAGCCTGTGCATCACCTGTAGAAGTGGGAGGAGCGGGTACAGCACCAAAAGGCTTAACTCTAGCTCTCAGATGAGTAGCCCTCTGCCAAAGAAAAGTGGCACCTATGGGAGCTATGACATGTACGGGCTCAGAAGCGGGGAAGCCATGTAAACCTAAAAATAGCAAAATCCTATGAATGAAAATAGGATGAACAAGAGCATGAGCGACACCTAAACTCCTATGAACTTCAATCAAAGAATGAAGAAACAGATGAGGAAAACTGTAAGGTTGAATTTAATCAACCATCTTGTTGGCTTTATTCCGTGCCAAATTCACTTGTATTTTAGCAATTAGTAACCCTGTATTTAGGTGGGATTCTTGTAAGGGTTGTATGTGAGAAGATGTGAAGAAAAGCTTAAGTTTGTGCAAGGAGGCAGAGTCTCATGGCTAGGACTCGCGGGTGATTCGTGACTGGAAACCGCCAACTGCAGCACACGTGAGAAGCATGCTGGGAGTTGAAGGGTCACACCAGTTGTCGCACTACAGGACAAAAGTCCTAGGCTAGCCAGGCCGTTAACTCGCGGCTGGAACTCGCAACTCAAACCAGTCACGAGGCCAAGCCGCCAGAACACCCTATTTGGGAAAAACTGACTATTTGCATTTCAACACTCACCACTATATATAGACCCTTATACCCACGACATGTAGAGAGCTTCCAGAGAGAATTTTGTGAGAGAAACCCTAGAGAAAAACAAGATTGATTCATCCATAATCTTTACTTTAGAGACTCTTCAAATTCCTTTACTCTCTTCCTCTCTATTGATACATCCTTGAGAGGTTCTTTACCAAATCATTTTCTCACCATACCCACATTTGTGAGAAGGTTTATTTGGTGTTTTGGGAAGCAGTTAGGAAGGAACCAATGTATATTGGTTGATGCTATGGTTGATAGCGGAATCCGGTAAGCTAAAGAAGAAATAGGTTCAACGCAACCTTCTTGGAGCAAGAAGCTTGGAGGGCTTAGGTACATTGGGTATATTAGGCTTGGAGGGTCTTCTGCTGTTCATGTATCCCAACTACATTTTTTAGTGGATTATTTACCGCTTGGAGGGTGGTGGAGAGGTTTTACGCCGAGGGCTTCGGTTTCCTCTTTGATAATACATCGTGTGTTGTCCATGTATTTGCATCTTCCTTCTCTTTATCTTTGCCCTTTATTTTCTGTTTTGGATGTGTTTATATTTGGCTTAGATTGTTTATCAATTCTGTGTTTGGCTTATGTTCATGTTCCACACGTTAATCGTTTGATATTAAGCTTGAATTGATATTTTGTAATTTGAGGTCTAAACGTTCAAAGGTGGTTTATACCCATGTTGAACGTTCAATTGGTATCAGAGTGGGTGCACTCTTAGTGGTTTCATTACCTAAGTGCGATCCCTGACCCCTTGTTGAGATGGATAGGTCTCAATCTTTTAATGTACCACCATTTTTTTATGGTAATAATTATGCTTTTTGGAAGGTCCAAATAAGGGTGTTTCTGTGCTCTATTGTTGATGCTGTATGGGATGCAGTTGAAGTGGGTTGGACACGGTCAGAGGCTACCAAGTCCACTTGGGATAAGGCTGCTCTTGCTACGGCCAATGCAAATAGCAAAGCATTGAATGCTATTTTCTGTGGTGTCTCTCCAGAAAAATTTCATCGGATTTCACATATCACCATTGCTAAGGAAGCATGGGAGATTCTGGAGACAACCTATGAAGGGACTAAGAAAGTAAAGGACACCAAACTACAGATGTTGACCACTCGCTTTGAGGAGCTAAAGATGAGTGAGGATGAGTCCTTTGACTCTTTTTACAGTAAATTGAACGAAGTAGTTGTTGGAAAATTCAATTTGGGGGAAAAGACGGAGGATTCGAGAATAGTAAGGAAGATCCTTCAGTCACTGCCAAAAATTTTCCGCGCCAAAGTAACAGCCATTGAAGAGAGCAAGGATCTTGACGACATTAAGGTTCAAGAGCTGGTTGGTTCCCTGTAGACATATGAATTGTCACTGCCCACACAGAAGAAGAGTAAATCGCTTGCTCTTAAAACAATTAATGAGAGAGTAGTATCTTATGACTCTTTGGATAAAGATGCTGTAGATAAAGATGTGGCATATCTTATGAAGAATTTTCGGAAGTTCCTAAAACTGAATAATGGTGGGAAATCCGGTGACAAAGGAAAATTTCAGACTTTCGAAAAGGAGAAGAAAGAATTCAGAAGAAAAGAGGGTAGAGATTCCCAATCTTCACAGGAAATTACGTGCTTCGAATGTAATGGACATGGACACTTCAAAAAGGAATGTCCCAACTATTTGAGGTCGAAGGGCAAGGTCTATGCGACTACTTTAAGTACTCGGACTCATTAAATTCTGACTCTGAGGACAGCTGTGACGGAGAAGGAAACTACTCTGCATTTATGGCTATTGAGCACGTTGAGTCCTCGGAGGACCTGAATCAACTTGTACAAGAACTTGGAGAACATAGCGATGAAGAATCCTTAGGGATTGTTAAGGAATCAGATGCTGGAGAGGATAAAAATACAGCTAGTCTTCAAGAGAATTACACCTTACTTTTTGAGAGATAGGGAGAGTATACAAAGGTGGCAAAGGTGGTTGTGAAGAAGATGAAGAAAGCTGAGGAGGATTACAGGAGTCTCTTGGTTAGATATAAGGTTGCAAAGTGTGAGATTGAGACACTAAATGGTGAGTTATCTAAAGCTTATACCAAAGTAAGATTTCTTGAGAAAGATGTAGTGCAAACACAAGCCAAGATAGAAAGGGTCTCCTCCAAGAAGCTGGAAGATATTATTTCATCTCAAAAACATTTCTCAAATAAGTCCGAGTTGGGCTATACTGGAGGGAGTAGCTCATCAGCCATTGTCACCAAAGAAGTGAAATTTATGAAAGCCAAAGAGACGATTGTAGAAGAGCCTATTCCTGAGACAGTTAAGGTTAAGAAGAAGACGAAGATGGCTGATCAACGGGTGTTTAATAAGTCCCATAATCAATCAGAAGCCACATTTAAAGCTAGAGGAAGATCTCGTCTGAGACCACAATGGGGTCCTAGAACGAATTATGTTTGTCACCATTGTGGATTGCAAGGACACACCATACCCAATTGCCAGAAGTTTAGAGCATTGAACAATGCAAGCGGTCCTCAGCCACGAGGAAAAAGAAATGACAAGAGGTCTTGGAGTGGTAAGCAACCGAGAAGTCAAAACAGTGATCCCGGAATGATGGACGTAATGAAGATGATCGGTGCCTTCACTAATTGCCTGGAAAGCTACACATGAAGGTTTGAAAGTCCTAACTTTCGTACCCAATCCGTCAAGGATATCACCCCAAATGCATGTGACGTATGGGCGATGAAGGGTACTCATGCATAAGCATTATAACATGTCCATGCATTATAACATGTCCATGCATTAATTCTTCCCATGGTTTGTGGATATGCTTGGTTGTCTGCTTCTTGCATGTTTGAGTTGAAATATCATCTGTTTGTTAGTTTTTGTTTCAAGTGTTTTTACTTTGTTGTTCTATTTTTGATCAACCTTTACTGCTTTTGTGTCAAAAATCCAAAAATACATAAAAAGTAGAAAATTCAAAAGTTTGATCAACTTTGTTGAGTTTTGTCTCAAAGCATGTTTTGCCCTGTACCTTTGTACTAATGGCTTTGTGCATATATGAGCTTAGCTTGTTTCCTATGCACTCATATCATTGTGGGAGAAATTTAGAAATCTATGTGACTGTTGTAAATAGATCTTCAACCTTGTCATGAATGATTAGTGAATGGTTTTGTTGATCTTGAGACATGCATAGACTTATGTCTATATATCTTCCCACTATTTATTTTTATTTTTTTGCTTAAAAGAGCTCTCTAAATGTAAATCTCCAAATGAAAAGAGATATAGAACTGCAAAAGCCTGTCGCACATACTAGTATTTGACTAGGAAAAAGGGAAAGCGACAAAAAATAAAGTGTATGATGCCCAAAAAACCAAAGGCTAACTTATCAATTGAAATATCAAAAATTTCAGGTATCGATCTCACAATGAGATGTATTGAATCAAAAGGATCAAATCATATGTTGTATATGGAGCCAAATGAAAAGCTTCAAAATTATGTTATTAAGTTTTGTGGGAGGTCATGTATGCATATTTCTATAATTGAGATGGGTCACATTATCTAGTGCTAGTTGTGTATGACTTGTTTGAATTGATCATTGAAGCTTCACATTAGACTAAGGACTATCTCATTTTTGATATCCACACACAATACACAAGTCTATGTTCAATTAATGCAATATTCATTCATGTGATTGTACTTGATTAAATGTGTTTTCACATGCTCAATCTTTGTTGATCAAATACAAAATGATTTTTGAGTGTTTATAGTTATTTTTGGAAAGTATTTTGTTTTTACAAAAATGTCAAAATTTCAAAAAACTCTTTTACCTTGCTTTGGCGACTCAATCACGGGTTGACCCAGTCGCATGCCCTAATCGTATGCTTGCGGGTTAGTTTTGGCGATTTGTTCGCAGATGGAAGGTCCAGTCGCGAGGGCACACAGTGATTTTCACGGCTCAGCTCGCAACTCCCTCGCGAGTAGACCTTCCAGTCGCGAAAAACACTTAGAAAAATTTTCAAACTTTTCTCTTTTGAGTGTTTTGGAAGCTGACTTTGGCAGCTTGGACGCGACTTGTTCCAGTTGTGAAAAACACGTATTTTGCATTTTAAAGTCAGTTTTTAAAACTTTTCATTTTTTCCCTCGAATTTTTGTGACTGGTCATTGTCTTCCCCATTTCACTCTTTCAAACACTCCGTGTATCTCTTCGAAAATCCACCATTTTTGCCTCATTTATTCTTAAATCTTCAAGAAAAAGGTATGGGTTTTCTCTTTCTCACTTCATACTTACTGATTTGATCTTTATTTTCTTGATTTGTGAGTTGCCATTATGTTTTGTGAAATATCATATTCATACATAAGTTTGTTTTTATTTTGCTGAGTGTTGGTGTTTTTGAGTGTCATCTGATTATATTCTTGTTTTTTTTTTTTTTTTGGAGTTTGTGTTCTATGGTGTGTTTCATGGCTATATTGATTTGTGCGTATCATGTTCATGGTAGTATGTCACAATGATAGTTATTTGTGACTTTGTGATATTCAGTGTTCACTTAACACTGAGTTGTCTTTGAACAATCACCATTTTTGTCCACCTACTTCAGTCATTACTTCATTGTTCCTTATGATGATGTTTGGTACTGCCCTGGTTCATGTTTGTGATTGTCTGTGATTTCACTGGTTCACATTCTTATATCTGAATCTAATCAAGTCACTGTTTGTACCTTGTGGTGTTGCATTTGGTCCTTTGCTGTGTGTTTGTTTCTCTTGCAGATGACTCGTCGTTCCTCTAAAGGCAAAGACATTGTAATCAATGATCCATCAACCCCGGTTGCTAAACGGACACGACATTCATCTCAGTCATCTAGGGCCTCTGCCGCTGAGAGATTCAGAACACCTATTGACTCAAAGACCTACACAGACATCTTTAGAGAAGCTACTCCCATTGTGGAATGAATAGTCAAATTTGATACCCTGGGGACATCGTTTGTCCCTAAGATTTTTGAAGCAAGAGATTGGGCTGATTTGTTTGGGAATTTTGAAGATCCGATTGAAGAATTGGTTAAGGACTTTTATTCCAATGCCAGATACATAGGGGTAGAGTTGAAATACTGGGTACGAGGAATGAAATTTGCCATCAATGCAGTCTACATTGCTAAAGTTCTTTGCATCACCAGACTAGTAAATGTGGATCGAACTCCATATGATGATAGAGTACTTCAGGTACAAGACATTCTTCAAGTTCTTGGAAATGAATATGAAGTGGGAAGCAAAGGATCATCCATAGGCACTGCAAAGTTTACGCCGAGGGCTTCGATTTCCTCTTCGATAATACATCGAGTGTTGTTCTTGTGTTTGCATCTCTCTTCCCTTTATCTTTGCCATTTAATTACTGCTGTGGTTGTGATTATTTATGGTTTAGATTGTTTATCAATTCTGTTTTAGCTTATGTTCATGTTCCGCACATTTATTGTTTGATAATAAGCTTGAATTGATAATTTGTAGTTTGGGGTCTAAACGTTCAAGGGTGTTTTATACACATTTTGAACATTCAGTACTAAATGCTATATTTGTACTTAATTACGTCCAGAGACGGAGTCAGGACTTGGAATTAAAGGAGGTGACAATATAAATAAATAAATAAAAAATCATTATAAAACTCCAAATAAACATTTAGTATTAACAAAATTACAACAAAGAAAAAGATATAAAATCATTAATTTATATCCATGAGTTTCTATCTGTAGGTTGAGATGTGAGGTTATTGTAGCAAATAAGTGTTGCTGGATGATTTTTTATAGATGGAGATATCAAATTTTTGTTGAATTATAACTAAAAAGGAAAAAAAAAAAAAAAAAGGTGATGACTAAATCAACATTCAGCTTTTTTTGTTGTCTAAGGCTGTAGATGAACCAAGCCGTTCATAAACAACTCAGCTTGGCTTGATAAAAAGTTCGTTCATGTTTGTTTTTTTATAAACAAGCTAAGCTTAAGCTTTAGTTTTAGGCTTGTTTAATAAGCGAGCTGAGCTCGAGTAAAAAATATTGTTTATGAACAAGCTTGTGAACAACAAGGCTTGATACAAAAGTAACAAAATAAGTTGAGCCTAGGCATATTTATGAGTTTGGTAATAAAATTGATATGAGCTTTGTTAGGTTCTAAGGTCTTAGGATTTTATGTATTTAGAACTCTAATTTGTAATGTTGGCAAACCATGATCAAAACAATGTATTTAGTCTTGTTTAGGCTTGCTCAAAGTTGGTAAAATATTGTAAAGTTGGAATCGAGTGACTGCAGATGCATTGGGGCTTCTCGGCCTGACTCGATAGATCGAATGTAATTCTCGATCGATCGAAAATCGACCCAGATGCGTTTTCTGCAGAAATTCCAGCTCAGCCCTAACTCTTTTAAAACGTTTAGGGTTTATGTTTTTGCCCTAGGTATATAAGGCAAAACCCTAGCCACGTTTTCAAAGTTGCACAAGTTGTATTGTTGCTCATACATTGCGGTTTTGTGTAAATCTCTTGTGAGATCTAGAGGAGCTTTCCTTTACACAAAGCTTAGGGTTTTCAAGATTGAGATTACTTCAACATCTTAATGATCAACTAGGTTGTTGCCATTGAAGCTTAAAGATAAACAAGCGGGGAGCCTATAGCTGATTGAAGGAATACAAAGAAAGAAGTAGTCCGTGGATTCGGAGCCTGCGCGTGGTCGTGTCAGGAAGTTTTACTGGTGGGTAGCATTAGGAAGTCAAGCGGGGAGCTTGTAAGTCCTTTTGTAAGAACTTCAATTCTTTCTTAGTGGATTCCGTTTTGCCTTGAGGATCAGTGGGTAAAATCCTCCCCAGGTTTTTCCGTGTGGTTTCCTGGGTGATCATATCTTGTGTTCTTTATTATTTCCGTTGCTTTATATGTTTTACATGCATGATATGATTATTTGATTGTTTTAACCTAGAATTGTTTAATTGGACTAAGTAACAACTTGGCTAATTAATCTAGGCTACGCAATCTGGTTGTTTGTTTAAGGGGTCTAAACCGTTCAAGTGGTATCAGAGCGGGTTGCTCTTCTGTTTGAGATTTTTTCTCTGAGCTAATCCTTGACCCCGGTTGTCATGGAGCATGGACACTCTCTGTTTGTTCCTCCTCACTTTGATGGGAACAACTATGCTTACTGGAAAGTAAGGATGAAAGCATTCCTGAAATCCATTGATGAGAGAGTTTGGAACTCTGTTGAATACGGATGGCAGAAGCCCACTACTCCTGTGAGTGAGTGGCAAACTTCTGAAAAAGAAGCAGTAGGCTTCAATAGCAAAGCTATGAATGCCATCTTCAATGCTGTTTCAATGGAGGAATTTAAGAGGATCTCTAATGTTGAGGTTGCTCATACTGCTTGGAAAATCCTCCAAACTGTGCATGAAGGCACAAAGGCTGTGAAGATAAACAAATTGCAGCAATTAACTTCTATGTTTGAAAGCATTAGAATGTCTGATGATGAAACCTTTGATGAGTTTTATGCTAAACTCAATGATATTGTTAATTCTGCTTATAATTTGGGTGAAGTCTATGATCAACCTAAGATTGTTAGGAAGATACTTAGATCCTTAACTGAAGACTTTAGACCCAAAGTGACAGCCATTACTGAAAGTAAGGATGTTGACACCATCCCTGTGGATGAGCTTGTAGGATCGCTTCAGTCCTATGAGTCTGACCTACCCAAGACTACCAAATCCAAATCAATGGCTCTAAAGTCTGTTGATGATGTTGAGGCTGGTGGATTTGATGATGAGCTCTCTCCTACTGAGATAACTTACCTTGCCAAGAATTTTAGAAATTTCCTTAGAAACACTAATAGGAAGGCAAGGAATACCAACACTGTTGAACCTAGAAACTTTAGGAAGAATGATCCCACTAAGGTTAATAATTTTGAAAAACCTAGAGAACAAGTAGGTCAATCTTCAAATAATTCTTTGGGTCCTCAGTGTTTTGGTTGCCAAGGGTATGGTCATGTCAAATCTGAATGTCCTACTTTCTTGAGAAATAAGGGTAAAGCTATGGCTGTAACCCTTAGTGATAATGAGGTTTCTGATGATGAGTCCGGTTGTGACGAGGATGGAAACTTCATTACTTTCACTGTTACTGCTGTAGTCAATGAAAGCATATCTGCTGAGGAGAACCCTGCTGATGGGGAACTCTCTGAAGATGCAAATCTTCAAAAGGCCTACAACAAACTTTGCAAAATTGCTGCAAAGGATGCTATGAAAGTTGATCTAGGCCTGAAGAAAATTGATGCTCTTGAGCTTGAAAAGAAGAACTTGCTTGTCAAATTGTTTGATGCTAATGAGCTTTTGAATAATGTTAAATCTGAAAACATACTTTTGCTTGATAAAGTTAGAACTTTGGAACATGATTTATCTGTTGCTAGATTTGCTAGTTCTAAACTTGATCACATGCTGAATGTTCAAAAGTTTTCTTCTGATAAATCTGGGTTAGGTTATGTTGAAAGCATCTTTGATTCTGCACCCCATTCCACTGTTTTTGTTCCTGCTTCTTCTTCTGTACCTTCTGTGAGTGAGGTCATGAGTGAAACTGTTAAACCCCCTGTGAGTGAGGTTGTTAAACCTGTAGAAGTTTCACCACCTAAGAAGATTAGGGTAGACTTAAGGGAATCTAAACCTAAGGAGCCTACCAAATCCAAGGACAAGATGCATGGCAAACCTGCTTGGATTTGTCATTACTGTGGAAAGTCTGGACACATTCATCCTAACTGTTTCAAGCTTCAAGCTGATAAGAGAGCGAAGAAACCAAAAGTGCCTATGCCTCAAGCACAAGCTCCTATGGCACTAATTGGTGAATTGGTAAAGGCGTTAAACCTTTATTCCAATCCTGGAGTTGGGAATCACTCTAATGTGAATAAGAACTCCAATGCTCGTGGTGCATCTAAAAGGTTTTGGATGCAAAAGACTCGAAATAACTGAGTCTTTCTGACATGGTCCTTATGCTTTATTGCTCTATCCTATGTGACCATTGTTCTTTGGTTTTGGTGTCTTTTTGTTCTAGGACTTACATTGCATTACATTCATGCATTTCATTCTAGGATTTATTTGTTTTCTTTTTAATAAAAAAAAAAAAAAGGGAGAAAGCAAAAACTATGTTTGACACTATTTTTCTTGATTTCTGAAAACAAGGTTGGTCAATCTTTTTACATATGTCATGTCGTGTGTACCTTGTTTAACTTGGATGAGCTTATTTACTGCACTTGACTAGTTGAAAATTTGTAGTGCATGTTGTGTGGGAAAGATGTGTGTGGTTTTTAATCACTTTGCCTTAATCATGAAGTCACATGTTCTTTGACTGTCGGACTTGATCCTTTTGAGAAAGGCATAAATAACCATCTCACCACTGTTCACTAGCCAATCATGAACACCTTAGTGCATATCATAAGATTTTGTGCTCGAGAAAGTGTAGCACATGCACAAAAAGAACATAAGGTGTAGCCTCAATTAAATTAAAACTGGTGTGTACTATTAGGCTTGATGCCAATTCACTTAATTCAAACCGGTGTGTACTATTAGGCTGTATGCCAATTCATATATAAATAAGAGGCAATAATGCAAGAAACTTACATGATTGCAAACTTTTGTTCTAGGAGATGTGGGAGTTATAGGATGTAACTCTTTAGGTGATAGTCTCTTTTAAATTCTATGTGATGAATTGTGTAGACTTTGTGTTTGATTGCTATTCACATATCACCTCACATGTATCTCAAGTTTTTGCTAGTATCACACACTTCACAAGTTACTATTTGTTAAACACTGTACATGCTAGTGTGTGTGTTTTTGGTCTGACCAACCAAGTTTGAAAATATCTTGAGATTTGTGCACAACATATGTGTTGCTTGAGAAAATTAAATGGAGGATGATTGGAACTTGTTTTTAATGAAACTGGGTTTGAAAATTTGGGTTTTTGAAAAAGCATTTCACTTCATACTCATGCATTTTGTTTTCATTGATCAAATGCTTTGAGGAGGTGTTTTTAAAATTGGGCTTGCATTTTTCAAAACAGTGATTTTTCTCAAAATTTTAGTGAGCCTCTGCCCATTTCGATCGATCCAGTGTGATTTTCGATCGATCGAAAAAGTGTCCCAGAATGTGTCAAAATGACTGTCACATTCGATCGATCGAATGTATTTTTCGATCGATCGAAGATCGTGGAGAAGCCTTTTTAAAAGAAGAAATCTGACTTTTTCAAAAGTTCTATTTCAAAACTTTTTCAAACTTTTCTTTTCTCTCTTCGATGAGGCAGGCTTCCAGTCAATTTTTTGTCGTTTTCTCCGAAATTGTTTGCAAGAAATCTCTCTCCTCAAGCCGGTAAGACCTTTTTGCCCTTTGTTTTGCTTTTATTTTCATGATTTCATGCATTTTAGGGGAGATTTTCAGACTTTGCATAAATAGGAATTTCTGTTGATTCAAGCCTTTTCTTTTGCAATTGATCATTGGGTTTTTGTGGGGACACACTATATACTTGATCTTAATGGATTAATTTGATCAATTTTGAGTTTTGTGAAAAATTGAAAATTCTAGGGTTCCTATTTGATCCGAATTGGGGCTTTTGTGAAATTGAGTTGAATTTGATGAAATTGGCTTTGTGTATTGATGTAATCAGGCATTATAATCATTGTATTGTGTTTTGCAATGCTTAATTCATCAATTTGGTGCAAAATTTTTCAAGTGGCTTTCAAATTTTTAGGGTTTTTGTTAAGAAACTCTATGTTCGAGCCAATTTTGTGAAATTGAACTTAATTTGAACTTGTTACTACATTTAGTTCATGCATCATAACATCATTATTGTTCATGCATCATATAGATTTTTCATTCTATTGTTTTTGTGCTAACTTGCAGTCTGCCCTTGGTTTTGTTTTTTCTTGTTCTTTTGGTTTTGTCCTTGTGTCCTTGTCCTTTCCTTAGCACCATGCCTAGGAAGACTAGAGCTCGTAGAACTATTCCCTCTCGTTCTCCTTCCCCCCCTTCCTTTGACCGAGAGAGGTTTCCGAGCGAGAAAAACCAAGAGACCTATGAGAAGCTCAATCTTCAGAGGAAGATTTGGGCTGAGCATTCTGTCATTCTAGATGAGCTAGATCCTGCCATTAGGGCAAACTTTAAGCGTAGAGGATGGTTGCCTTTGTTAGATGTGTCTGACCCTCCTCCTCCAGCTACCTTGATTAGAGAGTTCTTTTCGAACATCTCTATCCGCGTCTATGATTCCAACACTCTAGTTAGGAGTTGGATACGAGGCGTAGAGTACTCCATTACTCCTCAGGTAGTGGCTGATGCTCTAGGGGTACCGTTGGTTCGTGAGCCTGTCTATCCTTATTCTGAGTCTCCCGAGCTGAGCGACGTTTTGTCTTACATCACTAGGACTACTGTCCAGTGGGGTTCTGATCCTAGGATCACTTCTACTGAGCTCTCCGGGTTACATTATCTTTTCTTTAGGATAGCCTATCATTCCCTCTGGCCCATCTCTCATGTTCACACCATTCCTCTCGAGAGGTGTGTATTTTTGTACGCTCTTGTCACCGATGCTCCTATTAGTTTTCCTCATCTTTTTCTTCGTTCTTTGAACGAAGTTTATAGGAGTTCATCTACTGCTCATGCCCTTGTTCATCCTATTTTCATTCATAGGATTTTGCTTTATCTTGCTCTTAGTGACTTCCCTTCATCTGAGCCTGTACATGTTATTGGTCCTATAGGTGCGTCTTTTCTTAGACAGAGGGCCGCTCATCTTCGAGCCGGTTCTAAACACCCTAGGTCTGAGCCATCTACTAGCGCTCCTCCTCCTTCGTCTTCTACAAGTCATGCTGGTGATGATATTCCTGATCTAGTTGGTGATGATGCTGCTGCTGCTGATGTTCCTCCACCTCCTTCGGCCGACTTCGATGTTCGTCGTACTTTGGAGACTGTCATGACCGTTCAGGCGGCTCATGGTCAGATTTTGGTGGACCTGCTGGATGAGATGCGTGCTCTCCAAGCCGACCTTGCGCGTCTTCATTCACCTTCACCTCCACCTTTTGATGGCGACTCTTGATTGCCCTTTGGCATTCCGTCACAAAAAGGGGGAATGGATAATCTTGTCTTGTAGAGGAGTTTTGACTTTTTTGAGGAGATTTTGTAGTTAGGGGGAGATATTTTTTTTAGCATGAGATTTTGTTTTGTGGAGTTTATTAGATTGTATCTAGGTGCTTCACTTTGTATATCATTTTTGGGGATATTCATGTTAGGGGGAGTAACATTGATATATTGATATACATGTTTTTATTTGATTCTTGTTGTCTCATGATTCACTGCTTATTGATTTATATTTATAGGTTGTTCATTGATATATTTCTTTATTTTGTGTTGTGTGAATCTTACAAGAATATTATACCTGTTTATATACTATTTTCTGTCACACATGCGTTTATGCGTTTGTTGAGTATTTCAAGAATATACAGGTTGTTTCAATTGAGCTGCTGTCTGCACTTGCAACCGATGGATAGTAGTTAGGATTGAATTTTAGTCTTTATGAGCATTATTTTTGTAATGGGCTTTTCAATTGTAAACTTCGAGCTTTTTATTTGTGTTTTGTCATGGATTACCAGTCGTGAGCCTCATGACTGGATCTCACGAATGGCTCACGACTGGTAAGTCTCCAAAGCTGGCACACGTGTGAAGCATGCAGGGGAGCTGAAGGGTCATAACAGTTGGAGCACTACAGGACAATACTTCCAGTCTGGCCAAGTAGTTAGCCCGTGACTCAAACTCATGACTTGTTCTAGTCACGAGCTTGAGTTGCCAGAATGCCCTGTTTGTTTGAATCATGACTTTTCACATTCCTCATACACACCAATATAAATACCCTTATATCCACGAAATGTTGAAAGCTTCTAGAAAGAATTTTGAGAGAGAAACACTAAAGAAAAACAAGATTGACTCATCCACAATCTTTGTCATTTGATTCTCCAAATTCCTCTACTTTCACCCTCTCCATTGACATATTCTTCAGGGGTATATTTAACCAAATCATTTTCTCACCATACCCATATCAGTGAGGAGGTATTTTGGTGCTTGGGAAGTAGTTCAGAAGGGACCAATTCATTTTGATGGAAACTTAAACCCCTTAAACCAACTAGATTAACCTAAAGAATTAGCCAAGTGATTAACTTAGTCAAATTCATGCAAATCTAGGTTAACACAATTATATAACCATATCAAATATACATAGCAGCGGAATAATAAATAACACAATAATATGATGACCCAGGAAACCACACGGTAAAAACCTGGGGAGGATTTAACTTAGCTATCCTCAAGGTAAACCTGAATCCATTATGCGAAAGAATCGAAGTTCATACAAAAAGACTTACAAGCTCCCCGCTTGACTTCCTAGTGCTACCTACCAATAGAACTTACTGACACGACCACTTGCAAGCTCCGAATCCACGGACTCCTTCTTTCTTGGATTCTCCAATCAGCTACAAGCACCCCGCTTGTTTTTCTTTAAGCTCCAATGGCAGCAACCGAGTTGATCATCAAGATGTTGAAGTAATCTCTACCTTGAAAACCCTAAGTTTTGTGTAAAGGAAAGCTCCTCTAGATCTCACAAGAGATTTACACAAAACAGAAAATATGAGCAACAATACAACTGAAGCAACTCTACAAAAACGTGCCTAGGGTTTTGCCTTATATACCTAGGGCAAAAACATAAAACCCTAAACGTTTAATGAGGTAGGGCTGAGTTGGAAAATCTGCAGAAAAAAAGATCTGGCCGACTTTCGATCAATCGAGTTTGTCCTTCGATCGATCGAGCCAGGCCGAAAGTCACAAAGACTTCTGCAGCCACTCGATTCCAACTTTACAATAATTAATCAACTTTGAGTAAGCCTAAACAAGACTAAAGATATTGTTTTGATCATGGTTTACCAACATTACACATTAGAGTTCTAAATACATTAAAACCTAAATCTTTAGAACCTAACACATTTGGTTGATGCAATGGCCTATTGCGAGATTTGGTAAGCTTGAGAAGACAAGGTTTGGCGTAACCCTGTTGGAGCAAGAAGCTTGGAGGGTTTAGGTGTACTGGGTAGATTAGGCTTGGAGGGTCTTCTGCTATTCATGTATCCTAACTTTATTCTCTAGTGGATTATTAACTGCTTGGAGGGCGATGAAGAGGTTTTTCGCCGAGTACTTCGGTTTCCTCTCCGATCACACATCGCCGTGTTATCTTTGTGTTTGCATCTCTCTTTCCTTACTTTTTACCTTTTAATTACTACTGTGGTTGTGATTAATTATGGTTTAGAGTGTGTTACCAATTTGGATATACCTTATATTTCATATTCTACACATATATTGTTTGATTATAAGCTTGTGTTGGTAATTTTAATTTTAGGGGTCTAAACGTTCATTGTTGTTTTATACACTATTTGAACTTTCAATTGGTATCAGAGTAGATGCACTTGTTGTGGTTTCATTACCTAAGTGCGATCCTAGACCCTGTTTGAGATGGATCGATCTTAATCTCTTAATGCTCCTCCATATTTTGATGGAAGCAACTATGCATTTTGGAAAGTCCATATTAGGGCATTCTTATGTTCCATTGATGAGAGTGTTTAGGATGCTGTAGATGTAGGATGGACTAGGCCAAAGGCCACCAAATTCACATGGGATAAGGCAACCCTTGCGGCAGCTAACGCTAATAGCAAGGCTTTAAATGCTATTTTTTGTGGTGTTTCTCCTGATGAGTTTCACAGGTTTCTCATGTTACAATTGCCAAGGAGGCGTGGCAAATCTTGGAGATGACCTATGAAGGCACCAAAAAGGTGAAGGACACCAAATTGCAGATGCTAACCATACGCTTCGAGGAGTTTAAGATAAGTGAAGATGAGTCATTCGACTCATTTTATGGGAAGCTCAGTGAAGTGGTTATTGGGAAATTCAACTTGGGTGAAAAGATGGAGGACTCCAAGATTATAAGGAAGATCCTACAATCATTGTCGAAGAGCTTCCGTGCAAAGGTCACTGCCATCGAAAAGAGAAAAGACCTTGATGAGACTAAAATTCAAGAACTCATCGGTTCTCTTTAAACCTATGAGCTATCTCTACCATCACAAAGGAAGAGCAAATACCTTACTCTAAAGACAATCAATGAGAGAGTGGAAGCTTAAGACTTCTCGAATAATGATGAGGTCGAAAAAGATGTGGCATATCTTGTTAAGAACTTCCGAAAGTTCTTAAAGTTCAAAAAGAATGGAAAGTTAGTTGAGAAGAGAAAATTTCTAAATTTCGAAAAGGAGAAATTTTTTGTCTTGTAGTGCAACAGTTGGCATGACACTTCAGTCTGGAACTTTTGTCTTGTAGTGCTACAGTTGGCATGACACTTTAGCTTCTCCGCATGCTTGACACGTGACCTACTTCTGGCAGCTTACCAGTCGCGAGCCACCCGCGAGTTCTAGTCGCAAGTCCCTACTTCTTTGCATAATGTTGAACATTTCTTTACACTCTCTCACACACTACCCTTACATGATTCCCCCTTAAATACAGGGTTATTAAATGCTGAAATACAAGCAAATTTGACACAGAATAAAGCCAACAAAATGGTTGATTAAATTCAACCTTACGGCTAGCATCTCCATCCTCATCATCATCATCATCGTCAGAACCATCATCGTCCTCGGATGCCTAGGATGCCTCGGGAAGAGAAGGAGAAGGAGACTCTATAAAGCCACCAAGGCGAGCTTGTCGTTTAGCAATACGGCCGATATTGGTGTTCACCTAATACAACTCAGTAGAAAGTGTATTAAGGCGAGCATCCATGCGCTGAAGCTGCGCCCTTATTGTATCAAGAGTCACACCTCCCGCAGAAGTAGAGGGAGCGAAGGTGGATGAAGCTGAAGGAGTGGGAGGAGCTGTCAACCCGAACTGCCTTGAATGAAACTGCGCCTCACTCCGTTTAACGGTAGCGGTGCCAATAGCACACATAACGTGAAAGTGGTCGGAAACAGGAAAGGGAACAGAAAAATTATGTAAGATCCTCATGATAGCTGAAGGGAAGATGAGCTTATCACAGGTCGTCGTATCCCTATGGACATCTATGATAGAAAGAATAAAATGAGAGGGAAAATCTATAGTGAGATGCTCTAACAAAGAAAGCAAAAATCGAGCACGGGGCTTGGTAATAGAGTTATAATGAGAAAGCGGATGTACAACAAAAGTCATAACCATGTTCATGAATCTAGGACCTTTAGCAAAGGTCGAACATGGAGTAAATTGCCAATCGCCCCAATTAGAAGGATGCTCACAAAAGGTAGAAATAAGCTCGTCTTTGGACACAGTCCTTAGACGCTCACAATCGGGGTAGTCAGGATGCTCTACCCTCGGGACACAGAGCACCTCGGATACAATATTCGGTGTGACAACAATGCGTGTACCTCAAACGCGAGTAACAAAGAGAGGTACTGAATAATAAAGTCCATGCATGTTGGAGTAAAACTCCTGGATCAGCACGGATGGACAGCTGATCGAGACATCACACAGCGACTCCCAACCCCGACTGTGAATAACAGTTGGTAGGTTAGTGTTGAAGAAGTCTGACAAAATGACTCAGCGTTCCGAATGAACGCCTCGTCTAGAACAGTTCTCTGAGAAGTACTTTGGGGCATCCTCATCATGGAATCGAATAGAAGAGGGGGTGGGATCAGAAGAAGAAGATGCCCCAGAAACTAGAGAGAGAAAAGGGGGGAGAAAGAAACACTCAGAAAAGTCCCAAAAATAGTTCAAATATATAAAAATATATCGAATGTAAAGGACTTATGCATGAAAATGCATGAGCATGTGACGTGCAACAGCAATATCATTATGGGCTCAGCCTAATCCAAACCTACCAGCACATAATCAGTTTAACATATATAACACACATCTAAATGCATGAAAATATAGTTATAATGCATATGGAATGCAATGCATGACAATTTTGAAACATTTTCACAAAAACCAACCTAAAAATTTCATAATAACTTCATCAATTTTGAAAAACCCCAAAAAAATTTCAAAAACCCAAAAACTTAGGTCTACTTCATGAAATGCATGAAGAATGAAGGATTTAGACACTTACCAAGTTAAGAGAAACTTGATTAAGGCCAAAAATCTCTTGGGAATGAAGTTTAGAGAGAGAAAAGAGTGTTTAGGAGGTGAAATGGTTGAGAGCAATCGAGAGAGATCGAGGAAAGTGAAGACTGGATCGTGCTAAATGAATATATAAAGGTTCAGTAATGCTCGACAGATAGCAAGTGTCGAGAGGTGTCGAGCTTTAAAAGCTTCGACAAATGTAGCTATCAACAAGGTGTCTAGAGGTGTCCACAGCAAAACAAGATTGATGGATCAAGGAGCTATCGAGGGGACAGAAACTTTCTCGATTGATCCACCTATCTATCGAGAGGTGTCGAGATTGCGATAAAAAGCAACTGTAAAGCTCGATAGATAAGCTAGGTATCGAGAGCTATTGAGGAGCTAAGATTGCTTAAAAATAGTATTTCAAGAAAAGAAAAAGACAGATATGAATGCAATCAAACATGCAACTCAACCAAGGATCCAACCAACATTTTGAACTCTCAAAATCATCTCTTAACAAAATTGTTAAGCACATAGATCCCAAAAAAAAAACACACACACACACACTAAACAAATCTAACCAATTTTATATTTCAAAAACAAGTTAAGACAGTTTAGTGAGCATACATTAACACATGTAAACCTTGTGATGGCCAAATCACATTGTACCTACACATGTATCAAAAGTAGCAAAGAATATTGCGTGTTGTGTGTAAAAAATATCGCGAGATTGCATAAGTGAATACATGTTATGACGATTTGAGATATGAGAAAATCACTTTAACTCACACATAATCATAACTGTTTGATGGGGACTATCACCTTCGAGGTACATCCTATAACTTCTACATCTCCTAGATACATGCTTGCAATCATATATAAAGCATTTTATTCTTTTTGCTTTTATTTTTCTTTGCATATTTTTCTTTTATTAAGCATACCATGCATGGGCATATAAGAGAGAAAAGAAATACCTAATTATGTTAAGCTTTTGACATTGCACTTTTGCTATGCCGAAGCATATGGATGTCATTTCATGATTGGTGAGCAACAGTAGTGAGTTGGTTATTTATGCCTTTCTCTTTGGATTTTCTAGTCCTTCCCGTTAAAAAGAGTGATACGAGTGTTAAGTACAAGAGATTACTTAATCTTATTGATCACAAATAAGAGTCACAAAGCTCACTTGCTTAGTTGTGTATAGAGATGCTCATCTAAGTTACAAAAGATACAAAGTTTAGAAAACTTTGTTTCAATGACCATCCAAAGTACACAAGTACCAATGTACACAAACACACACTGTTTTTCTATTTTTCTGATTTTTCAATTTTTTAAAATTTTTATGTCAAAAACAAAATAAACAAAATTGAAAACAAACAAAAACATGTTAAACAAAGCAAAGCATAAAAACTAGACTGACTCAAAACTTGAAAGCAAAACACACAAGTAATGCAACAATAAAATAAGAAAGGGAGAGAGACAAGAAGTGACAGAATCACCTGGAGCCTTGTTCCTTCCACACCTTGGAAGAAACTTTCCATCTAGCAAATCCTTGATCTGGTGGTGAGGGGGAAGAGTTAAAACCATTCAAGTTTGAAAGGAACATGAGGGCTTTGAGAAGATCTCTAAGATGAGCAAAAGAAGATGGAAACTGATTCTGGTTTCCTGATGCAATCATGCCGTTACTCTGTTGAGTGGCTAACCACTTATAGCAATTAGATCGAGTATGATCGGCTGCTCCACAGTGATGACAGAGATGTTGCTTCTTCTGTTTAGGCATTTGAGAGTTAGCCTTCTTAGCACTAGGGTTTTTAGTCTCATTCTTAGCAAGTTTAGGGGGTGCTCCTCAGATAGACTTACCTTTGTCTATGTTCTCACTAGCTAAATCAATTTTGACAATAGTGTTTTCAATTTCAATATTATTAGCAAGAGGAACAAAGATAGTAGTACTAGTATAAGCAATCCTAGGAGAAGAGAAATCATATCCTAAATCGGTTTGATCGGAAGCAGATTTCTGAAGACTGAGCATTTCATCGAGCTTAGCGCTTAAAGTTCTTTCTAGCTAAGCTCTGACTTGGAACAGTTCTACCTCAAGCTTCTTGATCTTCTTAGCCAAGAAGTTATCCTCAAACCTCAGTGCTCCAATAGTTTGATTGGCTTTATCAAACTTTATGGAAAGCTCTTCACGCTCAAGCTCCACATCACTAAGCTTCTTGGTGGTCAACCTATACAACTTCTCATGCTTTTCTAAGACCTTGTATAACTTTGCATGGGATATGTGGATGTCATCTTGTTCATCCATCTTCTCAAACTTGGACTCCACCAATTCCTCTTTTTTCATCCACATCTTCAACAATCCACTCAGTAGGATTGACAGTGGCAGTGAAGGCATTTAGGATTCTGTCATCCTTATTGTTGGAATCATCCTCAAGCTCGGTGTCACTCAAGGTAGCAACAAGTGCCTTGCTCTTGCCAATGGTCTTGAGATATGTGGGGCACTCTTGTTTCATTTGACCGAAGCCTTGACACCCAAAACACTTTGGTCCTGAGGGAACAATGTACTAACCACCATCCCTAGCCTCCTTCTCCCCTTTATCTTGGCTTTTGAACTGTGAAGAGCTAGATTGCCTATGATCCTTATCAAAGCCCTTCCCATTGGCATTCTACATAAACTTCTTGAATTGCCTTGTAATGTAGGACTTCATCTTAGAATCTTCATCGTCTGAAGACTCATCAGTATCACTGCTCTTGGCCTTCAATGCCATGCTCTTGCCCTTACCCGACTTATTGATTCTTGTTAAACCTAGCTCATAGGTCTGTAAATTACCCACCAGCTCTATCAAAGGAATCTTGTCAATGTCCTTTGATTCCTCAATCGCTGTGATTTTGGCATGGAATCTCTCGGGTAGAGATTTGAGAACCTTTCTCACAATCTTAGGTTCATGAATGGTTTCCCCAAGATTAAAAGCTGAGTTCACTATGTCCTTGAGCTTGGCATAGAACTCATCGAATGACTTATCCTCCTCCATCTTGATCTCTTCAAAGCTAATAGTGAGCTTTTGAAGCTTCGAGTCCTTGACAGCCTATGTTCCCTCATTGGTTGTCAGGAGAATGGTCCATGCTTCATTTGCAGTTTCAGTGGAGGATATCTTCTTGAACTCCTCATTGGTGACCACACTAAATAAGGCATTTAATGCTCTGCTGTTGAAATTTACCGCCTTGATCTTAGCATCATCCCAATCGGCTGGGGCTTCCTTCAGCTTAGTCCAACCTATCTCCACAGCTTGCCACACTTTCTCATCTAGAGACTGCAAGAAAGCTCTCATGCGTACTTTCCAGTATGCATAGTTAGTGCCATCAAATAAAGGAGGTATAATAAAAGACTGTCCTATATCCATGACAAACAGGGGTCAATGGATCACACAGCAAAGATTAACCCTAATCAAAATGGGCACGCTCTGATACCACTTGATAGGCCAAAAACGTATTGACCCCTTGTGATGAATTAATTGCTTAATTAGCCAAGTTTATTAATTAATCAAATTAACATGCAAACGCATGGTAGCACAAACAAATCACCAATTAAACTAAGTATGCAGCAGAAATTAAATTGACACGGTGATTTGTTTACGAATGGGGAAAACCTACACGGCAAAAACCCTATCAGGTGATTTTAAGGTCATCATTCCCGAGAATCTACTATTATCACAACAAGCGGTTATAAGTAAAGGAATCCCAATACCTTATACCAACCTACAGTTGAACCCTTACCCCAATACCCAATTAGACTTGTTCTGTAGTGACAATCTCTCATTGTAATGCACAGCTCCCAATACGTGACTAACCAATTGCACGGATCCCAGTGCACGACTTCAATCACTGACTAGAGAAGGTTATTGGCTGCAAAGTTCTTCAGTTCATCAAGACGATGAAGATCAAGAAGATGCTTGGTCACAAAACCCTACGGTGTACAAACACAGCAACTTCTTCAAAAGAAAGATGAACTAGGGCAAATTCTGTCTCCGGTCACAATTTTCTTGAACAAACTTTGCTCAATGCTTGTACAACTTGTGTCACCTTTGACAGCCCTTAAAATAATCATTTTATATGTGTAGGATTGTGAGAAAAGAAAGCCCAAACATACAATCACGGATTGAATGAAAATAGTCTTGAAAGAATGAATTTCATAAACCTCGACAGATACCCTATTTGTCAAGCTGCTGTCGAGCCAAGGGCTAGAACAGCTCTTCAAGGCTCAAGAGATGCTAGCTGTCGAGGTTTAATGAACAGCACTTTCTGCACTTGAATCTTGGACAGACTTGCATGGTTTTAACACTTGAACTTGAAACAAGGTTTCTTAAAGCATTAAATACATCCTAGATCTACCCAAATACAAGTAAAGTGCGTTTTGTCAAAGGATTAGCCAATTACATAAAATAGTGACATATGCTCCTAACATGTGAAACACATATGTCCTAACATCTTGTAATAGTACAATTAAAGAAAAATTTTAAGGCTTATTTAACTATAGGGTGAAGAACAGTAAGATGCTACACTTAGACCGGAAATTTTTATCATGCGTCATTGTCAGTGCAAAAATATTTGGGAACCTACTTTAACAGATTGTAAACACTTCAATTTTTATCATACCTGCGAACTATTTTCATTTTCATAAACTTCCATGATCCTTCCTATACTTGTTTTTGTTCGCAAACAAGGCAAGGAAGAAAAAAAAAAGTATCTGTAACAAGAAAAAATGTATTGTTAGGCCCTTGTAAAATAACCAAAAAAAATTGCATTTTTGTTATAGAATATTTAAATGCTACTCTCTTTGATTAGGCTAGCAATATTCTTCAAGGAGTTCAATGTTGAAAGTTTAAGGATGGTGCATCTAACAAGACTCTGCCTGTCTGCCATGGCTACTACAATATCACATTGTAGTCCTCACTCTTCTTTTTCCACTCCATCTCCTTCCCAACAAGTTAATAACAACAAACCAACCCCGAAACCCGACCACTACAAAGCTTTTTACAGCGGCCGGGTTTTGGGGTTGAATAGAATAGGTATGGATTTTGTAGGAGTCAAGTTTGAATAGAATAAGATTTTCTCAAAATAATTGTAAACACACATAGATCTTATCTTTCTCAATACTCGATCTCTTTTGAATCTATGGAAAGATCAAGAAAAGAAGCGTCTTCTCTTTGCTGGTTATGTTTAGCGCCCTATAAAAGTGGCCAATGATATCTTTGGAGTTTTCAATCTCCATAAGCAGACATAAGATTCTGAACAAACTTCCTAAATGGTCAGATATGTCTAAGTCCCTCCATCCTCATGGAATTTTGAAACTTATGAGATAGGACATTGATCAAATTCCTTTGACTGAGCTTGTAAGAAACCTTCAAACCTATGAGATGGGACTAGGCTCAATGGGAAAAGGTGGAAAGAGTAAAAACTTGGCCCTAAGGGTGTAGAGGAAGATATTAAGGACTCTGAAGATGAAGATGAAAGTGAAGATGAGGATGAGAATCTAACCTTCATAACTGATGATATTATCAAGCTTCTTCAGTTTAGGAAAAAGGATAAGGGCAAACCTCCTAGGAAATTGAAATCATCTAGGAAGGGCAAGAATGAGAAACCCCTTATCCAATGCCATGAGTGCAAAGGTTTTGGTTATATGGGGATAGAGTGTCCAAATTACCTTATGAAGGAAAAGACCGAAAAGCCAAAAGAGAAAGGGTTGATTGCTACTTGGAGTGATACTGAGGATGACTCTTCTGATAAGTATGTGGATGAATGTCGTCACGTTATGGCCTTTGTTGTCTCAACCGATAACGTGATTATGGAAAGTGCTAGTGACAATGAGGATTCTTTTGATGATGAAGTATCCAAGAAGATGACCCTTTGGGAAGCCTATGATAAGCTATGCACTGAATTCATAAAATCTGAAAAGACTTCTCATCTTTGTAGAAAAGAGCTTAATGAGGTAAAAATTGAAAAAGCTGATCTGTTAGTCAAGCCAGATGAGACTACAAGGTTAGTTGAGACTCTTGTTGTGGAGAACACCTCATTAGAAGAGAAGGTCAAGAATCTTGAGGTTGAGCTTAGTCAAGCTAGAACTCAAATAGAGAGGATGTCTAGTGCAAAGCTTGATGAGGTATTGAGTGCTCAAAAGCCTTGTTATGATAAGACTGGCTTAGGATATGCTGTTTCCTCCAGCCCCTCCTCTTCCACGGCTTCTGGATCAAAGACTGTCTTTGTGCCCCAATCTGAGAAAGGTGATAAAGGTATGAAATCTAAAACTGATTTGGTTAAATCTAAATCCTTTGTTAAACCTTATGTTTGTCACCATTGTGGTGTTTCTGGACACATTTGTCATAATTGTTTTAAGTTGTATCCTCATAAGCAATTGTCCAAACGGTCACAAGTTTCCTCTCAAGGACCTACACCTTTGTTTGGAGAGTTATTAAAAGCTTTGAGCTTTTTAACTCAATTTCAAGAGAATTCTAATTCTTCTATGTCCTTTAGTAGACATACTAGGACACGTGTCTTTTCATCTTCACAGCCAAAGACTTGTGCTGTGTGGGTGAGAAAGGAGCCTAAGACTTGATTGTCTTTTCTATTTGTCGTCTGCTTTAATTCTTTCTATCTAAAGTAGGACTTTCTTGCTTGATTTCTTTTCTGTTTTTGAAATCATGCTTTCATGCAACTGCATCTTTCTATTATACCTTCATGCATATGCATCTTTCATTTTGCTTTCATGTTGCTTGTCTGTTTATATTTGATTGTTTAGTTTTTATTTTGTTTTGTTTTCAAAATAAAAAAATTTTAAAAAAAGGGAAAAATCAGAAAAATACAAAAACAGTGTGTGTTTGTGTACATTGGTACTTGTGTACCTTGGATGGCCATTGAAACAAAGTTTTCTAAACTTTGTATCTTTTGCAGCTTAGATGAGCATCTCTATGCACAACTAAGCAAGTGAGCTTTGTGGCTCTTGTTTATGATGAGTAAGATTAAGTGATCTCTTGTACTTAACACTCATATCACTCTTTTTGACGGGTAGGACTAGAAAATCCTAAGAGAAAGGCATAAATAACCATCTTACCACTGTTGCCCGCAAATCATGAAAGACATCTGTATGCTTCGGCATAACAAAAGTGTGATGTCAATGACATTTGTGTGCTTCGACATAGCAAAATTGGAATGTCAAATATCAATGGGTATTTCTTTTCTCTCTCTTATATGCCCATGCATGATATGCTAAATAAAAAGAAAATATGCAAAGAAAATAAAAAGCAAAAAGATAAAAAATGCTTTAAAAATGTTTGCAAGCATGTATTCTAGGAGATGTGGGAGTTATAGGATGTACCTCGAAGGTGATAGTCCCCATCAAACAGTTGTGATTATGTGTGAGTTAAAGTGATTTTCTCATATCTTAAATCGTCATAACATGTATACACTTCTGCAACCTTGCGATGTTTTTCACACACGACACGCAATATTCTTTGCTACTCTTGATACATGTGTAGGTACAATGTGATTTGACCATCACAAGGTTTACATGTGTTAATGTATACTCACTAAACTGTCTTGACTTATTTTTTGAAATATAAAATTGGTTAGACTTGTCTAGTGTGTGTGTGTGTGTGTTTTGGGATCTACGTGCTTAACATTCTTCTTGTTAAGATATTTGTTTTCACATGTTTTGCATCTTTCTATTATCTTATCATCCATAGAATCTTGTTTCATTACATTCATGCATTTTTATGGATTCTTTGTACCCCCTTGATCATCCTTGATCATCTTTATGTTTCTCGGGTGAAGCTTTCTAGCTTCTTGTACCTTTTGTCAATCATGACAAAAAGGGGGAGAAATTTTGAAGACTTTGTGGTTTCTTTCTTTAAGATTCTACTTGTTAGGGGGAGAAGTACATACCTCTGTAAGGGGGAGATGTGTTTCATCTTGTTAGGGGGAGTGCTTACCTCCTTCTTCTTGTACCTTGGGTCTTGTGACCATGTTTACATACATTATGCTTATCTTCTTTATATGCTGATGTATGTTTCTTTCACCTACCTTTACATGTGTTGTTTCTTTTCTCTCTTTATACACATGTTTCTTATTATTTGCATGCAATCTTTAATTTCTGTTTCATACTAAGATGCCTTGATGAGTTTTGTTTAAAGTGTTTTAGAAATGCAGGTTGTCAAAGTCTACTTGCCATAAACTCTCTTCTTGCAAAGTTTTTCAAGAGTTTGTGTTAGGATAGATTTTATTGTATTCAACAAGTGAGTATGAGTTGAGTGATTTATGACTTCTCTCATATGTTCATTTGTTTGTTGTGGTTTTGTCACGGATTGTCGAAGGAGGAGATTGTTAAAGACATATTTTATGTAATTGGTTAATCCTTTGACAAAACGCACTTTACTTATAATTGGGTAGATCTAGGATGTGTTTAATACTTCAAGAAACATGTTGTTCAAGTCTAGTATTAAAGCCATGAAGATTGGACCAAGAAACAAGTAAAGAAAAGGTGTTCAATAAAGCTGGACAGATAGCTCGTCACCTGCGGACAGATAGCTCGACAGCTGCTCGACACCTCTTGACAACTGGCTATCTATCAACCTCTTCAGTTAATTGTTATTGCAATCTCAACAACTTCTTGACAGTTGGTGGATCGATCGAGAAAGCTCCTATCCCTTTGTCAGCTTCTCGACACCTCTTTGACACCTAGCTATCTATCGAGGTTTAAATCTCGACACCTCCCGATCGATTGAGGTTATGGGAATTCAGATTTCTAGATCTGATTTTTGGGCCAGGCTTATATATTTGTGTAGGGTTTCTTTTCTCAAAATCCTAGACCTATATAAGGCTTATTTTAAAGGTTGTCACATAAGAGAATACAATGAGAACATATGCAAAAGGTGACCGATGCCTTATTCTCTCTGAAAGAAGCTACTGCGTCTTTGCGCCTTAAGGTTTTGTAACCAAGTGCTTCTTGATCTTCATTCTTGATAAAGTGAAGAACTTTACAGCGAACATCTTCTTCTAGTTGGTGATTGAAGTCTTGTACTGGAATCCGCGCAATTGGTTAGTCACGTACTGGGATTTGTGCATCATCAAAAAGGGTGGCGTTCATATATTGAAGAGTTCAGAGGTTCTGAAGCGGTAGAAGGTTTTTGTTGTGAGTTCATCTACGGGGATAGTAAAGTCTAGGGACAAAGGTTTTGTACTAGATCTGAAACTTCTCTTTATTATAGTGGATTGCTTTTCGAGAAGGTTTTCCCCCAAGTTTTTTACTTTGAAACTGGTTGGTTTCATTGGTTTTCCTGGGTCATCATATCTTGTCTTATTTACTTTTCCACTGCACATGATTTTGACATGATATTGATGTTTGTTTGTTTTAACAAGTTGTATTCACAATAAATCTAATTAACAACTTGGGTTTAAAACTTGTTAATTCTATCAACCGAGGTCTAAATTTCCCAACAAAGTAGCTCATTGGGAAAATAAAACTTGGCCCCCTCAATTTGTTATTAAATGTCTAAATAATTTTAGTGTAAGCACAATAATCATATAATTAAGTAATAATCCTCTCATAATATATATCAAGAGTGACGATATATATATATATATATTAGGTTGTAAATAGCATTAGTGCCTTTTAATTTGTAAAATGTAATAATATCCTTTCAAGTGTAATTTTTTTTTCCTTATTCTATGTAATTTCCAATCGTTTTAATCACAAATCTATAAATTATAACTAATTTAATTACGATCTTTGGCCACCAACAAATTGTTAAAAAAAAAAATCGTGTTTCATTTAATATTCAAGTAACTTATAATTCATAGAGTACATAACATACAATGACATAGTATTCTTTTACATCTAAAAAAAAAAGAGAGATTTTGAAATAAAAACATGAAATATAAAAAGAAGATATCAAAGCATTTTACATATAAATGATAATGATATACTTGGATACAATTTATAATGTGTGTGCCCCACCGCCCCCCCCCCCCCCAAAAAGGAAAACTTTCTACCTCCTCCACTATATTCATTGTTGAAACTTATAAAAAGATAAGGATAAAAACAGACATTTGAAATTGAGGGAATATAATAAGTTGTGATTAGAATATAATTTTTATATGGATGCATATCTATTATCGCAATTGTTATGTTCCAATCAAAACAAGTCATATCAACAATAACAATTGTGAAAATAATAATAATAATAATAATAATAATAATAATAATAATAATAAGGAAAATTATTGTTATACACATGGTGTTACACACAATCATACACATAGAGGCTGAATATGTTGAAATCATGTTTCAAAAACACGATTTTACAATTATAACTAAAAGCATGTGTTCAAAACATAATTTTAATTGTATGTTCCATACATACAATTCTCAACTATTACTGTTCTAATAATAAATAATGTCAAATTTTTCTACCAGAGAAAAAGCAATTTTTTTGCACCTCTAGATTCATTGAAAAAAGTCTAATATTACGGCATGTATGGTAAGGCACATATGATATTTATAATACACTCTTTTTTCTTCTTTTTTTTTTTTTTTTTTGATAATTCGATAATTAGAGGAGGTGGATTATGAGTCTAGGATGTCTTCACTAGAAATACCAAAATGTGTCATTTGAGATACGAGAATATTACAGTTGGTTGTAATACACATTAGTGGTTGTTGCATGTTTTATTTGTACTACTTATAGACTCAAGTGATACATGAGAATATATAATTATTTTGTAATACGGTATAATATATAATTTATTCTCTAAAATTTATTGAAGATAATTTATTCTCCTTAAAAATTAAATTATTTCTAAAAGTACTTTACATTCTCTATCTCTACAAATATATCATTATATTATTTTTTGTGAAATTTGGGTGTGTTTGATTGATATATATATATATATATATATATTTTTTTTTTGAAGTGGTCTATATTATTCAAACTTTTGTTATAATATGTTATATTTTATTTTCTTTTTTTTTGGTACAAATAATTTTTTCAATTTTCAAATTAGTTATTCAAATTTCTCATTTTCTTAAGGAAATTATCATGATAATTAAAATTCATCACAAATTTACAGTTGATATTACTTAATAATTGATAGACACATTTAAGTACATAGCCATGTAGATTATATTTGATATAAACTGAAATTCCCACTACCAAAATATTTTAAGAATCAACTCAAACCATAACTATAAGAGGAAGAGAAAGTAAATGTGATGAGGAATTAAAAAATACAACACCAAAATGTTTCAACCCAAAGAGAGAAACAAAAAAAATACAAAAATTCATTAATCTAAAGTAGAGTTGCAAAAAAGAATAAATAAGAGAGAGAGAGAGAGAGAGAGAGAGAGAGAGAGAGAGAGAGAGAGAGAATAATCACATGTTTTTGGTAGAGGATGTGAGAGAAATAGCAAATTTATATAAAAGAAAATGAGTAAAAGAATACTCAAAAGAAAATGTACAGTTATAAATAACAAGTTATCCTAAACATGCTATGTAATATAATACATTATATAATTGTATATTATATAATCCATAGGATAATATCTTACAATCAAAGCAAAGAAAAGAGATAACAAATTAAAACCCAACCAAATGAAATCTACCTAAAATAGAGTTTAACACAAAAATTTATCAACCTAAAGTAGAGATGCTATAAAGAATTAAAAATTTATTAACCTAAAGTAAAGATGCTATAAAGAATTAAAAAGTAGAATAAGCTAATATATTTATGCTAAAAATATTGAAAAAAAAAAGTTTTAAAATTAAAATAAGTAAAATATAAACGACTTTATTACTAGACCTACATATGACCCATAAAAATAGATTGAAATAACTCAAATAAGTCAAACGTGGAGTGTGCGTTTGGAATGATATGATAAGGTAGCTTTTGTTTATTTTTAGCTAATATTGTTTTCACTTTTCAAAAAGAGCTTATTTTTATTCGGTTAGGTTAGCTTGTTGCCCCGGCTCAACGAATTGGTTTATGCGGGTTCCGTGCAGAAAAGGAAGCTCAAATTGGTATTGGTTTATATTTTTTTAATGCTACCCCACAGTGGTTTGCTCAACCAATTTTCACACATATTAGCGCGACTCAAGAAAAAAGCACTAACCACATCTGTTCTATAGTTTAAAATGACTAATCACAATTGAGATTCTTTGTAATTGTTAATAAAGTTCAATTCTACCCAGTAAATACCCGATGTGAGACTCATTACACACCAATACAACACACACAATCAATCAAATTAAGCCATCACAAGTAGCATTAGAAAAATTGATTCAAAGGAAAACTATTTTTGATCAACGTAAAAAGTATGGCTTATTTTTAAAGATTGTTTTCCACTAAATTTTTTTAGAAAATAACAATATCTCACAACAAGCTAAATAAGGGAAGTTAGGAGATTGTTTTTTAACTCATTTAAGGTTACTATTAAACATAGGAAAATAAGATAGTTTTATAGAAAATCATTTTTGAAAAAGGACTCATTTTTTAGAAAACATAATTGTCAAAACAAACAGAGCGTAGGATTCACTCTATCTCCTCTCACAAACTTTTTTCACTTTTTCACTTTTTAACTTTTACATTTTAACTTTTCTTAATATTTTTTTAATTAATGATTGAGATTGAAAGTTGATTTTTTTTTTCTTTTTTTCAATTTTCAATCACAACCATTCACAGGTATCATACTTGATCTCAATCCAATTTTCACTACGAATAAAATAAACCGATAAACATGTAGGCCATCAATGTCTTTCTTTATGTATATATTTTTGTGTCCTATAGTCCTTTGAGTAAAAATTGGTTTTCTTTATGGATCCCACAGCCTTGAAAATCTTGTATGAGTCAGTCTTATAAAATACTTTCAATACAAACGAAATAAACCAAAAGACATAGACCATCAATCCCCTAGTCCTCCATTAAAAAGGAAAAAAAATGATCTTTTCCTTTTTGTTTTTCTCTTTTCCTTTTATATTTTTTCATTGATTAATTTTTGAATAAATTATAATTTCAATTCATACTTTAGAGTTAGCCTTGAAGTTTTTTCCCCCAAATTAATCTTATTGTTTTCAACGATATTTCAATTCTATTATAAACTCATTACATGTGAAGCTATTAATGGAATAATGTTAAACAAAATGACGCCATTCGACTTGGATTAATAATGTTCATATATATCAAGCATATGTGTTGAAATAATCAACCTGGCATCTTTTAATTTAATAGTTCATATTAACGATATCACTATAAATGAGTTTTTGATTGAATCTGAAAATGTTTTGCACGTTCTGTGGGGATGTGAGAAGGTTCAACGAGTTTGGAGTACTGATTTTGGTTGGGTGGATAAGTTTAAAGCAGCATCAGGCTCATTCATGAATTTGGTTCAGTTAGCTCAAGAGAAACAGGTGCAATACCGACAGACATAGACCATCAATCCCCAAGTCCTCCACTAGAAAAGGAATATTGATCTTTTTCTTTTTGTCTCTCTCCTTTTCTTTTGACGTTTTCAAATTAATTAAATTTTGGATAATTATCATTTCAATTTATAATTTAGAGCTTGCCTCAAAGTAAATCCTACCTTTTCATGAGTTTCAAAATAATCTTACAGTTTCAACTTTCAACCATATTCCAATTTTATCATAAACTCTTAGGTGTGAAGCTATTAATGGAAAAATACTAAACAAAATGAAGTTATATGAACTTTAAAGGATCTTAATTCAGAATAGGTTACTTTAATTCTCAAAGTAGCTTTTTCTTAGTGGAAAAAAAATAAAAAAAAATAAAAAATAAAAAATCTCAAAGCAGTTTAAGCCCATAGAGAGGAAAGATAAACTCTCAGATTTTAGTGATTTATTGGGTCTTATCTCTTTTTTTTTTTTTTTTTTTTGATATGAAATCAAGCTTCATTAAGAACTGGAAAAAGACAATACATCTTGGATAAGAGCTTGCTCAATACAGCAAGGAATCTCTTCAATCCAACTAATAAAATCAGCAACATTAGATGCATTCTTTGCTAAAAGGTGTGCAGGGACATTCCCTTTCCTACGGACATGAGAAAAAGCAATGTTTCTAAACACCTTACACACATCCAGAATACCCAAAATAATAGGTTCCACAGCTGCAGGAGGAGTAGTGGTCCCACGAAGAGCATTAATCAAATTTATAGAGTCTCCCTCCAACACCACGTCCAGCAGACCCACATCTCTTGCGAACAGCACCCCAGCCTCAAGCGCCTTAGCCTCAGCCTCCAAAGCACCCAGAGGAGCCTTCACTTTCTGACTGAGCGCAGCTTCCACTCTACCCAAGTCATCCCTTATCAGCACCCCAATGCCTGCGTTTTTTTGCTTTGAGAAAATGGCGCCATCAACATTTATCTTGAACCACCCCCCAACCGGCGGAGACCACTTCGCAGGCAACTCCACAACAGCTTCCTCAATGACCTCCATTTCTAGAGAGGCACCATACTCCGTAAGGTAACCCAGCGCCCACCTAACCAGCTCTTGGCTTGATTTTCCACTCCCACCAAGCCTTACCATGTTCCTGTTTTGCCACAAAGCCCACGCCAGCGTAAGCACCTTCGCTGCCACAACGTCGCTGCCCCCCCTCAATTATAAGTAGCTGCCACAACACATCCATAAAAGACGTGCCCTCCGTTTTATCTGTCAGCCACGGGATTTTAGAGCAGCTCCAAACCTCCTGCACTGTCAAACAACTCCACAGAGCATGCCCAGACGTCTCCGGAGCTTCATGACAGCTATTGCACCGGTCATCCCCAATCACCTTACGCTTCATTAAGTTTCTTTTAGTGGGTAAAGCTTCGCGACAAGCTCTCCACCCAAAATGGCGAATTTTATGAGGGACCGGCAGGCACCAAAGTCTCTTCCAGAAGCGCCGAAGAAGCCCACCATCAGAACAGCCACCCCTCACCCCAGTAACTGCCAGCTTCCGAGCAAGACAGTAAGCACTCCTTACGCTGAACAGACCATTCTGTGTTTCAGTCCAGACCTGTTTATCCCCTGGCAGCCTAGTACTTAGAGGGATGCCCTTGATTATTTCGGCCTCATGGGGGAGAAATAGAGCGTCCACAACAGAGTTCTTCCAGCAAACGGAGGACTGGTCAATCAGCTCATGGACCCGAGTGTCTTCATGCAGAAAGAGCCGTGGAGATGTGACTTTAAACGTAGAAGGCACAGGCAGCCATTTATCTTCCCAGACCCTGACATTTGCACCATTACCAATTCTCCATCTTATTCCATTTTTTACCAGACTTTGCGCCGCCATTATACTACGCCATGTATAGGAAGGGTTATGACCCAAAGAGGCATTAACAAAGTCACTCCTTGGGAAGTATTTTGCCTTCAATATTTTATATACCAAGGATTCTGAACCCACCTGCAGCCTCCAACCTTGTTTTGCAAGGAGGGCGAGATTAAACAATTTTAGATTCTTAAAGCCTAACCCGCCAGCTCCTTTAGGCTCGCACATCTTTTCCCAACTAATCCACGGGATTTTCCTCTCTTCATTCCTTTGACCCCACCAAAAGTTCCTGACCATGCCCGTTATCTCATCACATAGGGAGTCCGGGAGCTTGAAGCAGCTCATAGTATAAGTTGGAACCGCGAAAGCAACGGCCTTAATAAGGATTTCTTTACCCGCTTTAGACAACATTCTCTCTTTCCAGCCGGATAACTTCTTGCCAATCTTTTCTTTGATATCATTGAAGGTGCCTCTTTTATTCTTCCCAACAAGTGATGGGAGCCCCAAGTATTTCTCGTGTTGTTTGATAACTTGGGCTCCAAATCGCCTCTTAATTTCCTCTTGGGTACACTTAGGAGTGTTTCTACTGAAGTAAAGAGATGTTTTTGCCCGATTCAATTGTTGGCCAGAGGCTTTTTCATAAATTTCAAACACCCTTTGAAGAGAGTCACACTCCCTTAAGGAAGCTTTGCAGAAGATGATGCTGTCGTCAGCAAAGAACAGGTGAGATAATTTCGGGCAACCCCTACAAATGGCAATGCCCTCCATTTGACCCGAACAAACAGCAGCTTTGATAAGAGAAGAAAGGCCCTCTGCGCAAAGGAGAAAAAGGTACGGTGATAATGGATCGCCCTGTCTGATGCCCCTAGACGGTATAATGCACCCCCTAGGGCTCCCATTAATCCTAATGGCATAGGTGACAGAAGTAATACATTGCATAATAAGATTAATCCATTTTTCAGCAAAACCCAGCTTGGTCATAATTTTCTCCAAACATGTCCACTCAACCCTATCATATGCCTTACTCATATCAAGTTTAAGGGCCATCTCACCCACCTTCCCCCCTCTTTTCTGATTTATATGATGCATGGATTCAAACGCTAACAAAACATTGTCAGTGATAAGCCGCCCTTGTACAAAAGCGCTTTGGGTATCACTGATTATGGCAGGCAGAAATTTTTTGAGCCTATTAGCTATAGCTTTAGAAGCCAATTTGTACACCACATTACATAAACTAATTGGTCTATAATCAGAGACAAACTTGGGATCATTAGTTTTAGGAATAAGGACAATATGAGTATCATTAAAGTTTGGAGGGATAATACCATTGTTGAGGAAGTCCAGCACAGTTTTTGTAACCACTGCACCACTAGTACTCCAAAAATGCTGGTAGAAAAGAGGCGGCATTCCATCAGGTCCAGGGGCTTTGAGTGGGAACATCTGCTTCAGAGCAACCCGCACCTCGACGCCAGAAAACTCCCGGGTCAGTTCTTCATTCATTTCCAGGGTCACTCTTGGTTGGACTGCATCTAGAATTTCAGTGAAATCAACCGGGTTACTCGATGAAAACAGCTCCCTGAAATACTCAACTGCTATTTCCTCCACTTTCTCTTCATCCTCCTGCCACACATTATTAACATCCATCAGTCCCTCCACAAAATTTTTCTTCAGCCGAGCAGAGGCTTTTGCATGAAAAAAACTGGTATTCCTATCTCCCCCCTGAAACCAGTTTAGTCTAGAGCGTTGCCTCCACATCGAATCTTCTTTATCCAACCAACGGTTTAATTCCACTCTGGTGTTCCTCAATTCACAGGCCACCCCAGCAGAGGAGGGAAGAAGTTCAAGATTTTCAAGCTTGCTTTGTAATTCACTTATCTTTCTTCCCACATGGCCGAATTCTGCTTTGTTCCACTCCGACAACTCAGACCTACATCTTTCCAAGCACCTTTCCAGCACTCTATCTGTTGCAAAACTTTCCTCCTCCAACCAAGCTTTTTTGACCACTTCACCACATCTACTGTCTTTTAGCCACATGGACTCAAAACGGAACAGCTTCCGTACCCTCCTACTTCTTTTTCGTTGCACTAAATGGAGGCAAAGGGGGGAGTGGTCTGAAGCCGAAGAGGAAAGATGGTGAATCTTTGCACGTGGGAACAAATCCAACCAACCCTGAGTAGCCAGCGCCCTATCAAGCCTCTCCCTTATTTGTTCACCATCCTTCCGTTGGTATAGCCACGTGAACCTCGGGCCCATATAATCCACTTCTCTTAGACTACAATGGTCAATGGCTTCAACGAATATTTCCATCTGTTTCCGAGGCCTCAAACATCCCCCCTCTTTTTCAGACATCCTCATGATCTCATTAAAATCCCCTATCACTACCCAAGGTAGAGAGGAGGAAAGCTTCAGTTGCTTTAACTTCGCCCATGAATCCGGTCTTCTTGCAGTTTCCGGATTTCCATAGAACCCCGTCAGGTGCCACCAACCAATTTCAGCTCCCCCATCCACCCATGCATCAATATAATCCTCTGAGCATGTTTTCACGCCAAGGGAAACCCCTTCCTTCCACATCAAAGCCAAGCCACCTTTACTGCCTTTACTTGGAACAAAAAAGCCATGCTTCAGCTTGCATTTTTCCTTTACTATCTTCATCCAGTCATCATTAGACTTAGTCTCCATAAGGAATACTATTATGGGATCTTCTTTATTTACTACCTTCTCCAAGGCTCTAACTGTCCGGAGGTTCCCAAGCCCCCGGCAGTTCCAGCTGAGAAGCCTCATTGATCTTGGCGGGGTTGCCCAGCAACCTCCGCCCTTTCAGCAACGCTACCTGACTCAGCCAACTTCTTCTTTTTTTCATGCTTATTTACGTGGTGTAGTTCTGGACTATCATCATCCGCCTTTCTTTTGATTCCAGCCCCAATATTTACTTTCGGATCCACTATCATCGTTGGGCTTTGTCTAACTCTCCTTTTCCATAACCCACTGATTGTTTTTCCCCTCTTATGTACTTCAATTGTAGTCTTGGGCCTTATTTGTTGTTTCCCTCTGCTTGACCCCTTAGTGGGCTTGCTTGTTTGTAACATTTCCTTTGAGCCCGAACTAGCCCAGCCCACACAAAATTCAGCCTCTGATATCCTATCCTCTTTATGATTCTCCTCCGACTCTCTCATTAGTTCCTGACCAGATTTCCTCCACTCCGGATTTTCCTCCAAGATTTCCACTTCAATCAAGTTTAAAGCCCCATCAATCTGAGATGCCGTCTGTACAGGAGCCGAAGATTCAGAGGCAGCAGCTTTTAGTTCCGCATCCCACTTCCCATCAGCTAGAGCTGTATCAATCTTCTTTAGCGCTTCCTCGAAAACTGGACTGTGATCCCGTGACTCTCGTTCACCCACGTCATGCCCACTCATACCTACTCCCACTTCAGCCCCACTGCCTTCTTTCCTCAGTACCATAATCCCAGAATCCGGCACCACCGTGGCTGTACCTGGGTTCTTGCCTGCATTTCTGCCCTCCACCATATCACCCTTTTGTGTTGAACTCCCCTCGCATGGATTCCTCTGTGTTGCCTCCCTTCTCTGGTTTTGATCAAAACCTTGCACCTCAACGACCGCTCTTCCCCCATATTTAGGCTGTGGAGCTCTAATCCAAGGTCCGAATTGTTGCTCTTCGGTCCGTAGAGTTCCCCTACTATTCAGCCACAATATACAATCTTTATCACCATGTGAAACAAGTCCACACCAGTAACATATATTTGGCAGCCGTTCATACATGAACACTGCCCATCCATCCCCTGTTCCATCCCAAGATATTTTCCTTCCCCTGCACAGCGGCTTGGTTATGTCAACCTCAACTCTTACGCGCATAAAATTTCCTCCTCTCATCTCTCCAAGATCCTTTGGTCGGCTCACTTTTCCAATGGTCTCCCCGATGCTAAACGCCGCCTCTGTTGTCAATAACTGAAATGGTAGATTATGGATTTGGATCCAAAACGTAGTTGACTTGAAGACAAGGTTCTGGATTGGGACCGAACCTTCATATCTCTGTATAGCCATTAAATGCCTATCAAAAGCCCAAGGTTGCCCTTGAATGACCTTCTCTGCATCAGCTTCCATCTCAAATTCGATTAGCAAAACGTTATCTATCCCCTCGCACACCTCAAAACTTCCTCTGTTTCTCCACAGCGGTCGAAAGGTCTTCGCCACCGCCTCAACGCTTACTGTTCTCCGAGTAAAGAACTTCGCTGCCAGCACTGCACCTATTTTCTTCTTTTCCTTCGTTAAATCCACCCTCATCTCCTCCTCCTCTGTTAGTGAGAGACTTTGCCACCTGTTTGTCAGGACATCCATGATAGATCTAAACTCCTCTATCTTACTTCAGAGATATCAAGAAAACTAAACCCTCCTAATCCCAAGAAGACTAGAGGGACCTCAACTTCCTCTACGAAGAGGGAAACGCACTACTACAGTGAGAGACAAAAGACCCCCACCGAGAACTTCTATTGGGTCTTATCTCTTATGTTGCCATATTAGTTAAAGACCCTCAGGATGTCCCCAAAAGAAATAAAGAAAAAGGTTTTGGACTCAGCTGGGCCATGCGTTGATTCTAATAACATAATTCAGTTAAGCCCAAAATAGAAACCCAACCCAATCAGAATAGCTAGACCCAAACCGACCCATTACTCTTTGGAAATTTTAGGGGTTTTTTCTATCATAGCTAAGGTTTTGAATGTTTTGATCTTATTCCTCTTTACAAGATAATCTAAACCCCTTATGGATTTCAGACATTTCAGTATCAATTGGTAATTAAGTTTTACCATTTTTTTTTTATCTTTTTATTTTTTTTAATTTTCACTCTCTCCTTGCATAGAAACCATGTGCTTATTTAGGTATGAAATGAAATATGGTTTGAGCTCGAATTTGGTATAGTTTCTTAGCATTTCAGTTTAATCATACTTTCTCTTTAATTTTTCAGCTAATCCATATCTTTAAGAGTTTAATAGTACACTTTTTTTGATGAAACAAGAATTTTTCTACACTTAGTATGCTTATGTGGTGTTGAATTATAATTGGGGTTAACGATGTATTTTTCTACACTTAGTATGCTTATATCATTTCGTAGTTACATTAGCTTGACGATGTATTTAATTTTTAATTTTTTCTTTCAGCTTTGTATATACAGAATTAAACATACTGCTTTGTGTTAGACCAGACAAGTAATTATCATTATTAAATTTATGTTAATTGAAATTCTGGGAATGTAGGTTTCAAGGACCCGGATGAGATTTCTACTGGGAAATGGGTTTGGATCAGGACTTTTTAAGACCATGTAGAATTAGAGAATGTTGTTAGAAAATTCTTGAAGCTACTGCTGAAATCATATTTTGTTATGTTAATAATTTTTCTGTAAATTTTTGGTAGATATGCGTGAATTTGATAGGATTGTCTGCTTGAGTGCTTTAAAAATGGAGCAATGTACAATGATTTCTATGAATATCTATGTATGGTCATGTTATGCAAGCTAGCACTCTGCATAATTTGTGTTTGATGGGAAAACCGTTTTGAAAATTTTCAAAATGGTAATAATCAACATGTAGAAGTGGCAGAAACTTCAATGCGTATTTAAAATTGGATTTTTTAGTTGTTGGTATTCATTGACCAACCTATTTTATGGCACTATGGTCTTGGGGCCAGAAATAATTTCCGCTGCCATTTGAAAATGATTTTGCCCATCAGATGGTAGTGACTAGTGAGCATTTTGTACTTTTCATTGTAGAGCTCTGTATGTTTTCATCTTAAGCACAATAATGCCGGTTCCTGAGAAAGCTATGTGCATTGTAATCATGTGCAGACATTTTAACCTTGAAGTTTCAACAAGTGAATGTGGCCGAATAAATGGAGCTCTTATGGAGAAAAAGTATACTCCTTTGGCATTTTTGGTAATGAAATTTTTAATTTTAAAGATATTACTAGTCATTTTAATGCTGGGGACTGCAATCTGCATGATTGCTTTCCAATGGGTCCCAAAATATATATATATATATATATATGATCATCATTGTAGAAAAGTTATTTGTAATTGTCTTTTAAAAATAAAAGTAAAAAATTTATTTGTAATAGCCAACACTGCTTCTATATTTTCGCAGTTCATCAATAATCAGTGATTATTTTAGATTATGTTGAATATAAAACAAAACTATTCCATTCATAGCACAAGCTTTTTTAGATTTTTAGTACTCCTTGGATGTTTATTTATGCATGGTGTGGCCAAGGTATTTGCTTTCTTCGTTCATCTAGCTTCAAGACACCCGTATCAATTGGGATCCAACTATCTCCCTTGAACTCAAAACAAAATTATATCTATTATAGGTTAATTATTTTATTTTTTATTTTAATTAAAAAAGTATCATTAAATTATAAACTTTCACATCAAGATGGCAAATTGTTCTTATTGGTTAGTAAAAAAGTAATATCAGTAGTAGATTCAGTCTTTTAGATGAAATGAATAAAAAATTATCAATTCAGTATTGTTGTAAAAATATTATGAAATTTGTTATGTCCGAAAAGAACCTATTCACCAAAAATAGAAATAATAAAAATTAAAGTAAAAAAAGATACTAAAAAGGCGTGAAAGAAGGCTAGCATAGCCACGCTTGACTATCTTTTTTTTGGGCAATTCTCAGGTAGTTTGGCTCACATGGTGGGACTCACATGTGAGCTCCACCCTATGTATGAGAGTATCAAACTAGTTGTTTTCTCATTACTTTACTTCTCTTTTTCCAATCCATTATATGGATTGAGATCAGGTGCAATTGCATCATGCAATTACACCTTTTCCTTCACAAATCTTTTTTCATTTTTAACTTTAACTTTTTACTTCTTTTTAATATTTTTTTTATTTAATGGTTGAGGTTAAAAGTTGCTTATTGCATCAGGTGTAATATCTTAAATATATTGCACCTGACCTCAATCCCCATTATATATAAGAAGGCACAGACCTCTCTTCAAACTCCACCAAGCTTATTCAGCTATAAAAAAAAAAAAAAAAAAAAAAAAGATAAAAAAAGAAAGAAAGAAACTCCACCAAGCTTGTTGTTACGTGCAAAAATGGAGTATAAATGGCATGTACTCTTGACAACGGTATTGATATTATTAGTGTTTGTGAATTGTTAGCCTAACCCTAAAACTAATTTACCATGCTGTCCTGGGTGCCACACGTATCCAACACCACATTGCTGTTTCGAGGGGGTTGTTTCTGATTACTTTCAGAGATCCCAGTTTGAAAACATGTTCTCAAACAAAAACTCCCTTGAGTCCCATGCAAAAGGCTTCTGGGACTACCACTCTTTTATCAGTGCCTCTGCACACTACGAGCCCCATGGCTTTGGTAGTACCTACATCAATCAAAGCTTCTTTGGAGCCAAGGAAGTCCCAGCTTGTCTTGCTCATGTTGGCACCAAAACCTCCTGTGAGATATGATTAAATCTTTTTTTTTTTTTTAAATCTCTTTTTACTAATTATTAAGAAATTTTTTGATCTCTATAAAATATTTGTCTACCCAAATATAGATATTATTGATTATTTGATCTATTAAAAACAACCACATTTTGGTTGAAATATCGAAACCAAGCAAGTTTTCATTTGATGAAATTGGAAATGGATTCTTTTCAGTTGTTTAATGAGTTAATCTGTTATTATTTGATGTTAAAGGGTATAATTGGGTCTTTCCTACACTTTTATTTGATTAAAATATATGGTTTAAACTGAAAACGAATATTACTCATTAAGTGATGAAAAGTTAACCATATATATATGATAGGTTTTTAGACCCCTTAAACCACAATTGGATTAACCTAGTTAATTAGCCAAGTGAATAACTTAGTCAAATTATGCAAATCTAGGTTATCACAATCAAAACAATCATATCAGGTATGAAAGAAGCGTTAAGTTGTAAGTGAATCTACTGAGACTGGCTTAAGTAGATTCTTTTCTTCTAAAAACATATTGGGTTGGAAGATGGAACAGAATGAATCCGGAGCACTATGAATTGAAGAATTGCTCAAAGTGTGTAATTAAAAATGGATATGAACTATGTTCAATGATCCTTTGTTCACTCAATTTCTGTACAATGTAAAAGTGTATGATATTTTTTCAAGTGGATATAAAGTGGCCACCAAGGAACCACTAGCCTAGGGTTTATGCCATATTAAAGAAATGAATTCCAATACGTATAATTATTGTGATAAGCGCTACGAAAACACTTATCCATGTGCTTCTGGAGTTGCTTACTATGGCCGGGGTCCTTTGCCTATATATTGGTATCTACCTTTTCAATCACACTAACAATAATTACACCTTTTATATTTAAGGAAAATTACGTTGTTCATTTCTAAACTATACTTCATTTTACACTTGCCCTCATTAACTACAATAATGCACAATCGACCCCCTAAACTAAAACATGTGTAACACTTTACCCCCTCAACCGTCACTTTCTCAATTAAGTCCAATGAAATGTAGTATTAAAAGACCAATTTATCCACTACCATCTATTTTGGAAGGAGGGGTAAATTTGTTTTTTAATTCTTATTTACATTAGGCTTCACATAAAGACATGCTACAGAGGTTTAAGTGTTACAAAATTATAACTTTAAGAGATCAATTGTGTATTTCGATACTTCAGGGGGGGCAAAATATAAAATGGGGTATAGTACATTAGGCAAGGGAGTTAATCTCGTACTGGAGGTTGTACCGGTTTGACTAGTAAAACGATTTATTTCGATATTGGTCAATACCAGTGTACCGTTTCAGGCTTACCGTTATTTTTTATACTTATAAATAAATAAATAAATATATATATATATATATATATATGTATGTATGTATGTATGTGTGTGTGTGTGTCTGTGTGTATATATATTATAATAAATATAAAAGTTTACCATAAAACATTACCTTAATTCAGAACAGATTATTCATAGTTTTAAACTTTAGAATCAATTAAAAGAAAAAAAAAAAAAAAAACACAATATAAAAAATAGAAAGCTTAATTGTTCATTGCATACTAAAAAAACAAATGATACTAATAAGTTAATACAAATAAGCTATCATTCTGCCCTTACAAAAATTCAAAAATTACACAACAAAAACGTTGGCCGGTTTTTAAACCGATACAAAACGTTGGCATTTCGATACCGGTATACATATCGGTACAGTATCGACTACACTGACTTTAGGGTGAAAAAGTGTAATTTCCCCATTATATTTATGTATTCTGTTAGGTTTTGAGTTTGTAATGTTGGCAAACCATGACAAAACATGACAAAAACTAAGTCTCATTAGTTTAGAATGGTCTACATTGAAGCCCAAGACAAAAACTTCAAGTTCAGGATAAAAACAAATGAGTTACAAGCTGGTTGGTTCGATCGATCCAATCTAATTTTCGATAGATCGAAAATCGCGTATCAGGAAAATCAGCAAACGTAAAAAGGCCATAACTCGTTTAAAGCCCAAATCGCGAGCCGTTTTTTCCAGTATTTAAAGGACATCATAAGCTAACCCTAGGTAGGGTTTTCAGAGCTTTTTAGAGAGATTAGAGTGCCTCTTGTGCCTCTTTGGTATTTTAGACCCAAAAGCTCTCTTATGTTTTCTACCGGTGTTATTCCTTGAAGAATCTCAAGATCTGGTGTTGTAGAAGTTGCTGCCTTCTCTAGTCATCAAAGGTGATGATGATCTAAACCTTCAAGGGTGGTCTTGGAGTCACAAACAGGAGAGTTTGTGTTGATAAACCTTTGAGTGGGATCTCAAAGTCACAGACGTGGGTGTTTGTGTTTTGCAAAGGCCAACGAAAGAAGGAGTCTGTGGATTCGGAGCTTGCGCGTGGTCGTGTCAGTAAGTTCTACTGGTGGGTAGCATTAGGAAGTCGAGCGGGGAGCTTGTAGTCCTTTTGTTTGAACTTCGATTCTTTCTAGTGGATATGCTTTTTACCTTGAGAATAGCTAGGTCAAATCCTCCTCAGGTTTTTACCGTGTGGTTTCTTGGATGATCATATCATTGTGTCTTTTATTATTTCGCTGCTTTATTATTTTGATATGATTATTTGATTGCTTTAACCTAGATTTGCTTAATTTGACTAAGTAACAACTTGGCTAATTAACTAGGCTACGCAATCTAATTGTGGTTTAAGGGGTCTAAATTTCCATCAAGTGGTATCAGAGCGGGTAGCTCTTCTGATTTAGATCTTTTGATCTAGGAGCTGATCCTTGATCCCTGTTGTCATGGATAATTTGAATTGTGTTTCTGATCATGTTTCTGCTCATGCTTCTGCTGATTTTTTTGATGCTTTCAAAACTCTTCTTAAAGAATTATCTAAATCTTTGAAAATTGCTAAGAAATTTAAAGAAGAGTTAAAATTGGCTAATCTTGAAAAAGAGGATTTGATTGTGAGATTAGATGAATCTAATAAAAAAAAATGAATTTTTGAGAAATCAAATTTCCTCTCAAGATGAGAAGATGAAAAGCTTGGAATAAGAGTTAGTTGAATCTAAAACTAAAATTGAAAATTTGACTAGTACCAAGCCTGCTGTTGATAGCAGAAGTGTTTCTATTTCTCTTAAGCCTAAAACTGAGAAAGTTTATATCCCTCCTTTCAAGAAGAATAATAAAGAAAAGGCTTATTTTGCTAGGTTAGACAAAGGAAAAAGTTCTAATATAGACGCTGAAGTTTCTAAACCTAAATCTAAACCTACTGTTAGAGAGCATAATAAATCTGTTTTTGTGCCTACCTGTCACCTTTGTGGTGTTATTGGTCATATTAGACTAAATTGTTCTTTGTTGAGGCAAAAACCAAAATCTGAGAATAGATTTGCTATTAGGAATACTGATGTTCCTAAATTTGTTCCTGTTTGCCACTTTGTGGTGTCCATGGTCACTTTCGTCCTAATTGTCATAAGTTGAAACTTAAGCATTCTGTACGTCAATCTAGGATATGTGATGATATATCTCCTGCCATAAGTCCATATAAATTGTTTCATATTCTTTTGAAAAATTTAAGCTTGTTGGCTTGTGAAAGGAATTTGCAGGATTTTAGTCTTTCTCAGAAGATTGGTGTAATCCCTCAAATACACTCTGTTTCTCATGGATTTTCACCTACAAAGCTGAAGAATCATGCTATATGGGTGAGAAAAGATTCTCCAAGGTGAGTGTTGCTAACTTGTCCCTGATTTAATTCTTTCAATTAATTGTGGACATGTTTTGTGTTTGTTTTTGGTTGTTTTGTTTTTTAGTTTTTTTATTTAAAAAAAAATCCAAAAACATTGAAAAATTTTCAAAAAGACAAAAATATTTTATTTTGTGTCTTGTTTTTATTTTTCTTGAGGATTACATGAGTTATGATATCTCTCTTGATTTAAAACATGCTTGACATTGTGGAGAAACTTAAATAGTATGCTAAGCTATTTTTGATTTTGTGTGAGCATGTACTAATTTGTACATGTACTCAAGGGTTAATTAAGAAATTGATATTTCTTGTTTGTGTACCCTCTATAGCTTAGTTAAGCAGTGTCATGCATTGCATTTGCATTGATCATTTAGCACAATGTGTGTTTTTTGTTTTTTGTCATAAATTTTTTTCAAAATATCAACAAGTGGGTATAACGTTTGTTAAAACCAAAAAGATTTTTGTGTTTTGTATTATAGATCTTGGATTTATAAACAAGGTTGGTCAATTTATTTACACATAACATGTCTTATGTACCTTGTTTAGCTTTGATGAGCTTATATATTGCACTTGACTAGTTGAAGCTTGGTAGTGCATGTTGTGTGGGAAAGATGTGTGTGGTTTTTAATCATTTTGTCTTAATCTTGAAGTCACATGTTCTTTGACTGTCGGACTTGATCCTTTTGAGAAAGGCATAAATAACCATCTCACCACTGTTCACTAGCCAATCATGAACACCTTAGTGCATATCAGACGATTTTGTGCTCGAGAAAGTGTAGCACATGCACAAAAAGAACATAAGGTGTTGCCTCAATTAAATTAAAACTGGTGTGTACTATTAGGCTTGATGCCAATTCACTTAATTTAAATCGGTGTGTACTATTAGGCTGAATGCCAATTCACATAAATAAAAGGCAAAAATGCAAGAAACTTACATGATTGCAAGCTTTTGTTCTATGAGATGTGAGAGTTATATGATGTAACTCTTTAGGTGATAGTCTCTTTTAAATTCTATGTGATGAATTTTGTAGACTTTGTGATTGATTGCTATTCACATATCACCTTACATGTATTTCAAGTTTTTGCTAGTTGCACACACTACACAAGTTACTCTTTGTTAAACTTGGTACATTATATTGTGTGTGATTTTGTTGTGGCCGTCCAAGATTAAAAGTTCCTTGATTTTAATGCAAAATGTGTTTAATGTTTGTGCTTTGAGGACAAATTGATTGAAAATCTTGATTTTGGAAGAACTGGGTTAAATTCAAGTGTTTTTGAAAAACTTTTCGTCTCATACTCATGCATTTTTTTATAAAACAATGTGCTTTGAGGAGTTTCTGCATTAAAATGCTCTGTTTTTCAAAATTTTGATTTTTCCAGATTTTCAATTGATCGAACCTGTTTTTCGATCAATCGAAATTGCGATTAAAATTTTTTGGTTTAAGTCTACCTGACTCGATTGATATTCGATTGATACTCGATTGATCGAAACTGAAAAATTTTCAATTCTATGTTTTTGACCAAAATTTTTTCATGCATTATTTGTGTTTAGGATTCACATGCATTGCATTATTTTTGTATCCATCTTGCAGTTTTGCAGTCATATCACTCATTGTTTTCACACATAGCATGCATACACTTTGCTAAATTGGGTACTCAACTTGATTTAAAAATTGATTGATTAATTTTTGAGTTATGTACTTTCTAGTATATGCTATTTTTATGTGTGAATTGTAGAAAATATTTTTCTTAAGAGATATGATGGATAATCAATGTGCAAATATTTTCTCTATTCATGTAACTGTTTATGGGTCACATAGTGCCATGTTTGCATTTTATTGAAAGAGAGAATATTTTTTCTTCATGTGTATCCTCACCTTAGTTTTTAACTATGGTTTGTGTGTTTTTAACTTTGGTCCTGCTGGTGAGGATGTTCCTGATCCTGTTGGTGATGCTACTGATGCTGCTGATTTTCCCGCATCCCCTTTATTTTTCCCCAAAATTGTTTTTCCCAAAACTTGTTTTGTTTTTCCTATTTTTTTAGGGGGAGAAATTTTTTTTAAACCGTTATGGTTTTTAGGGGGAGTTGTTGCTCTTCATAGGGGGAGTTGTCTCTATTTTCTCTTACTCTGTTGCGTATGTTTTCTGTCTACCTTCTGATTAGGTAGTCTTTGTCAATACGTGACAAAAAGGGGGAGACATAGATGACCTGTTTGTTTTGTTTAGGGGGAGAATATAAAAACATTTTGATGTATCTAACGTAGGGGGAGAGTTAGAATTTTTTTTAATATTCTGTTTGATATTATTGTTTATATGTCTTTCTTTCCACACATGCGGTGATGTGTTTGTTGAGTGTTTCAGGAAAGACAGGTACATTCTGATCAAGACCTTCTACCTCTTCTTGCAACTTCTAGGTTAGGAGTCTTAGATTGGGATGTGTGATGTATTTGGGCATTTTATTGTACATGGGCATTATGTTGTATGTGTGTTTTGTCACGGATTTCCAAAGAGGGAAATTGTTAGGTTTTGAGTTTGTAATGTTGGCAAACCATGACAAAACATGACAAAAACTAAGTCTCATTAGTTTAGAATGGTCTACATTGAAGCCCAAGACAAAAACTTCAAGTTCAGGATAAAAACAAATGAGTTACAAGCTGGTTGGTTCGATCGATCCAATCTAATTTTTGATTGATCGAAAATCGCGTATCAGGAAAATCAGCAAACGTAAAAAGGCCATAACTTATTCATTTGAAGCCCAAATCGCAAGCCATTTTTTCCAGTATTTAAAGGACATCATAAGCTAACCCTAGGTAGGGTTTTCAGAGCTTTTTAGAGAGATTAGAGTGCCTCTTGTGCCTCTTTGGTATTTTAGGGTTTTGTACCCAAAAGCTCTCTTATGTTTTCTACCGTTGTTATTCCTTGAAGAATCTCAAGATCCGGTGTTGTAGAAGTTGTTGCCTTCTCTAGTCATCAAAGGTGATGATGATCTAAACCTTCAAGGGTGGTCTTGGAGTCACGAACAGGAGAGTTTGTGTTGATAAACCTTTGAGTGGGATCTCAAAGTCACAGACGTGGGTGTTTGTGTTTTGCAAAGGCCAACGAAAGAAGGAGTCCGTGGATTCGGAGATTGCACGTGGTCGCGTCAGTAAGTTCTACTGGTGGGTAGCATTAGGAAGTCGAGCAGGGAGCTTGTAGTCCTTTTGTTTGAACTTCGATTCTTTCTAGTGGATATGCTTTTTACCTTGAGGATAGCTAGGTCAAATCCTCCCCAGGTTTTTACTGTGTGGTTTCCTGGGTGATCATATCATTGTGTCTTTTATTATTCCGCTGCTTTATTATTTTGATATGATTATTTGATTGCTTTAACCTAGATTTGCTTAATTTGACTAAGTAACAACTTGGCTAATTAACTAGGCTACACAATCTAATTGTGGTTTAAGGGGTCTAAATTTCCATCATATTCGAATTAATAACTTTCTCATCTTATACTGTTCAATTTTTTCCTAATTAAGTTGAAACTTCTATGGAAGTTTTATGTTTATATGTCAAAGATGAGTTCCTTTTCTAGCATAATTTAGATTTAAGTAATTAAGTTATGAATTATGCAAAAAAAATCTAAGTAACAAATTATTGGAAAAAAAAAAGTGACTGCATATTTTCTACTGCCCTAAGACTTGTATGTGTCTTTTGTTTCATGACATAGAAGAATTTATTGTAGATCAATTCATAGTTGCACGCCACAATCCAAACAATTTTCTTTACTAATGTTTTCAATAGGAACTACAATTATGGAAAAGTTAGTGAAGAGTTGAAGGTGGATTTGTTGAACCATCTGGAATACATTGAACAAAATGCTACCCTAGCCTTCTAGGTTGCAATTTGGAGGTGGATCAGCCTTCTGCACACAAAGTCTTTATTGGCTCCTAGAAACCCACGAAGACTGACATTTTGGCCAAACGAGTTCCTAGTTTTCGTACTACCATGAATGTGCTCTACGGAGATCTTGTTTGCGATCAAGGTCATAATGAGTCCATGAACAACATCATCTCCCATTATCTATATTACCTTGATCTTATGGTTATTGGTCAAGAAGAAGCAAGATCTCATGAAGTGCTTAGTTGTGATAAGCAACTTGCTTTCATTCCATCGTCCTTCTCAGCTCCTTGAGCTTTCTTGAACTTATCCTTTTCTAAGGTATTGTATTACTATGGTTCTAAAAACCAATTAAGTAACATAAGGAAATGTTCAAACAAAAAGGGGGAGTAAGAGTTTGTATAAATTGCTCGTGTGTCTTTGTGTGAAGCTAAGGGTATGTTTGGTACCTTCTTTTTTCCTTATTTTCTGTTTTCAAAGACAATTTTCTATTTTTGTAACAAAAAAATTTGTTTGGCAACCTAAAATGGACATAAAACAAAACCTGTTTTTAAAACTCAATTTGTGAAGGAAACTGAAAACATGTGAAATGCTATTTTCAGTTTCTAATTTTCAAAAGTCAATGAAAATACGCATTTAATTTAATGAATTCGTCTCATTTAATGAGTTAGCATTAAAGTTCAAATCCTAATAACAACATATTTTAGTATTTTCTATTTTTTTCTTTAGAAAACTATTTTTTTAATTTCAACTAACCAAACATGTTTTTGATTTAAAAAATACAAGAAAATTGTTTTTCTTTATATTCTCAAAAACAAGTTTTTGAAAATAGAAAACAAAAACTATTACCAAACATAACCTAAACTTGCTTGGACAATAAACGTTTGTATTGATTTGCAACTACCTTTCGCTAATGATATGTAACTTTTTAGAATTTTTATTTATTTCCTATTTAGTGTGGATTTTCTATGAACCTTTCTATGTTTGTATGATATGCATTTAGTGTGGAATTTTGCTTCCTCCATTTATATCAAAGTAAAGTACAAAAAATGAGCATTTATGTTGGTCAAAGCTTAACATATATGAATAGTTCAAATGTGGTTAGTGCTAATGGCATTTTTTATAGTATCTTATGCATGCAGTTAAAGCTCCACCTCCACCTCCCATGAAAAAAGCTTAAAATATATTATATATAAAATAAATAAATAAATTAAAATATGTTGTAATTGCAGCAATTCAGATGCTCTCATTATCAAAAGGTGTCTTCATAGCACGCTTATACGTGTATTCATTGTTGAAACTTATAAAAAGATAAGGACAAAAACAGACGTTTGAAATTGAGGGAAGCCTATGGAATTTTCTTCATGAGATTTTTCTAAATTTCCTACTGAGATTTTTTTTTTTTTTTTAATACGTAGTTTTGTTAATTTTTTAAGATCCAAGAAACTGATTAAGCTTCTGGGAAAAAAACGTTTCATTTAGATATTGGACCATTGAATAAATATCATCCTCCCTTAGACAAACATTATTAGGGGGGAAAACAGAAAATATTACACATAAATTTTTTTATTTATTCACCCATTAGTATAATAAGTTGTGATTAGAATATAATTTTTACATGGATGCATATCTAACATCGCAATCATTATGGTTCAATCAAAATAAATCATATCAACAATAACAACTAAAAAAAAAAAAAAAACAATAATAATAATAATAATAATAATAATAATAATAATAATAATAATAACAATAATAATAATAAGGAAAATTATTGTTACATGTGTTACACAATCATTCACATAGAGGCTGAAATGCTGAAATCATGTTTCAAAAACATGATCTTACAATTATAACTAAAATCATGTGTTCAAAACACAATTTTAACTGAATGTTCCATACATACAATGCTCAACTATTACTGTTCTAATAACAAATAATGTCAAAATTTTCAACTAGAAAAAAAGGAATATTTTTGTACCTCTAGATTCATTGAAAAAAGTCTCATATTACGCAAATATGGTAATGCACATAGGATATTTGTAATACACTCTTTTTTTCTTCTTTATTTTTTTGTTGATAATTCGATAATTAGAGGAGGTGGATTATGAATCTAGGACGTCTTCACTAGAAATACCAAATGGTGTCATTTGAAATACGGGAATATTACATTAGGTTGTAATGCACATTAGTGGTTGTTGCATGTGTTGTGTTGTTTTGTTTGTACTACTTATAAACTCATGTGATATGCGTGAGAATATATAATTATTTTGTAATATGGTATAATGTATAATTCATTTTCTAAAATTTATTGAAGATAATTTATTCTCCCTAAAAATTAAATTATTTCTAAAAGTATTTTACATTCTCTATCTTTACAAATATATCATTATATTATTTCTTGTGAAATTTTGGTATGTTTGATTGATATTATTCTTTTTTTAAGTGGTCCATATTATTCAAACTTTTCAAATTTCTCATTTTCTAAAGGAAATTATCATGATAATTAAACTTCATAACAAATTTACAGTTGATACTACTTAAATAATTGATAGACACATTTAAATACATAGCCATGTAGATTATATTTGATATAAACTCAAATTCTCACTTCCAAAATATATAAGAATTAACTCAAACCATAACTATAAGAGGAAGAGAAAGTACATGTGATAAGGAACTAAAATACAACACCAAAATGTATCAATCCAAAGTAGAGATACCAAAAAAAAAAAAAAAAAAAAATCATTAATCTAAAGTAGAGTTGCAAAAAAGAATAAATAAGAGAGAGAGAGAGAGAGAGAGAGAGAGAGAGAGAGAGTAATCAAATTTTTATGGGAGAGAATGTGAGAGAAATAGCATATTTATATGTTAACGTGTATAGTGTTGTGGGCTTTAGGTCCAACTAGATTACTTGTATAGCACACATTATTGTATTACACTCTTACTTGTACTGTACTCACATGCCTCCTATATAAAAGGCACTTGTGTATATTCTTTCATTGAGAAATACAATACTATTGAATTTAGTATTTCTAACATGGTATCAGAGCCATTACTCTAACTTTCTTGTGTTCTGCAGTCTTATCTTTGTTGGTAATTTCCGCTACCTCAACTTCTCTGGTTAGTAAGCCATTTCAGTGCCTTTCCAGATTGCCTCGCCGCCGTCAAAGGTCTCAAGGTTGAATCTCCGCCGCTAGAAGCTTAATCTTCACTGCTAAGACTACTGCCTTCGTCGGATCTATCGTTTTTGACCTCTGACTAAGACACAAATCATATAAGCGTGTAGGTCATCAAACGATCTACTTAGCAACACCAGACCGGTCACCATCCAACGTTCCACGCGCCCTCATGCACCGATAACAATTTTGGTGAGTTTTGCCACGCGATTCACGCATCGCCTTACGCCCTCACGCATTGTCATGCGCCTACTGACATCATTACTGATGTTATCCAGCCACGTCAGCCCTAGTTGCGTTATCCACTGATGTCATCTATGCCATGTCACGCTGACATCATCAGCTCGCGTCATTGCTGACGTCATCTCTAACTTGACTTTGACCTCAAGCAGTTGAATCTTTCAAGCGTTGACTTTGACTTTTGGAAAGTTGACCGTAGACTTTTTCCAGGGTTGACTTTTGTAGTCTAGGTGCTCATTACCCAGTTTTTCGCATAGATTTCATTTTTGTAGTCCCTTTTTGCATATTTTGCTTCTAAATGAAGAATAAGCACAAGTCTTCTTCCTTTTGCAACAATCGTCATCGACAATCCAACAAACGCTTTTGCAATTTTTGCAAACGTTTTGGCTATAATATTAAGACTTGCTATCAATGCAACAAGTCAACTGTTTCCATTTCTTCTACTACAGTTGCTAACACTGATAGTGTCCAACCCATGGCTCCCGTCTCTGCACAGTCTCAGTCTTTTGGATTCACTTTCACCATTTCTAGAGGTGACCTTATAAATATCATCGTCCATGTCATTCGTATGGTTGGTAATGCATCTTATTCCTCTTCTCTCTCAGCTTTATCTAGTATGTCTCCTACCTCTTGGCTTATGGATTATGCTTGTTGCAATCACATGACACTTCACTCGTCCTTATTTTCTGACTTTAACCTACACCGCACCCTCTTAATATTCGCATAGCAAATGGTTCCACAATGTCTAGTCATAATATAGGTTCCATTTCAACCTCCAACCTCTCGGTTCCTGAAGTCTTTAATGTTCTTGACCTTTCTTATAATTTATTTTCTGTGGGACAATTAGCTAAGTTGGGTTATCGCATTATCTTTGATTATTCTGGGTGTATTGTGTAGGATCCGAGGACGGGACAGGAGCTTGAGACCAGTCCCAGAGTTGGGCGTATGTTTCCCATGGACAACCTTTGTCTTCCACTTGTTGCTCTTGTTTCTGTTGCTGTAGCTGCTACTGTTTCTTCAATTCCTTCCCTTGCACTTTGGCATGCTCGACTTGGTCATGCATCTTCCTCTCGGGTACAACAATTGGCTTCTAGAGGTTTGTTAGGTTCAGTGTCTACAGAAAATTTTAATTGTGTTTCATGTTAGTTAGGAAAACAACTAGCTTTTACTTTCAATGCTAGTGAATCAATATCCACTGATATCTTTGACCTTATTCATTCTAATGTTTGGGAGCCTTCCTTTGTCTCTAGTATTGGTAGATCTCGATATTTTGTTGTCTTTATTGATGATTACTCTTGCTATAGCTGGATTTTTAATATGAAACATCGTTTTAAATTATTGGAAGTATATTCTAATTTTGCAAAAGTGGTTGAAATTCAGTTTTCCAAACGCATCAAAATTTTTCGATCTGATAATGCTCTTGAATACACTCAATATGCTTTCCAAGCTGTTTTGCATTCCTATGGCACTGTTCATCAACTAACTTGTCCAGGTACCTCTCAGCAAAATGGTAGAGCCGAACGAAAACTGCTTCATATTCTTGACACTGTTTGTGCTCTTCTTCTCTCTGCCAAAGTTCCTACACCTTTTTGGGGTAAAGCTGCTTTTCATGCTGTTCATGCTATTAATCGCATTCTGAGTCCTGTTATCCAAAATCAAACTCCATATGAGCGCCTTTTTGGGTCACCTCCAGACTATCACCACCTTCGCTCCTTCGGTTTTACTTGTTTTGTTCTTCTTCTGCCACATGAGCATAACAAACTTGAGCCTCGATCAAGGCTTTGTTATTTTCTTGGCTATGGCGAAACTCAAAAGGGGTATCGGTGTTATGATCTTGTCTTTCATCGTCTTTGTATCTCCCGCAATGTTGTCTTTTGGGAATATCGCCTCTTTGTCCAGCTCTCTCACTTCCGTGCCTCCCTATCTTCCTCCTCTGTCTTAGATCTTTTTCCAGATGATGCACATATTCTTTCTGTAGCTGCTTCTGATCCTCCTATAGTTGCTCCTGATTCTCATGTAGACTTCTCTATCTAACCACCAGATATCACTGATCCTTTTCCTAGTTCACCCTCTAATGAACAGGTGGAAGATGAATAGGTTGAAGACGAGCTACCCAACCCTAACCCTGAGCTTGGGTTCCCTGCTCCTGCTCCACCTGAAGATCTTGCACAAGACATTCCACCTCGTCACTCAACTCGAGTAAGATCTATTTCTGCACATTTACTTGACTATCATTATTATACTACCCTTGATACACTACACGAGCCTCACACCTATTGTGAGGCTTCCACTGAACTTTTATGGCAGATTGTAATGAAAGAGAAACTTGATGAATTATTTAAAAACCATACTTGGAATTTGGTTACTCTCCACCCCGGAAAATCTGTGGTTGGTTGTAAATGGATTTACAAGATTAAGACTTGCTCTGATGGGTCCATTGAGCGTTACAAAGCTTGTCTTGTTGCAAAATGTTTTACACATGAGTATGGGATTGATTATGAAGAGACCTTTGCTCTGGTTGCTTGTATCTCATCTGTTCGTGCCCTCTTAGTTGTTGCTACTGCTAGTAAATGGGACCTTCTTCAGATGGATGTCAAAAATGCATTCCTTAGTGGGGATTTAAGTGAAGAAGTTTATATACAACCTCCTCTTGGTCTCTCAGTTGACTCAAACAAGGTTTGTCACCTTCGACGTGCACTTTATGGCCTTAAATAAGCTCCACTAGCTTGGTTTGTCAAATTCAGCTCTACCATCTCTCGCTTGGGTTACATGGCCAGTCATTATGATTCTGCCTTATTTATTCGTCGCACTAACAGACACTATTTTACTTCTTCTGTATGTGGATGATATGATTATAACTAGTGATGACCTCAATGGCATTCAAGAATTCAAGGATTTTCTCAGTCAGCAGTTTGAGACGAAAGATCTTGGACATCTCAGCTACTTCTTGGGTCTTGAAATCACTCATTCTACAAATGGACTTTATATTACTTAAGCCAAGTATACTTTTGAACTCTTGTCTCGAGCTGGACTTACTAATAGCAAGACTATTGACACTCCAATTGAGCTTAATGCGCATTTGACTCCCTCAGGAGGGAAACCATTGTCTAATCCCTTTCTTTACAAATACTTGGTTAGCAGCCTAGTTTATCTCACTGTCACTCATCTAGACATTTCTTATGTTGTTCACCAGGTGAGCCAGTATCTGTCTGCTCCATGATCAACTCACTATGCTGCTGTTCTGCGCATTCTTCGATACCTAAAGAGCACTCTATTCCATGGTATTTTCTACTCTACTCAGTCTCCTCTTATTCTCCATGCATTTTCTGATGCTAATTGGGCAGGAGATCCCACTGATCGCAAGTCCACCACTGGTTATTGCTTTTTTCTTGGTTCTTCTCTGATTTCTTGGCGAAACAAGAAACAAACTCATGTGGCCCGCTCCTGTACTGAAGCAGAATATCGTGCCCTTGCTGATACCACATATGAGCTCCTTTGGCTACGATGGCTTATTAAAGATTTAGGTGTGTCTACATCCTCCACTACTTCTCTTTATTGTGACAACCAGAGTGCCATTCATATTGCTCACAATGATGTCTTCCATGAACAGACTAAACACATTGAGATCGATTGTCATTTTATCTGTTATCATCTTGTCCATGGTGTTCTCAAGCTGATTTCAGTCTCCTCTAAAGATCAACTTGCATATATCTTCACCAAGTCACATCCTAAGGGACACCTTCGTACTTTGGTTGACAACCTCAAGTTGGTCTCACATCCACCTTGAGTTTGAGGGGGCTTTTAATGTGTATAGTGTTGTGGGCTTTAGGCCCAACTAGATTACTTGTATAACACACATTCTTGTACTACACTCTTACTTGTACTGCACTCACATGCCTCCTATATAAAAGGCACTCGTGTATATTCTTTCATTGAGAAATACAATACTATTGAATTCAGTATTTCTAACATTATATAATAAAAAATGAGTAGAAGAATACTCAAAAGAAAATGTATAGTTATAAATATCAAGTTATCCTAAACATGCAACGTAATATAATACATTATATCATTGTATGTTATATAATGCCAAAGGATAATATCTTACTATCAAAGAAAAGAAAAAAAAAAAAGATAATAAATTAAAACCCAACCAAATCGGCATCAACCTAAAATATAGTTCAACACAAAAATTTATCAACCTAAAGTAGAGATGCTATAAAGAATTAAAAATCTACCAAAAGAGAAAAAAAAAAAAAAAAATAGAGAGTATTCACATTTTTGTGTGGGCAAGATATGTATTGAATGGAAGAAAAAATTGAAAATTTTTATAGTAAATAAAATGCGTAGAATAAGAGTTCAAATAAAAGGAAGATGAAAGAATTAAGGAATTGCAATATATGTTTAAGTATAAAGTAGTGGGCAGATAAAAAGTTTAGAGGGAAAAATGTTAGAGAAAGAGAACGAGAGAAAGTGTTGAGAATAGGTGGATAATGTAGGCGCTTATATGGCTCAATAAAAACATAACAATAAAAATGTTATGTTTTAGTGTGTGTATATATATATTATCTATCAAGTGCAGGTCACATGTGTAAGTGTAACGCTATTCCCAAGTCTTTTTTGGTCAAATTAGTAATTATTTGGAAACAGTTTATTAAACTTTTTGCTAAAATAATTTAAGTTAAAATTTAAATAGAATAAGCTAATTTATTTTATGCTAAAAATATTGAAAAAGAAAGTTAAAAATTTAAAATAAGTAAAATATAAACTACTTTATTACTAGACCCAAAAAAATAAATTGAAATAAGTCAAACATGGAGTGTGCGTTTGGAATGAGATGATAAGGTAGCTTTTACTTATTTTTAGCTAATATTTTTTTTTTTATGAACTATTTTTAGCTAATATTGTTTTCACTTTTCAGGTCCCATTGTATTTGGGGTGCCACACTTTTGGAACAAAAAGAGCTTATTTTTATGCGGTTAGGTTGGCTTATTGCCCCAGCTCAATTAGTTAACATTTTAGGTAGGTCCCGCCCAAATTCAAAGACCTAGCTAAATTTGTAATGCTTTTTGCTCAACAAATTGGTATTTCTTTACAATTTTTTAATGCCGCCCCAAAGTGGTCTGATGTTGTGGGACACACAAAGGAAGACCAATTTCCACAAATTAGGATTTACTCTATCTCCTCTCACAAACTCTTTTTCACTTTTACATTTTAACTTTTCTTAATATTTTTTAATTAATGGTTGAAATTAAAAGTTGCTTTCTTTCAATTTTCAATCCCGACCAATTATAGGTATTATACCTGATCTCAATCCAATTTCCACTGCAAATTAAATAAACTGATAAACATATAGGCCATCAATCCCCTGGTCCTCTAGAAATGGAAACTTTGTTCAAAATAGTCTTTCTTTATGTATATATTTGTGTCCTATGGTGGTTTGAGTAAAAATTGGTTTTTCTTTGTGTGTCCCATAGCTGAGAAAATCTTGTATGAATCAGTCTTATAAAATACTTTCAATGCGAATGGAATAAACCAAAAGACATAGACAATCAATCCCCTAGTCCTCCATTAGAAAGAAAAATTTGATCCTTTTCTTTATGTCTCTCTCTTTTCTTTTTACATTTTTCATTAATTAATTTTTGGGTTAATTATATGTTAAATTAATACTTTAGAGTTAGCCTCGAAGTTTTTTTTCCCCCCAAATTAATCTTATTGTTTTCAACGATACTTTCAATTCTATTACATGTGAAGCTATTAATGGAATAATGTGTTGAAATAATCAGCCTAGCATCTTTTAATTTAATAGTTTATATTAATGATATCACTGTAATGAGTTTGTGATTGGAGTGGAAATGTTTTTGAAGTGTAATATTTAATTTAAAATCTCCGCTAAATTGCAGATTTAAATATCGCTATCAGTGTCATACAATATGTGGTACATATTGTATTGTATACAAATAATTTCATATCGTAAGTACGCAAATAATACAATATATAGGTATGTATTGTATGAATCATATCGTATTGTATGATAATTACTATAATCATTAGTTGCATATGTTCCAATTTTATAATAAATATACAATTAAATATGTATATTTATAGTTTTTTCATAAATTTTATATAATGTTTTTTTGTAAGATTTTATATAATGTTCTGCATTGTACAATACACGATACATAAATATGATAAAAAAAATTTATAGTAAGATTTACGTTTTGACAACTATGGCATAAACTTAATTTGCCATTACCTTTTTGTCCCTATCTTTTATTTTTGTCATTTTTTAATTAGTTGGAAGAAGAAATAGATTAAAGGTTCATAGGCTTATGAATCCACCACAAAAGGAATAAAGGATATTAATTCATAATAGATTACCCCAATTCTCAAAATAGCTTATGCCCATAGAGAGGAAAGATAAACTCTTAGATTTTAGTTAATATTGGATCTTTGGTTATCATATAATTTATAAGATGTCATTACAATATGATAATTCTATAAGATCAATAGGATATACACTTCACCAAGAACCTTGTAATGCTTTTTGCTCAACGAATTGGTTTATGTGGTTCACGCTCAGAAAATGAAGCTCAAATTGGTATTTCCTTATATTTTTTTAATGCCACCCCACAGTGCTTTGATGTTGTAGGACACACAAAGGAAGATCAATTTCCACAGATTAAGATTCACTCTATCTCCTCTCACAAACTTTTTTCACTTTTTAACTTTTCTTAATATTTTTTTAATTAATGTTTGAGATTGAAAGTTGCTTTTTTTCAATTTTCAATCTCAACCATTCATAAGTATTACACTTGTTCTCAATCCAACTTCCACTACGAATAAAATAAACCAACAAACATATAGGCCATCAATCCCCTAGCCCTCTAGAAATGGAAAATGTTTTCAAATTTGTCTTTCTTTATGTATATAAATTTTTGTGTCCTATAGTGGTTTGAGTAAAAAATGGTTTTTCTTCGCATGTCCCACAGCCAAGAAAATCTTGTATGAGTCAGTCTTATAAAATACTTTCAATGCGAATGAAATAAACCAAAAGACATAGACCATTAATCCCCTAGTCCTCCACTAGAAAGGAAAAATTGATCTTTTTTTTTTTTTTTTTTTTTTTTTTTGTCTCTCTCTTTTTTCTTTTTACATTTTTTCATTAATTAATTTTTGAATAAATTATAATTTCAATTTAGGACAAAGTTTAGTTACAAAATTTGTTGTAACCTAAGACTACAACCTTAGTCAATAAAATGAACATCATTACATATTTTGAAAATCTAACCATTGAAGTACATGTTCTTTACGCTTTTAATACACATGTCAAATTTTGTGTTAATCGGATATTATTTACTATATGATTTATAAGCTTATATTTTATGCATAATTTTAAACTACAAAAACTTTCAATTTAAACAATTTATTGATGACATAGCTATTGATCTTTAATTTTTTAGAAATTTTGTAAGTATGGAGGATATAAGAAGAAAATATAATCCAATGGTGGATTTGTATTCACCTTCAATAAAAATATATTAAGTAAGGTTGTAGCCTAAGGTTACAACCAATTAATCTTATAGCTAAACTTTGTCCTTCAATCTATACCTCAAAGTTAGCCTTGAAGTTTTTTTCCCCCAAATTAATCTTATTGTTTTCAATTATATTTCAGTTCTATTATAAACTCATTACATGTGAAGCTATTAATGGAATAATGCTAAACAAAATGACGCCATTTGATTTGGATTAACAATGTTCACATATATTAAGCAAATGTGTTGAAATAATCAGCCTGGCATCTTTTAATTTAATAGTTCATATTAATAATATCACTATAAATGAGTTTGTGATTGGAGTGGAAATGTTTTTGAAGTTTAATATTTAATTTAAAATCATTGTTAAATTGTAGGTTTAAATATAGTTGTCAGTGTCATACTGAAAGCTCGAAAATGTGTTGAAAAACACAAGAGCTGTTTAGACCCCCAAATTAAAATTACGGCTCAATAGATTTTACACAACTTTAATACAAAGTGCGGAATAGTGTAAAAGCGAGCGGATGAACAAGTAACTACTCTAATCCATAAACTAAGCAACACAGCAGTATAATGGAATTAAACAAGAGTAGGGAAGAAGGATGCAAACACAGAAAACACCGAGACGTGTTCTCGAAGAGGAAACCGAAGAACTCGGCGAAAAACCTCTCCGCCGCCCTCCAAGCGGAAATCGATCCACTAGACAATCAGTTGGGATACATGGGTTAGCAAAAGACCCTCCAAGCCTAGTCTACCCGCTGTACCTAAGCCCTCCAAGCTCCTACTCCAACAAGGCTTCTCGGAACCATGTCTTGTCCTAGTTATCCGGATCCCGCAACAAGCTCCATGTTGCATCTGCCATTCAAGGCTTCTTCCAATGCTTCCCAGCAGCACCAAAAACGTCACACAGCACTCACAAGGTGTGGTAAGTGTTTGGGCTATCAACCTCTCAAAGATATGGATAATGGAGAGGGAAGGGTTGAGGAAATACCACAAACAAATGTATAGAGAAAGGTGGGGAACACAATCTCTAATTACCAATGTGTTTGGCTAGGGTTTTCTCTCTGAAGCCTTCCTCAACAATTGTGGGTAATGATGGTATATATAGGAGAGGTGCAAAAGGTGTGACTCAAAAAGTACAGGCTGGCAGAACAGCTAGTCTCGCGGGTGTCTCGCGGGAAGGCCTTACCCGCGAGATACTCGCAAGACACAACTGTCTCCACCTGGCCTGACTCTTCGCATTCCAGCATGTGCCTGGCACATGGGTCATTTCGCGGGATGCTAGGTCGCGAGATACCCGCGAGAATCTTCAGTTCTTCAGATGCTTGAGTCTTCAAACACTCTCTCTAACACACAACCCTTACAACAAGTCCCACAACAAATACAGGGTTTTAAACGATTGAACTCAATTACAATCAAATTTGGCACGGAATAAAAGCCAACAAAACATAGTTGTAAATTACAACTTTACAATCTCCCCCTTTGGCTATTCCGTGACAAAACCCTAAAACAGACTCTAGACTTAACCGTGAGTTTGGGAACAAAGGCAAAACTCACTCACACCTAATTCTAGATTCTGATAAGCTCTTGAAACATATGAACAAGTAACTCCTGAAACACAACAACACAAAACATCATTGTATGCAGAAAACTTGAAAACATATGGAGCAATAATAGCATGATCGAGCAAAACGAAATAGAAACACTAGATCATGGCAGGATCAAACAAGTAATCACTATACATAAGCAATTACTATGCTCATTCACACATGGAACGAACATCCGGATTTGCAAGAAGATACGCTCAATTGAAGAGAGTCACTTGCAACTCCAACACTCAACCAATGCGAAATACACGAAGTATTTGCATCTAGGAACAATCCTACTAGGGCACACGAGTGTTCATCACTCAACCAACGCATAGAACGTGTATGCATTTAGGAACAATCCTACATGGGCACAAGAGTGATGTACTTGAAGTAAAATGCATGACATTGAACAACAAGCAAACATGCATGAAGGTTGCATAGGCAAGGTATTGCAAATGCATGGCACAAACCACAAAGACCTACAAACAATGCATGAAAAAAACCCTTAAAGCTTACAAAAGCAACATGGGTACAAACAAAAAGTGCCACATAGCATATATGCCACAAAGCATAGAACGAAAACACACAGTTCTGAAAATATACTGAAATAAAGTCTAAGATTAGCTAGTAAACAAAAAGACATCATCTCCCCCTATCATTACACTCCCCCTGTCGATGACATCATCTCCCCCTTTTTGTCATGGAATAGCTAGTTGTCATTCTCTTCCAACTTTCTTTGAATTTCATCCATCTGAGTTTCGATGGAGGTTAGCTGTTTATCCAGACGGGAGTGTTGGGAGTACATGATCTGAGTAAGTCCAGAAAGTTTGGTGCTGAGATCTTGAAGTGCACCCATGATGGTGTCAAACTTGTCATCATAGGAATGAGAAGTAGAACTTGAGGTACCATGAGGAGCATGATGTTCTGGTTTGACATTCTTCTTGGTGTGACTCAGACTTGCTTGAAGGGTACGACCGTTAATTGGACTTGGCCTAGGAAAAGTGTGCTCATCAGCAGAGGGACGCACACCTTTGAGTTTTAAAATCCGAGAAATAAGACGACCAAAGGGAATGCAATTCCTTGAGGCAGTTCGGTTCACCGTCTTAGCTAGTATGTGGAAGATGTGGGAGCATACATCAATTTCCTCATCCGATACCAGATCATGAAGAAATAATGCTCGACCAAGGTTAATATAACCTGTGCTTGACAACGGATAGAGATTGTTGCACATGATCATTGACAGAAGCCTTAATTCTGGAGAAAGTGAGGCCACATTGATTGATGATCTGCTGGAGGAGAACTCTAAAGTATCTCCTAATGCTCTCCGAAGCGTGCCCTCAGATGGAACCAGGGCATCATATACGGGTGGGATTGGAAGTATGGGCCGGTTGATGTGAAGAATCTCGGAAAGATAAACCGGGGTGATGGAGAACCGCTTTCCTCTAACCCAGCACTTGATCACTTCTCCTTCAACCACAGCATTTGCATAGAACTCTTTCACCATGTTCTCATATGCATCTTCAAGATCGGAGAGAAGAAAATTCCAGTCTTTGGTGGCGAACCAAGTGGGAATTTGAGTATCCAACAGAGATGACTGATCCACAGCTCTTTCAACCAACAAAGGAGCATCGCGGAAGAGATTTTTATAGGATTCAAAAGCAGCATGAGAGCGAAACAGGCTAGGATCAAAAGTGCCAGTTGAAGCACGAGCTCTCTTTGGTCTCGGGGAGTCTTCATCAACATCGATGATTGGTTCTTTCCCTTTGTTGCTGCCACCTTTCACAGCTGAAGTCTTGAACGGAGACATCTGTGCAAAAGAGCACCCAAAGATACCAGGAAACATGTGCACAGCACACAAAACATAGCACAGAGTTTGATTAGATTCAAGTTAGTTCCAAGACAAATGTAGTGCCGTGTATGATGATTGACAGACACACAGTGCATAAACCTAAGTAACTGGGCATGTGTGTGTAGGTGATATGCATGAGGAGTGTCTCAGTGTGCCTAGGAAAGTGCAGAATGAGTAAAGTGTTAAACACACACACTCAATGACCAAATGGAGTGAGAATCCTCAGATTGAAATCACTTGATTTCAATTAGGCACAAAAATGTCAATCGGACATTTTATCAAACACCTGATGTGCAAAAGAACACTTTAAGTGTGAGCAATGCATGAACATGGTAAAATCTTGCCTAAATACATGATAAAATGCCACAAGGGGCCAACATAGATGCAACAAGATCAAATGCAACAGAACCCAATCAAAAATAAGACACAAACTTCACACAATTTTGTAAAACAACCCAAAGAAACGAAAATACCCAATAAACAAAACCCTAACCACATATTCTGCAAAATCTAAGTAGAAACTTAGAAGGAAATGGTTAATTAACATACCTTGAAGAAGAAAAAGCAGAAAAATGCTTGATTTGGAAGGGGATATGATGAAATAGTGAGTTGGGTTGAGAGAGGTTCGAAAAAAATTTTAGGGAGGGAAGTTTTTATGTTTTGAAACAACTATCACATCAGCCCTATAAAACTGAAAACACGCGATTTTCGCGGGTAAGAGAGTCGCGAAACAGTCGCGAGACAACCGCGAAAGGTGCCACTGAAGCACAAAATTTTCGCGAGAAGCGCTAAGTAGCGACGCAGTCGCGAGACAGTCGCGAGATTCTCTGTCTGATTTTAAGAAAAACTCAGTTTTTGCCAAACCGCATTTCGCGAGAAGCTGTTGGTCGCGAGACAGTCGCGAGACAGTCGCGAAATAACCCCTGAACCAGTTTTCTGAAGAAAAACACACAAAATGCATTTTGACCAAAAAGAAACACACGAAAGTCTAAACTCACTTTCAAAAACAAATAAAACTCACAAAAATCTTTTTGGATTTGATCAACAAAGATTGAGCATGTGAAACACATTTAATCAAGTACAATCACACAAATGATTATGACATTCATAGAACATAGACTTGTGTGTTGTGTGTGGATATCAAAAATGAGATAGTCCTTAGTCCAATGTGAGGCTTCAATGATCAATTCAATCAAGGCATACACAACTAGCACTAGATTATGTGACCTATCTCAATTATGGAAACATGCATATATGACCTCCCACACGTACTTGATAACAATTCATTGAAGCTTTTCATTTGGCTCCATTCTTAACACTTCATTTGCAACTTTTGAGCAAAGAGAATCACATTTAGAGAAAGATGCCTGAAATATATTTTTTTTATATTTCATTTTATGAGATAGCCTTTGGCTTTTTGGGCATCATACATTTTATTTTGGTCGCTTTCCCTTTTTCCTAGTCGAATACTAGTTTGTGCGACAGGCTTTTGCAGCTCTATATCTCTTTTCATTTGGAGATTTACATTTTGAGAGCTCTTTTAAGCAAGAAAAATAAAAGTGGGAAGATATATAGGCATGAGTCTATGCATGTATCAAGATCAACACAACCATTCACTAATCATTCATGACAAGGTTGAAGATCTATTTACAACCGTCACATAGATTTCAGAATTTCTTCCACTATGATATGAGTGCATGAGGGACAAGCTAAGCTCGTTAAATGCACAAAGCCATAAGTACAAAGGTACAAGGCAAAAACATGTTTTGAGACAAAACTCAACAAAGTGATCAAACTTTTTAGATTTTATAATTTTTATGGGTTTTTGAAGTTTTGAAACACACCCAAAACAGAACAACAAGAATAAGACCAACAGATAACTGTGGACCAAAACAAGAAACATAAACATCTAAAACAAAATATGTGAAACCATACTAACAAGTATGCAACCAAGAGCAGTGTAGGTTCACACAAGAGATAGAGTTCAAGGAATGATACCGACGCCGATGGTCTTACGCAAAGACTCAAACTTAGGGCCATCGAGAGGTTTTGTGAATATGTCTGCCTTCTGATTGTCAGTGTTGACAAACTCCAAGTGCACAATCTTTTCGTCTACCAAGTCTCGAATAAAATGATACCGGATTTCGATATGCTTTGATTTCGAGTGTTGAACTGGATTTTTTGACAAATTTATGGCACTTGTGTTATCACAGTACACACACATCGTGTCTTGAGTGATTCCATAATCATGAAGGAGCTTCTTCATCCACAGTAATTGAGCACAAGCACTTGCAGCAGCTATGTATTCAGCTTCGGCTGTCGATAGAGAGACTGAATTTTGCTTCTTGCTCATCCATGACACCAAGTTGTTCCCAAGATAGAAACACCCACCGGAGGTACTCTTCCTATCATCAACACACCCGGCCCAGTCAGCATCAGAATATCCGGCTAGGCATTCATTTGAATCTCTTGAGTACCAAATTCCATAATCAGATGTCCCATTTATGTATCGGATGATTCTTTTGACTGCTGTTAAATGTGTCTCTTTGGGGGCTGCCTGGAATCGAGCACATACGCCGACACTGAAGGCAATGTCTGGTCTGCTGGCAGTGAGATATAAGAGACTTCCTATCATGCTCCGATAGAGTGTTGGATCCACTTCTACACCTGCAGCATCCCTACTTAGCTTTGACGAGGAGCTCATTGGGGTGAAGGTGTGCTTCTTGGAGTCTAGACCAAATCTTTTAACGAGATTTTTGGCGTACTTTTCTTGAGATATGAATATCCCATCTTTCCGTTGCTTCACTTGAAGTCCTAGGAAATAGGTTAGTTCCCCCACCATACTCATTTCAAACTCCTTTTTCATTTCTTTGGAGAATTCAAGAGCTAAATGATCAAGTGTAGATCCAAACACAATGTCGTCCACATATACCTGAGCAACCAGGAGCGACTTCTCATCTCTCTTTACAAACAATGTTCGATCAGCTTGACCTCTTATGAATCCACGATCCAACAAGTATGTTGTGAGACGATCATACCATGCTCGTGGTGCTTGCTTTAACCCATACAGTGCCTTTTTCAACCTCAGTACATGGTCTGGAAAATGAGGATCTTGAAATCCCTTTGGTTGTTCAACGAACACTTCTTCAGTTAGAAACCCATTCAGAAATGCACTTTTCACATCCATTTGGTATAGTTTGAAATCCATAACACAAGCGATGGACAATAGAATTCGAATCGACTCTAGTCTTGCTACTGGTGCAAACGAATCATCAAAATCTATGCCTTCCACTTGGGTATATCCTTGAGCTACCAGCCTGGACTTGTTTCGAACAACCTCACCGTCTTCATCAGTTTTGTTCTTGAAGATCCACTTGGTGCCGATCACATGAGTATCTTTTGGCCTTGGAACCAATTCCCATACATCATTTCTAACAAACTGATGTAGCTCTTGATGCATAGATTCTATCCAGTTCTCATCATTAAGAGTTTCCTCTACCTTCTTAGGTTCGAATTGAGCAAGGTAGCAATTGTATGTCACATGATTTGCACTGTATTTTGGTCCTTTTCTCAACCGAAGTCCTTCATTGACATCACCAATGATGTTGCTGGATGGATGATTAAGAATTACCCTTGACGACGGTCTCTTGGAGGTAGAAGGTTCTTCATCTCGAGAGATTGGAGGTTGAACTTCCGGAGGGGTAAGAGGACTAGGAGGCCCTTGTGCTAATCTAGTCTCCCTTCTTGGTATGGTTGGTGTGGTCTCTTTTTCCGGTGATCCTTTCTCAATATCATCAGCTTGTGACATGTTGTCCTCACCATCCCCCTTCTTGTGGTCAGATCCTTCACCCTCATCAATATTCCTTTCAGTTATGGTGTCATTGATAACCACATTTATGGACTCCATCACAGTCTTGGTGCGTTTGTTGAACACTCTATACGCTCGGCTGTTTAACGAGTAGCCTAGAAAGATCCCTTCTTCACTCTTGGCATCGAATTTTCCAAGGTTCTCTCTGTCATTAAGAATATAGCATTTGCTCCCAAAGACACGAAAGTATTTAACCTTTGGTTTCTTTTCTCTCCAAATTTCATAAGATGTCTTCTTTGTTCCAGCTCGGAAGTAGATCCTATTGCCAATATGACATGACGTATTCACCGCTTCAGCCCAAAATTTCTGTGGAAGGTTTTTGTTGAGTAACATTACTCGAGCCATTTCTTGAATTACTCGGTTCTTCCTTTCTACTACTCCATTTTGTTGTGGAGTCCTTGGGGCTGAGAATTCTTTCATGATGCCTTGTTCATTGCAAAATTCATCAAACTTCGCATTTTCAAACTCCTTCCCGTGGTCACTCCTGATCTTGACAATAGGTACTCCTTTTTCATTAATCAGCCTCTTGCACAATTTTTTCAGCTTATCACATGCCTCTGATTTCTCCCTAAGGAAGTCCACCCAAGAATACCTTGAGAAATCGTCGACCACCACCATAATATATCGTTTTCCACCCATGCTTTCTGTTTTTGTTGGACCCATGAGATCCACATGCAGTAACTCTAACGGGCGAGATGTTGCAATCACACTCACTTTCGGATGGCTTGACTTTGTCTGTTTTCCTAATTGACATGAACCACAAATGTTCTTCTCAATTTTCCCAAACTTTGGTAGACCAACCACTGCTTCAAGCTTGGAGACTTTGGCCACTTGTTTGTAATTTGCATGTCCAAGACGTTGATGCCACAACTCCAAGAGATTTACCCGGGCACTCCGACATGCTATGCTTGGTTTGGGAATGACCCCATAACAGTTGTCGGTGGTTCTAAGCCCCTTCAGAATTTTAACACCTTCTTCATTCGAGATTAGACATCCTTTCTTGGAGAATTGAACTAGGAAGTCATCATCACAGATTTGAGTGATACTCAGCAAGTTCACCTTCAATCCCTTAATGTACAGCACGTCATTCAGCAGTGGCAGCCCCGGAATGTCCACCGTTCCCTTTCCAAGAACTTGTGAGTGACTACCATCTCCAAACGTCACAAAGCCATCTTCCTTCTCTTTAAGTGTTTTGAACAAAGACTTATCTCCAGTCATATGTTTTGAACAACCGCTGTCAAGGTACCACAAACATGAATTAAAAACTTTCAAAGCGGTGTGAACAAAAAGACACGCATGAGAGAGACACTCTTGACCCTCGAAGCAAGACTCTTTTTCTTTTATTTCATTCAAGGATGAGTGAAGTTTTCCTCTTAGATGATCAAGTTCATCACACAAGTGTTTATTTCTTCTCTCATATTTATAGACTAAAGCCTTTGACTCACACAAGCTATTATGAATATCATGGTTTCTATGTCCTAGTGATCTTAGCATGTGACAGAAAATTCTAGCATGTTTCTTTGTCTTAAAAAGCTCTAAAACCACATTACTAGAACAGAATTCAGAATTACTGACAGAGTCTTTATCACACACACCTTTGCTTCCCTTCATGTTGATTTTAACAAGGACACTATCCAAACAACACCAAGGGGTCAAGGATCACACTTAGGTAATTACACCTCAGCAAGTGTACCCGCTCTGATACCAATTGAAAGCTCGAAAATGTGTTGAAAAACACAAGAGCTGTTTAGACCCCCAAATTAAAATTACGGCTCAATAGATTTTACACAACTTTAATACAAAGTGCGGAATAGTGTAAAAGCGAGCGGATGAACAAGTAACTACTCTAATCCATAAACTAAGCAACACAGCAGTATAATGGAATTAAACAAGAGTAGGGAAGAAGGATGCAAACACAGAAAACACCGAGACGTGTTCTCGAAGAGGAAACCGAAGAACTCGGCGAAAAACCTCTCCGCCGCCCTCCAAGCGGAAATCGATCCACTAGACAATCAGTTGGGATACATGGGTTAGCAAAAGACCCTCCAAGCCTAGTCTACCCGCTGTACCTAAGCCCTCCAAGCTCCTACTCCAACAAGGCTTCTCGGAACCGTGTCTTGTCCTAGTTATCCGGATCCCGCAACAAGCTCCATGTTGCATCTGCCATTCAAGGCTTCTTCCAATGCTTCCCAGCAGCACCAAAAACGTCACACAGCACTCACAAGGTGTGGTAAGTGTTTGGGCTATCAACCTCTCAAAGATATGGATAATGGAGAGGGAAGGGTTGAGGAAATACCACAAACAAATGTATAGAGAAAGGTGGGGAACACAATCTCTAATTACCAATGTGTTTGGCTAGGGTTTTCTCTCTGAAGCCTTCCTCAACAATTGTGGGTAATGATGGTATATATAGGAGAGGTGCAAAAGGTGTGACTCAAAAAGTACAGGCTGGCAGAACAGCTAGTCTCGTGGGTGTCTCGCGGGAAGGCCTTACCCGCGAGATACTCGCGAGACACAACTGTCTCCACCTGGCCTGACTCTTCGCATTCCAGCATGTGCCTGGCACATGGGTCACTTCGCGGGATGCTAGGTCGCGAGATACCCGCGAGAATCTTCAGTTCTTCAGATGCTTGAGTCTTCAAACACTCTCTCTAACACACAACCCTTACAACAAGTCCCACAACAAATACAGGGTTTTAAACGATTGAACTCAATTACAATCAAATTTGGCACGGAATAAAAGCCAACAAAACATAGTTGTAAATTACAACTTTACACATACAATATGTGATACATATTGTATTGTATTCAAATAATTTCATATCGTAAGTACGCATGAATAATACAATACATAGGTATGTATCGTATGAATTATATTGTATCGTATGTTAATTAAAATAGTCATTAGTTAGATATGTTCCAATTTTATAATAAATATACCATTAAATATGTATATTTATAATTTTTTTTCATAAATTTTATGTAATGTTTTGTATTGTACGATACACGATACATAAAAATGAAAAAAAAAAAAAATAGTAAGATTCACATTTTGACAACTGTAGCTTAAATTTAATTTGCCATTACCTTTTTATCCCTATCTTGTCTTTTTGTCATTTTTTAATTAGTTGGAAGAAGAAATGGATTAAAAGTTTCATAGGCTTATAAACCCACCACAAAAGGATGTTAATTCATAATAGATTACCCCAATTCTCAAAATAGCTTAAGTTCATAGAGAGGAAAGATAAACTCTTAGATTTTAGCGATATTGGGTCTTTTTTTTATCCTATAATTTATAAGATGTCATTACAATATGGTAATTCTATAAGATCAATAGGATATACACTTCACCAAGAACCTTGTAGCTCAATTGATATTTTTTTATATTTTCAATAGACACATTCAAGATTCAAATCATCTCTCTCCCATTTTATAACTAATTATATAAAATAATAAAAAATAAAAATAAAATATTTACACTTCTAACCCTTTATAAAATATATATTATGCAAATGATGACATGGAGCCTAGGTGTCCGTTTGGCTTGAGTTTATTTGCCCATCTTTTAACTTTCATGTATAGCTTTCTAAAACTTAACTTTTTTTCACTTTGTTGAAGTACAAATATACTTTAGCATATTTCTTAGCAAAAATTTTTTAACATAAAGTTAGATAAATTGTTCCCAAACGAATACTAAGGTGTCTCATTAATCTCTTCAAAAGTTTTTAGTCTTTCTTTCTAAGCTCATTGGTTCAAAATACAATTATATCTAGATAAAATGAAACTTTAAAAGAAGTGTATATATGAGCTTCTTTTTCTTCTTTTTTTGAGAAGAAGTGTATATATAAGCTAAAGATTAGAATATCTATTTAAAAATCAAAGAATAAGATAATCAGCTAGGCCATCCGTTGGATCTAATAACGAGATACAATTCAGCCCAAAATGGAAACCCAACACAATCAGAATAGTTAGACTTGACTCTCTGGAAATTTTAGGGCTTTATCTAGACATGGCAAAACGGGTCAGAATTTTTTGACCTGACCCGAAAAATACCTGACCCGAACTCGATTTTTTTGACCCGAAGCAAAAACGGGTTGACCCGTGACCCGACCCTACCCGTTAAAAAAATTTTCAATTTTTATTTATTTATTTTTAAACTACGTCCTGATACTAAGTACATAAAGCACAAAACACTAGGACGGCAGAGCCAAACCAATAGGCATAAGGCAATAGCCAATAGTCAATAGTCAATAGTCATTAGTCAATAAATTATTAAATTACAAGAAGACAAAACAATAGCTTTTCCTCTTTACATGCAATTTGCCTATTTTATTTGAGGTCTTCAGTATTCATGAATCCAATAAAGTTTCAGGCTTCAGCTCTGCCTCCACAGGACCACAGAGACTTGACATGAAAATAAGACAAGACTTAGACAACACAACTATTAAAAAAAAAGAAAAAAAATCTAATTCAATTGAATTGACTAGCTTAGCCTGTTGGAGTCCAAAGCCAAAATTGTGATTCAGAAAACCACATGACACATCCATGACCACAAGGGTCAAGGGCCAAAGCGGTAAAGCACTAAAGCTTCCCCTGCCCTTCTTTTCTTTTCACACTTCCACACTTTTTCAGTTTGCAAGTATGAATATTTGCAGTGCTGAATCTGCTACCAACGTTGAGTAGATTGAAATTAAGGTGTAATTCTTATAAAATATTTACTTATTCTTCTTTACTTAATATATTACATTTATTTTTAAATTTTTTTGTTCAGTTTATCTTTCTAAGTAATCTAACTTTACTATTATTTTAAATGCAACAAGAATATGTGCACTTAAGAAGACCAATAACTTGCTACTTTACTGGCTTACTTGTTTTGTTTGTTTTAAGATCTATCTCTTTTTGAAGTTGTATACTGGTAATTATATGCATTTTGACAGTGAACTATTAACATTGAAGACTTTTTCCATCATGAATTTATGATTATAAATAATTTTTGTCATGCTCAAAAATCAAAACTGTCAAAATTGGAAGGATATTAACAAGTGACATTAAGTGCAATTCATTTGCTTAATTGATTTTATTCATTCTCTTTAAGCAGGTTTGTCATTGATTTGTTTTTGTAATTGAAAAAAAAAAAAAAAAAAAAAAAAAAAAAACTTTGAAAAATACGGGTCAACTCGACCCGACCTGCGACTCGATTGACCCGACCCGAACTCGACCTGCCCCGCCCGTTTTGCCACGTCTAGTTTATCCATCACAGCTAGGGTTTTGATATTTATTCCTCTTCACAAGATAATCTAAACCCTTATTGAAAGTTTAAGGCTTTGATCATTATTCTTCTTTCACACATTTCAGTATCAATTGGTAAGTTTTACTTCTTTTTCCCTCTCTTTCCATAGAAACCATGTTTTTATGTTTGAGCTCGAATTTGGTATAATTTCTTAGCATTTGAGTTTGATCATACTTTCTCTTTGATTTTTCAACTAACTCATTTCTTTAAAAGTTTAATAGTACAAGTTTTTTGATGAAACAAGAATTTTTCTACACTTAGTGTCCGTTTGGGTTGGACTGAAAAGCTGAAACGCGCGTTTGCGTTTCAGCATTTTATTTTTTTTTTCATTTCACGGGTTTCAGTATTTTTTTTACTGTTTATGTATTGTTGCGGCTACTGTTCAATGAACAGTAACCGCAATAGTTGACTTTTCAGCACAAATTTCACTATTCATAGACCCACAAATTTCACTTTTTAGCAACTTTTTCATTAAAAATGGGTCCCACGGTATTATTTACACATTTAAAAATTATTTGCTACAATGTTTTTCAGTTTTCAGTTTTTAGCTGTATCCAAACGGACCCTTAGTATAATGCATATGTGGTGGTGAATTATAATTGGGGGTTTTATATCATTTCTTAGTTACATAAGCTTGACAATGTATTTAAGTTTTACAGAATTAAAGATACTATTTTTGTTTTAGACCAGACAAGTAATTATCATTAAATTCTAGGAATGTAGGTTTCGGGGACTCTAATGTGATTTCTACTGGGAAATGGGGGGAATTCTAGCCTTTTGCCCTTAATTTATTTTTTATTTTTATTAATAATTTGCCCCTATTTCAAAACTATATAGGAATATGCCCCTGTTTCGATACTCGATTACCTTAAAATCAAGTTTCAATGCAATACTTGATTCATCGAAAATTGAGTTATGCTCGATCAAACTTAAAAAAAAAAAAAAAAAAAAAAAAAAAAAAAAAAAAAAAAAAAAAAAAAAAAAAAAAAAAAAAAGCATGGAACTCGATTTTAGAAATCGAGTTTTAAAGCGTCACTATAGGACTCCCTAAACCTGGTATGGGATAGTCAGAGTTATAAAAAATTTTTTTGCAGGAAAACGCCGCTATAGGGATAAAAAACGTCACCATAGGGATTAAAAATGCCATTATAGGGCTCCTTAAACCTAGTATGGGGCAATCAGAATTATAAAAATTTTTTGCAAGAAAATGCCGCTATAGGGCTTAAAAATGTCACTATAGGGCTTAAAAACGCCACTATAAGGCTCCCTAAACCTGTACGGGGCAATCAGACTTAAAAAAAAAAAATAATAAATAAAAATTTATAGGAAAACTCCGCTATAGGGCTTAGAAACATCACTATAGGGCTTAAAAACGTTATAAAAAAATTTTGATCGGGCAGGAAATCAAGTTCCATGCAAATTTTTTTTTTTAATTATTATTTTTTTTAAGTTTGATCGGGCATAACTCGATTTTTTACGAATCGAGTATTTAATTGAAACTCGATTTTAAGGTAATTGAGTATCGAAACAGAGGCACGCCCCTATATAGTTTCAAAAAAGGGGCATATTGCCAAAATTTTTAAAAATTAAGGGCAAAAAGCCAGAATTCCCAGGAAATGGGTGTAGAACTGTAAATCAAGATTTTTTAGAACTTTCAGAATTAGAGAATTTTGTCAAAATTCTTGAACTACTGCTGAAATCAGATTTTGTGTGTGAATTTGATAGGATTGTCTGTTTGGGTGCTTCAAAATGAAGCAATGTACAATGATTTCTATAGAATGTCTGTGTACACGGTTCATGCATGTGAGCATTCTGCATAGTTTGTGTTTGATGGGAAAACCGTTTTGAAAAAATGGTAATAACCCATGTAGAAGTGGGAGAAGCCTTCGATGCATATTTAAAATGGGATTTCTTAGTTGGTATTCATTGACCAACCATTTTGATACCCAATATGGTCCTGGGGTCAGAAATGATTTACGCTGCCTTTTGAAATTGATTTTTCCTATCAGATTGTAGTGAGCATTTTTACTGTTCATTGTGGAGCTCTGCATGTTTTCATCTCAAGCACGAGGATGGGTTCCTGAGAATTGAGAAAGGTATGTACATTGTATTAACGTGCAGACTTTTAACCTTAAATGTCAACAAGGAAGTGAAAGTGGCTGAATAAATGGAGCTCTTCAGGGTCATAGAGAAAAAGTATGCTCTTTTGGCTTTTTAGGTGGTGACAATTTCAATATTAAAGATATTATTGGTCATTTTAAAGCTGGGAACTCTACAGTCTGCATGATTGCTTTCCATTTGATCCAAAAAAAATTTTCATTTTGATAGAAATATGGTCATCATTGTGGAAAAAGTTATTTGTAATAGTCAACACTGCTATATTTTTGCAATTGATCCAAAAACAAAAGGCGATATTTTAGACTATTTCGAATATAAAACAAAACTATTCTGTTCCCAGCACATATAGAGCTTTTTAGTATTCACTGAATGTTTATTTACGCATCGGTGTGGCCGAGATATTCGCTTTCTTAGTTCATCTTCAAACACCCGGATCAACTGGGATCGAACTGTATCACTTGAACTCAATCACCCTACCCTTATTTTGCTTGAGAAATGTTGCATAAGGGATCATTTCAAGCAGATATTGGGCCAGATGATGAGGAACAATCTCATTGGGCAAACATTTCCCATGAGCAGGCTCCTCTTATACTCAGCAATCTCACATCCTGAAAATCTAGACATGGCCCTCCTCCTTTTCAACAATTGTACTTCACAGCCAAATCTCTACATTTACAACACCATGATCAACGCCTTATCGTTCTCCACGAATCAGTAATTTGTTCTCTACAATTCAATGCTCCAGTCAGGTATATACCCAGATAAACACACTCTGCTTTACCTGCTACAAGCCTCTTAATGTATATTAGAAGTAAAACAAATCCACTGTCATGCTGTTGTGATGGGTTTGTTGTCTTATGCTTATCTGCAAAACTCCCTGATCAAAATGTATTTGGAGAATGGACTTGTGGGGCTTGCATATCAGGTGTTCCAGCATATGCCTGTATTAAATGCTGTCTCATTTAATATTATGATTGTTGGTTATGCTAAAAGGGGATACAGTTTAGAAGCACTGGAACTATTTCGTGAAATGTTGGTTTCAGGTCATGAACCTGATGACTTTACTATTGTAGGTTTTCTTGTGTCTTGTGGGTAGTTAGGAAATGCAAAATTGGGGAAGTCTGTTCATGCATGGATTGAGCAGAGGAAGTCCAATAGTACTTCAAATTTGATCTTGGGCAATGCTGTTCTTGATATGTATGTCAAATGCAAGAAATTGGAGTTTGCTCAAGGAATATTTGATGCTTTAGTAAAAAGGAAAATCATTTCATGGAATTGGACCTTGCCCACACTTTTTTCGACAAAATGCCTAGGAGGAATCTTTTTTCTTGAAATTCTTTAATTACTGGCTACTCCCAGAAGGGGAGACTAGCTATATGATGGTTATGAGTTTATTCAATAGCATTGTTTGTAATAATGCTATGCCTGACAATGTCAAAATGGGAATCTCTTGGTCCATGCTACAACAGAAATCGGAGGACTGGACCAAGGGACTGGGCCAGGATGCTACAGATGAAAGTAGATGCGTTTTTGGGTTCAGCATTAATAGATAGGTACTGCAAGTGTGGGAGCATTGAAAGAGCTTCAATGGTTTTCAGGGTGCTAACTAGAAAAAATGTTAATGTATGGGCTGCCAAGATTACTGGATTTGCATTCCATGGTTATGGAAGCAAAGCTCTTGAATTATTCTCTGAGATGCAAGGGATGTAATGCCAAATGATGTGACTTTTGTTGCTATTCTTACTGCTTGCAGTCATAATGAAGTTGTGGATGAAGGGATCAAAATATTCAATAGCATGAAGGAAAAATATTGTATTGAACGAGGAATCGAACATTATGTGAGTTTGGTAGATCTTTTTGAGTATATTTTCATTTTGCCATAAATTTTGATAGAATTCTGTTCTAAACCAGCAACTATTATTAATGCACCAAGAGCATTGCAGTTCAGCTGTTGGTACCTATTGGTGTTTTTAACGAAAATATTCAGGTTTAAATCTATCTTGCCCACTTCTTCTTCTTCTTCAAAAAAAAAAAAAAATCTATCTTGCCCAATTATTGAATTATAAAAAAAAAAAATGTTCATATTTATTTTTTATTATGTAACATACTTTGTCACATGAGTTGTCTAAATAGTTTAATAAATCATGTAATTTAATACACTTCCATTCCATGGGCTTACAAATATTCCTCGGATCTTATTTATAAAACTTTGTCCTAAAATTAATTTGTTGATTTATCTATTTGATAGAAAATTAATAAAAGTTTGGTACGCAGTATCCCCGTGTTCAAGAAAATTTTCTTTAATGAAAAAATAAAATAAGTGAAGAAGAACTTTTAAAAAGCCAAAAATAAAATTTGGTCTCTCTCTGTGTCCCACAGCATTTATCCAATGTGAATGAAATATACTGGCGGTCATAGACCACAACTTTTGGAGAAACATTTTTACGTCACACAAACTTTCATCACGATGCCGATCGAGATGGCAAGTTTTTATTTTTTATTTATTTTTTATTTTTATTTTTTTTGCATAAACAGGAACTATATTAGATAAACAAAGGTCTTACAACGAAAATATTACAACAGAACTACAGTGCCAGGGACCACATCAACACACAAACAAACTAGAAAGACACAAACTAACTGACAAGACACAAACCAACCAACACCAACACGGAGAGAGGAAAAGCTGAAACCGAAAGCAGCACTACTAGATTTTTATTAACCGCAATGACTCCGAGATGTGATAAAACCCAGGGAGTCTCAATATATATATTACAACAAAAAGGTGGGGTATGTATCATGCAACACTGTTAGGACACATGTGAATCATGTTAGAAACATATGTCAATATAGAATTGGCTAATCTTTTGACAAAACATATTTTACTTGTAATTGGATAGATCTAAGATATGTTTTCAAGGAACAAGGTTTCAAATTCAAGTGTTAAAGCCATGTAAGTCTGTCCAAGAATCAAGTGAAGAAGTGGTGGATTTTAAAGCTTAACAGCTAGTATCTATTGAGGATTAAAAGGCTATTCTAGCTCGATGCTCGACAGCTTCTCGATAGATAGGGTATTTGTTGAGATTTATAAATATCAGTTTTTGAGATCTGATTTCATTCCAATCTGTGTATAAATGTTTGTGTTTTCTTTTCTCACAACCCTAAACCTATATAAGGATTGTTTTAAAGGCCATCAAAGGTTGCACAGTTGTGAGAGTGTGAGGAAAGTTTTGTTCATACAAATTGTGACCGGAGACAGAATTTGCTCTAGTTCATCTTTCTCTTGAAGAAGCTGTTACGTTTGTACACTGTTGGGTTTTGTGACCAAGGAGATTCGGAATCTTCATCATGTGATGAACTGAAGAACTTTGCAGCCAACATTCTTTCTCAAGTTGGTGATTAAGTTGCGTACTGGGATCCACGCATCTATTGGTTAATCACGTATTGGGAGCCGTGCATTAAAAGGAGAGATTGTCACTACAGAATAAGTCTAATGGGGTGTTGGGGTAAAGATTCAACTGTAAGTTGGTATAAGATATTGGGATTCCTTTACTTGTAACCGCTCGTTCTGATAATAGTGGATTATCAGGAGTAGTGACCTTAAAATCACCGGTGGAGTTTTTACTATGTAGGTTTTCCCTATTCGTAAACAAATCACTGTGTCAATTTATTTTCCACTGCATATTTACTTAGTTGGTGATTTGTTTGTGCTGACACACATATTGTATGTTAATCTTGTAAGGTTGAATTTAATCAACTATCTTGCTGGCTTTATTCCGTGCCAAATTTGCTTGTATTTTAACAATTAGCAACCCTGTATTTAGGTGGGATTCATGTAATGGTAGTGTGTGAGAGAGTGTGAAGAAATGCTCAAGATTGTGCAAGAATGCAGAGACTCGCGGCTGGAACTCATGGCTGACTCGTGACTAGTAAGTCGCCAACTACAGCACACGTGAGAAGCATGCAGGGGAGTTGAAGGGTCATGCCAGCTGTCGCACTACAGGACAAAAGTCCCAAACTAGCCAGACTGTTAACTCGTAGCTAGAACTCGCGACTCAGACCAGTCGCGAGGCCAAGCCGCCAGACCACCCTGTTTAGGAAAAACTGACTCTTCACATTCCAAACACACACCACTATATATAGACCCTTATACCCATGAAATATAGAGAGCTTCTAGAGAGAATTTTGAGAGAGAAACAATAGAGAAAAACAAGATTGATTCATCTACAATCTTCACCTAAGAGACTCTTCAAATTCCTCTACTCTCACCCTCTTCATTGATACATCCTTGAGAGGTTCTTGGCCAAATCATTTTCTCACCATACATATATCTGTGAGAAGGTTTATTTAGTGCTTTAGGAAGCAGTTAGGAAGGGATTAATTCATATTGGTTGATGCTATGGGCTATAGAGGAATCCGGTAAGTTAGAAAAGAAAAATGTTTGGCGCAACCTCGTTGGAGGAAGAAGCTTTGAGGGCTTAAGTACATCGGGTAGATTAGGCTTGGAGGGTCTATTACTGTTCATGTATCCCAACTACATTTTCTAGTGAATTATTGACCGCTTGGAGGGCGGCGGAGAGGTTTTACACCGACTTCGGTTTTCTCTTCGATAACACATCGAGTGTTGTCCTTGTGTTTGCATCTCTCTTCCCTTTATCTTTACCATTTAATTACTGTTGTGATTGTGATTATTTATGGTTTAGATTGTTTATCAATTCGAGTATTAGCTTATTCATGTTCCGCACATTTATTATTTAACATTAAGCTTGAATTGATAGTTTTGTAATTGGGGTCTAAACGTTCAAGGGTGTTTTACACACATATTGAACTTTCAATTGGTATCAGAGCGGGTACACTTGTTGTGGTTTAAATACCTAAGTATGATCCTTGACCCCTTGTGTTTATTTGCCATGGATTGTGCTTTATATGCCTCTTTATATGATTTGGTTAATGATAAATGTAACATGCCATGTGTTTGTGAAAATACCTCTATGTGTGATAATCCTCATGATTGTGATGCTATGTTACATGAATCTTTGGATGTTGTTGATATTCCTAACATCAAACTTTTGAAGAAAAATGCTTAAGAAGTTTCAAAAGAATTTGAGCAAGTTATTTTGTGAAAATGATGATTTGATTGCTAAGCTCAATGAATCCAACAAATTGGTTGAGAAACATAAGAATCTTGCTGAAAATTCTCTTGAAAAGCTGAAAGAGTTTGAATGTTTGAATATGGATTTGGATGCTAAACTTGTTTTGTCTAACAAACTTGTTGATGAGCTAAAATGTGAAAATGAATCTCTTAAGATGCATGCCAAGTGTTTGATTGCTGAACCTATTGATAGAAAGGATAAAAATATTTGCTGCAATCATGTTGTGGTACCCGATATTGTGCCTATTGTGTGTTCTAACCCAAAGGACAAATCGGTGTACATTCCTCCACACAAAAGAAATCAAAAGGTGGAGAGAAAGGCTCCTAAGTCAAAGTCTCTATTTAGGTCTCAACCTAAGGTTGTGGATGGATCTAAGTTTATTCCAACTTGCCACCATTGTGGTGTGATTGGTCATATAAGACCTCAATGTTATAAGTTGAAGAGAGAACAAAACCATGTTGCTAGATCCCTTTTCAAAATGCCTAGTAGACCTAAACACATTGTGTGTCACCATTGTGGTGCTTTTGGTCATCTAAGACCTCATTGCTCTAAGTTTCATGCTCTTAAAGGAATCAAAAGAAAAGAGAAACTTGAGCTTCTTGGAATTTATGCTAAAGAGGGTAAACCAGTTTTGAGTGAAGATAGCATGTTGTTAAAGAAAGTGTTTAATGCTCTTAACTCCTTGACTATGTGCATCTCCGGTTCTTATTCTTTCAACCCTTGTCTCACTCCTTTTGAGACACTCATTCCAAACAATCGTTCCGTTTGGATGAGGAAGGGTTTGATAGGCCACAAACTGAATGACCCCTTGTGATTTAAACTAATTAATTAATTTAGCCAAGTTATTAATTAATCAATTTAACATGCAAATACGTGGCAGCACAAACAAATCACCGAATATGTAAATATGCAGCGGAAAAATAAATGACACGGTGATTTGTTCACGAATGGGGAAAAACCCTAACGGCAAAAACCCCACCGGGTGATTTTCAGGTCACCACTCCCGAAACTCCACTATTATCAAATCAAGCAGTTACAAATAAGGAATCCCAAGTACCTTATCAACCTACAGTTGAACTCTTACCCCAATACCCAATTGGACTTGATCTGTAGTGACAGTTCCCCCTTTTGATGCACGGCTCCCAAGTACGTGACTAACCAGATGCGCGGATCCCAGTACGCGACTTCAAACACCAACTTTAGAAAGAGAGGTTGGCTGCAAAGTTCTTCAGATCATCCTATGCAATGAAGATCAGGAAGATGCTTGGTCACAAAACCCTACGGTGCAAAGTACACAGCAACTTCTTGAAGAAGATGAACTAGGTCAAGAACTTCGTCTTAGATCACAATTTGCTTGAACAAGGATTGCTCAATGCTTATGCAACTTGTGTCTCTGTTGACGGCTCTTAAAACACTCCTTAAATATGTTTAGGGTTAGAAGAAAAGAAGGCCCAAAAACACATTCACGGATCCCAAGAAAATCAGATTAGAATTCTGACTTTTGTAAATCTCGACAGCTAGCAGGTGTCGAGGTAGGTGTCAAGAAGGTGTCGAGCTTTAAAAATTCTGCACTTCAACTTGCTTTTTCTTGGACAGACTTGATGACTTCAACACTTGATCTTGAAACATAGTTTCTTGAAGTATTAAATACACCTAGAACTACCCAATTACAAGTAGAGTGCGTTTTGTCAAAGGATTAGCCAATTTACATAAAATGTGACATATGTTCCTAACATGTAAACACATATGTCCTAACACTTTTCAAAATGCCTAGTAGACCTAAACACATTGTGTGTCACCATTGTGGTGCTTTTGGTCATCTAAGACCTCATTGCTCTAAGTTTCATGCTCTTAAAGGAATCAAAAGAAAAGAGAAACTTGAGCTTCTTGGAATTTATGCTAAAGAGGGTAAACCAGTTTTGAGTGAAGATAGCATGTTGTTAAAGAAAGTGTTTAATGCTCTTAACTCCTTGACTATGTGCATTTCCGGTTCTTATTCTTTCAACCCTTGTCTCACTCCTTTTGAGACACTCATTCCAAACAATCGTTCCGTTTGGATGAGGAAGGGTTTCTATGGTTGAGCGTTTGCTCTTTTGGTCCTTAATCTAATTCTTTCGATCTTTGTAGGACCCTTCATACATTAGATATGTCATTGTCATGCATTTGTGCATCATGCATCTCTTTATTTGCATTGTTTTGGTTTTATTTTTTATCTTACTTTTATGTCTTTGTTTTGTGTGAGTAAAAATCCAAAACCACATAAAAAGTGAAAAATTCAAAAAGTTTGATCGTATATGTTTGAGCACATATCACATGTGATTTTTGCCTTGTACCTTTGTACAAATGGTTTTTTGCATTTACGAGCTTAGCTTATTCTTTATTCACTTATATCTTTTTGGGAAAAATCTTGACATGTTTGTGTGATTGTTGTAAATCGATCTTCAAGCTTGTCATGAATGATTAGTCAATAGTCATGTTGGTTTTGATACATGCCTAGACTTGTGCTTCTATATCTTTCCACTCTTTTATATTTTTTGCTTAAAGAGCTCAACCAATGTAAATCTCAAAATGAAAAGAGATAATGAGCTGCAAAAGCCGTTGCACATACTAGTATTTGACTAGGAAAAAGGGAAAGTGACTTTTATGAAAATGTATGGTGCCCAAAAAGCCAAAGGCTTGTTCATCAAATTGAAATATCAAAAATTTTAGGTATTGATTTCAAAATGAGATATATAGATCAAAATTAATCAAATTTTATGAATTGTAAAGAAGCCAAATGAAAAGTTTTAAAGATATGTAATCATCTTCTTGTGGGAGGTCATATATGTTCATTTCTATAATTGAGATAGACCACTTGTCTTAGTATTGGTTATGTATGACTTGATTGAATTGATCATTGAAGTTTCATTCTAGAATAAGGACTATTCCACACTTGATACACACACACAACACACATGCCTAATGTTCAATGAATGCCTTATTCATTTATTCGATTATACTTGTTTAAATGTGATGTGTGTGTACTTAACTATATATGAATCAATCCAAAAATATTTTTGATCATTTTATATATTTTTGGAAGTTATTTTTATTACTATTTGTGTTTTTGTTTAGTGCTTACATTGTTTTTCAGTGTTTAAACAAGTTTTGTGTTGAAAAACAGGTGTCAGAGTTTTTCGCGACTCACTCGCGATTCGCGAAAATTCTCACGACTCACCTCGCTACTCACCAGTCGCCAACCCCAGTCGCGAGTTCATCTAAAAGACTTTCGTGACTCATTCGTGACTCGCTAAAATTCTAGCGACTCACTTCGCGACTCGCCCAGTCGCGAAATGCCCAAAAACAGCTTTTTAAAGGGCTTTTCGTGGGAAACCTGTTTTTAACCTCTCCCATCCTTTTTTAAACCCCTCTTTCAATGTTTTTACATCAAAACCCAATCAATTTGAATGGTTTTTCATTTTATTAACATCTCTAAGGTAATTTTAAACTCTTTTCATTGTTTTGGATCCTTAGATTATGTTTTAGAGAGTTTTGTGCTCTTTGTTGGAATTTTCATCATAGGGGTTGGGAAAACTTATTTTTTGTCAAATTTTTATATGTTTTGAGGGTCTATTGCTATTCATGTATCCCAACTACATTTTCTAGTGGATTATTGACCGCTTGGAGGGCGGCGGAGAGGTTTTACGCCGAAGGCTTCGGTTTCCTCTTCGATAACACATCGAGTGTTGTCCTTGTGTTTGCATCTCTCTTCCCTTTATCTTTACCATTTAATTATTATTGTGATTGTGATTATTTATGGTTTATATTATTTATCAATTCGGTTATTAGCTTGTTCATGTTCCGCACATTTATTGTTTGACATTAATCTTGAATTGATGTTTTTGTAATTGGGGTCTAAACGTTCAATGGCATTTTATACACATAGTGAACTTTCAAATCTGATTAATTAATTAACTTGGCCAATTAATTGGTTAATTCATCACAAGGGGTCAATACATTCTTGGTCTATCAAGTGGTATCAGAGTGGGCACACTCTGATTAGGGTTAATCTTTGTTGTGTGATCCATTGACCTCTGTTTATCATGGATAGAGGACGTCTCTTATTATATCTCATTTATTTGATGACACTAACTATGCATACTGGAAAATACGCATGAAAGCATTCTTGTAGTCTTTAGATGAGAAAGTGTGGCAAGCTGTAGAGATTGGCTGGACTAAGCCAAAGGAAGCGCCGGCCGATTGGGATTGTTAGGTTCTAAAGACTTAGGAACTAATGTATTTAGAACTCTAATTTGTATTGTTGGCAAACCGTGATCAAAACGTTTTAGTCTTGTTTTAGGCTTGCTCAAAGTATATTATTTATGTAAAGTTGGAATTGAGTGGCTGCAGAAGTATTAGTGACTTTCTGTCTGGCTCGATCGATCGAAGATTAGGCTTGATCGATCGAATCTCGGGCAGAACGTTTTTTTTGCAGAATTTCCAACTTAGCCCAAGCCCATTAAGGATTAGGGTTTCAGATCTACTTCTCCCACTATATAAAGGAAACCCTAACCATGTTTTTAGAGTAGCTCTGATTGCTCATATTTTCTGTTTTGTGTAAATCTCTTGTGAGATCTAGAGGAGCTTTCCTTTACATAAAACTTAGGGTTTTCAAGGTAGAGATAATATCAATATCTTGATGATCAACTCAGTTGCTACTATTGGAGCTTAAAGAAAAACAAGCGGGGAGCTTGTATCTTATTGGAGAATCCAAGAAAGGAGTCCGTGGATTCGGAGCTTGCACGTGGTCGTGTCAGTAAGTTCTACTGGTGGGTAGCATTAGGAAGTCAAGCGGGGAGCCTGTAAGTCCTTTTGTATGAACTTCGATTATTTCATAGTGGATTCAAGTTTACATTGAGGATAGCTAGGTCAAATCCTCCCCAAGTTTTTACCTTGTGGTTTCCTAGGTCATCATATCATTGTGTTCTTTATATTTCCACTGTTTTATATTCTTGATATGATTGTATGATTGTGATAACCTAGAATTGCATAATTTGACTAAGTTAATCACTTGGCTATTAATTAGGTTAATCCAATTGTTGTTTTAAGGGGTCTAAAAACCGTACAAGTGGTATCAGAGCGGGTAGCTCTTTTGTTTTAGATCTTTTGATCTAAGAGCTGATCCTTGACCTCTGTTGTCATGGATAATTTGAAGTGTCTTTCTGATCATGTTTCTGCTCGTGCTTCTGTTGATTTTATTGATGCTTGTGAAACTCTTCGTAAGGAATTATTGAAATCTATGAAAATTGCTAAGAAATTCAAGGAAAAGTTAAAATTGGCTAATCTTGAAAAAGAGGAATTGCTTGTTAGATTAGATGAATCTAATAAAAAGAATGAATTTTTAAGAAATCAAATTTCCTCTCAAGATAAGAAGATGAAAAGCTTGGAACAAGAATTAGTTGAATCTAAAGCTAAAATTGAAAATTTGCCTAATACCAAGCCTGCTGATGATAACAGAAGTGTTTCTATTTCTCTTAAGCCTAAAACTGAAAAAGTTTATATCCCTACTTTCAAGAGGAATAATAAAGAAAAGGCTTATTTTGCTATGTTAGACAAAGGTAAAAGTTCTGATGTAGACATTGATGTTTCTAAACCTAAGTCTAAACCTACTGTTAGAGAGCATAATAAATCCGTTTTGGTGCCTACTTGTCACCTTTGTGGTGTTGTTGGTCATATTAGACCAAATTGTTCTTTGTTGAGGCAAAAACCAAAATCTGAGACTAGATTTGTTGTTAGGATTACTGATGTTTCTAAATTTGTTTCTGTTTGCCACTTTTGTGGTGTCCGTGGTCACATTCATCCTAATTGTTATAAATTGAAATTTAAGCATTCTGTATTTCAATCTAGGATATGTGATGATATTTCTCCTGCCATAAGTCCATATAAATTGTTTCATATGCTTTTAAAAAATTTAAGTTTGTTCGCTTGTGAAAGGAATTTGCAGGATTTTAGTCTTTCTCAGAGGATTGGTGTAATCTCTTAAATACACTCTACTTCATATGGATTTTCACCTACAAAGCCGAAGACTCGTGCTATATGGGTGAGAAAAGATCCTTTAAGGTGAGTGTTTGCTGACTTGTCCCTATTTCAATTCTTTCAATTGTTTGTGGACATGTCTTGTTTCTGTTTTTTGGTTGTTTTGTTTTTTAGTTTTTTTTTTATTTAAAAAAAAATCCAAAAACATTGAAAATTTTCAAAAAGACAAAAATATTTTTATTTTGTGTCTTGTTTTATTTGTTTTGAGGATTACATAATTATGATCTTTCTCTTGATTTAGAACATGCTTGATATTGTGGAGAAACTTGAATAGTATGTGTTATATAAGTGCTAAGCTATTTCTGATTTTGTGTGAGTATGTACTAGTTTGTACATGTACTCAAGGGTTAATTAAGAAATTGATATTTCTTGTTTCTATATCCTCTATAGCTTAGTTTAGCACTATCATGCATTGCTTTTGCATTGTTCATTTAGCATAATATGTGCTTTTTGTTTTTGGTCATAAATTTTTTTAAAACCAAAAGATTTTTGTGTTTTGTATTTCACATCTTAGATTTATAATCAAGGATTGGCCATATTATCTTTACATAACAAGTTTATGTACCCTGTTTAGCTTTGATGAGCTTATTCATTGCACTTTACTAGTTAAAGTTTTGTAGTGCATGTTCTGTGGGAAAGATATTTGTGGTTATTAATCACTTTGTCTTGATCTTGAAGTCATATGTTATTTGACTGTCGGACTTGATCCTTTTGAGAAAGGCATAAATAATCATCTCACCACTGTTCACTAGCCAATCTTGAACACCTTAGTGCATATAATAAGATTTTGTGCACGAGAAAGTGTAGCACATGCACAAAAAGAATATAAGGTGTAGCCTCGGTTTAATTGCTTAATGCTTAAAATTGATGTGTACTATTAGGCTTAATTCCATCTCACATAAATTAAAATTGGTGTGTATATTATGAGGCAAAAATTCAAGAAACTTACATGATTGCAAGTTTTTGTTCTAGGAGATGTGAGAGTTATAGGATGTAACTCTTTTGGTGATAGTCTCTTTTAAATTCTATGTGATGAATTTTGTAGACTTTGTATTTGATTTCTATTCACATATCACCTCATATGTATCTCAAGTTTTTGCTAGTTGCACACACTACACAAGTTACTCTTTGCTAAACTTGGTACATTATATTGTGTGTGATCTTGTTGTGGCCATCCAAGATTAAAAGTTCCTTGATCTTAATGTAAAATGTGTTTAAAGTTTGAGAAATTGGAAATTCTAGAGCTTGAATGTACTCGAATTGGGGATTTTGTTCAAATTGGGTTTAATTGATGAAATTGGTTTGTTGATTTGATGTAATTGATCATTATTATTTGTCCTCTAACTCGTGTGATGATCAATTGGTCAATTTTTCCTAAAAACTTAACAAGTGGTTTAAATTTTTGGGGTTTTTGTTAGAAACTCTATGCTCAAGCCAATTTTGTGAAATTGAACTTAAATTGAACTTAGTTTTACTGCATTAGAGCATGCATCATGACATATCTTTTATGCATCATTTGTGTTTAGAATTCACATGTATTGCATTGATTTCTGTATCCATCTTGCAGTTTTGCAGTCATATCTCTCATTGTTTTCACACATAGCATGTATACACTTTGCTACATTAGGTACTCAACTTGATCAAAAAATTGATTGATTAATTTTTGAGCTATGTACTTTCTAGTATGTGTTTTTTTTTATGTGTGAACTGTAGAAAATATTTTTCTTAAGAGATATGATGGATAATCAATGTGCAAATATTTTCTCTACTCGTGCAACTGTTTATGGGTCACATAGTGCCATGTTTGCATTTTATTGAAAGAGAGAATATTTTTTTTATGTGTATCCTCAACTTAGTTTTTTTTTTTTAAAAAAAAACTTGGTTTTTGTCTTTTTATTTATCCTCACCCCTTTTATTTTTCCCCAAAACTGTTTTTTTCCAAAACTTGTTTTGTTTTTCCTACTTTTATTGGGGGAGAAATTTTTTTTAACCTTTGTTGTTCATAAGGGGAGTTGTCTCTATTTTCTATAGAGTTGAATTGTTTTGTGTCCCCTTGATTCTCTATTTTCTCTTATCCTTTATTGCGTATATTGACTGTTTACTCTTTGTATGAGTTGTCTTTGTCAATACATGACAAAAAGGGGGAGAAATTATTGATTTATGGGAATCATGTTTGTTTTGTTTAGGGGGAGTTGGATTTATTTTTGATAGGGGGAGAAAATAAATTTTTTTTATGTATCTAACTTAGGGGGAGAGTTAGAGCCCGTTTGGTCCTTCAGTCCAAAACATGTGTTTTGTGTTTAAAACACATAACAGTAGTTTCCAAAAACAAGAAAGCGTGTTTGGTGGGCCATTTCAGGAAAGGGATGTTTGAAAAGTATTGTTCAAAAACCGGTGTTTAAACACAGTTTTTAGGAACCACCTCAGAGCTGATTTTAAGCAACAAAACACCAATTTCAGTGGCACTTCGGTAAATAATTGCACACTGTTATGGGGCCCACCTAATCAGCTTTTTCTCAATTGCTGTCTCCTCCCTTCCTCTCATTTCTTCACGCCACACTGTCCTGATTTAAATATGTTTATTTCGTACTTTTCATCAGCTTTTTTTACAAATTTAAAAACACATACCAAACACATTTTTATGTTTTTTGAACACTAAAAACAATTGTTTAAACTATAATACCAAACACATTTTTTTGTTTTATAAACACTAAAAACACGTTTTTCAATAACATTTTTTAAACAATAGTTTTCACATCTTTTTAAACAACAATTTTTAAACTCTATGACCAAACGGGCCCTTAGTTTGCATATTTGTTGATTTACTGTTTTTTCTGTCACACATGCGTTTATGCATTTTGTTTAGTGTTTCAAGAAATATACAGGTTGATTCAATTGAGCTGCTGTCTACACTTGCAACTGATGGATAGTAGTTAGGTTGGATTATTTTGTAATGGGCATTATTTTTGTAAAGGGCTTTTACTTGTAACTTTGAGTTTTGTGTTTGTGTTTTGTCACGGATTGCCAAAGGGGGAGATTGTTAGGTTCTAAAGACTTAGGAACTAATGTATTTAGAACTCTAATTTGTATTGTTGGCAAACCGTGATCAAAACGTTTTAGTTTTGTTTTAGACTTGCTCAAAGTATGTTATTTATGTAAAGTTGGAATCGAGTGGCTGTAGAAGTATTAGTGACTTTCTGTCTGGGTCGATCGATCGAAGATTAGGCTCGATCGATCGAATCTTGGGCAGAACGTTTTTTTTGTTGAATTTCCAACTCAGCCCAAGCCCATTAAGGATTAGGGTTTCAGATCTACTTCTCCCACTATATAAAGGAAACCCTAGCCACGTTTTTAGAGTAGCTCTAGTTGCTTATATTTTTTGTTTTGTGTAAATCTCTTGTGAGATCTAGAGGAGCTTTCTTTTACATAAAGCTTAGGGTTTTCAAGGTAGAAATAGTATCAATATCTTGATGATCAACTCCGTTGCTGCTATTGGAGATTAAAGAAAAACAAGCGGGGAGCTTGTATCTTATTGGAGAATCCAAGAAAGAAGGAGTTCGTGGATTTGGAGCTTGCACGTGGTCGTGTCAGTAAGTTCTACTGGTGGGTAGCATTAGGAAGTCAAGCGGGGAGCTTGTAAGTCCTTTTGTATGAACTTCGATTCTTTCATAGTGGATTCAGGTTTACCTCGAGGATAGCTAGGTCAAATCCTCTCCAGGTTTTTACCGTGTGGTTTCCTGGGTCATCATATCATTGTGTTCTTTATATTTCCGCTGCTTTATATTCTTGATATGATTTTATGATTGTGATAACCTAGAATTGCATAATTTGACTAAGTTAATCACTTGGCTATTAACTAGGTTAATCCAATTGTTGTTTTAAGGGGTCTAAAAACTGTACAGGGATGATGCTAAGATTAAGGCAGAAAATTTCAACAGCAGGGCATTGAATGCGTTATTTAGTGCGGTTACGAATGAGGAGTTCAAGAAGATATACTCTACTGAAACTGCAAAGGAAGCATACACCATCCTCCAGACAACCTATGAAGGAACCAAGGTTGTTAAGGATTTAAAGTTTTAGAGGCTCACTACCAGTTTTGAGGAGATAAAAATGAAGGAGGATGATTCGTTCGAAGAGTTCTATGCCAAGCTCAAGGACATAGTGAACTCAGCCTTTAATCTTGGGGAAATCATTCCCAAACCCAAGATTGTTAGAATCGTGCTTAGGTCTCTACCCGAGAGATTTCATGCCAAGATCATTGTGATTGAGGAATCAAAGGATATTGAAAAAATTCCTTTGACAGAGTTGGTTGGAAATCTGCAGACCTATGAGTTAGGTTTGCCTAGGATCAGGAAATCAAGTAAGAGTAAGAGCATGGCACTAAAGGCCAAGAGTAGTGACAGGGATGAGTCTTCAGACGATGAAGATTCTAAAATGAAGTCCTACATCACGAGGCAATTCAAGAAGTTCATGAAGAATGCCAACGGGAAAGGCTTCGACAAAGACCATAGGCAATCTAGTTCTTCTCAGTTTAAGAGCCAAGACAAAGGGAAGAAGGATGTTAGGGATGGTGGTCAGTACACTGTTCCCTTAGGACCAAAGTGTTTTGGGTGTCAAGGCTTCGGTCATATGAAATAAGAGTGCCTTACGTATCTCAAGACCATCGGGAAGTGAAAGGTACTTGCTGCTACTTTAAGCGACACCGAGCCTAAAGATGATTATGACAATGAGGAAGATGGAATCCTAAATGACTTCACTACCACCGTAAATCCTACTGAGGGGATTGTTGAAGATGTGGATGAAGCAGAGGACTTGGTGGATTCTAAGTTCGAGAAAATGGATGATCAAGATGATATCCATACAGCCCATGAGAAATTGTACAAGGTCTAAGAAGCATGAGAAACTGTATAGGTTGGCCACCAAGAAGCTCAATGATTTGGAGCTTGATCGAGAAGAGCTCTCCACAAAGTTTGATGAAGCAAATCAGACCATTGGAATACTGATATTTGAGAACAATTTGTTGGCTGAGAGGACCAAGAAGCTTGAGGCAGAGCTGTTCCAAGTAAGAGCTCAATTGGAAAGGACTTCAAATGCAAAGCTTGATGAGATGCTCAGCCTTCAAAAATCTGCTTTTGATCGAACTAGTTTAGGGTATGATTTCTCTTCTCCTAATACTGCTTCCTCTAGGACTACCGTTTTTGTTTCTCCTACTAATAATGTTAAATCTGAGAACACTGATGTGAAAACTGTTTTAGCTAGTGAGAACTTAGACAAGGGTAAATCTATTTTAGGAGCACCCCCTAAACTGGATAAGAAAGAGATTAAAAACCCTGGGGCTAAGAAGGGTAATACTAAAAAATCTAAACAGAAGAAGCATCATCTCTGTCATCACTGTGGAGCAGTTGGACATACTCGACATAATTGCTATAAGTGGTTAGCCACTCAATAGAGCAATAGTATGATCTCATCGGGAAACCAGAATCAGTTTTCATCCTCCTTTGCTCCTCTTGGAGATCTACTCAAAGCCCTCATGTTCCTTTCGAACTTGAATGGTTTCAACTCTTCCCCCTCACCACCAGTTCAAGGGTTCGCACAAAGGAAAAGTTCTTCCAAGGGTGGAAGGAAAAAAAGGCTCCAAGTGATTTAGTCACTTTTTCTCTCTTTCCCCTTCTTGTTTTTGTGCTTGCATTACTTGTGTGTTTTGCTTTATTTCTTTGAGTTAGTCTAGTTTTTATACTTTGCTCTGTTTAACATGTTTATGTTTGCTTGTTTTCAGTTTTTCTTTATTTTGTCTTTCAAAATTTTTTTTTTTGAAAAATCAGAAAAATACAAAAATAGTGTGTGTTTGTGTACATTGGTACTTATGTACCTTGGATGGCCATTGAAACAAAGTTTTCTAAATTTTGTATCTTTTGTAGCTTAAATGAGCATCTCTATGCACAACTAAGCAAGTGAGCTTTATGGCTCGTGCTTGTGATGAGTAAGATTAAGTAATCTCTTATACTTAACGTTCGTATCACTCTTTTTGACGGAAAGGACTAGAAAATCTTAAGAGAAAAGCATAAATAACCATCTCACTACTATTGCCCACCAATCATGAAATTACATTTGTATGCTTCGGTATAGCAAAAGTGCAATGTCAAAAAGCTTAACATAATTGGGTATTTTTTTTCTTTCTCTTATATGCCCATGCATGATATGCTTAAAAAGAAAAATATGCAAAGAAATTAAAGCAAAAAGAATCCAAATGCTTTTTATATGATTGTAAGCGTGTCTTCTAGAAGATGTGGGAGTTATAAGATGTACCTCGAAGGTAATAATCCCCATCAAACAATTATGATTATGTGTGAGTTAAAGTGATTTTCTCATATCTCACATCATCATAACATGTTGATGCTTATGCAATCTTAAGATGTTTTTCACACATAACACACAATATTCTTTACTACTCTTCATACATGTGCAGGTACAATGTGATTTGGCCATCACAAGAAATACATGTGTTAATGTATGCTCACTAAACTATCTTGACTTATTTTTAAAATATAAAATTGGTTAGACTTGTTTAGTGTGTGTGTGTGTGTGTGTGTGTGTGTGTATGTGTTTGGAATCTAAATGCTGAACATTTTTCTTGTTAAGAGATGATTTTGAGAGCTTAAAATGTTGTTTAGATCTTTGGCTAAGTAGCATGTTTGATTGCATTCATGTTTGTGTTTTTCTCTTCTTGAAAAGCTGTTTTTAAGCAATCTTGACAGCTGCTGGACACCTCTTGATAGTTAGGCTATCTATCGAGCTCTTTAGCTTCTTTTTATCGCATTCTCGATAGCTTCCTGATAGCTACTCGATCCATCGAGGAAGTTTCTGTATGCTCGATAGATGCTTGATAGCTTCTTGATCCATCGAGCCTCTTTTGCTGTAGACACCTCTCAATAGCTTCTCGATAGATGTTTCTGTTGAAATTTTAAGTCTCGACACCTCTCGATACCTCTCGATCTGTCGAGAATTATGAATTTCTATATAAAGGGTTAGCGCGATTTTCTCTCATTTCTCCCCAATCTCTCTCGACAGAATTGTGTCTCTCCCATTCCTAAACACCTCAAACTCAACATTTTCATCTTCCCTACTCTTTCTTCGGTCTTTTTCTTGCATTTTTCACTGGTATGATCTCTTCTCCATCTCTTTATCATACATTTCATGCATCTTTGACCTAACTTTTGGGGTTTGTTGAAAAATTTGGGGTTTTTCAAAATTAAAAAGGTTTTTGCAAAATTTTTGGGATGGGTTTTGTGTAAATGATCCTAAATGTTCATGCATTGCATTACATTTGCATTTTAACTATATTTACATGCATTATAGATGTGTGTTATATATGTTGAAATGATGTGTGCTGGTAGGATTGGATTGGGCTTAGTCCATGATGTATTTACTTTTACATGTCACATATTCGTGCATTCTTCATGCATACATACCTTCATTTATCTATATTTTGATATTGATATGTGTTGGTGCTTTTCTACTCGTCTCTCTCTCACTCTCTCTCTTTCTTGTGTTAGTCTGCTCTATGGCACCTAAACGCAAATCTACTCTATCTTGGAACCCTCTTCATTTCGAGGCATCTTCCTCCGATTCTACTCCTTCACACGTCAGGTTCCGTGATGATAAAGCCCGAAAGGACTTTTTAGAGAACTTTTCTAAACGAGGCATTCATTCGGAACGCCAAGTCATCCTTTCGAATTTTTCCGATATTGACCTTCCCACTGTAATCTATTATAGGGGTTAAGAGTCACTCTAATATGCACGGATTTGATTACTCTATACCCTAGGTTTTCACTCGCGTTCGGGGTATGGGCATTGTAGTTACTCCGGATCTTATATCCAAGGTACTACACGTTGCTAGGGTAGCACATCCTAACTACCCTTGCTGCGATCATCTAAGGAATGTGTCCAAAGACGAACTCATGTGTCTATTCTATGAGACACCATCTTCTTAGGGTGATCGTCAAAACACCCGATGCTCGACCTTTGCTAAAGGTTCGAGATTTCTTAACATCGTGATGACATTCGTTCTCCATCCTTTGTCTCACTATAACTCTATCACAGAGCCTCGTTTTCGATTTTTGTTATCCCTCTTAGAGGACATTTCTATTGACTTCCCTTCTCACTTCATCCTGAACGGTTTAAGACCCCTTAAAAACAACCAGATTGCGTAGCCTAGATTAATTAGCCAAGTTGTTACTTAGTCCAATTATGCAATACTAGGTTAAAACAATCAAATAATCATATCAAGCATATAAAACATGTAAAGCAGCGGAAATAATAAATAACACAAGATATGATCACCTAGGAAACCACACAGTAAAAACCTGGGGAGGATTTGACCCACCGATCCTCAAGGCAAAACAGAATCCACTAAGAAAGAATTGAAGTTCTTACAAAAGGACTTACAAGCTCCCCGCTTGACTTCCTAATGCTACCCACTAGTAGAACTTACTGACACGACCACATGCAAGCTCCGAATCCACGGACTCCTTCTTTCTTTGAATTCCTCAATCAGCTACAAGCACCCACACTTGATATTCTTTAAGCTTCAAAGGCAGCAACCAAGTTGATCATCAAGATGTTGAAGTAATCTCAATCTTGAAAACCCTAAGCTTTGTGTAAAGGAAAACTCCTCTAGATCTCACAAGAGATTTACACAAAACAGCAATGTATGAGCAACAATACAACTTGTGCAACTCTAAAAATGTGGCTAGGGTTTTGCCTTATATACCTAGGGCAAAAACATAAAACTCTAAACGTTTAATGAGTTAGGGCTGAGTTGGAAATTCTGCAGAAAACGCATCTGGTCCGATTTTCAATCGATCGAATCTATTCTTCGATCGATCGAGCCAGGCCGAAATGACCCAATGCAACTGCAGTCACTCGATTCCAACTTTACAATATTTTATCAACTTTGAGCAAGCCTAAACAAGACTAAGTACATTGTTTTGATCATGGTTTGCCAACATTACAAATTAGAGTTCTAAATACATAAATTCCTAAACCTTTAGAACCTAACACATCCTATCCCTTATAGATGTCTATAGGGATACGACGACTCGTGATAAGCTCATTTTTCCTTCGGCTATCACGCAAATCATTCACCATTTTTCCATTCCCTATCCTGAGTCTGATCACTTTTTCGTCATAGGTGCCATTGACGCTGCTACCATTAGATGGAGTGATGCTCAGCTTCGCCCGAGGCGGACACAGACTGAGATGGCAGCTTCTCCAGCTTTTTCAGCTCCATCTACATCCGCTCCTTCTTCTTTTGCGGGTGGAGTGACTCTTGATGCTATCATGGTGCAACTTCAGCACATGGATGCTCGCTTTGACACTCTCAGTGAAGAGTTGTGTCAGGTGAACACCTATGTCGGCCGTATTGCTCGACGGTAGGCTCGCCTTGGTATCTTCGTAGAGTCTCCCTCTCATTCTCCAGAGGTTTTTGAGGACGAGGATGACGATGGTGACTCTGATGATGGTGGTGATGAGCTTGATGGTGCTAACTCCTCCAGTGATGATAAGATGACTACTTGAGTTACTTACCCTTTTTCATTCATGACAAAAAGGGGGAGTAGTTTTGCGGATGAGAGTAGTCTTGTACATAGGGGGAGAGTTAGCATAGGTGATTTTTGTTAGGGGGAGTGTTTTTCTTTTTGAGGGATGTAGTGAGGACTTATGTAGTGAGGACTTATGTATTTTTTTTTCTTTTCTTCTTTTATAGATACATTGTTCTTACTTTGTGATAGCAAACCTTGTACTTATGATATTATATATATATGATGAGGTTGTTATTACAATTCTTTCACCTATCTTTACATGTGTTGTTTCTTTTCTCTCTTTATGCATATTCTTCTTATTACTTGTATGCAATCTTTTTATTTCTGTTTCACACTAAAATGCCATGATGAGTTTTGTTTAAAGTGTTTCAGAAATACAGGTTATCAAAGTCTTCCTTGTCATGAACTCTCTTCTTGCAAAGTTTTTCAAGGGTTTGTGTTAGGATAGATTTTATTGTATTCAACAAGTGATTATAAGTTGAGTGATTCATGACTTCTCTTATATGTTCATTTGTTTGTTGTGGTTTTGTCACGGATTGCCAAAGAGGGAGATTGTTAGGACATATGTGAATCATGTTAGGAACATATGTCAGTATAGAATGGGCTAATCCTTTGACAAAACACACTTTACTTGTAATTGGGTAGATCTAGGATGTGTTTAATACTTCAAGGAACAAAGTTTCAAGTTTAAGTGTTAAACCATGCAAGTCTGTCTAAGAATCAAATGAAGAAGCGCTGGATTTTAAAGCTTGACAGCTAGCTCAACAGCTAGTATCTATCGAGGATTAAAAGGCTCTTCTAGCTCGATGCTTAACAGCTTCTCGATAGATAGGGTATCTGTCAAGATTTATGAAAGTAAGTTTTTCAGATCTGATTTCATTCCAATTCGTGTATAGATGTTTGGGCTTTCTTTTCTCACAACCCTAAACATATATAAGAATTGTTTTAAGGGCCGTCAAAGGTTGCACAGTTGCGAGAGTGTGAAGCAAAGTTTTGTTCATGCAGATTGTGATCGGAGATAGAATTTTCCCTAGTTCATCTTTCTCTTGAAGAAGTTGCTGCATTTGTACGCCATTGGGTTTTGTGACCAAGGAGCTTCATGATCTTCATCATGTGATAAACTGAAGAACTTTGCAGCCAACATTCCTTCTCAAGTTGGTGATTAAGTTGCGTACTGGGATCCGCGCATTTGTTGGTTAGTCACGTACTGGGAGCCATGCATTAAAAGGAGAGATTGTCACTATAGAACAAGTCCAATTGGGTATTGGGGGTAAGGGTTCAACTGTTGGTTGGTACAAGGTACTGGGATTCATTTACTTGTAACCGCTTGTTGTGATAATAGTGGATTCTCAGGAGTGGTGACCTTAAAATCACCTGCTGAGGTTTTTTCCGTGTAGGTTTTCCCCATCTTAAACAAATTACCATGTCAATTTATTTTCCGTAGCATATTTACTTAATTGGTGATTTGTTTGTGCTGCCACATATATTGTATGTTAATCTGATTAATTAATCAACTTGACTAATTAATTGATTAATTCATCACACGAGGTCAATACATTCTTGGCCTATCAAACACTTCCATTTCTGATTAAGAAGCAATACCCCTCTTTGCCAGTAAGTCTGCACAACTATTAGCGTCTCTCCATTTATGCTCAATGCGCACCTCCAATCCTTGCTGAGAAGCCACATGCAATCCAAGATCAAGTTAGAAAATTCCATAGGATAATCCTCATTAGTTGTCAACCATTTGTAAGCAAGAAGGAAATTTGTTTGGGGACAAACTCGGTAGTAACCATTGGTCCATGCTCGAACCAATGCCTCTCTAATACCCCATAGTTTAGCCATAGTATTATTGGTGACTCCCAGGTGCAAGGCGAAACCCCACAACCATTCTCCAGTTGCTGAGCGAGCCACGCCACCCATATCGGACCTACCAGGGTTACCCAAAGAGCTTTCGTCTGTATTAATAGTTATAAAAGGAAAAGGAGCCGAGCTCCATCTAACGTATAGGATGGACGACAGTGGTGAGTGACCTGACGAAACTGTACTGAGAAAGAAGAACTTTGTGGCATGCGATATAGCATTTTGTTTCAAAGAATGATAAGGAATGGATTTTCCCATAAAGATCAGCGAATTCCGTCCCAACCATATCACCCACATGGTAAAGGTGAATATAATATACCAACGAGTATAACACAAAGGGGAAGTTAGTTTGGAATTAATATTACACCAATCATGGAGCTCCATTTTGAAAAAGTCAGCAATAAGTAAGTGCCCAGGAAATGAGGACCAAATGTGATGGGCAAAGAGACAATCACATAGAACATGAATTGGCATTTCAATCTCGTTGCAACAGGGGCTTACTTATTCTCTCAAAGCAGCATGCAGGAGAAGGACTAATTTGGTAGGTATGCGATGGTGCGCATATTTCCAAATAAAAATTTTTATTTTTGGGGGTATTTTTAAAGTCCAGATCCAAGACCATGTTATCGACATCCTCCCTGTTACCTTGCTAGACTTAGACATAAGGTAATGGTATGCGGATTTAACTGAGCAACAGCCTGCGTGATGGTCCCAAACACGGTCATCGGTAAGAGTAGAGGGAGTATCGAGAAGGGACAGTGGTTGAGCATAAATAAATTGGGTTATAGGTGACGGAAAAACTATATTAAGAGATGTGAAATCCCATTGGTGATTGTTAGTGATCATGTTGGTCACTCGGTACTCATATTCATGAGGGAGAAGGGGGCCATGAATGAGGCAACGAATTGGTCTTGGGGAAGCTAATGGTCTGTCCAAAAATTTATGCTACAGCCATTGCATGGAATCCACCGCAAACCACCCTGTAAGAGGTCCCTTCCCCACAATAGGGCCTTCCGCAAGTGGGATCTAGTATGCGAAGTGGTCCGCAAAAAATCTGCTATTTGGTAATGCTTCTGAGAAAGAAACTTTGCTAATAAAGACTGTGGGTTTCTCCATATATGCCATGCCTGATTCATAAAAAAAGCATCATTGGTAGTATTTGAATCCCTAATCCCTAGTCCACCATAGGTCTTAGGTTTGGTGAGCATGTCCCATTTAATGAGATGCACACGCCGTTGTGTCAGTGTATCACCCCATAGGAAATCTCTTATGGCCCTATCTATACTACTCATAGTACCCTTTGGGAGGACAATTGTTTGCATTTGATAGTATGTAAGGAGGGAAAGGAAAAATTTAATTAAAGTTAGCCTACCCGCCTATGAGAGATGCTTAGATTGCCAGGCATGTATATGAGTGTGGATTTTATCCAGTAAGGGTTGGAAAGCTGGTGTCGATTTCCTTTTAGTAAGGAGAGGCATGCCTAAATATTTGCCAAGATCTTGAACAATAGGCATGTTCTTGAATGAAGAAAACTACATTGGTGTCCAAAGGAGTGTTCTGTGAGAAGAATAGCTTAGATTTAGTAGCATTGTAGATCTGACAATACACCTCAAAAAAGCTTAAAAAAAGATTAAATAGGGCCATACACTCTTAAATGTTTGCCTTGGGAAACATGAAAATATTGTCCGCAAACAAGATGTGATTAAATCCAATAGGGTGACGACCAACCTAAATAGGAGAAAGCTGTTTAGTATGGATTGCCTGGTCTAACGATAACGACAAGTGGTTCAGGTAGAGGATGAAAAGATATGAAGATAATGGATCCCCTTACCTAATGCCGCGGGATGGCCGAAAGGGCACACTTGCCTCTCCATTTCATAAAATAGAAACTGAGGAGGATGATATACAAGCCATAATTAACTCAATAATAGGAGTGGGGAAACGATAGAACATCAAGGTATACTTAATGAAGGACCATTCCAATTTATCATACGCTTTCTCCAGGTCAATTTTGGCTGCCAAGAGAGTAGTTTCCCCTCGCTGGTGGTGAATAAAATGAAGAAGTTCTTGTGCAAGAATATAATTATCTATTGCTCTCCTACCTAGGACGAACCCTAATTGGGCCGGATGAATCATGGCCGGAAGAAAAGGTTTAAGCCTATTAACTAAAAGTTTCGTTAGCAGTTTGTAAAACGTGTTACACAAGCTAATAGGCCTTATTTGAGTCACAGATTCAAGGTTAGGAACTTTTGGGATGAGCACTAATTTTATTTGAGTCAAATCCTCTGGTATATGTGCTGTTAGAAACAGTATTTGGATGAATTTTGCATCCTCACCTACAATCTGCCAATTATGTTGGTAAAAATATGCATGGAACCCATCCAGTCCCAGAGATTTTAAAGGATGCATAGTGAGGAGAGGCACGGATTTCTTCCTTATCGATGGCAAGTTTTGATTGGTAGGCAAGAAAAGTGTAAAACCAGTAAAGTGTCAGTGAAGGGAAGAAGAACCTCTTTCAGCAAACAGAGAAATAATAAAAAAGAAAAAGTAAAGAAGAATCTAGGAACCCTAGCGAAAGATGAATTGCACAGTTGCACTTGACTTTTCCTTCTCCCAGCACCCGGAGATCTCTTCAAAGTTCAAACTCCACTAGCTAGCTAGCCTTGTTAATATATTCATTGTTACATGCAAAAAATGGAGTATATACCTCTCTTGACAACGGCATCGATATTATTAGTGCTTGTGAATTGTCCCAGGTTTTCTACGAGCCAGAGCCTTACGTCTCCGCCGTGTTTAGGTGGGACCTGCTCAAGGAAAACTCCATGTGTTCGTGGGCGGTGCAACACCTATAAACCACGATGCTGTGATGGGGCCGTCACTGACTACTTCCGGAGCGACCAGTTTGAGAAAATGTTCTCAAACCGGAACTCCCTTGAGGCCCATGCAAAGGGCTTTTGGGATTACCACTCTTTTATCATTGCCTCTGCCGAGTACGAGACCAATGGCTTTGGTATTTCATACTTGAACTCGAACTTCTTTGGAACCAAAGAAGTCGCAGCTTTTCTTGCCCATGTTGGCACCAAAACCTCCTGTGAGTACTACTTCATAGAGCTTCAAATTTTAATCTCTTTTTTACTAATTATTTAAATAATTTTTTTACCTCTATAAAGGTTTTTTTTTTTTTTTTTTTTTGAGCAACACCTCTATAAAGTATTTGATTGCCTAAAGATAAATATTATGGTTAGAAAAATGTTAAAGTCGCAAACTATTTTACTAATTTTTTTACAAACGGTTGATTTGGTAAATAAAATTGTGATGTTAGTTGTAAGCCTAGGTAAGAACCATTAAAAATTTGTGTTATCAATAATTTGTAAAAATGTTGTAAAATAGTTTAAATTTAAAATGAATGTTCAGTTTGTTATTCATTAACCAATAAAAAAATTAACAATTTATATTGTTAATTAGGGCCATTGGGATGAGATTTAAGATTACAATCTTAATTTAAGTTTTGAATATTACATTTTTCGAGCAAATGGATGAAGCTTTATGTTGTAAGTGAATCTACTAACAGTGGAGTGGTTTGAGTAGATTGTTTTCTCCTAAAAGCATATTGGGTCGCAAGTTGGAACAAAATTATTCTGATCTGGAGTTTTATTTATTCAATAATTGGTTGTCTAATTAAATTTATATATGCTCTATGGTCAATGGCCATTTGCTCACTCACTCTCTATACAAAGTAAACATGAATATTTTCCTCAAAAAAAAAAAAAAAAAAAAAAAATGATTACGGTATTTTTTCAGGTGGATATAAAGTGGCCAGCAAAGAACCATTAACATGGGGTTTACGCTATAATAAGGAAATGAATTCTAACTTGTACAATTATTGTGATGAGTTGCATACTATCACGGAGGAGCTCTACCTCGTTGGAGCAAAAAGTTTGGAGGGGTTAGGTACATTGGGTAGATTGGGATTGGAGGGTCTATTGCTGTTCATGTATCCCAACTACATTCTTTAGTGGATTATTCACCGCTTGGAGGGCGGCGGAGAGGTTTTGCGCCAAGGGCTTCGGTTTCCTCTTCGATAACACATCATATGTTGTCCGTGTGTTTGCATTTTCCTTCCCTTTATCTTTTCCATTTATTTATTACTATGGATGTGTTTATATTTGGTTTAGATTATTTATCAATTTTGTGTTTGGCTTATATTCATGTTCCGCACATTAATTGTTTGATAATAAACTTGAATTGATAATTTGTAATTTGGGGTCTAAACATTCAAGGGTGTTTCATTAAATGTCATATCTTCATGCATTTTGTGCATCTTGCATTTATTTGTATGCATTGCTTTTATCTTTGATCTTCTTTTATGTTTTAGTTTTTGTGTGAGTAAAAATCCAAAACCACATAAAAAGTGAAAAATTCAAAAAGTTTGATTGTATATGTTTGAGCATATATCACATGTGAGTTTTGCCTTGTACCTTCATACAAATGGCTTTATGCATTTACAAGCTTAACTTGTTCTTTATACACTTATATCTTTGTGGGAAAAATCTTGACATCTTTGTGTGATTGTTGTAAATCGATCTTCAAGCTTGTCGTGAATGATTAGTCAATAGTCATGTTGGTTTTGATACATGCGTAAACTTGTGCCATATCTCTTCCCACTCTTTTATTTTTTGTTTGCTTAAGAGCTCAACAAATGTAAATCTCAAAATAAAAAGAGATAATGAGCTGCAAAAGCTATCGCATATACTAGTATTTGACTAGGAAAAAGGGAAAGCGACTTTTATAAAAATGTATGGTGCCCAAAAAGCCAAAGGCTTGTTCATCAAATTGAAATATCAAAAATTTCAGGCATAGATCTCAAAATGAGATGTAAAGATAAAAAATGATCAAATGTTATGAATTGTAAAAAAAAGCCAAATGAAAAGCTTCAAAGATATGATATGTAATCATTTTTTTGTGGGAGGTCATATATGTTCATCTAATACTATATATAATAGTAGAAGCTTTTATCAGATGCTGACACGTAAGCAAAAAAGCATCCTTAAAATGCTAACATGTATACAATTTTTACTTAAAATTTCGCTCGGTGCCTTTGACAGGCTCAGTTTTAGACACAATCATAAACCTTTATAAAAAAACAATAGCCGCTTATCAAAAGGAAAAAAGAAAAAAGAAAACGCAAGCCCTAAAACCCAAACCATATTTCCAAATCAAAATTCGGACTCTCTCAAACTTGTGTTTCTTCACTGCTGCTTCATATACACACAGATCGGATTCGGTGAAACCTAATTTTAACCATTTCATTCTTGCTTATCAAAACATACACACAGATCGGACTAGCAAACACAGATCAGCCTAGCGTGTTCGTGCTCTACAATCCCGTCTCTGCTTTTCAAAAATTTACAAGTCAGAAGGTAAGCATTTTTCTCCCTTTATCTGTTTTCCATTCAGTTTTCGTTTCTAGGGTTTTCAAAGATATATGGGTTTCAGACTCACTCAAACTTTTGATTCTTTGTTACATCTACCTATACACAGATCGGACTAGCAACATTGAAAACCTTTGTTCGTGCTCTGCAATCCCGTCTCTGTTTTTCAATAACTGAAAATTCAGAAGGTAGACATTTTTCTCCCTTTTTTTGGTTTTCTATTCAATTTCTGTTTCTAGGGTTTTCAAAGATATATGGGTTTAGTAGAAGATAGGCATTTTTTTTCCCATTGAATTAGCGTTTCAAGCAGAAGGCTTGCCTATCTTTTACCCTAATTCCTCATTTATTTTTGCAATTTCTTGAGTCCTTCTTTTGTTCGATTGTAGTATTAATTAAATTTATTTTAAGCTTGGCAGCTTTTGGTTTAGTTTGTGTTTTAATAAAAATCTGAATGCTTGGAGAATACAATTGCCTTTGTTGTTTTCCTTTTTTGATATTTAATTTTATAATTATTTCTCTATTAATATATGTCTCTATTGATATTTATTTTCATTTTTTAATTTAATAGAAAGTAGGAACTACTTTAATTTTTCCAACCCTATTTCCAGTAGCCTTATAGGATGTTGGAAATCTCAGAATTTTGTTTACTATGCTTTCTAACCAATTTCACTTATTTGTGTTTGTATTGGTTGATTTTTGAGACATTTTACTTTGTAATAGTGAGGGTTGTCTAATTGTTAATTACAATTTCAAGCCAGTTTTGTATATTTAGTTTGTGCAAGCACCCAACATTTGATGTTAGTTTTCGAGTTTTTATTGAAAATTTAGCTTTGTAACTCAGTGAACTGCTCAAATGTATTTTTAAATTGAAATCCATGGAGGATTGTACCAACTGTAACTCAGTTATGAATATTTGCTCAGTTTTTTTTTTTTTTTTTTTTTTTTTTCATGAAGAGTTAGTTAATGACCATATTTATGAGACAGGTTCTTTAAGTGACATGCATGGTTTATGTGAAGAGAGTATTTTTTTTGCAGTTGCATTCTTCATATCTGTTTGGTTTTTTAATCTGTTTCTTCAACTGTTTTTTAAAAATTATTATTATATTTAGGGATTCTAATTGTAGTATACTTTTGCCAAAGATTTTTGTTATAAATTTTATTTCTTAAAACCTTTTTGTATAATTGATACCTGCATTTGCAATTAGTGTTTTGCAAAAAAGCAGTCTTACACTTCTTTTGTAATAAAGGCATTCTCTTTGTTGGTGTAAAGGTGAAGCCTTTTTGGTTGATGTGCTCATCAAAAAGTACGCATTTATAGGCTTTCAATTACTATTATAAGTGTGATGAAAAATATTAAAATATAGCAAGATGTTAACTTCTGTTTTTTCCTTGATTTTGTGATTCATTAGATTGATTAGAAAAGCTTTGAGGAATTAAAAAACTTTTTTTGGTTTTTGAAGTGGTGCTTCAGTTTTATTTGTGTCTACATAATTTCAAAATCATATAATTATGATACAATTTTGTTTCTGCTTTGATGAAGTAATTGAAATTGAAGTATTTCACTATACGTGCTAGAAAACCATCTCCACTTGGAATTGAAGTTGGTATTGTCATTGTAATTCTATCATGTTCTATTATGACTGATACTTTGTACCTGTTGGATGAACATTTTGTGGGTTTGGATGGTTGTTTACACCAAATTTTATGATTTCTAACATATTTATCACACTCACTTCTATTCTTACCTTTGTATTTTTCCTTTTTTCCTTTTTAATTTTACTATTGTTTCTCTTTTGATTTATTGGTTTTATTTACTGGAATGCTTACTATTATTATTATTTTTTAATTTTCCTTCTTGACATTTATTTCAAAATAGTTATATTAGACTTGGTATTTTTTTATTTTTTGTACTGCTTAGGCTATTAGGTTCAGTTAATTGGCAGTGTCTTTAAATATGTAATTGTTGTTGTTGTAAGCTTTACTTATTTTGTTTATTCATTTGATTTAATTGTATATGTCACATTCTTAGTATTAATTACTATATTTTTAATTATTTCAGTAAACTTATATTTTTTTGTTGTGTACTTCAAATAAACCTGCCATGTTTTGTGTTTTTAATGGCATTTACATACTTATGTGCTATTGTAGGTTTATCATATCTGCTTTGGATTTTAAGACCCTTATTTACTATTCAAGAAGAACTGTTGAATTAAATTAAGAGGTTAGTACAGCCAAATTTCTCCATTGTTGGTTTTATTTAGATTTGTATCTCTTTATCATTTGTTGATGTTTGATTAAAAAAATATTTGAACAAAACTAGCTTTGAGAAAATTATTAAATATGTCCTCTTTCACTTTTAAAACAGATGCTAATTTTACTTTCGTTTTTCCATCTTATAATAGTAAAAGAGAAAATGGAAAATGCAAGATTAGAACGACAGAAAAAATGGAGGATAATGTTTGAAAAGCGATTCAAAAGAAAACAAAATGTGAAGAGGAAGAAATTAGTATCTCTAATATGAACGAACTTCTCCCCTGTATCTACTAGACGGACTTATGATTTAGTACTGAACGGACTCAATGGCGAGGGGTGCAAGGCCCAAAGGGAAATTTGATCTTGATGTTTCCTTGTCTCCAATAAACCCTAAATGGGAATACTTGCGGCCCACACCACGTAATGGAATCCTAGTACAAATAGGATTCTGATGATCGCGTTTGTTAAAGGAAGGATCTTCTCAATAAGGAAAAAATACTTGTCTACTACGTTTGGGACTCTTTAGGAGAATTTTTACAAGGAAAGACTTCGACTCCAAGTGGAAGAGGTCCACTGACTACAACTATAAAAGCTCCAATACCCTCACTAATCAAGGTACGCTTAATTTTACCCTCTCTAGCACTCTAGAGTTGTGAGCATATTTCTGACTTAACCTTCGGAGGGTATTCGGCCGACACCACACCGGTGCTCTTTGCGAGGTTCATTCTTCCCTTTGTTTTGCAGGTTCGTGTTCGAGTGCACAGGTATCGTGTAGCTCACTGGTGAATTCTTGACTTCATCAGTTGGCATCGTCTGTGGCAAACGTTAATAGTTGAGATTCATAAGCCATACTACTGTTTCCTGGACTAAAGGGTTGCATGGTACTCACTCGCTCGATGGCAACCACCAACGATGTTCAAGGAGAGGAACCACCTACGACTGCCCTTGAGAGACAAGTTCGAACTCTTGCTGCCGCCGTGGAGCGCCTCACTAAACAAAACCTCGACTTGGAGGAACAGCTGCGCCAGAAAAATGCAGTACCGAACGACCAACAAGAAGACCGAGAGGGGACCAACGCTGCAAGAAGAAACCAGGAGAAACCTGAAGGCAGCCATGCCCCGAGCAGACCAGAGAGGCGGAACATGAGCATGCCATCCCTCACGGATGCGACTCCACCACACATTGTCGCAGAGATGCAAGCGATGAGAGAACAAATGGAGGTTATGATGAACGCGCTCAAGGGGCGAGTTTCTAGTAACCTCGATGATCTAGTCAACCGCACTGATTCACCCTTCACTGCGGCCGTGAACTCTTTCCCCCTACCGCACAAGTTTCGAATGCCACAGATCGATAGTTATGACGGAGTAAAAGACCCTCTAGATCATCTAGAGACGTTCAAAACCTTGATGCACCTTCAAGGGGTCGCGGATGAAATAATGTGCAGGGATTTCCCCACCACGCTGAAGGGAGCCGCAAGGATCTAGTTCAGTCGGTTGACACCAAACTCCATCAGCACATTGAAGGAATTGAGCGCCCAGTTCACGTCTCACTTTATCGGGGGACAAAGGTACAAGAAGTCGACGGCGTGCCTAATGAGCATCAGACAACGAGAAGACGAGACGCTGAGATCCTACATAACCCGCTTCAATAAGGAGGCACTTTCGATCGATGAGGCCGATGATAAGATACTGGTAGCAGCCTTCACAAATGGGTTGCGAAAGCGTAAATTTTTGTTCTCTATATACAAAAATGACCCGAAAACCATGACGGAGGTACTTTACAGGGCAACAAAGTACATGAATGCGGAAGACGCATTGCTGGCGAGGGAGGATAAGCCGAGAAAGAGAGAACGGCATGAAGACGCCCGATAGGACCAAGAGCGGAAAAGACTTAAAACTAGAGACCGAAGGGACAACCGGCAATCCAGGCCCCAAGGAAGAAAGTTTACCAGCTTCACCCCGTTGAATACCCCAGTAGATCAAGTCCTAATGCAGATTAAGGACGAAGAGGCTCTAACCTTTCCAGGAAAACTCAAGAGTGATCCGAGCAAGCGGTCTAGAGACAGGTACTACCGTTTCCACTACGACCACGGTCATGATATGTCTGATTGCTACGACTTGAAACAGCAGATTGAAGCCCTTATCAGACAAAGGAAATTGCAAAAGTTTATCAGGAAAGAAAGGACGGATCCTCCACCTCAAGAATAGCAACCCCGGAAGGAGAATGAGCGCCCCAAACCCCCAATTGGAGACATAAGGATGATTGTGGGAGGAACAGCGACAGCAGGCTCATCCAATAAGGCCCGAAAAACCTACCTCTGAATGGTTCAGAACGTCCAACTGACGGGCTCGGTTTCGAAGATAGCTTGAAAAGATAGCCCAATAATCGGGTTCTCAGAAGAAGATGCACGACGCCTTCATCACCCACATGACGATGCACTCGTCGTCACCCTACGAATCGAGGAGTTTAACATGCACCGAGTTTTGGTCGACAATGGCAGCTCAGCGGATATCCTATATTATCCCGCGTTCCAGCAAATGATGATTAATAAGGAACGACTGGTACCAACGAACGCCCCGCTAGTAGGGTTTGGAGGAAGTAGGGTATTCCCATTGGGTGCAATCACGCTTTCTGTGACGGTAGGAGATTACCTTTAACAGATCACACAAGACGTAACATTCCTCGTAGTCGATTGCTCGTCCGCATACAACGCTATCCTTGGACGACCTACTCTTAATGCATGGAAGGCTGTAACCTCAACGTACCACCTGATGATTAAGTTCCCCACGGAGTATGGGGTCGGGGAGTTATGGGGAAATCAGGTGGCCGCCCGTGAATGCTACTTAGCCGTATTAGAGATGGAGGATCACCAGCAAACGATGTGCATAAAAGAACAGTGAGTCACTGGAGAACCCATCGAGGAATTGGAAGAAATAGTTCTAGACGAATCAAAGCCTGAACGAACGACTAGGATAGGGACATCGGCCAGCCAGCCCATACGGCAGGCCCTCAGAGCGTTCCTCAGGATAAATTAGGACGTTTTTGCTTGGAGCCACGAAGACATGCCCGGGATCAGTCGCTTAGTTATGGTTCACAAGCTGAATGTGAACCTTACGTTTTCACCCGTAAGACAGAAAAAGCGAGTCTTCGCTCAAGAACGAGATAAGGCAATAGCAGAAGAAGTAAAAAAGCTACTCGAGGCAGACTCCATCCAAAAAGTATATTACCCCGACTGGTTAGCAAACGTTGTGATGGTCAAAAAGGCTAACGGAAAGTGGCGAATGTGCGTTGACTTCACGGACCTCAACAGAGCATGCCCAAAAGACAGCTATCTGTTACCTCAGATAGATACGCTAGTGGACTCAACGGCAAAACATCAACTCTTAAGCTTCATGGATTCCTTCTCTGGCTATAATCAGATCAAGATGGACGAAGCTGATCAGGAGAAGACCTCTTTTGTCACGAGCCAAGGACTTTTTTGTTACAACGTAATGCCGTTTGGGCTCAAGAATGCAGGAGCAACATACCAAAGACTAATGAACAAAATGTTCACGCACCAGATTAGGAGGAACGTACAGGTGTACGTCGACGACATGCTTATAAAAAGCCTTCTGGAACAGGACCATCTTAGAGACCTACAGGAGACGTTCGACACCCTCAGGTCGTACAATATGAAGTTGAATCCGAACAAGTGCGTATTCGGAGTGACGACAGGGAAGTTCTTGGGATTCATGGTATCCCATAGAGGAATTGAGGTCAACCCAGAGAAAGTACGGGCCATCATGGAGCTAAAACCGCCGGAAACAGTGAAAGAGATGCAGAGCTTGAATGGCAAAATTACGGCCTTAAACAAATTCGTCTCTAAAGCAACGGACAGATGTCTACCGTTCTTCCGCACCTTGAGAAAATCTTTCGAATGGACGGATGAGTGTCAAAAGGCATTTGAGGACCTGAAGAAATACCTTGCCTCTCCACCGCTCCTCAGCCTAGCCGAACCAGGGGAAGAACTCTACCTATACTTAGCAGTTTCATAAGCAGCGGTCAGCGCGGCCTTAATAAGAGAAGAACAAGGTACTCAACTACCCGTCTATTTCATAAGTAGGGGTTTTCGGGGGGGCAGAAGAAAGATACCCTCAGATGGAGAAATTGGCCTTCGCACTGGTAACTGCGGCAAGAAAGCTCAAGCCATACTTCCAAGCCCACGTCATCATAGTCTTGACGGATCAACCTCTAAAGAGAGCCATAAGCAACCCTAAAGCGGCCGAACGAATGGCTTTATGGGCAATAGAGCTAAGCGAGTTTGATATACAGTATCGCCCGCGAACTGCAATAAAGGGCCAAGCTGTGGCAGACTTCATCGCAGAGTATACCCCATTAGAAGGAAAGGGGGCACACACTCTCAAAGAATGGAGCATCTACACGGACGGATCCTCAAGCAAGCAGGCTAGAGGAGCTGGAGTTGTAATCCAAACCCCAGACGGGGATAAAATTGAGTGCATGATTCGATTAGATTACCCAACGACAAACAACGAGGCTGAGTATGAAGCATTGGTTGTAGGATTGGATCTCGCCATAACAACAGGAGCTGAAAACATGGTTGTGCATTGCGACTCCCAGGTAATAACAAGTCAAATTAACGGCATCTATGAGTGCAAAAATGAAAGAATGAAGAAATACCTTGGGAAAGTCAAGAGTCAGATCCATGGCCTCCAAGTGCGGTTCATCCAAATCCCAAGGGAGGAGAATGAACACGCCGACCACCTGGCAAAAGCAGCCTCAGCAGAATCCATGATAGTCCCTGATCAAGTATTGTCGTTTGTCCAAACATCCTTGATTATTGACGACGGAGCAGAAGTGCATGAGGTGGGTTTGGAGAACGATTGGACTGCGCCACTATTAGCCTACATGAGGAAGGGCACGCTACCCGACGGAAAAAAGGCAGCCAGAAAGCTAAAAGTCCAAGCCTTACGATTTGTGCTGATCAAGAATATTTTATACAAAAGGGGATTCTCATGTCCACATCTGAGGTGTTTGAATCACGATGAGGCAAACTACGTAATGAGAGAAGTCCATGAGGGTATCTATGGAAACCATTCGGGTGCGCGATCCTTAGTGCACAAGTTGATCCGAGCAGGGTACTACTGGCCTACAATGCAAACAGACGCACAAGGCTATGTCAAGACGTGTGACAAATGCCAGAGGTTTAGTAATTTAATTAAGCAACCAACCGAGGAGCTGACACCCATGACGACCCCTTGGCTCTTCGCCCAATGGGGACTAGACATCATGGGCCTTTTCCCGACCGCGATAAGACAACTAAAATTTCTGTTGGTTGGTATCGACTACTTCACCAAGTGGGTGGAAGCAGAGGCCCTGGCCACTATTATGGAGAAAAACGTTCGAAGCTTCGTTTGGAGAAATATTATCTGCAGGTACGGGATACCAAGAGTGCTTGTCTCCGACAATGGAAAGCAGCTCGACAACAGTGCATTTAGGAACTTCTGTTCGGAGCTGGGTATCAAGAATCATTATTCCTCGCCCGCACACCCCCAGGCCAACGGACAAGTCGAGGTTACAAACCGAACCCTGCTCAAGATAATCAAGGCCCGGCTCGAGGGGCAAAGGGCATCTGGCCTGACGAACTACCAAGCGTCTTATGGGTGTATCGTACAACGGTGAGAGTACCTACTGGAGAAACGCCATTTCAGCTGGCATACGGGACTGATGCAGTCATCCCTGCGGAGGTAGGACTAACGAGCTATCACGTGGAGAACTACAGCGAGCATAAGAACGAAGAAGCCTTACGACTCCAACTAGATTTGGTGGACGAAGTCCGAGCTACAGCAGAGCAAAGGTTAGCGCGATACCAGAACCTAATGGTGAAATATTACAACTCCAATGTCAGACATAGAGACTTTCAGATCGGGGACCTTGTGCTACGAAAAGTAATGGGAGCTGCTAGAGACCCCTCTCAAGGAAAGCTCGGCCCCAACTGGGAAGGACCGTACAGGATCTCATCCTGGCAAAGGAAAGGGACCTACCACCTTGAAACTCTAGACGGACAGAAGCTGCAACACTCATGGAACACAGAGCACCTACGGAGATACTACCAATAGAGGCGACATAGAATGCAACAACACCCCCCAAGTTTCCAATTTATTTCCAAGTTTTCAGTAGTTTTTAATTCAGACAGCTATTTTACTTTGCATTGAACAATTCTTTCTACAAGTGCTTTTTTAAGCCCAAGGGGGCAAGCACTTCTTTCCTATATAATTTCTTTCAGACTCTACTAAATTTTTTTCTACTTAATCTACTTAGTTCAATATGGAGGACGGGTAAAAACTTAGTCCACATGATGGATGGATCATCCCAAGAGGATGAAAATCTTAAGTCCTTTGGTGGATGGATGAGAACTTAGTCCACATGATGGACGGATCATCCCAAGAGGATGAAAACCTTAAGTCCTTTGGTGGACGGATAAAAACTTAGTCCACATGATGGACGGATCATCCCAGGAGGATGAAAATCATAAGTCCTTCGGTGGACGGATGAGAACTTAGTCCACATGATAGACGGATCATCCCAAGATGATGAAAATCTTAAGTCCTTTGGAGGATGGATGAAAACTTGGTCCATATGATGGACATACCACTACGAGGGTTAAAATTTATTAAGTCCACAAAGTGGACGGACTACCCCAAGAGGGACAAATCCCAGGTCCACTAGATGGACGGATCAACCCAAAAGGGTTAAATTCAAGTCCACATAATAGACGGGCCTTATAAGTACGGGTCAACCCCACTAAAAAAAAAAAAAAAAAAAAGAGAAAATCTTAAGTCCACAAGGTGGACGGATCACCCCTGGAGGGTTAAAACCCAAGATGGACGGATCAAGCATACAAAAATAATGCTATTTTATAAAACCCACCAGAGTGGACGGATATTTTGCTAAGCCCACCAGGTGGACAGATCATCCCAAAAGATGAAAAATTCCAAGTCTTCAACATTAATGAAGATAAACTAATTCCAAAGAGTGAACGGATAAAAAATAGCAAGATAAACAAAGCATTAATGAACGGATACATTTCATGAAAAATATAAAACAAAGGTCGACAGAGTTATCAAAAGAAATGTCTTACTGTTACCCCAAAAAACATGACGGGGAAATCATAAAGCTTACATTAAAACTGCAAAAAAAAAAAAAAAAAAAAATTAAAACTATTACAAATTATCTGTCTGTGGCAGGGACGTCTTTCTTCTCTACACGAGCTTGATCATCCTTAGGATCCACCGTCTGGCTCACCACAGTCTAGCTATCCTTAGGATCCTTGGGAGCTTCAAGGTTAGGAGGGTTCTCGACAAACAGATCGTCCGTATCATCTGATTGGGCAAGCTGGGCAGATGTTTGCTCGGGGGCATCAATGTTGACGGCTGACAAGTCCAGCTCTGGATTCAAGGCCTTTACCTGACGAATGGCATCGTCAAAACCGTCGTTGTAGGAAACGCTAAGCTCTGTTATAAGGGCCTCGGAGTCGCGATACTCCCATATCGCGACCTCTTTAGCCTGACAGACCTCCACGTCCTTTTTCTCCAGAGCCTTCCTAAGGTCCTTCGACAGCTTCATATATTTGTCCCTAGCCGTCTTCGCCATCTTGAGCTTTTTCTCCTGGACGACCTTCCAGGACTTCAACTCAAGCAGCTCATCCTCCGTCGCCTTAGCCTTATCACGAACACGGTCTAGAGTCGTTTCGTGATTAAGGCACCATCCCATTATGCCCTTCACCATAATCATAGCCTGAAAGAAAACATAAATTAAAAAAGGGAAGAGAGTGAGAAAGTAGACGGACCAGAGGCTGACAGACATGTTACCTGAGTGATACTATAAAGGGCCGTCTCTCCCATCGCCTCCGTCGAATGATTGCATAAGTCTTCATAATCCTCAGTAGTTATGATAGACGAGAGCCTCTCAAGCGCGTATTTGGAGTCTTCACGGAGAAGAACGGGAGATTTCTTTTGGCTTCTGGACGGTCCGGTCATCAAGCCCTTACCGGCGCCATGCTTTGCAGGTGCGACTGTCTTGGTCCCCTTGGCCAGCAAGCCTATGACGGGCTCTAGGGGAACTTTTGGCTTCTTCGGTGCACGGTCTCCCTTGGACAGTAGCTTTCTTTTTTGCTTGCTGGAGCCCGTCCCCATAGGGTCCGTACCAGCTTCCTTATTTTTGGCAGCTTGTATTCTAATGGCCACTCTCCTCTTGGCGTCGTCCATCTCTGAAGATGCAGACGGAATGTCAAGTATAAGGGATAAAAGGAATTTGAAAAGTGAAAAACGACGGACTTACGCTGACGGGTGCGTTCTTCGTACTTAATTGCCGCCTGAGTTGGTTTTGGTCCATCACAATACCAGTGAATGGTATTGAGGTTGACGATTTTGGCCCAGGTCCGTTCCTCTGGTGTGGTCTTTGAAAATTTTTTTTCTAGGAAGCCAAACTCCTCGAGAGTGACTTGTGGGCGTCGACGGACTGCGTAAAAAAGTAGACGGACATTAAAGCAGTGGCTAAATAGATGAATTGAATAAGTTATTGTATGACGGATTCATACCAGACTGATTTAATATGCCCCAAACCTTGTCGACGGGCATGAAATTCGTCTCCCCTGGATTACACATCCAACCGTTGCCCTCAAGGAAAAAATATCTGCTCTTCCAGTCTCTATTTGAGTCTGGAGTTTCATAAATCACTTTTAAGACGGAGCTCCTAGGGACAAAACTATACATCCCCCTGGACTTATCTATCTCATCTGGACGATAGCAGTGGAGGAATTCCCTTATCGTCAACCTTCTGCTACCGTCAGACATGGCTCCGTACAGTACCTCCATTACTATAAAGACCCTCCATGCATTTGGGGATATCTGGCTAACGGATAAACCCAGGTATTTAAGGAGTTTGCGGTGCAGGGAACTCAAAGGAAACCTAAGGCCTGCCTTGAGCATCTGCTCGTACACTCCTACATCGTCTACCCTTTCATAGTAACATTTTTCTGACTTGTAGGGTAGATGGATGGGGATGTAGTCTGGGATTTGATAATTGGCCCTAAGGGTGTTAAAATGTGGTTCCTTGATGGTGGATGTGAAGGCATTCACCGTCCATTCTGGAAGCATGATGAACTCACTAAGTCCATCAACTCCCACGACGGACCTAACTGCTTGTTCTTCGTCGTCATCTTTGGAGCCCTTTTCTATTTCGACCACTTCCATATCCTCATTTATTGAGGACGGGGAAGTTGAAAATGAACTCCTCTCGCTCAGATCGTCTTGGTCTTTATGACCTGACGGATATACCTCTTCATAGTCCGCCCCATCACGGACGACCGACTGGTTACTTGACACACTAGACATGGCCTACATATAATGACAAAACCTAAGACTCCGATGGGTTTGGAAATGGAGACGGGGGCATTAAAAAATAGTCAAAATACAGAAACCAGAAAATAAATGAGAGAACGGATGAAAATTGCTTACCAAGATATTGAAAGAACAAATGATGCGATGGGGAAAGATCTGGACAGTTGGATCTCTGACAGGAGTGACGGATGTGCTCTTACAATGTATTTTGGTAGAAAGAGTAGAAATGAAAGGGGGAAGGAACGATATTTATAGAAGAGGTGCACGGAAGATGAAGCGACACCTCGTTCTGAGACAAAAGCCATTAAAAAGGTGACACGCGTTGCTAGCCATAAATGAGTTCTGATAGCCTGTCAGGGTACGGAGTGACGCGTAGCAGGCTGCATGTACAGTCACTTTTCTTCAGAAGTTTTCTACCGTCACCCCATGGATCCGTTTGCTTATACTGAACGGACCCATGGCGTGAGGGGGCAACTAAAGAGGAAGAAATTAGTATCTCTAATATGAACGGACTTCTCCCCTGTATCTACTAGACGGACTTATGATTTAGTACTGAACGGACTCAATGGGGAGGGGTGCAAGGCCCAAAGGGAAATCTGATCTTGATGTTTCCTTGTCTCCAATAAACCCTAAATGGGAATACTTGCGGCCCACACCACGTAATGGAATCCTAGTACAAATAGGATTCTGATGATCGCGTTTGTTAAAGGAAGGATCTTCTCAATAAGGAAAAAATACTTGTCTACTACGTTTAGGACTCTTTAGGAGAATTTCTATACGGAAAGACTTCGACTCCAAGTGGAAGAGGTCCACTGACTACAACTATAAAAGCTCCATTACCCTCACTAATCAAGATACGCTTAATTTTACCCTCTTTAGCACTCTAGAGTTGTGAGCATATTTCTGACTTAACCTTCGGAGGGTATTCGGCCGGCACCACACCGGTGCTCTTCGCGAGGTTCATTCTTCCCTTTGTTTTGCAGGTTCGCATTCGAATGCGCAGGTATCGTGTAACTCACTGGTGAATTCTTGATTTCATCAGAATGAAATACAAAATTTAGACACGTATAACTTAAAAAGTGATAACATTATGTTGGTTGGCAATCTGCACCCCGTTTAAAAGCCTATCATTATAAATAACCAAAAAAAAAAAACCAGTTAAAATGAAAGGAAACGGGGAAAGAAGCAGAGAAGGAGAAAAAAAAAAAAAAAAAGAGAGAAAAAAGCTTGCGATACGGAGATGAGAAGGAGACAGAGTTCATACGGCCGGCCGGCTGTCACCATCATCTTTACACCACCGTTCCTCCCTTGCCGGACTTAGGCTACTGGAACCGGCACCGGTAACCTAAAGGTGCACGCAGGATTTGAGATACAAACATAGAGAGAAAACTACCACTGGTAAGTTTTTTTTTTTTTTTTTTTTTTTTTTTTTTTCATTCTTTGTTAGATCTGGGTATGAAATATGAATTAGTTTTGAGAAATTTGGTTGGATTGATTTGTATTTAGGTATTTGGGTTACATTAGGTTTTGATTTTATTTTTTTGATTTGATTTTGTTTCTCAGTATACTAAAAACTTTTGTGAGTATTTGGATTAAATTAATTTTGTGTTTGATTTTGGTTTAATTTTAGGGTATTTATAATTGGATTTGGACAATCAAGTTTTAGAGGCCAAAAGTCCAAGAACGGTAGAGAGAGAGTCGGTTAGACACAGGGTGAAGAGAGATCGACCAATTGGAGATAAGTTTTGTCTTTCTAGTTTTTAAATTTTTTTTTTTTTTAAATTGATTTTTGTCTATTTGGTATGGTGTACGAGGATGACTATGTGCTAGGCTTTGGGATTTGTTCTGATTTTGGTTTTGAAGGCCCACAAGACATTTGCAATGGTAGGAAGGTGAAAATTTTTTTGGAGGGACAGGTGAGCTTGCAGGCGGGACATGGTTGGTTTGTAATTTGTACCGAGGATGGGAGTGTGGCTTTTCTCCTAAGTGTCAGGGAAGATTGGTCTCTGACAGAGGACAAGAGAAGAGGGGACTTCCCAGTTTTGTTCTTGATGGTGTTTTTATTTTTAAATCAACTTTTGTATTGCCTCACACTCTATCTACATAATTACCAAGTTCAGGTACTTCAATCTCTCTATTTTATTTTTGGTTAATGTCATATGATATGATTTGCTGTAGCAGTTTTTTTGGTTGTTATTGTGTGAATTGTATTAGCAAATCAATGAGCATGACTGCTGTTAAGTTGGCTGGTTTTGCATGTTAGACCAAGTGCTGTGCTTAAAACTGATAAAGACGTTCAAAGATCTAAATAAAAATTTTCTGATAAAGGATATCTATCAGATGAACAGTGTGACTATCTTACCACTTGGGTACAGCTTTTAATTTTTGAATTGATTCAAAAATATGTTTAGTCCTTAAATATAAATAGATGTTCTGGTTCTGCCGACTGAATATTCCAGTGACTAAAGTCTTAGTAATTTATATTTATAATTATTGGTTATTTATTCCTTAAGCTATTGGCATATCCGGCTGTATTGTAATGAGCTAGAAAATTGTTTTTCCTAACAGCATTGAAGTCATGGCAGCCTTGGCTGCTAGAAGGACCGTGGTGTTATTTTAGATACTGTAATACGCGGAAAAAAAAAAATAAATAAGAAGATTTAATGGAAGGTTATTTAAGTAATTGGTTTATGAGGTCAGTTTTTATAATTAATATTTTTAAGGGGTTTTTTTAGGAAATAAGGTTGAAACCCTAGCTAATTATATATAAGCTTATTGAGTCAACTTATATGGGAGATGTTTTTTGAGAGAGGAGACTATCCAAAATACTTAAGTAGAAAAAGTTTGACTGCACAATAAAGGTAAAAGCCTAAAAAAATCTATTTCTTGTCAAATCTAAGCTTTATTTGGAATTAGAGTGTTTTTTATGTAGGTATTTTGGCCAATAGTGAAACTATTTAATCATTCAAGAGTTTTAACGATGCAAACAAAGAAAAGTTTAGATTTATTTTCGGTAAACTAGATACTGTTACTGCATATATTTTTTTAGTTTCAGTAAGTAGTTAATCTTATCTATGCCTTTTGTTGCGTTAAGCAGAGATAGAATTTTTAGGCTTCACGGGTCAGGTTTTTTTGCACAGGCCTTTATACCGAAGTGATGGAGTTAGGGAGCATGAGAAATAAAAAAGAATAGTAACTAGTCTAGGCTTTGAGGCGTGGCAGGTTATCAGTTATCACGTGTTTAAAAAAAAAAAGAAAAAAAAAGAGAAAGGTGTTAACGTAATTTGTGTTCAAGTGGTGTTTCTTTATAAATGGACTTTTAAGCCTATAGGCATGCCATAGTCTATAACCTTAGGAAACTATTTGTGGCAGAAAGTAAAGAAAATAGATGATATGAATAGGTGGATTTTTGGTGTGAGATAAAAGTGGAGAGTTATTGGATTTTTTAGAAAATTTTCTTCTGGTCAGTACTTTGCAAGTTAATTTTAAAATTTTATTTTGGAGTAAATTGTATTTAAAAATTGTTTTAGGTGATATCTAAGGATTTTAGAGGAAGGATTAAGAAGAAATTCGTTGTCGTATGCTAGTTGAGGTAAGTAACCTTAACCTAATTGGTTTTATTTTGCATTTTTAACTACTGAAAATTGTTTACAGTTGTTACAATTTATTTCTATTGTATTACTGATTTCAAGTAAAGAATTATCACAAATATATCTGATTACTGAATATATGATGTATATTATTTAATTGCTTTTAGCTATACTAATTCAAAGTAAAGAATAAAGAATTTTCACAAATATACATGAGTATTGAATATAAGATTTATTTTATTTTATTGTTTTTTTTTTTTTTTTTTTAGCTATATTGATTTAAAGTAAAGAATTATAGAAATATCACAAATAGATTTGGATATTGAATATATGATTATATATGTATTTGAATAAGATATATCTTTGTTAGAAACTATGATTTTATATATATAATTATGAACAATTTGACTATGAATTTATTCTGATATCCAGCCAATGGGAGTTATTCATTGGTACTCTGATACCCAAACCAATGGAGGTTATTCATTGGTACTCTAATACCCAACCAATGGGGGTTATTCATTGGCATTCTGATACCCAAACCAATGGGGGTTATTCAGAATGCCTTATTCATTGGCATTCTGATACCCAGCCAATGGGGGTTATTTATTGGTACTCTGATGCCCAGTCACGGGGATATAGTGTGACCATAGTCATAAGATTGTTAAGAATATGAATTCTATTTGAGTATTTGAACTATTTTGAGCCCTTAAAACTACACATGTGATTTTGGAAATGTTTGAGTATTTGAACTATTTTGAGTCCTTAAAACTACATATGTGATTTTGGAAATGTTTGAGTGTTTGAACTATTTTGAGTCACTTAAATTGCTTATGTATTTTCAGAACCTATTGTAAGTTATAAGTTTTGATTTATGGAAAACTGACTATTTTCTACACCATCTATGATATATTTGTAAGATTAAAGTATGTAATCTATGTGTAACTTATTATTTTAAGACAACGAAACTTCTTCAGTTATTTTGAAAAACACATGGTATATTATAACTTTTGAAAACTCATAATACATCTTATTACTTTATAGATTTATTGCTTGATAGAACTTATTAGGATTTTGGTTACTTATTGAGTTGTCAACTCACCCATTTTTCCCCTCCAGTTTCAGATTGTGAAGAATACCAAGTTTTGGGAGTTTGATGTTGTGTTGTGAGCAGGAAAAGAAGCTTAGTGATTTTGGGATTGGATGGTCTTCTAATAGTTTTATTTTTATTAGCTAATTGACATTATGTACATGAGGTTTGGATTTTGTTCTTATTAAATTATCGGAGATCTATTCATAAAGAAATTGTTGAGGTATTTTGGATTTATTGATTTTAATTTTTGAAATAAATTTTAGTTGCTAAGAAGGCCTTGCACTCTTGTAGGGTGCTTACTTTATAAGCGTGCGGCAGTTGTCACGTGCCTATCTTATAGTTAGGTTCGGGGCGTGACAATTTTAATGGTATCAGAGCCAGGTTATGATCTTATAGATTTATGCTAGGTTTTGATTTGGAATGAAATCTGTGCCATGGGCATTACAATTCTAGTTATTGTTTATAAAGGTTATTAGGTCATAGGTAGTGTTCTTTTGATGACCTGATGAGAAGTGTAAGTGAGGTTCCATCATATGATGATTTGTTAGGTCATAAATTGAAGGATTTGAGATTTATGTCTATGTGGTTATGCATACGTGACTTATAAATACAAAAGGGAGGATTTTAATTGATATACTTCTATGATCTTATACTAGTATCAAATGGGTGTATTTTATTCTTGAAAATTTTGTAATTGATCAGATTGGTTATTAAAACTTCTTCTTCTTATTAAAAAGGAAAAGAGAGTGAGAAAAGAAGCAGCAAAGGAAATCTTCCTGCTGTTTTGTGACTAATCTTTTGAAAACTCATTTGATAGTTTTACTTAATATAGTCAACCTACCTAAGGTTAGTTTGATCTGTAGGAGATTCTCAGAGGTTTGATTATTGAATGGTAGTTTACTGTATGCCCTATTCAGAATTTAGAGTGCTTGATCATTATTAGGGAATTGACTTTTGAAGAACTTTATTTCAAGGTTAAGGTTTGATGTCAGAGCTACGATTCCTTGATTTTAGTTTCTATGGAGTAAGGAAATTAATGGAAAGTTCGTAAGGTGAAGGAAAATTAGTTTGTGGTTATTGTAGTTCACATTATATTATATGTTATTATACAAATTTTGAGGGTGTTTAGAGAATTCAGCAATATATCGGTGGACTTCCTTGGATTCTAATGTTAAGGACCGACCTTCTTTTGGATCATTGTCCTTGTTAGCGTTGACCTACATGGATTACCATAGCCTAATTTATGTGGGAGGTAGTCCCTAAATGTTTTTGAGACATGTTCAGTTACTTAGAAGTTTGAGGTCCTAATTTTCTTTCTATGGACTTGGAGGATTGTTTAATATCCTGGGGAATAGGTTTTGATGCCAAAAATGCAATTCTTTGAATTTTAACTAATAAGAGTTAATGGATTGGCTCAATTAAAAATAAGGTGGATACCACACAAGAAATGGTAGCATTGAATTTGACAAGTGAACCATAATTTTAATTGGATATTGAAGGTTTTGGGATGGCAAGAGAGTTTATTTTAAAAGACTATTACAATTTGAATTACAGTTAGTTGTGGTACATTGTTTTATATTGGCAAGTGGTTAATAATTATAAAGTTGCATTGTACTCTAAGCTCTAGGTTGCTGGGATAATATTATTTGCAAGGTAGAAACAAACAAAAGAGGGTTTGAGATACTTCATGGACTTTTCCCTTCTAGCCGATGCATACTTAGAGATTTGTTTTCATAATAGACAATGTAATATTAAGGAACCCAGCTCTTCAATGAGTTCCAGCCCAGGTATCATTTGGAGATTAAAGGTGAATAAATGTTGCTTATTTGAGAAGATAATTTATGGTTAAGATAGAGATTCTATGAAAGACCTTATATCGATGCTCAATTGATTATTTATGGAGATTTTGTAATTTCTTTTTCTTACAAAACTTGAGGAAGAAAAGATATAATGATATACGCATATGTTGTAAATTAGTTTTGAACTTAGGAAGGATTGGAACTTTGGATGCACTACTTAATTTTGAGGTAAAGAATTAAATGGATGCTAGCATTCAATGGTCTATGGTGAATCTCAAAATTGTGGATTTCCCTTGTTGTAATTTTTGGAGACTACTTAGGCCTTGGAATTTTGTTGAAATTAATAATTGATGGGAAATCCGTTTTTGGGGTTAATCTAAACGAATGGGCCTTGGAACTTTTATTCATATTGAAAGGAACTTAGAGAGCTATTTAGACTAGAGATATGTATATCTTAAAAGAATCTTATAATTTTCGTAATATGGTTGTTCTTAAACTATGGGTATTTGAGTAAGAGAATTTATAGTGGTATTGTATTATGCGGCGGAAACATCATGGCTCCATTTGCTTTGGGAATTTTTATCTTACAAATCTTGGGAAGGAAAATTCTACGCATAAGTTGTGAAATAGTTTTGAACTATGGTGATGAGTGATAAATTTGTGTAGATCGATATAATTGTGGCTTTAGAGTAGCGCAGTGGAAGTGTGATAATTCGTTCAACTTGTGATGAATTCAGAGGACTGAATTCTTATAAGTGGGGGAGATTGTAATACCCGGAAAAAAAAAAAAAAGATTTAAGGGAAGGTTATTTAAGTAATTGGCTTATGAGGTCAGTTTTTATAATTAATATTTTAAGGGGTTTTTTTAGAAAATAAGGTTGAAACCCTAGCTAATTATATATAAGCTTATTGAGTCAACTTATATGGGAGATGTTTTTTGAGAGAGGAGACTATCCAAAATACTCAAGTAGAAAAGGTTTGACTGCACAATAGAGGTAAGAGCCTAAAAAATCTATTTCTTGTCAAATCTAAGCTTTATTTGGAATTAGAGTGTTTTTTATGTGGGTATTTTAGCCAATAGTGAAACTATTTAATCATTCAAGAGTTTTAACGATGCAAACAAAGAAAAGTTTAGATTTATTTTCGGTAAACTAGATACTTTTACTGCATATTTTTTTTAGTTTCAGTAAGTAGTTAATCTTATCTATGCCTTTTGTTGCGTTAAGCAGAGATAGAATTTTTAGGCTTCATGGGTCAGGTTTTTTTGCACAGGCCTTTATACCGAAGTGATGGAGTTAGGGAGCATGAGAAATAAAAAAGAATAGCAACTAGTCTAGGCTTTGAGGCGTGGGAAGTTATCAGTTATCACATGTTTAAAAAAAAAAAAAAAAAAAAAAAAAATAGAGAAAGGTGTTAACGTAATTTGTGTTCAAGTGGTGTTTCTTTATAAATTGACTTTTGAGCCTATAGGTATGCCATAGTCTATAACCTTAGGAAACTATTTGTGGCAGAAAGTAAAGAAAATAGATGATATGAATAGGTGGATTTTTGGTGTGAGATAAAAGTGGAGAATTATTGGATATTTTAGAAAATTTTCTTCTGGTCAGTACTTTGCAAGTTAATTTTAAAATTTTATTTTGGAGTAAATTGTATTTAAAAATTGTTTTAGGTGATATCTAAGGATTTTAGAGGAAGGATTAAGAAGAAATTCTTTGTCGTATGCTAGTTGAGGTAAGTAACCTTAACCTAATTGGTTTTATTTTGCATTTTTAACTACTAAAAATTGTTTACAGTTGTTACAATTTATTTCTATTGTATTACTGATTTCAAGTAAAGAATTATCACAAATATATCTGATTACTGAATATATGATGTATATTATTTAATTGCTTTTAGCTATACTAATTCAAAGTAAAGAATAAAGAATTTTCACAAATATACATGAGCATTGAATATAAGATTTATTTTATTTTATTGTTTTTTTTTTTTTAGCTATATTGATTTAAAGTAAAGAATTATAGAAATATCACAAATAGATTTGGATATTGAATATATGATTATATATGTATTTGAATAAGATATATCTTTGTTAGAAACTATGATTTTATATATATAATTATGAACAATTTGACTATGAATTTATTCTGATATCCAGCCAATGGGGGTTATTCATTGGTACTCTGATACCCAAACTTCATTGGTACTCTGATACCCAAACGAATGGGGGTTATTCATTGGTACTCTGATACCCAAACCAATGGGAGTTATTCATTGGCATTCTGATGTCCAGCCAATGGGGGTTATTCATTGGTACTCTGATGTCCAGTCACGGGGATATAGTGTGACCGTAGTCATAAGATTGTTAAGAATGTGAATTATATTTGAGTATTTGAACTATTTTGAGCCCTTAAAACTACACATGTGATTTTGGAAACGTTTGAGTATTTGAACTATTTTGAGTCCTTAAAACTACATATGTGATTTTGGAAATGTTTGAGTATTTGAACTATTTTGAGTCACTTAAATTGCTTATGTATTTTCAGAACCTATTGTAAGTTATAAGTTTTGATTTATGGAAAACTGACTATTTTCTACACTATCTATATATATTTGTAAGATTAAAGTATGTAACCTATGTGTAACTTATTATTTTAAGACAACAAAACTTCTTCAGTTATTTTGAAAAACACATGGCATATTATAACTTTTGAAAACTCATAATACATCTTATTACTTTATAGATTTACTGCTTGATAGAACTTATTAGGATTTTGGTTACTTATTGAGTTGTCAACTCACCCATTTTTCCCCTCCAGTTTCAGATTGTGAAGAATACCAAGTTTTGGGAGTTTGATGTTGTGTTGTGAGCAGGAAAAGAAGCTTAGTGATTTTGGGATTGGATGGTCTTCTAATAGTTTTTTTTTTATTAGCTAATTGACATTATGTACATGAGGTTTGGATTTTGTTCTTATTAAATTATCGGAGATCTATTCATAAAGAAATTTTTGAGGTATTTTGGATTTATTGATTTTAATTTTTGAAATAAATTTTAGATGCTAAGAAGGCCTTGCACACTTGTAGGGTGCTTACTTTATAAGCGTGCGGCAGTTGTCACGTGCCTATCTTATAGTTGGGTTCGGGGCATGACAGATACTAATGGATGTGGCTTAAGCTAGAAGGTCAAAAACACATTTGATTTTGTACGAGATAAAAGTTAATGGATCTCAAGTTGAGATGTGCACCAAAAGTCAATCAAATGACGGAAATCTATTCAAAGGTCCTATTTCATATGAACCTGGTATCTCTAGCCTGCGAAGTTATAAGCAAGGGGATGCTACTAGAACATTTGCAAATTGGACGCAGAATTTATCCATGTATCAGTTGCGGGTTATGGCTAAATTCCAAAATCCTGAAGAATGTCATGGTCAATTAGGTCATTTTTTAAAGGTTCCAAAGGTATTTCAATCATATTTTGGGTTTAGAGGGTATTTCAATCATTTTTTAGGTTTTAGGGTCATTTTTTAGGTTTTAAGGATATCCCCGTAATTTTTGAAAGCTTTAGGGTTATATTGGTCATTTTCAAGTGTTAGGATGCGTTTTGGTAATTTTAATATATTTATGGGTATTTCAAAAATTTCAAATGTTTTAGGAGTATTTTTGTTATATATATTTGTCAATTATTAGGTAATTCTGTGGGGTTGTGTTGGGTTGGCTACGCCCATATGTGATGTTAATATTGCTTAATGCAACGATGGAACTGTCAAAAGTGAGTAAAAAATAAGAGAACAATCAAAGAAAAAAGGCCACTTAAAATTCTGACACGTTTAAGTTAAGTGATAAATTACATTGTTTGGTAATGCTACAACACCAATTAAAAGCCTCCTAGCATTGGTGAAGTTTAGAAGAATGCAAAAATTGTCAATATCCATATGCTTCAAGAAATTTATGGAAAAGGATTGTGCTAAAAAGCATCAACCAAATATACATGGCTTAGGAAAAGAGTAGGTAGCTGTAGATTTCTCTGTGAGATTTCACAAATGTAATTTTTATTTAGTGCCACCATCTTTTAGTTTTTTATGCGGCAGTACAGTGTTGGTATTCATAAAACTCAACAATTTAACTTTTTCAAGAGTTTTTTTTTTTCCCCCTACCCCAACAATTATCTTTTGTGTGGTTTTTGTAGGTATTCTTGAAATTAGTTGTCCTCTGTGTAGTTTAATTTGGACAGCTATAATAAGAATCCTATAATCGTGACAACATAGTTTGTATAATTGAGGTTTTTTGTATTTTGTTCATTTCACCATATTTAATGCATAAGCACACCTTCAATTTTAAGGGAGTTTCTCATCATTTTAAAAAATAATAATAATTAAGAAAAATAAAAATAAATGGGAAGTTTTTTCCCCTTTTTTTTTTCCTTTTCATTTTCTTTTTAAAAAAGCAGTTTATTTAATTTTAATTATCTATGGAGTTGTCATAATATTTTTATGATTTTACATATTTTCCCATGAATAATAAATAAAAGTAGCCCGTGCATTGCGCGGGTCATACACTAGTTTCTATAATTGAGATAGACCACTTATCTTAGTACTAGTTGTGTATGACTTGTTTGAATTGATCATTGAAGTTTCACTCTAGACTAAGGACTATTTCACATTTGATACACACACACAACACACATGCCTAATGTTCAATGAATACCTTATTCATTTGTTCGATTGTACTTGCTTAAATGTGATGTATGTGCGCTCAACTATATATGGATCAATCCAAAAAGATTTTTGATCATTTTATATGTATTTGGAAGTTATTTTTATCACTCTTTGTGTTCATATTTAGTGCTTACGTTGTTTTTCAGTGTTTAAACATGTTTTGTGTTGAAAAACAGGTGTTAGAGTTTTTCGCAACTCACTCGCGACTTGCTCGCAACTCTCTCGCGACTCGCCAGTCGCCAACCCCAGTCGGAGTTCATCTAGAAGATTTTCGCGACTCACCCAGTCGCGAAATGCCCAGAAACAGCTTTTTAAAGGGCTTTTCGTGGGAAACTTGTTTTTAACCTCTCCCATCCTCTTTTTATTGGGAAATTTAGACCCTGGTTGATAGAATTAAAAAGTTTTAAATCCAAGTTATTAATTAGATTTATTATCAATAAAACTTGTTAAAACAAACAAAATCAATATCATGTCAAAATAATATGCAGCGGAAAAGTAAATAAGACAAGATATGATGACTCGGGAAAACCAATGAAACCAACCAATTTCACAGTAAAAAACCTGGGGGGAAACCTTCCCGAAAAGCAATTCATTATAGTAAAGAGACGTTTCAGATCTAGTACAAAACCTTTGTCCCTAGACTCTACAATCCCTGTAGATGAACTCACAGTAGAAACCTTCTACCGCTTCAGAACCTCTGAACTCTTCAATATATGAACGCCACCCTTTGATGATGCACGACTCCCAAGTACGTGATTAACCAATTACGCGGATCCCAGTACGCGACTTCAATCACCAACTAAAAGAAGATATTGGCTGCAAAGTTCTTCACTTCATCAAGAATGAAGATCAAGAAGCACTTGGTTACAAAACCCTAAGGCGCAAAGACGCAGTAACTTCTTTCAGAGAGAATAAGGCATCGGTCACCTTTTGAATATGTTCTCCTTGTATTCTCTTATTTTCTTATGTGACGGCCTTTAAAATAAGTCTTATATAGGTCTAGGGTTGTGAGAAAAGAAACCCTACACAAATACAAAAGCCTGTCCCAAAAATCAAATTTGAAAATCTGAATTCCCATAACCTTGATAGATACCTCGATCGATTGGGAGGTGTCGAGATTTAAACCTCGATAGATAGCAGGTGTCGAAGAGGTGTCGAGAAGTTGTCGAGGGGACAGGAGCTTTCTCGATCGATCCACCAATTGTCAAGAAGGTGTCAAAATTGCGATAAGAAATTAAGAGCTCAATAGATAGCCAGCTGTAGAGAAGCTGTCGAGAAGCTGTCGAGCTATCTGTCCACAGGTGTCAAGCTATCTGTCCAGCTTTATTGAACACCTTTTCTTCACTTGTTTCTCGGTCCAATCTTCATGGCTTTAATACTAGACTTGAACAACATGTTCCTTGAAGTATTAAACACATCCTAGATTTACCCAAATACAAGTAAAGTGCGTTTTGTCAAAGGATTAGCCAACTACATAAAATATGACATATGTTCTTAACAAGTGAACCACATATGTCCTAACACTTTTAAACCCCCCTTTCAATATTTTTACATCAAAACCCAATCAATTTAAATGAATTTTCATTCCATTAACATCTCTAAGGTTATTTTAAACTCTTTTCATTGATTTGGATTCTTAGATTATGTTTTGGTGAGTTTTGTGCTCTTGGTTGGGATTTTCATCATAGGGGTTGGGAAAACTTATTTTGTGTCAAATTTTTGTATGGGATTGGTTTCTTTCGATGTTTTGCCTTGAATGTTGGCCCCTTATGGCAAAAAGAGCATGTATTAAGGGTGGATTTCATGATGTTCATGCATTGTTTCACATTGTTCTTCATAGTGTGCATGCTAGGTGTTTGATAAAAATCCTCTTAGGCATTTTCTCGCTTGTTTGGACTCCGATGAGTATCAAACTTTGGGGTTTCTCATGTTTCCTCATTTAGAACATGTTTGGTTCATTGGTTGTGTATTTAACACACCTTGTCTCACATGTGCATTTTCCATGCATTAGTCATGCATTGCACATTGCCATCTCTTGCACACACCTCTGTTACCCTCGTCATGCATTAGTCTATATCTTGTTGCCTCATCCTAGATGTCATGTTTACCTTATGCTTTGTAGCATTTTGTTTTGTTTTTTGTTTGAGCTTCATTTTCTCATTCATCATTGCACTCCTCATGCATTATTATCATTGTTCATATACCTTCATCTCTTGCCCTCATTTCTCCTTAACCCTTTGTCTATTCCTGACAAAAAGGGGGAGAGTATACTCTAAAAAGTATACCGGAGAGTTTTTGTCATTTCTATATGACCCTTGTGCACATTCTCAGGGGGAGAAATTCTATTTCTCGTGCACATTTGTAGAGGGAGAGATATTCCATAGGGGAGATGCATATACCAAAGAGGAGAAGACATTGTGTTAATATGAAAACTTTGTCTTAGTGTTTGGTGTTTGATCAAGTTTTTCACATGTTTCACATCATGATTTCTTGAATGCAATTTTCTTGTTACATAATACTTGTCCTTTTTATAACTTGCTTTACCGTGAGGGTCTAATGTATTTTGTTCAAGTGTTTCAGGTTACAAGTATATATGTTCCAAGTGCATCAAATGCATCACAGCTTCTCATCATTTTGAAGGGGAGAAACTTTAAGCACTTTTAGTTTATTTAAAATACTTTCTGTATGGTTCTTCTGTACCCATGTTGCTTTTGTAAGCTTTTAAGGGTTTGTTTCCATGCATTTGTATGCTTTTATGGTTTGTACCATGCAATGCAATATTTTTGCTTTGTAGCCTTGCTTTGTGGCTTAAGTATTTAATGTTAAATGCCGTGAATTTTTCTTCAGTATATCACTCTTGTGCCCTTGTAGGATTGTTCCTAGATGCATATATGTTTGTATGCATTGGTTGAGTGTTGGACATGCAAATGATACTTTGCGTATAAGCTTATTAGCTTGCATGTCCGGATATTCATTCCTTGTGTGAATGAGCATTGTGATCACTATTGTATAGTGATTGCATGTTTTTGGTCAAGCCATGATTTATTTCTTTATTGCTTAAGTCCATTTCTGCTTGATCATTTTTTGCTTGCTCCATATGCATTTCAAGTTTTTCTGCATACAATGATATTGCTGTGTTATTGTGTTTCAGGAGATACTTGTTCATATGTTTTAAGAGCTTACAGAATCTAGAGTTAGGTGTGAGTGAGTTTTGCTTAACTGTTCCCAACTCACGCGTTAAGTCTAGAGTCTGTTGTAGAGTTTTGTCACGGAATAGCCAAAGGGGGAGATTGTAAGGTTGAATTTAATCAGCCATCTTGTTGGCTTTATTCCATGCCAAATTTGCTTGTATTTTAGCATTTAGTAACCTTCTATTTAGGTGGGATTATTGTAAGGGTAGTGTGCGAGAGAGAGTGTGAAGAATTGTTCCTCAATGTGCAAAGAATAGGGACTCGCGACTGGAACTCGCGGGTGGCTCACGGGAGCAAGCCTCCAGATGAGAGTCACGTGCCAAGCATGGGGGAAGCTAAAGCGTTTTGCCAGCTAGTGCACTACAGGACAAAAGACCCAGGCTGGCCAGGCAGTTAACTCGCGGCTGGAACTTGCGACTCAAACCAGTCGCGAGGCCAAGCTGCCAACTAGCCCTGTTTGGGAAAAACTGTCTCTTCATATTCTAAACACTCACCACTATAGATAGACCCTTTTACCCACCAAATTTAGAGAGCTTCCAGAGAGAATTTTGAGAGAGAAAACCTAGATTGATTCAACCACAATCTACGCCTAAGAGACTCTTCAAATTCCTTTACTCTCTCCCTTTCCATTGTCACACTCTTGAGAGGTTCTTGACCAAATACTTTTCTCACCATACCCATATCTGTGAGAAGGTTTATTTGGTGCTTTGGGAAGTAGTTAGGAAGGGATCAATTTATATTGGTTGATACTATAGGCTATAACGGAATCCGGTAAGCTAGAGAAGAAAAAGGTTCAGCGCAACCTCGTTGAAGCAAGAAGCTTGGAGGGCTTAGGTACATTGGGTAGATTAGGATTGGAGGGTCTATTGCTGTTCATGTATCCCAACTACATTCCTTAGTGGATTATTCACCGCTTGGAGGGTGGCGGAGAGGTTTTATGCCGAGGGCTTCGGTTTCCTCTTTGATAACACATCGTGTGTTGTCCATGTGTTTGCATCTTCCTTCCCTTTATCTTTGCCATTTATTTACTGCTATGGATGTGTTTATATTTGGCTTAGATTATTTATCAATTCTGTGTTTGGCTTATGTTCATGTTTCGTACATTAATTGTTTGATAATAAGCTTGAATTAATAATTTGTAATTTGGGGTCTAAACGTTCAAGGGTGTTTCATACCCATTTTGCGCCGGACCTTTTTCTTCTCTAGCTTACCGAATTTCGCTATAGCCTATAGCATCAACCAATATGAATTGGTCCCTTCCTAACTGCTTCCCAAAGCACCAAATAAACCTTCTCACAGATATGGGTATGGTGAGAAAAGGATTTGGTCAAGAACCTCTCAAGGGTGTAACAATTGAGAGGGTGAAAGTAAGGGAATTTGAAGAGTCTCTTAGGTGTAGATTGTGGATGAATCAATCTAGGTTTTCTCTAGGGTTTCTCTCTTAAAATTCTCTCTGGAAGCTCTCTACATTTTGTAGGTATAAGGGTTTATATATAGTGGTGAGTGTTTGGAATATGAAGAGACAGTTTTTCCCAAACAGGGCTGGTTAGCGGCTTGGCCTCGTGACTGGTCTAAGTCACGAGTTCCAGCCGCGAGTTAATTGCCTGGCCAGCCTAGGTCTTTTGTCCTGTAGTGCACCAGCTGGCAAAACACTTCAGCTTCCCGCATGCTTGGCACGTGACTCTCATCTGGCAGCTTGCACCCTCGAGTTCCAGTCGCGAGTCCTTACTTCTTTGCACATTGAGAAACAATTCTTCACACTCTTTCTCACACACTACACTTACAATAATCCTACCTAAATACAGGGTTACTAAATGCTAAAATACAAGCAAATTTGGCACGGAATAAAGCCAACAAGATGGTTGATTAAATTCAACCTTATAATCTCCCCTTTTGGCTATTCCATGACAAAGCCCTACAATAGACTCTAGACTTAACGTGTGAGTTTGGAACAGTTGAGCAAAACTCACTGACACCTAACTCTAGATTCTGATAAGCTCTTGAAACATATGAACAAGTATCTCCTGAAACACAATAACACAGCAATATCATTGTATGCAGAAAAACTTGAAATGCATATGGAGCAAACATAAAATGATCAAGCAGATATGGACTTACGAAATAAAGCAATAAATCATGGCTTGACCAAAAACATGCAATCACTATACAATAGTGATCACAATGCTCATTCACACAAGGAATGAACATCCAGACATGCAAGCTAATAAGCTTATATGCAAAGTATCATTTGCATGTCCAACACTCAACCAATGCATACAAACATATATGCATCTAGGAACAATCCAACAAGGGCACAAGAGTGATATACTGAAGAAAAATGCACGTCATTTAACATCAAGTACTTAAGCCACAAAGCAAAAATATTGCATTGCATGGTACAAACCATAAAAGCCTACAAATGCATGGAAACAAACCCTTAAAAGCTTACAAAAACAACATGGGTACAGAAGAACCATACAAAAAGTATTTTAAATAAATTAAAATTGATTAAAGTTTCTCCCCTTCAAAATGATGAGAAGCTGTGATGCACTTGATGCACTTGGAACATATATACCTGAAACCTGAAACACTTGCACAAAACACATTAGACCCTCATGGTAAAGCAAGTTATAAAAAGGACAAGTATAATGTAACAAGCAAATTGCGATCAAGAAATCAATATGTGAAACATGTGAACAACTTGATCAAAAACCAAACACCAAGTCAAAGTTTTCTTATTAACACAATGTCTTCTCCCCCTTGGTATATGCATCTCTCCTATGGAATATCTCTCCCTCTACAAATGTACACGAGAAATAGAATTTCTCCCCCTAAGAATGTGCACAAGGGTCATATAGAAATGACAAAATTCCGCGACAAAAGGGGAGATTTTAAGGTTGAATTTAATCAACCATCTTGTTGGCTTTATTCCGTGCCAAATTTGCTTGTATTTTAGCATTTAGTAACCCTGTATTTAGGTGGGATTATTGTAAGGGTAGTCTGTGAGAGAGAGTGTGAAGAATTGTTCCTCAATGTGCAAAGAAACAGGGACTCATGACTGGAACTCGCGAATGGCTCGCGGGTGCAAGCCACCAGATGAGAGTCACGTGCCAAGCATGTGGGAAACTGAAGCGTTTTACTAGCTAGTGCATTACAGGACAAAAGACCCAGGCTGGCCAGGCAGTTAACTCGTGGCGGGAACTTTCGACTCAAATCAGTCACGAGGCCAAGCCGCCAACCAGTCCTGTTTGAGAAAAACTGTCTCTTCGTATTCCAAACACTCACCACTATATATAGACCCTTATACCCACCAAATGTAGAGAGCTTCCAGAGAGAATTTTGAGAGAGAAACCCTAGAGAAAACCTAGATTGATTCATCCATAATCTACACCTAATAGACTCTTCAAATTCCTCTACTCTCACCCTCTCTATTGTTACACCCTTGAGAGGTTCTTAACCAAATCCTTTTCATAAAGTAACTTACTCAAATTCTTTTGAAACTTCTTAGCAATTTTCTTCAAGGGTTTGATGTTAGGAATATCAACAACATCCAAAGATTCACGTAACATAGCATCACAATCATGAGGATTATCACTCATAAAGGCATTTTCACAAACATGTGGCATGTTACATTTATCATCAACCAAATCATATAAAGAGTCATATAAAGCACAATCCATGGCAAATAAACACTAGGGGTCAAGGATCACACTTAGGTATTTAAACCACAACAAGTGTACCTGCTCTAATACCACTTGTCGAATTGTGTGCCGTACGAATCCGTCCAACGACCAATTGGTGAAGGATGAGGGGGCACAAATCTTTTATAGCATTCGATCGCAGACCAAGCCCATTGGTATTGGAGCGAATTATGAAATCCCTCACAATCCCTTCCTCTAAATGCGACTCTAACGACTTGAACCTATGACCAAGCTCTGATACCAATTGAAAGTTCAAAATGGGTATGAAACACCCTTAAACGTTTTGACCCCAAATTACAAATTATCAATTCAAGCTTATTATCAAACAATTAATGTGCGGAACATGAGCATAAGCCAACTACAGAATTGATAAATAATCTAAGCCAAATATAAACACATCCACAGCAGTAAATAAATGGCAAAGATAAAGGGAAGGAAGATGCAAACACACGGACAACACACGATGTGTTACCGAAGAGGAAACCGAAGCTCTTGGTGTAAAACCTCTCCCCCGCCCTCCAAGCGGTGAATAATCCACTAAAGAATGTAGTTGGGATACATGAATAGCAATAGACCCTCCAATCCTAATCTACCTAATGTACCTAAGCCCTCCAAGCTTCTTGCTCCAACGAGGTTACGCCGAACCTTTTTCTTTTCTAGCTTACCGGATTCCGCTTTAGCCCATTGCATCAACCAATATGAATTGGTCCCTTACTAACTTCTTCCCAAAGCACCAAATAAACCTTCTCACAGATATGGGTATGGTGAGAAAAGGATTTGGTCAAGAACCTCTCAAGGCTGTAATAATGGAGAGGGTGAGAGTAGAGGAATTTGAAGAGTCTTTTAGGTGTAGATTGTGGATGAATCAATCTAGGTTTTTTGAACAGTTTTAGACCCCTTAAAAACAACCAGATTGCGTAGCCTAGTTAATTAGCCAAGTTGTTACTTAGTCAAATTAAGCAATTCTAGGTTAAAACAATCAAATAAACATATCATGTATATAAAAAATATAAAGTAGCGGAAATAATAAAGAACACAATGATATGATCACCCAGGAAACCACACGGTAAAAACCTGGGGAGGATTTGACCCATCGATCCTCAAGGCAAAACAGAATTCACTATGAAAGAATTGAAGTTCTTACAAAAGGACTACAAGCTCCCCGCTCGACCTCCTAATGCTACCCACTAGTAGAACTTACTGACACGACCACGTGCAAGCTCCGAATCCACGGACTCCTTCTTTCTTAAATTCCTCAATCAGCTACAAGCTCCCCGCTTGTTTTTCTTTAAGTTCCAATGGTTGCAACTATAATGATCTTCAAGATGTTGAAATCATCTCTACCTTGAAAACCCTAAGTTTTGTGTAAAAGAAAGCTCCTCTAAGATCTCACAAGAGATTCACACAAAAAAACAATGTATGAGCAACAATATAATATGGACAACCACCAAAAACGTGGCTAGGGTTTTGTTTAAATACCTAGGGTAAAAACATAAAACCCTAAACGTTTAATGAAGTAGGGCTGAGTTGGAAATTCTACAGAAAAATCAACCTGTGCGATTTTCGATCGATCGAGCCTGTCCTTCGATCGATCGAGCCAGGCCGAAAGTCCCAAGTACTTCTGCAGCCACTCGATTCCAACTTTACAATAATAAACCAACTTTGAGCAAGCCTAAATAAGATTAAATACATTGTTTTGATCATGGTTTGCCAATATTACAAATTAGAGTTCTAAATACATAAAATCCTAAGACCTTAGAACCTAACAGATTATTTACCGCTTGGAGGGCGGCGGAGAGGTTTTATGCCGAGGACTTCGGTTTCCTCTTCGATAACACATCGTGTGCTGTCCGTGTGTTTGCATCTTCCTTCCCTTTATCTTTGCTATTTATTTACTGCTGTGGATGTGTTTATATTTGGCTTAGATTATTTATCAATTCTGTGTTTGGCTTATGTTTATGTATAGCACATTAATTGTTTAATAATAAGCTTGAATTAATCATTTGTAATTTGGGGTCTAAACATTCAAGGGTGTTTCATACCCATTTTGAACATTCAATTGGTATCAGAGCGGGTACACTTGTTGTGGTTTAAATACCTAAGTATGATCCCTGACTTCCTTTAAGATGGATAGGTCTCAATCTCTTAATGTACCACCATTTTTTTATGGTAATAATTATGCTTTTTGGAAGGTCCGAATGAGGGAGTTTCTTTGCTCTATCAATGATGCTGTGTAGGATGCAGTTGAAGTGGGTTAGACACGACCGGAGGCTGCCAAGTCCACTTGGGATAAGGCTGCTCTTGTGGCAGCCAATGCAAATAGCAAAGCATTGAATGCTATCTTCTGTGGTGTCTCTCTAGAAGAATTTCACCGAATTTCACATATTACCATTGCTAAGGAAGTACGGGAGATTCTGGAGACAACCTATGAAGGGACTAAGAAAGTGAAGGACACCAAACTTTAGATCTTGACCACTCGCTGTGAGCAGCTAAAGATGAGTAAGGATGAATCTTTTGATTCATTTTGCAGTAAGTTCAACGAAGTGGTTGTTGGCAAATTCAATTTGGGGGAAAAGACGAAGGACTCGAGAATAGTAAGAAAGATCCTCCGATCACTACCAGAAAGTTTCCGTGCCAAAGTAACAGCCATTGAAGAGAGCAAGGATCTTGACGACATTAAAGTTCAAGAGCTGGTTGGTTCACTGCAGACGTATGAGTTGTCCCTGCCCACACAGAAGAAGAGCAAATCCCTTGCTCTTAAAACTATTGATGAGAGAGCAGTGTCTCATGACTATACGGATGAGGATGCAGTAGATAAAGATGTGGCATATCTTGTGATGAATTTTCAGAAGTTCCTGAAACTGAAAAACGGTGAAAAATTCGGTGACAAAGGATAATTTCAGAGTTTCGGAAAGGAGAAGCAAGATTTCAGAAGAAAAGAGGGTAGTGATTCCCAATCTTCACAGGGAATTACGTGCTTCGAATGTAATGGACATGGACACTTCAAAAAGGAATGTCCTAACTATTTGAAGTCGAAGGGTAAGGTCTATGCCACCACTCTAAGTGATTCAGACTCATCAAATTCTGACTCTGAGGATAGCTATGATGAAGAAGGAAACTACTCCGCATTTATGGCTATTGAGCATGTTGAGTCCTCGGAAGACCTAAATCAACTTGTCCAAGAACTTGGAGAACACAGTGATGATGAATCCTTAGGGATTGTAGAGGAATCAGTTGATGAAGAGGAGAAAAATATAGCTAACCTTCAAGAGAATTATACCTTACTCCTTGAGAAATTGGGAGAGTACACACGGGTGAAGAAGGCGGCTATGAAGAAGATGAAGAGAGCTGAGGAGGATTACAAAAGCCTCCTGGTCAAATATAAAGAGACAAAGTGTGAGATTGAGACACTAAATAGTGAGCTATCTGAAGCTTATACGAAAATGAGATTTCTCGAGCAAGAGGTAGTGCAAGCACATGCCAAGATAGATAAGGTTTCCTTCAAGAAGCTGGAAGATGTTATTTCATCTCAAAAATACTTCTCAGATAAGTCCAGGTTGGGGTATACTAGAGGGAGTAGCTCATCGGCCAATGTCACCAAAGAAGTGAAATTTGTAAAGGCCAAAGAGACGGTTATAGAAGAGTCCACTCCTGAGAAAGTTAAGGTTGAAAAGAAGATGAAGATGGCTGATCAATGGGTGTTTAACAAGTCCAGTAATCAATTAGAAGCCAGAGTTGAAGCTAGAGGAAGATCCCTTCCAAGACCACAACGGGGCCCTAGAACGAATTATATTTGTCACTATTGCAAATTGCAAGGACATACCAGGCCCAACTGCCAGAAGTTGAAAGCATTAAACAATGCAAGTGCTCCACGGTCACGAGGAAGAAGAAATGACAAGAGGTCTTGGGGTGGTGAGCAACCAAGAAATCAAAACAGTGATTCAGAAATGAGGAATGTGATGAAGATGATAGGTGCCTTCACCAATTGCTTGGAAAGCTTCACACGAAGGTTTGAAAGTCCTAACTCCCATACCCAATCCGTCAAGGATATCACCCCAAACACACGTGACGTGTAAGTGACGAAGGGTACTCATGCATAAGCATTACAATATGTCCATGCATTAATACTTCCCATATTTTATGAATATGCTTGGATGTTTGCTTCTTGCGAGTTTGAGTTGAAAATTCTGTTTGTGAGTTTTTGTTTAAAATTTTTTGTTTTTATTGCTGTTTTGTTTTGATCAACCTTTACTATTTTTGTGTCAAAAATCCAAAAACACATAAAAAGTAGAAAATCCAAAAAGTTTGATCGAATTTGTTGAGTTTTGTCTCAAAGCATGTTTTGCCTTATACTTTTGTACTAATGGCTTTGTGCATCTACGAGCTTAGCTTGTTTCCTATAGACGCATATCATTGTGGGAGAAATTTTGAAATCTATGTGATTTTTGTAAATAGATTTTCAACCTTGTCAAGAATGATTAGTGAATGGTTTTGTTGATCTTGAGACATGCATAGACATATGCCTATATATCTTCCCACTATTTATTTATTTATTTATTTTTTTGCTTAAAAGAGCTCACCAAAATGTAAATCTCCAAATGAAAAGAGATATTGAGCTGCAAAAGCCTGTCGCACATACTAGTATTTGACTAGGAAAAAGGGAAAGCGACCAAAAATAAATGTGTGATGCCCAAAAAGCCAAAGGCTAACTCATCAATTCAAATATAGGCATCAATCTCACAATGAGATGTTTATTCAAAAAGTGCTAATGATATGATGTATATGGAGCCAAATGAAAAGCTTCAAAGATTTGAAATCAAGTTTATGTGGGAGGTCATATTTGTATGTTTCTATAATTGAGATAGGTCATATTATCTAGTGCTAGTTGTGTATGCCTTGATTGAATTGATTATTGAAGCTTCACATTGGACTAAGGACTATCTCATGTTTGATATCCACACATAACGCACAAGTCTATGTTCAATGAATGCCATATTCATTTGTGTGATTGTACTTGATTAAATGTGTTTTTCACATGCTCAATCTTTGTTTGATCAAACACAAAAAGATTTTTAAGTGTTTTAGCTGTTTTTGGAAAGTATTTTATTTTTACAAAAATGTCAAAATTTCAAAAACAATTTTGCCCTGTTTTGGCGACTCAGTCGCGGGTCAATCCAGTCGCATGCCCCAGTCGCATGCTCGCGGGTTAGTTTTGGCGACTTGTTCGCGAGTGGAAGGTCCAGTCGCGAGGGGTACACAAAGATTTTCTCAGCTTAGCTCACAACTCCCTCGCAGGTAGACCTTCCAGTCACGAAAAACACTTAAAAAATTTTCAAACTTTTCTCTTTTGAGTGTTTTGGCTGCTGGACTTGGCGACTTGCACGCGGCTTAACCCAGTCGCGAAAAATGCATGTTTTACGTTTTAAAGTCAGTTTTCAAAAACTTTTCAGTTTTTCCCTCGTACTTTTGTGAATTTTCATTGTCTTCCCCATTTCTCTCTTTGAAACTCATCGTGTCACTCTTTGAAAAACCTTCATTTCTGCACCATTTTCATTTCAATCTTCATGAAAAAGGTATGGGTTTTCTCTCTCTCACTTCATATTTCATGATTTAAGTGTTATTTTCTTGAATATGTGAGTGGTGTTGGTGCCATTATGTTTTGAGAAAAAGCATGTTCGCACATGAGTTAGTTTCATTCTATTGAGTGCTATTTGGTTGAGAGTTGATGTTTTTGAGTATTTATTGACTATATTACTGTTGTTTTTATGGAGTTTGTGCTTTATGGCATGTCTCATGGTTATATTGATTTTTGCATATCATGCTCATGGTAGTTTGTCACAATATCAGTGTGTGACTTTGCGATATTCAGTGTTCACTTGACACTGATGTTAGGACATATGTGTTTACATGTTAGGAACATATGTCATATTTTATGTAAATTGGCTAATCCTTTGACAAAACGCACTCTACTTGTAATTGGGTAGTTCTAGGTGTATTTAATACTTCAAGAAACTATGTTTCAAGATCAAGTGTTGAAGTCATCAAGTCTGTCCAAGAAAAAGCAAGTTGAAGTGCAGAATTTTTAAGTCTCGACACCTGCTCGACACCTACCTCGACACCTTCTAGCTGTCGAGAATTACAAAAGTCAGAATTCTGATCTGATTTTCTTGGGATCCGTGAATGTGTTTTTGGGCCTTCTTTTCTTCTAACCCTAAACATATAAAAGGATTATTTTAAGAGCCGTCAACATAGACACAAGTTGCATAAGCATTGAGAAATCCTTGTTCAAGCAAATTGTGCTCTAAAGACAAAGTTCTTAACCTAGGATCATCTTCTTCAAGAAGTTGCTGTGTATTGTGCACCTTAGGGTTTTGTGACCAAGCATCTTCCTGATCTTCATGCATAGGATGATCTGAAGAACTCTGCAGCCAACCTCTCATTCTAAAGTTGGTGATTGAAGTCGCGTACTGGGATCCGCGCATCTGGTTAGTCACGTACTTGGGAGCCGTGCATCAAAAGGGGGAACTGTCGCTACAGATCAAGTCCAATTGGGTATTGGGGTAAGGGTTCAACTGTAGGTTGGTAAGGTACTTGGGATTCCTTATTTGTAACCGCTTGATTTGATAATAGTGGAGTTTCGGGAGTGGTGACCTGAAAATCACCCGGTGGGGTTTTTGCCGTTAGGGTTTTTCCCCATTCGTGAACAAATCACCGTGTCTTTTATTTTCCGCTGCATATTTTGTTATTCGGTGATTTGTTTGTGCTTCCACGTATTTGCATGTTAAATTGATTAATTAATAACTTGACTTAATTAATTAATTAGTTTAAATCACAAGGGGTCATTCAGTTTGTGGCCTATCAAGTGGTATCAGAGCGGGCACACTCTGATTAGTTATTAATCGTTGCTGTGATTGATCCATTGACCCCTGTTTGTCATGGCTATTACCAGCTTCAAGAGATCTATGTTTTCAAATACATCTTGTTTTTCTAATCACTATTTGTTTGAGTGTCTCAGAAAACACAAGTCTAAAAGTTATTTGAATTCACATGTAATGACTATGATAAAAGATCTCATTTTGGCTAAGAAGAAACTAGACTGTCTCAGAATGAAAATGTGCAGAGGAGTTCGTCTGAGAAGAGTAAAAGTTAAAGGCTTAGCTAGTAGAAGGCAGTTGAGAGAAAGAACCATTCCCTATGATTTGTCATCCAAGCATGAAGTGTGTTTCATGATGAAGTCTGCATTCAAAGTAATGGATACATGCCTTTGGTATCTTGACAGTGGTTGTTCAAGACACATGACCGGAGATCGATCTCTCTTCAAGATCTTTGAGCCTAAGAAAGGTGGTAATGTGACCTTTGGTGATGGAAGCAAGTCACAGATCAAAGGGTAAGGAATCATATCTCTGCCAGGACTACCAGACATTGCAAATGTTCTCTATGTAGAAGGACTAAGGGTGAATCTACTGAGCATAAGTCAGATATGTGATCAAGACTTCATGGTGCTGTTCTCAAAAGGAAAGTGTCTTGTCATGGATGAGTCCGGAAAGAAGCTCATCAGTGGGGTTCGTACTTTGGACAATTGTTATGGATTGGTTCCTGATGCTGATATAGTGTGTAATAGCATTCGTCTACCAAATGAAGATCTATGGCATCAACGGATGGGACATGCTAGTTACAAGCATCTATCTATTGTCTCTAAGCATGAATCTGTCTTGGGGATACCAAAACTCAGTAGAATGAGCAATGTGGTTTGTGGACCGTGTCAACTTGGGAAACAGACAAAAGCTAAGCATCCAAGCACTCAGGCATCCGCTACCTCCAGACCGTTGGAATTATTACATTTAGATCTTATGGGTCCAACCAGAACTGAGTCTCTTGGTGGTAAGAGATATATCATGGTAGTGGTAGATGATTTCACCAGATACACTTGGGTCATCTTACTTCGATCCAAGTCTGATGCTCCCGAGCACATTGAGGCCTTGTGCACGAGACTGCAGAATGAAAAGAGTTTGAAGATTGATCGAATTCGAAGTGACCATGGTAAAGAATTTGAGAACTCATACATGGAATCCTTCTGCTTGAAATCAGGTATATCTCAAGAATTCTCTGCACCTATTACACCTCAACAGAATGGTGTGGTAGAAAGAAAGAATAGAGTTATTCAAGAGATGGCCAGAGCCATGTTGCATAACAAAGATGTGGCTCGAAACCTATGGGGAGAAGCTATAAACACTGCATGTCATACAGTGAATAGGGTGTACTTTAGACCCGGTACCAAAAAGACTCCCTATGAGTTGTGGAAAGGAAGAAAGCCAAATGTAAAGTATTTCAGAATCTTTGGAAGTACTTGCTTCATCCTCAAGGATAGAGAGAATGTGGGAAAGTTTGACTCAAGGAGTGATGAAGGTATATTTCTGGGCTACTCTTCTACCAGCAAGGCCTATCGGGTATACAACAAAAGGACTATGAAGGTTATGGAGACTGTAAATGTTGTCATTGATGAGTCTTCAGAGTCTAATTTTGAGAAAGGCAGTGATGAACTTCCCAAGGAAATTCTTCCCCCTACACCTACGGAAGTTCAAGACATTGTTGACCAAGAATCTGCATCTCCTATTGGTCCCGGTACTCCCAGTTTTGTGGAAGAGTCTACAGAAATCCCAACTTCACCTGAGTCTGAATCTCTTCAGGAAAAAGGACCTTCCTCTAGAATTAAACTGAATCATCCTCCAGAAGTTATTGTGGGAAATTTGAATGAACTCACTTTAAGGAAACGAACAGTTGATAAATGTGTTGCTAACTTTGTGTCCTATTCTTGCTACTTGTCACAGGTTGAACCAAAGAAAGTGGAGGAAGCACTACAAGATGAAAGTTGGGTTGAAGCAATGCATGATGAACTGCTCCAGTTTCAGAGGAATGATGTTTGGACTCTTGTACCTAGACCAGAGGGCGAGCATATCATTGGTACAAAGTGGATTTTCCGCAACAAGACCGATGAAGAAGGCAATGTGATTCGAAACAAGGCTCGACTTGTGGCTCAAGGATACTCTCAAATGGAAGGAGTAGACTATGATGAAACATTTGCCCCGGTTGCTCGTATGGAGTCCATTAGAATTCTGCTTGCCTTAGCATGCCAACTGAACTTCAAGCTTTATCAGATGGATGTGAAGACCGCCTTTTTGAATGGGCTACTTAAAGAGGATGTGTATGTGGCTCAACCAAAAGGATTTGTTGATCCACACTTTCCTGATCATGTGCTGTATCTCAAAAAGGCACTTTATGGGTTGAAGCAAGCCCCTAGAGCTTGGTATGACAGACTCACACAATATCTGGTGTCGCATGGGTTCACAAGAGGAAAAGCTGACCAAACTCTCTTCATCAAAAAGGAAGATGGCGAGTTGATAGTTGCTCAAGTGTATGTTGATGACATCATCTTTGGATCAACTAAGGATGAACTTGCTCATGACTTCTCAAAGCTCATGCAAGCTGAGTTCGAGATAAGCATGATTGGAGAGCTGACTCACTTCCTTGGACTGCAGATTCGTCAGCAAGACTCAGGTATATTTCTATCTCAATCTAAGTATGCTAAGAATCTTGTGAAAAAATTTGGTTTGGATTCTGCTAGTTCTGTTCGTACCCCTATGAGCCCTAATGTTAAACTCACTGTAGATGTGTTAGGCAAGAGTGTTGATCCCTCTCTTTATAGAAGCATGATAGGCAGTCTTCTTTACCTTACTGCTAGTAGGCCTGACATTAGCTATAGTGTTGGAGTGTGTGCTAGATATCAAGCTAATCCCAAAGAATCACATATGACTGCTTTAAAAAGAATTATAAAGTATGTCAAAACTACCGCTGAGTTCGGTGTGTGGTACAGCAAGGACACTAATAATGTCTTAGCTGGATACTCCGATGCGGATTGGGCTGGGAATGCTGATGATAGGAAGAGTACCTCTGGGGGTTGTTTTTATGTAGGAAACAATCTTGTCTCTTGGATGAGCAAAAAGCAAAACTCCATCTCTTTATCAACTGCTGAAGCTGAGTACATTGCTGCTGGTAGCTGTTGCACACAACTCCTCTGGATGCAAAAACTCCTTCATGATTATGGTATTTGTCAAGATCATCTTACTATCTATTGTGACAATACCAGTGCCATAAATATCTCTAAGAATCCGGTTCAACATTCTCGAACCAAACACATAGAGATTCGACATCACTTCATTAGGGAGCTTGTCGAAGATGGTACTCTCACTCTTGAGTTTATTAACACCGATGATCAGAAGGCTGATTTGTTTACCAAACCTCTTGATAGTAAACGTTTTGAATTCCTTCGTCAAAACATTGGTGTTATCTCCATGGATTGATTTCCCACTCTTCTTTCTCTTCCTCATGCATTTGCATCTAGTTTTATGCATTGTTTTGTTTTTCTTAACATGTCTTTGTGTGTTTACTTTCAGTTTTGTTTATTTTGTTTTTCATATAAAATAAAAAAAAAAATTGAAAAATTGAAAAATACAAAAACAGTGTGTGTTTTGTGTACTTTGGTACTTGTGTACCTTAGATGGCCAATGAAACAAAGTTTTCTAAACTTTGTATCACTTGTAGCTTAGATGAGCATTCCTATGCACAACTAAGCAAGTGAGCTTTGTGGCTCGTGTTTGTGATGAGTAAGATTAGGTTATTTCTTAGACTTAACACTCATATCACTCTTTTTGACGGGTAGGACTAGAAAATCCTAAGAGAAAGGCATAAATAACCATCTCACCACTGTTGCCCGCCAATCATTAATGACATCTGTATGCTCCGGCATAGCAAAAGTGTGATGTCAATGACATTAGTGTGCTTAGGCATAGCAAAATTGACATGTCAAATATCAATGGGTATTTCTTTTCTTTCTCATAAGCCCATGTATGATATGCTTTAAAAAGAAAATATGCAAAGAAATAAAAAGCAAAAAGATTAAAAATGCTTTAAAAATGGTTGCAAGCGTGTATTCTAGGAGATGTGGGAGTTATAGGATGTACCTCGAAGGTGATAGTCCCCATCAAACAGTTATGATTGTGTGTGAGTTAAAGTTATTTTCTCATATCTCAGATCATCATAACATGTATACACATATGCAATCTTGCGGTGTTTTTCACACACAACACGCAATATTCTTTGCTACTTTTGATACATGTGCAGGTACAATGTGATTTGGCCATCACAAAGGTTTTACATGTGCTTTTGTATACTCACTAAACTGTCATGACTTATTTTTGAAATATAAAATTGGTTAGACTTGTTTAGTGTGTGTGTGTGTTCTTGGGAGATCCATGTGCTTAAATTTTCATTGAGAGATGATTTTTGAGAGCTTTTTATGTTGGTTGGATCATGGTTGAGGTGCATGTCTTGATTGCATTCATGTCTGTGTTTTTCACATCTCGAAAAACTGCATTTCATAGCTGGCTCGACACCTTCTCGATACCTCCTCGATACCTGGTCAGCTGTCGAGCCTCTAAGCATTTTTCTTATCGCAATCTCGACACTTCCTCGACACCTGGTGGATCGATCGAGATTCTCTCTGTCTGGTCGATACCTTCTCGACACCACGTCGATCGATCGAGCTTCTGATGTTGGATGAGCTGTTTGGTACCTAGACACCTCCTCGATACCTTAGCTGTCGAAGGCATTTTCTCTCGATACCTGTATCGACACCATCTCGATACCTCTCGACACCTTTGCTGTCGAGATTTACTGGAGATCCTATTTAAGCCTCTGTCGCGATTTTCTTCGCATTTCTCTCGATCTCTCTTCGATCTGTCCGAGGCGGTTCGTGTTCCTGAGCAGTTTTCTTCTCTCCAATCTTCATCCAACGTGATTTCTGGCACTTCCTTGCTTCGAATCACCTGGTATGATCTTGTTTTCCTTCATTCTTCATGCATTTCATGATTTGAAACTTAGGTTTTGGGATTTTCTTTGAAAACTTTGGGTTTTTCAAAATTATTGAGTTTTTATTGAAATTTTGGGTTGGGTTTTCAATAAACAGTGTTTAAAATGTCATGCATTGCATTCCATAAGCATTAGAATGATATTTTCATGCATTTAGTTGTGTGATTCTTGCTTGTGTGCTGCTAGGATTGGATTGGGCTGAGCCCATGATGCTTTTTATGTTAGCATGTCACATGATCATGCATTCCCATGCATACGTCCATTTTTGTTCAAGATATTGTTTTATTTGAACTGTTTGGGACTTTTCTGATTGTCTCCCTCTCTATTTTTTTCTCTTTGTTTTACGTTAGTTGCATCTATGGCACCTAAACGTAAATCCACTCCTGCTCGGAACCCTCTGCGTTCTGGAGCTTCTTCATCTTCTGATACTGCTCCTAATAATCTTCGGTTCCGTGATGGAGATGCCTACAAGGCATTTACTGAGAACTTTTCTAAACGAGGTGTTCATTCGGAACGCCACGTTGTTCTGGCAGACTTTGCCGACACTGACCTTCCCTCTGTCATTCACAATAGGGGATGGGAGTCACTGTGTGACATCCCGGTCACTTGTCCTCTCGTACTCATTCAGGAGTTTTACTCCAACATGTACGGGATAGATCGATCAGTACCTCTCTTTCATACTCGCGTTCGAGGTACGCGCATTGATGTCACACCGCAGCTGGTTGCGGATGTGCTTCATGTCCCTAGGATAGAGTTTCCTGACTATCCTACTTGTGAGCGACTGAGGACTGTGTCCAGGGATGAGCTCATTTCTGCTTTTTGTGAGCGCCCTTCTGAGTGGGGTGAGCATATGTACACATCATGTAGACCTTTTGCTAAAGGTCCTCGATTCCTTAACATGGTGATGACTTGTGTACTTCATCCTCTTTCCCATTATAACTCTATCACCGAGCCTCGTGCTCGTTTCTTGCTTTCTCTACTTGAGCATCTCACGATAGATTTTCCTTCCCACTTCATTTTCTCTATCATAGATGTTCATTTAGATGCGGCGTCCCGTGATAAGCTCATCTTTCCTTCCGCTATCACGAGGATTCTACGCCATTTTTCCATCCCTTTTCCCTCGTCCGACCACTTCACACACATCTCTGCTATAGATGCCGCTACCGTAAAACGTAGTGAGGCACAGTTCAGGGCGAGACAGCCGGATTTCACTCCTCCCTCCCGTTCGGCTCCATCCAGATCTGCTCCATCTACATCGACTTCTCTTCCTTCCTCCAGCGATGTATCTCTTGGAGACATTATGGCGCAGCTGCAGCGCATGGATACTCGCCTCGATACACTCACCACTGAGTTGTATCAGGTGAATGTTCGTGTTGGTCGTATTGCACGACGGCAGGCGACCATGGGTGGTTTTGCTTCTGAGGCTTCTCCTCCACCACCTCCTCCAGTGGATTCAGATTCTGACTCTGAGGATGATGATGATGATGGTGATGACGATGATGCTTCAGATGATGATGATGGAGATGCTAGCTCTACTGATGAGATGTCTACATGACACTCTACCCTTTGTCATTCGTGACAAAAAGGGGGAGTAGTTTTGGATTATGAGAGTAGTCATCCTAGGGGGAGAGTTAGTATAGGACATTTTTGATAGGGGGAGTGTTCATACTTTTTGAGGGATGTAGTGAGGCTTTTGATGTATCTTTTTCTTTTCTAGTCTTATTAGATACATTGGCCTTGTATATCAGTTTACATACATTGTACTTATCTTCTATATATGTGGATGTATGTTTTTCTTTTTCACCTACCTCTTCATGTGTTGTTTCTTTTCTCTCTTTATACACATGTTCTTTATATTTGTATGCAATCTAATTATTTCTGTTTCACACAAGATGCCTTGATGAGTTTTGTTTATAAGTGTTTCAGAAATACAGGTTGTCAAAGTCTACTTGCCATAAACTCTCTTTTTGCAAAGTTCTTCAAGAGTTTGTGTTAGGATAGATTTTATTGTATGTAACAAGTGAATATGAGTTGAGTGATTTATGACTTCTCTCATATGTTCATTTGTGTTGCTGTGGTTTTGTCACGGATTGCCAAAGGGGGAGATTGTTAGGACATATGTGTTTACATGTTAGGAACATATGTCATATTTTATGTAAATTGGCTAATCCTTTGACAAAACGCACTCTACTTGTAATTGGGTAGTTCTAGGTGTATTTAATACTTCAAGAAACTATGTTTCAAGATCAAGTGTTGAAGTCATCAAGTCTGTCCAAGAAAAAGCAAGTTTAAGTGCAGAATTTTTAAGTCTCGACACCTGCTCGACACCTACCTCGACACCTTCTAGCTGTCGAGAATTACAAAAGTCAGAATTCTGATCTGATTTTCTTGGGATCCGTGAATGTGTTTTTGGGCCTTCTTTTCTTCTAACCCTAAACATATAAAAGGATTATTTTAAGAGCCGTCAACATAGACACAAGTTGCATAAGCATTGAGAAATCCTTGTTCAAGCAAATTGTGCTCTAAAGACAAAGTTCTTAACCTAGGATCATCTTCTTCAAGAAGTTGCTGTGTATTGTGCACCTTAGGGTTTTGTGACCAAGCATCTTCCTGATCTTCATGCATAGGATGATCTGAAGAACTCTGCAGCCAACCTCTCATTCTAAAGTTGGTGATTGAAGTCGCGTACTGGGATCCGCGCATCTGGTTAGTCACGTACTTGGGAGCCGTGCATCAAAAGGGGGAACTGTCGCTACAGATCAAGTCCAATTGGGTATTGGGGTAAGGGTTCAACTGTAGGTTGGTAAGGTACTTGGGATTCCTTATTTGTAACCGCTTGATTTGATAATAGTGGAGTTTCGGGAGTGGTGACCTGAAAATCACCCGGTGGGGTTTTTGCCGTTAGGGTTTTTCCCCATTCGTGAACAAATCACCGTGTCTTTTATTTTCCGCTGCATATTTTGTTATTCGGTGATTTGTTTGTGCTTCCACGTTTTTGCATGTTAAATTGATTAATTAATAACTTGACTTAATTAATTAATTAGTTTAAATCACAAGGGGTCATTCAGTTTGTGGCCTATCAACTGAGTTGTATCTCAACAATCACCATTTTTGTTTACTTGATTCTTACAATACTTCAGTGTTGCTTATGATTTCTTAATGTTGATCTGGTTCATATTTTGTGATTGAGTGAAATCTCTTTGATTCACATTCTTATTTGAATCTAATCAACTTGATGTTGGTACCCTGTGGTATTGCATTTGGTTCTCTGCTGTGTGTCTATTTCTTTTTGCAGATGACTCATCATTCCTCTAAAGGCAAAGGCATTGTAATCGATGACCCGTCAACCTCGATTGCTAAACGGACACGTCTTTCGTCCCAATCATCTAGAGAGTCTACCATTGAAAGATTCAGGACACCACTTGATTCTATGACATACACATACATTTTTATAAAGGCTCCTCCGATTATGGAACGAATTGTCAAGTTTGATACCCTAGGGACAACGTTTATCCCTAAGATCTTTGAAGAAAGAGATTGGGTTGACCTTTTTAGGAACTTTGAGGATCCAATTGCAGAATTGGTTAAGGAATTCTACTCTAATGCCAGATACACAGGGGTAGAGATGAAATGCTGGGTCCGAGGAAAAGAATTTTCCATCAATGCAGACTACATTGCACAGGTTCTTCGCATCACCAGACCAAAAAATGTGGATCAAACTCCATATGATGACAGAGTACTTCAGGCACAAGACATTCTTCAAGTTCTTAGGAATGAACATGAAGTGGGAAGCACAGGATCATCTATAGGCACTGCATTCTTTTTGCCTGAATTGACAACTCTAAGGCTGATCATGTTCTCCAACCTCTTCCCGTTGTCAAATACTGCTTTCATCAGTCTTAGGAGGGTTAAATTCTTTTGTGACCTCATTACTGGTGTTCCAATTGACATCTGTGCCCACATATTTCAGATTATTGGGAAAACAGTGACTCGATCAGCAGCGCGAATAAATCTTCCGTTCTGTAGTCTCATCATGAAGACCATCCTTCGTGAAGGTGTTAGTCCTCCATCAGATGGAAAAATTATACCTCGTCCTCGATCAATATTCTTATACACTCTTCAAGCAAGTAAAAGCCACTCCTCTAAAGCACCTAAGAGTGAACCAATCACTCCATCTGGTCAAAGTTCAGCTACTCCTGTGCAATCAACCGGTACTCCATCTATTCCCCTAGATTTCAAATGCTCAGGCAAAGTCACTTGATTGAACATGTGGTTGATCGGATCTCTAATCTACAACGACTAATCTACTCAACTAACAACCAAGTTCAAGTGCGTCTCACGGCCATTGAAACACAGTTGGATACTATTTAGCAAAAGTTAGAAGAGAGCCTTTAGCTATTCTTGACAAAAAGGGGGAGAACGATAGCATATAGTAAGGGGGAGAGCGACACAAGAAGGAGAAGATGTGTATACTGAAAGGGGGAGTTGTGTGCTCAGGGAGTTGATATTTTACATACTTTTGAAGATAGCCTAACAAAACTTATGTTTCATGTTTATATGTGTTCTATTTGTGAGGATACTGTTTTGAAACTTTGGTGATATTTATTCATATATTGATGATGTTATTCAGTTAGTTGTTTCTATATGGTTATCTGTACCCATGTTGCTTCTGTAAGCTTTTAAGAGTTTGTTTCCATGCATTTGTAGGCTTTTATGGTTTATACCATGCTTATGTAGTCTTTATGCTTTGTAGCCTTACTTTGTGACTTAAGTACTTGATGTTAAATGCTGTGCATTTTTCTTCAATACATCACTCTTGTGCCCTTGTAGGATTGTTCCTAGATGCATATATGTTTGTATGCATTGGTTGAGTGTTGGACATGCAAATGATACTTTGCATATAAGCTTATTAGCTTGCATGTCCGGATGTTCATTCCTTTTGTGAATAAGCATTGTGATCACTATTGTATAGTGATTGCATGTTTTGGCCAAGCCATGATTTATTGCTTTATTGCTTAAGTCCATTTTTGCATGATCATATTATGCTTGCTCCATATGCATTTCAAGTTTTTTTGCATACAATGATATTGCTATGTTGTTATGTTTCAGGAGATACTTGTTCATATGTTTCAAGAGCTTTTCAGAATCTAGAGTTAGGTGTGAGTGAGTTTTGATCAACTGTTCCCAACTCACACATTAAGTCTAGAGTCCGTTGTAGTGTTTTGTCACGGAATAGCCAAAGGGGGAGATTGTAAGGTTGAATTTAATCAACCATTTTGTTGGCTTTATTCCGTGCCAAATTTGCTTGTATTTTAGCATTTAGTAACCTTGTATTTAAGTGGGATTATTGTAAGGTTAGTGTGTGAGAGAGTGTGAAGAAATGTTCCTCAATGTGCAAAGAAGTAGGGACTCGCGACTGGAACTCACGGGTGGCTCGCGGATGCAAGCCGCCAGATGAGAGTCACGTTCCAAGCATGCGAGAAGTTGAAGCGTTATGCCAGCTGGTGCACTACAAGACAAAAGTCCCAGGCTAGCCAGGCCGTTACCTCGCGGTTGGAACTCGCGACTCAGACCAGTCGCGAGGCCAAGCCGCCAACCTGCCCTGTTTGGGAAAAACTGACTCTTCGCATTCCAAACACTCACCACTATATATAAACCCTTATACCCACCAAATGTAGAGAGCTTTCAGAGAGAATTTTGAGAGAGAAACCCTAGAGAAAACCTAGATTGATTCATCCACAATCTACACCTTAAAGACTCTTCAAATTCCTCTACTCTCTTCTTCTCCATTGTTATATCCTTGAGAGGTTCTTAATCAAATCCTTTTCTCACCGTACCCATATCCGTGAGAAGGTTCATTTGGTGCTTTTGGGAAGCAGTTAGGAAGGAACCAATTTCTATTGGTTAATGCTATGGTTGATAGCGGAATTTGGTAAGCTAAAGAAGAAATAGGTTCAGTGTAACTTCGTTGGAGCAAGAAGCTTGAAAGGCTTAGGTACATTGGGTAAATTAAGCTTGGAGGGTCTTCTGCTGTTCATGTATCCCAACTACATTCTTTAGTGGATTATTTACCGCTTTGAGGGCGGCGGAGAGGTTTTACACCGAGGGCTTTGGTTTCCTCTTCGATAACACATCGTGTGTTATCCGTGTGTTTGCATCTTCCTTCCCTTTATCTTTGCCATTTATTTACTACTGTGGATGTGTTTATATTTGGCTTAGATTATTTATCAATTCTGTGTTTGGCTTATGTTCATGTTCTGCATATTAATTGTTTGATAATAAGCTTGAATTGATAATTTGTAATTTGGGCCCTAAACGTTCAAGGGTGTTTCATACCCATTTTGAACATTCAGACCCCTTGTGATAAATTAACCAATTAATTTAGCCAAGTGAATTAATTAACATGCAAAGCATAGTAGCATAAACAAATCACCAATAAACTAAATGTGCAGCGAAAAATAAATAACACGGTGATTTGTTTACGAATGGAGAAAACCTAACGACAAAAACTCCACCGAGTGATTTTCTGGTCACCACTCCCGAAACTCCACTATTATCACAACAAGTGGTTACAAGTAAAGGAATCCCAAGTACCTTACCAACCTACAGCTGAACCCTTACCCCAATACCCAATTAGACTTGTTCTGTAGTGACAGTTTCCCCTTTCGATGCACAACTCCCAAGTACGTGACTAACCAATTGCGCGGATCCCAGTACACAACTTCAAACACCAACTAGAAAAGATGGTTGGCTGCAAAGTTCTTCAGTTCATCCACACGATGAAGATCAAGAAGATGCTTGGTCACAAAACCTAAAGGTGCACTTACACAGCAACTTCTTCAGAAGAGATGAACTTGGGCGAAACTTTGTCTCTAGTCACAATTTGCTTGAACAGAGTTTGCTCAATGCTTGTGCAACTTGTGAACTCTTTGACGGCCCTTAAAACAATCCTTTTATATGTCTAGAGTTAGGAGAAAAGAAGGCCCAAAGACATTTCACGGATCCTAAGAAAACAGAATAGAGAAATCTGTTTTTCTTACACCTCAACAGATAGGAGGTGTCGAGAAGCTGTCGAGCAGGTGTGGAGCTTACGGGCTTGAGCAGCTTTCTAAACCTCGACACATGCTAGCTGTCGAGCTTTAATGAACTTGCACTTCTTCGCTTGTTTCTTGGACAGACTTGATGACTTCAACACTTGATCTTAAAACCTTGTTTCTTGAAGTATTAAAAACACCTAGAACTACCCAATTACAAGTAAAATGCGTTTTGTCAAAGGATTAGCCAATTACATCAAAGAATGACATATATTCCTAACAAGTGTGATGGAAATTTAGACCCCTTAAACCATAATTAGATTGTGTAGCCTAGTTAATTAGCCAAGTTGTTACTTAGTCAAATTAAGCAAATCTAGGTTAAAGCAATCAAATAATCATATCAAAATAATAAAGCAGCGGAATAATAAAAGACATAATGATATGATCACCCAGGAAAACCAAACCGGTAAAAAACCTGGGGAGGATTTTACCTACCGATCCTCAAGGCAAACCTGAATCCACTATGAAAGAATCGCAGTTCATACAAAAGGACTACAAGCTCCCCGCTCGACTTCCTAATGCTACCCACCAGTAGAACTTACTAACACGACCACGTGCAAGCTCCAAATTCACAGACTCCTTCTTTCTTTGAATTCCTCAATCAAGTACAAGCACCCCCGCTTGTTGTTCTTTAAGCTCCAATGGCAGCAACCTTATTGATCATCAAGATGTAGATAATATCTCTACCTTGAAAACCCTAAGTTTATGTGAAGGAAAGCTCCTCAAAGATCTCACAAGAGATTCACATAAACCGCAAATATGAGCAACAAAGACTTAGAGAGATTTGAGTACAAAACCCTAGATACAAAAGAGGCACTCCCTTCTCTCTCTCTAAAAAAGTCCCAAAAACGTGGCTTAGGGTTTCCTTTATATAGTGGGAGAAGAAGATCTGAAACCCTAATCCTTAATGGGCTTAAGCTGCTGTTTGGGCTGACTTAAAATTCCGCAGATACAATTTTCGATCGATCGAGCCTATTCTTCGATCGATCGAACCAGGCAGAATATGAAGTCTTCTTCCTGCAGCTTGTATGTTCTTGAATCTTGACTTGAATCACCTTGAGCATCGTCTAATAAAACCTATAGACTCTAAGATCTATATCTAGACAAGTTTGTGTTCACGATTTGCCAATTGTTCTAAACATTTAGAACCTAACAAACTCCCCATTTGGCAATTCGTGACAAAACTTTCATATAGAATGAAATGCTCAAATACAAGAACAACCCAATACAATAAAATGCTCATTACAACAAATTCAACCTAACTACTATCCATCAGTTGCAAGTGTAGATAGCAGCTCAATTGAATCAACCCGTATATTCCTGAAACACTTAACAAACGCATAAACGCATGTGTGACAGAAAAACAGTAAATCAACAAATAAATTCTTGACTTCACAAAACACAAAACAAAGACATATATCATGAATAACTCATAAATATAAATCAATGAACAGTGAACAAGAAACAGAAATAAAAACAGAAGTAACTAACTCTCCCCTTAAGTTAAATACAACAAAAAGTTTTTATTTTCTTCCCTTTCAAAAAATAATTTCAACTCCCCCTAAACAAGACAAACATGATTCCCATAAATCAATAATTTCTCCCCCTTTTTGTCACGTATTGACAAAAACAACTCATACAAAGAGTAAACAGTCAACATATGCAATAAAGGATAAGAGAAAATAGAGAATCAAAGGGAACACAAAACAATTCAACTCTATAGAAAATAGAGATAGCTCCACCTATGAACGACACAGGTTAAAAAAAAAACTTTTCTCCCCCTATAAAAATAGGAAAAACAAAACAAGTTGTGGGAAAAACAGTTTTGGGGAAAAATAAAGGGGGTGGGGAACAGCAGCACCAGCAGTATCAAAGTTAAAAACACACAAACCAAAGTTAAAAACTAAGGTGAGGATACACATGAAGAAAAAATATTCTCTCTTTCAATAAAATGCAAACATGGCATTATGTGACCCATAAACAGTTGCATAAGTAGAGAAAATATTTGCACATTGATTATCCATCATATCTCTTAAGAAAAATACTTTCTACAGTTCACACATAAAAAAGGCATATACTAGAAAGTACATAGCTCAAAAATTAATCAATCAATTTTTTGATCAAGTTAAGTACCCAATGTAGCAAAGTGTAAGCATGCTATGTGTGAAAACAATGAGAGATATGACTGCAAAACTGCAAGATGGATACAAAAATCAATGCAATGCATGTGAATCCTAAACACAAATAATGCATAAAAAATCACAATGTCATGATGCATGCTCTAATGCAGTAAAACAAAGTTCAATTTAAGTTCAGATTAACAAAATTGGCTTGAGCATAGGGTTTCTAATAAACACCCCAAAAATTTGAAAACCACTTGTTGAATTTTTAAACAAATTGATGAATTGAGCATTACAAAACACAGCACATAGATTATAATGCCTAATTACATCAACACAACAAGCCAATTTCATAAATTTCAACCTAATTGAACAAAATCCCCAATCTGGGTACATTCAAGCTCTAGAATTTTCAATTTCTCAAACTTGAAACACATTTTGCATTAAAATCAAGGAACTTTTAATCTTGGATGGCCACAACAAGATCACACACAATAAAATGTACCAAGTTTAACAAAGAGTAACTTGTGTAGTGTGTGCAACTAGCAAAAGTTTGAGATACATGTGAGGTGATATGTGAATAGCAATTAAACACAAAGTCTACACAATTCATCACATAGAATTTAAAAGAGACTATCACCTAAAGAGTTACATTATATAACTCTCACATCTCCTAGAACAAAAGCTTGCAATCATGTAAGTTTCTTGCATTTTTGCCTCTTATTTATGTGAATTGGCATTCAGCCTAATAGTACACACCGGTTTAAATTAAGTGAATTGGCATCAAGCCTAATAGTGCACACTAGTTTTAATTTAATTGAGGCAACACCTTATGTTCTTTTTGTGCATGTGCTACACTTTCTCGAGCACAAAATCTTATGATATGCACTAAGGTGTTCATGATTGGCTAGTGAACAGTGGTGAGATGGTTATTTATGCCTTTCTCAAAAGGATCAAGTCCGACAGTCAAAGAACATGTGACTTCAAGATTAAGACAAAATGATTAAAAACCACACACATCTTTCCCACACAACATGCACTACCAAGCTTCAACTAGTCAAGGGCAATATATAAGCTCATCAAAGCTAAACAAGGTACATAAGACATGTTATGTGTAAATAAATTTACCAACCTTGTTTATAAATCCAAGATCTATAATACAAAACACAAAAATCTTTTTGGTTTTAACAAACGTTATACCCACTTGTTGAGATTTTGACAAAAAATTATGACCAAAAACAAAAAACACACACTGTGCTAAATGATCAATGCAAATGCAATGCAGAAAGAAAGTTTGAAAAACTTTTTGAAATAGAACTTTGAAAAAGTCAGATCTGGACTTTAAAAAAAACTTTTTCACGGTCTTCGATCGATCGAAAATTACATTCGATCGATCGAATGAAACAGTCATTTTAGAACAAACTAAGGCACTTTTTCGATCGATCGAAAATCAGAATGGATCGATCGAACTGGGCAGAGGCTCACAAAAATTTTGAGAAAAAAACACAATTTTGAAAAACACAATCCTAATTTTGAAAACAACTCCTTAAAGCATTTGAATAACGAACACAAAATGCATGAGTATGAGATGGAATGCTTTTTCAAAAACCCAAATTTTTAAACCCAATTTTCTCAAAAACAAGTTTCAATCATTCTCCATTGAATTTCCTTAAGCAGCAAATATGTTGTGCACAATTCTCAAGATATTTTCAAGCTTGGTTGGTCAGACCAAAAACACACACACTAGCATGTACAGTGTTTAACAAAGTTATAGAGTGACAGGGTTTAGACCCCTTTAAACCACAAACTAAATTGCGTAGCCTAGATTAATTAGCCAAGTTTTTACTTAGTCAAATTAAGCAATTCTAGGTTAAAACAATTACAAAATCATATCATGTATGTAAACATATAAAGCAGCGGAATAATAAAAGAACACACGATATGATCACCCAGGAAACCACACCAGAAAAACCTGGGGAGGATTTTACCCACCGATCCTCAAGGCAAAACGGAATCCACTAAGAAAGAATTGAAGTTGTTACAAAAGGACTTACAAGCTACCCCGCTTGACTTCCTAATGCTACCCACCAGTAGTAACTTCCTGACACGACCACGCGCAGGCTCCGAATCCACGGACTACTTCTTTCTTTGTATTCCTTCAATCAGGTACAAGCTCCTCACTTGTTTATCTTTAAGTTCCAATGGCAGCAACCAAGTTGATCATCAAGATGAAGAAGAATCTTAATCTTGAAAACCCTAAGTTATGTGTAAAGGAAAGCTCCTCAAAGATCTCACAAGAGATTTACACAAAACAGCAATACGAGCAACAACACAACTTGTGCAACTCTGAAAAAAGTAGCTAGGGTTTGCCTTATATACCTAGGGCAAAAACATAAAACCCTAAACGTTTAAAGAGTTAGGGCTGAGTTGGAATTCTGCAGAAAAACGCATCTGGGCCGATTTTCGATCGATCGAGAATTACATTCGATCGATCGAGCCAGGCCGAGAAGCTCCAATGCTTCTGCAGTCTCTCGATTCCAACTTTACAAAATTAAACCAACTTTGAGCAAGCCTAAACAAGACTAAATACATTGTTTTGATCATGGTTTGCCAACATTACAAATTAGGTTCTAAATACATAAAATCCTAAGACCTTAAAACCTAACAAACTCCCCCTTTGGCAATCCGTGACAAAACACAAATCAAAAGCTCAAAGTTTACAAGTATAAAAGCCCTTTACAGAATAATGCTCAGTTCAACCTAACTACTATCCATCGGTTGCAAGTGTAGACAGCAGCTTTGTTGAATCAACCTGTATATTCCTGAAATACTCAACAAACACATAAACGCATGTGTGGCAGAAAATAGTATATAAACAGGTATAATATTCTTGTAAGATTCACACAACTCAAAATAAAGATATATATATCAATGAATCAACTCATAAATATAAATCAGTAAGCAATGAATCATACATCAACAAGAATCAAAAGAAATCATGTATATCAATATATCAATGTTAATGTTACTCCCCCTAACATGAATATCCCCAAAAATGATATACAAAGTGAAACACCTAGATACAATCTAGTAGACTCCACAAAAATATCCCATGCTACAAATATGTCTCTCCCTAACTATATGTCTCCCCCTAACTACAAAATCTCCTCAAAAAAAATACAAAACTCCTCTACAAGGCACAATCACTCCCCCTTTTTGTGACGGAATGCCAAAGGGCAATCAAAAGTCGCCATCAAAAGGTGGTGGTGGAGGTGAATGAAGACGTGCAAGATCAGCTCGCAGAGCACGCAACTCGTCCAGTAAGTCCACCAAAATCTGACCATGAGCCGCCTGAACGGTCATAACAATCTCCAAAGTACGACGAACATCAAAGTCGGCCGCAGGAGGTGGAGGAACAGCAGCAGCAGCAGCATCCGCATCATCACCAACTGGATCAGGAATATCCTCACCAGCAAGACCTGTAGAAGATGAAGGAGGAGGAGCGCTAGAAGAGGGATCGGACCTAGGGTGTTTAGAACCAGCTCGAAGATGAGCGGCCCTCTGTCTAAGAAAAGACGCACCAATGGGACCGATGACATGAACAGACTCAGAAGCAGGGAAATCCTCTAAACCTAGATACAATAAAATCCTATGAATGAAAATAGGATGGACGAGAGCATGAGCAGTAGAAGAACTCCTATACACTTCGTTTAAAGAACGAAGAAAAAGATGAGGAAAACTCATAGGAGCATCTGTAACAAGAGCGTACAGAAAAACACACCTCTCAAGAGGAATGGTGTGCAGATGAGAAATGGGCCAGAGTAAGTGACATGCTATCCTAGAGAAAAGATAGGTAGTCTCAGGAAGCTCAGCAGAAGTGATCCGAGGATCAGAACCCCACTGGATAGATGACCCAGTGATGTAAGATATAACATCACTCAACTCGGGTGACTCATCATAGGGATAGACAGGATCCCTAACTAAAGGTACCTCAAGAGCATCAGCCACTACCTGAGGAGTAATGGAGTACTCTACGCCTCGTATCCAACTCCGAACAAGAGTGTTGGAATCATAGACGCGGATCGAGATGTTCGAGTAGAACTCTCGAATCAAGGTAGCAGGAGGAGGAGGGTCAGTCACAGCAAACAAGGGAAGCCAACCCCTACGCTCAAAATTTGCCCTAATGGCAGGATCAAGCTCATCTAAAGAGACAGACCGCTCAGCCCAAATCTTCCTCTTAAGGTTTAAAGTGTCATAAAGCTCTTGGTTTTTCTCACTAGGAAACCGCTCTCTATCAAAGGAGGGAGGGGAAGGAGTAGAAGTGGGAAGAGTCCTACGTGCTCTAGTCTTCCTAGGCATGGTGCTAAGGAAAAGGACATAGACACAGAGAGAAAACCAAAAAGAACAAACACAAAAACCAAGTGCAGACTGCAAGTTAGCACACAGAAAATAAAAAAATCTATATGATGCATGAACATTAATAATGTTATGATGCATGAACTAATGCAGTAACTAGGATCAAATTAAGTTCAAATTCACAAAATTGGCTTGAACATAGAGTTTCTTAACAAAAACCCTAAAAATTTGAGAACCACTTGAAAATTTTTGTACCAAATTGATGAATCAATCATTACAAACTATTGAAAACAATTTATAATAACCAATTGGATCAATTACACATGCCAATTTCATCAATTAAACCCAATTGCACAAAAAGCCCCAATTCGGATTAATTAAAAACCCTAGAAATTTAAGTTTTTCACAAAACACAAAATTGATCAAATTAATCACTCAAGAACATGTCTAGAGGGTGTCCCCAACAAAACCCAATGATCAATTGCAAACATTATGGTCCGAATCAACAAAAATCTCAATATGAAAAGTTCCGAAATTCTCCCTAAAAAATGCATGAAAATGCATGAAAACTTGAAAAAAATTTGAAAAGGAAGGGTAAAAAGGACATACCGGCTTGAGAAGAGAGAGATTATGCAAAAAGTTCGGAGGAAAACGACAAAAACTTGAAGAATTGGTCTTGCCTCGTCGGAGAGAGAAAAAGAAAAGTTTTGAAAAACTTTTGAATCTTTGAAAAAGTCAGATTTTCCCTTTTTTAAAAAGCTTCTTCACGATGTTCGATCGATCGAAAATTACATTCGATCGATCGAATGTGACAGTCATTTTAGAACTTTCTGAGGCACTTTTTCGATTGATCGAAGAATACATTCGATCGATCGAAATAGGCAGAGGCACACTAAATTTTGGGGAAAAACATAGTTTTGAAAAATTGCAAACCCAATTTTGAAACAACTCCTCAAAGCACTTGAACAATGAAAACAAAATGCATGAGTATGAAATGGAATGCATCTTCAAAAACCCAATATTTTAAACCCAATTCTCTCAAACACAAGTTTCAATTGTCTTCCAAATTAATTTTCTCAAGCCAAATCATGTTGTGCACAAATCTCAAGATATTTTTCAACTTGGTTGGTCAGACCAAGGACACACACACTAACATGTACAGTGTTTAACAAAGAGTAACTTGTGAAGTGTGTGAAACTAGCAAAGACTTGAGATACATGTGAGGTGATATGTGAATGGCAATCAAGCACAAAGTCTACACAATTCATCACATAGAATTAAAAGAGACTATCACCTAAAGAGTTACATCCTATAACTCCCACATCTCCTAGAACAAAAGCTTGCAATCATGTAAGTTTCTTGCATTATTGCCTCTTATTTATATATGAATTGACATTCAGCCTAATAGTACACACCGGTTTGAATTAAGTGAATTGGCATCAAGCCTAATAGTACACACCAGTTTTAATTTAATTTGAGGCTACACCTTATGTTCTTTTTGTGCATGTGCTACACTTTCTCGAGCACAAAATCTTATGATATGCACTAAGGTGTTCATGATTGGCTAGTGAACAGTGGTGAGATGGTTATTTATGCCTTTCTCAAAAGGATCAAGTCCGACAGTCAAATAACATATGACTTCAAGATCAAGACAAATTGATTAAAAACCACACACATCTTTCCCACACAACATGCACTACAAAGTTTCAACTAGTTAAGTGCAGTAAATAAGCTCATCCAAGTTAAACAAGGTACACTAGACATGACATGTGTAGAAAGAATGACCAACCTTGTTAAAAAAAAGATCAAGAAACATAGTGTTCAACAAAGACTTTGCTTTCCCTTTTTTTTATTTATTTATTTATTTTTTTATTTTATTAAAAGAGAAAACAAATAAATCCTAGAATGAAATGCATGTATGTAATGCAATGCATGTATGTAATGCAATGCAAGTCCTAGAATAAAAGAAAAACACAAAAACCAAATAACAATGGTCACAACAGAATAGAGCAATGAAGCACAAGGACCAAGAAAGACAGAACAGCTAGGGACAGCGAAGCACACCAATCACTTGACGAAGTGTCTCAAACTTACTTCCATCAAGTGGTTTGGGAAAGATGTCAGCATTTTGACGATCAGTAGGAATGTATTCAAGAGCAACTATTTTCTTTTCAACCAGATCCCTAATGAAATGATACCTAAGCTCAATGTGCTTGGTCTTAGAATGTTGAACCGGATTCTTAGATATATCTATAGCACTAGAGTTATCACAATAGACCACCATGGTATCTTGAGGAATCCCATAATCACCCAAAAGTTTCTTCATCCAAAGAAGCTGTGAACAACAACTCCCGGCAGCAATATATTCTGCCTCAGCAGTGGATAGAGAAACAGAATTCTGCTTCTTACTCATCCAAGCCACAAGATTTGCTCCTACATAAAAACACCCCCCAGTGGTGCTTTTTCTGTCATCAGCATTCCCAGCCCAATCAGAATCAGAAAAGCCAGCAAGAGACAAGTTTGACTCCTTGCTATAAAATAGGCCATAATCACAGGTTCCACTTACATATTTTATAATCCTTTTAACAGCATTTAAATGAGAAACCTTAGGATTAGACTGGAATCTAGAGCAAACACCAACACTAAAAGATATATCAGGACGACTAGCAGTTAAATATAAAAGACAGCCTATCATGCTTCTATACAAAGTAACATCAACAGACTCACCGGAAGAATCAATTGTCAACTTTGCATTAGCTGCCATCGGTGTTCTAGCATGAGCAGCCTTGTCCAGTCCAAATCTTTTAACCAAATTCCTTGCATATTTAGCTTGGTTGATGTAAATTCCTGTCTCAGTTTGCTTTACCTGCAATCCCAAAAAGTAAGTTAGTTCTCCAACCATGCTCATTTCAAACATTGCCTTCATTTCATCTGCAAAAGAATGAGCAAGAGAATCATTAGTAGCACCAAAAACAATGTCATCAACATAAATTTGAGCTACAACAAAGCCAGTCTTATCCTTTCTTATGAAGAGTGTTGTATCTGCAGATCCCCTTTTGAATCCATGCTCAGTGAGATATGCAGTCAATCTGTCATACCAAGCCCGAGGAGCTTGCTTCAACCCATAGAGAGCTCTCTTCAGTTTGTAGACGTCATCCGGTCTATGAGGGTCTACAAAGCCTTTAGGTTGTTCAACATACACTTCTTCTTGTATCATTCCATTCAAGAAAGCACTCTTGACATCCATCTGATATAACTTGAAGTTCAGATGACTTGCTATAGCCAACAATATCCGGATGGATTCTAACCTTGCTACTGGTGCAAAGGTCTCATCAAAGTCAATTCCTTCCACTTGTGTGTACCCTTGTGCAACAAGTCTTGATTTGTTTCTGATCACAGTGCCATGTTCATCTGACTTGTTCTTAAAGATCCACTTAGTTCCAATCACATTGACATCCTTTGGTCTAGGAACTAGTTCCCACACATCATTCCGAACGAATTGATGAAGTTCTTCATGCATAGAATTTACCCAATCAGCATCTTGAAGTGCTTCATCCACCTTCTTTGGTTCAAATTGGGACAGATAGCATGAGTGAGTGATCACATTCAATGCTTTTGATCTTAACCTCATGTTATCATTCAGACTACCCAATATATTTGTGAAGGGATGATTCAGTCTCACTCTAGAAGATGGTCCTTTGACTAAAGAAGTGGAAGTTCCTTTCTGTACAGATGGGGGACTGGATTGACTTTGTGCCTGTCGAGTGTCACGAACTGGAGTGGATGGTTCTGAACTTGAAGGTACTGAGACTGTATCATTTAACACCAACAGCTCTTCCTCACTATGTTTGACAACATCCTCAGTAAGAAGAGTGTCATCCACTTCTAAAGATGTATCTTGAGCAGGAACAGTGCTTTCTGAACACACTTCATCATTTATCACAACATTTGAAGATTCCATGACTGTTTTGGTTCTCAGATTGTACACTCTATAAGCTCTACTGGTGGTAGAATATCCTAGAAAGTATCCTTTGTCGCTCTTGGCATCAAATTTTTCTAGGTTCTCTCTATCACGCAGAATGTAACAGTCACTGCCAAATATCCTGAAATATTTGACAACGGGTTTCTTCCCTTTCCAGAGTTCATAGGGAGTCTTCTTAGAATCAGGTCTAAAATACACCCGGTTGAGTGTATGGCAAGCAGTGTTGACTGCTTCTCCCCAGAAGGACTTTGGCAAATTTTTGTTGTGAAGCATGACTCGTGCCATTTCCTGAACAACCCTATTTTTCCTTTCCACAATTCCATTTTGTTGAGGAGTCTTAGGAGATGAGAACTCTTGATGAGTGCCTTGCTCATTGCAGAAAGTAGCCAGCTTGGTATTTTCAAACTCTTTTCCATGATCACTTCTGATTCTGGCTATCACAGTATCTTTCTCAACCTGCAATTTCTTGCACAGATGGATCATCTTCTCAGGAGCTTCAGCTTTATCTTTCAAAAGTATAACCCAAGTATATCTAGTAAAGTCATCCACAACAACTAGAATATACTTCTTTCCACCCATGCTTTGAACTCTTGCAGGACCCATGAGATCAATGTGTAGTAACTCTAAAGGTCTTGACGTTTGAACACTAGACACAGATGGATGCTTGGATTTTACTTGTTTACCTATCTGACATGGTCCACAAATGCACTTCTCTATTTTCTCAAATTTAGGTAAACCTATAACTGCCTCACACTTGGAAATCTTTTCTAACTGCTTATGACTGGCATGCCCCAACCGTTGATGCCACAAATCAACTTGATCTATCTTAGCACTAAAGCACTTGTTGTTTACACTGGGTGTTATTCCATAGCAGTTGTCAGCTGTCCTCACACCAACACTTATACAATCACCTCCTCCATCAAGTATCTCACATTCATACTTGGTGAAGAGGACATTTAAACCCTTATCGCAAATCTGACTAATGCTGAGTAAATTGGCCTTCAATCCATCAACATACCAAACATCTTCAAACATTGGCAAACCTGGAATATCCACAGTACCAATGCCTCTGATCATAGATTTACTTCCATCTCCAAAGGTGACTGTCCCAATCTTTCCTTTAAAAAGTGTTTTGAACAAGTCTTTATTTCCTGTCATGTGCCTGGAACAATCACTATCCAAATACCAATGACAAGAATCATGTGCCTTTAAGGCGGTTAAAGCAGTATAACAAACATAATTCGTATCACATGTGATTATGCCAAAGTACTTAAGGAAAGATTTAACAAAAACAACAAATGGCAAAGACAGTAAGTAGATAAGTTGACTAATAAGCAAAAATATTTTCCAAGACTCCATGACAACAGGGGTCAAGGATCAGCTCAGAGATGAAAATCTCAAACAAAAGAGCAACCCGCTCTGATACCACTTGACAGGGTTTAGACCCCTTTAAACCACAAACTAAATTGCGTAGCCTAGATTAATTAGCCAAGTTTTTACTTAGTCAAATTAAGCAATTCTAGGTTAAAACAATTACAAAATCATATCATGTATGTAAACATATAAAGCAGCGGAATAATAAAAGAACACACGATATGATCACCCAGGAAACCACACCGGAAAAACATGGGGAGGATTTTACCCACCGATCCTCAAGGCAAAACGGAATCCACTAAGAAAGAATTGAAGTTGTTACAAAAGGACTTACAAGCTACCCCGCTTGACTTCCTAATGCTACCCACCAGTAGTAACTTCCTGACACGACCACGCGCAGGCTCCGAATCCACGGACTACTTCTTTCTTTGTATTCCTTCAATCAGGTACAAGCTCCTCACTTGTTTATCTTTAAGTTCCAATGGCAGCAACCAAGTTGATCATCAAGATGAAGAAGAATCTTAATCTTGAAAACCCTAAGTTATGTGTAAAGGAAAGCTCCTCAAAGATCTCACAAGAGATTTACACAAAACAGCAATATGAGCAACAACACAACTTGTGCAACTCTGAAAAACGTAGCTAGGGTTTGCCTTATATACCTAGGGCAAAAACATAAAACCCTAAACGTTTAAAGAGTTAGGGCTGAGTTGGAATTCTGCAGAAAAACGCATCTGGGCCGATTTTCGATCGATCGAGAATTACATTCGATCGATCGAGCCAGGCCGAGAAGCTCCAATGCTTCTGCAGTCTCTCGATTCCAACTTTACAAAATTAAACCAACTTTGAGCAAGCCTAAACAAGACTAAATACATTGTTTTGATCATGGTTTGCCAACATTACAAATTAGGTTCTAAATACATAAAATCCTAAGACCTTAAAACCTATCAAAGAGGGTACACAAACAAGAAATATCAATTTTTTAATTAACCCAAGAGTACATGTACAAACTAGTACACAAAGTCAAAAATAGCTTAGCACATTTATAACACATGCTATTCAAGTTTCACCACAATGTCAAGCATGTTCTAAATCAAGAGAGATATTAAAACTCATGTAATCCTCAAGAAAAATAAAACAAGACACAAAATAAAATATTTTTGTCTTTTTGAAAATTTTCAATGTTTTTGGATTTTTTTTAATAAAAAAAAACAACTTAGAAAAAACAAAACAACCAAAAACAGAAACAAGACATATCCACAAATAATAGAAAGAATTAAAACAAGGACAAGTCAGCAACACTCACCTTAAAGGATCTTTTCTCACCCATATATCACAAGTCTTCGGCTTTGTAGGTGAAAATCCATGAGAAGCAGAGTGTATTTGAGGAATTACACCAATCTTCTGAGAAAGACTAAAATCCTGCAAATTCCTTTCACAAGCCAACAAGCTTAAATTTTTCAAAAGCATATGAAACAATTTATATGGACTTATGGCAGGAGAAATATCATCACATATCTTAGATTGACATACAAAATTTCTAAATTTCAATTTATGACAATTAGGACGAATATGACCATGGACACCACAAAAGTGGCAAACAGGAACAAATTTAGGAACATCAGTATTCCTAACAGCAAATCTAGTCTCAAATTTTTGTTTTTGCCTCAACAAAGAACAATTTGGTCTAATATGACCAACAACACCACAAAGGTGACAGGTAGGCACAAAAACAGATTTATTATGCTCTCCAACAGTAAGTTTAGACTTAGGTTTAGAAACATCAGCGTCTTCATCATAACTTTTACCTTTGTCTAACCTAGCAAAATAAGCCTTTTCTTTATTATTCCTCTTGAAAGGAGGGATATAAACTTTTTCAGTTTTAGGTTTAAGAGAAACAGAAACAATTCTGTTATCATCAGCAGGCTTGGTACTAATCAAATTTTCAAGTTTAGCTTTAAACTTAGCTAACTCTTGTTCCAAGCTTTTCATCTTCTCATCTTGAGAGGAAATTTGATTCCTAAAAAATTCATTCTTTTTATTAGACTCATCTAATCTCACAATCAAATCCTCTTTTTCAAGATTAGCTAATTTTAACTCTTCCTTGAATCTCTTAGAAATTTTCAAAGATTTAGATAATTCCTTACGAAGAGTTTCAAAAGCACCAAAAAAATCAACAGAAACAATAGTGTCCTTTTTATTCAAAACATCACAAGCATCAATAAAAATCAGCAGAAGCATGAGCAAAAACATGATCAGAAAGATACTTCAAATTATCCATGACAACAGGGGTCAAGGATCAGCTCTTAGATCAAAAGATCTAAAACAAGAAGAGTAACCCGCTCTGATACCACTTGATGGAAATTTAGACCCCTTAAACCACAATTAGATTGCGTAGCCTAGTTAATTAGCCAAGTTGTTACTTAGTCAAATTAAGCAAATCTAGGTTAAAGCAATCAAATAATCATATCAAAATATAAAGCAGCGGAATAATAAAAGACACAATGATATGATCACCCAGGAAAACCAAACCGGTAAAAAACCTGGGGAGGATTTTACCCACCGATCCTCAAGGCAAACCTGAATCCACTATGAAAGAATCGAAGTTCATACAAAAGGACTACAAGCTCCCCGCTCGACTTCCTAATGCTACCCACCAGTAGAACTTATTGACACGACCACGTGCAAGCTCTGAATCCATGGACTCCTTCTTTCTTTGAATTCCTCAATCAAGTACAAGCACTCCCGCTTGTTGTTCTTTAAGCTCCAATGGCAGCAACCTTGTTGATCATCAAGATGTAGATAATATCTCTACCTTGAAAACCCTAAGTTTATGTGAAGGAAAGCTCCTCAAAGATCTCACAAGAGATTCACATAAACCGCAAATATGAGCAACAAAGACTTAGAGAGATTTGGGTACAAAACCCTAGATACAAAAGAGGCACTCCCTTCTCTCTCTCTAAAAAAGTCCCAAAAACGTGGCTTAGGGTTTCCTTTATATAGTGGGAGAAGAAGATCTGAAACCCTAATCCTTAATGGGCTTAAGCTGCTGTTTGGGCCGACTTAAAATTCCGCAGATACGATTTTCGATCGATCGAGCCTATTCTTCGATCGATCGAACCAGGCAGAATATGAAGTCTTCTTCCTGCAGCTTGTATGTTCTTGAATCTTGACTTGAATCACCTTGAGCATTGTCTAATAAAACCTATAGACTCTAAGATCTATATCTAGACAAGTTTGTGTTCACGATTTGCCAATTGTTCTAAACATTTAGAACCTAACAAAGTGAAACACATATGTCCCAACACATATGTATTGAATTAATTACATAGGATTGTTTTATTTAAATATTTTCTATTAACGATGTCACTATAAATGAGTTTATGATTGGAGTTGTATTTGTCTCCATCTTTTCATCTTGCCATTTTTTAATTAATTAATTAATTGGCAAGAGATTTGGATGAAAGGTTTCATAAACCTGAAGCTCTTCTTGGGTCCAGCTCACGTGATAGCCCATTCAATGGGCTTGTAATAAGAATTCTACTTCAAGGAGTAGTAGAGAGTTGGTGAACTCCTAGAAAAGCAAAAGGAAATCCGAATTTAATTGGAATCAATTGGAAGACCGTGTGTTTGAAAAATTATTAAATAAATTAGCCATAATACCTATTGAAAAAGAAATGTGAGCTAAACTTATAACACAAAAATGTTATTAGTAATTTTGCATCTCAAAAGCAAGAAAATTTAAATTTTAAATTTTAAATGAAAAAAAAAATCAAAATATAAATATTCTTTAATTAATATTTAAGTATAAGAAAAAATCCTACTTAAAATTTTCGCTTTCCCCACATGGGTTGAGCCAATCGACCTTAACCAAAAGAGGAGAAATTATTTTCTCCAGCTAATCTTAAATGAAAGAAATATGTTATTGGATCTAATCATGCACTCATCTGTTTAGTGTATTCATTGTTGGAATAGTGTAAAAAGATGGGGAAAACAAGAAGTACGTTTATCATTGAGGGAAGCTTATGAAATTTTCTTTATGAGATTTTTCCTAAATTTCATGTTGAGGTTATATTTATTTGAAATATGAACAGGCCTTTTTTTCTTTTTCTTTTTTCTTTTTTTAAGATGCAAGAAACTGACCATGTTTATTTTGAAAACTGATTATACTTGAATATTGGGTCGTTAAATATAGCATCCTCGCTAAGACAGACATAGCAAAAAAAATCAAAATAGCAAATAGGGACACAAAATTTTCACAAGAATCACAACCCTTTTCCCAAGTTTGTTAAGATGTAGTGACAATTTCCGCTATGATCTTGGGGTCAGAAATCAGAAATAATTTTTTCACTTCCATTTGAAACTGATTTTGCCTATCAAAATATTGTAGTGAGCACTTTCTACTGTTCATTGTGGAGCTCTATACGTTTTCATCTCAAGCACAAGGATGCTGATTCCTGAGAAAGCTATGTGCATTGTAAGCATATGCAGACTTTTAACCTTCAAGATTGAATGAGGAAGTGAACTTGGATGATGAATAATGGAGGTGACACTGACAACTTCAATATTAATGATGTTATTTGTTATTTTAATGAGTCTTTTGCCTTAATATTGGTAAAAATTGAGTTTATGTGTGGAGAAAGGTACAATTCAGTATCATGAAAATGACATGACAGTTTGTGATTGTTCAGAAAATTTCCTTTCTACAATAGCTATTGATGTACATCCTTTTTTTGATAATTTAATATTTTAACAGTTTTAGGACCTTTCTTGAGACATGCACTAGATTATTAAATAGAAAGAACACAAATATCTCACTTATAAAATTTCATTTATTATATATATATATATATATAAGATAAAATGTTTAATTTCTAGTTAACATGCTAACATTATACTATATAAATTTTTGAGGTCTTACAACTATATTATATTAATCATCCTCTTATTTTTATTATTATTCAACCTCTGTCTTTGCTGTAACTGCAAAAGGAATTATGATAACTTTGCCATCTTTGTTCGACATTATTATGGGCTCTAATACCACTTGTTAGAAAAATAACACGTTAGAAAGACTACAATTAAGTAGTTATTATAACATATATATATATAGAGAGAGAGAGAGAGAGAGAGAGAGAGATATTACATGACCAAAAAGATTAAGCTTATATTGAGCTTTGACCCAATTATGTTATATTAGTTACTCTCTCTTCTCATTATTATTTAATATGAGATTTCACTCACACGTGCATATATCTAACAAAAAAAAAAAAATGAAGATGATGACATCGGTATCTTCAATCAACTTTCAACTATAGTTGCATGGTTTTCCGTGTTCGACTTCTTTTGCATACAAAGGGCCCCATTGACGACACCCCAAAACAAAATAATGACTTCCATGTTCCATGAAACAATACGCATCACATACTAATAAACCCTCCTTTTCATCTCTCTTCGTTGGATTTTACATTTTTTTTTTTTTTTGAAACTAAAAATATATAATTGATTCTCAATCCAATGATAGAGATGCCAAGTAGATTCAAAAAAAAAAAAAGAAAGATGCCAAGTAGAGTCTAAAACTGTTAGTGCACAGCAAGGATAAAAGTATAACGTAAAAATTGGCAAAAATACAATTCACACTACTAATTTTGTCCAAAAATTATTTTGATTCTTTAAGTTTGAAGTTGATCATTTTAGTCTGTAATTTGCACCAAAAACATTTTTGTTCTTTAAGTTTGAAATTTACATTTTAGTTTGGTAACTAAATCATTCAAAAATCATTTGTCTTTTTAAGACTCACTTAGTGTCCATTTGGGAACAGTTTATTTAGCTGAAACTGAAAACTTTTTGTTAAAAGTACTGTAAATAAATGTAAAAATTAGCTGAATAGTACAGAATGACCCATAAATAGTACCAAAAATAAGCTGAAATTTTCAGTTTGTCCCAAACAGACACTTAGTCAAGTAACTTTGCCCAAAAATAACTCAACTACAAATTTAAAAGAGTAAAATAATTTTTGGGTATATTTATTGGGCTAAAATGATCATTTTCAAACTTAGAGGACTAAAAAGTTTTTAAATAACTAAATTGATTTTTAAGCAAAGTTAGCAGTGTAAATTGCACTTTTGCCAAAAAATTTGTTGCATGCACTAATGCAGATTAATGCACACATATGAAAAAATAAGTAATTAAAATAATGATTTCAAGTCAAAATTTCTTTATTTTTTTTATACAAAGTCAAAATTTCTAACTTGGTCATTCAATTGCTTTTTCGCTACGAGTAGATGTTTGTAATTTGTATGCGTGTAATAAACATTACTCTTACATAAATAACCCTAGAAAATGTGGTTTGTGGTTGGAAGCATGGTTTTCAGACCCGGACTGTTCATTGAACTGTAAAAGAGAGAGGTTCAAGGTTTTTAAGGTCGAACCGAGGTCGAACCAGGGTCAAACCGTGATGACGTCATAATTAATTTAATAATTATTTTAAATATATATAAAAACATTAAATTAATAAAAAATAGAAAAATTAACTAAAATAGTCTAATTTACTTTCAAGACAACCAACATACATACATAAATGCATTCATAAGTTGAGAAAAAGGCACGGCTTAGTAAATTACTAGTTGCCCTAAAGATCTTTTGAATTTCATGGCATGTTACTACTGTGAAGATAAAACTATGTATATATATGTGCATAAAAAATATACATTGAAAGGAAGCAGTATTAATAAAGATACATTATTCATCATCATTACAGGAAGTTTAGAACTTCCAAAATATTTGCAGACTCATCAAAACTAAAATGAGTTCTCCAAACAAAAAGGCAGGCTGCTTAACACAGAATATAACCAAGTTACACTATTACAGTACACACTATAACACAGAATATAACCAAGGCAGGCTGCTTCTATTACCAAAATTCAATGTAGTCCAAACTCCAAACTAGCCAATGTAATCCATAAAACTTGAAAGTACAAAATAAAAATACATAAACAAGCCTCCAAGTTACAGTACACAACTACACATTGTTTCTTACAAAAATACATAAAACTTATTTCTAAAAAACAACAATAAAACTTCAAACTCCAAGTTACACATTGTTTCTTACAAAAAGACAGAAATTATCTCCAAAATACAAAATAGAACTTCAAAGTTCAAACAGAATTATTATGGTGATAAATCATCAATGTCATGAAAGTTAGCATGCTCATCATCATTCCCTGAAAATTCAAGAGGAAGGCCAATAGGTTGTCCAAATATTCCCAACTCAATTCCTTCAACCTCACTGCTATCATCTACAGATTCTACACACAAGTTTGAACAAAATAAAAAGAAAAATTATTATAATGTTTACACAAGTTTGAAAAAAATAAAAGAAAAATCACTATAGATTATCATATTGTTTACATATAAACTAACCTTCAATATTAGAAGAAGGCTCTGCTGGATATGCACCCTCTTCATAAATTGCATTCTCCAACTCTTCATAATTAAGATATGGGTCTTCCTCTTCCACATATATCCAAAAATCAGTTTTGTCAATACTTGTATAATCAATGGGGTCAAAATTAAACTTTTTGTTGTAAAGCCTGCATCATAAAATGTCATGCTCATTATTGGAATTTGAACATAATTCGTAACTAACAATTACATTATATAAATGACTTCTTAAAAATTAATATAATGACAAGATATAACATTTAGTTACCTATGTTTCAATCGCAAGTTATGATGAACAAACACAAGATCATTGAGCCTTTGATGCTCCAACCTATTTCTCCTCTTAGAATGTATTTGGTCAAATAAACTCCAACAACGCTCACATCCAGAAGAGGCGGAAGTTTGGCTAAGGATTCTAATTGCCAAGTTTTGCAAGTTTGGAGCATCAGCACCCCACAACTTCCATCATTCATCTAATTTTCATAACACAACGTAATCTAATATTAATCAACATAAACAAACAAACTTTCAATTGAATAATCACTTCAGTTATTCTAACTATAGTGACAAAACTAACTTTCAACATGAACAAAAAAACTAAGATTTGTTTATAGTATTAAAGTAAACTAATTACTTCTCACTTGGATGAGTGGTCATGCTTGTTGACAATGCAAGATCTCTATCAAAGCTCCCAATACGGTCTCGAAAATATTGAGTTTCCTTAATGACCTTTTCTTTGTCACCATCATATTTTGTCCCAATGTAGTCCAAAACAGCCATATTTACTGCTAGTTTCTGACAAAAATTCTCCTCATCATATTGAAAAGCGGGATTTAACCAATATGCAGCAGCATGAAGATCTTTACGCAAATGTTTGTCCCAACGCTTTTTTATAATTGAGGTGTATGGCTTGTACAAGTGCTTCTTCATTCGGAAGATCTTCTTGATTCCCAACCGTGCTCTATACATGCCCTCATACACATATCCTATTGTAGGCCTTTGATCAGAATCAACAATCCGTAACAAACGAATAAGTGGTGATGAAATCTTGACAAGAACATTAATATCATCCCAAAAAGAATTATCCAAAATGATAGAAACTACTTCTTTTGTCTTTGACTCTCTTGCCAATCTATTGTTCACAAAGAACTTGCTAGTCACTAAGGCTTGCAAGTCATGCTTATGCACATGAAGGCTTCCAAATGAAAGGAAAGTAGTAGCAAATCTTGTTGCTCCCATGCGTACAATATCTGTCCAACCAGGTCTCTTCCTCAACCAAGCAATCAAAGCCACATGATTATAAACAAAAACTGTAACTTTAGTTGCACGGCTTTTGAGTCTCTCCACATGTGGCATGTCTCCCATATCCTGCAGCACAAGATTCAGGAAATGTGCTGCACAAGGAGACCAACTAATGGTTTTATACTTTTCACACAACAATTTACCAGCAGATACATAATTGGAAGCATTATCAGTAACCATGTGAACTATGTTTTTTGGACCAACCCATGTAACTACTTCATCAAACAATTTAAACAAGTTTTTGGTACTCTTCACAATATCTGAGGCATCAACTGATTTTACAAATATCATTCCCCTAGGACAATAAACAAGGAAATTAATCAATGACCTATGTCTAGTATCTGTCCAACCATCAGCCATAAGTGTACATCCAACTTCTGCCCAATGCCTACGTTGTGACTCAACCAACAACTGAACCTCTTTCTTTTGATCCCTCAACAAAGGGACCCGTACAGCATGATAAGATGGACCTTTATAACCAGGACCAGCAGCAGCTATGGCATCAATCATCTTTTGGTAGTACACTGAATTCACTACATTAAAAGGAAGGTGAAGGGTTTAGACCCCTTAAACCACAAATAAATTGCGTAGCCTAGATTAATTAGCCAAGTTTTTACTTAGTCAAATTAAGCAATTCTAGGTTAAAACAATCACAGAATCATATCATGCATGTAAAACATATAAAGCAGCGGAAAATAAATAACACAGTGATATGATCACCCAGGAAACCACACGGAAAAACCTGGGGAGGATTTTACCCACCGATCCTCAAGGCAAAACGGAATCCACTAAGAAAGAATTGAAGTTCTTACAAAAGGACTTACAAGCTCCCCGCTTGACTTCCTAATGCTACCCACCAGTAAAACTTCCTGACACGACCACGCGCAGGCTCCGAGTCCACGGACTACTTCTTTCTTTGTATTCCTTCAATCAGCTACAAGCTCCCACGCTTGTTTAATCTTTAAGCTTCAAAAGCAGCAACCAAGTTGATCATCAAGATGTAGAAGAATCTCAATCTTGAAAACCCTAAGTTATGTTTAAAGGAAAGCTCCTCTAAATCTCACAAGAGATTTACACAAAACCGTAATGTATGAGCAACAATACAACTTGTGCAACTCTGAAAAACATAGCTAGGGTTTGCCTTATATACCTAGGGCAAAAACATAAAACCCTAAACGTTTAAAGAGTTTGGGCTGAGTTGGAATTCTGCAGAAAAATGCATCTGGGCCGACTTTCGATCGATCGAGAATTACATTCGATCGATCGAGCCAGGCCGAGAAGCCCCAATGCTTCTGCAGTCTCTCAATTCCAACTTTACAAAATTAAACCAACTTTGAGCAAGCCTAAACAAGACTAAATACATTGTTTTGATCATGGTTTGCCAACATTACAAATTAGGTTCTAAATACATAAAATCCTAAGACCTTAGAACCTAACAAACTCCCCCTTTGGCAATCCGTGACAAAACACAAATCAAAAGCTCAAAGTTTACAAGTAAAAAGCCCTTTACAAATTAATGCTCATAAACAAAAGTTCAACCTAACTACTATCCATCGGTTGCAAGTGTAGACAGCAGCTTTGTTGAATCAACCTGTATATTCCTGAAATACTCAACAAACACATAAACGCATGTGTGGCAGAAAATAGTATATAAACAAGTATAATATTCTTGTAAGATTCACACAACTCAAAATAAAGATATATATCAATGAATCAACTCATAAATATAAATCAATAAGCAATGAATCACAAGACAACAAGAATCAAACAAAATCATGTATATCAATATATCAATCAATGTTACTCCCCCTAACATGAATATCCCCAAAAATGATATACAAAGTGAAGCACCTAGATACAATCTAATGAACTCCACAAAAAATATCCCACGCTAAAAATATCTCCCCCTAACTACAAAATCTCCTCAAAAGGTCAAAACTCCTCTACAAGTCAAAAATATCCACTCCCCCTTTTTGTGACGGAATGCCAAAGGGCAATCAAGAGTCGCCATCAAAAGGTGGTGGTGAAGGTGAATGAAGTCGCGCCAAATCTGCCCGCAAAGCTCGAATCTCGTCGAACAAATCCATCAAAATCTGACCATGAGCCGCCTGAACGGTCATGACAGTCTCCAAAGTACGACGAACATCGAAGTCGGCCGCAGGAGGTGGAGGAACAGCAGCAGCAGCAGCATCAGCATCATCACCAACTGGATCAGGAATATCCTCACCAGCAAGACCTGTAGAAGAGGAAGGAGGAGGAGGAGCGCTAGATGATGGCTCAGACCTAGGGTGTTTAGAACCAGCTCGAAGATGAGCGGCCCTCTGTCTAAGAAAAGACGCACCTATAGGACCGATAACATGAACAGGCTCAGAAGCAGGGAAATCCTCTAAACCTAGATACAGTAAAATCCTATGAATGAAAATAGGATGGACAAGAGCATGAGCAGTAGATGAACTCCTATAAACTTCGTTCAAAGAACGAAGAAAAAGATGAGGAAAACTAATAAGAGCATCAGTAATAAGAGCGTACAGAAAAACACACCTCTCAAGAGGAATGGTGTGCAGATGAGAAATGGGCCAGAGTGAGTGACAGGCTATCCTAGAGAAAAGATAGGTAGTCTCAGGAAGCTCAGCGGAGGTGATCCTAGGATTAGAACCCCACTGGATAGATAACCCAGTGATGTATGACATGACATCACTTAACTCTGGTGACTCATCATAGGGATAGACAGGATCCCTAACCAAAGGTACCTCAAGAGCATCAGCCACTACCTGAGGAGTAATGGAGTACTCTACGCCTCGTATCCAACTCCTAACAAGGGTGTTGGAATCATAGACGCGGATCGAGATGTTCGAGTAGAACTCTCTAATCAAGGTAGCCGGAGGAGGAGGGTCAGACACAGCAAACAAAGGAAGCCAACCCCTACGCTCAAAATTTGCCCTAATGGCAGGATCAAGCTCATCAAAAGAGACAGACCGCTCAGCCCAAATCTTCCTCTTAAGGTTTAAAGTCTCGTAAAGCTCTTGGTTTTTCTCACTAGGGAATCTCTCACTATCAAAAGAAGGAGGGGGTGGAGAAGGAGAGGGAATAGTCCTACGTGCTCTAGTCTTCCTAGGTATGGTGCTAAGGGAAGGACAGAGACACAAAGAGAAAAACAAAAAGAACAAAAACACACCCAAGGGCAGACTGCAAGTTAGCACAAAAAAATAGAATAAAATTCTATATGATGCATGAACATTAACAATGTTATGATGAATGAACTAATGCAGTAACCAGGATCAAATGAAGTTCAAATTCACAAAATTGGCTTGAACATAGAGTTTCTTAACAAAAACCCTAAAAATTTGAGAACCACTTGAAATTTTTGTACCAAATTGATGAATTAATCATTACACACCATTGAAAACAGTTTATAATAACCAATTACATCAATTAGACAAGCCAATTTCATCAATTAAACTCAATTTCACAAAAAGCCCCAATTCGGATCAATTATGAACCCTAGAAAATTCAATTTTCCACAAAACACAAAATTGATCAAATTAAACAATCAAGAACATGTCTATAGGGTGTCCCCATCAAAACCCATTGATCAATTGCAAATAATTTGATCCGAAACAACACAAACCCCAAAAAGAAAAAGTTCCGAAAATCTCCTTAAAAATGCATGAAATTATGAAAATAAATTGAAAAGGAAGGGTAAAAAGGACATACCGGCTTGAGGAGAGAGAGATTGTGCAAAAAATCCGGAAGAAAACGACAAAAATTGAAGTTTTGGTCTTTGCCTTGTCGGAGAGAGAAAAGGATTTGAAAAAGTTTGAAAAAGTATTTTGAAAAAGTCAGATTTCCTCTTTTAAAAAAGCCTTTCCACGATATTCGATCTATCGAAAATTACATTCGATCGATCGAATGTGACAGTCATTTTAGCACATTCTGAGGCACTTTTTCGATTGATCGAAGAATACATTCGATCGATCGAAATGGGCAGAAACTCTCAAAAATTTTGGGAAAAACACAGTTTTGAAAAATGCAAGTCTAATTTAAAAAAACTCCTCAAAGCATTTGATCAATGAAAACAAAATGCATGAGTATGAAGTGAAATGCTTTTTCAAAAACCCTAATTTTCAAGCCCAGTTTCATCAAAGACAAGTTCCAATTATTCTCCATTCAATTTTCTCAAGCAACAAAATATGTTGTACACAAATTTCAAGATATTTTCAAACTTGGTTGGTCAGACCAAAGACACACACACTAACATGTACAGTGTTTAACAAAGAGTAACTTGTGAAGTGTGTGAAACTAGCAAAAAAACTTGAGATACATGTGAGGTGATATGTGAATAGCAATCAATCACAAAGTCTACACAATTCATCACACAGAATTTAAAAGAGACTATCACCTAAAGAGTTACATCCTATAACTCCCACATCTCCTAGAACAAAAGCTTGCAATCATGTAAGTTTCTTTCATTTTTGCCTCTTATTTATATATGAGTTGGCATTCAGCCTAATAGTACACACCGGTTTGAATTAAGTGAATTGGCATCAAGCTTAATAGTACACACCAGTTTTTAATTTAATTTGAGGCTACACCTTATGTTCTTTTTGTGCATGTGCTACACTTTCTCGAGCACAAAATCTTATGATATGCACTAAGGTGTTCATGATTGGCTAGTGAACAGTGGTGAGATGGTTATTTATGCCTTTCTCAAAAGGATCAAGTCCGTCAGTCAAATAACATATGACTTCATGATTAAGGCAAAGTGATTAAAAAACACACACATCTTTCCCACACAACATGCACTACAAAGTTTCAACTAGTTAAGTGCAGTAAATAAGCTCATCAAAGTTAAACAAGGTACACTAGTCATGACATGTGTAAAAAGAATGACCAACCTTGTTTTCAAAAAATCAAGAAAAATAGTGTTCAACAAAGATTTTGCTTTCTCCTTTTTTTTTTTTTTTATTATTATTATTATTAAAAGAGAAAACAAATAAATCCTAGAATGAAATGCATGTATGTAATGCAATGCAAGTCCTAGAACAAAAGAAAAACACAAAAACCAAATAACAATGGTCACAACAGAATAGAGCAATGAAGCACAAGGACCATGTCAGAAAGACTCAGTTAGTTTGAGTCTTTTGCATCCAAAACTTTTCAGATGCACCCCGAGCATTGGAGTTTTTATTCACATTAGAGTGATTCCCAACTCCAGAATTGGAATAAAGGTTTAACGCCTTTACCAATTCACCAATTAGTGCCATAGGATCTTGTGCTTGAGGCACAGGCACTTTTGGTCTTTTTGCTCTCTTATCAGCTTGAAGCTTGTAACAGTTAGGACGGATATGTCCAGACTTACCACAATAATGACAAACCCAAGCAGGTTTACCATGCATCTTGTCCTTAGGTTTGGTAGGCTCCTTAGGTTTGGATTCTCTTAAGTCTACCCTAATCTTCTTTGGTGGTGAAACTTCTACAGGTTTAACAACCTCACTCACAGGGGGTTTAATGGTTTCACTCACAACTTCACTCACAAGAGGTTTAGAAGAAGAAGAAGAAGGAACAAAGACAGTGGAATGGGATCCAGAATCAAAGATGCTTTCAACATATCCTAACCCAGCTTTATTAGAAGGATACTTTTGAACATTCAGCATATGATCAAGTTTAGAACTAGCAGATCTAGCAACAGATAAATCATGTTCCAAAGTTCTAACTTTATCAAGCAAAAGCATATTTTCAGATTTAACATTATTCAAAAGATCATTAGCATCAAATAGTTTTACAAGCAAAATTTTCTTTTCAAGCTCAAGAGCATCAATTTTCTTCAGGCCTAGATCAACTTTCATAGCATCCTTTGCAGCAATTTTGCAAAGTTTGTTATAGGCCTCTTGAAGATCTGCATCTTCAGAGAGTTCCCCATCAGCAGGGTTCTCCTCAGCAGATATGCCTTCATCTACTGTACCAGTAGCAGTGAAAGCAATGAAGTTTCCATCCTCGTCACAACCAGACTCATCATCACAAACCTCATTATCACTAAGGGTTACAGCCATAGCTTTACCCTTATTTCTCAAGAAAGTAGGACATTCAGATTTGACATGACCATACCCTTGACATCCAAAACACTGAGGACCCAAAGAGTTATTAGAAGATTGACCTACTTGTTCTCTAGGTTTTTCAAAATTATTAACCTTAGTGGGATCATTCTTCCTAAAGTTTCTAGGTTCAGCAGTGTTGGTATTCCTTGCCTTCCTATTTGTGTTTCTAAGGAAATTCCTAAAGTTCTTGGCAAGGTAAGCTATCTCTGTGGGAGAGAGCTCATCATCAAATCCACCAGCTTCAACATCATCAACAGACTTAAGAGCCATTGATTTGGATTTGGCAGTCTTGGGAAGGTCAGACTCATAGGACTGAAGAGATCCTACAAGTTCATCCACAGGGATGGAGTCAACATCCTTACTCTCAGTAATGGCTGTCACTTTGGGTCTAAAGTCTTCAGTTAAGGATCTAAGAATTTTCCTAACAACTTTAGGTTGATCATAGACTTCACCCAAATTATAAGCAGAATTAACAATATCATTGAGTTTAGCATAAAACTCATCAAAGGTTTCATCATCAGACATTCTAATGCTTTCAAACCTAGAAGTTAATTGCTGCAATTTGTTAATTTTAACAGCCTTTGTGCCCTCATGCACAGTTTGGAGGATTTTCCAAGCAGTATGAGCAACCTCAACATTAGAGATTCTCTTAAATTCCTCCATTGAAACAGCATTAAAAATGGCATTCATAGCTTTGCTATTAAATGCAACTGCTTCTTTCTGAGAAGTTTGCCACTCACTCACAGGAGTAGTGGGCTTCTCCCAACCATATTCAACAGAGTTCTAAACTCTTTCATCAATGGATTTCAGGAATGCTTTCATCCTTACTTTCCAGTAGGCATAATTGTTCCCATCAAAGTGAGGAGGAACAAACAGAGAGTGTCCATGCTCCATGACAACCGGGGTCAAGGATCAGCTCAGAGATGAAAATCTCAAACAAAAGAGCAACCCGCTCTGATACCACTTGAAGGGTTTAGACCCCTTAAACCACAAATAAATTGCGTAGCCTAGATTAATTAGCCAAGTTTTTACTTAGTCAAATTAAGTAATTTTAGGTTAAAACAATCACAGAATCATATCATGCATGTAAAACATATAAAGCAGTGGAAAATAAATAACACAGTGATATGATCACCCAGGAAACCACACGGAAAAACCTGAGGAGGATTTTACCCACCGATCCTCAAGGCAAAACGGAATCCACTAAGAAAGAATTGAAGTTCTTACAAAAGGACTTACAAGCTCCCCGCTTGACTTCCTAATGCTACCCACCAGTAAAACTTCCTGACACGACCACGCGCAGGCTCCGAGTCCACGGACTACTTCTTTCTTTGTATTCCTTCAATCAGCTACAAGCTCCCACGCTTGTTTAATCTTTAAGCTTCAAAGGCAGCAACCAAGTTGATCATCAAGATGTAGAAGAATCTCAATCTTGAAAACCCTAAGTTATGTTTAAAGGAAAGCTCCTCTAGATCTCACAAGAGATTTACACAAAACCGCAATGTATGAGCAACAATACAACTTATGCAACTCTGAAAAACGTAGCTAGGGTTTGCCTTATATACCTAGGGCAAAAACATAAAACCCTAAACGTTTAAAGAGTTTGGGCTGAGTTGGAATTCTGCAGAAAAACGCATCTAGGCCGACTTTCGATTGATCGAGAATTACATTTGATTGATCGAGCCAGGCCGAGAAGCCCCAATGCTTCTGCAGTCTCTCGATTCCAACTTTACAAAATTAAACCAACTTTGAGCAAGCCTAAACAAGACTAAATACATTGTTTTGATCATGGTTTGCCAACATTACAAATTAGGTTCTAAATACATAAAATCCTAAGACCTTAGAACCTAACAGAAGGTAATTGTTATACAAAAACCTTGCAATAGCCATATCAGCTTGCCTCACCCTTTCTTCGCTTTGGAACATACTTTTAAGACCAGGTTGAGCTCCTGGAGTAGTTCTTGGAGCAATAGCCATATCCACTGGGTTTGTACCCTTTCTTTTACCTAAAACAAGCTTTTTAGGCAACCCACTACTAAATACTTCTTGAACATCTTCATCTTCTTGTACACCACTATTTGTGGAAGGCATACTAAACATTTCTTCTTGACGTTGTTTCTCAGTTTTTTTCTTCAACTCAAACTCCTTCAAATATTCCAACATTTGGTATCTCACATCATAAGAAACCTTTTTACACGATCCAATATCACCTTTTATCCCCGCAAGGTGTCGTTTCATCCTATTAATACCCCCACCTTTATATGTTTGCCTACAATACACACATGTAAAAGTATTCCGTCCCTTCTCATCCTTACCAAGGCTAAAATGTTCCCAAGCCGGATTAACCTTTTCCCTTATTCTTGAGCTAGACTCCACTACATTGGAATCAACATCATGTGATGGAGTAGATCCGGTCTTTGTTTCCATTTTAATCTTAAAGACTAAACAACCAATCAAACACGCATAGACCCATCAATTTTTGAAATACAGATAGTCAAAGAATCACAACTTCATACACAGTCAAATTAACAAACTAATATACACAAAGTCATAGAGTCAAAGAATTACAAGGGAACTCAGCATTAAAAAGAAACAATTACAGTGTACAATGTAGCCACAATCAATAATATAGCATACAAGGGAACTCAGCATTAAACCCAAATTCATCAACAAACACCTAAACCGAGCTAAAAATATAATCAAATAAATTAGTACACTTAAAGAATATAATCAAATCCACAATTAAATCTCAGTAAGCTTAAATACAAATCCCTACAATTCCCTCTCTATAGTTGATCAAGCTAAATTCACACACAATCCAATCAAAATCTACAGCTTGTACCTCCAAAACACAACATAAAACAAAATATAGGAAATTTCATTACCTAAATCCAAAGCTTTCTATAAGCTCTAAAACATTTTGCATACAAATACATAAAAAATTAACATCTTTTTCAAAAATATCAACCTAAGAGAAATATCCAACACATAATTCAAAAAAGAAAGCTAAAAAAAAAAAAAAAAAAAAAAAAAAAAAAAAAAAAAAAAAAAAAAAATTGTACCTAACGACGGCGACTAGGGAGAGTTGCGATGGCTGAGCTGCGATGAGCATGAGAGAAATGAGGGAGCTGCGACGGCTGAGCGGCGATGCGTCAGCTGCAATCTGGGCTGAGCTGCAACGGCGACGAGGATCGCAGCGGCGACGAGAGAGAGGCAGAGACGATAGAGTGATTAAGAGAGTGAGGAAGAGGCAGAGAGTGATTGAGAGGTTTGGGAGATGTTAGGTTTCGTTTCAGCCTTAAGGGTGATTAAATCAGAATGCCCAAAACGACGCCGTATTAGGGGGAAAAAAAAAAAAAAAAAAGACTGAACGACGCCGTTTTAGGCTAAAATAAGGCACCCATTTGAACCGTGAGAATCGGTCACCGTTCACAGAACCGGCCGGTCAAACCGCGGTTCGGATGGTTCCATGCTTTTTTCGCATGGAACGGTTCGTAACCTTAAATGGACTGTGAATATGAACGGTTCACGGGTTTCCCGGTCAGACTGTACGGTCTGGTCCGGGTTTAAAAACCATGGTTGGAAGGGGACGAAAGGATAAAGAAGACTCAGTAACTCTGGACTTTGCAGGGAGGGTTTAAGTTGAGAGACGAGAGGGAAAGGAACATTGAGTGCCCATTGGGGAAAAAATATCTTATCCCTTTATTTATATATGAATATGATTAAATTTATTAAAAATAATAATACACATGAAGATTAGACAAAAACATACTCGAAATAAAAAATTAATAGACAAACAAACTGGCTAGAGAACAAAGAATAGGGTAAAAGTAATAACAAGACTCAACAAGTATAAGACAGTCAACAAAGATTGCGCAGAAAAAAATAATACACGAGAAGATTAGACAAAAATAGATTCGGAATAAAAATTGACAGACGAACAAACTGGCTATACCTATATATATATATATATATATAGATCAAATAATAACTAGTGGCAACGCCACGTTGAAGTTAGGGTGTTCCTATTGTTAGAACTATTTGCCCTCAAAAACAATATTATGCATTTTTATTTGACAATAAAAATTTATTTTCACATTCATAATTTTATAGGTATATTTCATTGTTTAAATGTGGCATGTGATGTCACATCTGTAGAAAAATCGTGTTAATGGTTAAGGAACCAAAGACAGGGAGTAATGATTTTTCATAGATTATTAAATTGTTCTAAGCTGTGGATATTAATTGAATATTACCACTAAAGCTTACACTTGTTGTGCTGCTATATGATAGGATGATTTACACCATCATTGGGGTAGTGACTTTAAGCAGACAAGTGGGTGTAATGTAACAAGTACATACACTGAATTAGATCCGATCAAGGACACCTTATGGAGCGATCACTGTTAATTAAAAGGTTGTCCTATCACAATTTTTCTATTGTCCTTAAACATGAGGGGTTTGTGTATATTTATTTATTATGCACATAACTTTGACAATGTCAACTGGTGATGCCGATTTTAAAGGCTACATACAAACACGTTGGGTTATGTGTGCAATGAGTAAAATATATAAATGCTCAACAATGAATCCACTAGTCTCTAAAGAATATAGTATATTCAGTTGATTTTCATATTGAAGTTGGACTCAAAACAAAACCGGCTGGTGACATTTTTCGAAAATGTTTTTCATATATATAATATATTATATATATATATATATATATTTAAAGAGATTTTTCAAAAATATTTTGGAGTCCAATAGAAATTATGAAATCAAGAAATTAAGGGTTACATAAGCTAGGGACATGATAGTGATATTAATCCAATCCTAGTGGCTTGTGAGAATATAGTATGGTGGAAGGACATAGATATAAAATTGTAAGTAATGGGACCTCATTTGTAATTCTCTAATCTTCAGGGGTCAATTGCAATGTGTTGATGGACATTATTGCAATATGTAGAAGTTCAAATATTTTCCTGATATGATTGAGAAAATTAAGGAATAATTTTGGAAAGAGTTTTCAAGATAAGTCAATGACATTCAAAAGGTTATTGATAAAATCCTACGGCTAAAGATTAGGATCCCTAAGGATCCCACGTCCAATCTCTCTCTAGGGTTTTAGAAGTCTACTATAAAATAGGATTTTATAATATCATATTTAGTGGTTGGCCATCAGAACTACTAAGTGATACTACAGTCTTTTGAAAACTCAAAAAGAAACAGAGAGAGAGACATGAAAACCTTGGGCGACAACACATTTGGTTGCTAAGAGAGGTACGCAATTTTGTTCTATTTAGAATCTATGGTTGTGTGGTACAACGATCTTTAAAAACAAAATATAAATTTTTGTTCTATATTGTTTCCGCAAAAGTTTTGAGTGGTATCAGAGCAAACCACACTTAATCATGGATTTTAAATTGTTATTTAATATCAGTATGTTTGCCAAGATTTATTTCCTATATGCCGTGATTGATAAATATGTGATATGTTAATTGTTTTTTATTCGAAGAAGTGGAGAACAATAAAAATCTGTGCGGTGATTGATATATATTGATATGTTGATTGTTTGGTTCTGATTTGTTTTTGTATTCTTGATTATATTTGACAAATGGATTGCTGAAGTCACGTCTCTTGAATCTACTCATGAGTTGTGCGCAGTAGTGCTATTATTACTTTATAGATTGTCTATTGTGATTTCATGTATATTTGATTCATGTCTATTGTATTTTGTCTATTGTGGTTTCATTGACTCGCCTTTTTATGTTGATAAAATCCTAAGAGTATTACCGAATAGAGGTGTTCATTTTCAATTAGTGGGAATTGTATAAGTTACATAAAGAATATTTTTTAAAGAGTCCCAGTAGTAGTATATATTAAGTGCTAAATAGGATTATTTTACAAAATAATTCCTATCGCCCTCCATTGTCGGTGAATAAAGGTTCTATTAAATTAAAATTTTGTCGAAGCCAAAAGGATAGACTTGATTTTGGTTTAGTAGTTCCTCTTGTTTCCTTCTTGGGAAGATAGGTGTGTGTATGACTGGTGGGAGTGTGGCTAAAATAGCAACATAATAATACTATTACATATATCACACTCAGATAATGGTTTGCACTTATCCAAATAAACATGACCACTAAAATAGTGTAAAACATGTTTGATTTGGAGGCCAAAAGTAAATCGGGAGTCATAGATAAATTAAATAAAATTAGAAACATGAGATGAAATCGTGATGAATAGTATCTGTTTGCCTTTATATGGTGTGCACAATATATTTCAAAAGAAATTATTGGAGCATGCAAGGTAAGGGTTCCCGATGCCCACTTCGAACTATTTATGAATATAATTGTTATATTCTGTTCTGGGAATCTATGATGTTTTGTTCTTGTGGGAGGTACCATTAGTTATTCAAAAACCTAAATAAGATGGATATATGTATGTGAAAATATTATTTTATATTATTTTGCAAATTCATTATGACCAATTTTAATCCTTTAGCTAAGATTTTGGATGAAAATCGATTGTCTTGACCAAACTATGTAGATTGGAAAAGGAACCTAATCATTGTTCTCACTGCTGATAAGATAGCTCATGTCCTTAATACTGAGGCACCAGAACTTGCTTTAGTTAATGCCACTGAGGCGCAAAGAGATGCATTTAATAAGTGGCATGAGGCTGATGAAATGGCTAAATGCTACATAATGGCCTTTATGACCAATGTGTTGCAAAAACAATGCCAAGGCCTAGTTACAGCACAAGATATGATGTTGCACCTCAAAGAGATGTTTGGAGAACATAGCAAAAGTGCATGGAAAACTGCTATGAAAAATTTCATGTCCACCAAAATGGTGGAAGGAACTCTAGTTTGGGAACATGTCCTGAAGATGATTTCTTTCATCAACGAACTAGATATGCTTGGTGCAGAAATTGATAGTGAGACCCAAGTTGATGTGATCCTAGCATCTTTACCTGATTCTTTTAATTAGTTTATCATGAACTATAACATGAATAAGATGGTAGTGACTTTGTCAGAGCTGCTCAATATGTTGAAAGTAGTTGAGGATCTCATCAAGAAAGAAAAGCCTACTGTAATGTTGGCTGAAAAATCTAATTCTTCTCTTAAGTTGAAGCCTAAGGTAAGAACTTTAAGAGAAAAGGGTCTCAGTCATTTAATAAGGCTCAAGGTGACAAAGTGAATAAGGACACTGAGAAAAAGAAAGCAAAAGGAAATTGTTTCCATTGCGGTAAGCCTGGTCATTGGAAGAGAAACTGTCGCCATTATTTGGTTTCTCTAAAGAATGACAAACCTGCAGAAGGTATGCCTAATTTGCTCGTTATTGAAACAAATTTAATGGATGGTCCATTTGATTCTTGGCGTGTAGATTATGGTACAATCTCACACATTTGCAATATGTTGCAGGGGTTCAAGGAGACCCAAAGGCTAAATGAAGGGGAAGTGATCCTAAAGATGGGGATTGGTGCAACTGTTGCAGCCACTGCCATTGGAACCTTTTATTTAGAATTATCTTCTAGTAGAACTCTTGTCTTAGAGGATTACTTATATATGCCAGAAGTGCGAAGAAATTTAATTTCAGTTTCAAAACTTGGTTGTTCAGGATATTCATTTCTTTTTTTACTTCTAAACTTGTTGTTAAGTTTAATAATAAATTTGTAACTTCTGGCATTTTACAAGATGGTCTTTATTTTTTGAGTTCTATTGATAATTCTATTAATTGTGTTGAGAATGATATTGCTGCTGGTGTGTTATATCTTAAAAGAAAAAGAGATGTTAATCCTACCTATTTGTGGCACTTAAGGCTTGGTTATATCAATATTGACCGAATCAATAGATTGGTAAAGGATGGGCCATTGAACCTTTTGAAGGTAGAGCCTTATCCAATTTGTGAGCCTTGCTTACAAGGGAAAATGACCAAAATTCCCCTTACAGCAAAGGGAGCTAGAGCCACTAATGTATTAGGATTAATACATACTAATGTTTGTGGTCCTATGAATCACATGTCAAGAGGTGGTTTCTATTACTTCATTACTTTTATTGATGATTATTCTAGGTATGGTTATTTGTACCTAATGAAACATAAATCTGAATCCTTTGAAAAGTTCAAAGAATTTCGTAATGAGGTTGAGAAACAGGTTGGAAAATGCATAAAAGTTCTTCGCTCTGATAGAGGAGGAGAATACCTCTTGGATCAATTTAAGGAATACCTAAAAGAAAAAGGGATTATTTCTCAATTAACTCCCCCTGCCACACCTCAACATAATGGTGTAGCTGAAAGAAGAAATAGAACCTTATTAGATATGGTTCGTTCTATGATGAGCATGTCAGAGTTGCCAATTTCATTTGGGGTTATGCTTTGAAGATTGCTGTTTATTTATTAAATAGAGTCCCTACCAAATCAGTTCCTAGTACCCCATATGAGTTATGGACTAGTAAGAAACCAAGTCTAAATCACTTAAAGATATGGGGTTGTCTAGCACATGTTAGAAAGTCTAATATGGATAAGCTAGGACTAAGGAGTGATAGATGTTTATTTATTGGCTATCCCAAAATTTCTACTGGTTTCAATTTTTAAAATCCTAGTGAGCAAAAGGTTTTTGTGAGCAGGAATGCTATTTTTCTTGAGGAAGATTATAGCTTAAATGAAAGTAGAGCAAAAGTTTCTCTCGATGAACAAACTGATAACCCAATGGCTGAGTTGAATTAGGATAATGAAGAGCAAGTAATAGTGCCTACTAAACCAAGCAAAAAACAAGAGACTTGACGTAGTAAAAGTACTATCAGGCCTCTGGCTAGACTCACTTTGTTAAATGAGATTTATCTAATGGAGTCAGAGGAGCATGATAATGATCTTTTTACTTATCAAGAAGCAATGACTGATAAGGACGTTGAGAATTGGAAAAGGGCCATGGAATCAGAGATGGACTCAATGTATACGAACCAGGTCTGGACCTTAGTAGACAAACCAGAAGGTATTAAGCCTATTGGCTGTAAATGGGTCTACAAAAGGAAGATAGGACCTAGTGGTAAGGTGGAGACCTATAAAGCTAGGCTAGTGGCAAAAGGGTATAATCAAAAGGCTGGAATTGATTATGAGGAAACCTTTTTGCCAATAGCCATGCTAAAGTCCGTAAGGATTCTATTATCAATTGCTACACATTATGATTATGAGATATGGCAAATGGATGTTAAAACAGCTTTCTTGAATGGACACATTCGAGAAGAAATTTTTATGGACTAGCCAGAAGGTTTCATATCTCATGGTCAAGAGTCAAAAGTGTGCAAGTTGATGAGATTTATATATGGCCTAAAGCAAGCATCTCGCAGTTGGAACATCCGTTTTGATGAGGCAATCAAATCGTTCGGTTTCTCACAAAATATGGATGAACCTTGTGTTTACAAAAAGGTTAGTGGGAGCACTATTACATTTTTAGTTCTTTATGTAGATGACATACTACTCATTGGCAATGATGTAGGAGCAATGTCATCTATAAAAGTATGGTTATCTAGTCACTTTGCAATGAAAGATCTTGGTGAAGCGTCCTAAATACTCGAAATCAAATTGTTTAGAGACCGAAAGAAAAGGTTATTGGGACTTTCACAGGTCAATTATATTGACAAGATATTAGCTAGGTTTAGCATGCAAGATTCCAAGAAAGGGTTTTCACCTTTTAGACATGGAGTTCATCTCTCTAATCAAATGCGTCCTAAAACACAAGAAGAGAGAGAGAAAATGAGAAATTGTCCTTATACTTCGGTTGTAGGAAGTCTCATGTACGCAATGCTTTGCACTAGGCCAGACATTTGTTATGCAGTGAGCATTGTGAGTAGATATCAATCTAATCTAGGTTTTGAGTATTGGACAGCATTGAAACATATCCTCAAATATTTAAATAGGACCAAACATTATTTCTTGGTGTTTGGTGGTGAGGATTTGACTGTCCAAGGGTATATAGATTCAGATTTTTAATTTGATATTGATGATAGAAAATCAATTTCTGGATTTGTATTCACTCTTGGCAAGGGAGCAATAAGTTGGAGAAGTTGCAAGTAAGATACTACTGCAGATTCTACTACAGAATCAGAGTATATAGCTGCAAGTGAAGCTACAAAGGAAGCTTTGTGGATTTGCAAGTTCATTCAAGAACTTGAAGTTGTTCCTTCTATTAAGTCACCCATTACTATCTATTGTGACAATAGTGGGGCTGTTGCAAATGCAATAGAACCAAGGGCTCATCAAAGGACAAAACATATTGCATGTAAATATCACTTGATACGTGATATCATACAGAGAGGTGATGTAGCAATAACAAAGATTGCTCTGCCAATAATGTTGCGAATCCACTGACAAAGGCATTGTCTCAAAAGATGTTTGAGAAACATTTAGAAGCAATGGGTATTAAATACATGTATGATTGGTTTTGAGTGCAAGTGGGAGATTGTTAGAATTATTTGCCCTCAAAAACAATATTATGCATTTTTATTTAACAATAAAAATTTATTTTCACATTCATAATTTTATAGGTATATTTCATTGTTTAAATGTGGCATGTGATGTCACATCTGTAGAAAAATCGTGTTAATGGTTAAGGAACCAAAGACAGGGAGTAATGATTTTTCATAGATTATTAAATTGTTCTAAGCTGTGGATATTAATTGAATATTACCACTAAAGCTTACACTTGTTGTGCTGCTATATGATAGGATGATTTACTCCATCATTGAGGTAGTGACTTTAAGCAGACAAGTGGGTGTAATGTAACAAGTACATACACTGAATTGGATCCGATCAAGGACACCTTATGGAGCGATCACTGTTAATTAAAAGGTTGTCCTATCACAATTTTTCTATTGTCCTTAAACGTGAGGGGTTTGTGTATATTTATTTATTATGCACATAACTTTGACAATGTCAACTGATGATGCCGATTTTAAAGGCTACATACAAACACGTTGGGTTATGTGTGCAATGAGTAAAATATATAAATGCTCAACAATGAATCCACCAGTCTCTAAAGAAGATAGTATATTCAGTTGATTTTCATATTGAAGTTGGACTCAAAACAAAACCGGTCGGTGACATTTTTCGAAAATGTTTTTCATATATATAATATATTATATATATATATATATATTTAAAGAGTTTTTTCAAAAATATTTTGGAGTCCAGTAGAAATTATGAAATCAAGAAATTAAGGGTTACATAAGCTAGGGACATGATAGCGATATTAATCCAATCCTAGTGGCTTGTGAGAATATAGTATGGTGGAAGGACATAGATATAAAATTGTAAGTAATGGGACCTCATTTGTAATTCTCTAATCTCCAGGGGTCAATTGCAATGTGTTGATGGACATTATTGCAATCTGTAGAAGTTCAAATATTTTCCTGATATGATTGAGAAAATTAAGGAATAATTTTGGAAAGAGTTTTCAAGATAAGTCAATAACGTTCAAAAAGTTATTGATAAAATCCTAAGGCTGAAGATTAGGATCCCTAAGGATCCCACGTCCAATCTCTCTCTAGGGTTTTAGAAGTCTACTATAAAATAGGATTTTATAATATCATATTTAGTGGTTGGCCATCAGAACTACTAAGTGATACTACAATCTTTTGAAAACTCAAAAAGAAACAGAGAGAGAGACATGAAAACCTTGGGCGACAACACATTTGGTTGCTAAGAGAGGTACGCAATTTTGTTATATTTAGAATCTATGATTGTGTGGTACAACGGTCTTTAAAAACAAAATATAAATTTTTGTTCTATATTGTTTCCGCAAAAGTTTTCACCTATACTTATATATATATATATATATATATGACGAATAATAACCAGTGGCAACGCCACGTTGAATTAGTCAGGGTGTTCCCAGGAACACCCTGACTTGAAAAAAAAAATTAGATATAATAATTTAAATTTTTTTATCTGTTTACCCTTAAAAAATAAAATGGGAACACTCTCAAGCAAAATCAGGAATACTCTCAAAAAATTTTATGCCAAACAAATTTTTAACTAAAATCTTAAAAAAAAAAAAAAAAAATTCTTATGCCGGCCAGATCCAAACATATAACTTTCAACCCCAAAAAAAAAAAAAAAAAAAAAAAAAAAATTGTAAAACCTTATGATTTTACCAAACAAATTTGTTTGGATTTTACAAAGCAAGCCCAAAAAAAAAGCCCAATATCAAATCTAAACAAACACCCAAAGGCCCAACCCAAACGTATTCTCAAAAAAAAAAAAAATCCCAATTCGAATACACATCCGCCTCAATCATCAAATGGTAAAAGTAAAGAAAAACCTAAAATTAGAAACCCTGAAGAAAAAAAACCTCATCAAGGACAACGCCTTACGCCTCTGCTTGAAACCTCATCATCAAGCACATAGGCGTGACGTGGCCAGTGCCAGCCCTTCCATTAGGCAAGTTAGGCAATTGCCTAAGGCCCCCAAGTGGAAGGGAGGCCCCAAAATTTTAGAAAAAAAGGGGTAGGAGGAAAAAAAAATTTTATTTTCAGATGAATCTAAAAAAATTCGTAACATCCTTTTGACCAAAAAAACAAAATTTCTATTATACACTTATACCCAGTTAAACATTGGTAGCACAACAAAATTTTTTGGTCTAAATAAAATCAATTGCACCAAAAATAACATCATTATCTCTAGACAAACTAAAATCCAACCGGATGAACTACCAATCCAGTCTAAGAAATTAACCACAAAACAATCAATAATCAAAACAAATAAAAAACCTCAAATCCCTAACATTTTTACCATCTCTTTCTCATTTTTTCTCTCAACTCTTGCTCTCCGCCTCTCTCATTCTTTTTCGCCACTGTTACTGGGCCTGGCTGCCTGGCTCAAGCTTCCTTTCCTCCGCCGACTGCCCTTTTTTTTTTTTTTCATTGCTGCCATCAGTGCCGTGCTGCGTTTTGATTCTAGTTAGGATGCTGGGTAATGGGTTTTTTCGTTTTGACTTTGAGCTTCACTGCTTCAGGTATAAATGTATAACTAATAGGCTTATAAGGCTTGGCTTGCTTTCTATTCTACTTTATATTTGTTAAGAGGACTGGGCCTGGGCTGTGCCCGTGCTGCCTTGTTTTTTTTTTTGGTTATTCGTGTAAATGTAATAGGATATTAGGATTTGTTTTATGTTTTTTGTGGTGAGTGGGTCTTGGGAGGTTCTTGGCTGGGCTGGGCTTGTTTTTGTTATGGCTGTGATTTTTTTTTTCTTTTTTTTTAATCTTGTGTTTTTATATATATATATATATATATTTTAGTGATCGGTAATATAATGAATAAATATTTATTTATCCAGGTTGAGATTGTTAAAAACTTGGTATTATTTGGTGAAATTACAACAATATTTTTTGTATAAATCAGATTTTATTTCTCATTTGCTCTACACTTTAAAGTTTTTTTTTTTTTTTTATATTTTATTTTAGTCTTTATAAATATATTGTTTGATTAGAAATATCTACTAGAAAATATGCATCTAGATATGAAAAACTTAAAAAAAGAAAAAAAAATTAATTGAGTCTCAAAACATGATGTTTATTATGATATTGATGGTTTAGATTTATTTTCAGCCGGTATTTACCGAAACGTCCCAAAGCACCCGAAATAGACCAAAATGACCTGAAATTTTTTCAAAGTGGAATAGGAACACCCTGGACAAAATTCTTGGAGTCGCCACTGATGTGCATGAACTATATACAATAAAGTACTCACATATCTACATATTTAGCCTTACTTTTATGTTATTTTATTACTGATTATATAATATCTTTGTGTTGCAAGTAACATGGGATTTACATGCAAAGTGGGTCTAAGCCAATTGAATCAAGCCAACTTACATCTAGCTAGGCATGAATTCAAGAGAAGACCAACCCAATTAAATCCAAGTCCAATTCGGATTAGGATTCCAGCCTGCACATCAGTTAGTATTTTTGGCATAACTTTCGGCTCAGATATCCAATCAAGATGATTCAAGTTGGGCTGGAAAGTTAAATTAAAGGGATACAACTTTGTAGTTTACCAAAAGTCCGAATTCTGACGTTAAATGGGCCAAAATCGTCGGTTAAATGAAGCCTAAAAATCTGGGATTTTCTCCAAACGGGTATTCAACTTGTAATAGGATTTCTTGACCTATTTAAAGGCTCTTTAGGGAAAAAAAAGAATGGGGGAGAAACCTGAGAGGAAAAGGGGGCGCCGCATAGAAGAATTTGCTTTTGGGAGTCTTTCTGAAGAGGAGGATCTGAGGACAAAGGCGAGAGCTTCATTTTGATCAACCAATTCAGATGAAAAACATAAGTTTTATTTGTTTTCTTTTCAATTTTATTATGAACTAAATTTTATTTTCTAGGGCGTTAATGTAGTCCAGCAATTAACACACAATTTATTTTCGAAGTTAATTTATTTTTAATATTTCCATGATTGAGTGTTTAATTATTATTCTTAATGCTTGCTATTTTTTTTACGAATTATTGTTTGATCAATTGAATTACAATGAGACCGAGAGGTGATTTGTTATTTTAGTTCTAGAATTAAACACCATTAGTTGAGTGAAAGTAGTGATGCTTTACCACGATTAGTGTGATTTTTCAGAAAATTCAAAGTATGTAATGAGTCTCCAATTAATTAAATTCACATAGAGATATGAAATTGTTAGTTGAAGATATTTTTGATATTATTCAAGAGAAGATATTGAATACTTAAGGAATTTTTAATCATCAACGGGAGATTATTAGAATTTAATAATTAGGAAGAATAAATTGTGTGAGATTTGTTAGGTGAAATCAACTGCTCCAGATCCATTCTTATCATATTTTTACACTTTTAGATTTTTATGCTTTGTTAATTTTTTTTATTCGTAGATTTATTTTTATCAAATAGTTTAGTTTAATTCAGAGAGTAGAATGTTCCATTTATTTTTGATTTTCCAAATAGTAATTAATTTAGTGAATTTCGGTATTCAATAACATAGTTAATCCCTATGGGTTCGACATTCGTTTTCTAAAAACACTTTACTACTTGTTACGATTCTGTGCGCTTGCAGATTATTTTACGCGAACAAGTTTTTGGCGCCATTGCTGGGGATTAACTATTTGTTATTGATATTGATACTAGCTAGATATTTACTACTTTGGATTTGATTTTATTTATTCAAAAAAAATAATTTAATTAGGTGCATCTGAGTTTGTTTTCTTTCTTTTCAAGAATTAGAAGTGCATGCCTCGATCTAAACTATTAGAGCATACACTCTTTGATCCTGAAATTGAAAGAACCTTACGTCAGCTCAAGAAAGAAAAGAAGAAAGAGGGCAACACATCTCTATCTAGTATGGCTGATCAAGAGCAAAAGGCGTTAAGAGATTATGCTATGCCCTCTGTAAATGGAGCTACATCAAGCATAAGGAGGCCAGCCATACAAGCCAATAATTTTGAGATCAAGCCGGCCATCATTTAGATGATACGGCAGACTGTCCAGTTCGGGGGGCTGTCACAAGAGGATCCTAATGTCCATATTGCAAATTTCTTAGAAATTTGTGATACTTTTAAACATAACGGAGTGACAAATGATGCGATTCGACTAAGGCTTTTTCCCTTCTCACTTAGGGATAAAGCAAAAGTTTGGTTGAATTCTTTGCCACCTGGCATCATTACTACATGGGAGGAGTTGGCATAAAAATTATTAGCAAAATATTTCCCTCCCGCAAAGACAACAAAGCTAAGGAATGATATCACCACGTTCATCCAATTTAAGGGTGAATCATTATATGAAGCATGGGAGAGGTACAAAGATTTATTGCGAAGGTGTCCTCATCATGACCTTTTAGCATGGCTTCAAGTGCAAACATTTTACAATGGTCTAGGAGCTACAAACAGGTCTATGGTTGATGCAGCAGCTGGTGGAACTTTAATGAGTAAAACTTATGAGGCAACCTATAAACTTCTGGAAGAATTGGCATCCAACAACTATCAATGGCCTACAGAAAGAGCAATGCCAAGAAAGACAACTAGAGTTTTAGAACTTGATTCTATTACCTCATTGGCAGCACAAATGGCAACTTTATCTCAACAACTAGGTAAAATGAATGTTAATGAAATTCAAACTAATGTTGTTTGCGATCATTGTGCAGGAAATCATTCAAGTGTCAACTGCCAAGTGGGAAATCCTTTTGCCCAATCGAGTTATGGACAAGCAAATTAAATGTGTCAAATTTTCAACATCAAAATAATCCATACTCGAACACGTACAATCTTGGATGGAGGAATCACCCCAACTTCTCATGGAGCAATAACCAAGGGCAGACTAAACTACCTCTGCAATTTCCACAGCAAGAGAAGAAGCCGACACTTGAGGACATGTTCATGCAGTACTTGCAGAAGACAGATGTGGCGATCCAAAACAACTCAGCTTCAATCCTTAATCTTGAGGTGCAGATCGGTCAGCTCTCAAGCATGCTCACAGAGAGGACTGCAAGAACTTTGCCAAGCAACACTGTCACCAATCCGAAAGAACTTGTAAAGGCAATACCATTGAGAAGTGGACGAACATATGAGGAGCCAAGAGTAACAAATGTCAAACAAGATGAAGCTGTGGATAATGAGGAGTCAAAGATTAAGGAAACCGAGTCAGAGATGAAAGAAGTAAAGCAAGCCGAGAAGACTAAGGAGAATGAAAGAGCTTTAAAATCCAAAATATCTAGGGAAGTTACTTTTGAGATTTATTCTCCTTCAATTTATGATCTACCAATCCCTTTTCCACAAAGATTAAGAAAAAAATAATGTGGATAATCAGTTTTCTAAATTTCTAAGTATATTTAAGCAATTGCTTATCAATATTCCTCTCATTGAAGCTTTGGAACAAATGCCTTAATATGCTAAATTTTTTAAGAATATTATATCAAAGAAGCGGAAATTGGAGGAGCATGAAATAGTAATGCTAACAGAGGAGAGTAGTGCAATCTTACAAAAGAAGTTGCCGCCTAAGCTGAAAGATCCGGGGAGTTTCACTATCCCTTGCACTATAGAAAATCCTATTTTGATAGAGCTTTATGTGATTTAGGGGCAAGTATTAATCTAATGCCTCTCTCTATTTTCAGGAAATTGGGTCTTGGAGAAGTAAAGCCGACCACTATCTCTTTACAATTGGCAGATAGATCTATTAAATATCCAAGAGGAGTCATTGAGGACGTATTAGTAAAAGTTGACAAGTTCATCTTCCCGGCTGACTTCATTGTCCTTGATATAGATGAGGACGAGAAGATCCCTTTGATATTGGGTTGACCTTTCCTTGCGACGGGGAGAACCTTAATTGATGTCCAGCAAGGAAAACTTGTTTTGAGGGTCGGAGAGGATGAGGTCACTTTTGATGTATTTAAGCCTATGAAATTTCCTTTCGAGACACATTCTTGTTTTCAAATAAGTGACCGAGACGTGATCATGGCCAATGAGACTTGTGCAATTCATTTTCTAAAGTTACCACTTGAGGTATGTCTTACTCGCTCTACACCTATTAAATTCAATGATGAAGAGGTTAAAGAGTGTGATAGATATTTGGAGGCTACACCACTCTTTCCTCCTTCAATGCAACCAAAAGTGGAAGACTGAAAATCATGTCAGCCAACATCTCCACTAGAGGAACCACCTAAACTTGAGCTTAAATTGCTTCCATCAAAGTTAAGGTACGCTTTCTTAGGTCAAGACTCTACTTTTTCAGTTATTATTAACAATTCTTTGAGTGATGTAGAGGAGGAAAAGTTGTTGAGAATCTTGCGGGAACACAAAATGGCTTTAGGTTGGACCATCTCTAACATCAAAGGAATTAGTCCTTCAATTTGCACACACAAGATTTTAATGGAGGATAAATATAAGTCGATTGTCCAACCCCAGAGAAGATTGAATCCATCAATGCAAGAAGTGGTGCATAAAGAAGTGCTGAAGCTATTAGATGCCGGAATTATTTATCCTATCACGGACAACGCATGGGTAAGTCCAGTACAAGTCATCCCAAAGAAAGGTGGAATAACCGTGATAAAAAATGATAATAATGAACTTATACCAACAAGGACGGTCACGAGATGGCAAATATGCATAGATTACAGAAGACTTAATGATGCAACTCGGAAAGATCATTTTCCTTTACCTTTTATTGATCAAATGCTAGAAAGACTTGCAGGGCATGCTTCTTACTGTTTTTTGGATGGATACTTTGGTTATAATCAAATAGCCATTGCACTTGAAGATCGAGAGAAGACCACTTTTACTTGTCCATACGGAACATTTGCATATAAGCGGATGCCTTTTGGCCTTTGCAATGCGCCAGCCACATTTCAAAGATGCATGATGTCCATCTTCTCGGACATGGTGGAAAATGTTTTAGAAGTCTTCATGGATGACTTCTCTGTCTTTGGATATTCTTTTGATAATTGTTTGTCTAACTTATCTTCAGTTTTGCAGAGATGCGAGGAGACAAATTTAGTATTGAACTGGGAAAAATGCCACTTCATGGTAGAGAAGGGGATATTGCTGGGCCACCGAATTTCCTTTAAGGGAATTGACGTTGACAGAGCAAAAATAGAAGTGATCGAAAAACTCCCACCACCAGCTAATGTGAAGGGCATGAGAAGTTTCTTGGGACACGCCGGATTCTACCGACGGTTTATTAAGGATTTTTCCCAAATTACTAAACCTCTTTGCAATTTGTTGATTAAAGACACTCGATTTGAATTTTCTGATGAATGCTTGCATGCTTTTGAGACACTGAAAAAGAAATTAATTTCAGCACCTATAATTGTGTCACCGGATTGGAATTTACTGTTTGAATTAATGTGTGATGCCAGTGATTATGCTATAGGGGCTGTTTTAGGGCAGAGAAAAGATAAAAATTTTCATGTTATTTATTATGCAAGTAGGACCTTAACAGAAGCTCAACTGAATTATGCCACTACTGAAAAAGAATTATTAGCAATTGTTTTTGCTTTTGACAAATTTCGTTCTTACTTGATAGGTTCGAAGGTGATTGTCTACACTAATCACTCTGCTCTGAAGTACTTGCTTGCAAAGAAGGATGCTAAACCAAGATTGCTTCGATGGATTTTGCTTCTACAAGAATTCGATTTGGAGATTAAGGACAAGAAGGGTATTGAAAATTTGGTGGCGGATCACTTGTCTCAGATGAAGCTTCAAGGTACGGATGATGAGCAGCAATTTCAAATAAAAGAAGCATTCCCGAATGAGCATTTGATGGCTATACAAGTTGTTCCATGGTACGCTGACATAGTCAACTACTTGGTGTTGCGAATTCTACCTCCCAAGATGACATATCAACAAAAGAAGAAGTTCTTCTCCGACTTGAAATATTATTTTTGGGAAGAACCTTTTTTTATACCGGCACTATGCAGACCAGATAATCAGAAGATGTGTGCCCGAGGAAGAGATGAAGAACATACTCAGACATTGTCATTCATTGGAAGTTGGCGGTCACTTTGGTGGAGCAAAAACAGCGGCAAAAATTCTACAATCCGGGTTTTATTGGCCATCTATTTTTAAAGATGCATTTAGATTTGTTAATTTATGTGATCATTGTCAAAGAGCTGGAAATATTTCTAGGAAACATGAGATGCCTTTAAACAATATTTTAATTATTGAATTATTTGATGTTTGGGGTATAGATTTTAGGGGTCCTTTTCCATCCTCATATTCGAACAAAATTATTTTGGTGGCTGTAGATTATGTCTGCAAATGGGTGGAAGCAGTCGCCTTGCCGACTAATGATGCGAGAGTCCTAGTGAATTTTCTATGAAAGAATATCTTCTCCTGATTCGGCACTCCTAGGGCAATAATCAGTGATGGCGGAAAGCATTTTTGCAGTCGCCCATTGGAAGCACTACTGACTAAGTATGGAGTTACACATCACATGGCAACACCATACCATCCTCAAAAGAGCAAACAAGTCAAGGTATCTAATCAAGATCTAAAGTGTATATTGGAAAAAACCGTGAATATCTCTCGTACAAATTGGGCAAGAAAGTTAGATGATGCTTTATAGGCCTATAGAACAGCATTCAAAACACCGATTGGGATGTCACCATACCGGCTCGTTTATGGAAAAGCATGCCATCTACCGGTGGAGCTAGAACATAGAGCCTATTGGGCGACAAGGATACTGAACTTTGATCTACAAGCAACTGGTGAGAAGAGAATATTGCAAATCAATGAGATGGATGAGTTCTGCAATAATGCTTATGAGAATGCTCAAATTTACAAAGATAAAACTAAGAGATGGCAGGATAAGCATATTCTAAGTAAGGAATTCGAAATCAGGAAAAAAATCTATTATTTAACTCAAGACTTAGACTCTTTCCAGGAAAGCTGTGCTCTCGGTGGTCAGGACCGTTTGTGGTAACCCAAGTTTTTCCCTATGGGGCAGTTGAAGTCCATCATGAACAAAAAGAGACATTTAAAGTAAATGGATAGAGATTAAAACCCTATATGGATGGAGACTTTAACTCAGAAAAATGCTCCATCGATCTCATTAGTAAAAAATGATGAGAGGATAACGTCTAGCTACAAACATTAAATAAAGTGCTTTTGGGAGGCAACCCAAGTTTTTTTATTTTTATGTTTATGTTTTTATTTTATTTATTTTTTCTCTTTATCTTATTGTTTTTTCTTTCATTTTGTAGGAATAAAGAGACCAAAGAAATCTTCAATGGGTACATGGCTGCACCGCAAGGAAAAATATTCAATTAAAATCAGGGGAGCATCTCTTCTCCTTTCTCATTCTTTTATTTAGTTTTTCTTCCTTTTTCCCATTGAGGACAATGTGAAATTTAAGTTTGGGGGAAGGGAATTTATTTTTAATATTTCCAAAAAAAAAATAATAATAATTCTTTTGCCTAGCTTGAGGTTTGTGTTTTAAGTTCATTATACTACTCTTGCTTAAAGAATTTCATTGCTTTCATGCTCAATTCATTGCACATGCACGTAGCCACTCAGACACAACTTGTTGTTGAAGGATAAAAATGATTAGAAAATCTTGATGATAACAATGTGGAGACTGTAACCCTTGTGAGTTTTGAGCCAATCATTATTTTTGGAGGGGTTTTTTTTTTTTTTTTTTTAATCTTAAAGTTCATTTGGAAATGTGTAACATATTTCCCTTGTTGTAGTCTCATTCTTCTTTCTTTTGGCCAAGAAAAAATGATTTTTTGCCACACTTGAACCTTTTGAAGTCATTGATGTTGAATGAACTATACTAGTCTTTGAAAGATGAGATTAGGCCATTTTTGTCTACTTTGAGCCATATATGTGTTTTTTTTTTTTTTTTTTATACATTATCGCTAGTCACCCCATTGAGCCTTTTAATTAACCTTTCTTTCTTAAAGCCCTTGTCCATAGTGTTTCAAGATGGAATTTGATCAGTTTGTTTCAATGTGGTGATTTGTGTGAGAATCAAAGAAGAAAGGAAAAAAGAAGAAAAAAATTGTATAGAGTTCCATTTACTCCAATGTTTTGAGTTGCTTAGTAACTAGGGGTATTCATTACCAATGTTTACTCTTACGTCAAACCGTAACTTGAAATATGACAATGCACAAGTACTTCAAGTTTGTGACTTGTTGAGTAACTAGGTACATCCATCACAAATGCCTGCATTCACATCAAAAGATAAGTGATGACTTGAAGTAAGTAAAAAAAAAAAAAAAAAGAAGGAAAAGTGTCAAAAAGAAGTAAATAAAAAGGGTCTCATCAAATTTTGAGAAGTGAAATGTAAAGGAGTATTGCTTTGAAGAAGAAGAGTTGAAAAAAAATATTGAATGGAAATTCCAAAAAGAGTTGACATTTCGAAAAATCTTGAAAACACTTCTTATATTTACCTTTACCCATTTTTATTTCATTCCCTTTACTTTTACCCTACATTACGTCCTAATAAAGTCCTTATTTGATCTTGAAGATTGTGTAGTTCAGATATTGATATGACTGAATAAAAAGTGTGGAATAAATTCTTTTTGGCATCTTTTCATGAGACTACTTCTTCTTTCTTGATTAAGCGTTTTTTATGTGATTTATATGTGAGATTTTTATTTTGCTTACATTATTCCACTCACATATATTGTTGAGAGTGTTACACCCCATTTCAGAGTGATTTCATTTATTGAGTGATAACACCGGAAAGGTTTGAGTTGAAGCATAATTTCAAATAGAAATTTGAGTCAAGTTTATTCTAAAACTAAGAGTATGTTTGGGTTGGCTACCACTTTTCACTCACATTGAGTTTTGATGGCATGAGAAATTTCTTTAGCATTTGTAGTGTTTTTGAACTTGAACTAATCCTCTTTGCAAAAGGCAATTAATTAAAAAAAAATGGATTTTCTTTGCTTTGTTTATTTTAGTATTCATTCTTAGAACTTTGTGGGTATATTCCCTACAAACTCTCACAAGACTACAACTTGTCCACTACTGTAAGCTAGGGGTTTAAAGGCTTGTTGCATACGCTAAATGCAATCGAAATTTCTGGCGAAAGTGGATTAGTTAGGATATTTTCTTTGTTTTGTTTTACTCTTTATCTGTTTTGCTTGAGGATTAGCAAAATGTAGGTTTGGGGGTATTTGATGTGCATGAAATATATACAATAAAATACTCACATATCTACATATTTAGCCTTACTTTTATGTTATTTTGTTATTGATTATATAATATCTTTGTGTTGCAGGTAACAAGGGCTTTACATGCAAAGTGGGGCTAAGCCAATTGAATCAAGTCAACTTACATCCAGCTAGGCATGAATTCAAGAGAAGACCAACCCAATTAAATCCAAGTCCAATTCGGATTAGGATTCTAGCCTGCACATCAGTTAGTATTTTTGGCATAACTTTCGGCTCCGATATCCAATCGAGATGATTCAACTTGGGATGGAAATTTAACTTAAATGGCTACAACTTTGTAGTTTACCAAAAGTCCAAATTCTGACGTTAAATAGGCCAAAATCATCAATTAAGTGAAGCATAAAAATCTGGGATTTTCTCCAAACGGGAATTCAACTTGTAATAGGATTCCTTGACCTATTTCAAGGCTCTTTAGGGAAAAAAGAATGGGGAAGAAACCGGAGAGGAAAAGGGGGCGCCGCATTGAAGAATTTTCTTTTGGGAGTCGTTTTGAAGAGGAGGATCTGAGGACAAAGGCGAGAGCTTCATTTTGATCAACCATTTCAAATGAGAAACATAAGTTTTATTTGTTTTCTTTTCAATTTTATTATGAACTAAATTTTATTTTCTAGAGCGTTGATGTAGTCCAGCAATTAACACACAATTTATTTTCTGAGTTAATTTATTTTTAATATTTCCATGATTGAGTGTTTAATTTTTATTCTTAATGCTTACTATTTTTTTTACGAATTATTGTTTGATCAATTGAATTACAATGAGACCGAGAGGTGATTTGTTATTTTATTTCTAGAATTAAACACCATTAGTTGAGTGAAAGTAGAGATGCTTTACTGCGATTAGTGTGATTTTTCAGAAAATTCAAAGTACGTAATGAGTCTCCAATTAATTAAATTCACACAGAGATATGGAATTGTTAGTTGAAGATATTTTTGATATTATTCGAGAGAAGATATTGAATACTTAAGGAATTTTTAATCATCAACGGGAGATTATTAGAATTTAATAATTACGAAGAATAAATTGTGTGGGATTTGTTAGGTGAAATCATCTGCTCTAGATCCATTCTTATCATATTTTTACACTTTTATATTTTTACGCTTTGTTAATTTTTTTTATTCATAGATTTATTTGTATCAAATAGTTTAGTTTAATTTAGAGAGTAGAACGTTCCACACTACAAGAAATTTGGTTATTTTCAACGGTTGAAACCGTTGAAAAAAGTACTAAAAATCGTTGAAAAATATACTAAAAACCGTTGAAAATACTATATTCGACAGTTAAAGTAACCGTCGAGAACCGCCATTAAAAACTATGTGGAAAAAAATTTTCTTCGGCCTATGCAACCGTCGAAAAAAATATTACATTTTATCAACGGTTAATAAACGTCGAAATATTATTAAAAGTCGTTGAAACATAAACACATAAAGATGCTTATTATTTTTTTCTACATGTACTCAACCGTCGATAAAAGGTATCTTAAGATAAAATTTCAACGGTTTATAAACGTTGAAATAAGTATTTTCTTTTCAAAAAAAAAAAAAAATTGGATGCACTTTTTACATTGATCAAAATTTAATAACCTAATTCAAAATATAATGTAAACACAATTGTGCAATTCCTAATTAAATTACAACAACCAATCAACTACTCTTTTAACAAAATAAAAAAACTGTACAAATACAATAGATAATAGAGCTGAAAATATTTTTTTTATTAATAATTTGAACTAAAAATATAGAAGTCAACCTTTTGAAACCCATGCCCATATCAATATGCTTAGCAAGCAGGGGTTTTAAAGAACCATCACTTTCCCTATTAAACTACCAAAAACATCAAAATCAAACAAGAGTAAATAATAAATCAAATTCATTCTTAGGCCAAGAGTAAATAATAATATTGACTTGATAAATAATCTCAAACCATGATGGTATTACTTCAAGCCTCAGTATAATGAAAAACACTTTGTTGTTTTCATATAGAATAGGAAAAAGCTTTGAAGAGTTCTTGTACCTGATGGGATGACAAAAAGTGAAGGAAGATCAGTTCAGCCTTCAAAGTGAGTACTGAGGCTGTACATAATCTTTTGGTTTACATGTAAACCAAAAGATTGGAAACTAGCAACAATCTATATCACAATGTGCATTATAAAATTTACAACTGAGCACATATAATCAATTACAACTTACAACTACACATAATCACATAATTCTCAGAAACCCTCCTGGTAGAAAAATAAAATAAAAATAAAAATACTTTAAGGAAGGCCTCCATTTTAGTTGGAGGTGTAATACGGCTATAAATTTTACGAAAGCTTAGACTTAAACAAGATAAAAAGATATATAGTTTGAGCATGAACATACACATTCTTATCCCACACTCACATCCATGTCTTTTGATTCAACCATATGAAGTTCTTATCCAATCCCCAAAAAAGTATAGACAAACAAATCCACAATCGAACCCAAGAAGAATTTTTAAAGTCATTGTCCTGTTTTTTAAATAATTCAAAAGGTTCAGAGTTCAGACCAAGAACTGGAACAAATTTAATATAAGGTCTAAGTGTCCAACTTTCATATCTCTTTTTTACTATTCTTGTTTAATTTTCTCAGCAACCAACAACAGTTCAACGGAAAATTATTATAAAAAGCGATTGAACCTGACTGGAAGGAACCATGAAACCATCAACAAAGATGGAAACCCCATCGAATATAGGCTTCACAGAACCTGAACCACCATGAGAAGAAGTCGAAGCTTTGGCTTCAAACTGGTTCTGAAGTTTCCTATTCTTCACCACCATATAACTACATTAAAAAAAAATCGCAATCAAAACACAAACACGAAGTAACAAATTCAACGGTGCTTGACATGAAGAAATTCCAATTATCCTCAAACATAAAATCATAATTTTCAAAAATTGAAGAAATGAGAGAGAGAGAGAGAGAGAGAGAGAGAGAGAGAGAGAGAGAGAGAGAGAGAGAGAAGAAGAAGAAGAAGAAGAAGAAGAAGAAGAAGAAGAAGAACCTGCCGAAATTGGAGAACGGTGAATTGCTGAAGGAGGAGCGAGATGGTGAAATCAATTTGATGGCGATGATCTTGTTGAGGAAATCAAAACAAAAATCATAAAAAAAAATTAAAAAAAAAAAAAAAAACCTAGTTAAGAACTCTGTGTGGTTGCCTAGAAAATAATAGAAAAATAGAAAGGTTTTGAAATTGATTAATAGCCATGACCGATAGAGAGATCGATATAGAGAGAGAGAGAGAGAGTGAGAGAGCGATAGAGAAAGAGAGAGCGAGAAGGATAAAAAAAAATTTAATCGTAAAAAACACTGTGTAGAATCTATACAACTTCCGTGTTTTTATTTTCAACGTTTTATAACTGTTGATAAAATATTTAATTTATTTTTTTCCACATTTTTTCGACTGTTGATATAACTTTTCTCTATTTATTTATTTTTTTAACACCTATTTCAACAGTTATGCCAAATGTAGATTTTTTTTTAACACATGTTCCAACAGTTATAGCAACTGTAGAAATAAATATGTGAATTTCTTTATTTTACTCAACCGTAGAAATTTAAGGTTTTTATTAACATTTTTTAGTGACCGTAGATTAAAATATGTTGAAAAAACTCAAGTTTGTTGTAGTGCCATTTATTTTCGATTTTCCAAATAGTAATTAATTTAGTGAATTTCGGTATTCAATAACATAGTTAATCTCTGTGGGTTCGACATTAGTTTTCTAAAAACATTTTACTACTTGTTACGATTCTGTGCGCTTGCAAATTATTTTACACGAACAGCCACTGATAATAACAGGGAAAAAGTAGTAGCAAGACTTTGAACAAAGACTAGACATTTACACAAAGACTCCACAGGTATGGCAGAAGAAGAAGACACCCCCAGAGCTTAGATATTTCTAAGTTCTAACCAATATCAAAAAAATAATACAAAAGTATAGAAGAAGACGAATGCATGAGAGGGAAAGAACTTGCGTGGAATATGGCACAAGTGGAGAAAGATATATACTGTTCAAATCGTAATTAAAGTTTAGAATTTAGTGTTTACGAAATTACGTTACGTCCTTTTCAACCAAAATGAAACAAATTATTTTATTCATTTTGAAGTAAAGATATATTTATTAATATTCCTGATTCTTCTTAATCACATTAACGTCCACTCCTTTTCTTCCAAGTGAAGGAACACATTACACAACTCTCTCCAGTCACTACAACAAAATTGATTTTTTTCAAGGTTCAAAATCCTTGACCAAAGTATTAAAAGCCCTCAAAATCATGGTTTTCAGACCCGGACTGTTCATTAAACCGTAAAAGGGAGAGGTTCAAGGTTTTTGAGGTCGAACCGGAGTCGAACTGTGATGACGTCATAATTAATTTAATAATTATTTAAATTATAAATAAATATATTAAATAAATAAAAATTGAAAATTTAACTAAAAAAATCCAAAACAAATATAGATAGTATTTTTTATAACATAACTTTCATAATACAAATAAGATTTATTAAATTCTAAAAAAACATAAATAGCTATTAAATTTTTAAATTATTTTTAAGTCATGACAAAAGTACACTTTAGTATCCAATAATTTTTATTTTATGAAACTAAATAAAATAGTTAAGAGACAAATTAGTTCACTTGCTCATGGCCAAGCCCATTTGACTACAGATTGTTTTTTTTCCCAACTCCCAAGCCCATTTGAATAGTCAATGTTCACCATTTATTATGAATTAAAAAAAAAACAAAAAAATACAAAAACAAAAACAAAAGCCAGATGAAGGTGTCCATGCATTTAAAAATGGTTAAAGTTAAATAAATAACAAAACCCAAGAAATAAGTGCTTGACAGCAAGCAAGCAATACACGTTAGTAGTTGACAGCAAAGCAAATATAAGTGGTTGAGACTAAAGTATGCAGCAGCAAAGAGCAATGAAGAAGTTTACAACATTTTTAGCAATATTTTCACAACAAAATTTATATTAAAAATTATCATTAGTTCTAATTTGAACCCATCATTAAAATTATTTTTTTACTTATTAATATTAACTAATAACTATCTATTACTTAAAATTTATTGTAAAATATTGTGAAAATATTATGGTAACATTTTATTGCATTTGTTTATTCTTTTTCCTTTCTTTCCTTGCGTCATACGAACCATACGTTTCTTTTATTTTTCTTTTATTTCCTCTTATTTTTTATCCTCCACACACGTATCCCCATTCCCATCCCAATCCCACTCCTCTTATCTGACTCCTTAGTCCTCTCTTCTTTTATTTGTCTTTCTTCATCTCTAGCTTTCTTTCTCATTCTCTTTCTCTTAAAATCTCACCCTGTCACACACACATCACCGGCGGAGAACAAAGCCAAAAGATCTCCCCTCTCATCTCCAGTTCCGTTCCTTCTCCAAACTCGACGAAGATCTCCCCTTCTTGCTCAAATCCCTAAATTACCCTTTCAAATTCAACAAATCCATTCTCAAAGCCCCTAGTACTCCTCACCACTGGCCTTCCATTCTCGCCATCATTCACTGGCTTGTCCAGATTGCTCTTTTCAATGACAATCTCTCCTGTTCTGTGTTGTTGTTGTTGTTGTTTTTTTTTTTTTTTTTTTTTTTTTTAAGTTCAGATTCAAAGGAAGTAGGGAGTCGTGAGGAACGGTTTGATCACAGTTCTCAAAACCGTGAGGTCCGACCGCAGTTCTCACGAGACCCTGCTTTTTTCACATTGAATGGTTCTTAATGCTAAAAGAATCGCAAAAATGAGCGGTTTAAGGTTTTCCCGGTCGAACCGTACGGTCCAGTCCGGGTTTCAAAACCTTGCTCAAAATAATAACTGACCCCCTTTGAAATAAATTTCTTCGAAACAGAAATTTTTACAGCCTTTGTGATCCTTGAAACCAAAATTTCAACGGCCTACATGACCCTCGAAATAAATGTTTTATCTTTATAAAAAATTAGCAACCTTTGAAAAACTGAAAATGATAAAAGAACAATAACCTTTTTTTGAGGGTCTCTTGACCCTCAAAATAAGGTTTTTCTCTTAAAAAAAATATAAATAAAAACTCACAGCCATGCACATAAGCTTTAAAGAATCACATATTAAAAAATTTATATCATACCAAAACACAAATTGATGCATGGACATGGATTGTTTAAAGAATCGTTTAGTCTTGGCTGAAAAATAATATGATGGGGCCGGATTCATGCAGTCCTTTCACACCCTACCGGTTTGTTTTGTTCCTGATGGGTCCAACTCCAAGATTGATGCTGCTTTGTCACACCTATTGACTTGAGAACACGACAGGTTTGACTCTATCTTATTTTAGCTGTGGGTCTCACCAGCTCCTAATGGGTCCAATTTCAAGATTGATGCAGTTTTGTCACACCTGTTGACTTAATAAGATGACAGGTATTGACTCTGTTTTATTTTAACTATGACAGGACAAACATGACATGGGAATGGTGATTGTTATAAACCTCCAAAACCGAATACAATTTTCTTTGGGGACCACAGTCAATTTTTTTTGGCTTGATTATTGTTTTAATTCAGGCAATTCGGTCACACCTTGTCGAGAAATTATTAGGTCAATTACGAGAGCTATTAATGTGGTCCTCTCAACCAATAAAATAATGTCATTTATGTAAATATGTGAGTGAACTTTCTAATCAGCACAAGAAATAAAAAATAAAAATTACCAAGTAATGTCACATTTACATAAATAAAAGTATTTTATTGGTTGGGAGGTTAATGAGGAACTAATTCTTCCATTATTAGCTAGTCCATCATCCACGCATCAAATTCTCTTAAGTTGTGTTTAGATGGCAACATTTAGATTTAGATTCGGATTTGAAATTCTTTGATTTAAAATGCCTAAATTCTTTGATTTTATAATTCTTTGTTTGAGTTTTTTCAAACAAAGAAGGATTTGAAATTCATTATCTGAAATTTCATTATTTGGATTTCTAAATTTAGATTTAGATTTAGATTTAAGATCAATAAAATATATATATTTTAATTATTATTTTTATTAGTCTTTCTATATTTTAATTTTAAATACATGATGTAATATTGATAATCTAATTGACAAGATGATGAATAAATATTTTTAGTCATAGTAAACTAAAAATATATATTGCCAACTATTTTGACAACTATTTTAGTGACGAAATATTTTGTCACCATAGGTCTTTTTTTTTTTTTTTTTTTGTTGTTGTAGTGTTCTATGAAAAATCCTAATAGTTGTTGAAGTTTTTAGCTTAACCACAAGAGAAAAAGAAAGGAGCAGGGGAAATGAATAGAAAAAACCGACGTATGCATCCCAAATTTTAAAATCCAATACTTTGCTCAAACGAAAAATATACACCGAAAAGTTCCTTCTTTTTTTTCTTTTTTCTTTTTTTTTTTTCCTATTCTTTTTGTTATAGAGATGAAGACTACAAAAAATTAAAGGTTGACTTAGCCAACCTTCTGTTTTCTACGTAATTCAACAAAAGTTGATTTCTCCAGTTCTATAAACATCATCTAGCCACAATTATTTGGTACGTACAATAGCCACACATCCCAACCTACAGATAGAAACTCATGGAGATTTCTGCCTTTTCCTCTTTTCTGTGTTGTTGTTGGTGAAAGTTCAAATAGCGTATAAAACACTTGTGAACGTTTAGACCCCCAATTACAAAATTATCAATTCAGGCTTAATATCAAACAATATATGTGCCGAAAATGAACATAAGCTAATAACAGAATTGATAAACAATCTAAACCAATTAAAATCACATCCACAGCAGAAATTAAATGGCAAAAATTAAGAGAAGAGAGATGCAAACACAAAGACAACACACGATGTGTTATCGAAGAGGAAACCAAAGCCCTCAACGTAAAACCTTTCCGCCGCCCTCCAAGTGGTCAATAATCCACTAAAAAATGTAATTGAGATACATGAATAGCAATAGACCCTCCAAGCCTAATTTACCCAATGTACTTAAGCCCTCCAAGCTTCTTGGTCCAACGAGATTACGCAGAACCTTTTTTTTTCTAGCTTACCGGATTTCGCTATAGCCCATAGCATCAACCAATATGAATTGATCCCTTCCTAACTGCTTCCCTAAGCACCAAAATGCCTTCTCACAGATGTGGGTATGGTGAGAAAAGGATTTGGCCAAGAACCTCTCAAGGATGTAACAATGGAGAGGGTGAGAGTAGAGGAATTTGAAGAGTCACTATGTGAAGATAGTGGATGAGTTAATCTTGTAGGGTTTCTCTCTTAAAATTCTCTCTGGAAGCCCTCTACATTTCGTGGGTATAAGGGGCATTTATTCTAGGGTGAGAGTGGAATGTGAAGAGTTAGGTTTTTCAAAACAGAGCTGGCTGGCGGCTTGGCCTCGCGACTTGACTGAGTCGCGAGTTCAAGCCGTGAGTTAACAGAATGGCCATACTGGACTTTTTGTCCTGTAGTGCTCCAGCTGGCATGACTGTTCATCTTCTCTGTATGCTTCACTCGTGTGTTGCAGTTGGCGGCTTGCCAGTCGCGAGTCACCTGCAAGTCCCAGCCGCGAGTCTTTGCATCCTTGCACAATCTTGAGCATTTCTTCACACTCTCTCACTCACTATCCTTACATGAGTCTCACCTAAATACAGGGTTACTAATTGCTAAAATACAAGCAAATTTGGCACGGAATAAAGCCAACAAGATGGTTAATTAAATTCAACCTTACAATCTCCCCCTTTGGCTATTCCGTGACAAAACCCTACGACAAATTCTAGACTTAACGCGTGAGTTGGAAACAGTTGAACAAAACTCACTCACACCTAACTCTAGAATCTGTGAAGCTCTTGAACCATAAGAACAAGTATCTCCTGAAACACAATAACACAATATGATCATTGTAAGCATAAAACTTGTAATGCATATGGAGCAAGCACAATGCAATCAAACAAAATGGAATAAAGCAATAGACTAAGGCTTGACCAAACAAGCAATCACTATATAATAGTGACTACAATGCTCATTCACACAAGGAATGAACATTCGGACATGCAAGCTAATAAGCCCATTTGCAAAGTATCATTTGCATGTCTAATACTCAACCAATGCAACAACACTAGGTAATTGTATTAAGGATATAAAATCCAACAAAGGGCAAAAGAGTGATGCACTTAAAGTAGTGCAAAACATAACAACAAGTACTAAGGCTACAAAGCATGCGTACATAAACCTTAAAAGCTTACAAAAGAAAAAGGTACAAAAGCAAAAGCTACATAAGCCAAAGTACAAACTATAAAGTACTTCCCTTATCATATCACTTCCCCTATCATGAATTATAGGAGCTACGATGAACTTGGAACATATATACCTGTAACCTGAAACACTTGCACAAAACACCTTAGACCCTCAAGGTAAAGCAAGTAATAAATAGACAAGTATAATATAACAAGTAAATTGCGATCAAGTAAATATGATGTGAAACATGTGAGCAACTTGATCAAACGCCCAACATACACAAGATGCAATGAGAACACCCTTAGTATATGCAAAGAAAATAAAACAGATTTTTCTTATTAGCTCAATGTCTTCTCCTCCTTAGTATATGCATCTCCCCTATGGAATATCTCTCCTCCTACAAATGTGCACGAAAGCACGAGAAATAGAATTTCTCCCCCTAAGGATGTGCACAAGACCCATATCAAAATGAAAAAACTCTCCGGTATACCACTCTAGAGTATACTCTCCCCCTTTTTGTCAGGAATAGTCAAAGGGTCAAGGAGAAACGAGGGCAAAAGATGAATGTACGAATAATGATAATGATGTATGAGGGGTGCGAGATAAATGAGAAAATGAAGCTCAAACAAAAGACAAAACAAAATGCTACAAAGCATAAGGTAAATATGATAAGCTAGGATGAAGAAACAAGGTATAGACCAATGCATGACAAGGGTAGCAAGGTGTGTGCAAGAGGTGGCTATGTGCAATGCATGATCAAAGCATGGAAAATGCAAATGTGGGGCAAGGTGTGTTAAATACACAACCAATGAACCAAACATGTTCCTAATGAGGAAACACGAGAAACCCCAAAGTTTGGTACTCATCTGTGTCCAAACAAGTGAGATAATGCCTAAGAGACATTTTATCAAACACCTAGCGTGCACACTATGAACAACGATATGAAACAATGCATGAACATCATGAAAACCACCCTTAATACATGTTCTTTTTGCCACAAGGGGCCAAATCCAAAGCAAATCATCAAAAGAAACTAATCTCATACAAAAATTTGAGAAAAATTAAGTTTTCCCAACCCTTATGATGAAAATCCCAACCAAGAGCACAAAACTCTCCAAAACATAATCTAAGGATCCACAACAATGAAAAGAGTTTAAAATTACCTTAGAGATGTTAATGGAATGAAAAATCATTCAAATTGATTGGGTTTTGATGTAAAAATATTGAAAGAGGGGGTTTAAAAGAGGATGGGGGAGGTTTAAAACAAGTTTCCCATGAAAAGCTCTTTAAAAAGCTATTTCTGGGCATTTTGTGACTGGCGAGTCGTGAGCTGAGTCACAAATTAGTCGCGAAACCATTCTGTGTAAACTCGCTACTGGAGCTCGTGGCTTGCAAGTCGCCAAAATGAGTAGCCAAAACTCGCAACTGGAACTTGCGACTTGTAAGTCGCCAGAATAAGTCGCCAAAAATTTTGACATTTGTTTTTCAACACAAAACATGTTTAAACAATGAAAAAAAAAGTAAGCACTAAATATGAACACAAAGAGTGATACAAATCACTTCCAAAAACATATAAAATTATCAAAAATCTTTTTGGATTGATCCATATATAGTTGAGCACGCACGCATCACATTTAAACAAGTACAATCGAACAAATGAATAAGGCATTCATTGAACATTAGGCATGTGTGTTGTGTGTGTATATCAAATGTGGAATAGTCTTTAGTTTAGAGTGAAACTTCAATGATCAATTCAATCAAGTCATACACAACTAGTGCTAAGACAAGTGGTCTATCTCAATTATAGAAATGAATATATATGACCTCCCACAAGAAAATGATTACATAACTTTTGAAGCTTAACATTTGGCTTTTTTACAATTCACAACATTTAATCATTTTTTATCTTTACATCTCATTTTGAGATCGATGCCTGAAATTTTTGATATTTCAATTTGATGAACAAACATTTGGCTTTTTAGGCATCATACATTTTCATAAAAGTCGATTTCCTTTTTTCCTAATCGAATTCTAGTATCTGCAATGGCTTTTACAGCTCATTATCTCTTTTCATTTTGAGATTTACATTGGTTGAGCTCTTTAAGTAAAAAAAATATAAAAGTGTGGGAAGATATATAGGCACAAGTCTACGTATGTATCTAAACCAACATGACTATTGACAAATCATCCATGACAAGCTTGAAGATTGATTTACAACAATCACACAAAGATGTCAAGATTTTTCCCACAAAGATACAAGTGCATAAAGAACAAGCTAAGCTCGTAAATGCATAAAGCCATTTGTATGAAGGTACAAGGCAAAACTCACGTGTGATATGAATGTTCAAAATAGGTATGAAACACCCTTGAACGTTTAGACCCCAAATTACAAATTCTCAATTCAAGCTTATTATTAAACAGTTAATGTGCGGAACACGATACAAGTGCATAAAGAACAAGCTAAGCTTGTAAATGCATAAAGCCATTTGTATGAAGGTACAAGGCAAAACTCACGTGTGATATGAATGTTCAAAATAGGTATGAAACACCCTTGAACGTTTAGACCCCAAATTACAAATTCTCAATTCAAGCTTATTATTAAACAGTTAATGTGCAGAACATGAACATAAGCCAAACACAGAATTGATAAACAATCTAAGCCAAATATAAATACATCCACAGCAGTAAATATAAGGCAAAAATAAAGGGAAGGAAGATGCAAACACACGGACAACACACGATGTGTTGTCGAAGAGGAAACCGAAACCCTCAGCGTAAAACCTCTCTGCCACCCTCCAAGCGGTGAATAATCCACTAAAGAATGTAGTTGGGATACATAAACAGCAGAAGACCCTCCAAGCCTAATCTACCCAGTGTACCTAAGCCCTCCAAGTTTCTTGCTCCAATGAGGTTGCGCCTTACCGAATTCCGCTATCAACCATAGCATCAACCAATAGACATTGGTTCCTTCCTAACTGCTTCCCAAAAGCACCAAATAAACCTTCTCACAGATGTGGGTGTGGTGAGATAAGGATTTGGATAAGAACCTCTCAAGGATTTAACAATGGAGAGGAAGAGAGTAGAGGAATTTGAAGAGTCTCTAAGGTAAAGATTGTGGATAAATCAATCTTGTTTTTCTCTAGGGTTTTTCTCACAAAATTATCTCTAGAAGCTCTCTACATTTGGTGGGTATAAGGGTCTATATATAGTGGGGTGAGAAAGGAATGCGAAGAGTCAGTTTTTTTCAAACAGGGTGGTTTGGCGGCTTGGCCTCGCGACTGGTCTGAGTTGCGAGTTCTAGCCGCGAGTTAACGGCCTGGCCAGTCTGGAACTTTTGTCTTGTAGTGAGACAGCTGGCGTGACCCTCCACCTCCCAGTGTGCTTCTCACGTGCCTGCAATTGGCGGCTCCTAGTCACAAGTCACCCGCGAGTCCTAGCCGCGAAACTCTGCATCTTTGCACAATCTTGAGCATTTCTTCACATCTTCTCACACACTACTCTTACAAGAATCTCACCTAAATACAAGGTTACTAATTGCTAAAATACAAGCAAATTTGGCATGGAATAAAGCCAACAAGATGGTTGATTGAATTCAACCTTACATGATATGTGCTCAAACATATACGATCAAACTTTTTGAATTTTTCACTTTTTATGTGGTTTTGGATTTTTACTTACACAAAACTAAAACATAAAAATAAGATTAAAAAAATGTATACAAATAAATGCACAAATGCACAAATGCATGAAGATATAACATTTAATGCATGAAGGGTTTTACAAAGATCGAAAGAATTAGATCAAGGACCAAGAGCAAAAGCTCAACCATAGGAACCCTTCCTTATCCAAACAGAACAATTGTTTGGAATGAGTGTCTCATGAGAAGAGAGACGAGGATTGGAAGAACGAGAATTAGAGATGCACATAGTCAAGGAGTTAAGAGCATTAAACACTTTCTTTAAGAACATGCAATTTTCACTCAAATCCGGTTTACTCTTTTTAGCACAACTTCCAAGAAGCTCAAGTTTCTCTTTCCTTTTGATTCTTTTAAAAGCATGAAACTTAGAGCATTGAGGTCTAAGATGACCAAAGGCACCACAATGGTGACAAACAATGCATTTAGGTCTACTAAGCCTTTTGGAAAGGGATCTAGCAACATGGTTTTGTTCTCTCTTCAACTTGGAGCATTGAGGTCTTATGTGACCAATCACATCGCAATTGTGGCAAGTTGGAATAAACTTAAATCCATTCAAAACCTTAGGTTAAGACCTAAACGGAGGCTTTAACTTAACATCCTTTCTCTCCACCTTTTGATTTCTTTTATGTGGAGGAATGTACACCGATTTGTCCTTTGAGGTAGAACACACAATAGGCACAAAATCAGGTACCACAACATGATTCCAATGAATATTTTCATCCTTTTTAATAATAGGTTCAATAATCAAACACTTGGGATGCATCTTAAGAGATTCATTTACACATTTTAGCTCTTCAACAAGTTTGTTAGACAAAACAAGTTTAGCATTCAAATCCATATTCAAACATTCAAACTCTTTTAGTTTTCAAGAGAATTTTCAGCAAGTTTCTTATATTTTTCAACCAATTTGTTAGATTCATTGAGCATTCATTGAGCTTAGCAATCAAATCATCATTTTCACAAAATAACTTGCTCAAATTCTTTTGAAACTTCTTAGCCTTTTTCTTGAAGAGTTTGTCATTTGGAATATCAACAACACCCAAAGATTCATGTAACATAGCATCACAATCATGAGGATTATCACTCATAGAGGCATTTTCACAAACACATGGCATGTTACATTCATCAACATCCAAAACATGCATAGAGGCATACAAAGCACTATCCATAGCAAATAAACACAAGGGGTCAATGATCACACTTAGGTATTTAAACCAAAACAAGTGTACCCGCTCTGATACCAATTGAAAGTTTAAATAATGTATAAAACACTATGAACATTTAGACCCCCCAATTACAAAATTATCAATTCAAGCTTAATGTCAAACAATATATGTGTAGAAAATAAATATAAGCTAATAACAGAATTGATAAACAATTTAAACCAATTAAAATCACATTCACGGCAGAAATTAAATGGCAAAAATTAAGGGTAGAGAGATGCAAACACAAGGACAACACACGATGTGTTATCGAAGAGGAAACCGAAGCCCTCGACGTAAAACCTCTCTGCCGCCCTCCAAGCGGTCAATAATCCACTAGAAAATGTAGTTAGGATACATGAACAGCAATAGACCCTCCAAGCCTAATCTACCCAATGTACCTAAGCCCTCCAAGTTTCTTGCTCCAACGAGGTTACGCCGAACCTTTTTCTTTCCTAGCTTACCGGATTCCGCTATAGCCCATAGCATCAAACAATATGAATTGGTTTCTTCCTAACTGCTTTCCTAAGCACCAAAATGTCTTTTCACAGATGTGGGTATGGTGAGAAAAGGATTTGGCCAAGAACCTCTCAAGGATGTAACAATGGAGAGAGTGAGAGTAAAGGAGTTTGAAGAGTCTCTATGTGAAGATTTTGGATAAGTCAATCTTGTTTTTCTCTAGGGTTTCTCTCTCAAAATTCTCTCTGGAAGCCCTCTACATTTCGTGGGTATAAGGGGTATTTATACTAGGGTGAGAATGGAATGCGAAGAGTCAGGTTTTTCGAAACAGAGCTGGTTGCGCGACTTGACCTCGCGACTTGACTGAGTCGCGAGTTAAAGTCGTGAGTTAATAGAACGGCCAGGCTGGACTTTTTTTCTTGTAGTGCTCTAGTTGGCATGATTGTTCATCTTCTCTGCACGCTTCACTCGTGTGCTACAGTTGGCGGCTTGCTAGTCGCGAGTCTCTGCATCCTTGCACAATCTTGAGCATTTCTTCACACTCTCTCACTCATTACCCTTACATGAGTCCCAGCTAAATACAGGGTTACTAATTGCTAAAATGTAAGGTTGAATTTAATCAACCATCTTGTTGGCTTTATTCCGTGCCAAATTTGCTTGTATTTTAGCAATTAGTAACCCTGTATTTAGGTGGGAATCATGTAAGGGTAGTGTGTGAGAGAGTATGAAGAAATGTTTAAGATTGTGCAAAGATGCAAGGACTCGCGATTGGAACTCGAGGGTGGCTCGCAATTGGTAAGCCGCTAGAAGTGGGTCACGTGCCAAGCATGCAGAGAAGCTGAAAGGTCATGCCAACTGTTGCACTACAAGACAAAAAGTCCAGACTAGCAATGCAGTTACCTCGCGGCTGGAACTCGCGGCTTAGTCAAGTCGCAAGGCCAATTCGCAGCCAGCTCTGTTTTAGAAAAACTGACTCTTCGCATTCCAAACACACACCACTATATATAGACCCTTATACCTATGAAATGTAGAGAGCTTCTAGAAAGAATTTTGAGAGAGAAACCCTAGAGAAAAACAAGATTGATTCATCCACAATCTTCATCTAAGAGACTCTTCAAATTCCTCTACTCTCACCCTCTCCATTGTTACATCCTTGAGAGGTTCTTAACCAAATCCTTTTCTCACCATACCCATATCTGTGACAAGGCTTTTTGGTGCTTTGGGAAGCAGTTAGGAATGGACCAATTCATATTGGTTGATGCTATAGGCTATAGCGAAATCAGGTAAGCTAGAAAAGAAAAAAGTTCGGCGTAACCTCGTTGGAGCAAAAAGCTTGGAGGGCTTAGGTACATTAGGTAGATTAGGCTTGGAGGGTCTACTGCTGTTCATATATCCCAACTACATTTTCTATTAGATTATTGACTGCTTCGAGAGCGGCGGAGAGGTTTTACGCTGAGGGCTTCGGTTTCCTCTTCGATAACACATCGTGTGTTGTCCTTGTGTTTGCATCTCTCTTCCCTTTATCTTTACCATTTAATTACTGCTGTGTTTGTGATTATTTGTGGTTTAGATTATTTATCAATTTTTTTTTAGCTTATGTTCATGTTTCACACATTTATTGTTTGATAATAAGCTTGAATTGATAATTTGTAATTTGGTTTCTAAACGTTCAAGGGTGTTTTATACACATACTGAACATTCAATTGGTATCAGAGCGGGTGCACTCTTTGTGGTTTTATTACCTTAGTACGATCCTTGACCCCTTATTGAGATGGATAGGTCTCAATCTCTAAATGTTCCACCATTTTTTTATGGTAATAATTATGCTTTTTGGAAGGTCCGAATGAGGGCGTTTTTGTGTTCTATTGATGATGCTGTGTGGGATACAGTTGAAGTTGGTTGGACTAGGCCGGAAGCTGCTAAATCCACTTAGGATAAGGCAGCTCTTGTGGCGGGTAATGCTAATAGTAAAGCCTTGAATGCTATTTTCTGTGGTGTCTTTCCAAAAGAATTTCACAAGATTTCACATATTACTATTGCTAAGGAAGCATGAGAGATTCTGGAGACAACTTATGAAAGAACAAAGAAAGTGAAGGACACCAAACTACAGACGTTGACCACTCACTTTGAGGAGCTAAAAATGAGTGAGGATGAGTCCTTTGACTCTTTTTACAATAAGATGAACGAGGTGGTCGTCGACAAATTCAATTTGTGGGAAAAGACGGAGGATTCTAAAATAGTAAGGAAGATCCTTCGGTCACTGCCAGAAAGGTTCCGTGCTAAAGTAACGGCTATTGAAGAGAGCAAAGATCTTGACGACATTAAAGTCCAAAATTTGATTGGTTCATTGCAAACCTATGAATTGTCATTGCCCATGCAGAGGAAGAGCAAATCTCTTGCTCTTAAGACAATTGATGAGAGGGTAGTATCTCATGACTTTTTGGAGGAGGATGGTGTAGATAAAGATGTAGCGTATCTTGTGAAAAACTTCCGAAAATTCTTAAAACTCAAGAACAGTGGGACATCTGGTGAGAAAGGGAAATTTCAGAGTTTCGGGAAGGAGAAAAGGGAATTTAGAAGCAAAGATGGTAGAGAACCCCAATATTCACCAGGAATTACGTGCTTCGAGTGCAATGGACATGGACATTTCAAGAAAGAATGTCCCAATTATTTGAAATCGAAGGGCAAGGTCTATGCCACGACTCTAAGTGACTCAGATTCATCCAATTCCGATTCTGAGGAAAGTTATGATGGAAAAGGAAATTACTCCGCATTTATGGCTATTGAACATGTTGAGTCCTCGGAGGACTTGAATCAACTTGTACAAGAACTTGGGAAACACAGTGATGAAGAAAGGTACTCATGCATAAGCATTGCAACATGTCCATGCATTAATACTTCCCATGTTTTGTGAATATGCTTGGTTGTGTGCTTTTTGCTAGCTTGAGTTGAAAAATTTTCTGTTTGTTTACTTTTGTTTTAAATGTTTTTACATTGTTGTTTTTTATCAATCTCTTCTTTCTTTTGTGTCAAAATCCAAAAATACATAAAAAGTAGAAAATCCAAAAAGTTTGATCGACTTCGTTGAGTTTTGTCTCAAAGCATGTTTTGCCTTGTACCTTTGTACTAATGGCTTTGTGCATCTACGAGCATAGCTTGTTTCTAATGCACTCATATCATTATGGGAGAAATTTTGAAATCTATGTGACTGTTGTAAATAGATCTTCAACCTTGTCATAAATGATTAGTGAATGGTTTTGTTGATCTTGAGACATGCATAGACTTGTGCCTATATATCTTCACACTCTTTATTTTATTTTTTTGCTTAAAAGAGCTCACCAAATGTAAATCTCCAAATGAAAACAGATTTTAAGCTGTAAAAGTCTGTCGCATATACTAGTATTTGACTAAGAAAAAGGGAAAGCGACCAAAAATAAAATATATGATTCCCAAAAAGCCAAAGGCTAACTCATCAATTGAAATATAAAAAATTTCAGGCATCGATCTCATAATGAGATGTATGAATTCAAAAAGATCAAATGATAGGATGTATATGAAGCCAAATGAAAAGCTTCAAAGTTGTGTTATCAAGTTTTGTGGGAGGTCATATATGCATATTTCTATAATTGAGATGGGTCACATTATCTAGTGCTAGTTATGTATGACTTGTTCGAATTGATCATTGAAGCTTCACATTAGTCTAAGGACTATCTCCTTGTCAATACCCACACACATCACACATGCCTATGATCAATGAATGCCATATTCATTTGTGTGATTGTACTTGATTAAATGTGTTTTCACATGCTCAATCTTTGTTGATCAAACTCAAAAATATTTTTGAGTTTTTTGTTTGTTTTTGGAAAGTATTTTGCTTTTGCAAAAATTGTCAAAATTTCAAAAAACAGTGTTGCCTTGTTTTGGCAACTCAGTCGCGGGTTAATCCAGCCGCATGCCCCAATCGCGAGCCCACACAGAGATTTTTCGCGGCTCACTGGCGGATCAATGTCTTAGTCGCAAAAAATACTTAGAATATTTTTCAAAATCTGAATTTTTATGATTCTCGCGACTTATTGTGGCAACTTGTTCGCGGGTGGAAGGTCCAGTCACAAGGAATACACAGAGATTTTCGCGGCTCACCTCACAACTTTCTCGCGGGTAGACCTTCTAGTCGCAAAAAACACTTAGAAAATTTTTTCAAATTTTTGGTCTAAAGTGTTTTGGCGGCTAGCCCTGGCGACTTGCACGCGACTTGACCCAGTCGCGAAAAACGCGTGTTTTGCGTTTTAAAGGCAGTTTTTAAAATCATTTCAGTTTTTCCCTTGAATTTTTGTGACTGTTCATTGCCTCTTTCACTCAAACCTCTCTCAAACTCACTGTGTCACTCTCAAAAACCACATGTTTTGCATCATTTCATCTTTGAATCTTCACATAAAGGTATGGGTTTTCTCATATTTACTAAGTATTTCAAGTTGATTGCATTGATTTCTTGAATCTAAGAGTTGTGGTTTTGATTTTTTTATTTGTAGTTTCAGATATGAGTTTGATTTCTTGATCTGTGCATTGTCTTGGTATTTTTTTTGTTTTGCTAATTTCAGGGTTCATATTTGGATTTGGTCTATTTTGTTGTGCAAATGTTGGTGTGTGTTTTTGTTTTGTGGTTTATTTGTTGTCTACATTACTCGGTGCATTTCATGCTTATGGTTGAATGTCACCGTGATAGTTGTTTGTGACTTTGCATTGATCAGTGTTTATTTTATACTGAGTTGTAACTGAACTATCACCATTTTTGATCACTTGTTTCATTCAAAGCATCAGTGTTGCTCAAATTTTTTGTACTAACCTGGTTCATGATTTGTAATTAAATGAGATCTCTCTATTTCACATTCTTATATCTGAATCTAATCAAGTTGATGTTTGTACCTTGTGGTATTGCATTTGGTTGTTTGCTGTGTGTCTGTTCTCTTGCAGATGTCTCGTCAATCCTCTAAAGGCAAAGACATTGTAACCGATGATCCATCAACCTCGGTTGCTAAACGGACTCGACTTTCATCTCAGTCGTCTAAAGATTCTACCACTGAGAGATTTAGGACACCTCTTGATTCACAGACCTACACAGACATTTTTAAAGAAGCTCCTACTATTGTGGAACAAATAGTCAAATTTGATACCTTGGGGACAACATTTATCCCCAAGATTTTTGAAGCAAGAGATTGGGCTGAACTGTTTGGGAACTTTGAGGATTCGATTGAGGAATTGATTAAGAAATTCTACTCGAACGCCAGAGACACCGGGGTAGAGTTGAAATGCTGGGTACGAGGAACGGAATTTTCCATTAATATAGACTACATTGCAAAGGTTCTTCACATCACCAGACCAGAAAATGTGGATCTGACTCCATATGATGACAGAGTACTTCAGGTACAAGACATTCTTCAAGTTCTTGGGAATGAACATGAAGTGGGAAGCAAAGGCTTATCTATAGGCATTGCACAGTTTACGCTTGAATTGACAACTCTAAAACTGATCATGTTCTCCAACCTCTACCCATTGTTAAACACTGCTTACATCAATCTTGGAAGAGCTAAATTTCTGTGTGATCTCATTATCGAAGTTCCGATTGACATTTGTGCCCACATATTTTCAGATCATTGGGAAAACAGCGACTCGATTAGCAGCACGAACAAGTCTTTCGTTTTGTAGTCTCATCATGAAGATCATGCTTCGTGAAGGTGTCAGTCCACCATCAGATGGAAAAATTGTGTCTCGTTCTCGACCAATATCCATGTACACTCTCCAAGCAAGCAAGAGCCATTCCTCTAAAACACCTAAAAGTGAACCATTCACTCCATCTGGTCAGAGTTCAGCAACACCTGTGCATACCGAGACAATTTCTCCCATTCCTTCTGAGATACAGGCATCAGGCACTCCACTTGTACCACTTAACTCTCAAGTTGACAGGATAAGTACTTTGATTGAAAGCGTGTTTCAGCGGATTTCAGGATTAGAACGACTTATCTACTCAACCAACAACCAAGTTCAAATGCGCCTCACAACCATTGAAACATAGTTGGATGCTATTCAGCAAAAGTTGGAAGAAAGCCTTTAGCTATTCGTGACAAAAAGGGGGAGAGCGACACAGGAAGGAAAAGTGTGCATACTGAAAGGGGAAGTTGTGTGCTCAAGAAGAGGAAGTTGATATATATTTATATACACTCTCATACTTTTGGATAGACTAACAAACTTATGTTTTGCTTGTCTTGTTTATAGCTGTTTGTGTGGATATAGTTCTAATACCTTGATTAAAATTATTGCTTATGTGATTTACTGGTTCTAGTATATATTATGTTGTTATTCTGTTAACTTTGTACAGTACACTTGTAACCGTATGCTTTTGTAAGCTTTTAGGTTTTTGTACCCATGCTTTGTAACTTAAGTACTTGTTGCTAAATGTTATGCATTTCCTTCAGTACATCACTCTTGTGCCCTTGTAGAATTTTGTTCCTAGATGCATATATGTTTTATGCAATAGTTGAGTGTTGGAGATGCAAATGATACTTTGCAAATGAGCTTATCAGCTTGCATGTTCGAATGTTTATTCCATGTGTGAATAAGCATTGTGATCACTTGTTATAGTGATTGTTTGTTTTTGGTCAAGCCATGCTTTACTGCTTAAGTTCATTTTTGCTTGATCGCATTGTGCTTGCTTCATATGCATTACAAGTTTTCTGCATACAGTGATCAAATTGTGTTGTTGTATTTCAGGAGATATTTGTTCATATGATTCAAGAGCTTATCAGATTCTAGAGTTAGGTGTGAGTGAGTTTTGTTCAACTTTTCCTAACACACGTGTTAAGTCTAGAGTTTATTGTAGAGTTTTGTCACGAAATAGCCAAAGGGGGAGATTGTAAGGTTGAATTTAATCAACCATCTTGTTGGCTTTATTCCATGCCAAATTTGCTTGTATTTTAGTAATTAGTAACACTGCATTTAGGTGGGAATCATGTAAGGGTAGTGTGTGAGAAAGTATGAAGAAATGTTCAAGATTGTGCAAAGATGCAGGGACTCGCGACTGGAACACGCGAGTGGCTCGTGACTGGCAAGCCGCCAGAAGTAGGTCACGTGCCAAGCATGCGGAGAAGCTGAAGCGTCATGCCAGCTGTTACACTACAGGACAAAAAGTCTAGACTGGCAATGCAATTACCTCGCGGCTCGAACTCGTGGCTTAGTTAAGTCGCGAGGCCAAGCCGCCACCCAGCTCTGTTTTGAAAAAATTGACTCTTCGCATTCCAAACATACACCACTATATATAGACCCTTATACCCACAAAATGTAGAGAGCTTCCAGAGAGAATTTTGAGGGAGAAACCCTAGAGAAAAACAAAATTGATTTATCCACAATCATCATCTAAGAGACTTTTCAAATTCCTCTACTCTCACCCTATCCATTGTTACATCCTTGAGAGATTCTTAGCCAAATCCTTTTCTCACCATACCCATATCTGTGACAAGGCTTTTTGGTACTTTGGGAAGCAGTTAGGAAGGGATCAATTCATATTGGTTGATGCTATGGGTTATAGCGGAATCCGGTAAGCTAGAAAAGAAAAAGGTTCGGCGCAACCTTGTTGGAGCAAGAAGCTTGGAGGGCTTAAGTACATTGGGTAGATTAGGCTTGGAGGGTCTATTGCTGTTCATGTATCCTAACTACATTTTCTAGTGGATTCTTGACCGCTTGGAGGGCAGCGGAGAGGTTTTACACCGAAGGCTTCCATTTCCTCTTCGATAACACATCATGTGTTGTCCTTGTGTTTGCATCTCTCTTCTCCTTATCTTTACCATTTAATTACTGTTGTGTTTGTGATTATTTATTGTTTAGATTGTTTATCAATTCTGTTATTAGCTTATGTCCATGTTCTGCACATTTATTGTTTGATAATTAGCTTGAATTGATAATTTGTAATTTGAGGTCTAAATGTTCAAGGGTGTTTTATACACATTGAATGCTCGAAAATGTGTTGAAAACACAAGAGCTGTTTAGACCCCCAAATTAAAGTTATGGCTCGATTGATTTTACACTAACTTAATACTAAGTGCAGAATAGTGTAAATGCGAGCGGATAAACAAACAAGCTACTCTAATCCATAATCTAAGCAACACAGCAGTAAAATGAAATGTAAAAAAGTAGGGAAGAAAGATGCAAACACAAGATAACACGCCGATGTGTTATTGAAGAGGAAATCGAAGAACTCGGCGAAAAACCTCTCTGCCGCCCTCCAAGTGGAAATCGATCCACTAGACAATTAGTTGGGATACGTGGGTTAGCAAGAGACCCTCCAAGCCTAATCTACCCGATGTACCTAAGCCCTCCAAGCTCCTACTCCAACAAGGCTTCTCGAAGCCGTGTCTTGTTTGGTTCTCTGGATCCCGTAACAAGCTCCATGTTGCATCTACCATCCTTGGCTTCTTCCAATGCTTCCCAGCAGCACCAAAATGTCACTTGACACTTAGAAAGGGTGTGGTAAGTGTTTGGGCTATCAACCTTTCAATGGTATGGAAATGAAAAGGTAGGAGTTGAGGAAATACCACAAGCTGTGTGTAGAGAATTGTGGGTATGACAATCTCAAATTCTCAATGTGTTTGGCTAGGGTTTTCTCTTAGAAGCACTCCTCAACATCTGTGGGTAATGTGTGTATAAATAGTGTAGGCACAGAAAGTGTGTATCAAAATGGACAGGCTGGCAGAATAGAATGTCTTGCGGGTGTCTCACGGGAAGGCCTTACCCGCGAGGTACTCGTGAGACACAGCTGTCTCCATCCTGGCCTGACTCTTCACATTCCAGCACGTGCAAGGCACATGGATCACTTCGCGGGATGCTTAGTTGCGAGATACCCACGAAAACACTTCAGTCTTCAATAAGCTTGAGTCTTCACACTCTCTCTCTATCACACAACCCTTACAATCAAATCCCACAATAATTATAGGGTACAAAAGATTGAATGCAATTACAATCAAATTTGGCATGGAATAAAAGCCAACAAAATATACAGTTGTAAATAACAACTTTACAATCTCCCCCTTTGGCTATTCCGTGACAAAAACCCTAAAACAGACTCTAGACTTAAATATGAGTTTAGGAACAGTGGCAAAACTCACTCACACCTAATTCTAGAAGCTGTGAAGCACTTGCACATATATACTAGTAACCTGAAGCACTTGCACGTTTATACCTGTAACCTGAAACACTTGCACATAAACAAAACTTTCATTACGCTTATGACAAGTAGAATACAAGGTACGTACATGAACAAGTAAAATGCGATCAAGTTTGTAAAAACTTTAAAACATGTAAGCATATCTTGATCATACAAAAACAGTCATTAAAGAATGACTACAATGAACATTTAGCAAGTAAATGCTCATCCGAACACGCAATACAATAAAGAGCAATCCCAATGATCAATTGCATGTCCAACACTTAACCAATGCAAAATACACTAAGTATTTGCATTTAGGATATAAAATCCTACAAGGGCACAAGAGTGAGGTACTTCAAACATATTTTCAATGTCTTAAAAGTACAAACAAATATGCTACAAAGCATAGAGATAATCACAAATACTGAAATTAAACCATAGAATCAAAGCTTTAAACAAAAGCAGTAAAAACAATAAACAGAAAAAGTAATAACCAATAACCAATATATCACTGTTTCTAATCTAAGTCTATGCTCCCCCTAATGCTGTGCAAGCTCTCTCTTGGCTCCCCCTCAAAAATTCCTCCCCCTTTTTGATCGGAATGGCCAAAGGGCTAAAATGCATCAGACTCTGAATCGGATCCCTATGCCATGGGCAAGTCTTGTATCTGTGAAGATAATACAGTAATTTGTCCTTGGAGGTATGCAAACTAGGTCGTGGTGTGTTGTACATGGGAATTAAGCACTATAGACATCTGGTCTATTTTAGCTAGTAATCGATCAAGTTTGCTTAAACCTTGTGTTGGAACAGAGGATGATGGCTGAGCTGAGGGCTGATCAGATGATTCTGGAGCAGTAGTAAAGGGCTCTATCTCCTCCTTTGTGTCACCTTCTTCCTGTTGAACTCGTGGTTGTGGTATGGTATGCACACCAGTCTTGGATCCCTTGATGTGAGCTGTGCTTCTAGTCAATGTGTGAGCATCAATGGGATAGTCCCTCTGAACCACAATAAGACCATTTGGGAATTTCAGCTTCATCTTAGCAATTAGTCCCATGATTGGTGAGGGAAACGGCATTATAGTCCTTGAATTCTGCTTTTCAATGCTCTTCTTCAGAATGTGGAAGATGTGACTGCATATATCAATCTCTTTGTGAGTAAAAAGGTCATAAAGAAACCTTGTCCTTGGAGCTGATAGTGTAGTGAGGTTGGTGGCCAGATACAAGTTATGGATCATCACATAACTTAATGTTCTCATCTCTGGTGAAAACCGGATTGTATCCATTGGTGATTTCTTCGGTGAACCTCCAAGAGTCATTATCATTTCCTCAGTAGAACCCAATCTCTTGTCATATTGAACTGACATTAGCTGAGAGGGAGGACGAATCTCCAAAAAGTCTTAAATACTATCCCTTGTGATCATGAACTCCTTGTGCCTCACCCAGCACACTATATTGTCATCTTCCACAGCAACATTTGAGAAAAATTCTCGAATGATCTCTGAGTACACAGTCCCAACCGGGTTTAACAACTTGGTCCAAGTTCTTTCTTTGAACACGTCAGGAATGAATATGTGCTCAAGAGCCTATAACTGAACCACCCTTTCCATGATAATGGTTGCTCTCTTGTAGCAATCATTGTATTTCATGTCAGCTTTAGCAGACTTGAAATGATCAGAATCAGTGCGTGCACATTTTGAAGATGATTTCTTCGTGGCTGCATGTTTAGTGTGAGCCATCTGTGTAAAAAGACACAAAACAGACAAGAAACAAGTGCAAACACAAAACTAAACACAGAACTTGATTAGATTCAAGTTAGTTCCAAAATAAAGAAAAAAAAAACTTAAAATAGAGCATAACTAACTCTAAACAAAATGCAAAAACATAAAACAGGAAGACATAAACACAATGCATGGAACAAGAAATTGTGCATGTGTGTGCATATGTGTGCATGTGCAGATGCATGTGTATGCATGTGTTGATGCATGAGGATGCAGCACAAGATGCATGAGGGGTGCCTAGGCGTGTGCCTAGTGAGTGCAACATGGGCAAAGAGTGTGAAACACAAACACAGTGACCAAAACAGAGTAACCAATGTCAACTAAGTGTAAACCTAGAAATTGGAGTTCACTTGAATCTAATAAGCACCAAAAATGTCACTCGAACATTTTGGCAAACACCTAACATGCAACAAAGCAAATACAACATGAATAATGTATGAACATGGTGAAAACTAGCCTCAATACATGCTAAAAAGCCAACACAGAAACACAAATACCAAATGGGACTCAGCCCAATCAAGAATAAGAAACAATTTTTCACAAAAATTAGAAAACCAACCCTTTTTTTTTGAAAATCCCCAATTTTGAAAACCCTAAGCATAGATTCTGCATAATCCGAAAATAAAATATGAAAATAGTATTAGAAACACATACCTTGAAAGGATTTTTTTTGCAGAGATTTTGCTTGAAAATGATGGGGTTTGAATGAAACAGTGATTTGGGTTGAAAGGGGCTCGAGAGAGGTTAAGCGAGGGAAATGAGAGTGATTTGAAAAACTGTCACATCTGCTATATAAAACTGAAAACACATGTTTTTTGTGGGTTAGAAAGTAGTGAGAAAGTCGCGAGACAATCGCGAGAATGGCCACTAATAGGCCACAAACGAATTGACCCCTTGTGATTAATTAACCAATTAATTAGCCAAGTGAATTAATTAGGTTCAATTAACATGTAATTGCATGGCATCACAAACAAATCACCAATAAACTAAATAAGCAATAGAAAATAAATAACACAGTAATTTGTTCACGAATGGGGAAAACCCTAACGACAAAAACCCCATCGGGTGATTTTCAGGTCACCACTCCCGAAACTCCACTATAATCAAAACAAGCGGTTACAAATAAAGGAATCCCAAGTACCTTACCAACCTACAGTTGAACCCTTACCCCAATACCCAATTGGACTTGTTCTGTAGTGACAGTTCCCCCTTTTTGATGCACGGCTCCTAAGTACGTGACTAACCAGATGCGCGGATCCCAGTACGCGACTTTAATCACCAAGAAGTAATAAGGGTTGGCTGCAAAGTTCTTCAGTTCATACACATGATGAAGATCAAGAAGATGCTTGGTCATAAAACCCAAAGGTGCACATACACAGCAACTTCTTCAGAAGAGATGAACTAGGTTAAGAACTTCGTCTTTGGTCACAATTTGCTTGAACAGGGTTTGCTCAATGCTTGTGCAATTTGTGAACTCTTTGACGGCTCTTAAATCAATCCTTTTATATGTCTAGGGTTAGGAGAAAAGAAGGCCTAAAGACACATTCACAGATCCCAAGAAATCAGATCAGAATTTTGATTTTTATAAACCTTGACAGATAGAAGCTGTCGAGTAGCTGTTGAGCAGGTGTCGAGACACGGGGCTGAAACAGCTTACTGAAGCTCGATAGATGCAGCTGTCGAGTCAGCTGTCGAGATTTAATGAATCTGCACTTTCAGCTTGTTTTCTTGAACAGACTTGAAGGCTTCAATACTTGATCTTGAAACACGGTTTCTCGAAGTATTTCAACACATCCTAAATCTACCCAAATACAAGTAAAGTGCGTTTTATCAAAGGATTAGCCAATTACATAAAAGTATGACATATGTTCTTAACATGTGAACCACATATGTCCTAACAATCTCTTTCTTTGGCAATCCGTGACAAAACCACGACAAACAAATGAGCATATGAGAGAAGTCATAAATCACTCAACTCATATTCACTTGTTTAATACAATAAAATCGATCCTAACACATACTCTTGAAAAATTTTGCAAGAAGAGAGTTTATGGCAAGTAGACTTTGACAACCTGTATTTCTGAAACACTTTAAACAAAACTCATCAAAGCATCTTTGTGTGAAATAGAAATAATAGATTGCATACAAGTAAAGAAACATGTGTATAAAGAGAGAAAAGAAACAACACATGTAAGAGGTAGGTGAAAGAAACAACATACATCCACATATAGAAAGAAATAAATACAAAGTATGTCAGAATGATCACAAGATCAAATGTACAAAAACAATGTATCTATATAAGAAAGAGAAGAAAAGATACATTATATCCTCACTACATCCCTCAAGTATCAACACTCCCCTAATAAAAAAAATGTCCTATATTAACTCTCCCCCTAAGATGACTACTCTCATATCCCAAAATTACTCCCCCCTTTTGTCACGAGTGACAAAGGGTAGAGTGTCAAGCAAACATCTCATCAGAAGAGCTAGCATTTCCATCATCATCCGAAGCGTCATCATCATCACCATCATCATCATCAACCTCAGCATTAGAATCAGAAGCCACTGGAGGAGGTGGTGAAGGAGTAGCCTTAGGAGCAAAACCACCCATGGTCGCCTAACGTCGTGCAATACGACCAACATGAATGTTCACCTGATACAACTCAGTAGAGAGCGTATCAAGGCGAGCATCCATGCGCTGCAGCTGCGCCATGATGTCTCCAAAAGATACATCGCCCATAGAAGAGGAGGGAGCAGATGTAGACGGAGCAGATCGAGAGGGTGCCGAACGAGATGGAGGCGAACTGGAGGGAGGAGCTGCTGACTCCTGTCGTGACCTAAATTGAGCCTCACTACGTTTTACGATAGCGGCATCTATGGCACACATGACAGAGAAGTGATTAGAGGAGGGAAGATGAATAGAAAAATGGCATAAGATCCTTGTGATAGCAAAAGGAAAGATGAGCTTATCATGGGTAGTCGTATCCCTAAACACACCTATAATGGAAAGAATAAAATGTGAAGGAAAATCTATAGTGAGGTGCTCTAACAAAGAAAGCAAAAATCGAGCACGAGGCTCTGTGATAGAGTTATAGTGAGATAGTGGGTGCAACACAAAAGTTATCACCATGTTCATGAATCTAGGACCTTTAGCAAAAGGCCGACATGGTGTAAACTAATGCTCACCCCAACCAGATGGGTGCTCACAGAAAGTAGACATCATCTCGTCTTTGGACACAGTCCTCAGACCCTCACAACCGGGGTAATCAGGATGCACTACCCTCGGAACTTTAAGCACCTCCATAACAAGCTGCGGTGTGACAGTAAAGCACGTACCTCAAATGCGAGTGTGAAAGAGAGGTACTGAAGAATCAATCTCGTGTATGTTGGAGTAAAACTCCTGAATAAGCATGAGAGGACAAGTGACCGAAATGCCATACAGTGACTCCCATCCCCGACTGTGAATGACATCGAGAAGGTCGGTGTCGGCGAAGTCCGCCAAAATGACTCGGCGTTCCGAATGAACACCTCGTCGAGAGAAGTTCTCCAAGAATGCTTTACGGGCATCCTCATCACGGAACCGAATGTTAGAAGGAGTAGGATCAGAAGAAGATGATGCCCCGAACGAAGAGGGTTCCGAGACGGAGCAGACTTACGTTTAGGTGCCATAGACACTACTAACGTAAACAGAATGAGAGAGAGAGGGAGAAAGAGACAATCAGAAAAGTCCCAAAACATTTCAAATATATCAAGATATATTGAAAAGGAGTACGTATGCATGGGAAATGTATGAGCATGTGACATGCAAAAGAAATTCATCATGGGCTCAACCTTATCCAATCCTACCAGCACACAAACATATTGCACACATCTAAATGCATGAAAATATTGTTATAAAGCAAATGAAATGCAATGCATGAATTTTTGAACATATTTAAATGAAAACCATCCCAAAATTTCAAGAAAAACTCATCAATTTTGAAAAACCCCAAAATTTTTCAAAAACCCCAAAACCTAAGATTCAAAAACATGAAATGCATGAAATATGAGAAGAAAAGAGATCATACCACTTGATTTGAAGCAAGGAAGGCCGAAAATCACATGGGTTGAAGGTTTTAAGTGAGAAAACTGAGTTTGGAAGATGAATAGGCGCGAACAAATCAAGAGATTGAGGGAAATGAGAACCAAATCGCACGAGGAGAATATATAAAACCTCAGTAAATCTCTATAGATACAGGTATCAAGAGGTGTCAAGACATCTGTCGAGGAGGTGTTGAGAAGAATGGTCGTCGACAGATACAAGTGTCGAGGAGGTATCAAGGAATAAACACCAAAATCTAGAACAGAAGCTCGATCGATCGACCAGGCGTCGAGAAGCTATCAAGGAGAAAGGAGATTTCTCGATCGATCCACCAGGTGTCGAGGATGTATCAAGATTGTGATAAGAAAAAGCTTGAGAAGCTCGAAAGATAGCTAGGTATCGAAGAGGTGTTGAGGAGGTGTCGAGCCAGCTTTTAAAAACAGTTTTTCGAGAAATGAAAAACATATACATGAATGCAATCAAACATGCACCTCAAGAATGATCCAATCAACATAATAGGCTCACAAAATCATCTCTCAATGAAAAATTTTAAGCACATGGATCTCTAAAAACACACACACACACTAAACAAGTCTAACTGATTTTATATTTCAAAAAACAAGTCATGACAGTTTAGTGAGCATGCATTAACACATGTAAACCTAGTGATGGCCAAATCACATTGTACCTACACATGTATCATGAGTAGCAAAGAATATTGCGTGTCGTGTGTAAAAAACATTGTAAGATTGCATAACTGTATACATGTTATGACGATTTGAGATATGAGAAAATCACTATAACTCACACACAATCATAACTGTTTGATGGGGACTATCACCTTCGAGGTACATCCTATAACTCCCACATCTCCTAGAATACACACTTGCAATTATATTTAAAGCATTTTTGATCTTTTTGCTTTTTATTTTCTTTATGTATTTTCTTTTTAAGCATTTCATGCATGGGCATAAAAGAGAGAGAAAAGAAATACCCATTGATATTTTACATTCCAATTTTGCTATGCCAAAGCACACAAATGTCATTTATGATTGGCGGGCAACAATGATGAGATAGTTATTTATACCTTTCTCTTAGGATTTTCTAGTCCTACCCGTCAAAAAGAGTGATATGAGTGTTAAGTGCAAGAGATAACTTAATCTTACTCATCACAAACATGAGCTACAAAGCTCACTTGCTTAGTTGTGCATAGAGATGCTCATCTAAGCTACAAATGATACAAAGTTTAGAAAACTTTGTTTCAATGGCCATCCAAGGTACACAAGTACCAATGTACACAGAACACACACTGTTTTTGTATTTTTCTGAATTTTCAAAATTTTTTTTTTATCAAAAACAAAATAAACAAAAACTGAAGATAAAACAAACAAAAACATGTTATCAATGCAATGCAAACACTAGACTGACTCAAAATAAAAGCAAAACACACAAGTAATGCAACAAACAAAAACAAGAAGACAGAAGAAAGTGATTTAATCACTTAGAGTCCTTTTTCTTCGACACCTTAGAAGAACCTTTCCTTTGGTTGAAACCTTGAACCGGTGGCGAAGGGGAAGAATTGAAACCGTTCAAGTTCGAAAGGAACATGAGGGCTTTCAGAAGATCTCCAAGAGGAGCAAGAGAGGATTTAAGCTGATTTTGGCTTCCAAATGCTATCATGCTATTGCTCTATTGAGTGGCTATCCACTTGTAGCAATTTGGTCGAGTATGACCGGCAACACCACAATGATGACAGAGATACTGCTTTTTCTGTTTGGGCTTTTAAGAGTTAGCCTTCTTAGCCCTAGGGTTTTTAGCATCTTTCTTTTCTAGCTTAGGGGGTGCTCCTAGGATAGATTTACCCTTGTCTAAGTTCTCACTAGCTAATTCTGTTTTGACATCAGTATTCTCAATTTTAACAATATTAGCAGGAGGAACAAAAACAGTAGCACTAGTGGAAGCAATATTAGAGGAAGAAAGATCATACCCTAAACCTGTTCGATCTGAAGCAGATTTCTAAATACTAAACATCTTATCAAACTTCACTCGAGGTCCTCTCCAACTGAGCTCTAACCTGAAATAGCTCCGCCTCAAGCTTCTTGGTCTTTTCAGCCAAGAAATTGTTCTCGAACCTCAGTGCTCCAATAGTCTGATTTGCCTTATCAAACTTTGTGGACAACTCTTCGCGATCAAGTTCCACATCACTGAGCTTTTTGGTGGTCAGCCTATAGAGTTTCTCGTGTTTCTCAGACAGCTTGTATAGTTTCTCATAGGCTGAATGGATATCATCTTGATCATCCATCTTCTCACACTTGGTGTCCACTAATTCTTCTTCTTCTTCCACTTCATCAACAATCCCTTCAGTAGGATTGACTGTGGCAGTGAAGGCATTTAAAATTCTGTCATCCTCACTATCGGAATCATCTTCAGGCTCAGTGTCACTCAAGGTTGCAGTAAGTGCCTTGCTCTTCCCAATGCTCTTGAGATATGTAGGACACTCATTTTTCATGTGTCCAAACCCATGACACCCAAAACACTTAGATCCTGCGGAATAGTGTACTGACCACCTTTCTTTGCATCCTTCTTCCCTTTGTCTTGGCTCTTAAACTGAGAAGAACTGGATTGCCTGCGGTCCTTGTCGAAGTTCCTTCCATTGACATTTTTCATAAACTTCTTGAACTGCCTTGTAATGTAGGACTTCATCTTGGAATCTTCATCATCGGAAGACTCATCTGTCTCACTGCTCTTGGCCTTCAAGGCCATGCTCTTGCCTTTGCTTGACTTGCCAATCCTAGATAACCCTAGCTTGTAGGTCTGCAAGTTTCCAACCAGCTCAGTCAAAGGAATCTTTTCAATATCCTTTGATTCTTCTATCGCCATAATCTTGGCATGGAATCTCTCGGGTAGAGATCTAAGCACTTTCCTCACAATCTTGGGTTCAGGAATGGTTTCCCCAAGATTGAAGGCTGAGTTCACTATGTCTTTGAGCTTGGCATAGAACTCATCGAACGACTCATCTCCCTCCACTTTTATTTCTTCAAAGCTTGTAGTGAGCCTCTGAAGCTTTGAATCTTTAACAGCCTTGGTTCCTTCATAGGTTGTCTGGAGGATGGTCTAAGCCTCCTTAGCAGTTTCAGTTGAGGATATCTTCTTGAACTCCTCATTGGTGACCGCACTGAACAATGCATTCAATGCCCTGCTGTTGAAGTTTGCCGCCTTGATCTTGGCTTCATCCTAATCGGCCGGCACTTCCTTTGGCTTAGTCCAGCCAATCTCAACAGCTTGCCACACTTTCTCGTCTAAGGACTACAAAAAAGCTCTCATGCGTACTTTCTAGTAGACATAGTTAGTCCCATCAAATAAAGGAGATATAATTAACGACTGTCCTCTATCCATGACAAACAGGGGTCAATGGATCAAACACAATAAAGATAAAAACCTAATCAGAGTGTGCCTGTTCTGATACCACTTGATAGGCCACAAACGAATTGACCCCTTGTGATTAATTAACCAATTAGTTAGCCAAGTGAATTAATTAGGTTCAATTAACATGCAATTGCATGGCAGTACAAACAAATCACCAATAAACTAAATAAGCAGCGGAAAATAAATAACATGGTGATTTGTTCACGAATGGGGAAAACCCTAACGGCAAAAACCCCACCGGGTGATTTTTCGGTCACCACTCCCGAAACTCCACTATTATCAAAACAAGCGGTTACAAGTAAAGGAATCCCAAGTACCTTACCAACCTACAGTTGAACCCTTACCCCAATACCCAATTGGACTTATTCTGTAGTGACAGTTCCCTCTGTTTAATGCACGGCTCCCAAGTATGTGACTAACCAGATGCACGGATCCTAATACGCGACTTTAATCACCAACTAGTAATCAGGGTTGGCTGCAAAGTTCTTCAGTTCATACACATGATGAAGATCAAGAAGATGCTTGGTCATAAAACCCAAAGGTGCACATACACAGCAACTTCTTCAAAAGAGATGAACTAGGTTAAGAACTTTGTCTTCGGTCACAATTTTCTTGAACAGAGTTTGCTCAATGCTTGTGCAACTTGTAAACTCTTTGACGGCTCTTAAATCAATCCTTTTATATGTCTAGGGTTAGGAGAAAAGAAGGCCCAAAGACACATTCACAGATCCCAAGAAATCATATCAGAATTTTGATTTTTATAAACCTCGACAGATAGAAACTGTTGAGTAGTTGTCGAGCAGGTGTCGAGACACGGGGCTGAAACAGCTTACTGAAACTCGATAGATGCAGCTATCGAGCCAACTGTCAAGATTTAATGAATCTGCACTTTCAGCTTGTTTTCTTGAACAGACTTGAAGGCTTCAATACTTGATCTTGAAACACGGTTTCTCGAAGTATTTCAACACATCTTAAATCTGCCCAAATACAAGTAAAGTGCGTTTTGTCAAAGGATTAGCCAATTACATAAAAGTATGACATATGTTCTTAACATGTGAACCACATATGTCCTAACAGCCACCGAAGCACAAATACTTTCGTGAGAAGCTTTAAGTCGCGAAACAGTTGCAATACCCTCTGTCTGAATTTAAAGAAATTCTAGTTTTTGCCAAAGAGCATTTCGCGAGAAGATGTTGGTCGCGAAATACTCGCAAGACAGTCGCAAGGGTCTCTGAGTAATTTGATGAAAAATTTATTTCCCTCAAGCTTATTTCGCGGGAAGCTCTAAGTCACGAGCTTCTCGTGAAACAACCTCTGAACTAGTTTTTGAAGACAAAGGCACACAAATGCATTTTGAATAAAAACTAAAAACTCGAAAGTATAAAATCAATTTCAAAAACATATAAAACACTCAAAAATATTTTTGAGTTTGATCAACAAGCACTTGAGCATACATATCACATTTGAACATATACAATCACACAAATGAGATAGGCATTAATTGAATCAAAGTCTTGTGTGTTATGTGTGAGTATCAAATGTAGAATAGTCCTTAGACTAGAGTGAAGCTTCAATGATCAATTCAAGCAAGTCATACGCAACTGATACGAAATCAAGTAGACTATCTCAATTATAGAAATGAGTATATATGACCTCCCACAAATTGAGTACAAAAATTAGAAGCTTTTCATTTAGCTTCTGTATAAAGCATAACATTTGATCCATTTTTGGATAAAACATCTCTTTTTGAGATTGGTGCTTGAAATTTTTGATATTTCAACATTTAAGAGTTAGCCTTTGGCTTTTTGAGCACCATACATTTATATTAAAAGAGCCACTTTCCCTTTTTTCCTAGTCAAATATTAGTATGTGCGACAGGCTTTTGCAGCTCAATATCTCTTTTCATTTGGATATTTACATTTGGAGAGCTCTTTTGCAAAACCAAAAAAAAAAAAAATAAAGTGGGAAGAGATATAGACACAAGTCTATGCAAGTATCAAGACCAACAAGACTATTGATCAATCATTCATGACAAGCTTGAAGATCTATTTACAACAGTCACACATAGTTTTCAAGATTTCTTCCACACAGAAATAAGTGCATACATAACAAGCCAAAATCGTAAATGCACTATGCCGTTAGTACGAAGGTATTAGGCCAAACTCACATGTGATATACACAAAACAAGTGATCAAACTTTTTGAAGATTTTTCAATTTTTATGGTTTTTTTTTTTTTTTGAACACACCCAAAACAGAACACAAAAAGTAAGATCAACAAAATAGGTACAAACCAAACAGGTAAATGAAACAAACTAAAAAGACATGTGAGACCTAAACACCAGATATGCAACAATGAGCAAGGTAGGTTCACACATGAGATAGAGTTCAAGGAATGATACCGACACCGATGGTCTTACGCAAGGACTCAAACTTTGGGCCATCGAGAGGTTTGGTAAATATGTCTACCTTCTGATTGTCAGTGTTGATGAAATCCAAATATACAGTCCTTTCCTCCACCAAATCTCGAATCAAGTGGTACCGGATCTCGATGTGTTTTGATTTCGAGTGTTGAACTGGATTTTTTGACAAATTTATGGCACTTGTATTATCACAGTATACACACATTGTGTCTTGAGTGATTCCATAATCATGAAGAAGCTTCTTCATCCATAATAATTGTGCACAGCAACTTGCCGTAGCAATGTACTCAGCTTCAGCTGTTGATGGAGAGACTAAATCTTGCTTTTTGCTTATCCATGACACCAAGTTGTTTCCAACCACCAGAAGTGCTTTTTCTATCATCAATGCAACCGGCCCAATCAGCATCAGAATATCCAACTAGGCATTCATTTGAGTCTCTTGAGTACCAAATTCCATAATCAGATGTGCCATTTATGTAGCGGATAATTCGTTTGACTACTGTTAAATGTGACTCTTTGGGTGCTGCTTGAAATCGATCATATACTCCTACACTGAAGGCAATGTCTGGTCTACTGGTAGTGAGATATAGAAGACTGCCTATCATGCTTCGATAGAGTATTGGATCCACTTCTACACCTGTTGCGTCCCGACTTAGCTTTGATGAGGAACTCATTGGAGTGGAAGTATGTTTCTTAGAATCCAAACCAAATCTTTTAACAAGATTTTTGGCATATTTCTCTTGAGATATGAATATCCCATCTTTCCGTTGTTTCACTTGAAGCCCTAGGAAATAGTTCAGCTCCTCCACCATACTCATCTTAAATTCCCTTTTCATTTCTTCGGAAAATTTATGAGCCAGTTGATCAATTGTGGATCCAAAAACAATATCATCCATATATACTTGAGCGATGATGAGGGATTTCTCATCTCTTTTTACAAACAGTGTTCGATCGGCTTGGCCTCTTTTGAAACCATGATCCAATAAGTATGTTGTGAGACGATCATACCACGCTCTTGGCGCTTGCTTCAACCCATACAGTGCTTTCTTCAACCTTAACACATGATTCGAAAAGTGAGGATCTTGAAACCCCTTTGGTTGCTCAACAAATACTTCTTCATTTAAAAAACCATTCAAGAAGGCACTTTTCACATCCATTTGGTACAGCTTGAAATCCATAACACATGCTATGGACAGTAGAATTCGAATTTACTTAAGTTTTGATACCGGTGCAAACGAATCATCGAAATCTATGTCTTCCACTTGAGTATACCCTCGAGCTACTAGTCTAGATTTGTTTCGGACAACCTCACCGTCTTTATCAGTTTTGTTCTTAAAGATCCACTTGGTGCCGATCACATGGGTATTTTTGGGCCTTGGAACCAACTCCCATACATCATTTCTAACAAACTGATGTAGCTCTTGATACATAGACTCTATCCAATTCTCGTCTCTAAGAGCTTCCTCTACTTTCTTAGGTTCGAATCAAGCAAGATAACAATTGTATGTCACATGGTTTGCACGGTATTTTGGCCCTTTTCTCAAACGAAGTCCTTCATTTACATCACTACTGATATTACTTGATGGGTGATTGAGAGTTACTCTTGACGATGGTTTCTTGGAGGTTGAAGGTTCCTTATCACGAGAGATTGGAGGTTGGACTTCCGGAGGTGTGAGTAGGCTTGAAACTTCTTGTGTTAACCTCGTCTCTCTTCTTGATATAGGGGGTGTAGACTCCTTTTTCTGGTGATTCTATCTCAACATCATCACTTAGAGACATATCATCATCATCCTTATTCTTCTTAAGACTTATCTCCTTACCATCATCATCAATGTCCTTTTCTGAGATTGTGTCATCTATGACCACATTTATTGACTCCATCATCGTCTTATTGCGCTTGTTGTACACTCTATAAGCTCAGCTATTTGTGGAGTATCCTAGGAAAATCCCTTCATCACTTTTAGCATCAAAGTTTCCAGGATTTTCCCTGTCATTTAGAATGTAGCACCTACTTCCAAATATTCTAAAATATTTCACCTTCGGTTTCCTTTCTCTCCAAATTTCATATGACATCTTCTTTGTCCCTGCTCGGAAATAAATTCTATGCCCAATATGGCATGATATATTCACCGCTTCAACCTAAAACTTCTGTGGAATGTTCTTGTTGAGTAACATTACTCTTGCCATTTCTTGGATCACACGGTTCTTTCTTTCAACTACCCCATTCTGTTGTGGAGTTTTTGGAGCTAAAAATTCCTTCTTAATGCCATGTTCATTACAGAATGCTTCAAACTTTGCATTTTCGAACTCCTTCCCATGATCACTTCTGATTTTGACTATGGGAACTCCCTTCTCATTTTGTAGCCTCTTGCAGAGCCTTTCCATTTTATCACATGCCTCAGATTTCTCTCTAAGAAAGTCCACCCAAGAATATCTTGAGAAATCGTCAACAACTACCAATATATATCACTTTCCACCCATACTCTCTGTTCTAGTTAGACCCATTAAATCCATATGAAGTAACTCCAAAGGTTGAGAAGTAGCAACTACATTTACTTTGGGATGACTTGACTTTGTCTGTTTTCCCAATTGACATGGACCGCAAACATTCTTCTCTATTTTCCCAAATTTTGGTAAACTAACCACAACTTCAAGCTTCGAGACTTTTGCTACTTGTTTGTAATTAGCATGTCCAAGTCGTTGATGCCACAACTCCAAAAGATTCACTCAAGCACTCCTACATGCTATGCTTGGTTTAGGAATGACCACGTAACAGTTGTCGATGGTCCTAAGTCCCTTCAGAACCTGAACACCTTCTTCATTCAGAATTAGACATCCTTTCTTTGAGAATTGGACTAAAAAGTCTTCATCACAAATCTGAGTGATACTTAACAAATTCACTTTCAATCCCTTAATGTACAAGACATCAGTTAACAAGGGCAGTTGTTAGGACATATGTGGTTTACATGTTAAGAACATATGTCATACTTTTATGTAATTGACTAATCCTTTGACAAAACGCACTTTACTTGTATTTGGGTAGATTTAGGATGTGTTAAAATACTTCAAGAAACCATGTTTCAAGATCAAGTATTGAAGCCTTCAAGTCTATTTAAGAAAACAAGCTGAAAGTGTAAATTCATTAAAGCTCGACAGCTACATTTATCGAGATTCAGTAAGCTGTTCAAGTCTGTAAGCTTGACACCTTCTCGACAGCTTCTCGGTAGCATCTATCGTCGAGGTTTATAAAATCAGAATTTCTGATCTAATTTTTTGGGATCCGTGAATGTGTCTTTGGGCCTTTTTTTTTCCTAACCCTAGACATATAAAAGGATTGTTTTAAGGGTCGTCTAAGAGTTCGCAAGTTGCACAAGCATTAAGCAAAATCTGTTCAAGCAAATTGTGACCGGAAACGAAGTTTTTAACCTAGTTCATCTCTTTTGAAGAAGTTGTTGTGTATTTGCACCAAAGGTTTTGTGACCAAGCATCTTCTTGATCTTCATCATGTGTATGAACTGAAGAACTTTGCAGCCAACCTTTCTTTCTAGTTGGTGATTGAAGTCGCGTACTGGGATCCGCGCAAACTGGTTAGTCATGTACTTGGGAGCCGTGCATCAAAAGTGGGAACTGTCACTACAGAACAAGACCAATTGGGTATTAGGGTAAGGGTTCAACTATAGGTTGGTAAGGTACTTGGGATTCCTTTACTTGTAACCGCTTGTTGTGATAATAGTGGAGTTTCGGGAGTGGTGACCTGAAAATCATCCGGTGGGGTTTTTGCCGCGAGGTTTTTCCTATTCGTAAACAAATCACCGTGTCATTTAATTTTCACTGTATATTTAGTTTATTGGTGATTTGTTTGTGCTACCACGCAATTGCATGTTAATTAACTTAATTAATAAACTTGGTTAAATTAATTGGTTAATTAATCACAAGGGGTCAATTTGTTTGTGGCCTATCAAGTGGTATCAGAGTAGGCACACTCTGATTATGTTTTAATCTTTGCTGTGTTTGATCCATTGACCCTTGTTTGTCATGGATAGAGGACGGTCGTTAATTATACCACCATTATTTGATGGGACTAACTATGCAAACTAGAAAGTATGAATAAGAGCCTTTTTGCAGTCTTTAGATGAACAGGTGTGGCAAGCTATAGAAATTGGCTGGACTAAGCCAAAGAAAGCATCGGCTGATTAGGATGATGCCAAGATCAAGGCAGCTAACTTCAACAGCAAGGCATTGAATGCGTTGTTCAGTGTAGCCACCAATGAGGAGTTTAAAAAGATATCCTCAATTGAAACTGCTAAAGAGGCTTAGACCATTCTCCAGACAACCTATGAGGGAACCAAGGCTGTCAAAGATTCAAAGCTTCAGAGGCTCACTACAAGCTTTGAAGAAATAAAGATGGAGGAGGATGAGTCGTTCGATGAGTTCTATGCCAAGCTCAAGGACATAGTGAACTCAGCCTTCAATCTTGGGAAAACCAATCCTGAACCCAAGATTATGAGGAAAGTGCTCAGATCTCTACTCGAGAGATTTCATGCAAAGATTACAGCAATAGGGGAATCCAAGGACATTGACAAGATTCCCTTGACTGAGCTGGTTGGAAACTTGCAGACATACATGGTAGGGTTGGCTAGAATTGGCAAGTCGGGTAAAGGAAAGAGCATGGCATTGAAGGCCAAGAGCAGTAAGACAGATGAGTCTTCAGATGATGAAGATTCCAAGATGAAGTCTTACATCACCAAACAGTTCAAGAAATTTATGAAGAATGCCAATGGAAAGGGCTTTGATAAGGACCGCAGGCAATCCAGTTCTTCTTAGTTTAAGAGCCAAGACAAAGGGAAGAAGGATACAAAGGAAGGTGGTCAGTACACTGTTCTGGCAGGACCTAAGTGCTTTGGGTGTCATGGGTTCAGACACATGAAACATGAGTGTCCTACATATCTCAAGTGCATTGGGAAGAGCAAAGCACTTGCTTGCAACCTTAAGTGACACTGAGCCTGAAGATGATTCCGATAGTAAGGATGACGGAATCTTAAATGTCTACACTGCCATAGTCAATCCTACTGAAGGGATTGTTAATGAAGTAGAAGAAGAAGACTTGGTGGATTCTAAGTGTAAGAAGATGGATGATCAAGATGATATCCATTCAGCCTATGAGAAACTATACAAGCTGTTTGAGAAACACAAGAAACTCTATAGGACACCACCAAGAAACTCAGTGATGTGGAACTTGAACGTGAAGAGTTGTTCACAAAGTTTGATGAGGCAAATCAGACTATTGAAGCGTTGAGATTTGAGAACAATTTCTTGGTTGAGAAGACCAAAAATCTTGAAGTGGAGCTGTTTCAAGTCAGAGCTCAATTGGAGAGGACTTCAAGTGCTAAACTTGATGAGATGCTAAACGTTCAAAAATCTACTGCAGATCGAACAAGTTTGGGATATGGTCTTTCTTCCTCTAATATTGCTTCTACTAGTCCTACTATTTTTGTTTCTTTTGCTAATATTGTTAAAATTGAGAACAATGATGTTAAAACTGAATTAGCTAGTGAGAACTTAGACAATGGTAAATCTATCCTAGGAGCACCCCCTAAGCTAGATAAGAAAGATGCTAAAAACCCTAGGGCTAAGAAGGCTAACTCTCAAAAGCCTAAACAGAAGAAGCAGCATTTCTGTCATCATTGTGGTGTTGCCGGTCATACCTGACCAAATTGCTATAAGTGGTTAGCCACTCAACAGAGTAATGGCATGATAGCATCTGGAAGCTAAAATCAGCTTCAATCCTCTCTTACTCCTCTTGGAGATCTTCTGAAAGCCCTCATGTTCCTTTTGAACTTGAACGGGTTCAATTCGTTCCCTTCGCCGCCAGTTCAATGATTCAATCAAAGGAAAGGTTCTTCCAAGGTGTGGAAGAAAAAGGACTTTAAGTGATTATATCACTCTCTTCTATCTTCTTGTTTTTGTTTGTTGCATTACTTGTGTGTTTTGCTTTCTTTTTGAGTCAGTCTAGTTTTATACTTTGCTTTGATAACATGTTTTTGTTTGTTTATTTTCAGTTTTTGTTTATTTTGTTTTTTGATATAAAAATTAAAAAAAAATTGAAAAATCAGAAAAAAAAAAAAAAAAAAAAAAACAAAACAAAAATAGTGTGTGTTTTGTGTACATTGGTACTTATGTACCTTGGATGGCCAATGAAACAAAGTTTTCTAAACTTTGTATCTTTTGTAGCTTAGATGAGCATCTCTATGCACAACTAAGCAAGTGAGCTTTGTGGCTCTTGTTTGTGATGAGTAAGATTAAGTTATCTCTTAGACTTAACACTCATATCACTCTTTTTGACGGGTATGACTAAAAAATCCTAAAAGAAAGGCATAAATAACCATCTCACCACTGTCGCCCGCCAATCATGAATGACACCCGTATGCTTCGGCATAGCAAAAGTGCAATGTCAATGACATTGTATGATTCGACATAGCAAAATTGGAATGTCAAATATCAATAGGTATTTCTTTTCTCTCTCATATATGCCCATGCATGATATGCTTAAAAAGAAAATATGCAAAGAAAATAAAAAGCAAAAAGATTAAAAATGCTTTAAAAATGGTTGCAAGCGTGTATTCTAGGAGATGTGGGAGTTATAGGATGTACCTCGAAGGTGATAGTCTCCATCAAACAGTTATGATTGTGTGTGAGTTAAAGTGATTTTCTCATATCTCAAATCGTTATAACATGTGTACACTTATGCAATCTTACGATGTTTTTCACACACGACATGCAATATTCTTTGCTACTCTTGATACATGTGCATGTACAATGTGACTTGGCCATCACTAGGTTTAGTTGTGCTTTTGTATGCTCACTAAACTGTCATGACTTATTTTTTAAATATAAAATTGGTTAGACTTGTTTAGTGTGTGTGTGTGTGTTTTTGGAGATCCATGTGCTTAAAATTTTCACTGAGAGATAATTTTAAGAGTCTATTGTGTTGATTGGATCATTGATTGAGTTGCCTGTTGGATTGCATTTATGTCTATGTTTTTCTCTTCTCGAAAAACTGTTTTTAAAAGCAAGCTCGACACCTCCTTAATACCTCCTCGATACCTAGCTGTCTGTTAAGCTTCTCAAGCTTTTTCTTATCGCAATCTTGACACATCATCGACACCTGGTGGATCGATCGAGAAATCTTCTGTCCCCTCGATAGCTTCTCGATATCTTGTCGATCGATCAAGCTTCTGTTCTGGGTTCTGGTGTTTATTCCTAGATACCTCCTCGACACCTGTATCTATCGAAGACCATTTCCTTAACACCTACCTTGACAAATTCCTCGACACCTCTCGATACCTATATCTGTTAAGATTTACTGAAGAGCTATATAAGCCCCTCGTGCGATCCGATTCTCATTTTTTTCGATCTCTCTCTATCTGTCCGCACATGTTCACCTCCCAAACTCACTTTCTCACTCCAAACCTTCAACCCACGTGATTTTCGGCCATTCTTTGCTTCAAATCACTTGGTATGATCTCTCTTCTTTTCATATTTCATGCATTTCATGTTTTTGAACTTAGGTTTTGGGGTTTTTGAAAAATTTTGGGATTTTTCAAAATTGATGAGTTTTTGTTAAAATTTTGGGATGGGTTTTCATTTAAATGTGTTCAAAATCTCATGAATTGCATCACATTTGCATTATAATGATATTTTTATGCATTTAGATGTGTGTAATCTGTTTGTGTGCTGGTAGGATTGGATTAGGCTGAGCCCATGATGAAATTTCTTTTGCATGTCACATGTTCATGCATTCCCCATGCATACGTCATCTCTTTTCAATATATCTTGATATATTTGAAATGCTTTGGGACTTTTCTGATTGTCTCTTTCTCCCTCTCTCTCATTCTGTTTTCGTTAGTAGTGTCTATGGCACCTAAACGTAAGTCTGCTCCGTCTTGGAACCCTCTTCGTTCCGAGGCATCATCTTATTCTGATCCTACTCCTTCTAACATTCGGTTCTGTGATGAGGATGCCCGTAAAGCATTCTTAGAGAACTTCTCTCGACAAGGTGTTCATTCGGAACGCCAAGTCATTTTGGCAGACTTCGCCGACACTGACCTTCCCGATGTCATTCACAGTCGGGGATGGGAGTCACTGTGTGACATCTCGGTCACTTTTCCTCTCATGATTGTTCAGGAGTTTTACTCCAACATGCACGAGATTAATTCTTCAGTACCTCTCTTTCACACTCGCGTTCGAGGTACGCGCTTTGCTGTCACACTGCAGCTTGTTGCAGATGTGCTTCGAGTTCCGAAGGTAGAGCATCCTAATTACCCTAGTTGTGAGCGTCTGAGGATTGTGTCCAAAGACAAGATGATGTCTGCTTTTTGTGAGCACCCTTCTGTTTGGGGTGAGCGTTAGTTTACACCATGTCGGCCTTTTGCTAAAGGTCCTAAGTTCATGAACATGGTGATGAATTTTGTGTTGCACCCACTCTCTCACTATAACTCTATCACAGAGCCTCGTGCTCGATTTTTGCTTTCTTTATTGGAGCACCTCACTATAGATTTTCCTTCACATTTCATTCTTTCCATCATAGATGTGTTTAAGGATACTGCTACCCGTGATAAACTCATCTTTCCTTTTGCTATCACGAGGATCCTATGCCATTTTTCTGTTCCTTTTCCCTCCTCTGATCACTTCTCTGTCATGTGTGACATAGATGCCACTACCGTAAAACGTAGTGAGGCTTAGTCTAGGTCACGACAGGAGTCTGCAGCTCCTCCCTCTAGTTCGACTCCATCTCGTTCAGCACCCTCTCGATCTGCTCCATCTACATCTGCTTCCTCCTCTTCTTTGGGCGATGTATCTCTTGGAGACATGCAACTGCAGCGCATGGATGCTCACCTTGATACACTCTCCACTGAGTTGTATCAGGTGAATATTCGTGTTGGTCGTATTGCACAACGTCAGGCGACCATGGGTGGTTTTGCTTCTGAGGCTACTCCTTCACCACCTCCTCCAGTGGCTTTTGTTTCTGATGCTGAGGATGATAATGATGATGGTGATGATGATAACGCTTCAAATGATGATGATGGAGATGCTAGCTCTACTGATGAGATGTCTACTTGACACTCTACCCTTTTGTCACTCGTGACAAAAAAGGAGAGTAATTTTTGGATATGAGAGTAGTCATCTTAGGGGGAAAGTTAGTATAGGACATTTTTGATAAGGGGAGTGTTGATACTTGAGGGATGTAGTGAGGATATGATGTATCTTTTCTTTTCCTTCTTATATAGATACATTGTTCTTGTATATTTGGTCATGTGATCATTTTGACATACATTGTACTTATTTCTTTCTATATGTGGATGTATGTTGTTTCTTTCACCTACCTCTTACATGTATTGTTTCTTTTCTCTCTTTATATACATGTTTCTTTACTTGTATGCAATCTATTATTTCTGTTTCACACAAAGATGCCTTGATGAGTTTTGTTTAAAGTGTTTCAGAAATACAGGTTGTCAAAGTCTACTTGCCATAAACTCTCTTCTTGCAAAGTTTTTCAAGAGTTTGTGTTAGAATAGATTTTATTGTATTAAACAAGTGAATATGAGTCGAATGATTTATGACTTCTCTCATATGATCATTTGTTAGTTGTGGTTTTGTCACGGATTGCCAAAGGGGGAGATTGTTAAGACATATGTGGTTTACATGTTAAGAACATACGTCATACTTTTATGTAATTAGCTAATCCTTTGACAAAACGCACTTTACTTGTATTTGGGTAGATTTAGGATGTGTTGAAATACTTCAAGAAACCATGTTTCAAGATCAAGTATTGAAGCCTTCAAGTCTGTTCAAGAAAACAAGCTGAAAGTGCAAATTCATTAAAGCTCGACAGCTGCATCTATCGAGATTCGGTAAGCTGTTCAAGTCCGTAAGCTCAACACCTTCTCGATAGCTTCTCAGTAGCTTCTATCTGTCGAGGTTTATAAAATCAGAATTTCTAATCTGATTTCTTGGGATCCGTGAATGTGTCTTTGGGCCTTCTTTTCTCCTAACCCTAGACATATAAAAGGATTGTTTTAAGGGCCGTCTAAGAGTTCGCAAGTTGCACAAGCATTGAGCAAAATCTATTTAAGCAAATTATGACCAGAGATGAAGTTCTTAACCTAGTTCATCTCTTCTGAAGAAGTTGTTGTGTATTTGCACCAAGGGTTTTGTGACCAAGCATCTTCTTGATCTTCATCATGTGTATGGTAAGTGTTTGGGCTATCAACCTCTCAATGGTATGGAAATGGAGAGGTAGGAGTTGAGGAAATACCACAAGCAAGTGTGTAGAGAATTGTGGGTATGACAATATCTAATTCTCAATGTGCTTGGCTAGGGTTTTCTCTCAGAAGCACTCCTCAACATTTGTGGGTAATGTGGGTATAAATAGTGTGGGCACAGAAAGTGTGTATCAAAATGGACAGGCTAGTAGAACAGAATGTCTCGCAAGTGTCTCGCGGGAAAGCCTTACTCGCAAGGTACTCACGAGACACAGTTGTCTCCATCCTAGTCTAACTCTTCGCATTCCAGCATGTGCAAGACACATGGATCACTTCGCGGGATGCTTAGTCGCGAGATACCCGCGAAAACACTTCAGTCTTCAATAATCTTAAGTTTTCACACTCTCTCTCTATCACACAACCCTTATAATCAAATCCCACAATAAATACAAGGTACAAAAGATTGAATGCAATTACAATCAAATTTGGCACGGAATAAAAGCCAACAAAATACATAGTTGTAAATAACAACTTTACACACATATTGAACATTCATAAAATATAAGCAAATTTGGCACGGAATAAAGCCAACAAGATGGTTGATTAAATTCAATCTTACAGTTGGTACACTGTTTTATGGCTAGCTCAGCTGTGGCATTAAGAACCAACATCACCACAGACCAATCAGCTCTTCTTGCTCTCAAAGACCATATTAATGACCCTCACAAAATCTTGGCAAGCAATTGGTCTACCTCTACCTCTGTTTGCAACTGGATTGGGATCACTTGTGGTGCCAAACACTTTAGAGTCACTACCTTGAATCTTTCTCACATGGGTCTTTCAGGAACCATTGCTCCACATGTGGGAAACCTAACATTCCTCTCTGGTTTATCCTTCAAAAACAACAATTTTCATGGTTCTCTTCCAAATGAGTTGGCTGCTTTGCGTCGGCTGGAAGTTGTCAGCTTTGGAATTGAAAGCTCGAAAATGTGTTGAAAAACACAAGAGCTGTTTAGACCCCCAAATTAAAATTACGGCTCAATAGATTTTACACAACTTTAATACAAAGTGCGGAATAGTGTAAAAGCGAGCGGATGAACAAGTAACTACTCTAATCCATAAACTAAGCAACACAGCAGTATAATGGAATTAAACAAGAGTAGGGAAGAAGGATGCAAACACAGAAAACACCGAGACGTGTTCTCGAAGAGGAAACCGAAGAACTCGGCGAAAAACCTCTCCGCCGCCCTCCAAGCGGAAATCGATCCACTAGACAATCAGTTGGGATACATGGGTTAGCAAAAGACCCTCCAAGCCTAGTCTACCCGCTGTACCTAAGCCCTCCAAGCTCCTACTCCAACAAGGCTTCTCGGAACCGTGTCTTGTCCTAGTTATCCGGATCCCGCAACAAGCTCCATGTTGCATCTGCCATTCAAGGCTTCTTCCAATGCTTCCCAGCAGCACCAAAAACGTCACACAGCACTCACAAGGTGTGGTAAGTGTTTGGGCTATCAACCTCTCAAAGGTATGGATAATGGAGAGGGAAGGGTTGAGGAGATACCACAAGCAAATTGTTTAGAGAAGGTGGGGAAGACAATCTCTAATTACCAATGTGTTTGGCTAGGGTTTTCTCTCTGAAGCATCCCTCAACAATTGTGGGTAATGATGGTATATATAGGAGAGGTGCAAAAGGTGTGACTCAAAAAGTACAGGCTGGCAGAACAGCTAGTCTCGCGGGTGTCTCGCGGGAAGGCCTTACCCGCGAGATACTCGCGAGACACAACTGTCTCCACCTGGCCTGACTCTTCGCATTCCAGCATGTGCCTGGCACATGGGTCACTTCGCGGGATGCTAGGTCGCGAGATACCCGCGAGAATCTTCAGTTCTTCAGATGCTTGAGTCTTCAAACACTCTCTCTAACACACACCCCTTACAACAAGTCCCACAACAAATACAGGGTTTTAAACGATTGAACTCAATTACAATCAAATTTGGCACGGAATAAAAGCCAACAAAAACATAGTTGTAAATTACAACTTTACAATCTCCCCCTTTGGCTATTCCGTGACAAAACCCTAAAACAGACTCTAGACTTAACCGTGAGTTTGGGAACAAAGGCAAAACTCACTCACACCTAATTCTAGATTCTGATAAGCTCTTGAAACATATGAACAAGTAACTCCTGAAACACAACAACACAATAACATTATTGTATGCAGAAAACTTGAAAACATATGGAGCAATAATAGCATGATCGAGCAAAACGAAATAGAAACACTAGATCATGGCAGGATCAAACAAGTAACCACTATACATAAGCAATTACTATGCTCATTCACACATGGAACGAACATCCGGATTTGCAAGAAGATACGCTCAATTGAAGAGAGTCACTTGCAACTCCAACACTCAACCAATGCGAAATACACGAAGTATTTGCATCTAGGAACAATCCTACTAGGGCACACGAGTGTTCATCACTCAACCAACGCATAGAACGTGTATGCATCTAGGAACAATCCTACATGGGCACAAGAGTGATGTACTTGAAGTAAAATGCATGACATTGAACAACAAGCAAACATGCATGAAGGTTGCATAGGCAAGGTATTGCAAATGCATGGCACAAACCACAAAGACCTACAAACAATGCATGAAACAAACCCTTAAAGCTTACATAAGCAACATGGGTACAAACAATAAGTGCCACATAGCATATATGCCACAAAGCATAGAACTTAAACACACAGTTCTGAAAATATACTGAAATAAATACTGAGGTTAAAGCATAAGTGTCAGAACTATAAACTGAAAAACAGTAAGACATTAACTATAAACCGAAAAAAAACTAAAAGAAACCCGTCTGTAAAACCAATAACCAATATCAACTATAGCTATGTGTCTAGGTTATGCTCCATGCTCCCCCTAAGGCTGTGCAAGCTCTTGTTCAGTAGCTCCCCCTCAAAATTTTCTCCCCCTTTTTGACCGGAATGGCCAAAGGACTAGATCTGGTCGGATTCGGAGTCTGAACCATGTGTAGGAGATAAGCTCTGAATCTGGGCTGATAATGTGGTTATCTGCTCCTGGAGGTAGGCAAACTGATCCGCTGTGTGCTGTACATGAGTGTCAAGCACTGTAGACATGTGATCCATCTTAGCTAGGATCTGATCAAGCTTGCTGAGACCTTGTGTTGGTGCTGGAGCAGAAGACGATGGCTGTGCAGTCCCTGGGTCAGAAGTGAACCTGTCAATCTCCTCTTCTGTATCCCCACCCTCATCTGGCGCATCCTGAGGTACAGCCCGAGGCGGTGGAATGAGATGAGCACCAGTCTTGGTGCGTTTAATGTGTGCAGTGCTCCTAGTCAGAGTATTTGCACCAATGGGGTAATCCCTCTGAACCACCGTAAGACCACTAGGAAACTTCAGCTTTGTCTTGGCAATGAGCCCCATGATCAGTGAGGGAAAGGGCATTATGGTTCGGGAATTTTGCTTTGTGATGCTCTTTTTCAGAATGTGGAAGATGTGGCTGCAGATATCAATTTCCTTGTGAGTGAAGAGATCATAGAGAAACCTCGTCCTCGGAGCCGATAGTGTGGTGAGGTTGGTGACCGGATACAAATTATGTATCATAACGTAGCTCAGAGTCCTCATTTCTGGAGAAAACTTGAGAGTATCCATTGACGATTTCTTTGGAACTCCACCAAGTGCTGATATCATCTCCGTGATATGCCCCAATCGCTCATCATACTGAACTGTCATTGGCTGTGAGGGAGGACGGATCTCCAGAAAGTCTTGAATGCTATTCCTTGTGATCTCAAATTCTTTGTGCCTCACCCAGCAAACTATCTTGTCCTCTTCCATAGCAGCATTGGAGAAGAACTCTCTGATTATCTCCGAGTACACCGTTCCAATTGGATTCAACAGCTTGGTCCAGGTTCGTTCCTTGAGAGCATCTGGAATGCTTGTATGCTCAAGCTCCTCTAATTGAACCACCCTTTCCATGACAATGGTTGCTCTCTTGTAGCAATCATTGTACTTCATATCTGCCTCTGCAGATTTGAAGTTATCGGAGTCAGTACGAGCACGCTTGGGACCCTTCTTCTTGGTACCGGCATGCTTGGTGGGAGACATCTGCACAAGAGCACAACAACAAAGAGCACAAGAGCACAAGAACAAAACTTGATTAGATTCAAGTTAGTTTACATCAAATGAGATTCTTCCAAAAACAGAGTAACACTCAAAAACAGAGCATTTCCAACACAACAGAGCAAGCTATATCACAAACTTCATTAACCTATAACACAAATGCAATGAAAAACAAGACATTTTGTATGAAATTTAAATCACTGTGCAAGTGTGTGTTTGTGTGAATGCATATGTATGTGAAACATGAAATGCATGAGTGTGTGCCTAAGTGTGTGCCTAGGTGTTTGCCAATTGAGTGCAACATGTGCAAAGTGTAATACACACAAGATTTAAGATCAAATTTAGACCAAAACATGGTAAGGTATATGAAAACCTTGAAATTAGGACTCACTTGAGACCAATTAGGCACAACAATGTCATTTAGACATTCAATCAAACACCTAATGTGCATAACAACACTTTAAGAATGAACAATGCATGAACATGGTGAAAATATGCCTAAATACACTTTAAAAAGCCACAAGGGGCCAACACAGATGCAATAAGATCAAAAGAAACATAACCCAATCAAAGATTTAACACAAACATTGCCCAATTTAGAAAACCAACCCAAAATTTCGAAAATCCCCAATTATCACAACCCTAACTAAAAGTTCTGCACAATCTAAGTAAAAACTTAAAAAGAAGTGAATGATCAACATACCTTGAAGAAGAAAATGCAGAAAAAGACTTGATTTGGAGAGGGATTTGATGAAATAGTGTTTTTGGGTAGAGAGAGTTTCGAAGAAAAGAAAAGAGGGAAGTTTTATGTTTTGAAAAACTGTCACATCAGCCTTATAAAAACTGAAAACACGCGTTTTTCGCAGGATAGGGAGCCGCGATACAGTCGCGAGACAACCGCGAAAGGTGCCACTGAGCACAAAATTTTCGCGAGAAGCTCTAAGTCGCAACACAGTCGCGAAACAGTCGCGAGATTCTCTGTCTGATTTTAATAAAATCTCAGTTTTTGCCAAACAGCTTTTCGCGAGAAGCTTTTGGTCGCGAGACAGTCGCGAGACAGTCGCGAGAATCGTTGAGTGACAAAAATAAAAAACATTTCCCTCAAACCTTTTTCGCGGGAAGCTTCTTAGTCGCGAACTTCTCGCGAGAAAGCCACTGAACCAGTTTTGGTGAAAAACACACAAACTTCATTTTGACTAAAAGGAAACACAAGAAGGTCTAAAATCACTTTCAAAAACAAGTAAAACTCACAAAAATCTTTTTGGATTTGATCAACAAGTTCATGGGCAATCACATCCCATTTGGACATATACAATCACACAAATGAGATAGGCATTGATTGAATCAAGAACTTGTGTGTTGTGTGTGAGTATCAAATGTGAAATAGTCCTTAGACCAGAGCGAAGCTTCAATGATCAATTCACGCGAGTCATACACAACTGATACGAAATCATGTGGACTATCTCCATTATAGAAATGAGTATATATGACCTCCCACACAATGAAAACATAGAAGCTTTTCATTTGGCTTCTTATAACTCATAACAATTGGTCCATTTTCATTTTGATTGGACAAATACATCTCATTTTGAGGAAGGTGCCTGAAATTTATGATATTTCAACATTGATGAGAAGCCTTTGGCTTTTTGAGCACCATAACATTTACTTTAAAAGGAGTCGCTTTCCCTTTTTCCTAGTCAAATACTAGTGTGTGCGACAGGCTTTTGCAGCTCAATATCTCTTTTCATTTGGAGATTTACAATTTGTGAGCTCTTTTTGCAAAAACATAAAAATAAAGTGGGAAGAGATATAGACACAAGTCTATGCAAGTATCAAGACCAACAAGACTATTGACTAATCATTCATGACAGGTGTGAAGATCTATTTACAACAGTCACTCATAATTTTCAGGGTTTCTTCCACATAGAAAAGGGTGCATACGAACAAGCAAAGATCGTAAATGCACTATGCCATAAGTACGAAGGTACTAGGCCAAACTCACATGAGATATGCACAAAACAAGTGATCAAACTTTTGAGATTTTTCAATTTTTATGGGTTTTTGAATTTTTGAAACACACCCAAAACAGAACAGGAAAGGCAAGATCAACAAAAATAGGTTTAAACCAAAGAAAATGAAATTAATGCATGAAATGATGCATCTACAAATGTCCCTTCTCATGGAAAGAATTGATGCATGGACATATTATAATGCTTATGCATGGGTACCCCTCTTCACCCACACGTCACGTGCGTTTGGGGTGATATCCTTGACGGATTGGGTACGAGAGTTGGGACTTTCAAACCTCCTTGAAAAACTCTCCAGGCAAGTGGTGAAGGCACCAATCATCTTCATCACGTCTGTCACTTCGGGATCACGATTTTGACTTCTTGAGTTCTCACCACCCCAAGCTCTATTGTCAATCCTTCTTCCTCGTGACCGCGGCGCGCTTGCATTGTGGTCTGCTCTCAGCTTTTGGCAGTTTGGTCTGGTATGTCCTCGCAGTCCGCAATAGTGACACACATAATCTGTTCTAGGACCCCGTTGAGGTCTTGAACGAGATCTTGCTCTGTTTTCATGTCTTCCTACAGATTGATTTCGGGGCTTATTCACCATCCGTTGCTCAATTACATTCTTCTTTTCAACTTTACCATTCTCAGGAACGGCCTCCTCTACAATTTGTTCTACGGCCTTCACAAATTTCACTTCTTTGGTAGCTTTGACTGATGAGCTACTCCCTCCGGTATATCCCAATCCGGACTTGTCTGAGGAATGTTTTTGGGATGAGATAACATCATCCAATTTTCTGGAGGAGACCCTCTCTATCTTGGCTTGCGCTTGCACCACCTCTTGTTCAAGAAATCTGATCTTCAAGTATGCTTCTGACAGCTCACCATTCAGCCCTTCTATTTCGCATTTGGCCTCCTTATGTCTGATCATGAGACTTCGATAGTCTTCCTCTGCTTTCTTCATTTTTCTCACAGCTGCCTTGGCTATTCTTGCATATTCCCCTGACTTCTCAAGAAGTGAGGAGTAATTCTCTTGAAGATTAGCTGTATTTTCTTCCTCTTCAGCGTCTGATTCTTCCACAATTCCAACTGATTCTGAATCAGAATGCTCACCAAGTTCCTTCTCAAGTGCACCCAAGTCGTCCGAGGAATCTTCATGAGCAATGGTCATGAAAGCGGAGTAGTTTCCCTCACCGTCACAGCTCTCTTCCGAATCAGAATTAGAAGATTCAGAATCACTGAGCGTTGTAGCATATGCTTTTCCTTTTCCCCTCAGAAAATTCGGACACTCCTTCTTTAAATGTCCATGGCCATTGCACTCAAAGCACACAATGTCTGGAGAGGGTTGATAGTCCTTTCCTTCTTTTCTCTTAAACTCTTTCTTATCACCTCTTGAAGGAGAGAACTTTTCTCTATTGAACGGTTTGCCACTGTTCTTCATTTTCAGAAACTTGCGGAAGTTCTTTGCAAGATATGCTACTTCTTTCTCAACTCCATCTTCTTCGAAGGAATCATTTATTCTTTCGGTGATGGTTTTAAGTGCAAGCGATTTGCTCGTCTTGTGGGAAGGCAATCCCAGCTCATAGGTTTGGAGAGACCCGATCAGCTCTTGAATCTTAATCTCATCCAAGTCTTTGCTTTCTTCTATGGCTGTAACCTTTGCTCTAAAACTTTCAGGCAAGGACCTCAATATTTTTCTCACCACCTTAGTGTCTTCAATCTTCTCCCCAAGATTGAGTTTAGCAATGACAATTTCATTTAGCTTCCCATAGAATGAGTCAAATGGTTCATCATCACTCATCTTGAGTTCTTCAAATTTTGTGGTGAGCATTTGGAGCTTTGTGTCCTTGACTTTCTTTGTACCCTCATAGGTAGTCTCCAAAATCTCCCAAGCTTCCTTGGCTACCGTCATATGAGATATCCTGTGGAATTCATCAGGGGACACACCACAAAAGATAGCATTTAAAGCTTTACTGTTAGCATTTGCTGCCGCAAGGGCTGCCTTATCCCAAGTGGACTTAGGAGCCTCCGGCTTGGTCCAACCTATCTCAACCGCATCCCAAACGGTATCATCGATAGAGCATAAGAATGCTCTCATTCTAACTTTCCAGAATGCATAATTGTTCCCATCAAAAAATGGTGGAACATTGAGCGATTGAGACCGGTCCATCTCAAGAAGGGTCAAGGATCACACTTAGGTAATTAAACCTCAGCAAGTGTACCCGCTCTGATACCAATTGAAAGCTCGAAAATGTGTTGAAAAACACAAGAGCTGTTTAGACCCCCAAATTAAAATTACGGCTCAATAGATTTTACACAACTTTAATACAAAGTGCGGAATAGTGTAAAAGCGAGCGGATGAACAAGTAACTACTCTAATCCATAAACTAAGCAACACAGCAGTATAATGGAATTAAACAAGAGTAGGGAAGAAGGATGCAAACACAGAAAACACCGAGACGTGTTCTCGAAGAGGAAACCGAAGAACTCGGCGAAAAACCTCTCTGCCGCCCTCCAAGCAGAAATCGATCCACTAGACAATCAGTTGGGATACATGGGTTAGCAAAAGACCCTCCAAGCCTAGTCTACCCGCTGTACCTAAGCCCTCCAAGCTCCTACTCCAACAAGGCTTCTCGGAACCGTGTCTTGTCCTAGTTATCCGGATCCCGCAACAAGCTCCATGTTGCATCTGCCATTCAAGGCTTCTTCCAATGCTTCCCAGCAGCACCAAAAACGTCACACAGCACTCACAAGGTGTGGTAAGTGTTTGGGCTATCAACCTCTCAAAGGTATGGATAATGGAGAGGGAAGGGTTGAGGAGATACCACAAGCAAATTGTTTAGAGAAGGTGGGGAAGACAATCTCTAATTACCAATGTGTTTGGCTAGGGTTTTCTCTCTGAAGCATCCCTCAACAATTGTGGGTAATGATGGTATATATAGGAGAGGTGCAAAAGGTGTGACTCAAAAAGTACAGGCTGGCAGAACAGCTAGTCTCGCGGGTGTCTCGCGGGAAGGCCTTACCCGCGAGATACTCGCGAGACACAACTGTCTCCACCTGGCCTGACTCTTCGCATTCCAGCATGTGCCTGGCACATGGGTCATTTCGCGGGATGCTAGGTCGCGAGATACCCGCGAGAATCTTCAGTTCTTCAGATGCTTGAGTCTTCAAACACTCTCTCTAACACACACCCCTTACAACAAGTCCCACAACAAATACAGGGTTTTAAACGATTGAACTCAATTACAATCAAATTTGGCACGGAATAAAAGCCAACAAAAACATAGTTGTAAATTACAACTTTACAGGAATGAACAACTTTTCAAGATTGTTACCATCATGGCTTGGGTTCTTACCTAAACTACTAGTGTTGTATGCTTTTGCGAATAGTTTTGATGGCACTATCCCAGAATCTCTAGGCAACAGTTCGTCATTGCAAATACTTCATCTCAGCCAAAACATGCTTTCAGGTTCTATGCCCTCCACTATTTACAACTTTTTATATTAAATTATTATAATTTATAAAAAAATATTATTAGTTTATATTGTTCTATCAATATAAAATTTCAATATTTACACTTTTATGCAAATATGTATAACATTTTACACTTTTTGCAAATATGTACATATATTATACACATTTGTTTAGTTTATAATATAAATTTTAGGTTGATAGCATAATTTATATCTATATATATCTAAAAATTGAAACGTTGCATCTAATATTGCTATGCTCCTGTTCAGTCATCTCATCAGTCACATCATACTCTTTTTTTTTTTAATAATTTTTTCCTTTATGATTTTTTAATTTTTTTTTATATAAAATTATTAAATACAAATCATGAACAAACATTATTATTTATTAGATACAAATATTTGACTATTCTGTTACCTAAATTGATTTCAACTTTTTGTTTTCTTCTTTCTAATTTCAAGTAATTTTTAAAATTGTATAATTCATTATCTTTTTAGTGGATAAAATTAATATTTCAAGTGTCCCTTTATTTATCTACCGTTATAGTGTTTTATCTTTCAAAATTTCAGCTTTTCACAACCTTATCTCTCTCTCACTCATACATTGATAATTTATTTAAATTTTATAATGTTATATATATACGAATACAAATTTTAGATACAATCATCCATCATCTACAACAAAAAGTTTAGCACAATACTAATTGTTCTCCATATTTTTCAATCAAGTTTTAGTTTTCACCATTTTGAAAAGATATCAATTATATTTGTCTGAAACTTTCAAAAGTTAAGAAAACAATAAGAAGACCATTAAGGTAAACAAAACGCACAATAAAAAGTTATCTTTTTTCTGTTTTCCTTTCTTTTTAGTATTCTTGCATTTTCTGAAGTGATTCTAGTGTTTTCCTTTCCAAATTTTTCAATGATATTGACTTTTGTTATTTTTAATTGACTTAGAATTGTTAATGCAGTTTTATTTGGCCTATCATTGTTATGAAAATTCCTAATGTTGATATGATAGTGAACATTTTTTGTGCTTATTTGTAGAGTGTCAAAAAGTCAAAAACTATTCAGTATAGTAATTTTGTTATTTTTGCATCCCATATATTTGGTAAAATTTCTTTTAGAAATCTTATGCGTCTTTCTCAAATTTGTTTGTGATTTTGTTTTTGTTCATTCTACTACAAATGATAGGCATCTCAACCATTAAATTTTTAGCTAATTTGAGCTTTCTTAGTAAGCTTTTCCTGTTTAGTTGATCATCTTTAAAGAAAAAGCCAAAAAGAGAATAAGACAAAATATAATTTACTCTAGAGCATCATTATGATATTAATATTTTTAGGTATAGATACTTAAGGAACTTGATTAATTCTTTCTTAGAATTCCTATTATCTTTACGTCTAGCCTCTTAGATTAATTTTTGGGGGGTTCAAGTGATAGCCTAGCAACATTTTTTATGGTGTCTCCTATTTGTGGTTCAAACCCGACCATTCCCCCTCCACCACCATCTACATATGTTTCTCTTTCTCTCTCTCTCCATATATATATATATATATATATAATTGGCTATTCAAATTAAGAATTCTCTTGTGTTACTCTTTAAAAATTTTATTAGATGTATAGATGACATTTTTGGTTTATGAAACATGATCAACAAAACATGATTCTTATATAATTATATCTAGACTATACTGCAATGTCATGATGGATGGATTGGTCTTATTTTACTATAAAATCTAAGTAAATATGTGGTTTATGAATTTGAAGAGATATTGCGGGATTTGTTCATATGTTCATATGATGAAATAAAATTTGATCTTTGCATTTTATTTTATTTTATATTTCCACTTTATGATATATGATTTATTAAATATGATCTATTGCGTAGTTATTTTTATATACTTTTTCACTTAGTTTCAATTGTATGGAAGAAAGAGACGCAGATTTATGTTTTGGAGAAAAATATACCTATAAGTGTTAAATCGCATACATCTATATAGTAATAAACAAAGTATACATGGTTAGAACTTGGTCTAATATTTCTCAAACTGTAAATTTTTTTATTAAAAAAATATTGCATTGTATTTTCATACATATTTCACTATATGTAATACCCAACTACAAAATATATTTAATTTGTTAGTTGTTACACCACAAAAAAACTTATAATATAAAACATAATTTCAAATAACACATTGACTTTTAAAAATATACAATCTAATATATTAATTCTATAATTATCTCATAAAACATATTCATATCAAATTTTCTCGCGCATCACGTGGGTCTGCAATGAGTGTAAACTAATAATTGTCCGTATTTTATTTTAGTGTCCGCCATTTTTCTTGTTTTTCTTTTATCTTGAGAATGTAAATCTCATGCAAAAATTATTATATCTTTTCAGATAATGTAAATATTATATGGTTGTGAGATTCACACACTATATATTGTCAAAAAAGGGGGGAAAAGGTGTATATTTAATAGATACGAAAAATTGTTGTTCTCATTCTCGTATACCCTACACCCTGCATAATTCAATCACTAGTGCACTTCGTACCCCTCCTCTCACTGAAAAGTAAAGCGCAGAAGAAGCTCAAATCTTCTTTTTTTGGCTAGCTAGCCCCACAAATAAATAACAATCAGCAATCTCCCTATCCTTCTTTAATTAGTTCTCTAATAAGCTTCCGCTTTCTTTAAGTCGTTCTCTAACACTAGTTAAGCTAAGCTTGCTAGCTCTTAATCACTTGTATACATTTTGAAAATTTTCAGGAGACGTACCAAAAAGTCTGGGAAATTGTACTTCCCTCAATTCACTTGGGTGATAACTACTTTACAGGAACCGCAATAACCACTTCAATTGAATGTTAGAAATTTTAAAAACTTAGATCCATTAAGTGAAATTATTTAGTTAATCTGGTATACTATATGTTATTCTCTCATATAAAAGTGAGTTTTATACATAGGTCTGTACATGAGATTCACTTTTATATGAGAAAAATTTGTAATACACCAAATATATGGAATAATTTCTCAGGCAAAGAGGATGATGAATTTTATGTACACGTGGTGGGTTTATAAAGACCACAGTATATAGAAAAGTAACAATTTCCATTTTCATCACCTTAATTTATGTTGAGCAAATTCTATTAGTATTACAAGACTTTACTGTCTTACTACAAATTTGTTACAACCTGATATGTTTGTTTATAGTGATTCCTGTAAAAAAGCATTTTGCTGGAGAATAAGCTTTCACACGAATGGAATAAAGGCTTAACAGGCCTAAACTGATTTGCTTCATTCTATATTATGTGCTTTTTATAGGTTGATAATATAGAGCAAGAAACTATAAGTTCTACCCTTAAAGAAAAGATATAATGGGCAGGGTTTCCACCTTCGCTAGAAAAGATGAACCTTCTTTCATTATCTAAATAGAATGCATTTGGATGAGCTGTATATATCTATATATGTGTGTGTTGTGGATAATGAGGTTTGAATTTTTTTTTTTTTTTTTTTTTGAGTTATTGTGGCAGGTGAAGTACCACCAGAGATTATGACCCTTCAAAATCTAACGAAAGTAACTCTAGCCAATAATAGCTTAACTGGTCCCATCCCAAGTGCAATTTTCAATAGCTCAAAGATTGAAGTCATTAATTTATGTATGAACGATTTCTTAGGCCATCTTCCATCAAGCATAGGTCATTGGCTTCCAAATCTTGAGATGCTTTACCCATGGGATAATATGCTAGAGGGAATAATCCCAGTTCTATCTCAAATGCTTCTATGCTCACCGAACTAGAGTTGGGTGCAAACTATTTCGTTGGCACTATTCCTAATACCTTGGGAAATTTACGGTATCTTGAGACACTCAATTTAGCCAACAATTTTTTGACCAGAGAATCCTCAATTCTAGAGTTAAGTTTTCTTTCATATTTGACAAATTGCAGTTTGATAAGTATAGTTCTAGCAACCAATCCACTTAATGGTACCCTTCCCACTTCCATAGGAAATTTCTCAACTTCTCTTGAAGAATTTGTAGCATCTGATTGCAACATAAAGGGCACTATTCCTATGGGGATTGGTAATTTAAGCAACTTGAATTTCCTAAGCCTAGAAAACTGTAAAGTTGTAATTTACAACTGTGTTTTTGTTGGCTTTTATTCCGTGCCAAATTTGATTGTAATTATTCTCAATCGTTTAAACCCTATATTTGTTGTGAGATTTGTTGTAAGGGTTGTGTGATAGAGAGTGTGTGTGAAGACTCAAGCATGTGGAGGCTGAAGGATTTTCACGGGTATGTCACGGCCTAGCTTCCCGCGAAGTGAAGCATGTGCCTTGCATGTGCTGGAATGCGAAGGGTCAGGCCAGGTGGAGACTAGCTGTCTCTTGCGAGTATCTCGCGGGTAAGGCTTTCCTGCGAGACACCCGCGAGACATGCTGTTCTGCCAGCCTGTACTGACTAACTCACACATTTTGCACCTATCCTATATATACCATCATTACCCACAAATGTTGAGGAATGCTTCAGAGAGAAAACCCTAGCAGAACACATTGGAAATTAGAGATTGTCATCCCTACCTTTCTCTACACAATTGCTTGTGGTATCTCCTCAACCCTTCCCTCTCCATTATCCATATCTTTGAGAGGTTGATAGCCCAAACACTTACCACACCTTTGAGAGTGCTGTGTGACGTTTTGGTGCTGTTGGGAAGCATTGGAAGAAGCCTAGAATGGCAGATGCAACATGGAGCTTGTTGCGGGTTCCGGATAACTAAGACAAGACACAGTTCCGAGAAACCTTGTTGGAGTAGGAGCTTGGAGGGCTTAGGTACAGCGGGTAGACTAGGCTTGGAGGGTCTTTTGCTAACCCATGTATCCCAACTGATTGTCTAGTGGATCGATTTCCGCTTGGAGGGCGGCGGAGAGGTTTTTCGCCGAGTTCTTCGGTTTCCTCTTCGATAACACGTCTCGGTGTTATCTGTGTTTGCATCCTTCTTTCCTACTCTTGTTCATTTCCTTTTTGCTGCTGTGTTGCTTTAAATATGGATTAGAGTAGTTGTTTTGCCTATATGCTTGTGTTTACACTATTTCGCACTTATCATTAAGTTAGTGTAAAATCAACCAAGCCGTAATTTTAATTTGGGGGTCTAAACCGCTCGTGTGTTTTCGACACATTTTCGAGCTTTCAAAAACAATGAATTGGTTGAACCTATTCCAACTACAATTAGAGGAATGAATGGCCTCCAAGGTTTGTTTCTTCAACACAATAAACTCCAAGGATCCATCCCAGATGGTATTTGTCAACTGAGGAACTTAGTTGAATTATTTTTAAATCATAATAAGCTCTTTGGATCAATACCGGCATGTTGGGGAAGTCTTTCTAAACTTCAAAATTTGTACTTGGATTCCAACAAGTTGACTTCCATACCCTTATCTTTTTGGAATCTTAAAGACATACTAAATATAAGCATGTCCTCCAATTCTTTAAGTGGCCATCTACCATTAGATGTTGGGAATTTGAAGCATGTAACGCATATAGACCTGTCATGGAATCAACTGTCGGGTGACATCCAAGCTATTAAAAGTCTGGACTATTTGGCAAGCCTCTCCTTAGCACATAACAAATTCCAGGCTCCTATTCCTTTGTCATTTGGTAATTTGATAAGCATGGTATGCTTAGATTTATCTGATAACAACTTATCAAGAGAAATTCCCAAGTCTCTAATAGAACTCACATGCCTCAAATATTTCCATATGGAGGTGTTATTGCTTAATTCTCAGCTCAATCATTCATGGGAAATCAAGCATTATGTGGTCCACCACAAATGAAAGTTCCGCCTTGTGAAACAAGTAATGTTGGACAATCAACCGTTATAGTTATAGTAAGGTATTTACTACTAGCAATGATAGCAACAGTACTTGCATTATTCCTCATATTTGCTCTAATGAGAAACCGAAAGAGAGATGCAAAACAAAAAAGTCAAGGAGATTTGTTACCTTTAGCAACATGGAGAAGAATAACATATCTAGAACTTGAACAAGCAACAAATGGATTCAGTGAAAGTAACTTAGTTGGGAAATGGAGTTTTGGCTCGGTATACAGAGGGAAACTTTTAGATGGAACTAGTATTGCCATAAAGGTTTTTAATTTGAATATTGAAGGAGGGTTTAAGAGTTTCAAAGCTGAATGTGATGTATTGTGCAGTATTTGCCACTGGAATCTTGTGAAAATCATTAGTAGCTATAGTAGCATTGATTTTAAAGCCTTGGTACTGGAGTACATGCCCAAGGGGAGCCTTAAGGAGTGGTTGTATTCTCATAACCACTTCTTGGATATGCTACAAAGATTGAACATGATATAGATGTTGCATCATCATTGGAGTATCTCCATTATGGTTGTCTTGTACCTGTTGTTCATTGTGATTTGAAGCCCAACAATATTCTCCTAAACGAAGATATGGTTGCACATGTGAGTGACTTTGGCATTTCAAAATTCTTAGGCAATGAAGACTCTATGATGCAAACTATGACATTGGCCACTATTGGTTTCATGGCACCAGGTAATATTTCTAGTTTACAAATCAATTTTATGTTTACGTACACACACACAAACTCAAATTTGTCTCAAAAAAGTATTGAGTATTTTTTTTTTTACTATCAAGTAACGATATTGGATACTTTCTAACAATAAATTTCAATCAAACTTGCAGAGTATGGATCACAAGGGACAATTTCCACACTCAACGATGTGTTTAGTTATGGCATTTTGTTGATGGAAACATTCACAAGAAAGAATCCCACAGATGAAATGTTAGTTAGAGAAATGAGCCTAAAAGGTTGGGTAAAACAGGCACTACCTGATTTAGTAATTGAAGTTATAAATGCTAATTTGCTAAAGAGAGTCAAAAAAAAATTTTAATGCTAAGTTGGATTGTATGTTGTCCATTATGAAATTAGCTATGGATTGCTCAACAGTGGCACCGGAAGAAAGGTTAAACATTAAAGTTGTTGTAACAACACTAAAAAATATCAAATTGAAGTTTTTGAAGGCGTTGGAGCAGATTGACAACAGGAAATTAAGAAATTTGTCTACTTTTTTTCCTTGTTTGTGATTAGAGTAATGCTGAAGGATGTATGATTGACTATATATATTGGAGGCATTAATTTGCCCTTGACTACATGTATTGGAGGCAGTAATTTACCCTATAATGGTAGTAGATAATTATTACAAACTTATGGGTAGAACTCATTTTTGATAATTGGCTTACAAGGGTAGGGTATTCAAGAGTTTATAAACACATGGTTAAATTTATATTTAATCCATGTAAAAAACTATGATCATAACAATAATGCAATGACTCAAAGTTAACAACCAAATGTTCTACTCTAGTTTAGTATGTTAAATCACCTAGGAAAAAATGATAGGATGATGCTTTTTATTAACTGGTGACAAGTACATTAAATTAAAAATCCATTATATAGTTTCTCAAAAAAAAGAAAAAAAAATTCATATATATATACACACACATAAAAGCTTTTCGCTCTTCTATAAATAGCTTTGTGGGACCTAACACCATGTTCAGTATCCCTTATATTATTGTGGTAGATGGGGAAGGATCCTCCCTCCTTATTTATTTACTTATTTATTTATTTTTCTGTAATAATTTATTTTACTTAGAATATATATATATATATATATATATAAAAGAGGAAGAAGTTGAAATGGAAGAGTGGGATGAATAGTGGAGGTTTAAATAAAGAGGACAAAATTATATTCAAATCCAAACCTGAAAAATGAAAATAGGCACGAGTGAAAAAAAAGGTCAATCCAAACCTAACTTACTAAAATGACAGGTTAGGTTGATTCTCACCATTCTCAGTTATTTTCTGTTAACAATATAAAGTGAGAGAGAATGACTGAATAGTCTGTATATTGATATGTAGAAACAATGTACAAAGAGAGCCTTATATAGGCTAGGCATGAGTGTAGTACAAGTAACATGAGTGCATCAAGAGAAGGAGTAGGAGACCGGCTAAGCAGAGAAGCCCTAGTAGGCTCAAAATCCTCACTCAAACCCATCATGAAGTGCATAAATTTACGGCGATCCCGATATTTGACAAAGAGCTCAATGTCCTTAGAACACACTAGTGGAGGATCTGCAGCAGAGAGTTGTTCCCACATAGTAGAAGTCTGAGAATAAAAATTAGAAATAGACTGACCTGTCTCTTGGCGCATTTGATAAAGTTTTGATTCAATGTGGAACTCCAAGCTTGAATCATTAGTACAATTATAGCGATCGGCCAAAAATTTCCAAGCAGCCTCAGCAGTCTCAAGACGAGGAAGAAGATTATGAATGGAGGGAATAGAGGTATTGATAAACTAAGACAAGATCTTTCTCTGAATACTCTCCCATTCCTCTAGGCGTTCTTCATAATCATCTGTTGTAACTGTAGTCTTGGAAGATTCTTCAGCAGCTGTGGCTTTGGACTTAGGGTTTGGTACTGGCTTAGGAATTGAACCAGTCACATATCTCCACAGTTTACAACCCTTGAGAAAGACAGTCATATTCTGAGTCCATGCATGATAGCTAGTAGGACCATCCAACATGATGGTGATAGGGCGTATGATGTCTTGTTCATTTTGTTGAGCCATAATGAAGAAAATGACCAAAAAAATGAGAGTTAGAGACCTCAAATGCAGAAATGGAGCCCAAAATCGGAATCTACGTGAAAAACTGAGCAAGACAGGTCCTGTTGAAAAATTTTGACTTTGGTCAAAGTCAACGGTCAACGGTCTGGTCAAAGTCAACGGCTTGGTCAACGGCTCTGGATGCTGACGGCTTGCTGACGTGGCAAGGTGACGTCACCCTAGGGCTGACGTGGCAATACGTGAAACGGAGCAGGCACATGTGGCGCGTGGACTGACGCGTGAGGCGCATGAACTGGCGCGTGAGGCGCGTGAGAAGAGAGACGGCGCGTGGCGGCGCGTGCTCGTGAGGCAGAAACTTCAGACGGCGCATGAAGGTGCGTAGGAGGTTTTTTCTGGCAGATTTTTGTTGGGTTTTGCTCGAGATTGGATGATCTGTCAATCCGTGCCTTGGCTTTGGTAGTTTGATCAACAAAACTGACGAAATCCGAGCGTTTTAGGGGCTGTGGGCATGACGGCGGCAACTCGCTTCTGACAGTGACTACTGGATGAAGGCGAGGGCAGCGGAAGAATGCCGGAGATATCCACAGGAACCAGGAAGTCAGAGGAATGGCTCTGATACCATGTTAACAATATAAAGTGAGAGAGAATGACTGAATAGTCTGTATATTGATATGTATAAACAATGTACAAAAGAGAGCCTTATATAGGCTAGGCATGAGTGCAGTACAAGTAACATGAGTGCAGTACAAGTAACATGAGTGCAGTACAAGTAATATACTGGGCTAAACCCAATGGGCTAATCTAGCCTAATCTATACACTAACATTTTCAACCAGACTTTCAAAATTTTCTCTCTTTGATTTTTACATTCTCAATTATTTTATTTTATTTTTATTTTTCACTCTTCTTAATTTTCTCTTTCTCCGAGCCAATAAGGGCCAATCTCCCTCATGTTTTCATATACAATTACTTAGTAAGTTTTGATTAGAACAGAAAATGCCACTCTTGCTTTGCATAAATATATTTAATAAATTTTAGGAAGATCAATACATCTTTATGTTTTCACATACAATTATTCAGCAAAAAAAAAAAAAGAGTTGAAAACCGGACCAGACCGTTCTCCTAAACCAGGTTCTGCACTAATAAATCTCTAGCAAATTTGTAGAGGATCCGGAAATTTTCTGGGTCAGATCATTATTATTTTTCGAATATTTAGTAAAAGAATACACAGGCTGATGAGTCTTGTAATCTGAGTCTGGACTGTCTGGTGTCACTGCAGTTGTTTGCAGGGAATACGTCATCGTTTTGTGGCGTGACCCATCCTTCACATTTCTCTCTCTGCCTTACTTCACTCCTTCACAGTTTCAGTAAGTTGTTATGCTCACTTTTTATTTATTTATTTGAATATGGTGGCATTGATTTTTGGGAACTTTGATTTTGAAAACTATGATTCATTCATTTTGTTCTTTCTTTGTTTAATTTATTTGTGATTTAGGAATGTTATGCTTTATGAATTGGGCAGTGCTTTTGTTTGTGTGTTTTAGGTTATGATTTCATCTTTCTATTTTGCTTTAGATTAAGTTAGAAAACATTTGTTTGTTTGTATCTAATGAATCAAGTGAGATATTATATCATGATATAAGCTCTATACAGAAAAATATACGACAGTAATGCTCTTTGACAAAAAAAAAAAAAAAAAAAAAAAAAACTTCCCATTGAATTTCCTTGCAATTCTCTGAATACGTTTATGGTAGATAGTAGCAGCCCACACTTCAACTTTTCAATACCCACTTGAGAACTTAATCCCTAGAACATGCTAATTGGTGAAACTGACACAAATGCATAAGGTTGCTCCGAATTTTACAAGTGAAAAGAACACTCGAAGAACAAATGATCATGACTCTTATAAAGTTTCTATGGAAAAAGAATATGATATCACCCTCATATCCCTGTTTAAGAGTGTTTAGGAGTACAAAGAGAGTGCCAAAAAATTTATCCCCATTTACTATCTTATGTTTAACTTGAATCTTATTCTGAGCATAAGAACATGAGAACGTACTTGAGTTAGAGGGGATCCAGTGAACATAATCAACACATGCTATTCTAGCTCGGGGATAGATCAAGTTATCTTCTTGAAGAGTACTTGAGACGTTAGCATCAAAACTATACACTACTTCAAATACCAATTTGAATATAAACTTTGGAAATGAAGCACCTTTAGAATTCTAGTTACCATGACAAAGTACAGTTCTTATTCCATTACCAATAGAATGGCTAAATGAAGGTTTAACCATGTCTCTAAGCTTTAGTATCTTCCTCCAACCCCATGAGCAATTATTGGGTATGTGGACATACCAAAAGCTTTTGCCTTGTAAGAGGTAGGTGTGCACCCATGCGACCCACAAGGAACCTGCATCTATAAAGAGATCCTATATATGCTTAGTAACATCAACCCTATTCCAGTCTTGGAGCTTTTTAAGCCCCAATCCTCCTAATCTAGGAGAGAAATCTACATCTTATGTTACTCTGACTCTAGGGACCATAGAATCTGTAAGGTTGAATTTAATCAACCATTTTGTTGGTTTTATTCTGTGCTAATTTGCTTGTAATTCAGCATTTAAAAACCCTGTATTTATGTGGGAATCATGTAAGGGTAGTGTGTGAGAGAGTGTGAAGAAAAGCTTAAAAGTGTGCACTCAACAAGGCCTCGCAACTAGATCTCGCAACTGGCTCGCGACTGGTAAGTCGCCAAAGGAGGCACACATGTGAAGCATGCAGAGGAGCTGAAGAGTCACGCTAGATGGAACACTATAGGACAAAACTTCCAGTCTTGCTAGGCCGTTAGCTCGTGACTCAGTCTCGCGACTCAATCAAGTCGCAATTGACTCATTCACAATTTTCATCATTTGATTCTCCAAATTCCTCTACTCTTACCCTCTCCATTGTTACATCCTTGATAGGTTCATTTAGCCAAATCCTTTTCTCACCATACCCATATTTGTGAGAAGGTTATTTAGTGCTTGGGAAGTAGTTAGGAAGGGACCAATTGATTTTGGTTGATGCTATGGGCTATAACGAAATCTGGTAAGTTAGAGAAGACAAAGGTTCTGCGTAACCTCGTTGGAGCAAGAAGCTTGGAGGGCTTAGGTACACTAGGTAGATTAGGCTTAGAGGGTCTTCTGCTGTTCATGTATTCCAACTTCATTCTCTAGTGGATTATTGACCGCATAGAAGGCGGCGGAGAGGTTTTACGCCAAAAACTTCGGTTTCCTCTTCGATAACACATCGCTGTGTTGTCTTTGTGTTTGCATCTCTCTTCCCTTAATCTTTGTCATTTAATTTCTACTGTGGTTGTGATTTTATTTGGTTTAGATTATTTTATCAATTCTGTTTTAGCTTATTTTCATATTCCGCACCTACATTGTTTGATAATAAGCTTGAATTGGTAATTTGTAATTTGAAGGTCTAAACATTCAAGGTGTTTTACACACTATTTGAACATTCACTTGTGATGACCAAATCACATTGTACTTGCACATGTATCAAAAGTAGCAAAGAATATTGCGTGTTGTGTGTGAAAAACATTGCAAGATTGTATAAGTGTATACATGTTATGATGATTTGAGATATGAGAAAATCACTCTAACTCACACACGCAATCATAACTATTTGATGGGGACTACCACCTTCGAGGTACATCCTATAACTTCCACATCTCCTAGAATACACGCTTGCAATCATATATAAAGCATTTTGATCTATTTGCATTTTACTTTTCTTTGCATATTTTTCTTTTTTCAGCAAATCATGCATGGGCATATAAGAGATAGAAAAGAAATATCCAATAATGTTAAGCTTTTGACATTCCAATTTTGCTATGCCGAAACACACAAATGTCAATTCATAATTGGTAGGCAACAGTGGTGAGATAGTTATTTATGCCTTTCTCTTAGGATTTTTTAGTCCTTCCCCGTCAAAAAGAGTGATACAAGTTAAGTACAAAAGATTACTTAATCTTACTCATCACAAACACGAGCCACAAAGTTCACTTGCTTAGTTGTGCATAAAGATGCTCATCTAAGCTACAAACGATACAAAGTTTGAAAAACTTTGTTTCAATGGCCATCCAAAGTACACAAGTACCAATGTACACAAAACACACACTGTTTTTTTTTTTTTCAATTTTTTTATATTATAAACAAAAATAAAAACAAACAAAAACATATTAAACAAAGCAAAGCATAAAAACTAGACTGATTCAAAACTTGAAAGAAAAAGACACAAGTAATGCAAACAAAAACAAGAAAAGAGAGAGAGAAGAAGTGACATAATCACTTGGAGCCCTTTTCCTTTCAAACCTTAGAAGAACCTTTCCATCTAGCAAATCCTTGATTCGGCAGTGAGGGGGAAGAATTAAAACCGTTCAAGTTTGAAAGGAACATGAGGGCTTTGAGAAGATCTCCAAGGGGAGTAAAAAAGGATGGAAACCGATTCTAGTTTCCCGATGCGATCATGTCGTTGCTTTGTTGAGTGGCTAACCACTTATAGCAATAAGGTCGAGTATGACCAACTGCTCCACAGTGATGACAGGGATGCTGCTTCCTCTGTTTATGCTTTTGAGAGTTAGCCTTCTTAGTCCTAAGGTTTTTAACTTCTTTCTTATCTTGCTTAGGGGGTGCTCCTGAGATAGATTTACCTTTGTCTATGTTCTCACTAGCTAAATTAGTTTTAACATTAGTGTTCTCAATTTCAACATTATTAGTAGAAGGAACAAAAACAGTAGAACTAGTAGAAGCAATACTAGGAGAAGAGAAATCATTCCCTAAACCGGTTCGATCGGAAGCAGATTTCTGAAGATTGAGCATTTCATTGAACTTAGTGCTTGAAGTCCTTTCCAGCTGAGTTGTGACTTGGAACAATTTTGCCTTAAGCTTTTTGATTTTCTCAGCTAAGAAGTTATTCTCAAACCTCAGTGCTCCAATAGTCTGATTTGCTTTGTTATCCTTTGTGCAAAGCTCTTCACACTCAAGTTCCACGTCACTAAGCTTCTTGGTGGTCAACCTATACAACTTCTCATACTTTTCTAAGACCTTGTACAACTTTGCATAGGCTGTGTGGATGTCATCTTGTTCATCCATCTTCTCAAACTTGGACTCCACCAATTCCTCTTCTTCATCCACATCTTCAACAATCCACTCAGTAGGATTGATAGTGGCAATGAAGGCATTTAGGATTCCGTCATCCTCATTGTCGAAATCATCCTCAGGCTTGGTGTCGCTCAAAGGAGCAGCAAGTGCCTTACTTTTCCCAATGGTCTTGAGATATGTAGGGCATTCTTGTTTCATATGACCGAAGCCTTGACATCCAAAACACTTTGGTCCTGAAGGAATAGTGTACTGATCGCCATCCCTAGCATCCTTCTTCCCTTTGTCTTGGCTCTTGAACTGAGAGGAACTGGATTGCCTATAGTCCTTGTCGATGCCCTTCCCATTGGCATTCTTTTTGAACTTCTTAAATTGCCTCGTAATGTAGGACTTCATCTTAGAATCCTCATCATCTAAAGACTCATTAGTATCACTGCTCTTGGCCTTCAATGTCATGCTCTTGCCCTTACTCGACTTGCCAATTCTTGTTAAACCTAACTCATAGGTTTGAAGATTACCAACCAGCTCTGTCAAAGGGATCTTGTCAATGTCCTTGAGCTTGGCATAGAACTCATCGAACGACACATCCTCCTCCATCTTGATCTATTTAAAGCTAGTAGTGAGCCTTTGAAGCTTCGAGTCCTTGACAGCCTTTGTTCCCTCATAAGTTGTCTAGAGAATGGTCTATGCTTCCTTTACAGTTTCAGTGGAGGATATCTTCTTAAACTCCTCATTGGTGACCGCACTAAATAAGGCATTCAATGCTCTGTTGTTGAAATTTGCTGCCTTGATCTTAGCTTCATCCTAATCGACCGGCGCTTCCTTCAGCTTGATCCAGCCAATCTCTACAGCTTGCCACACCTTCTCATCTAGAGACTGCAAGAAAGCTTTCGTGCGTACTTTCCAGTATGCATAGTTAGTACCATCAAATAAATTAGGTATAATAAGAGATTGTTCTCTATCTAGACAAACAAGAGTCAATGGATCACACAAAAAGATTTACCCTAATCAGAGTGAGCCTGCTCTAATACCACTTGATAGGCCAAAAACAAATCGACCCATTGTGATGAATTAATTGATTAATTAGCCAAATTTATTAATTAATCAAATTAACATGCAAACGCATGGTAGCAAAAACAAATCACCAATTAAACTAAGTATGCAGCGGAAAATAAATTGATATGGTGATTTGTTTACGAATGGGAAAAACTTACATGGCAAAAAACCCCACCGGGTGATTTTAAGGTCACCATTCCCGAGAATCCACTATTATCACAACAAGCGGTTACAAATAATGGAATTCCAGTACCTTATACCAATCTACAGTTGAACCCTTACCCCAATACCCAATTGGACTTGTTCTGTAGTGATAACCTCTCCTTATAATGCACGGCTCCCAATATGTGACTAACCAATTGCGCGGATCCCAGTACACAACTTCAATCACCAACTAGAGAAGGTTGTTGGCTGTAAAGTTCTTCAGTTCATCCAGACGATGAAGATCGAGAAGATGCTTGGTTACAAAACCCTATGGTGTACAAACACAGCAACTTCTTCCCAAGAAAGATGAACTAGGGCAAATTCTGTCTCCGGTCACAATTTGCTTGAACAAACTTTGCACAACACTTGTGCAACTTGTTGTCACCTTTTATATGTCTAGGCTTGTGAGAAAAGAAAGCCCAAGCATACAATCACGAATTAGAGTCAAAACATAACTGAAATTCTGTTTTTCATAAACCTCGACAAATACCCTATCTGTCGAGCTGCTGTTGAGCTACGGGCTTCAACAGCTCTTCAAGGCTTGATAGATGGCTAGCTGTCGAGCTAGCTGTTGAGCTTTAATGACAGACACTTTGTAGACTTGAATCTTGGACAGACTTGCATAGCTTTAACACTTGAACTTGAAACAAGGTTTCTTAAAGTATTAAACACATTATAGATCTACCCAATTACAAGTAAAGTGCGTTTTGTCAAAAGATTAGCCAATTACATAAAATAATGACATATGTTCCTAACAATTGAATCACATATGTCCTAACAAAAAATAAATTAAAATAAAAAGAGAAGGAAGAAGAAGATGAGAAGACACAAAAAAAATGGTTTGAAGAAGAATAAAGGTATATAACAAAAAATATAAATTAAGTAGGTGGGAAAGTCAATTATTTCATGTGGGTGGGCTTGGGAATTGGAAAATGAGTAAAGGAAACTTCTTGAAATGTGGTTTTTTGTTTACAATTACCAAAAATATTGATTTTATTAAAAACAAATCATAAATAATTTTTTTTAATAATAAACTCTACCATTTATTTGAATTTTTTGATATAAAAAATATTAAATCCACTATGCAAAAAAAATTTTAATAATTTTTTAATCGCCGCACCCACACCTTACTTTTTCAAAAATTGCCAAATTCCGCACCGGCACCTGAATCCGGAAACGCACCTGTGCTTCATAGGAAACTGACCGTGTTTATTTTGAAAATTGATTATACTTGAATATTAGGTCATTAAATATAGCATCCTCGCTAAGATAGGCATAGCCAAAAAATCAAAATAGCAAATAGGGACACAAAAATTTTCACAAGAATCACAACCCTTTTCTCAAGTTTGTTAGGATATAGTGACAATTACTACTATGATCTTGGGGTCAGAAATCAGAAACAATTTTTTCGCTACCATTTGAAACTGATTTTGCCTATCAAAATATTGTAGTGAGCACTTTGCACTATTCATTGTGGAGCTCTGTACGTTTTCATCTCAAGCACAAGGATGTTGATTCCTGAAAAAGCTATGTGCATTGTGAAAGTTCAAATAGTGTATAAAACACCAATGAACATTTAGACCCCCAAAATTAAAATTACCAACACAAGCTTATACGCAAACAATATATGTACAGAAAAATGAATATAAGCTAAAACCAAATTGGTAAAACACTCCAAACCGAAATTAATCACAACCACAACAGTAATTAAAAGGTACAGAGTAAAGGAAGAAAGATGCAAACACAAAGATAACACGGTGATGTGTTATCAAAGAGGAAACCGAAGTACTCAGCGAAAAACATTTCCGCCGCCCTCCAAGCAGTCAATAATCCACTAGAAAATAAAGTTTGGATAAATGAATAGCAAAAGACCCTCCAAGCCTAATCTACCCGGTGCACCTAAGCCCTCTAAGCTTTTTGCTTCAACAAGGTTATGCCAAACCTTGTCTTCTGTTGCTTACCGGATCCCGCAATAGCCCATTGCATCAACCAAATGAATTGGTCCCTTCTGAACTGCTTCCCAAGTACCAAAATACCTCCTTACTGATATGGGTTTGGTGAGATAAGGATTTGGCTAAATGTACCTCTCAAGGATATGTCAATGGAGAGGGTGAAAGTAGAGGAATTTGGAGAATCAAATGATGAAGATTGTGGATAAGTCAATCTTGTTTTTCTCTAGGGTTTCTCTCTCAAAATTCTCTCTGAAAGCTCTCAACATTTCGTGGGTATAAGGGTATTTATAGTAAAGTGTATGAGGAATGTGAAAAGTTAGTTTCAACCAAACAGGGCATTCTGGCGACTGGACCTCGCGACTGGAACGAGTCGCAAGTTTGAGTCGCAAGCTAACTGCCTAGCTAGACTGAAAGTTTTGTCTTGTAGTGCTCTAGCTGTCGTGACCCTTCAGCTCCCCCTGCATGCTTCACACATGTACCATTCTGGCGATTTACCAGTCGCAAGATCCAGTTGCAAGACTCCCTTGAATTGCACACTTCCTGAGATTTCTTCACACTTTCTCACACACTACTCTTACATAATTCCCACCTAAATACAAGGTATCTAATTGCTAAATTACAAGCAAATTTGACACGGAATAAACCCAACACATGATTAAATAAATTCAACCTTACACATTGTAAGCATGTGCATACTTTTAACCTTCAAGATTGAATGAGGAAGTGAACATGGCTGAATAATGGAGCTCTTCAGGGTCATGGAGAAAAGCTCTTTTGGCTTTTTAGGAGGTGTCACTGACAACTTCAATATTGATGATGTTATTTGTCATTTTAATGAGTCCCTTTCCCTAATATTGGTAAAAAATTGAGTTTGTGTGTGGAAAAAGGTAGAATTCAGTACCATGAAAATGACGTCACAATTTGTGATTGTTCAGAAATTTTTGCTTTCTACACTAGCTATTGATGTACATCCTATTTTTGATAATTTAGTATTTTAAACAGTTTTAGGACCTTTCTTGAGACATGCACTAGATTATTAAATAGTAGAACCCAAATATCTCACTTATAAAATTTCATTTATTATATATATATATATATATAATATAATATAATATAAAATGTTTAACTTCTAGTTAACTTGCTAATATTATACTATATAAATTTTTGAGGTCCTACAACTATATTGTATTAATCATCCCCTTATTTTCATTATTATTCAACCTTTGTCTCTTCTGTAACTGCAATAGGAATTATGATAACTTTGCCACCTTTGCTTGACACTATTATGGGCTCTAATACCACTTGTTAGAAAAATAAGACATTGAAAAAATTACAATTAAGTAGTTAATATAACATATATATAGAGACATCACATGACCAAAAAGATTAAGCTTATAATGAGCTTGGACCCAATTATGTTATATTAGTTATTCCTCTTCCTATTATTATTTAATATGAGATTTCACTCACACATATTTAGATAAAGAAAAAATAAAATGAAGATGATGAGATGGGCATCTTTAGTCAACTTTCAACTATAGTTGCATGCTTTTCCGCCTTTGACTTCTTTTGCATACAAAGGGCCTGTTGACAACACACCAAAACAAAATAATGACTTCCATATTCCACGAAACAATAATGAAACATCACATACTAATAAATTCTCCTTTTAATCTCTCTTCGTTTTTTTTTTTTTTTTTTTTTTACTTTGTTGAAATTGAAAACATATTATTGATTTCAATCCAATGTATAGACATGCCAAGTGGATTCATAAAAAATAAATAAATAAATAAAAGAAGAAGAAATAAAAAATAAATAAATAAATAAAAGAAGAAGAAGAAAGGAGATGGCAAGTAGAGTCTAAAACTATTAGTACACAAGGATAAAAGTATAACGTAAATTGTGTCCAAAAATTGGCAAAAATACAATTCACACCCACTAATTTTGTCCAAAAATTATTTTGGTTCTTTAAGTTTGAAATTGATCATTTTAGTTTGTAATTTGCACCAAAAACATTTTAGTTCTTTAAGTTTGAAATTTTCATTTTAGTTTGGTAACTAATTCATTCAAAAATCATTTTAGTCTTTTAAAGACTCACTTAGTGTCCGTTTGGGTACAATTTATTTAGCTGAAACTGAAAACTTTTTGCTGAAAGTACTGTAGATAAAGGTGAAAGTTAGTTGAACAGTACAGCGAAACTCATTAATAGTACCAAAAAGTGCAGTGAGACCCATGAATAGCAGCAAAAATTAAGCTAAAATTGCAAATAAGCTGAAATTTTCAGCTTCTCCCAAATGGACACTTAGTCAAGTGACTTTGCCAAAAAATAACTCAAACTACAAATTTAAAGGAGTAAAATAATTTTTGGGTATATTTATTAGGCTAAAATGATCATTTTCAAACTTAATGAACTAAAATGATTTTGGAGTAAACTTACTAGATTAAAATGACCAAGTTCAAACTTTTTAAATGACTAAAATGATTCTTAAGCAAAGTTAGCGGTGTAAATTGTATTTTTTTCTAAAAATTTGTTACACGCACTAATACACATTAATGCACACATACAAAAAAACAAGTAATTAAAATAATGATTTCAAGTCAAAATTTCTAAATTGGTCATCAATTTCTTTTTCGCTACACATAGAGGTGTCTGTACTTTGTATGTGTAAAGTTGTAATTTACAACTATGTGTTTTGTTGGCTTTTATTCCGTACCAAATTTGATTGTAATTTTGTTCAATCTTTTGTACCCTGTATTATTTGTGGGATTTCTTTGTAAGAGTTGTGTGAGAGAGAGTGTGTGAAGATTCAAGGCATGAAGACTAAAGTTGTTTTCACGAGTAGCTCGCGACTAAGCTTCTCACGAAGTGAAGCATGTGCCCTGCACATGATTGGAACGCAAAGAGTCAAGACAGGATGGAGACAGCTGGTTTTCGCGAGTGTCTCGCGGGTAAGGCCTTCAGCAAGATACCCATGAAACATTCTGTTTTGCCAGATTGTCATTTCTGATACATACTTTCTGTACCTACACTATATATGCTCACATTACCCACAGATGTTGAGGAGTGCTTCAGAGAGAAAACCCTAGCCACAAACCTTGAGAGTTAGAGATTGTTATACCCACTGACAAGTATCAGTGTTAGGTTGTCCAGATCAGAGACAACCTCAGCTACGTCCAAAGTATAAACGAGCACAGGGGCAAGACCTTGTCAGTATGTATGAAGACGGGTCTGCGCACATTGAAGGCACACATGAATGCCATCATGACAGATGACAGGCACTAATTACGCCGGAACAATTACAAAGGCAATAATAACACAATGGTCACTCATTACACCTTAAATGGAGTCATCATTGCCAATTAATGCCACGATCTTCTCAAGAGAAAAATGCTTAGGGCAGCATTAACAGACATAACTGCACCAACCCAAAGCAAGCTATAAAAAGGGAGATAGAATTGAGGTAAAGGACATGAAAAACATTGCGAGAGAATTGTGAGGAATTTCTTCTGAAAACTTATAATCTGACTTTAGCATCGGAGTATTCTCAACTGGCCTCACACCGGTAGAACCTCCTTTGTCTTTCTTTTCTTAGCTACAAGTACCAGAGATCGTCCATCGATACTGATGAGGAGCATACTGACGAGGTCAATTTTCTACTTCATCAGTTAGGCGCCGTCTGTGGGAAACTTGTAACGAGTTAATCCTTTCTCAAACCATTGTGCTCCTACCGATAAAGCTTATGTCACTTGATGGATTCTACACTGGCACCCATTCCTGATCCTGTGGTGATGGCTCAACAGATTCAAGCTCTAATAGTGAATGTGCAAGAGCTAATGAGACAAAACAAAGAGCTGAAGCAACGAGTCCATCCAGAGGGCAGTAACACTTTGCATCACCGGAGAAGTCGTAGCAAACATGATGAGGAAACTAGTAGCCCTAGGAATAGCAAGGGAAAAGATATGACAGAGTACACTAGATAGTCTACACCTGACAATGACCATTTGATGAAGAATTTGCGGAAGGAGCTCGACGAAGTGAAAAATGCCATGAAGGGAAAAACAACAATGAACCTGGATAGCATGCTTAAACGGACAGATTCGCCCTTTACAGCCAGTGTTTTGGAGTGCCCCTTGCCTCCAAAATTTCGTTTGCCGCAACTAGAATTCTACAATGGCACGAAGGACCCCCTCGACCATATAGGGGCCTTCAAGACCATTTTGAACCTGCAGCAAACCCCAGACGAGGTTATCTGTAGATCTTTCCCTGCCACCCTCAGAGGGGCTGCAAGGGTCTGGTTTAGCAAGTTACCAGCGTCTTCTATAGCAAATTTCGAACAGCTCAGTGACTCGTTCGTCCATCATTTCATTGGAGGACAGCATGACAACATCATAAGAGGCCAACCTTTTACTTGTTAATAGTAAGGCAACAAGAAGGGGAGAACTTGAGGGATTATATGAAGTGATTCAATAAGATAGTATTGGAGATTGACGAAGCAGATGATCAAGTCATCATGATGACCTTCCAGGCAGGGCTTAATAACCCCGACTTCATCTTTTCACTAGGAAAGACGCCGCCAACCTCTATAATGGACCTACTGTTTAAAGCCCAGAAGTATATGAATGGGGAAGACGCCCTTACAGCCAAGAGGCTAATGGGAAAATGGAAGAAGGAGGAGACCCGGGGATCCCATGGCAAAAAGAAGGATCGTAAGGATTCGTACTCAGAGGCTAAGACTAGCAAGAGTAATCCTGATGCCCCGAAGAAAAAGATGAATTTCACCCCGTTAGTTATGCCTGCAAACAAAATCCTGATGTAGATAAAGGATGAACTGAGGTTGAAGTGGCCCAAGCCGTTGAGCACATCCTCAAGGAAGCGTGACCCAAAGAAATACTGCCATTTTCATAAGGATCACGATCATTATACCAATGAGTGCCGCGATTTGAAAGAGTAGATAGAAGAGTTGATCCAACGAGGAAAACTCCAAAAATTCATCAAGAGGGATCACCAACCTCAATCAAGGACTAAAGATAAAACCCATGACAATGCCAAGGATAATGACAATGCCAGGAGGGTCATACAAGTCTTTGAAGAAGATGTATTACCGGCAGATCAATAGTGTCCATATCAAACATCCGCCCCAGAAGTATTAACCCTCAAAGAATGACGACATCAAGTTTTCTGAACGAGATGTGAGTGGGATTAAGCAACCCCATGATGACCCATTCGTCATTACATTGGGGATAGAAGGATTTACCACAAGGAGAGTCTTAGTCGACAACGGAAGCTCCACAAATATAATATACATGATGTCCTATCAACAGCTGAGGGTGGATCCTAAGAAACTTAGACCCTTCAATTCTCCACTACTCAGTTTCAACAGAGATAAGATCTACCCAAACGGGATTGTCACATTGTCCGCCACGACTGGGACACACCCAGCACAAGTAACAACCCTAGTCAATTTCTTGATCGTTGATTGCCCATCATCCTACAATGTCATCTTGGGACGACCTACTCTGAACAGACTCAAGGCTATAACGTCGACTTATTGTTTGAAAATGAAGTTTCCAACTCCAAACGAGGTAGGTCAAGTATGTAGAGATCAACTTTTGGCTAGGGAATGTTATCAAGTGGTATTGGCTTCCAGAGAAAACCACGCGTGGGTGGTGGAAGAAGAACCAAAGAAGTCATCCCAAGAGCTAGAGGAGGTAAACCTAGTAGAAGGGGACATGGCCAAAGTAACAAAAGTAAGGACGGGACTTGACCCCGTCTTAAAGAGCAAGATTGTGGAGTTCCTCAAGCTGAACCTAGATGTCTTCGCATGGACTCACAAAGATATGCTAGGGATAGACAATGAAGTGATAGAGCATAAGTTGAATGTCAACCCCACCAAGAAGCTCGTCCAGCAGAAACGACGAGTTTTCGCTCCTGAAAGAAACAAGGCTATTATAGAGGTGGTAGAAAAGCTTTTGGCTACTAGATTCATCCGAGAAGTTTATTATCCTTAGTGGCTGGCTAACATCGTTATGGTCAAAGAGTCCAAGGGAAAATGGCGCATGTGTGTAGATTTCACAGATCTCAACCGTGCCTGCCCTAAGGACAGTTTTCCACTTCCCAGGATCGATTAGTTAGTGGATTCAACAGCTAGCCATGAGTTGTTGACATTCATGGATGCCTTTTCAGGCTATAACCAGATCCGATGAACTAGGAGGATCAGGAGAAAACTGCATTTGTCACTGGTCAGGGACTATACTGCTACAGAGTTATGCCGTTTGGCCTGAAGAATGTAGGAGCCACTTACCAAAGATTAGTAAACCAGATGTTCTGTAGACAGATTGGAAGGAACATGGAGGTTTATGTAGACGACATGCTCATGAAGAGCAAGAGAGTAGGGCTGCATCTGGATGACCTCAGGGAGACTTTCGATACACTAAGGAAGTATCAAATGAGATTGAACCCAACGAAGTGTGTGTTCGGAGTTTCATCTGGCAAGTTTTTAGGGTTCATGGTCTCGTAGCAGGGTATAGAGGCTAACCCTGAGAAAGTTAAAGCCATACTGGATATGATGTCCCTAAGAAGTGTGAAAGAAGTTCAGAGATTGACGGGGCACATAGCAGCCTTGAACGGGTTTATGTCTAGAGCCACAGACAAATGCCTCATGTTCTTCAAAACATTGAAGCAGGCTTTCCAGTGTATGAGCGAGTGCGAAGCCGCTTTCCAAGCACTCAAAGATTACTTGTCCATACCACCATTCCTGAGTCTATTCGTTGAAGGGGAGGATTTGTTTTTATACTTAGCCGTCTCTCAAATAGCGGTCAGCTTGGCATTGATCCGAGAAGAATTCCAGATTCAAAGGCCTGTCTACTACCCGAGCCAAGCCTTCGAGTGCACGAAAGCAAGATATCCAAGGATAGAAAAGCTGGTTTTTTGCCTTGATCGTCGCATCAAGGAAGCTCCGTCCCTACTTACAGGCACACACAATACTGGTCATGACGGACCAACCATTGCAAAAGGCTATGGGTAGGCCAGACGCAACAGGAAGAATGGTACAATAGGCAACAGAATTGAGCCAGTTCGACGTTGACTACAGGCCTAGGACAGCAATCAAGGCCCAAGCGCTGGCAGACTTTGTCGCTGAATTCACTATAGCCGAGCAAGATCCAGAAGCAGATTACTGGACAATGTACACAGATGGCTTAGCGGCATCAGGCATGGGTGGAGTAAGAGTTATTCTCTTCTCCCCTGAGAAGGACGTCCTCAAGCACGAAGTTCAACTTCAATTCCCAGCGATTAATAATGAAGCGAAGTATGAAGCAATGTTGATAGGCCTGTAGGTGGCAAAGGCCCTGGGAGTGAGAAACCTGAAGTTGAACTCTGATTCAAAACTTGCGACCGGACAGATGAACCATGAGTACGAGGCTAAAGAAGATAAGATGAAGAGGTACTTAGCACTGACTAATCCGTTAATTTCTAACTTTGATGATGTCAAGATTACCCAGGTACCCTAAGAAATAAATTTTGAAGCAGACAAGGTTGCTAGACTGGCATCGTCGGAGACCAGCGAAAGACGACCTGGTTTGCTCATGGAGGTGCAATATCTCCCAAGCATCGAAGGGATCGAAGTGAATTGTGTACAATTAGGAGAAAGCTGGATGGATCCAATAATCACCTACATCAAGACTGGCAATCTTCTGCTAGATCCAACCAAAGCAAGGAAAGTCAAAGTCAGGTCATCTAGATTTACGATCCTAAATGATGAGCTTTACAAAAGGGGATTCTCTCAACCCTACCTGAAGTGCCTCAATCCAGGAGATGCTAAATATGTTCTAAGGGAGATCCATGAAGGAGTATGTGGAAATCATTTTGGACCATGTTCATTCATCGGACAAGTTGTTCGTGTAAGGTACTTCTGGCCAACAATGCAGAAAGATGCAATTCAGGTCGTCTAAAAGTGCGACAAATGCCAACAATTTGGGAATGTACAACATGTCTCAGCGAAGCATTTGACGAACATAACCTCACCTTGGCCATTCTCCATATGGGGAATAAACATAATGGGTCCTCTACACCGTGGTAAAAAGCAGGTAAAATTCCTAATTGTCGCTATTGATTATTTCATGAAGTGGGTGGAAGCAGAACCTCTTGCAGTCTTAACGGAGGCCAAGATACAGCACTTTGTGTGGAAGAATCTTGTTTGCCGATTTAGGATTCCATGAATCATTCTCTCTGGCAATGGACGACAATTCAACAGTCGAAAGTTCAAGGATTTCTACAAGGAGTTGGGAATAAGGAACCACTATTCTTCACCTGGTCACCCACAGGCCAATGGCCAAACAGTGGTCACAAATCAAACTTTGCTCAAGCTGATCAAAACCCGACTTGAAGGGGCAAAGGGGGCATGGCCTGACGAGCTCCCAGGAGTGCTGTGGGCTTACAAAACGATGGTAAGAACCCCAATAGGTGAAACACCCTTCAAATGGCGTTTTGGACAAAAGCAGTAGTTCCTGTGGAAATCGACATGTCAAGCATCAGGAAAGCAGGTACGACGAGCAAAGTAATGACGAAGGTCTCAAGCTAGTCCTAGATTGTTTACCCAAAGTCAAAGACAATGCAACCTAGAGAATGGCCCTATACCAGGAAAGGATGATGAGGTATTACAACCAGAAAGTCAAGCTGAAGCATTTTAATCCTGGGGATATGGTTCAACAGAAGGTCTAACAAGCTACCAAAGATCCAAATGAAGGGAAACTAAGCCCCAACTGGGAAGGCCCATTTAAGGTCATCCATTATTCAAGAAGAGGAAGCTACTATCTAGAAGACACAAAGGGAAAACCTTTGCCTCCTTCATGGAATGCCGAACATCTTAAAAAGTATTATCAGTAAGGGAGCAAAACCTAAGCTCTAATAAGTTCCAGGATTTGGAGCATCTCGTTTATTTACTCATAGATAAGCGAGACATCAATTTTTCATTATGCATTTTGTTTCATTACTTCATTTTTAGCACTTCTTGTATTTCCATAAGTGTATGCCCTTGTAATCCCTTCTTATGCAAGGACGAATAAAACAAGCCAAACGTCTACAGAGCCATTCTTTTTCAAAGCTATTCTTTTTCAAATGAATAAGACAAGCAAAACACCAACTGAAGTTATTTCCTTTAATGGTAAACGTCCAGAGGATAAAAATCTCGTCAATTTGAGCGATGAGATAAAATCCAAAATAAGTGATAAAAACTTTATGTTTAAATCACAAGGATAAAAATCTCGTCAATTCGAATGACAAGATAAAATCCAAAATAAGAGATAAAAACTTTATTTTTAAATCACAAGGATAAAAATCTCGTCAATTCGAATGATGAGATAAAATCCAAAATAAGCGATAAAAACTTTATGTTTAAATCACAAGGATAAAAATCTCGTCAATTTGAATGACGAGATAAAATCTGTTAGGTTCTAAAGACTTAGGATTTTATGTATTTAGAACTCTAATGTGTAATGTTGGCAAACCATGATCAAAACAATATGTTTAGTCTTGTTTAAGCTTGCTCAAGGTTGTGTAATTCATTAAAGTTGGAATCGAGAGGCTGCAGATGTATTAGTGCAATTCGGCCTGGCTCGATCAATCGAAGGATAGACTCGATCGATCGAAAGTCGGCCAGATTGCGTTTTCTGCAGAATTTCCAACTCAGCCCTATCTCATTAAATGTTTAGGGTTTTATGTTTTTGCCTTAGGTACATAAGGCAAAACCCTAGCCACGTTTTGAGAGTTGCTCCTATTGTATTGTTGCTCATACTTTTCTGTTTTGTGTAAATCTCTTGTGAGATCTAGAGGAGCTTTCCTTTACACAAAGCTTAGGGTTTTCAAGGTAGAGATAGTATCAACATCTTGATGATCAACTCAGTTGCTGCCATTGGAGCTTAAAGAAAAACAAGCGGGGAGCTTGTATCTTATTGGAGAATCCAAGAAAGAAGGAGTCCGTGGATTCGGAGCTTGCACGTGGTCATGTCAGTAAGTTCTACTGGTGGGTAGCATTAGGAAGTCAAGCGGGGAGTTTGTAAGTCCTTTTTTATGAACTTCGATTCTTTCATAGTGGATTCAGGTTTACCTTGAGGATAGCTAGGTCAAATCCTCCCCAGGTTTTTACCGTGTGGTTTTCTAGGTCACCATATCATTGTGTTCTTTTTATTTCCGCTACTTTATATTCTTGATATGATTGTATGATTGTGATAACCTAGAATTGTATAATTTGACTAAGTTAATCACTTGGCTATTAACTAGGTTAATCCAATTGTTGTTTTAAGGGGTCTAAAAACCAACAAAATCCAAGATAAGTGATAAAAACTTTATGTTTAAATCACAAGGATAAAAATCTCGTCAATTTGAATGACGAGATAAAATCCAAGATAAGTGATAAAACTTTATGTTTAAATCACAAGGATAAAAGTCCCGTCAACATGAATGATGAGATAAAATCCAAGATGAGTGATAAAAATGTTATGTTTAAATCACAATGGTAAATGTCTCGTCAATATAAATGACGAGACAAGAATTCAAGATAGGTGAGAAAAACGCTATGTTTAAATCACGAGGATACAATACCATCGATATAAACGACAAGGTAAAAATTTAAGTGATAAAAACTTTAAGTGACAAGGTCAAAGTCCAAGGTGCATGAATGATGTGTTCGAACTTAACTTACACGAGGCTTCGAAACCTCGTCCATTAGGTTCAACAAAGATAGAATCACAAGAACATTCAACAGCAAAGTTATAATATAAAACAGCCAAGTTATAGCATAAACAAAGCAGAGAATTGTTCAAGATAATAGCCTTAAGACAATGAGGTAACCATTGTTTTTTAAAGGGCCCCCAAAAAACAAAGGGGGAACCCATCATTCTCAAAAATAAAGTTAAGAAGAGGAAATCACGAGGCAGGAACAGCAGACTCATCAATGTCTTTTTCAACAACCTTTTCTCTCTCTTTAGTACCCGATTCAGTTCCTTCTTGCTCCTTGGCTTCGTCTTCAAGAAAAGTCTTTGTAACCCTGTAAGGTTAAATTTAATCAACCATCTTGTTGGCTTTAATTTGTGCCAAATTTGCTTGTATTTAAGCAATTAGTAACCTTGTATTTAGGTGGGATTCTTGTAAGGGTAGTATGTGAGAGAGTGTGAAGAAATGTTCAAGATTGGCAAAGATGCAGGGAGTCGTGACTGGAACTCGCGGGTGGCTCGTGACTGGCAAGCCGCCAGAAGGAGGTCATGTGTCAAGCACGCAAGAAGCTGAAGCGTCATGCCAGCTGTTGCACTACAGGACAAAAAGTCCAGACTGGCAATGCAATTACCTCGCAGCTTGAACTCACGACTCAGTCAAATCGCGAGGCCAAGCCGCCAGCCAACTCTATTTTGGAAAAACTAACTCTTCGCATTCCAAACACACACCACTATATATAGACCCTTATACCCACGAAATGTAGAGAGCTTCCAGAGAGAATTTTGAGAGAGAAATATTAGAGAAAAATAAGATTGATTCATCCACAATCTTCACCTAAGAGACTCTTCAAAATCCTCTACTCTCTTCCTCTCCATTGATATACTCTTGAGAGGTTCCTACCCAAATCCTTTTCTCACCTTACCCATATCTGTGAGAAGGTTACTTGGTGCTTTAAGCAGTTAGGAAGGGACTAATTTATATTGGTTGATGCTATGGGCTATAGCAGAATCCGGTAAGCTAGAAAAGAAAAAGGTTCGGCGCAACCTCATTGGAGCAAGAAGCTTGGAGGTCTTAGGTACATCGGGTAGATTAGGCTTGGAGGGTCTATTGCTGTTCATATATCCCAACTATATTTTCAAGTAGATTATTGACCACTTGGAGGGCGGCGGAGAGGTTTTACACCGAGGGTTTCGGTTTCCTCTTCGATAACACATTGAGTGTTGTCCTTGTGTTTGCATCTCTCTGCCCTTTATCTTTACCATTTAATTATTGCTGTGATTGTGATTATTTTTGGTTTAGATTGTTTATCAATTCGGTTATTTGCTTATGTTTATGTTCCGCACATTTATTGTTTAACATTAAGCTTGAATTGATATTTTTGTAATTAAGGTCTAAACGTTCGTAGTGTTTTATACACTATTTGAACATTCAATTGGTATCAAAGCAGGTGCACTCTTTGTGGTTTAATTACCTTAGTGCAATCCCTAACCCCTTATTGAGATGGATAGGTCTCAATCATAGTTTTAAAAACCGGACTAGACCGGCCGGTCCGACCGGGAACCGGCCTCAAATTCGGTCCGATTATGATAAAAAACCGAAAATGACATAAAACCCAGCAAACAGTAAAAACTGGCCGATTCAACTTGAGAACAGAAAAAATCAGAGGTCAAACCGGTTAATGATCGATTGGGGGTTTTTTGTCTTTTTCCGGCAAAACTATGTCGTTTTAACACTAAATTCATAAAAACTAACCCTAAGCCTAACCGATATACCCTCAAACTCTCTCATCTCACTCACACCTCACTCTGCCTCAGCCTCACTCCCTCACTCACCTCAAGCTCTCAAATCTCAACTCTCTCATCAATCAAGCTCGCTCTGCCTCACTCACCTCAAGGCTCTCTACGCTCTCTCTGCAGCTCTGCCTCACGCACCTCTCTCTGTCTCACGCACACTCTCACTGTGCTCTCTATGCGGATCAGTCAAGCTGAGGTTTTTTCTTTTTTCTTGTTTCCTTTCAAAAACAAAGTGAGCTCAACTTTGGGTTTCCTTCTTGGTTGGTCGGCGACGAGCTTGAAAGCTTGGGTTTTAGGTTTTAGGTTTCCTTGTTCTTCTCGGCATCTAGGTTTTGGGTTTCCTTCACGGTTGGTCTCGCCCTCGCCCTCGCCCTTTGGTAATGTTCTTTTCTTTTTCATTTTCTTGGTTCTTTTTTTTTTTTTCTATAATTTTGAGAATGTGATTTGGTCAGGTTTAGCTTGGTGACACAAACTTACTGATGTGAACAGTTTAAGTGCAGTGTCATGTGATTTATGGCTTAGATGTTAGGCAAGAGCTCCAGAATGTGCTTGAAGTAGATGATCTGACATACTTGGAATCGAGGTGTGTTTAATGCGGATTATGTGCCTCATTTGATTTTTCAGTTTTTTGTTAGAAGTTGTTGTCTCATACCAGTAGTAGTGGTTGGAAATAGTTTTCTATTTGTAATTTCATTGCATGGAAGTTTCTGCTTAGAAAGGTGTAATTAGTGGCATATTAGAAACAATAGTGTAGTTTTATTCTCTTTATAGAATGTTACATGTGCATTTTCATTGACAATTCCTAAGGCACGTATGCTAGACTAGCATACGTGCCTTAGGATATAATTAAAGAAAGAACAAGCTTAATATATGGTCGTTCTGGTTGCCAAGGTACTAGCAATCCTAGTACCTTGGCAACCAGAAAGACCATATACTATGCACAATTATGGTTTCTTTCTTTAATTATATCCTTTCTTTAAGAGTATTTCTCTTTATGACTTTGATTGTATAAGGGGTATTACTTTGTGAAGGAATACAGAAAGAAGGATTTGGTCTTATGGATTTCATTTCCATTTTATGGTATCCTAAGTTTCGTATAATAATTTTATCTTATGCTTTAAAACAATTAATTTTCATTTTTTTTTTTTCATTTCTCTCTGCTTCATCTCAGATTCTCAATTCATGTTCTCAGCTTCATCTCAAGTTCTCCTTCTGTGACTTCACTGGTTAGTGGTAGCTTCAATTATTAGGTTACAATAGCATTTTAGTTCATTTGTGATTTTGTGTATGTTGTGGATTTGATTTACAGAGCATTATTGTTTATGAAATATAGCTTACAGAGTATTATACTATTGATTGTGTATGTTGTGTTAATGAATTTATTTGTTGATAAAATGGTTGCTACTAGTTTGAAATTGTTGAGTGAAATGGAGTCCGCCTTTGTACCATCTAATGAACATGCTTCTACAACCGGGTCGAATGCTAATTCTTCATCTGTGAGAGCGAAATGTGATCTCGTATGGGATCATGTAACTGAAGTAGTGAAAGATGGAAAAAGTAGTTATAGATGTATACATTGTGGGAAAAGTTATAAAGGAGGGGGCATCAATAGGATGAAAAGACATCTAGCTGGAATTAAAGGTGATGTGGCTGCATGTATGGGTGTACCTTATGATGTTAGGTTTCAAATGGTTGAGAATTTGAAGGAAATTTCAAAATCTAAAGAACAAACAAAAAAGGATCAAGAAGCATCTAATTATTCGCCATTAGAGGACTCACCAGAATTTGAAGATGTCCAAGAAATTACTCCTAGAGGTAGGGGGCTAGGTAAGGGAAATAGAAGTGGTCCTAGTAGTTTTCCACCAAGATCCAATCTTGGCAAGAGAAAGATTGGTGACATTGATAATTACTTCGCTCCTAGAACAACACCAGGAGCTCAACCTTCTATTAAAAGTTTGCTTGCTGGTAAAGAAAAGAAGTGGAGGGTTGATATGTTTGTAGCAAGATGGATGTATGATGCTTGCATTCCAATTAATGCTGTGAATTCTAGTTATTATCAACCTATGTTCAATGCTATAGCTTCTTATGGTCCTGGATATAGAGGCCCAAATTATCATGCCCTTCAAGTGCCTTTGTTGAGAGACGCAAAAAAGAAATCCAATTGATTGTTGATTCTCATCGATCATATTGGGCTACCACTGGTTGTACAATAATGGCTAATGGGTGGATTGATACTAGGCATAGAACATTGATTAATTTCCTTGTCTATTGTCCTAAGGGAATTATTTTTATACGTTCTGTTGATGCTTCTGACTTGGTTAAGGATGCTATTAATTTGAGTAACTTGTTTGATGAAATTGTTAGTTGGGTTGGTCCTACAAATATAGTACATTTGGTCACTAACAATGCTACAAATTATGTAGCTGCTAGAAGAATTTTGTGTGGAAAATATAGGAACATTAGTTGGTCACCTTGTGCAGCACATTGCCTAAACCTAATTTTTAAGGAGATTGGGAAAATGGATCATATAGCTAAACTTGCAAAGCGTGTGTCCAAGATCACATTGTTTATCTATAACCATGTGGCTTTGCAAGCTTGGTTGAGGACTAGAAAAAATTGGACGGAAATTGTGCGTTTAGGGCCAACTAGGTTTGCTACTACTTTCGTTGCCTTAGAAAGTCTTAAGGAACATAAGCATGACTTACAAGCATTGGTGACTAGCAAATTTTATGTTGAATCAAGATATGCAAAAGATAAGAAAGCAAAGGCAGTGGTGAAAATCATTCTTAACAATCAATTTTGGAATGATTGTCATGTAATTGTGCATATTATGTCACCATTGATTCGTTTATTACACATTGTTGATTCTGATGAAAAACCAGCTATGGGTTATGTATATGATGGCATGTATAGAGTAATTGATGGAATCAAAAAAATTTTCAAGGACAAGAATAAACTATGGGAGCCTTATGTGAATATTATCAAGGATCGTTGGGATAATCAATTCTATAGAGATATTCATGCTGCTGCTTACTGTTTGAATCCTGCATTCCAATATGACTCATCCACTCTTAATAAGAGGCTAGAGACACAATCTGCTGTGATAGATGTTATTGAATCAAAAGTTTCAGCTGGTTGATTGAAGTTGGTGGAGGAATTAAGGCTATTTCGAGAGCGTGAACAAACTTTTGGAACCCAATTTGCTCAAGAATCAGCCAAGACATCTCAGCCGGGTAAGATATTGTTTACTTTAGCTAATAATAAAATGAAAATATGTTTTAAAGATCATAGCTCTTTCTTATATTTTTGGGGTAAGTATAGCTGTGTTTATTGATTCATTGTATCTTTGTTTTGTGTTGTATATTGAACTTAGATGAGTGGTGGAAGTTGTTTGGATCTTATGCTCCAACCTTACAAAAGTTTGCAATTCGCATCCTTAGACAAACAGCTGCCTCTTCGGGATGTGAGCGGAATTGGAGTGTTTTTGAACAAATACATACCAAAAGAAGAAATAAATTGGAGCATCAACGACTTAATGATCTTGTGTTTGTTCATTATAACTACCGATTGAAAGAAAGGTATATATTATATAATCTCTTTGTTTCAATGTTTTTGTTGGGAAATATGAGTGATTCACTGATTTGGTCAAGTGGGTTCTTTGTGATTGTGAAATATATGTGATTTGGTTACTAATTAAATTATTTATTATGTTTATCTTATGATATAGAGTCAAAAGGAAGAAGTTCAATTTTGATCATGAGGAGATAGAGAATGCATTATACGAAGAGGGAGCCTATCCAATTGAAGAAGGGTCTTCTAGCCATGTACAAAGAGGTTAGCTTATAACAATTCTTTGCCTAGTTGCATATTTTAATTAAACTATTTATGATTAATGAGAAATGATTATTAGAATTGTTATTTCATTTATTGTTCTTTGGTTTTGGAATTTGTATAGGTATGGACAATGAAGTGATTGAGGATGATGATGACATCAATTTGGAATCATTTAGTGATGAAGATGATGCTCCTCCCAGATTTAGAGATAAAAATCATCCTATTCATGTTGAAGATGAAGAAGATGAGGATAAGGATGATGATAATGATGCTAGTGGTGGAGCATTTGGTTCACATGATGATATTGATTTCAATTGTCTTCATAACAAATGAGGCTTGGGTCTTAAAACTTAGTAGTTGTTTGTTTGAAACTTTAAAACTTATTTGCTATTTGGATGTAATGAAGTTATTTGTTATTTGCCATTTGGATGTAAATGTAATAACTAATGAACTTATTTATTTGGTTTTGTTGAAAGTTTATTATGTTACTTAAGGATGATTGTTTTGTAATGTTATTATGTTAAATTCTTTAAAAAGATGTTATATTATTATGTTATATTATGTTACTTGTATTTTTTTTAAAGGAAACATATTTGTTACTATTGGTTTGTTAGTTTTAGTATATTAAAAAATTATTAATTATTTATATAATTTAAATAAATAATAATTAAATTATTTATGACGTCACCGGTTCAACCATCAGTCGGATCTCGGTCCGACCATAAAACCGATATTTAGCTCCTTTTTTGGTTCTTTCACCGTACCGGTTTTTAAAACCATGGTCTCAATCTCTAAATGTACCACCATTTTTTTATGGTAACAATTATGCATTTTGGAAGGTCCAAATGAGGGCATTTTTGTGTTCTATTGATGACGCTGTGTGGGATGCAGTTGAAGTTGGTTGGTCTAGGCCGGAGGCTGCCAAATCCACTTGGGATAAGGCAGCTCTTGTGGCAGCTGATGCTAATAGTAAAGCCTTGAATGCTATTTTCTATGGTGTCTCTCCAGAGGAATTTCACAGGATTTCACATATCACTATTGCTAAGGAAGAATGGGAGATTTTTGAGACAACTTATGAAGGAACAAAGAAAGTGAAAGACACCAAGCTACAGATGTTGACCACTCGCTTTGAGGAGCTAAAAATGAGTGAGGATGAGTCTTTTGACTCTTTTTACAGTAAGATGAACGAGGTGGTCATCGGTAAATTCAATTTGGGGGAAAAGACGAAGGATTCTAAAGTAGTAAGGAAGATCCTTCGGTCACTGCCAGAAATCTTCCGTGCCAAAGTGACGGCTATTGAAGAGAGCAAAGATCTTGACGACATTAAAGTCCAAGAGTTGATTGGTTCATTGCAGACCTATGAATTGTCACTACCCACGCAAAGGAAAAGTAAATCTCTTGCTCTTAAAACAATTGATGAGAAGGTAGTATCTCATGACTCTTCGGAGAAGGATGGAGTAGATAAAGATGTGGCGTATCTTGTGAAAAACTTTTGTAAATTCTTAAAACTCAAGAACAGTGGGAAATTTGGTAACAAAGGAAAATTTTAGAGTTCTGGAATGGAGAAAAAGGAATTTAAAAGGAAATATGGTAGAGAGCCCCAATCTTCACAAGGAATTACTTGCTTTGAGTGCAACAGACATGGTCACTTTAAGAAGGAATGTCCGAATTATTGGAAATTGAAGGGCAAGGTATATGCCACTACTCTAAGTGACTCAGATTCATCAAATTCTGATTCTGAGGATAGTTGTGATAGAGAAGGAAATTACTTCGCATTTATGACTATTGAACATGTTAAGTCCTTGGAGGACCTTAATCAACTTGTACAAGAACTTGGAGAACACAGTGATGAAGAATCCATTAGGATTGTTCAAGAATCAGATGATGAAGAGGATGAGAATACAGCTAGTCTTTAAGAGCATTACACCCTACTCCTTGAAAAGTCGGGAGAGTATGCAATGGTAGCAAAGGCGGCTGTGAAGAAAACGAAGAAAGCAGAGGAAGACTACAGAAGTCTCTTGGTCAAATATAAGGAGGCAAAGTGTGAGACTGAGATACTAAATGGTGAGTTATCAGAAGCTTACACAAAAGTGAGATTTCTTGAGTAAGAGGTAGTGCAAGCACATGCCAAGATAGATAGGGTCTCCTCCAAGAAGTTAGAAGATGTTATTTCATCTCAAAAACATTTCTCAAACAAGTCCGGGTTGGGATATACTAGAGGGAGTAGCTCATCGACCAATGTCACCAAAGAAGTAAAATTTGTGAAGGCCATAGAGCCGATTGTAGAAGAATCTAATCCTGAGAAAGTTAAGGTTGAACAGAAGAAGAAGGTGGCAGATCAACGAGTGTTAAATAAGTCTCGTAATCAATCTGAAGCCAGATTTGAAGCTAGAGGAAGATCACTACCAAGACCACAACGAGGTCCTCGAACGAATCATGTTTGTCACCATTGCGGATTGCAAGGACATACCAAACCCAACTGCCATAAGCTGAGAGCATTGAACAATGCCAGCACTCCTCGGTCACAAGGAAGAAGAAATGACCAAAGGTCTTGGGGTGGTGAGCAATCAAGAAGCCAAAACAGTGATCCAAGAATGATGGACGTGATGAAGATGATTGGTGCCTTCACCACTTGCTTAGAAAGCTTCACGAGAAGGTTTGAAAGTCCTAACTTTCGTACCCAATCCTTCAAGGATATCACCCCAAACGCACGTGACGTGTGGGTGATGAATGGTACTCATGCATAAGCATTATAACATGTCCATGCATTAATACTTCCCATATTTTGTGAATATGCTTGGTTGTGTGCTTCTTGCGAGTTTTGAGTTGAAATATTATCTGTTTGTTTGTTTTTGTTTCAAATATTTTTACATTATTGTTTTTGATCAATCTTCTTCTTAATTTTGTGTCAAAAATCCAAAAATACATAAAAAGTAGAAAATCCAAAAGTTTAATCGACTTTGTTGAGTTTTGTCTCAAAGCATGTTTTGCCTTGTACCTTTGTACTAATGGCTTTGTGCATCTACGAGCTTAGCTTGTTTCTATTGCACTCATATCATTGTGGGAGAAATTTTGAAATCTATGTGACTGTTGTAAATAGATCTTCATCCTTGTCATGAATGATTAGTGAATGGTTCTATTGATCTTGAGACATGCATAGATTTATGCCTATATATCTTCCCACTCTTTATTTTATTGTTTTGCTTAAAGAGCTCACCAAATGTAAATCTCCAAATGAAAAGAGATATTGAGTTGCAAAAGCCTGTCGCACATACTAGTATTTGACTAGGAAAAAGGGAAAGCGACCAAAAATAAAGTGTATGCTGCCCAAAAAACCAAAGGCTAACTCATCAATTGAAATATCAAAAATTTCAGGCATCGATCTCTCAATGAGATGTATTGAATCAAAAATATCAAATGATATGATGTATATGGAGCCAAATGAAAAGCTTCAAAGTTATGTTATCAAGTTTTGTGGGAGGTCATATATGCTTATTTCTATAATGGAGATGGGTCACATTATCTAGTACTAAAATGTGTATGTCTTGGTTGAATTGATCATTGAAGCTTCACATTAGACTAAGGACTATCTCATCTTTGATACCCACACACATCACACATGTCTATGATCAATGAATGTCATATTCATTTGTGTGATTGTACTTGATTAAATGTGTTTTCACATGCTCAATCTTTGTTGATCAAACATAAAAAGATTTTTGAGTTTTTAGTTGTTTTTGGAAAGTATTTTTTTTCAAAAAATTGTCAAAAAAAAATTCAAAAACAGTGTTGCCCTGTTTTGGCGACTCAGTCGCGGGTTAATCCAGCCGCATGCCCCAATCGCGAGCCCACTCCGAGATTTTTTGCGGCTCACTGGCGAGTCAATGTCTCAGTCGCGAAAAATACTTAGCATATTATTCAAAATTTGGGTTGTCATGATTCTCACGGCTCAGTTTGGTGACTTGTTCGCGGGTGGAAAGTCCAGTCGCTAGGGGTACTCAGAGATTTTGCGGCTCACCTCGTGACTCTCTCATGGGTAGACCTTCTAGCCGCGAAAAACACTTAGAAATTTTTTTCAAAATTTTGGTCTTAAGTGTTCTGGCGACTTGAAGGCGGCTTAAACCAATTGCGAAAAACGCATGTTTTGCGCTTTAAATTAGTTTTTAAAACTTTTCAGTTTTTCCCTCGAATTTTTGTGACTGTTCATTGTCTTCCCCATTTCAAACCTCTCTCAAACTCATCGTGTCTCTCTTCAAAAAACCTACATTTCTGCATTTCTTCTACTCCAATCTTCAAGAAAAGGTATGGGTTTTCTCTTTCTCACTTCATTATTCATGATTTGAATGTTATTTTTGAATATGTGAGTTGCGTTGCTGTTTTGAAATTTGAGTGGTTTCGGATATGAGTTTGTTTTCTTGATCTGTGAGTTGGTTTGGAGTTTTTGCTAATTTCAGAGTTCATATTTGGATTTGGTCTATTTTGTTGTACAAATGTTGGTGCTTTCTTTGTTCTATGGAATGTTTCATGGCTATATTGATTTTTGCGTATCATGCTCATGGTAGATTGTCACAATGACAGTTATTTGTGACTTTGTGATATTTAGTGTTCACTTCACACTGAGTTGTAACTGAACAATCACCATTTTTGTTCACCTGCTTCATTCAATACTTCAGTGTTGCTTATGATTTTGTTTGGGACTGACCTGGTTCATATTTGTGATTGTATGAGTTCTCTCTGGTTCTCATTTTTATATCTGAATCTAATCAAGTTACTATTTGTACCTTATGGTGTTACATTTGGTTCTTTGCTGTGTGTCTGTTCTTTTGCAGATGTCTCATCGATCCTCTAAAGGCAAAGACATTGTAATCGATGATCCATCAACCTCGGTTGCTAAACGGACTCGACTCTCGTCTCAGTCGTCTAGAGATTCTACCACTGAGAGATTTAGGACACCTCTTGACTCAAAGACCTACACTGACATTTTTAGAGAGGCTCCTCCCATTATGGAACGAATAGTCAAATTTAATACCCTGGGGACAACATTTATCCCCAAGATTTTTGAAGAAAGAGACTGAGCTGACCTATTTGGGAATTTTGAGGATCCAATTGAAGAATTGGTTAAGGAATTCTACTCTAATGCCAGATACACCGGGGTAGAGTTGAAATGCTGGGTACGAGGAACGGAATTTTCCATCAATGCAGACTACATTGCTAAGGTTCTTAGCATCACCAGACCAGAAAATGTGGATCTAACTCCGTATGATGATAGAGTACTTCAGGTACAAGATATTCCTCAAGTTCTTGAAAATGAACATGAAGTGGGAAGCAAAGGATCATCTATAGGAACTGCACAGTTTACGCCTAAACTAACAACTCTAAAACTAATCATGTTCTCCAACCTCTACCCATTGTCAAACATTACTTACATCAATCTTGGAAGAGCTAAATTTCTGTGTGACCTCATTTTCGGTGTTCCGATTGACATCTGTGCCCATATATTTCAGATCATTGGGAAAACAACAGCTCAATCAGTAGCACGAACAAATCTTCCTTTTTGTAGTCTCATCATGAAGATCATACTTCGTGAAGGTGTCAGTCCACCATCAGATGCAAAAATTGTGTCTCGTCCTCAACCAATATCCATATACACTCTCCAAGCAAGTAAGAGCCACTCCTCTAAAGCACCTAAGAGTGAACCAGTCACTCCATCTGGTCAAAGTTTAGCTACACCTGTGCAATCAACTGGCACTCCATCTGTTCCCCCTGGATTTCAAACTGCCAAGCAAAGCCACTTGATTGAAAATGTGGTTCATCGGATCTCAAATTTAGAACGGCTTATCTACTCAACCAACAACCAAGTTCAAATGCGTCTCACAGCCATTGAAACACAGTTGGATGCTATTCAGCAAAAGTTGGAAGAGAGCCTTTAGCTATTCGTGATAAAAAGGGGGAGAGCGATAGCATACAATAAGGGGGAGAGCGACACAGGAAGGAGAAGTGTGCATACTGAAAGAGGGAGTTGTGTGCTCTAGAAGAGAAAGCTGATATACATTTACATACTTTACATACTTTTGGATAGACTAACAAACTTATGTTTCCTGTTTATAACTATTTGTGTGGATATAGTTCTGATACTCTAATTTTTATATTATATGATGTTATTCAATTAGTTTTTTGTATGGTACTTTTGTAATCGTTTGCTTTTGTAAGCTTTTAGGTTTTTGTACCCATGCTTTGTAGCTAATGTACTTGTTGCTAAATGTCATGCATTTTCTTTAAGTACATCATTCTTGTGCCCTTGTAGGATTTTGTTCCTAGATGTATACATGTTTTATGCATTGGTTGAGTGTTAAACATGCAAATGATACTCTACAAATGAGCTTATCAGCTTGCATGTCCGAATGTTCATTCCTTGTGTGAATGAACATTGTGATCACTATTATATAGTGATTGATTATTTGGTCGAGCCATGGTTTATTGATTTATCTCATTTTGCTTGATCGCATTGTGCTTGCTTCATATGCGTTACAAGTTTTTCTGCATATAGTGTTCAAATTGTGTTGTTGTATTTTAGGAGATACTTGTTCGTATGATTCAAGAGCTTATCAGATTCTAGAGTTAGGTGTGAGTGAGCTTTGTTCAACTGTTCCCAACTCACGTGTTAAGTCTAGAGTTTGTTGTACGGTTTTGTCATGGAATAGCCAAAGGGGGAGATTATAAGGTTGAATTTAATCAACCATCTTCTTGGCTTTATTCCGTGCCAATTTTCTTGTATTTTAGCAATTAGTAACCCTGTATTTAGGTGGGATTCTTGTAAGGGCAATGTGTGAGAGAGTGTGAAGAAATGTTCAAGATTGTGCAAAGATACAAGGACTCGCGACTGGCAAGCTGCCAGAAGGAGGTCATGTGTCAAGCATGTGGGAAGCTGAAGCATCATGCCAGCTATTGCACTATGGGACAAAAAGTCCAAACTGGCAATGCAGTTACCTCGCAGCTTGAACTTGCAGTCAAGTCGCGAGGCCAAGCCGCCAGCCAGCTCTGTTTTGGAAAAACTGACTCTTCGCATTCCAAACACACACCACTATATATAGACCCTTATACCCACGAAATGTAGAGAGCTTTCAAAGAGAATTTTGAGAGAGAAACCTTAGAGAAAAACAAGATTGATTCATCCACAATCTTCACCTAAGAGACTCTTCAAATTCCTCTACTCTCTTCCTCTCCATTGATATACCCTTAAGAGATTTTTACCCAAATCCTTTTCTCACCACACCTATACCTGTGAGAAGGTTATTTGGTGCTTTGGGAAGCAGTTAGGAAGGGACCAATTTATATTGGTTAATCCTATAGGCTATAGTGGAATTCGGTAAGCTCGAAAAGAAAAAGGTTCGATTCAACCTTGTTGGAGCAAGAAGCTTGGAGCGCTTAGGTACATCGGGTAGATTAGGCTTAGAGGGTCTATTGCTATTCATGTATCCCAACTACATTTTCTAGTGGATTATTGATCGCTTGGAGGGCGGCGGAGAGGTTTTACAGCGAGTGCTTCGGTTTCCTCTTCGATAACACATCGAGTGTTGTCCTTGTGTTTGCATCTCTCTTCCCTTTATCTTTACCATTTAATTGCTGCTGTGATTGTAATTATTTTTTATTTAGATTGTTTATTAATTCGGTTATTTGCTTATGTTCATGTTCCGCACATTTATTGTTTGACATTAAGCTTGAATTGATATTTTTGTAATTGGGGTCTAAACGTTCGTAGTGTTTTATACGCTATTTGAACATTCATACTTCTAAGTTTTAGGACCTAAGCAACAATCAAATAGATGATGAGGATCAACAAAATCGTCAAAGTCCTCTACTTCACATGCATAAGCAAGCGCAGCACGAACTCGGTGACGATGCTTGTCTTTCAGGTCAGGACGATCAAGTACTGCAAAGAACAAGAGAAAGAAATTTATTAGACGAGTACTCCAGACAATTGAATGGAAACAAAAGAGGATGATGGAAATACACACCAAGCGCTAGGACTTCCCATTTTCGTAGTAATCTTGGGACTTCCCCCCAAAAATCGTCAGAGAGGGTTTCCCAACCCTTCCCAGAAACAAAGAAGTATCGTGATTTACAATCATGAAAGGAAGAAGGAAAACCTCTAACCGCCGTAGATTTCCTATCCCAAAGTGAAAGCTCGAAATAACCATAATGGCTAGAGGCTTTCAAACGGTACAAAAACAAAAATTCATTCAAAGTTATCATTTCCCCCTCGCAAGCCGACATCCAAATAAACATACAAATAATAATCGTCCTACAGGCATTGGGGACTAGTTGACCAAGGGCAATTTGAAATTCGTTCAACAATTGCATAATGAACGGATGGACGGGGAAGCGGAGGCGACTTAGAAAGTCAGCCTCATAAAAACACACCTTTTCGTGAGCAAAATTGCAAGCTTTTTCACCCAGGCGAGGTAATCTAACAAGGGTACCTTTAGGAAATTGAAACCTTTTTCTAAAACCTTTTAGGTGACTCTCCTTTAAGGAACAAGACTCAAAAAGAGCATGCAAGGGGCACGAAGAGGAGGACGAAGGCAACTTAGAAACTGCAGTATCAACTATCTTTCTCAAAGATTCCGCACTAGAAGACAACCCTGTCTCCAACTCACTCGACCTAACATCATCTGCCCTATACTCAATGCTAGCCAACTCAGAGTGGTATCTTATCAAGGATTGCCTAATCAAGGGATAGAGAAAAAGCAAAACGGGTTTAAAAGCAGAAGAACGGGGCACAAATAAGCCGGCTTGGGGACGGTGACCAGTAGAATATTCTTAGAAAACCCCTAACCTAGCAAAGAACAATGAAATCGAGGGGCACTCTTGGCTAACGAATTCAAAACCAACCATCAAAACATGTGACAAAGAGGCCTTACCAAGAGAAATTGAAGTATGAAGATTCCTCAGCACAGTAAAGTCCAAAACAAATAGGGCAGAGGAAGAAGAATGGTTTTTTTCTAAAAAGGAAAATTGAAATTAAGGCGCGCAAAAATCTAGGAAATCACACACACGCCACGAACAAAAGGCCTAAATGTGTTTGTTTCTTGGAAGCCAGTAGTTTCGCATTTAAGACAAGGGCCGAAATTTCGGGAATCGAGAAGATACGTATCGTCGCACCTGATCACATTCCTGAGATCGTCCAAATTCGTGACAACCACGGAATTTAGGGGGGGGGGGGCAATTGACTAGTATCAATGTTAGGTCGTCCAGATCAGAGACGACCTTAGCTACGTCCAAAGTATAGACAAGCACAGGGGCAAGACCTCGTCAATATGTATGAAGATTGGTCTGTGCACATTGAAGGCACACATGAATGCCATCAGGACAGCTGACAGGCAATAATTACGCCAGAACAGTTACAAAGGCTATAATGACACAACGGTCACTCGTTACACCTTAAATGGAGTCATCATTGCCAATTAATGCCACAATCTTCTCAGGAGAAAAAGGCTCAGGGCAACATTAATAGACATAACTGCACCAACCCGAGGCAAGCTATAAAAAGGGAGATAGAACTGAGGTAAAGGACATGAAAAACATTGCGAGAGAATTGTGAGGAATTTCTTCTGAGAACTTATAATCTGACTTTAGTATCGGAGTATTCTCAACTGGCCTCACGTCAGCAAAACCCTCCCTTGTCTTTCTTTTCTTAGCTACAGGTACCAGAGATCGTCCATCAATACTAACGAGGAGCATACTGACGAGGTCAATTTTCTGCTTCATCACCCACATTTCTCTACACAATTACTTATGGATTTTCCTCAACTCCTACCTCTCCATTTTTATACCATTGAGAGGTTGATAGCCTAAATACTTACCACACCCTTTCAGAGTGTAAAGTAAGGTTTTGGTGCTTCTGGGAAGTATTGGAAGAAGCCAGACTTTAGCGGATGCAATTGGGCGTATTGCGGGATCCGGAGAGCTAGACAAGACATGGTTCTGAGAAGCCTTATTGGAGTAGGAGCTTAGAGAGCTTAGGTCCATCAGGTAGATTAGGTTTGGAGGGTCTCTTGCTAACCTATGTATCCCAACTGATTGTCTAGTGGATCGATTACCGCTTGGAGGGTGGCGGAGAGGTTTTTCGCCGAGTTCTTCGGTTTCCTCTTCGATAACACATCGGCATGTTATCTTATGTTTGCATTCTTCTTCCCTACTCTTTAACCTTTCATTTTACTGCTATGTTATAATGATTATGGGTTAGAGTAGCTTGTTTGTTTATCCGCTCGCATTTACTCTATTCCGCACTTAATATTAAGTTAGAGTATAATCAATCAAGCCGTAACTTTAATTTGGGAGTCTAAACAGCTCTTGTATTTTTTAACACATTTTCGAGCTTTCAGTATGCGTGTAATAAACGGTGCTCTTACATAAATGATCCTAGAAAATGCAGTTTGTGGTTAGGAGGGGACGACTCTAGACTCAACAGGGAGGGTTTGAGTTGAGAGACGAGAGGGAAAGGAACGTTGAGTGCCCATTGGGGAAAAACTATCTTATCCCTTTATCTGTATATGAATATGATTAAATTTATTAAAAATAATAATACACGTGAAGAATAGACAAAAACATACTCGAAATAAAAAATTGATAGACAAACAAACTGGCTAGAGAACGAAGAATAGGATAAAAGTAATAACAAGACGGTCAACAAAGATTGCGCAGGAAAAAACAATAAACGAGAAGATTAGACAAAAATAGATTCGAAATAAAAATTGACACACGAACAAACTGGCTATACATACATACATATATATATATATATATATAGGTATAGCCAGTTTGTTCGTGTGTCAATTTTTATTTCGAATCTATTTTTGTCTAATCTTCTCGTTTATTGTTTTTTCCTGCGCAATCTTTGTTGACCGTCTTGTTATTACTTTTGTACATATGTAGGACGAATAATAACAGAGGAAAAGTAGTAGCAAGACTTTGAACAAAGACTAGACATTTACACAAAGACTCCACAGGTATGGCAGAAGAAGAAGACACCCCCAGAGCTTAGATATTTCTAAGTTCTAACCAATATCAAAAAAATTCTACAAAAGTATAGAAGAAGACGAACGCATGAGAGGGAAAGAACTTGCGTGGAACACGGCACAAGTGGAGAAAGATATATACTGTCCAAATCGTAATTAAAGTATAGAATTCAAGTATTTACGTAAATTACATTAACATCCACTCCTTTTATTCATTTTGAAGTAAAGATGTATCTATAAATACTCCTGATTCTTCGTAATCACATTAACATCCACTCCTTTTCTTCCAAGTGAAGGATCACATTACACAACTCTCTCCAGTCTCCAATAACCTTGTCAATTTTTAGATGCAAAAAATGGAGTATAAATGGATTGTACCATTTACAATATTGGCATTTATATTAGTGCTAGTGAATTGTGGCAACATTTATGAGCGTCATCGTTATCCGAAGCCCTGTACTCGCTGCAGCACAAATCAAAATCTATGCTGTATGTTGATGGAGGAAGGCGAAGGAATATGCTGCAACGGGAGTGTTAAAAATAACGTCGAGTTTGCCCTTATGCGCGACCGTCCAGTATTCCCAGTTCATAAAAAGCCGTCGTCTTGGTTAACAGAGTTCTGGAACTCCACGTCTTTTATCACTGCCGCAGCTCAGTACCAGCCTTATGGCTTTGGTATTACCTACAAGGACGGGGGGACGGTTTCCCTTGGAAAAATGGAAGTCGCAGCTTTACTTGCACATATCGCCAGCAAAGTAACCTGTGAGTTCAGAGTTTCTCTTTAATTTGAGTTTTTCTGTTGTTGGTGTGGTTGAATATATATGAATATATTCCGTCTGGCTTTGATGTCATATATAAATGAGATCAAAGTGTTTACTGTGTTTCGACTTAATTTCAAGACTTCTGTTCTTTTGAGAAACAACTTTCTTTTCTTTTTTCTTTTTTTCTTTTTTTCTTTTTTTTTTTTTTTGTTAAAATGAGAAACAACTTTCTTACTTTACATCTATAAAATTATTATTTTACATCTTATAACATTATAAAATTTGCACGGCACATTTATTTAGTCTATAATATAAATCTTACATTAATAATACAATGTAAATCACCACTGCACACTCTTAGTGCGGTAATCATTCCACAAGTATAAATATTTATGTGATGTGGAGGGGTAAGGGCCGAGATTCAAATCTCTAAGAGGGAGATTGTTTTGTTTGGATCGAATTTTAGAATTTGTTTTTTATATTTTATATTTTTTTTTAAACCTCCTTTTCCTAATTATTTTTAAGATTTTTTTTTCCTCAATAAAATATTTAGTTATCTAAAAACAACGGAGTCGCAAGGAGCAAGAAAAGACCCCCCATTCTTTAAAAGAAAGTCTTTTACCTTTATATATATATATATATATATTATTTCGCTTACCTTTTTTTTCGAAAAAAAAAAAAAAAGATATATATATTATCGGACCCAATCATTAATTTTTTTTTTTAAACCACTTTGATACTAAGCAAAGATATAATACGTTATAAGATATGTTAAGGTACAGACCAAAACAAGTTTGGACAAAATGGGCTTCTGCCCTTTTCAACCAAATTAATTAACTTTATGCTCCCCTTTCCAAACTAAGTAGGAAAATGCTCATCTTTTAAACTCGATTTATGATAAATCGAATTAGTCCCTATAGTGGCGTTTTTAAGGAGCCTATAGTGACGTTTTAAGGACCTATAGTGACGTTTTTTAACTCGACTTCAGTGAAATCGAGTTATAGGCAATGAAATCGACCTATAGTGGCATTTTTTTTTACCTGATTTCATTGAAGTCGAGTTAAAAAACGTCACTATAGATCCTTAAAACATCACTATAGGATCCTTAAAATGCCACTGTAGGGCTTCAGGAAAAAAAAAATTAACTCAATTTATCATAAATCAAGTTTTAAAAGATGGGCATTTTCCTATTTAGTTTGGGAAGAGGGGCATAAAGTTAATTAATTTGGCTGAAAATGGCAAAAGCCCATTTTGTCCTAACAAGTTTGGAGAACATATCTAAAACTTCCCATATTTTGAGGGGAACAAGGTAAGCATCTATACATTTCGTCCTAACCTAAATAAAGCTTCTGGTCGAAAAAAATATCTAAACAAAGCTTCTATTAAAAAATAAAAAGATAAAACAAGCTAATTTTTTATAATTTTTTTTTTTTAAGTTTCAACTTATAACATATGCTTCTAATGATAACTCTTTATCATCAGACTAAGACACTAATTAATTTTTGGTGAGTTCAGCTAGAACCTATGATTGGTCACTCTCACACACTTTAAATTTTTATTTATTTCTTGATGATTCCTACTTCCCACAGACTTTCACCCTACTCACGCGAAGTCAATGGTTAAAATAACTGGTCCTATTAAAATAATTAAAAAATCACTGTTTTATTATTTTATACTTAATAATGTTTGAGACTATAAATATGTAAAATAAAATCAATTTCAACTAATAATTTTGTTAATTTTTAAAAGGACAAGAGACCAAATGATAAAATTGAAAATTGATGTTAAAATTTGAGGGGCTATAATTGGTACAATTTATAGTAGAGGGGCCAAATTAAACATTACGTGTTTAGTAATGATCTTAAATTGAGTTGAAAAACTGTCTCTTGGCTGCCCATATTTAACTTAAGTTAGATAGAATTGTTTTTCTTATTTAGTTTCATTTGAGATAAAAAAAATTTGTAGAAAATGTTAGTGGAAACAATTTTATCTCACATCAAGCTAAACAAGAAAAATTAAGAAATAATTTTCTTTTAACACACTTTTTCTAATACTCTCAAATACAGGAAAATGCAGAAAACTATTTTCATATAAAGTTTTCCATTAAAACAAACAGAGTGTAAATTATTTTATCTAATCTATTTGTTTCTAAGGAAAACATTGTGTGTAGATAGTTTCCACATTTTTGGTATTTGGTAGCATAAAAAATAAATAAAATAAAATAAAAAGAAGTCAAAGGAAAATTATCTTTAGTCAATAGAAAAAGTATGCTTAATTTTTTAAAGATTATTTTCCACTATTTTTTTTTTTTTTTGGCAAACAACCATATCTCACGGCAAACTAAAAATAAGGAAAGGTAGGAAATCATTTTAAAACTCTTTTAAGGTTGTTACCAAACATAGGAAAATGAAACAGTTGTATAAAAAAATAGAAAATACTACCATTTTACCTACATTCTGAGGTTACGGTCAATATAGTCTCCACATTTTGGTAGCTGTTAGTTTAATCCCTATTATTTTCAACTTAAAGTCAATTTGGTATCTACTATTAATTCACTAAAAGAAAATGCTTACATGGCTGATGGCATGCATCCCACTAGCACACACATGGCAAACAAAATAATATAAAATTAAATACTTAACATTTAAAAGGCATGTTAGAACCCCCAAAAAAAAAAAAAATTCTTGAAAGTTTAATTGAAAAATAATGAAAATGTATTTTTTTTAAATCCTCAAATTTGTTTTTTAATTTTTCTTTTGTATGCTTACACTTTCTTAGCAACCAAACACAATACCCAGTAACATGCCAATAGAAAATCCCAACCAAATAAAATCTCTCACATAATCAAACACTACCTAACCAGTTCCCCCTTCCTACTAGAAATCTTTTCTTTATGTCTAACTGAACCCCAACCTCCATGGCCATAATCTTGATCCTCCAGAAATATCATCCATTCTAGTTTGCTGTTGCATGTGACTGCTAGCTTCGGCAATGGCATCCCTTTGTTTCTCACTATGAAGCTCTCTCTCTCTCTCTCTCTCTCTCTCTCTCTCTCTCTCTCTCTCTCTCAAGCCAAACCCTCTCGCAAGCTTACACCACCACCATCTCCTCTATTGATTTCATTCCTTTTCCCTTTCTCACTCTAGCCTCAACTATCTATCTGCTTAACCTAAACCCTAAAGGTTCTACTCTTTCTCTCTCTTCTCAAACTGGTGTCTAGAGGGGCGACATCTACGCCGCGTGGCACAAGATTTGTGAAATTTTGGTTGTCAAGGTTTCTATGATGTGTATGTGGGTGACAAGTTATGTGTGAATAGAGGAATATATTGTATGGGTTGTGAATATGTGATGTTTGTGTTTGATCGTGAGCACTTGTTCTTAATTGGGCCTTGATTAGTTCTTTTTGTGTGTTTAGTTCCGTAAGGGGCTTTATTTTGGTTGGGATTTTCATATTGGTGTGCTGCTGGAATTGTGTTTGGTAGCTAATAAGAAACTACTAGAATACAAAAGAAAATTTTAAAAATTAAGGACTATTTTTTAATTCAATAGATTTTTCCAGTTATTTTTTTTTTTGTTTTAATATGGCTTTTTTCTTTTTAAATGAAATGCTTATGTGGCTTTTAAATATTAATTATTTAATTTTATATTATTTTGTTTGCCATATGTGAATGCATGCTGTTAGCCATGTAAGCATTTTTCGTTTGTGAATTATTGGTGTGGATTAACTTGATTGTTATCAAAACATAGGAACCATATTGACTATGACTCTAAAATGTAGATACCAAAATGGTATTTTCGGCTATAAAAAATACAATTTAGAAAATAACTCATTTTAAAAAAATATTAACGTTGAAACAAATAGAACTAAAATAACAAATTAAGTTGGGAACTAAATTCACTTGGGGAACTACGTATTGATGAACTAGCTATTTGTAAATAAAGTAGTATATGAACAATGATTAATAATATTTGATTCATTCAATCTCTAAGCAAAGTAAGTGTGGATGATATTTTTTAGGTGACGACGAAGGGGACGACGGAAGGTACATTTATAGACCTGTAACTTGCGGTTTATGCAATTACCAGGAAAAGAATACCAGCTTTCATTATTGTAGTGAGCACTACAAAGACATTTATCCATGCGCACCTGGAGTTGCATATTATGGTCGGGGTGCTCTACCTATCTATTGGTATCTACCTTATCAATAAATAGCAATGATTATACATTCTTTATATCTTTGCATTGAATGATTTTATCATTTATATCGTTCAATTTTATTTAAGTTGAAACTTCTTTAGAAATTTTATGTTTACCTTTTTAAAAAAAAAAAACATCAAAACGTGATCATTTCGTAGCATAATTCAAATATGAGTTCCTAAGTTATGCATTCATCACACAAAATCTAGGTAACCGATTCTTGAGAAAAACATGTGCAACCTAATTTTTGATAAAACTAAATACAAGAATTTTCCTTTTCTTAAAGACATAACATTTTGCTTTACAACTGTAAGACTCGTATGTATCTTTTTTTTCCTGCCCTTAAAGAAACTGTAGATCAATTGACAGCTTCATGACACAATCCAATGGATTCTCTTTATTCATGATATCCATCAGGAACTACAATTATGGAGAAGCCACCAAAGATCTAAAAGTAGATTTGTTAAACCATCCAGAATACATAGAAAAAAATGCTACCTTGGCCTTCCTAGTTGCAATTTGGAGGTGGATGACGCCAATAAAAGAAAATCAACCTTCAGCACATGATGTCTTTATTGGCAGCTGGAAACCCACTGAGAATGACAATTTGGCCAAGAGAGTTTCAGGTAGTTTCGGTACTACCATGAATGTGCTCTATGGAGATCTTGTTTGTAGTAAAGGTAATAATGAGAAGTCCATGATAAACATCATCAATTATTACCTGTTTTACCTTAATCTTACAGGTGTTAACCCAAACGAAGCAAGGCCTCATGAATTGCTTAGTTGTGCTGACCAGGTTCCTTTCAATCCATCTGAAGCCTAATCTCCTTGAGCTTTGTTTGGTGTTGATGGATAGTCCATACTTTATAGAACCAATCCTCTTTTAAAGGTAATGCATTAATCAATTTTTAAGAACCTATCAAGTAGCAAGAAGGAGATGTTGAAAGGCGAACAGGGAATAAGAGTTTGTATAAACTATATGTGTGTCATGTTATGCTAAACTTGCTTAGAGGATAAGAGATTGCCTAGTTTTGTGTGACTCTTGGGATATAATTTTGTTTTCAATTTCCTAATTAATATCGTGTAATTAGTTAGTGTGGATTGTATATGAACTTCTCTATGTTTGTATTATATGCATTTTAATTATGAAATCTTGAATTATAAATAACAACTCGTAAAACCATCAGCATGTATTATTTAGATTAGTCACATGACTCATTAAATAGACCATGTGACTAAGGCTTCATTTGGTTGGGGATTAGAAAATTGGAGGAATATGAAACTCATTTGTTTAATTAGAAAGACAAATGAGAGCTAGGATAGAAAATGTAAATTATATAAATTTGTTCAATTCAATTGTGTATGGATGGACACTTCACACACACAATAACACAAAAAAAAAAAAAAAAAAAAAAAAAAAAAAAAGAAAGGGATGAACACACAAAAGAAAGGGTGGAAAAATGAATGAGAAGTAATAGAAAAAGACAAAAAATGAAAGAAGAAATTGACAAAAGCGAGAAGAAAAGAAAAGTTTTATTGGTTGAAATTTCCGTCGAAAACACATGAGACTTTTTTTTTCCCTTTTCTCTCCCATTTTCTCTCTGATTTGGGGAGATTGTATTTTGGTGGGCACATGGAGAAAAAACTCGTGCCCCACCAGTTTTCCGTCACATTTTCTTCTCCAAATAAAAACCCAAAAATATCATTCTCTCCTTCCATTTCCTTCCCTCCAAAATCACCCCAACTGAATGGAATCAAATGGGGCCAATGTACGCATGGATAGTTTTATGAATCTTCATGTAGTGAGTTGGAAGAATTGTCCTTCAAAACGATTTGAAAATAAATGTTTTTACCCCGCTAAAACGTCATCATCAAGCACACCATCATCCTCATTAACCCTTCTTAGGTTCGTCATGATTCATAGGCATTGGAGGTTTCAGTTTCCTCGGTTGCACACACCACCATGACCAAATTGCAAAGTCTCCTCTTGATAGTTTTTCTATCCTAGACATTCCTTAGCATTGTCTTAATATTGTACTTTGTCTGCCTTGATTTGCATGTTAGATCCCGAAAATTCCAAAGAAAAATCATTTTTTCACTAAAGGACCATAGGAACATCGAGATCATCATGGTTTAACCCATTTAGACATCGAAGTGCTCAAAGTGTCATTTCAGGTCAAAATGACCAAAATACTCCTAGTCAACCATGAGTTGACTAATAGTCAAAATTGATCAAAACTCCATCAAAATGACTTCTTTTCATGTTCTTATATCAAACCTAAGGTTATTTGAGATTTTTGTCAACTTTGACCAAATTTGACCTAGAGTTGACTTTTACGACAATCAAGAGTTAACTTTTGATGCAGCCATCTAATCAATATAAAACTAACATCATTGCAAGGAGTATTGAATTCCATTTAAAATGATGGCTCATGGATTGAAATCAGAGTTAAGACAGTTGTAATATCATGAAAATATTGCTAAGCGCATTAGCTTGCTTCCTGGGCCCATAACATTTTGGTCTACCATCTAATTTTCAAAACATCAAATGATCTAGAAACTAAACATACGTATCTTTCCAATGCCACTAGAATAAGGTCAATCAGAGTTTAGTAAGGTCTTCCAATAAGCGTCCAAATTTGGAAATTGAAGCATCACAAAAATATGTTGTTTGAAACATGGTACCAAACACATTTTTTTCATTATGAGTACTTTAAACACGTATTTTCACAACACCTATTAAACCACAGTTTTCACATCATTTTGAACAACTATACTTGAAAGCTACTACCAAACAAACCCTTATTTATCGTTGTGGCCGAAGAATTCGATCGCATTCTCAAACAATCTTTAAACAAAATTGTCTATCATAGGTTTTTTTTTTTTTTTAATTAAGTATCAATAAATTATAAAATTATGGATCATGGATGTAATGAACTTTGGTAAGAAAACTTTTAGAGTGCAGCTACTCAAAATAAACATGGTTAATTCTACCAATAAATAAATAAAGGCGGCAATATTATTTTTGTTCCTACATTTTCACCTCATTCCCATTTTAGTCCCTACATTTTATTTTTACCACTTTTTGTCTCCAAAATCAAAAACCGTTCCATTTTGGTCCCTACCATTATCTCACTAACGGAAATGACCTACATGGCAAATGGAATACACAACTCAACATTTTAAATATTAAAAAAAGCCACATCATTATTTTTCCTTTTCTTTAATTATTTTAAAATAAAACAAAATTTTAGTTATTATTTAATTATTAAAATAATAATTGGTCTTCATGTTCTTCCCCCAAGAACATGGTTGCCCAAAAAATTATAAATTCAAGATTTTCTTCTCTTCTCTTGCATTTTCTTAACAATCAAACGAGCAAAAACACATACAAAATCATGATCAAAGTCAGATATTCTAAAACAATCAACTAACAAAACCCAAAACACTTAAATAAAAACAAACAAACAAACAAAATCCAAAACACAATCAGATCAAAAACACAAAACCAAAAATACCAAAACCCAAAGCCAATCCTCATCGATAAAATACACCAAAGCACTAGCCAATCATGAGCTGGTCAAATCAAATCACGGTGACCATCATTGGCATTAGGCTCCACTAACATGCATGAAGAAGTTCTTCTTGTGATTTCCTCTAAACGATCCTAACCAAAGGCAGGACCTTAGAGAGAGAGAGAGATGATGAGATTTCGGTCAGCCACTACCGATCTGGGTTTAGAGAGAATATGAGATTTCGGAGAGAAGATGATATTTCGGTTAGCCACTACCGATCTAGGTTTAGAGAGAGAGAGAGAGAGAAGATGAGATTTCAGTTAAGGTGGGTTTCGGCCATGGGTCTTCAACCATAGGGTTTCAGCCATGGGTCTTCAGCCATGGATTTAGAGAAGATGATAGGCCATGGGTTTTCAATCATGAGATAGATCGGCTAAGAAAGAAGAGAGAGAGCTCGGATTTAAGATGACAGAAGTGAGAAAGCGATTGGGTCTCCGTGATAGGATTTTCAGCCGTAAGAGAAGAGAGAGTATGAGATGAGAGAATATAGAGAGAGAAGATAGAGGGATTGGGTCTCCGTGATTGTTACTAGTTTTGGGTCTCCGGGTTTGAGTAGTGTTTTTGTGTTTGGTTTCTTAAAAAGACTTTGGCTCACAAAAGAAAAGTTCAGTTTTCTTCATAAATATAATGAAAAAAAGAAAAAGAAAAAGAAAAAGTGTGTGGCTGTGTGGTTTGAATGTGAAGTCTATACTCAATTTTGATGTTTTGGTGGTGTGGGGGATTGATTCTTTGGATTTGTTCAAGTTTAATTTTGTGTTGATGTGGATCTTATGTTAATTTTTTGTGTTTTAAATTTTTTGGATTTTGGTTCCCGTTAAATTTTTTGGTTTTTAATTTTTTTATTTATTTAAAATTGATAAATTATTTTTTTTAAAAAAATTATATGCTGATGTGCCAATTTTAAATCTCAGATAAAATTTATTGTTATTTTAATATCCACAGCATCAAACCACTATAAATCTATATATATATATATATATATATTAATAGCTAAAACTTAGAGAAAATTCAATTAGATTTTAATTGGATTTTCAATTTTGCGTCGCTTGTCCCATTTAATTTTTAATTTTATGCCCAGTGAATTATTGAGTGTAAAAATCGAAGAGTCCAAATTCAATTAGATTCTAAATTGGATTTTAATTGGAGCTCAATTTTCTGCCACGTGTTCATGTAAGTTTTTAATTTTTGTGACAAATAAATTATTGGACACAAAAATCAAAGAATCTGAAACCAATTAAATTCTAATATATATATATATATATATATATAATGAGAAACCATTACATATTTTAAAATTTTATGATATAAAAAAAAAGTGTAAGTTAATATCATGTATAATTTGAACTTTTTCTTAAAAAAAATGTATAACTGGAATTGTATAATTGTGATTGTTTTTAATTGTACCAATGCATATGCCTGGAAATACACACTAGTTTATATATCTATATATATAACGATAGGTAAAGTAGAGAGAAAATCCAATTAAATTTCAAATTGGAATTTAATTAGAGTCTATTTGCGCCATGTGTCTCATCTACTCTAAATTTTAGAATTTTTTGCCAAGTGAGTTAATTTAGTGTAAAAATTGAATTTCAATTAAAGTTTAGTTTTGCACCATGTGTCCCATCTAATCTAAATTTTAAAATTTTTGTGCTAAATTAGTTAATTTAGTGTAGAAAATGATGAGTGCAATATAATAACCATAAAAAACATAATCATATAACTAAAAAAAATTCAAATTTATAAGTCATCTATATCTATATATATATATATATATATTTAATCTTTGTGTCAAGTGAGTTAATGAGTGCAAAATACTAAGAATCTAATATTAATGACTTATAAAATAAATAAATAAAACTCACATATACTCAATAAAAATCACCACATGTTTCTCAAAAAATAAATAAAATAAAAATCACCACATAACAAAAATCACCACACGTTCTATCTTATTAAAAATTAGAAAAAAAAAATGATCATAAATAGTATTAATTTTAAGTAAGAATTTTAATATGTGACTAATCATGTTTACTTTAAAAATATAATTTGACTAATTATCTATATTTTATGATAAAAATTGTGTTTAATTTTAAATGCATCCATGCGTTTGCATGGAGTTACATGCTAGTTAAATATAGTGGCTGAAGACAAAGACCATCAATCCCCAAGTCTTCCATTAGAAAAGGGAAATTTATCTTTTTCCATTCATCTCCCTCTTTTCTTTTTTACCCTTTTTTTTAATTGATTAATTTTTGAAATAATTATAATTTCTGTAGGGATAAGGGCCCAAAACTGTATATTGGGCCTTGGGCCTTATTCGAGGACGTTGATATATCCAAGGAGAGATAAACAGTTATAAGGGATTCCAATTCAAGGTCTCATGAGTAAGAAAGGAGTAGAGGGTGGTCCGAGGAGGAATTCCTCCTCGGCCATGGCTCAGATACGTATTCTAATGACAAAAATGACCTCCATAGGGCCTTATTCGAGGACGTTGATATATCCAAGGAGAGACAAATAGTTATAAGGGATTCCAATTCAAGGTCCCATGAGTAAGAAAGGAGTAGAGGGCGGTCCGAGGAGGAATTCCTCCTCGGCCAAGGCTCAGATACGTATTCTAATGACAAAAATGACCTCCATAGAAACTCCAGTGTCAGGAGCGTGCCTCACAAACACACGAGAAGGAAGGGAACCTAGAAATATCTAAGGAAAAGTTACTACCTCTGCATTAAATGCACTGTAGTTACTTTTCAGGCCGCATTTATGTGAAGAAGGCCCCTGAACAGTGTTTCCTTAGCCACCGCAACTCATAAAAAGCCATAAGGGATGTCTGATGGGACGGACACTCGAGTGGTGGCTTGGACGATTAACAAATGGAAGGCCAAGATCATCAGGAAGGAGGTATATAATGTGAGAGACCCCTGAAGGAAAGGGAAGGGGAGAAAATAAAGAAAGAATAATAGAGCAATCATTGTTACATTTGTAATGAGTTCCATTGATTTATGCCAAGACTTTTCTCCTCGGACAGTGAATTTATTCAATCCTATATGCCTTGTCCTTGCTTGATCACCTTCTCAACCCATCCTAGCCGTTATTGAATTCATTAGGGCTTAGTTTTTTAACCCACTCTCTACAAATTTATTGTACTAGGCTCACCGGGCCAACATCCCACACGACTTGGGTTTGGACCACAAATCATGTTCTTACAATTTCAATTTATACTTTAGAGCTTGTCTCAAAAGTGAACCCTACATTGTCATTAATTTCAAATTTAATCTTATATTTCAATTTAACTTCTCACAATTTTCCAGAGCAATAGTTTTTTTTTTTTTTTTAATTAACGTTAAAAAAACAATTGCCTCTCCCAAAAAAAAAAACTATTTACTTTGACACTCTCTTTCGTCTTTCTTTAAACATTCGACTCTCTTCAAATGCAACCTTCCATCTCCCTCTTTTCTCATCCTTCCAACCTCAATCTCTTTCTATCATTTCCCTTGTCACTGCCTTCACTCCTCAGTTTACCACTCTTACCCTTAGCCGCTTCTCTCCACAGTATAAACCTAACTCAAAGTCTACGATTGCGACCTAGAATTCCTCAGAATTCCCTTACAACCACGGTTAGATAGTTCGAGCCCTAAACCTTCATTGTTTTCTTCTTTTTTTGTTGTTTCCATTAATATTGTTAATTGCTTTAATTTGAATACTGTTGGTTTTGAAAGTTAATTTGGATTACAAGAGCCTAATTTGCTCCTAAGAATTTGTCCACTTGATTGGGTTGTTTATTTCTTTTTCTTTCGACCTTATTATTTGTAATTGATAAGTTCTTCCCTCTCTTTCTTTTCTCTAATTTATCAATTCCGTCTCTCTACAATGATAAGAAACTTCTTAGGTCCCTATAAGTTGAATCTTTTGGTGCAATTATTTGGGTTGTTAAAAAAAAATTAATTTCTTGACTTGGTATTGGATTTGAATTGTGAATTTTTGTATCGTAGTTGTTTTTGCATGTGATTAACTGCATATTGCTTTCACATAAACCCAATAAGAGATGCAACAAAAGAGAAAGTATTGAATATCATGAAATAGAGGTAGATTATTATTTTTACTTATATATTATGTATAATAACTTTTTGCATTGGATAATTTCAAATCTGGATGTTATAAATATATTTTCATTTGTTTTATTTGGTTAGTTTTGTCAAATATTATAGCATGAGTGATAATTAAAGTAGTTATTAGTTGCAAATGTTCCATTTTCATAATAAATATATCATTAAATACATATATTTATAATTTTTTCATAAATTTTATAGTACTTTTGCATCGAACAAAACACATTACTTTAAAGTGAAAAAAACAATTCATGATATGATTCACGTTCTAACATTTATGGGCTTAAATTTTAATTTGCCCTTACTTTTATGTTTCTATATTTTCTTTTTGTCATTTTTTTAATTAATTGGAAGAAGAAATGGATTAAAAGTTTCATAGTTTTATAAACCCACCTCAAAAGGATCATAGGAATTTTGAAAGATCTTAATTTATAATAGGTTACCCTAATTCTTAAAGTAGCTTAAGCCCATAGAGAAGAAAGTTAAAACTCTTAGATTTAAGAGAATATTGAGTCTTTGGTTACTATATAATTTATAAGATGTAATTACAATGTAATACTTCTATAAGATCAATAGGATATACACTTCACCAAGAGTCTTGTAACTCAATTGACATTTTTTTTTAATGTTTTCAACACACATTCAATGTTCAAATGCTCCCTCTCCCATTGTTGTAGCAAATTATATAAAATAAAAAAATAAAAAAAGATTTTACACCTCTAAATGAATTAGATGTGATTATTTGCGGCATTTTAAAAACGTCGCTAAATGAATTTTCCTACACAATGAATGAAAATGTTATATTATTTAAAACGTCGCTAAAAGTTTTTGAACGCCACTAGAGAGTAACATATGGGAACATTTTTCGAAACATCGCAATAGACCTATAGCGACCACGATATTGCGACGTTTTTTAATGTCACAAAAAAAAGGTCGTTGTAGACCATTCGTGTCTATAGCGACGTTTTTTGGGTTTTTAGTGATATTTTAGAAACATCGCCTAAACCTGGATTTCTTGTAGTGAACCTTTTAAAAAATATATATTTTGCAAATTAAGGCAATAGCCTAAGTATTCGTTTGGGTTGAGCTTATTTTCTCAGATTTAAGCTTTCTTGCATATTTTTTAAAATCTCTTCTTTTTTTTCTTTTTTCTTTTTTTCTTTTTTTTCTTTTTTTTTTTTTTTTTTGCTTACTTTGATGAAGTACAAATATACTTTAGCATATTTTTAGAAAAATGTTTTAAGCAAAAAGATAAATAAGATGTTCTCAAATAGATACTAAGTGTCTCATTAGTCTCTTCAAAGGCTTCTAGTCTTTTAGTCTAAGCTCATTGGTTCATTTTGTCTTAAAACAAATTGTGTAAAAATACAATTATATATAGATAAAATGGACTTTAAAAGAATTGTATATATAATAAGAGATAAAAAATAGAATATCTATCAAAAAAAGAATAAGATAGTCAACTGAGCCACCCGTTGGATCTAATAACATGATTCAGTTGAGCCCAAAATGGAAATCCACCCCAATCAAAATAGACCCGACCTGACCCATTACTCTTTGGAAATTTTAGGAGTTTATCTATCACAGGCACAGCTAGGGTTTTGATCTTATTCCTCTTTACAATATAATATAAACCCTTATGGGTTTCACACATTTTAGTATCAATTGGTAAGTTTTACCATAATTGAAAATACTTTTCTTTCCACTCTTTGCATAGAAACCATTTGCTTATGTGAGTATGAAATGAAATATAGTTTGAGCTCGAATTTGGTATAATTTCTTACATTTCAGTTTAATCATACTTTCTCTTTAATTTTTCAGCTAACCCATATCTTTAAAAGTTTAATAGTAAAAATTTTTTGATGAAACAAGAATTTTTCTACACTTAGTATGCTTATGCTTTGGTGAATTATAACTGGGGTTAAATATCGGTTCTTAGTTACATAGCTTGATGATGTATTTAAGTTTTAATTTCTTCTTTAAGCTTTGTATTTACAGAATTAAAGATACTGTTTTGTTTTAGACCAGACAAGTAATTATCATTATTAAATTATGTTAATTGAAATTCTTGGAATGTAGGTTTTGGGGACCCTGATGAGATTTCTGCTGGAAATGGGTTTGCATCAGGATTTTTTATTACCATGTAGAATTAGAGAATTTTTTTTGAAAAATTTTTATTCTATCACTGAAATCAAATTTCGTTATGTTAGTAATTTTTCTGTAAATTTTTGGTAGATATGCGTGAATTTGATAGGATTGTCTATTTTAGTGCTTTAAAAATGGAACAATGTACAATGATTTCTATGAATATCTGTGTACAGTCATGTTATGCAAGCTTTCTGCATAATTTGTGTTTGATGGGAAAACCATTTTGAAAATTTTCAAAATGGTAATAATCAACATGTAGAAGTGGCAGAAGCTTTCAAAGGGTATTTAAAATGGGATTTTTTGGTTGGTATTCATTGACCAACTTTTTTTATGGCACTATGGTCTTGGGGCCAGAAATAATTTCCGCTGCCATTTGAAATTGATTTTGCCCATCAGATGGTACTGACTAGTGAGCATGTTGTACTTTTCATTGTGGAGCTCTGTATGTTTTCATCTCAAGCACAATGATGCCGGTTCTTGAGAAAGTTATGTGCATTGTAAAGAATTTCCCTTCCCTCTCAAATAATTGGGACACTCTTTCTTAAGATGTCTATGTCCGTTGCATTCGAAGTACGTGATTCCTTGAGAGGATTGAGACTCCTTCCCATCTTTCCTCTTGAAGTCCTTTTTCTCCTTTTCAAAACTTGGGAATTTTCCTTTCTCAGTAAATTTTCCATTCTTCTTGAACTTCAAGAACTTTCAGAAATTCTTTACAAGATATGCCACATCTTTCTCAACCTCATCCTCATCCGATGAGTCGTGAGCTTCCACCCTTTCATTGATCGTCTTTAGAGCAAGGGATTTTCTCTTCCTTTATGATGGCAATGAAAGCTCATAAGTTTGAAGTGAGCCAATTAGTTCTTAAACTTTGATATCATCAAGGTCCTTGCTCTCTTCAATTGCTGTAACCTTTGCACGAAAGCTCTCCGACAATGATCGAAGGATTTTCCTCACTATCTTTAAGTCCTCCGTCTTTTCACCAAAGTTGAACTTGCCAATAACCACCTCATTCAGCTTGCCATAGAATGAGTCGAATGACTTGTCTTCAATCATTTTTAGCTCTTCAAATCGGGTGGCTAGCATCTGCAACTTAGTTCTTTCACCTTCTTGGTGCCTTCATACATGGTCTCCAATATTTTCCATGCCTCCTTGGCAATTGTAACGCGAGATATCTTATGAAACTCATCTGGAGACACACCACAAAAAATTGCATTTAAAGCTTCACTGTTAGCATTAGCTACCGCAAGGGCTACCTTATCCCATGTGGATTTAGCGGCCTCCGGCCTAGTCCATCCTACATCTACTACATCCCAAACAGTCTCATCAATTGAACATAGGAATGCCTTCATGCAAACTTTCCAAAATGCATAGTTGCTTCCATCAAAATATGGTGGAGCATTGAAAGATTGAGATCGATCCATCTCAATGTGGTCAAGGATCGCACTTAGGTAATTAAACCACAACATGTGCACCTGCTCTGATACCAAATGAATGTTCAAATAGTGTGCAAAACACCTATGAACGTTTAGACCCCCAATTCACAAATTACCAATACAAGCTTATAATCAAACAATGTATGTGCGAAATATGAAAATAAGTTAAAACATAATTGGTAAAACAATCTAAACTGAAATTAATCACAACCACAGCAGTAATTAAAAGAAAAATATTAAGGGAAGAGAGATGCAAATACAAAGACAACACAACAATGTGTTATCGAAGAGGAAACCGAAGTCCTCGGCGAAAAACCTCTCTGCCGCCCTCCAAGCAGTCAATAATCCACTAGAGAATAAAGTTAGGATACTTAAATAGCAGAAGACCCTCCAAGCCTAATCTACCTAGTGCACCTAGGCCCTCCAAGCTTCTTGCTCCAATAGGGTTACGCCGAACCTTGTCTTTTTTAGTTTACCGGATCCCACAATCGCCCATTGCATCAACCAAAATGAATTAGTTCCTTCTGAATTGCTTCCTAAGCACCAAAATACCTTCTCACAAATATGGGTATGGTAAGATAAGGATTTGGCTAATGTACCTCTCAATGATATGTCAATGAAGAGGTTGAGAGTAGAGGAATCTGGAGAATCAAAGGATGAAGATTGTGGATGAGTCAATCTTGTTTTTCTCTAGGGTTTCTCTTTCTAAATCCTCTCGGAAACTCTCTACATTTCGTGGGTATAAGGGTATTTATAGTAGGGTGTATGAGAAATACGAAGAGTCAGTTACAACCAAACAAGGCATTCTAGCAACTCGAGCTCGCGACTGGAATGAGTCGTGAGTTTGAGTCGCGAGCTAATTGCCTGGCTAGACTGGAAGTTTTATCCTATAGTGCAACAGCTGGTGTGACCCTTTAGCTCCCCCTGCATGCTTCACACGTGTGCCATCTTTGGCGACTCACCAGTCACGAGATCTAGTTGCGAGGCTCTTCTTAAGTGCACACTCTTAAGCTTTTCTTCACACTCTCTCATACACTACCCTTACATGATTCCCACCTAAATACAGGGTTTCTAAATGCTGAATTGTTAGGACATATGTGGTTCACATGTTAAGAATATATGTCATACTTTTATGTAATTGGCTAGTCCTTTGACAAAACGCACTTTACTTGTATTTGGGCAGATTTAGGATGTGTTGAAATACTTCAAGAAACCATGTTTCAAGATCAAGTATTGAAGCCTTCAAGTCTGTTCAAGAAAAAAAATCTGAAAGTGCAAATTCATTAAAGCTCGACAACTGGCTCGACAATTGCATCTATCGAGCTTCAGTAAACTGTTTAAGTCCGTAAGCTCGACACCTTCCCGACAGCTTCTCGATAGCTTCTATTTGTCAAGGTTTATAAAATTAGAATTTCTGATCTGATTTCTTGGGATCCGTGAATGTGTCTTTGGACCTTCTTTTCTTTTAACCCTAGACATATAAAAGGATTGTTTTAAGGGCCATCTAAGAGTTCACAAGTTGCACAAGCATTGAGCAAAATCTGTTCAAGAAAATTGTGACCGAAGATGAAGTTCTTAACCTAGTTCATCTCTTCTGAAGAAGTTGCTGTGTATTTGCACCAAGAGTTTTGTGACCAAGCATCTTCTTAATCTTCATCATGTGTATGAATTGAAGAACTTTGCAGCCAACCTTTCTTTCTAGTTGGTGATTAAAGTCGCGTACTAGGATCCGCGCAACTAGTTAGTCACGTACTTGGGAGCCGTGCATCAAAAGTGGGAACTGTCACTACAGAACAAGTCCAATTGGGTATTGAGGTAAGGGTTCAACTGTAGGTTGGTAAGATACTTGGGATTCCTTTACTTGTAACCGCTTGTTGTGATAATAGTGGAGTTTCGGGAGTGATGACCTGAAAATCACCCAGTGGGGTTTTTGCCGCGAGATTTTCCCCATTCGTAAATAAATCACCGTGTTATTTATTTTCCGCTGCATATTTAGTTTATTGGTGATTTGTTTCTACTGCCACGCAATTGCATGATAATTAACTTAATTAATAAACTTGGCTAAAGTAATTGGTTAATTAATCACAATAGGTCAATTCGTTTGTGGCCTATCATGAATTACAAACAAATTTGGAACGGATTAAAACTAACAAAATGATTGAATAAATTCAACCTTACAAGTGTCATTTGAGATACGAGAATTACAATTGGTTGTAATACACATTAGTGGTTGTTGCATGTGTTATTTGTACTACTTATAGACTCATGTGATACATGAGAATATATAATTATTTTGTAATATGGTATAATATATAATCTATTCTCTAAAATTTATTGAAGATAATTTATTCTCTTTAAAAATTAAATTATTCCTAAAAGTACTTTACATTCTTTATATCTACAAATATATCATTATATTATTTTTTGTGAAATTTTGGTGTGTTTGATTGATATTATTCTTTTTTGAAGTGATCTATATTATTCAAACTTTTGTTATAGTGTGTTATATTTTATTTTCTTTCTTTTTTTTTTGGTACAAATAAATTTTTTTAAGTTTCAAATTAGTTATTAAAATTTCTTATTTTCTTAAGGAAATTATCATGATAATTAAACTTCATCACAAATTTACAATTGATGTTACTTAAATAATTGATAGTCACATTTAAATATATAGCCATGTAAATTATATTTGATATAACCTCAAATTCTCACTTCCAAAATATCTAAGAATTAACTCAAACCATAACTATAAGAGGAAGAGAAAGTACATGTGATGAGGAACTAAAAAAATACAACACCAAAATGTATCAACCCAAAGTAGAGATACAAACAAATTTTTTTTTAAAAAAAATCTTTAATCTAAAGTAAAGTTGCAAAAAAGAATAAATAAGAGAGAGAGAGACAGAGACAGAGAGAGGGAGACAGAGAGAGATAGAGAGAGGAAGAGAGAATAATTACATTTTGTTGGGAGAGGATGTGAGAGAAATAGCAAATTTATGTAAAAGAAAATAAGTAAAAGAATACTCAAAGAAAATGTATAGTTATAAATATCAAGTTATCCTAAACATGCTATGTAATATAATACACTAGTCGCTAACCTATACTATACACGAGAACCTACCTATTTGTGAGGCAAACTAAAATAATTTTACAAAAAATTTAAGAAACTACACCATTGTATGATTTGCTCTTGTATGACTTAAATTTTTGTTACAATTTGATGAAGAAGTCATTGCTTGAACGTGCAATGGCTTACACAAAATTTGTTAGACAGTTTTAGATATTGAAAAAAAATAACTAAAAAATTCAGATATTAAAACTTTTGAAAGACCAAAAAATATTAGAGAATCTTGTTAGGTTCTAAAAGTTTAGAATAATTAGCAAATTGTGAATACAGACTTGTCTAGATATAGATATTAGAGTTTATAGGTATTATTAAACAATACTCAAGGTGATACAAGTCAAGATCCAAGAACAAGCAAGCTGCAGAAAAGAGAATTCTAAATTCTCCTGGTTCGATCGATAAGAACATGCTTGACCGATCGAAAATCGCAAACATGAGTTTTCTGCAGAATTTTTATTTAAGCCTAACTGCTTATTAAGCCCAAAAAGGATTATGGTTTCAGATCTACTTCTCCTAGTATATAAAGGAAACCCTAAGCACATTTTTATAAGGCTTTTCAGAGAGAGAAGAGTGTGCCTCTTTTGTATCTAAGGTTTTGTACCTAAAAACTCTCTCATGTCTTCTACCGGTGTTATTCCTTGAAGAATCTCAAGATCCAGTGTTGTAGAAGTTGCTGCCTTCTCTAGTCATCAAAGGTGCTGATGATCTAAACCCTCAATGGTGGTCTTGGAGTCATAAACAAGAGAGTTTGTGTTTTTTATCACAAGTGTGGGTGCTTGTGTTGCAAAAGCCAAGGAAAGAAGTAGTCTGTAGACTCAGAGCTATCATAGGGTAGTGGTAGTAAGTTCTACGTATAGTAGCAATGGGATGTTAGTGGTCTAAGTCTTATTGTAAACTTCGGTTCTCTATAGTGGATTTGATTTTTACCTTGAGCATAGCTAGGTTAAATCCTCCTCAAGTTTTTTACAGATTTTGTTTTCCTTGGTGATTATATCATTGTGTTCTTTATTTTTCGCTACTTTACATGATATAACTTTATTGTTTTAACCTAGATCTGAATAATAAACCTAAGTATTCACTTAGTTAATTAATTAGGTTAAATAATCTAGTTTACAGGGATCTAAAACCTAACAAATCTAATGATTCACTTCTTAGAAATTATTGAAACAAAACAAAATATTAATGACTAAACAATAGATAAATATAAGAGAAAAATGAGTTATATTCAAAAGAATAATTTCAATTATTGCAAGTTTTTTTATCTTGTAAAAAATAGCTAAAGAGAGTTTGGTGGTTCAAATATGAAAATTACATTATAAAAAATACATGAAAAACCATAAAATAAATTTTTAATTTTTTTTAACAAAGTAGAGGAGAAGAAAATAACATAAGAATAGCTCATACCTCTACTCGACTTTAAAATATATATATATATATATATATTGGGGTTTGCTTTGCTTTTATAGTGTTCATGATTAACCTCGCAAATTTGGAGATAAATTATCAATGTTTGAGTTTGAGTTTAAATGGGACTTGTTAGAGAGATAAAGTTTCACTCCTTGTTAAGTTTGGATTAAACAAAAATAATTTTTTTTTTTTTAAATGATAATGATGAGTTTGAGTTTAAGTTGGACTTGTCAAAGAAATAGAGTTTCACTCCTTGTTAATTTTGGACTAAACAAAAATAATTTTATTTAAATAAAATTATAATATTGTGCTGACGTGGAAAATTGTGAGCTTCAGAGGCTTCGGTTTTATATATATATATATATATATATATTATATCATTGTATATTATATAATGCCATAGGATAATATATCTTACAATCAAAGAAAAGAAAAAGATTGTTAGGACATATGTGAATCACGTTAGGAACATGTCATTATAGAATTGGCTAATCCTTTGACAAAACACACTTTACTTGTAATTGGCTAGCACTAAGATGTGTTTAATGCATCAAGGAACAAGATTTCAAGTTCAAGTATTAAAACCATGCAAGTTTGTCCAAAAATCAAGTGAAGAAGTGCTAGATTTTAAAACTCGACAGCTAGTATCTATTGAGGCTTAAAAGGCTGCTCTAGCCCGATGCTCGACAGCTACTCGATAGATATGCTATCTGTCGAGATTTATGAAAATCAGTTTTTCAAATCTGATTTCATTCCAATCCGTGTGTACATGTTTAGGCTTTCTTTTCTCATAACTCTAAACATATATAAAGATTATTTTAAGGACCGTAAAAGGTTGCTAGTGCGTGAAGCAAATTTTTGTTCATGCAAATTGTGACTGGAGACAGAATTTGCCCTAGTTCATCTTTCTTTTGAAGAAGCTACTGCGTTTGTACGCCGTTGGGTTTTGTGACCAAGGAGCTTTGTAATCTTCATCGTGTCAATGAACTGAAGAACTTTGCAGCCAACATCTTTCTCAAGTTGGTGTATAAGTCGCGTATTGGGATCCGTGCATCGATTGGTAAGTCACGTACTGTGAGTCGAGCATTGAAAGGAGAGATTATCACTACAGAACAAGTCCAATTGGGTATTGGGGTAAGGGTTCAACTATAAGTTGATATAAGGTACTAGGATTCCTTTACTTGTAACTGCTTGTTGTGATAATAATGAATTCTTGGGAGTAGTAACCTTAAAATCACCCGGTGGGGAAAGCCTTAGTGGTTTTCCCCATTTGTAAACAAATCATCTGTGTCAAATTTATTTTTCGCTGCATTTAACTTAGTTGGTGATTTGTTTGTGCTATCACACTTATTGCATGTAATTGAATCTAATTAATTGACTTGGCTAATTAATTGATTAATTCATCATAAGGGGTCAATACATTCTTGGCCTATCAAGTGGTATCAGAGCCATGCTGCACAATAAGGATGTAGTTAGAAGCTTATGGGGAGAAGCCGTCAACACTACATTTCATACGGTTAATATGGTATATTTCAGATCCCGTACCAAAAAGACTCCCTATGAGCTGTGGAAGGGAAGGAAACCAAATGTTAAGTATTTCAGAATCTTTGGAAGTACTTGTTTATTCTCAAGGATAGAAAGAATGTGGGAAAATTTGACTCCCGAAGCGATGAAGGAATATTTCTAGGATACTCCTCTACAAGCAAGGCTTATCGAGTATACAACAAAAGAACCATGAAGGTAATGGAAACTGTGAATGTTGTTATCAATGAATCTTCAGAGTCTGGTTCTGAGAAACTTAGTGAGGAAATCCCCAAAGAAATTCTTCCTCCCGAGCCCAAGAACGTTCAAGAAATTGTTGTCTCCAAGTACTCTCGGCACTCCAAGTGTTGAAGAAGGTTCAACAAACACACCTACTTCGCCTAATTCTGAATCCCATTAAGAGAAAGGACCTTCCTCCCAGATTAAATTACTTCATCCTCCTAAAGTTATTGTGGGAAACATGAATGAACTTACACTAAGGTTGATAAATGTTTTACTAACTTTGTGTCATATTCTTGTTATTTGTCACAGGTTGAACCCACCAAGGTTGAAGAAGCTCTTCAGGACAAAAGCTGGGTTGAGGCTATGTATGATGAACTGCTTCAATTTCAAAGGAATGATGTCTGGGCTTTAGTACTTAGACCGGAAGGTGAACACATCATCGACACAAAATGGATATTCCGCAATAAGACTGGTAAGGAGGGCAATGTAATCTGCAACAAAGCTCGTCTTATGGCTCAAGGATACTCTCAAATGGAAGGAGTAGACTATGATGAGACATTTGCTCCAATAGCCCGTATAAAGTCCATCAAAATTCTCCTAGCCCTAGCATGTCACTTGAAGTTTAAGCTTTACCAAATGGACATAAAGACTGCTTTCTTAAATAGGTTCCTTAAGGAAGATGTTTATGTGGCTCAACCAAAAGGATTCATTGATCCACACTTTTCGAATCATGTGTTGTACCTCAAGAAGGCACTTTATGGTTTAAAGTAAGCCTCTAGAGCTTGGTATGATCGGTTCATACAATACTTGGTGTCTCATGGATTCACAAGAGGAAAAGTTGATCAAGCTCTCTTTATCAAAATGGAAGACGGCGAGTTGATAGTTGCTCAAGTCTATGTTGATGATATCATCTTTGAGTCGACTAATGATGAACTTGCTCATAGTTTCTCAAAACTCATTGAATATTCAAAATGGGTATGAAACACCCTTGAACGTTTAGACCCCAAATTACAAATTATCAATTCAAGCTTATTATCAAAGAATTAATGTGCGGAACATGAACATAAGCCAAACACAGAATTGATAAATAATGTAAGCCAAATATAAACACATCCACAACAGTAAATAAATGGCAAAGATAAAGGGAAGGAAGATGCAAACACACGAACAACACAAGATGTGTTATCGAAGAGGAAACTGAAGCCCTCAATGTAAAACCTCTCTGCCGCCCTCCAAGCGGTAAATAATCCACTAAAGAATGTAGTTGGGATACATGAATAGCAGAAGACCCTCCAAGCCTAATCTACCCAATGTACCTAAGCCCTCTAAGCTTCTTGCTCCAACGAAGTTGTGCCAAACCTATTTCTTCTTTAGCTTAACGGATTCCGCTATCAACCATAGCATTAACCAATAGACATTGGTTGCTTCCTAACTACTTCCCAAAAGCAACAAATGAACCTTCTCACGGATATGGGTATGGTGAGAAAAGGATTTGGTCAAGAACCTCTCAAGGATATAACAATGAAAAGGAAGGGAGTAGAGGAATTTGAAGAGTCTCTAAGGTGTAAATTATGGATGAATCAATCTAGGTTTTCTCTAGGGTTTCTCTCTCAAAATTCTCTCTAGAAGCTCTCTACATTTAGCGGGTATAAGGGTCTATATATAGTGGTGAGTGTTTGGAATGCGAAAAGTCAGTTTTTCCCAAACAGGGCTGGTTGGCAGCTTGGTCTCGCAACTGGTCTGAGTTGCGAGTTCCAGTCGCGAGGTAACGGCCTGACTAGCCTGGGACTTTTGTCTTGTAATGCACCAGTTGGCATAATGCTTCAGCTTCTTGCATGCTTGGCATGTGACTCTCATCTGGTGACTTGCACCCGTGAGCCACCCACAAGTTCCAGTTGTAAGTCCCTGCTTCTTTGCACATTAAGGAACATTTCTTCACACTCTCTCACACATTACCCTCACAATAATCCCACCTAAATACAGGGTTATTAAATGCTAAAATACGAACAAATTTGGCACAGAATAAAGCCAATAAGATGGTTGATTAAATCAACCTTACAATCTCCCCCTTTGACTATTCCATGACAAAACCCTGCAATAGACTCTAGACTTAATGCGTGAGTTGGGAACAGTTGATCAAAACTCACTCACACCTAACTCTAAATTTTGAAAAGCTCTTGAAACATATGAACAAGTATCTCCTGAAACACAACAACACAGCAATATCATTGTATGCAGAAAAACTTGAAATGTATATGGAGCAAGCATAATATGATCAAGCAAAAATGGACTTAAGCAATAAAGCAATAAATCATGGCTTGACCAAAACATGCAATCACTGAACAATAGTGATCACAATGCTCATTCATACAAGGAATGAACATCCGGACATGCAAGCTAATAAGCTTATATGCGAAGTATCATTTGCATGTCCAACACTCAACCAATGCATACAAACATATATGCATCTAGGAATAATCCTACAAGGGCACAAGAGTGATGTACTGAAGAAAAATGCACGGCATTTAACATCAAGTACTTAAGCCACAAAGCAAGGCTACAAAGCATAAAGGCTACATAAGCATGGTACAAACCATAAAAGCCTACAAATGCATGGAACAAACCCTTAAAAGCTTATAGAAGCAACATGGGTACAGAAAACCATACAGAAACAACTAACTGAATAACATCATCAATATATAAATAAATATCACAAAAGTTTCAGAACCATCCAAGAGTTATGAGTTTAAGCCAAACAAAGACTAAAACCACAATGTATTAAACCTATAATAACAGTAGTTATCCAAAACATAGTATCGAAAACTATAAACAAAACAGCATATGATAATGAAAGATTATAAATGCTCCCCCTCAAATAAGCACTCCCCCTTAAGTGCTGCCCAAAAATTCTCCCCCTTTTTGACCGGAATGGCCAAAAGGTCACTGCTCCTTGTTGATGTAGATGCTGTCAAACTTTGCTGATAGTACATTAAGCTGATCTTGCATTTCTGTCATCCTTTCAGTATGTTGATTTTGAACCTCTCTGAGTCCATCAAGCCTCTCCAGGATGATCTGAAAAGTATCAAGAGGTATAACTGATGAAGTAGAAGCCCTGCTCCTCTTGGCTCTGCTTCTTGCTGTGGAAGTCTGTCCTGTATCCTCAACTTCAATCTCCATTGGATCACCTTCTTCTTGATCGACCCCTTCCTTATCTACATCACCCGGAAGACGTACTTGAATCCTTGTGATGGTTTGCTTGTTAATAGCTGAAGGTGTAGGCATTAGACTAATATCTTAAGGAATTGGAACCCCTTTTGCTCTGAAGATTCACATGATAAGACTAGGAAAAACCAGCTTTGCTCATAAAGTTGTTCTGGTCTCATCCATTATTGTGTCAAATATATGAAAGCTAATGTCAATGAAGGTTTTCTCCTTGAGCTCCATGAGGAAGATAGCTCTGGCATTAGTAAGAGTAGTCATCTTTCTTATAGGATACAAATTGAATATCATGATGGTGGTCAGACACCTCATGTCAAAAGGAAAGGCATTAGTGTTGAGACATCTCCCTTTTTTAACTCCACCAATCCAAGCTTGGACAGTATCTAAAGACAACATCCTGTCTTTGTAATTGATGAACTCATACTCCTCTAAACCCTCAAGACCAAGTACCTCATCAATGTCATGTGCATTTAGGGTGAACTCATGTCCTCTTACCCAACAATCTAGCTCATCCTCTCTAATCTTAACATTAGAGTAAAACTCTCTTATCAGAGGCTCACGCACTCCAAGTAAATCACTAAAAAGCTTTTCCCAGCCTCTGCCCTCAAAGCAATCCGGAATAAAAATGTTCTTCAGATCTCTTAAATCCACAAACCTTTCCTGAATGATGGTTCCCTTCATGAAAGAATCTTTATATCTCTCAAAGTGTTGAACAGATCTAAAAAGGTTAGGGTCCATTTTCAATCTTTTGTCAGCCTTTTTAGCAGGAATCTTCTTCTTTGAAGGTGTGGGAGTCATCTGTAAGCAAGCAGAAGAAGCCACAACAAGAGCAAAACACAATATGTGGAAATGCACACATATTAGTAACAAGTTGGTTACAAAGAGAGTAACAGAGTGTCAAGACAGGACACAGACCAAGAACAGTTGATAACCAAAAATGGATAGATCAAATCAGAACTTCATCAATTCAAACAAGTTCATTCTATATAGATACAGACTGGAGTAAGCATTAAATAACTATACATGGACAGTGTAGACCACATTCAGACAGATGAGATCATATGTCAATGAAACATAACATAATGAAAATGAAATGTGCAAGATAAACCCCAAGGTAGCAGCACACACATGATATGGTAACCCAAAATCAAAGCATTGCTAGTCTCACAATCCAAAACTCACACAATTTGAAAAAAAAAAAAAAAAACAAAATTGCATTCAGAGTAAACACAGAAAACCCCAAACCCATATACTCAATGGGTATGAAAACTAACGAATATCAAAGCACAGACCAAGATAGGCATAAAGGGATAAAAACATGATATCAAAAATATTCATCAACAAAAGAAAGCAGCCCCAAACAATCAAACCTATCATTTTAAGCACAACCCATGTTCGAACCCCTCAAATCTCAAATCAACAATTCAACTTACAGATTTAAGAAAATAACACTTATAACATGTAATATGAAGTGAGTAAGAGAGAACCCATACCTTTTTTTGAAGATTGAAGTGAAAATGGTGAAAAAATGGAGGTTTTTCAAAGAGTGACACGGTGAGTTTCAGAGAGAGAAATGGGGAAGACAATGAACAGTCATAAAAGTACGAGGGAAAAAATTGAAAAGTTTTTGAAAACTAACTTTAAAACGCAAAACACGCGTTTTTCGCGACTGGATTAAGCCGCGTGCAAGTCGCCAAGTCCAGCCGCCAAAACACTCAAAAGAGAAAAGTTTGAAAATTTTTCTAAGTGTTTTTGGTGACTGGGAGGTCTACCTGCAAGGGAGTCGCGAGCTGAACCACGAAAATCTCTGTGTACCCCTCGCGATTGGACCTTCCACCCGCGAACAAGTCGCCAGAATTGACCCGCAAGCATGCGACTGGGGCATGCGACTAGATTAACCCGCGACTGAGTCGCCAAAACAGGGCAAAAAATTTTTTGAAATTTTGACATTTTTGTAAAAATAAAATACTTTCCAAAAACAGCTAAAACACTCAAAAATCTTTTTGTGTTTAATCAAACAAAGATTGAGCATGTGAAAAACACATTTAATCAAGTACAATCACACAATTGAATATGGCATTTATTAAACATAGACTTGTGTGTTATGTGTGGATATCAAAAATGAGATAGTCCTTAGTCCAATGTGAAGCTTCAATGATCAATTCAATCAAGGCATACACAACTAGCACTAGATAATATGACCTATCTCAATTATAGAAACATACATATATGACCTCCCACATAAACTTGATTACAATACTTTGAAGCTTTTCATTTGGCTCCATATACACCATATCATTTGCACTTTTTGAATAAACATCTCATTGTGAGCTTGATGCCTAAAATTTTTTATATTTCAATAGATGAGTTAGTCTTTGGCTTTTTAGCATCATATATTTATTTTTGGTTGCTTTCCCTTTTTCCTAGTCAAATACTAGTATGTGCGACAGGTTTTTGCAGCTCAATATCTCTTTTCATTTGGAGATTTACATTTGGTGAGCTCTTTTAAGCAAAAATAAATAAATAGTGGGAAGATATATAGGCATGAGTCTATGCATGTCTCAAGATCAACAAAACCATTCACTAATCATTCATGAAAAGGTTGAAGATCTATTTACAATAATCACATAGATTTCAAAATTTCTCCCACAATGATATGCATGCATAGGAAACAAGCTAAGCTCGTAGATGCACAAAGCCATTAGTACAAAGGTATAAGGCAAAACATGCTTTGAGACAAAACTCAACAAAGTCGATCAAACTTTTTGGATTTTCTACTTTTTATGTGTTTTTGGATTTTTGACACAAAAACAGTAAAGGTTGATCAAAACAAAGCAGCAATGTAAAAGACATTTTAAACAAAACTCACAAACAAAATTTTCAACTCAAACTCGCAAGAAGCAAACAACCAAGCATATACACAAAATATGGGAAGTATTAATCCATGGACATGTAGTAATGTTTATGCATGAGTACCTTTCATCACCCACACGTCACGTGCGTTTGAGGTGATATCCTTGACGGATTAGGTACGAGAGTTAGGACTTTCAAACCTTTGTGTGAAGCTTTCCAAGCAATTGGTGAAGGCACCGATCTTCTTCATCACGTCCATCATTCCGAGATCACCATTTTGACTTCTTGGTTGCTCACCACTCCAAGACCTCTTGTCATTTCTTCTTCCTTGTGACCGAGGAGCGCTTATATTGTTCAATGCTCTCAACTTCTGGCAGTTGGGTCTAGTATGTCCTTGCAATCCGCAATAGTGACAAACATAATTTCGTTCTAGGGCCCCGTTGTGGTCTTGGAAGGGATCTTCCTCTAGCTTCAACTTTGGCTTCTGATTGATTACAGGACTTATTAAACATCTATTAATCAGCCATCTTCGTCTTCTTCTCAACCATAACTTTCTCAAGAGTGGACTCTTCTACAACCATCTCTTTGGCCTTTACAAATTTCACTTCTTTGGTGACATTGGCCGATGAGCTACTCCCTCCGGTATACCCCAACCCGAACTTATCTGAGAAGTGTTTTTGAGATGAAATTACATCTTCCAGCTTCTTGGATGAGACCCTTTCTATCTTAGCTTATGCTTGCAGTACCTCTTGCTCAAGAAATCTTACTTTGGTATAAGCTTCAGATAGCTCACCATTTAGTGTCTCAATCTCACACTTTGCCTCCTTATATCTGACCAGGAGACTCCGGTAATCCTCCTCAGCTTTCTTCATCTTCTTCACAGCCGCCTTTGCCACCTTTGTATACTCTCCCAATCTCTCAAGAAGTAAAATGTAATTCTCTTGAAGACTAGCTGTATTTTTCTCCTCTTCAGCATCTGATTCCTCAACAATCCCTAAGGATTCATCATCACTGTGTTCTCCAAGTTCTTTGACAAGTTGATTCAGGTCTTCCGAGGACTCAACATGATCAATGGCCATAAATGCGAAATAATTTCCTTTTCCGTCATGGCTATCCTCAAAATCAGAGTTTAATGAGTCCGAATCACTTAAAATAGTGGCATAAACCTTGCCGTTCGACTTCAAATAGTTGGGGCATTCCTTTTTGAAGTGTCCGTGTCCATTACACTCGAAACATGTAACTCCTTGTGAAGATTGGGAATCTCTACCATCTTTTCTTCGGAATTCTTTCTTCTCCTTCCCGGAACTCTGAAATTTTCCTTTATCACCAGATTTCCCACCGTTCTTGAGTTTCAAGAATTTTCGGAAGTTCTTTACAAGATACGCCACATCTTTGTCTACTGCATCCTCATCCGAAGAGACATAAGACATTGCTCTCTCATCAATTGTTTTAAGAGCAAGGGATTTGCTCTTCTTCTGTGTGGGCAGGGATAACTCATACGTCTGCAGTGAACCAACCAGCTCTTGAACCTTAATGTCGTTAAGATCCTTGCTCTCTTCAATGGCTGTTACTTTGGCACGGAAACTTTCTGGTAGTGACCGGAGGATCTTCCTTACTATTCTCGAGTCCTCCGTCTTTTCCCCCAAATTGAATTTGCCAACAACCACTTCGTTTAACTTACTATAAAACAAATCAAAAGATTCATTCTCACTCATCTTTAACTCCTCAAAGCGAGTGGTCAACATCTGAAATTTGGTGTCCTTCACTTTCTTAGTCCCTTCATAGGTTGTCTCCAGAATCTCCCATGCTTCCTTCGCAATAGTAATATGTGAAATCCGGTGAAATTCTTCTAGAGAGACACCACAGAAGATAGCATTCAATGCTTTGCTATTTGCATTGGTCGCCACAAGAGTAGCCTTATCCTAAGTGGACTTGGCAGCCTCCGGCCGTGTCCAACCCACTTCAACTGCATCCCACACAGCATCATCGATAGAGCAAAGAAACGCCCTCATTCGGAACTTCCAAAAAGCATAATTATTACCATAAAAAAATGGTGGTACATTAAGAGATTGAGACCTATCCATCTCAAAGGGGGTCAGGGATCACACTTAGTTATTTAAACCACAACAAGTGTACCTGCTCTGATACCAATTGAATGTTCAAAATGGGTATGAAACACCCTTGAACGTTTAGACCCCAAATTACAAATTATCAATTCAAGCTTATTATCAAACAATTAATGTGCGAAACATGAACATAAGCCAAACACAGAATTGATAAATAATCAAAGCCAAATATAAACACATCCACAGCAATAAATAAATGGCAAAGATAAAAGGAAGGAAGATGCAAACACACGGACAACACACGATGTGTTATCGAAGAGGAAACCGAAGCCCTCGGTGTAAAACCTCTCCGCCGCCCTCTAAGCGGTAAATAATCCACTAAAGAATGTAGTTGGGATACATAAACAGCAGAAGACCCTCCAAGCCTAATCTACCCAATGTACCTAAGACCTCCAAGCTTCTTGCTCCAACGAGGTTGCACCAAACCTATTTCTTCTTTAGCTTACTAGATTCCGCTATCAACCATAGCATCAACCAATAAACATTGGTTCTGAAAGGCCACAAACTGAATGACCCCTTGTGATTTAAACTAATTAATTAATTTAGCCAAGTTATTAATTAATCAATTTAACATGCAAATACGTGGCAGCACAAACAAATCACCGAATAACTAAATATGCAGCGGAAAATAAATAACACGGTGATTTGTTCACGAATGGGAAAAACCCTAACGGCAAAAACCCCACCGGGTGATTTTCAGGTCACCACTCCCGAAACTCCACTATTATCAAATCAAGCAGTTACAAATAAGGAATCCCAAGTACCTTACCAACCTACAGTTGAACTCTTACCCCAATACCCAATTGGACTTGATCTGTAGTGACAGTTCCCCCTTTTTATGCACGGCTCCCAAGTACGTGACTAACCAGATGCGCGGATCCCAGTACGCGACTTCAAACACCAACTTTAGGAAGAGAGGTTGGCTGCAAAGTTCTTCAGATCATCCTATGCAATGAAGATCAGGAAGATGCTTGGTCACAAAACCCTACGGTGCAAAATACACAGCAACTTCTTGAAGAAGATGAACTAGGTCAAGAACTTCGTCTTAGACCACAATTTGCTTGAACAAGGATTTCTTAATGCTTATGCAACTTGTGTCTATATTGACGGCTCTTAAAACACTCCTTAAATATGTTTAGGGTTAGAAGAAAAGAAGGCCCAAAAACACATTCACGGATCCCAAGAAAATCAGAACAGAAATCTGACTTTTTAATTCTTGACAGATAGCAGGTGTCAAGGTAGCTATCGAGCAGGTGTCAAGCTTTAAAAATTCTGCACTTCAACTTGCTTTTTCTTGGACAGACTTGACGACTTCAATACTTGATCTTGAAACCTTGTTTCTTGAAGTATTAAAAACACCTAGAACTACCCAATTACAAGTAGAGTGCGTTTTGTCAAAGGATTCGCCAATATACATAAAATATGACATATGTTCTTAACATGTGAACACATATGTCCTAACAATCTCCCCCTTTGGCAATCCGTGACAAAACCACAACAAACAAATGAACATATGAGAGAAATCATAAATCACTCAACTCATATTCACTTGTTACATACAATAAAATCTATCCTAACACAAACTCTTGAAAAACTTTGCAAGAAGAGAGTTTATGGCAAGTAGACTTTGACAACCTGTATTTCTGAAACACTTTTAAACAAAACTCATCAAGGCATCTTGTGTGAAACAGAAAATAATTAGATTGCATACAAATATAAAGAACATGTGTATAAAGAGAGAAAAGAAACAACACATTAAGAGATAGGTGAAAAAGAAAAACATACATCCACATATATAGAAAGATAAGTACAATGTATGTAAAAACTGGTCACAAGACCTCATATACAAGATCAATGTATCTATAATGACTAGAAGAGAAAAAGATACATCAAAATCTCACTACATCCCTCAAAAATATGAACACTCCCCCTATCAAAAATGTCCTATACTAACTCTCCCCCTAAGATGACTACTCTCATAATCCAAAACTACTCCCCCTTTTTGTCACGAATGACAAAGGGTAGAGTGTCATGTAGACATCTCATCAGTAGAGCTAGCATCTCCATCATCATCATCTGAAGCATCATCGTCATCACCATCATCATCATCATCATCCTCAATATCAGAATCTGAAGCAACTGGAGGAGGTGGTGGACGAGAAGCCTCAGAAGCAAAACCACCCATGGTCGCCTGCCGTCGTGCAATACGACCAACACGAACGTTCACCTGATACAACTCAGTGGTGAGTGTATCGAGGCGAGCATCCATGCGCTGCAGCTGCGCCATAATATCTCCAAGAGATACATCGCCTGAAGAAGAAGGAGGAGCCGATGTAGATGGAGCTGATCTGGATGGAGCCGAACGGGAGGGAGGAGTGGAATCCGGCTGTCTCGACCTGAACTGTGCCTCACTACGTTTTACGGTAGCGGCATCTATGGCAGATATGTGAGTGAAGTGGTCGGACGAAGGGAAAGGGATGGAAAAATGGCGTAGAATCCTCGTGATAGCGGAAGGAAAGATGAGCTTATCACGGGACGCCGCATCTAAATGAACATCTATGATAGAGAAAATGAAGTGAGAAGGAAAGTCTATCGTGAGATGCTCAAGTAGAGATAACAAAAATCGAGCACGAGGCTCTGTGATAGAGTTATAGTGAGAGAGAGGATGAAGTACAAAAGTCATCACCATGTTAAGGAACCTAGGACCTTTAGCAAAAGGTCTACATGATGTATACTGGTGCTCACCCCACTCAGAAGGGCGCTCACAAAAAGCAGAAATAAGCTCATCCTTGGACACAGTCCTCAGTCGCTCACAAGAAGGATAGTCAGGAAACTCTATCCTAGGGACCCTAAGCACATCCGCCACTAGCTGCGGTGTGACAGGGATGCGCGTACCTCGAACGCGAGTGAAAAAGAGAGGTACTGAACGATCAATCCCGTGCATGTTGGAGTAAAACTCCTGAATCAGCACGAGAGGACAGGTGACCGGGATGTCACACAGTGACCCCCATCCCCTACTGTGAATGATAGAGGGAAGGTCAGTGTCGGCGAAGTCCGCCAAAATGACTTGGCGTTCCGAATGAACACCTCGTCTAGAAAAGTTCTCAGTAAATGCCTTGTGGGCATCTCCATCACGGAACCGAAGGTTAAGAGGAGCAGAATCAGAAGAAGAGGAAGCTCCAGAACGTAGAGGGTTCTGAGCTGGAGTAGATTTACGTTTGGGTGCCATAGACACAACTAACGTAAAAGAATGAGAAAGAGATAGAGAGAGAGACAATCAGAAAAGTCCCAAACAGTTCAAATATGATAATATGTTGAACAAAAAGTACGTATGCATGGGAATGCATGGGCATGTGACATGCAAACTTAAAAGGCATCATGGGCTCAGCCCAATCCAAACCTAGCAGCACACATACAAGAAACACACATCTAAATGCATGAAAATATCATTCTAATGCACATGGAATGCAATGTATGACATTTTAAACACTTTTCATTGAAAAACCAACCCAAAATTTCAATAAAAACTCAATGAATTTGAAAAACCCCAAAGTTTTCAAAAAAAATCCCAAAACCTAAGATTCAAATCATGAAATGCATGAAAAGGAATGGAAAAGAAGATCTTACCACTTGATTTGAAGCAAGAAAAGCTAAAAATCACTTGGGATGGAGATTGGAGTGAAGAAGAGTGGTTTGGGAAGATGAACCGCCTCGGACAGATCGAAGAGAGATCGAGAAATGAGAGAGAAATCGCGACGCGAGCTTAAATAGGCACCTCAGTAAATCTCGACAGCTGAGGTGTCGAGAGGTGTCGAGGATGCTGTCGAGGTAGGTGTCGAGGATTTGGCTTTTGACAGCTGAAGGTGTCGAGGAGGTATCGAGGTACCAAACAGCTGAACTGATACTGAAGCTCGATCGATCGACTAGGTGTCGAGAAGGTATCGAGGAGACAGAGACTTTCTCGATCGATTCACCAGGTGTCGAGGAGGTGTTGAGATTGCGATAAGAAAAAGGCTTAAGAAGCTCGACAATGATCAGGTATCGAGGAGGTGTCGAGCCAGCAGAGAAAAGCAGTTTTTCGAGAAGAGAAAAACACAGACAAGAATGCAATCAAGACAAACACCTCAACCATGATCCAACCAACATAAAAAGCTCTCAAAAATCATCTCTCAATGAAAATTTAAGCACATGGATCTTCCAAAAACACACACACACACTAAACAAGTCTAACCAATTTTATATTTCAAAAATAAGTCATGACAATTTAGTGAGCATACAACAGTACATGTAAAACCTTTGTGATGGCCAAATCACATTGTACCTGCACATGTATCAAAAGTAGCAAAGAATATTGCGTGTTGTGTGTGAAAAATATCGCAAGATTGCATATGTGTATACATGTTATGACGATCTGAGATATGAGAAAATAACTTTAACTCACACACAATCATAACTGTTTGATGGGGACTATCACCTTCGAGGTACATCCTATAACTCCCACATCTCCTAGAATACACGCTTGCAACCATTTTTTAAAGCATTTTTAATCTTTTTGCTTTTTATTTTCTTTGCATATTTTCTTTTTAAACATATCATGCATGGGCTTATGAGAAAGAAAAGAAATACCCATTGATATTTGACATTTCAATTTTGCTATGCCTAAGCACACAAATGTCATTGACATCACACTTTTGCTATGCCGAAGCATACAGATGTCATTAATGATTGGCGGGCAACAGTGGTGAGATGGTTATTTATGCCTTTCTCTTAGGATTTTCTAGTCCTACCCGTCAAAAAGAGTGATATGAGTGTTAAGTTTAAGAAATAACCTAATCTTACTCATCACAAACAAGAGCCACAAAGCTCACTTGCTTAGTTGTGCATAAAGATGCTCATCTAAGCTACAAGAGATACAAAGTTTAGAAAACTTTGTTTCATTGGCCATCCAAGGTACACAAGTACCAATGTACACATAACACACACTGTTTTTGTATTTTTTTCAATTTTTCAAATTTTTTTTTTATTTTATATGAAAAACAAAATAAACAAAACTGAAAGTAAACACACAAAAACATATTAAGCAAAGCAAAAACAATGCATAAAACTAGACTGACTCAGCAAAAATGCAAAACACACAAGCAATGCAATAAACAAGATAAACAAGAAGGGAGAAGAAAGTGATAAAATCACTTAGAGTCCTTTTTCTTCCACACCTTGGAAGAACCTTTCCTTTGATTAAAACTTTGAAACGGCGGTGAGGGGGAAGAATTAAACCCGTTCAAGTTCGAAAGGAACATGATGGCTTTCAGAAGATCTCCAAGAGGAGCAAGAGAGGATTGAAGCTGATTTTGGCTTCCAGATGCTGTCATACTGTTGCTTTGTTGGGTGGCTAGCCACTTGTAACAATTTGGTCGAGTATGACCGGCAGCTCCACAATGATAACAGAGATGCTGCTTCTTTTGTTTAGGCTTTTAAGAGTTAGCCTTCTTATCCTTAGGGATTTTAGCATCTTTCTTATCTAACTTAGGGGGTGCTCCTAAGATGGATTTACCCTTATCTATGTTCTCACTAGCTAATTCAGTTTTAACCTCAATGTTCTCAATTTTAACAGTATCAGCAGGAGGAACAAAAACAGTAGAACTAGTAGAAGCAGAGTTAGAGAAAGAAAGACCATACCCTAAACCTGTTCGATCTGAAGCAGATTTCTGGTTGCTGAGCATTTCATCAAGTTTTGCACTTGAAGTCCTCTCCAGTTGAGCTCTGACTTGAAACAGCTCTGCTTCAAGCTTCTTGGTCTTCTCAGCCAGGAAGTTGTTCTCAAACCTCAGTGCTCCAATAGTTTGATTCACCTCATCAAACTTTGTGGACAATTCTTCTCTATCAAGTTCCACATCACTGAGCTTCTTGGTGGCCAGCCTGTATAACTTCTCATGCTTCTCTGAGAGCTTGTAAAGCTTCTCATAGGCTGAATGGATATCATCTTTGTCATCCATCTTCTCACATTCAGTGTCCACCAATTCTTCTTCTTCTTCTTCCTCAACAATCCCTTCAGTAGGATTAACTGTGGCAGTGAAGGCATTCAAGATTCCGTCATCTTCATTATCGGAATCATCTTCAGGCTTAGTGTCACTGAGGGTTGCAGCAAGAGCCTTGCTCTTTCCAATGCTCTTCAGATATGTAGGACACTCATTCTTCATGTGTCCAAACCCATGACACCCAAAACACTTTGGTCCTACCGGAACAGTGTACTGACCGCCATCCTTGGCATCCTTCCTTCCTTTATCTTGGCTCTTGAATTGTGAAGAACTGGATTGCCTTCGGTCCTTGTCGAAGCTCCTCCCATTGGCATTCTTCATAAACTTCTTGAACTGCCTTGTAATGTAGGACTTCATCTTGGAATCTTCATCATCGGAAGACTCATCTGTATCACTGCTCTGCACTTCAACTTGCTTTTTCTTGGACAGACTTGACGACTTCAATACTTGATCTTGAAACCTTGTTTCTTGAAGTATTAAAAACACCTAGAACTACCCAATTACAAGTAGAGTGTGTTTTGTCAAAGGATTAGCCAATATACATAAAATATGACATATGTTCTTAACATGTGAACACATATGTCCTAACAGGTTCCTTCCTAACTACTTCCCAAAGCACCAAATAAACCTTCTCACAAATATGGGTATGGTGAGCAAAGAATTTGGTCAAGAACCTCTCAAGGATATAACAATGGAGAGGAAGAGAATAGAAGAATTTGAAGAGTCTCTAAGGTGTAGATTATGGATGAATCAATCTAGGTTTTCTTTAGGGTTTCTCTCTCAAAATTCTCTCTAAAAGCTATCTACATTTGGTGGGTATAAGGGTCTATATATAGTGGTAAGTGTTTGAAATACGAAGAGTCAGTTTTTCCCAAACAGGGCTGGTTGGCGGCTTGGTCTCGCAACTGGTCTGAGTCACGAGTTCCAGCTGTGAGGTAATGGCCTGGCCAACCTGGGACTTTTGTCCTATAGTGCACCAACTAGCATAACGCTTCAGCTTTCCGCATGCTTGGCATGTGATTCTCATCTGGCGGCTTGTACCCGCGAGCCACCCACGAGTTCCAGTCACGAGTCCCTGCTTCTTTGCATATTAAAAAACATTTCTTCACACTCTCTCACACACTACCTTTACAATAATCCCACCTAAATACAGGGTTACTAAATGCTAAAATACAAGCAAATTTGGCACGGAATAAAGCCAACAAGATGGTTGATTAAATTCAACCTTACACTCATGTAGGCCGAGTTTAAGATGAGCATGATTGGAGAGTTGACTCACTTCCTTGGTTTGCAGATCCGTCAACAAGAGTCAAGTATATTTTATCTCAATCTAACTATGCTAAAAATCTTGTGAAAAAGTTTGGTTTGGAATCTGCTAGTTCTGTTAGAACCCCTATGAACCCAAATGTTAAACTCACTGTTGATTTGTTGGGTAAAAGTGTTGATTCATCTCTTTATAGAAGCATGTAGTCTTCTTTACCTTACTGCTAATAGACCTGATATTAGTTATAGTGTGGGAGTGTGTGCTAGATATCAGGCTAATCCCAAAGAGTTTCATATGATTTCTTTGAAAAGAATCATAAAGTATGTCAAAACCACTATCGACTTCAGTGTGTGATACAACAAGGACACAAATGATGTCTTAGCAAGGTATTATGACGCAAACTGGGCTGGGAATGCTGATGATAAAAAGAGTACTTCGGAGGGTTGTTTTTATGTGTGTAATAATCTTGTCTCCTAGATGAGCAAAAATCAGAACTCCATCTCATTATCCACTGCAAAGGCTGAGTACATTACTGCAAGTAGCTATTGCACCCAACTGCTATGGATACAAAAACTACTCCTTGATTACGGTATTAGTCAAGAGCATCTTACCGTCTACTATGACAATACTAATGCCATCAACATCTCTAAGAATTCGGTTCAACATTCTCGAACTAAACACATAGAGATTCGACATCATTTCATTCAGGAACTTGTCAAAGATGGTACTCTCACTCTTGAGTTCATTCACACTAATGATCAAAAGGCTAATTTGTTCACCAAACCTCTTGAGAGTAAACGGTTTGAATTCCTTCGCCAAAACATTGGTGTTATCTCCATGGATTGTTCTCTTCTTCTCCTTATCCTTCCTCATGCATTTGCATCTAGTTTTATGCATTGCTTTGTTTAACATGTTTTTGTTCGTTTATTTTCAGTTTTGATTTTTTTTTTTCATAAATATAAAATTAAAAATTAAAAAATCAAAAAAATACAAAAACAGTGTGTGTTTGTGTACATTGGTACTTGTGTACCTTGGATGGCCATTGAAACAAAGTTATCTAAACTTTGTATCTTTTGTAACTTAGATGAGCATCTCTACACACAACTAAGCAAGTGAGCTTTGTAGCTCATGTCTATGATGAGTAAGATTAAGTAATCATTTGTACTTAACACTCGTATCACTCTTTTTGATGGGAAGGACTAGAAAATCCTAAGAGAAAGGCATAAATAACCATCTCAACACTATTACCAGCCAATCATAAAATGACATTTGTATGCTTCAGCATAGCAAAAGTGCAATGTCAAAAGCTTAACATCATTGAAAATTTATTTTCTCTCTCTTACATGCCCATGCATGATATACTTAATAAAAGAAAAATATGCAAAGAAAAATAAAAGCAAAAAGAATAAGATGCTTTATATATGATTGCAAGCGTGTCTTCTAGGAGATGTGGGAGCTATAGGATGTACCTCGAAGGTGATAGTCCCCATCAAATAGTTATGATTGTGTGTGAGTTAAATTATTTTTCTCATATCTCAAATCGTCATAACATGTAGACACTTATGCAATCTTGTGATATTTTTCACACACAACACGCAATATTCTTTGCTACTCTTGATACATATGCAGGTACAATGTGATTTGGCCATCACAAGGAATACATGTGCTAATGTATGCTCACTAAACTGTCTTAACTTGTTTTTTAAATATAAAATTTGTTAGACTTTTTTAGTGTGTGTGTGTGTGTTTTGGATCTAAATCCTTGACATTTTTCTTGATGAGAGATGATTTTGAAAGCTTAAAATGTTGGCTGGATCTTTGGTTGAGTAGCATGTTTGATTGCATTCATGTCTGTGTTTTTCTCTTCTTTGAAAAACTGTTTTTAAGCAATCTCGACAGCTTCACGATACCTCTCGACAGCTAGGCTATCTATCAAGCCTTTTGAGCTTCCTTTCTCGATAGCTGTTATCGCAATCTCGATCCATCGAGATTCTTAAGATTCAATCTCAATAGCTGCTTGACAGCTACTCGATCCATCGAGGAAGTTTCCGGATGCCCGATAGATTCTCAATAGCTTCTCAATCCATCGAAGTTTATTTGCTATAGACACTTCTCGATAGCTACTCGATAACTCCTCGATAGTTATTTCTCGCTTTTTAAAACTCGACACCTCTCCACACCTCTCGATCCATCGAGCTTTATGGTTTTCTATAAAAAAGGGCAACGTGAATTTCTCTCATTTCTCCCTGATCTCTCTCGATAGAAAACGTCTCTCCCTCTTCCCAAACACTTCTCTATCACACTCTTCATCTTCCCCACTCTTTCTTCAGTCTGATCCTTGCATTTTTACTCTGGTATGATCTTTTCCCTATCTTTTTATCATACATTTCATGCATTCTGACCTAACTTTTGGGGATTTTGAAAAATTTTGGGGTTTTTCAAATTGATGAAGTTTTTGTGAAATTTTTGGGATGGTTTTTGTTTAAATGATCCAAAATATTCATGCATTGCATTACATTTTCATTTTAACAATGATTCATGCATTTTAGATGTATGTTTACTTTGTTGCAAGTATGTGTGCTAGTAGGATTGGATTGGGTTGAGCCCATGATGCTTTTAAGTTTGCATGTCACATGTTCATGCATTTTTCATGCACAAGTACCTTCTTTTATCTCTATTTTATTATTGATTTATATTGGTGCTTTTCTACGTCTCTCTCTCTCTCTCTCTCTCTCTCTCTCTCTCATTAGCTGCTCTATGGCTCCTAAACGAAAATTTGCTCCGTCCTAGAACCCTCTTCGTTCCGGGGCATCTTCTTCTTCCCCCTTTAATTCTGCTCCTTCTCACGTACAGTTCCATGGTGATAAAGCCCGTAAGGACTTTTTGGAACTTCTCACGACGAAGCATTCATTCGAAATGCCAATTCATTCTATCAAACTTTTCAGATACTAACCTTCCTACTATCATCTACAGTCGGGGTTGGGAGTCATTGTGTGGCATCCTAGTCACTTGTCCCTCTGTGATCATACAAGAGTTTTACTCCAATATGCATGAATTTGATTATTCTGTACCTCATTTTGTCACTTGCAATATAGGTACACGCATTGTAGTTACTCCGGATCTTATATCCGAGGTACTACACATACCGAGGGTAGCGCATCCTGACTACCTTGGCTGTGATCGTCTAAGGACTGTGTCCAAAGACGAACTCTCATCTCTTTTCTGTGAGACACCTTCATCTTAGATCATCAAAACACCCCTTGCTCAGGCTTTGCAAAAGGTCTGAGATTCCTTAACATGGTGATGACATTCATTCTCTATCCATTGGCTCACTATAACTCTATCGCAGAGCCTCGTGCTCCATTTTTGTTATCCCTCTTAGAGACATTTCTATTGACTTCCCTTCTCACTTCATTCTATCCCTTATAGATGTCTATAGGGATACGGCGACCCGTGATAAGCTCATTTTTCCTTCGGCTATCACATGGATCTTTCGCCATTTTTCTGTCTCCTATCCAAAGTCTACACATTTTTCTGTTATGTGTGCCATAGACACTGCTACCGTTAGACTAAGCGAGGCCTAGCTTCGACCGAAGTGGCCACGGACAGAAATAGCGGCTCCTTCAGCTTCTTCCATTCCTTCCACATCCGCACCTTCTTCATAGGCGGGTGGTGTGACCCTCAATGCGATCATGGCGCAGCTACAGTGTATAGATGCTCACCTTGACACTTTCAGTGATGAGTTATGTCAGGTGAACACCCATGTCAGCTGTATTGTTCGAAGGCAGGCTTGCCTTGGTGGCTTCGTAGAGTCTCCCTCTCCTTCTCTAGAGGCATCTAAAGAAGAGGACGATGATGGTGACTCCAACAATGATGATGATGATGGGGATAAGGATACTAGCTCGAGGAGATGACTGCTCGATTTAGTTACCCTTTGTCATTCGTGACAAAAAAGGGAAGTAGTTTTGGGATGAGAGTAGTCATATACATAGGGGGAGAGTTAGCATAGAAGATTTTTGTTAGGGGGAGTGTTTATATTTTGAGAGATGTAGTGAGGTTTTTATGTATTTTCTTTTCTTTCTTTTACATTTACCTCATGTATACTGGTCTTGTGACCATTTGACAAACATTGTACTTATCTTTGGATATATATAAATATATATATATATATATATATGTTGATGTATGTTATTCACCTATCTTTACATGTGTTGTTTTTTTTCTCTCTTTATGCACATGATTCTTATTTTTTGTATCTAATCTTTTATTTCTGTTTCACACTAAGATACCGTGATAAGTTTTGTTTAAAGTGTTTCAGAATACAAGTTGTCAAAGTCTTCTTGCCATAAACTCTCTTCTAGCAAAGTTTTTCAAGATTTTGTGTCAGGATAGATTTTATTGTATTTAACAAGTGAATATAAGTTGAATGATTTATGACTTCTCTCATATGTTCATTTTAGGACATATGTGAATCATGTTTGGAACATGTGTTATTATAGAATTGGCTAACCCTTTGACAAAACACACTTTACTTGTAATTGGCTAGATCTGAGATGTTTTTAATGTTTCAAGGAACAAGGTTTCAAGTTCAAGTGTTAAAGCCATGCAAGTCTATCCAAAAAATCAAGTAAAGAAGTGTTGGATTTTAAAGTTCGACAGCTAATATCTATCAAGGCTTAAAAGGCTGTTCTAGCCCGATGCTCGACAGCTGCTTGATAGATAAGCTATCTGTCGAGATTTATGAAAATTGGTTTTTCATATTTGATTACATTCCAATCTATGTGTACATGTTTAGGCTTTCTTTTCTCACAACCCTAAATATATATAAGAATTATTTTAAGGGCCGTAAAAGTTTGCTCATGCGTGAAGCAAAGTTTTGTTCATGCAAATTGTGACCGAAGACAAAATTTGCCCTAGTTCATCTTTCTCTTGAAGAAGCTACTGCGTTTGTACACCGTTGGGTTTTGTGAACAAGGAGCTTTATGATTTTCATCGTGTTAATAAACTGAAGAACTTTACAACCAACGTCTTTCTCAAGTTGGTGTGTAAGTCGCGTACTAGGATCCGCGCATCGATTGGTTAGTCATGTACTGGAATCCGTGCATTGAAATGAGAGATTGTCACTACAGAACAAGTCCAATTGGGTATTAGGGTAAGGGTTCAATTGTAAGTTGGTATAAGGTACTAGGATTCCTTTACTTGTAACCGCTTGTTACGATAATAGTGAATTCTCGGGAGTGGTGACCTTAAAATCACCTGGTAGGGTTTTTGCCTCGATGGTTTTCCCCATTCGTAAACAAATCACCTGTGTCAAATTTATTTTCCACTGTATTTAACTTAGTTGGTGATTTGTTGGTATTATCACGCTTATTGCATGTAATTGAATCTAATTAATTAACTAGGCTAATTAATTAATTAATTCATCGTAAGGGGTCAATACATTCTTGGCCTATCAAAGATAACAAATTAAAACCCAACCAAATCGCATTAACCTAAAATAGAGTTCAATACAAAAATTTATCAACCTAAAGTAGAGATGCTATAAAGAATTAAAAAAAGTAAAATAAGCTAATTTATTTTATGCTAAAAGTATTGAAATAAAAAGTTTAAAAATTAAAATAAGTAAAATATAAACTACTTTATTACTAGACCCACATAAGACCCATAAAAATATATTGAAATAAGTCAAACGTAGAGTGTGCAGTTTGGAAAGAGATGATAGGGTAGCTTTTGCTTATTTTAGCTAATATTGTTTTCACTTTTCACAAAAAAGAGCTTATTTTTATTTGGTTAGGTTAGCTTATTGCCCCAGCTCAATTAGTTAAAATTTTAGGAAGGTCTCGCTCAAATTCAGAGACCCAGCTGACTTTGTAATGCTTTTTGCTCAACGAATTGGTTTATGCGGGTCCTGTTCAGAAAAGGAAGCTCAAATTGGTATTTCTTTATATTTTTTTTAATGCCACCCCAAAGTAGGTTTGCTGTTGTGGGACACACAAAGAAAGACCAATTTCCACACGTATTAGCACTATGTTTGTTTCATGGTTTTAAAAATCGGTACGGTGAAAGAACTGAAAAATGAGCTCATTATCGATTTTCTAGTCGAACCGGGGTTTGACCGATGGTCGAACTGGTGACGTCATAAATAATTTAATTGTTATTTATTTAAATTATATAAATAATTAATAATTTTTTAATGTACTAAAACTAACAAACCAATAGTAATAAATATGTTTCCTTTAAAAAAAATACAAGTATATAACATCTTTTTAAAGAATTTAACATAATAACATTACTAAACAATCATCCTTAACATAATAAACTTTCAATGATTATAACATCTTCAGTTACATGATCCCATGCAGGATCACATTTCACTCTCACAGATGAAGAATTAGCATTAGACTCGATTGTAGAAGCATGTTCATTAGATGGTACAGAGGCAGATTCCATTTCACTCAACAATTTTAGACTAGCAGCAACCATTTTATCAACAAATAAATTCATCACACAACATACACAAATAATACTCTATAAACTATATTTCACAAACAATAATGCTACTCTGTAAATATTTCACAAACAATAATGCTACTCTGTAAACTATTTTTACAAACAATAAAGCTCTGTAAATCAAATCCACAACATAATCCTCAACATACACAAAATCACAAATAAACTAAAATGCTATGCTAAACTAATAATTGAAAGAATAAATTAAATAATTAAGTTAATGATAGAAGTTACCAATGAAGTCACTGAACTGATTGGAAATTTGAAGGCAAAGAACATGAATGGAGAACCTGAGATGAAGCAGATAGAAATGAAAAAAAAACAAAAACAAAAAAACAAAAGCCGAGAGAATGATCAACAAGTTACAATCAAAAGCTGAGAGAATGATCAACTGAAAGAAAGAGAATCAACAAGTTACAATCAAAAGCAAAGGAAAAAAGAAAAATAATCAAAATAGTGAAATATGGATACCTGATGAAGCAAAGCCCGCGAGACTGATATCGATACCAAGACGGCAAGACTGAAAAAAAAAAAAAAAAAAAAAAAAAAAAAACCAGACTTCAGAGTCCAAGACGGCAAGACCGAGACTAAAGAAAAAAAAAACCCAATCTTCAGAGGTTGAGATGGCGAGACTGAGACATCAAGACCGAGACGGCGATAGGCATAAGGATGAGAAGCAGATCAGCTTGAGCGAGGTAAGAGTAAGACAGAGGGGCGAGAGGAATGAGATGAGAGCGAGACAAAGAGGTGAGAGCCATGAATCGTGATAGAGATGCATGAGTAAGACTGCAAGAGTGAACCAGGTGTTTAGGGTTAAGATTTAGGTTTTAAGTTCAAAAACGTCGTAGTTTAGGCTGGGAAAACGGTGTAGTTTAGGTGAAATACCCAACTGGACATTAACCAGTTCAACCATGCCGGTTCTAGGTTTTCCAGTTGAACCGGCTGGTTTTCGAATTTTTTCAGTTTTTAAGTAATTTTCGATTTTTACCCATAACCGAACCAAATTGAAGGCCAGTTCTTGGTTGAACCGATCGGACCAGCCGATCTGGTCATGTTTTTAAAACCATGGTTTGTTTTGATGGAAAACTTTGCGTAAAGATTGTTTTTTATGTTTTTCAATGTAACGACTCAAAAAAAAAGTACTAGCCACATTTGTCCTATATTTCAAAAAGATTAATCACAATTGAGACTCCTTGTAGTTGTTAATAAAGCCCAGTTTTACCCAGTATATACCCAATGTAGGACTTATCACACACCCACACAACACACACAATCAATCAAATTAGGGCATCACAAGTAGCATCAGAAAAAATTATTTTTAAAAAAAAACTATTTTTAGTCAACATAAAAAGTATGGATTATTTTTAGAAATTGTTTTCCACTAATTTTTTTGTTTTTTGGAAAACAACAATATCTCACAACAAGTTAAATAAAGGAAGTTGGGAAATTGTTTTTTAACTCATTTAAAGTTACTACTAAACATAGGAAAATAAGATAGTTTTATAGAAAATACTTTTTGAAAAATGACTCATTTTCTAGAAAACATTATAACTGAAACAAACAGTGCGTAGGATTCACTCAATCTCCTCTCACAAACTTTTTTCAATTTTTCACTTTTTAACTTTTACATTTTAATTTTTCTTAATATTTTTTTGATTAATGATTGAGATTAAAAGTTGATTTTTTTTTTTTTTTTCAATTTTTCAATCCCAACTATTGATTGGTATTACACTAATCTCAATCCAATTTTCACTGCAAATAAAATAAACCGATAAACATTAGACCATTAATGTCTTTCTTTATGTATATATTTTTTTGTGTCCATAGTGCTTTGAGTAAAAATTGGTTTTTCTTTATGGATCCCACAACCGAGAAAATCTTGTATGAGTCAGTCTTATAAAATACTTTCAATGCAAACGAAATAAACCAAAAGACATAGACCATTAATCCCCTAGTCCTCCATCAAAAAGGAAAAATAGATCTTTTTCTTTTTGTCTCTCTTTTCTTTTTATGTTTTTTCATTGATTAATTTTTCAATAAATTATAATTTCAATTCATACTTTAGAGTTAGCCTCAAAGTTTTTTTCCCCCAAATTAATCTTATTGTTTTCAATGATATTTCAATTCATTTATAAACTCATTACATGTGAAGCTATTAATGGAATAATGTTAAACAAAATGACGCCATTTGTCTTGGATTAATAATGTTCATATATATTAAGCGTACGCGTTGAAATAATCAGCCTGGCATCTTTTAATTTAATAGTTCATATTAATGATATCTCTATAAATGAGTTTGTGATTGGCGTGGAAATGTTTTTGAAGTATAACATTTAATTTAAAATCACTGCTAAATCGCAGGTTTAAATATAGTTGTCATTGTTTTGAAGATGCATATGGAAGCTTAAAGTACCAGGGAAGATAAAACATTTTATGTGGAAGTCTTGCACCAATTCTCTGCCTACAAAAGAAAACTTATTGAAGTGTACAATCATTCAAGATTCGGTGTGCCATCTCTGCGCTAGTGAATCTGAAAATGTTTTGCACGCTCTGTGGAGATGTGAGAAGGTACAGTGAGTAGTTGGAGTACTGATTTTGGTTGGTGGATAATTTTAAAGCAGCATCAGGCTCATTCATGGATTTGGTTCAGTTGGTTCAAGAGAAACAGGTGCAATACCGACAGACATAGACCATCAATCCCACATCCTCAAACCACTGTGAATGAAATATACCGACAAACATAGACCATCAATTCCCAAGTCCTCCACTAGAAAAGGAATATTGATCTGTTTCTTTTTGTCTCTCTCCTTTTCTTTTGACGTTTTTAAATTAATTAACTTTTGGATAATTATCCTTTCAATTTATACTTTAGAGCTCGCCTCAAAAAGTAAATCTTACCTTTTCATGAGTTTCAAAATAATTTCACAGTTTCAACTTTCAACCATATTCCAATTTTATCATAAACTCTTTAGGTGTGAAGCTATTAATGGAAAAATACTAAACAAAATGAAGTTATATGAACTTTAAAGATCTTAATTCAGAATCGGTTACTTTATTTCTCAAAGTAGCTTTTTCTTAGAGGGAAAAAAAACTCAAAGTAGTTTAAGCCCATAGAGAGGAAAGATAAACTCTCAGATTTTAGTGATTACTGGGTCTTTTGTTACCATTTAAGTTGTAGACCATCAGGATGGCCCCAAAAGAAAGAAAGAAAAAGGTTTTGGACTCAGCAGGTCCATCGTTGATTCTAACAACGTGATTCAGTTGAGCCCAAAATAGAAACCCAACCCAATCAGAATATGAATAGCTAGACCCAAACCGACCCATTACTCTTTGGAAATTTTAGGGGTTTTTTCTATCACAGCTAAGGTTTTGAATGTTTTGATCATATTCCTCTTTACAAGATAATCTAAACCCCTTATGGATTTCAGACATTTCAGTATCAATTGGTAAGTTTTTACCATAATTTTTTTTTTTTTTTTTTTTTTTTAATGTAGGTATGAAATGAAATATGGTTTGAGCTCGAATTTAGTATAATTTCCTAGCATTTCAGTTTAATCATACTTTCTCTTTAATTTTTCAGCTAACCCTTTTCTTCAAAAGTTTAATAGTAAATTTTTTTTGATGAAACAAGAATTTTTCTACACTTAGTATGCTTGTGCGGTGGTGAATCATAATTGGTTAAATATCATTTCTTAGTTACATTAGCTTGACAATGTATTTAAGTTTTAATTTCTTCTTTAAGCTTTGTATTTACAAAATTAAAGATATTTTTTTGTTTTAGACCAGACAAGTAATTATCATTATTAAATTTATGTTAATTGAAATTCTGGGAATGTAGGTTTCGGGGACCCTGATGAGATTTCTACTAGGAAATGGGTTTGGATCAGGATTTTTTAAGACTATGTAGAATTAGAGAATTTTGTTTGAAAATCTTTGAAGCTACTGCTGAAATCAGATTTTGTTATGTTAATAATTTTTCTGTAAATTTTTGGTAGATATGCGTGAATTTGATAGGATTGTCTATTTTAGTGCTTCAAAAATGGAGCAATGTACAATGATTTCTATGAATATCTGTGTACGGTCATGTTATGCAAGCTAGCATTTTGCATAATTTGTGTTTGTAAGGTTGAATTTAATCAACCATTCTGTTGGTTTTATTCCTTGCCAAATTTGCTTATATTTCAGTATTTAGTAACCCTGTATTTAGGTGGGATTCATGTAAGGGTAGTATGTGAGAGAGTGTAAAAAAATGCTCAAGAATGTGTAGTGAAGCAGGGACTCGCAGCTGAATCTCGCGGGTAGCTCACAGCTTGCAAGCCGCCAAAAGATGCTCACGTGCCAAGCATGCGAAGAAGCTAAAGTGTCATGCCAACTGTTGCACTACAGGACAAAAAGTCCAGATTGGCTATTCAGTTATCTCGCGGCTTGAACTCACGGCTCAGTCAAGTCACGAGGCCAAGCCGCCAACCAGCTCTGTTTTGGAAAAATGACTCTTCGTATTCCAAACACATACTACTATATATAGACCCTTATACCCACGAAATGTAGAGAGCTTCCAGAAAGAATTTTGAGAGAGAAACCCTAGAGAAAAACAAAATTGACTCATCCACAATCTTATCATAGAGACTCTTCAAATTCCTCTACTCTCACCCTCTCCATTGTTACATCCTTGAGAGGTTCTTACCCAAATCCTTTTCTCACCATACCCACATTTGTAAGAATGCTATTTGGTGCTTTGGGAAACAGTTAAGAAGGGACCAATGGTTATTGGTTGATGCTATGGGCTATAGCGGACTCCGGTAAACTAAAGAAGACAAAGGTTCAGCGAAAGCTCGTTGGAGCAAGAAGCTTGGAAGGTTTAGGTACACTAGGTAGATTAGGCTTGGAGGGTCTATTGCTGTTCATGTATCCCAACTACATTTTCTAGTAGATTATTGACCGCTTGGAGGGCGACGAAGAGGTTTTATGCCGAGGACTTCGGTTTCCTCTTCAATAATACATCGCTGTGTTGTCCTTGTATTTGCATCTCTCTTCCCTTAATCTTTGCCATTTAATTTCTGCTGTAGATGTGATTTTAATTGATTTAGATTATGTATCAATTATGCTATTAGCTTGTATTCATTTTCCGCACATATATTGTTTGACACTAAGCTTGAATTGATAATATTGTATTTGAGGGTCTAAACGTTCATAGTGTTTTATACGCTATTTGAACATCCAGTGTTTAATGCAAGGTAGTTAATTCTGTACCGTACTGGCCGGTACGGCTAGAACTTTTTGTGCCAGTGCTTGGACCGGTACAAAAACTAGGTTGATTCGTACCGTCCTAAATACCGATGTGTTTCAGCTTGTTTCAGCCATTTTGGCAGATTCCGGTGCTTTTCGGCGGTATCTTCGTTCCGGACCAGTACAAACTGAAATGGGTTTTCATAAAAAAATATTGCTACTTACAGCACCTCTTCACCATTGTTGAACCTTCATCCACCAGTGAGATATTGTAAGATCTTGAGGCTTGAGCTCGCTGCCATCCCATACTAGCTTCTTGAGTTTTCTTCTCTTCCTCGTTGTCATTCTCTTTCTTTTGGCATTTCTGGTCTGGGTTTCTAAACAAAATGTTGGAAGAGAAACCTAGTGGACGATTTCAAGATGACTTCCACTTTTTTACACCTACCCACTTTCTACTTCTTATTAAAAGTTTTTTTTTTTTTTTTAATTATTATTTAACAAAAGTTACTAAGGGGTGGACAAACCAACATGGTTTATTTGCCACTCGTTTATAGTTTACTATTCTTTTCTTTTTGACCACTCCTATGTAGAAGTCTTATTATGATTTTTATTTTATTTTATTTTATTTTTTTTATTGAGTAGTGAAATGGACTAGGCATTAGCTTAAAATAATTTGAACAAAAGAGGTAAAAATTTGAAATTAGATATATTAATTTATATAGAATTTTTTTTTGTGTTACAATAACTCCGAAACGGTATACTGGAACCGACCAATACCGAAATATTTTATTTTCTTGACCAAATCGAAATGGTTTTCGGTACGGTATTGACTTCCTTAGTTTGATGGAAAACCATTTTGAAAATTTTCAAAATGGTAATAATCAACATATAGAAGTGGTAGAAGCTTTCAATGCCTATTTAAAATTGAATTTTTTTAGTTGTTGGTGTTAGGACATATGTGTTTCACTTGTTAGGAACATATGTCATTCTTTTATGTAATTAGTTAATCCTTTGACAAAGCGCACTTTACTTGTAATTGGGTAGATCTAGGATGTGTTAAAATACTTCAAGAAACTATGTTTCAAGATCAAGTATGGAAGCCTTAAAGTCTGTCCAATAAAACAAGCTGAAAGTGCAAGATTACTAAATCTCGACAGCTAGCTCGATAGCTATCATGTGTCGAGGTTTAGAAAGCTGTTCAAGCCCGTGTGCTTAACACCTGCTCGACAGTTACTCAACAGCTTCTATCTGTCGAGGTTTATAAAATCAAAATTTTTTATCTGATTTCTTGAGATCCGTGAATGTGTCTTTGAGCCTTCTTTTCTCTTAATCCTAAACATATAAAATGATTGTTTTAAAGAAGGTCAAAGAGTTCACAAGTTGCACAAGCATTGAGCAAACTCTGTTCAAGCAAATTGTGACCGGAGACAAAGTTTCGTCCTAGTTCATCTCTTCTGAAGAAGTTGTTGTGTATGTGCACCTTTGGGTTTTGTGACCAAGCATCTTCTTGATCTTCATCTTGTAGATAAACTGAAGAACTTTGCAGCCAACAACTCTTTTCTAGTTGATGATTGAAGTCGCGTACTGGGATCCGCACAATTGATTAGTCATGTATTTGGGAGCCGTGCATCAAAATGAGAAACTGTCACTACAGAACAAGTCCAATTGGATATTGGAGTAAGGGTTCAACTGTAGGTTGGTAAGGTACTTGGGATTCCTTTACTTATAACCGCTTGTTGTGATAATAGTGGAGTTTCGGGAGTGGTGACCTGAAAATCACTCGGTGGAGTTTTTGCCGATAGGTTTTCTCCATTCGTAAACAAATCACCGTGTTATTTATTTTCCGCTACATAATTAGTTTATCAGTGATTTGTTTGTACTGCCAAGCGTTTGCATGTTAATTTGATTAATTAATTAAACTTGGCTAATTAATCAATTAATTTATTACAATGGATCAATACGTTTTTGGTCTATCAGTTGGTATTCATTGACCAACTTTTTTTATGGCACTATGGTCTTGGGGCCAGAAAAAATTTCCGCTGCCATTTGAAATTGATTTTGCCCATCAGATGGTAGTGACTAGTGAGCATTCTGCATGATTGCTTTCCAATGGGTCCCAAAAAAAAAAAAAAGTTATTTGTAATAGTAAACACTGCTTCTATATTTTCGCAGTTCATCAATAATCAATGATTTTTATTTTGAAACTGGAAAAATCAGTGATTATTTTAGATTACGTTGAATATAAAAAAAAAAAAAAAAAAACTATTCCATTCATAACACAAGCTTTTTAGACTTTTAGTACACCCTGGAAGTTTATTTATGTAGGGTGTGGCCCAGGTATTTGCTTTCTTCATTTATCTTCAAGAACCCGTATCAATTGGGATCCAACTGTGGCCCTTGAACTCAAAACAAAATTATATCTATTATAGGTTAATTATTTTATTTTTTATTTTAATTAAAAAAGTATCATTAAACTATAAACTTTCACATCAAGGCGGCAAATTGTTCTTATTGGTTAGTAAAAAAGAAATGTCAGAAGTAAATTCAGTCTTTTAGATGAAACAAATAAATAATTATCAATTCAATATTGTTGTAAAAATATTATGAAATTTGTTGTGTCCAAAAAGAACCTATTCACCAAACACAGAAATAATAAAAATTAAAAAAAGACCCTGAAAAGGTGTGAAAGAAGACTTGCATAATTGAACTTGACTCTCTCTTTTTTTTTTCGGGGGCAACTCTTAAGCAAGGTTTTAAAACCCGGACTGGACCGTACGATCCGACCGAAAAAACCTCGAACCACTCATTTTTGCGATTCTTTTAGTGTCAAGAACCATTCTATGTGAAAAAAACAAGACCCGTGAGAACCGCAGTCGAACCTTACGGTTTTGAGAACCGTGATCAGACCGTTCTTCACAGTTCCATGCTTCCTTTGAATCTGAACTTAAAAAAAAAAAAAAAAAAAAACACAGAAGAGGAGAGATTGTCGTTGAAAAGAGCAATCTAGACGAGCCAGTGAATGATGGCGAGAATGGAAGGCCAATGGTGAGGAGTACCAGGGGCTTTGAGAATGGATTTGTTAAATTTGAAATGGTAATTTAGGGATTTAAGCAAGAAGGGGAGATCTTCGTCGAGTTTGGAGGATGAAGGGAACTAGAGATAAGAAGGGAGATCTTCTGGCTTTGTTCTCCGCCGGTGATGTTTGTGTGACAGGGTGAGAGTTTGAGAGAAAGAGAATGAGAAAGAAAGCTAGAGATGAAGAAAGACAAATAAAAGCAGAGAGGACTGAGGAGTCAGATGAGAGGAGTGGGATGGGGATGGGAATGGGGATACGTGTGTGGAGATAAAAAAAAAAATAAGAGAAAAAAAAAAAGAAACATATGATCCGTATGGTTCCAAGGAAAGAAAGGAAAAAGAATAAAAAATCACAATAAAATGTTACCATAATATTTTCACAATATTTTACAATAAATTTTAAGTAATAGATAGTTATTAGTTAATATTAATAAATAAATAAATAATTTTAATGATGGATTCAAATTAGAGTTAGTGATAACTTTTTATATAAATTTTGTTGTAAAAGTATTGCTAAAAATGTTATAAACTTCTTCACTGCTTCTGAACAGTTTTTCTTTGCTGGTGCGTGCTTTAGTCTCAACCACTTATATTTGCTTTGCTGTCAACTACTAACATGTAATGCTTGCTTGCTGTCAAGTACTTCCTACTTGGGTTTTGTTATTTATTTAACTTTAACAATAAATGCATGGACACCTTCATCTGGCTTTTCATTTTTTTTTTTTTTAATTCATAATAAATGGTGAACATTGACTATTCAAATGGGCTTGGGAGTTGGGAAAAAAAATGATCTGTAGTCCAATGGGCTTGGCCATGAGCAAGTGAACTAATTTGTCTCTTAATTATTTTATTGAGTTGCATAAAATAAAAATTATTAGGTACTAAAGTATACCTTGTCATGACTTAAAAATAATTTAAAAATTCAATAGCTATTTATGTTTTTTTAGAATTTAATAAATCTTATTTGTATTATGAAAGTTATGTTATAAAAAATACTCTATATTTGTTTTAGATTTTTTTAGTTAAATTTTCAATTTTAATTTATTTAATATATTTATTTATAATTTAAATAATTATTAAATTAATTATGATGTCATCACAGTTCGACTCTGATTCAACCTCGGTTTAACCTCAAAAATCTTGAACCTCTCCTTTTTACAGTTTAATGAACGGTCCGGATCTGAAAACTATGCTCTTAAGTAGTTTGGCTCATATGGTGGGACTCATGTGTGAGGTCCACCCTATATGAGAGCTCCAAACTAGTCGTTTTCTCGTTACTTTATTTTTCTTTTTCCAATTAATTTATATTTTTAACTTTTTATTTCTTTTTAATATTTTTTTTATTTAATAGTTGAAATTGAAAATTGCTTTTTGCAACTTTCAATTTTAACCATTGATGTATTATGTGCAATACCCTAAGTATATTGCACCTGATCTCAATCTCATTATATATATATAGGAAGGTATAGACCTCTCTTCAAACTCTACCAAGCTTATTCAGCTAAAAAAAAAAACTCCACCAAGCAAAAATGGAGTATAAATGGCGTGTACTCTTGACAACGGTATTGATATTATTAGTGTTTGTGAAGCTATTGTTGGCGAAAGGACCAGTTCCACCTAGTACTCCTAATCCTCCTATCACTGGCTGTCCTTTGTACGGCAAGTTTAAAGGACCGCGTTGCTGTGTCGAGGGGGTTGTTTCTGACTACTACTTTTGGAGCTCCCAGTTTGAGAACATGTTCTCAAAAAGAAACTCCCTTGAGGCCCAAGCAAAAGGCTTCTGGGACTACCACTCTTTTATCAGTGTCGCTGCACACTACCAGCCCCATGACTTTGGTACTACCTACATCAATCAAAGCTTCTTTGGAGCCAAGGAAGTTGCAGCTTTCTTTGCTCATGTTGGCACCAAAACCTCCAGTGAGATATGATTAAATCTTTTTTTTTTTAAATCTCTTTTTACTAATTATTTTAAGAAATTTTTTTATCTCTATAAAATATTTGTTTACCTAAATATAGATATTATTGATTATTTGATCAATTAAAAACAACAACGTTTTGTTTGAAATATCCAAACCAAGCAAGTTTTCATTTGATGAAATTGGAAATGGATTCTTTTCAGTTGTTTAGTAAGTCAATCTGTTATTATTTGATGTTAAAGGGTATAATTGGGACTTTCCCACACTTTTTTTTTTATTAAAATATATGGTTTAAACTGAAAACGAATATTACTCATTTAGTGATGAAAAGTTAAACATATATATATATATATATATATTCTTTTTTTTTTTCTTTTTTTTAATGGGAGATAACCATTTATGTTGCTTGGGGTCATGTTGGGATAAGATTTATGATTAAAATCTTAACTTAATTTTTGAATCCAACATTCTTTGAGCAAATGAAAGGAGCGTTAAGTTGTAAGTGAATCTACTGAGAGTGGCTTAAGTAGATTCTTTTCTTTAAAAAACATATTGGGTTGGAAGATGGAACAGAATGAATCCGGAGAAATAGGCATTGAAGAATTGCTCAAGAGTGTAATAAATATGGATATGAACTATGTTCAATGATCCTTTGTTCACTCAATTTTTGTACAATGTAAAAGTGTATGATATTTTTTCAGGTGGATATAAAGTGGCCGCCAAGGAACCACTAGCATGGGGTTTATGCTATAACAAGAAAATAAATTCCAATACTTATAATTATTGTGATAAGCGCTACGAAAACACTTACCCATGTGCTTCTGGAGCTGCTTACTATGGCCGAGGTCCTTTGCCTATATATTGGTATCTACCTTTTCTATCACACTAACAATAATTACATCTTTTATATTTAAGGAAAATTACATTGATCATTTATAAACTATACTTCATTTTACACTTGTACCCCATTAACTACAATAATGCACAATCGACCTCCTAAACTGAAATATGTGTAACACTTTACTCCCTCAACCATCACTTTCTCAATTAAATCAAATGAAATGTAGTATTAAAAGATCAATTTACCCACTAACATCTATTTTGGAAGGAGGGGTAAATTTGTTTTTAAATTCTTATTTACGTTAGACTTCACATTAAGGCATGTAACAGAGGTTTAAGTGTTACAAAGTTATAACTTTAAGGGATCAATCGTGTATTTTGATACTTCAGGGAAGGCAAAACATAAAATATGGTATAGTACTTTAGGGTGGAAAAGTGTAATTCCCCCCTTATATTTATGTATTCGAATTAATAACTTTCTCATCTTATACTATTCAATTTTGTCCTAATTAAGTTGAAACTTCTATGGAAGTTTTATGTTTATATGTCAAAGATGAGTTCCTTTTCTAGCATAATTTAGATATAAGTAATCAAGTTATGCATTCTTCAAACGAAATCTAAGTAACAAATTATTGGGAAAAAAAAAGTGAGTGCATACTTTCTACTACCTTAAGACTTGTATGTGTCTTTTATTTCATGACATAGAAGAATTTACTGTAGACTAATTCATAGTTGCATGCCACAATCCAAACAATTTTCTTTACTAATGCTTTCAATAGGAACTACAATTATGGAGAAGTCAGTGAAGAGTTGAAAGTGGATTTGTTGAACCATCCGGAATACATTGAACAAAATGCTACCCTAGCCTTCTAGGTTGCAATTTGGAGGTGGATCACGCCAATCAAGGAGAATCAACCTTCTGCACACGAAGTCTTTATTGGCACCTGGAAACCCACCAAGACTGACATTTTGGCCAAACAAGTTCCTGGTTTTGGTACTACCATGAATGTGCTCTATGGAGATCTTGTTTGTGGTCAAGGTCATAATGAGTCCATGAACAACATCATCTCCCATTATCTATATTACCTTGATCTTATGGGTATTGGTCAAGAAGAGGCAAGATCTCATGAAGTGCTTAGCTGTGATAAGCAAGCTGCATCCATTCCATCTTCCTCCTCACCTCCTTGAGCTTTCTTGAACTTATCCTTTTCTAAGGTATTGTATTACTATGGTTCTAAAAACCAATTAAGTAACATAAGGAAGTGTTCAAACAATAAGGGGGAGTAAGAGTTTGTATAAATTGCTTGTATGTCTTTGTGTGAAGCTAAACTTGCTTGGACAATAAACGTTTGTATTGATTTGCAATTACCTTTCACTAATGGTATGTAACTTTTTAGAATTTTTATTTATTTCCTATTTAGTGTGGATTTTCTATGAACCTTTCTATATTTGTATGATATGCATTTAGTGTGGAATTTTGCTTCCTCCACTTATATCAAAATAACGTACAAAAAATGAGCATTTATGTTGGTCTAAGCTTAACATATATGAGGAGTTCAAATGAGGTCAATGATAATGGCATTTTTTATAGTACCTTATGCATGCGGTTCAAGCACCACCACCACCTCCACCTCCACCTCCGTCTCCTATGAAAAAAGCTTAAAATATATTAAAAATAAAAAATATATTAAAATAAAATAAAGGATGTAATTGCAGCAATTCAGATGCTCTCATCAGCACAGGTGTCTTCATAGCACGCTTATACGTGTATTCATTGTTGAAACTTATAAAATGACAAAAAACAGACGTTTGAAATTGGGGGAGGCCTATGGAATTTTCTTCATGAGATTTTCTAAATTTCCTACTGAGATTTCTTTTTTTTTTTTTAATACGAGTAGTTTTGTTAATTTTTTAAACTCAACTTTGATGCTGCAACTTTCTCGGACCTGAAGTGTTTTGGATTTGGAGCAATTATAAGGAACTCAATGGACGAGGTGATGGCTAGAATGTCAGCCAAGGGACCCTATGTCAGCAGCAGCGAGAAAGCAGAAGCTTTGGCATTTCGGAAAGCTCTAGAATTCTCCATGGAAGCAGGCTTTTCTAAGCTGATCATCGAAGGAGACTGTCAGATCGTGATGAGGGCAATCTCGGCTTCAACAACTAACGAGTCCATGCTTGGTCATGTTTATGAGGATATAAGATGCTATATGAGAAGCTTGCAGGTTGTGTCCATCAGTTGGGTGAAAAGGGGAAGGAATATGGTAGCTCATTCATTAGCTAAAAATGGTAGGAATATTGTCAATGATCTGTATTGGGTAGAAGACACACCACCACCTGTGGTGGAAGCTCTATACCAGGACCTCTTACCTCTTAATGAATGATTGAATTTTTATGTTCTCCAAAAAAATTAAATAAAGATCCAAGAAACTGATTAAGTTTCTGGAAAAAAAAAAAAAAAAAATTTCATTTAGATATTGGACCATTGAATAAATATCATCCTCCCTTAGACAAACATTATTAGGGGGAAAAAGAAAATATTACGCATAAAATTTTTTTTTTTTTTTTCATTCACCCATTAATATAATAAGTTGTGATTAGAATATAATTTTTACATGAATGCATATCTAACATCGCAATCATTATGTTCTAATCAAAACAAGTCATATTAACAATAACAACTGTAAAAAGAGAAAAAGAAAATAACAATAATAGTAAGGAAAATTATTGTTAAACACACGGTGTTACACACAATCATACACATAGCGGCTAAAATGCTGAAATCATGTTCCAAAAATACGATTTTACAATTATAACTAAAATTGTGTATTCAAAACATAATTTAATTGTATGTTCCATACATACAATGCTCAACTATTACTGTTCTAATAATAAATAATGTCAAATTTTTCTACTAGAAAAAAGGGATTTTTTTGTACCTCTAGATTCATTGAGAAAAGTCTCATATTACACATGCATGGTAAGGCGCATTTGATATTTGTAATACACTCTTTTTTTATTCTTTTTTTATTTAATTTGATAATTAGAGGAGGTGGATTATGAATCTAGGACGTCTTTGCTAGAAATTCCAAAAGGTGTCATTTGCGATACGAGAATATTACATTTGGTTGTAATACACATTAGTGGTTGTTGCATGTGTTATTTGTACTACTTTTAGACTCACGTGGTACGTGAGAATATATAATTATTTTGTAATATGGTATAATGTATAATTCATTCTCTAAAATTTATTTAAGTTAATTTATTCTCATTAAAAATTAAATTATTTCTAAAAGTACTTTCCATCTCTCTATCTCTACAAATATATCATTATATTATTTTTTGTAAAATTTGGGTGTGTTTGATTGATATTATTCTTTTTTGAAGTGATTTATATTATTCAAACTTTTTTATAGTGTGTTATATTTTATTTTCTTTTTTTGGAACAAATAAAATTTTTTAAGTTTTGTGGGGACCTTTTTTCGTGTTTTGGGTTGGGCTGCCTCCTGCGGTGATGGGCCCGAGTATTTCTGACTAGGAGAGTTGAAACCGACCCAACTGTAACTCACTTTGAACCGGCTTGTGCGCAAACTAAGCCTTGTCTGCTAGGGATGATCTTACGACAAGCAGAGCTGTTACAAATAGTTTATGGCGGGCAGATATAATAACAACAAAGAAAAACAAAGTACAGCAACCTTTTCTTAATGAAAAAATGGCCAAGTGATCTCTATCACAGTAATAAATATAGTAATGATAATAACGGCTTTTACAAAAAAGAGTAATTGATTAAGCGATAATAGCAGTTAATCGAAAATAAATATCAAGTCAAGTCTGGGTTCACAGTGGCAAGAACCAAAGAGGAAGAACGCTTCCCCTCAATGAAACTAATCTCCCAGGAAAGTATCCTGCCTTGGGGATTAATGAATTTGAGGGAATCGGACCTAAATGATTAGTGCCCAAAGGAGTTCCTATTGCTTAATTGTCTCCCAGAGAGTGGGATTTTGAGGGGGAGAGAAGGGAACCGATCTACTGGTGCATGCCTATTATACTCTTTCCCTTTGTTTCCTGTTTTCTTTCTTATCTTTTTTTCTTCTTTCTTTTCTTTTTCTTTTGTTTTTCCTTTTTATTTCTCAGTGCCTCTGTTCTTGCTCCCTTTTACAGGGCACGGCAAGGGTCCTTTTATAGGGCCAGTCGTGACCGAATTTTACCACTTTAACCGCCTTTGTCTGGTCTGGGTGTACTTGCCGACCACCCAGGAGCTCGTCTGTGTACCACTTACCCTCGCCAGACAAAGGCAGGTTTGTGTTGTTTGTTAGTCCGCCGTGGCACTTTCTCTTGCTATGGTGTAAATGCTCTCTCTCTCTCTCTCTCTCTCTCTCTCTCTCTCTCTCTCTCTCTCTCTCTCTCTCCATGGGATGCACCCAACGTTCCCCCCTCAACCTTGCCTCTTTTGGGCAGTCTGTCATCCCAGCAAGACGTACCTCCCAAAAGGACTTGAGCAGAAACCGTAAAATAGATCTTTTCCCCTCTCCCCACCACCAAACCACACCCCCCTTACCTCTTACCACTGACCCATGGCCCCACCACGTCCCATATTGGCTGGGTACAGGCTGGTGGTGCCTGGGCCTTGCGCGTGCTTTCCTGTTATGTACGTTCAAAATTTGCCTGCGACTCATGCGTTTGCTGCGATCTGGAGCTTTGCTTGTACAATCTATCATGCTTCTTTGTTCTTTTACGTGGGCCGTCTTGTATAATTCACTGTTTCCCTTTGGGGCTGGGCCTCTTTTAATACTGGGTTTCACATTTCTCTTGGCCCATTTCTTGGTTGCCTTCATGTCCTGCCATATCACTTGGCATTTCCTACCGTGGTGATTTCTTCCTGCTAAGCCTCTTTTCAAGCCTGCCGTTTCATTTCTTCCCCTAGTGGCTTGATATGGCCACTGGTGTTCTTACTTATGGGCTCCAGTGTCCCTTTTTCCCTTGGGCCTGCAGCCCATTTACTTCCTTTGGACTTCCTTGGTCCATTTACTAACTCTACATTCTCATGGGCTTTTACTAACTTGATTGGGCTTCCCTGGCCCAATCTCTTTATTCTAATCCTTGGGGTTCAAAGGCTTGCCATCAACCCCTACTTTCTTTGTTTACATTGCCTTGGGCCTGCCGCGGCCCATTCTCACTTTTCCATACCACATACTGCCCATGGGTGCCATTTCTCGCTTTCCGGGCCCATTTGCTCCTTCAAAACCCATTTGTTCATATTATGGGCCTGTGATTCATTATTCCTTCCGCTTGGGCTTAATAGTTTTATTCTATGTCTGCCACTTCTATTTACTGCTTGCTTTGCTGAGTTGGGCCTGTTTTACAAAAATAACCCTCAACATTTAGCCCCCTGAACATATGGAGTGTTCTTGCGGTTCATATGTGAATGAAGGACCTTTTTTTGTCTTTTTACTTTCCTTCTTTCCTTTCCTTCGCGGGCTTTTTTTTAAACTGTGGACTCCTTCCCGCATATATATTTCTTTTCCTGCCGTGAACAGTGGTGACTCTTCAAATTTCCCAAAATGGCAGTTGCTTTAAAATATAACCGCCACCTCATTAATTTCATTCTTTTCTTAATGGCTGACCAGTCGCCTCTCCTCACACCAGCACTAATAACTCAGGTATTTAAGAAGAGAGTCCCTTCCCAACACAGACACAAACTCCTTCTATTTCAAAATATCATACCTGTTTTCTTTTCCTCACCATTTTCTTCTTTTCGAACACCCTTCCCCTTCTTACTCCGATCAAATCCTCGCGCCATGACACCAGTGAAATCTCAAGCTTCTTCCCACCATAAGGGGAAAGGAGTCGCTCTGGATCCTTCGGTAGAACAAAAAGTAGAAGAAAAGGCCGTGCACTCCGATTCGGACCATTCCGATGAGGAGGAGGCACGGCGTGACCCAGATAGCGAGTGTGCCCCTCTGATCGACCCTTGATACAATATTAGTCCCTACTTCCCCAAGGCTCCTAGAGATTATGCATCGTTACCGCCGGGCCACATGTGGCTCGCTCTTTGCCGGCGAAACCTAGATATTTCTTGGGCTTCAGTGTCTTCCTCCATCTCCGATTTAGTCATTCGTCAAGGCGTTGCCCTTCCTATACCCATTCATTTCAAGTTTGGGTCGGGCACTGCCTTGGGTTGGAAGGAATGGGTTGACAGTGAGTTATCTGACACAGGTTTCATGGGTTTGCTTCAGAGGGCTGGTGTTCTAAAGGCCGTCGTTCTTTCTCAAAGTCTATCCAATTTTTGAGACCTCTACAATCTTCGTCATTTGGTTCGCCGGTGTTGTGCCACCACTCACACATTACTCTTTTCTTGCGGCGAATTCATTATTACTCTTGAGGACGTGGCTAACCAGTTACTTTTGCCAATTCTTGGTGATGTTGATCCTGCCACCATCGAGCTTTCCCTAGAAGAAGAAGCCATCGAAGCGAAGTTGAAGAAAAGGATGGTAGGAAAAGCCAAGTTATCTTATTGGGTTAGTTCTTCTTCCAAGTTTTCTGTCGTTGCCCGCCGTGCTACTTTTATTGCTTTTTGGCTTTGTAAGTTTGTCTTTGGGTCCCATCCTCATTATGCCATAAAGCCTTTGTATTTTCGTTTGGCCATAAAAATATCTGCCGAAGTGAGTCTACCGTTGGCCCCCATGTTTTTGGGGCATTTATATGTTTAACTGGACATCCTGCGGAGTGACGAGAGTCAGGCTGACTCCTGCCACATAGTCGCTTCCTCGATACACAACACCATTCTGCAGCAGCTGTTGTTTGAGCGCTATGCCCAATACTTAGCGAAGTGTAGGCCTGTCAGATTTGCTAAAGAGAAGTACCAATCCTGCCCGCGGGCAATTACTAATTTCTGCAGTAGATTCGAATCTGATTTTCCTCTGGCTTTTTGCTGGTCTGGTTTGAAGCCCATCGATTATTCTATTGTTGAGTCCTTTGATGAAGGTATTGGTTTTTCCTGGAGAGCTTATAGACATTTGCGTTCTGGTTATACTTGCATTGATTCTGCAATGGGTTCATTTGTTGATACTGTTAGTACTACCACTCCGCTGGCTGGTTTTGATGAGACGGGCATCACGTATTTGGCTGCCACTAATGCCGGATAGTTGCCCTATTTAGCAGACGAAGGTGTCAGGTTCATCCATTACCCTGCCAACCGAGTGAGGAGACAATTTGGGTTGGATCAAGATATTCCTGATGACCTCTCCTTCCTCGCAAAGTCTCCTACTTCGGTTAAATCCTTCCTGCGGCACACTGCTTTTGATTTTTGGAGACAGCGCTTCAATGCAGTCACAGTTCCTAGTTCCCTGAGGGAAGGGCTTTGCACTCCAACTATGCACAGCTATTGGCATGCTGTAATGACTTCATTTGATACAGAGTTGGCTGGCACTCGCGGTTTCTCTTTTATACCTCCTGAGGGACTTAGCATGGTTATCTCTCCTAATCCTCGATTGCTCCTTCCTTCCAAGTCCGTGTTGGCCTATGCCAAGAAACAGAGCCGATCCGTCATCTTTGAATGGGATGAGGAGAAGAAAGGATGGTATTGGCATACAGGTGATTACCCCTCAGGTTGGGAGAAGAAAGTTAAAGTAGTAAACATTCCTGCATCAGCCAAGAAAGTCCCTGCCAAGCTTAAATCTGCCAGCAAGCCTAAGTCTGCCACTCCCTAGCCTCTCACAGGTGCTACTCCTGCTAGCAGAACACGAGGCAACAAGAGGAAGACAACTCCCCATCTTGCGTCTGCCGTTCAGCGAAGAATAAGTCATTTGAAAACCTTTTTCTTGCTTTGTCTTCCAAGTACACATATATAAGTACTTTTTCCCTCTTTTTTTTTTTTTACTTTTCCTGAATCCTACCATGCTTGCTGATTCCTTTCTTTGACTCTTTCTCTTATCCTTCTTTTTTTTTTCTTTTTGCAGTCTAAGCAAAATAAGGATACATCAGCTGCCCGTCCCATTATGCTCGAGGAACTTGAATCGGAGGTATATTTCTTCTTGCTTCTTCTCCCTTTTCTCTTTATTTATTTGCACGTGTTCAGTCTGTTACATATCTTTGGCTACTACATTTTCCCAAAGAGTTACTTTGATCTTCATACTTCCTTTTTTTTTGTCTTTTAGGATGAGCTTAAGCCTCTTTCTATATACTGCCCTACTGCCGAGGAGCTTTCTGCCCCCATGGGCACACCTACGGAGGGCCCTCTTGGTGGGGCTGAGTTTGCAACATCTACCCCTCCTACAGCTATTCGTGGAGTTCCTACTGAGGCTACTACCTCTCCCACTGGACCGGTACCCATGGATGAGGGTACTCATACTAGGGAGGTTAGTGAGGTCACCCCTACTCCTGCCATGACACCATCTGTTCAAAGGGGGGCCACCCCTCCTACTATTACTCAGATCGAAGCTACTCCAGTTACACCTCTTGTCATTTCCACTGGTGACCCCTTTGCTGCTCTTTCTCAGGCCGTGAAGGACGATTCTTCTCTGGTAGTTACTCCCTCTTCTATTCCTGTTTCTACCACACATGGGCCTCATGCTGACTTGTCCTCAGAGGAGTCTAAGGAGATCTTTAAGGATCCTGAGGATGAGCCTGTCCTAGGGAGGAGGATTTCTGAATCTGAGGAAGAGGGGAGTGTTCCACCCGAGACAATGGGTATGTGCTTTCTTCCTTCCTTTCTCTTCTTTCTTTGTTAAGTTCACTTTTCTCCTCTCTTTTTTTTGATAAGTTCACTCTTCCTTTTTATCTGCATGTCTATCTCCCTATTTGCAGAGACCCTTGAGGAGTTAGGAATTGCAGCAGACGTAGAGGTGTCTGCGGTAGCTACTCCTACCATGCCCACAACACCTATTCCTGCCACATCTTTTGTACCAGTTTCTGCCGTATTTACAGCGTCCGTTTCTGCCGTTCCTTCTATTCCTGCCTCCGTCTTCCCCACAGCCCCATTACTGCTGGCTCTAGTAAAAAAAAAAAAATTTTCTTCTCCGTGGGTCTTTCTTCCTTTTTATTCTTACCAAGGTTTCTTATTTCAAACTTTTGTGCCCTTTTTTACAGGTCCACCTCCTACGATGTCTTCTCAGTTTGAGGTAGGCAGTAGTTCTGCCACTATTCCAAACCCTACGGGTGAGGCTGCAGCCTTTTTCGCACGTTTTAACCAGCCCGAAGTCAATGACCTTAATCCTGCTTCTTTCTAGGGCTCCAGGCCTCCTTACATAGATTTTCATGGCTTCAGAATCCCCGAGGACTGTGCTTCTCATTTGGTGATGATTCATAACAGTCGTGGGGACTTCATGCAAGGATTCCGACTTGGCCGATCAGTTAGAAAGCATTTCTTGAGGATGTTAGGGAGTGTGTTGAATGATATTGAGCACAACTTTGTTGATACCGTCTCCACTAAGAGGATCCTGCAGTAGAGGGCTGCAGTACAAGAGCTTATTAGTGTCGGCTTTGCCGTGGAGTTTGTCTTGGATCACCTTCGAGAGATTGCTTGAGAAGTTTTTATAAGGAGAGTCCAGCCTACTGTTGATGCTATTGACTCACGTCTTGTGGTTTTGAGAAAGGAGTGGCAGATTTGGAGGGCCGTCGCGAGCGTCTTCTTTCCAGTATCGGCGGACTTGGTCGTTTTGGGGATTAATCACTCATTTCTGAACTCTATTGATGATGATGCAATTTCTTCCTTTTTTTGTTGTTTCTTTTGCCCTATTACTCTGTCTAGTACATTATGCTTCCTATAGTACCTATTTGGCTTAGTTTGCCACAGTTTGGGTTTGTAACTTATAACTTATGATGCTACACTTATGATGCTACATTTTGCTATTGTTTTTTTGCTTTTGCTATGACATATGATAATAAATACTTCGTGCTTTTCATTGCATCCTCATGAAAGCAAGTTACAAAATTTTGACATAGTCATTTGAAAGATAAAAATAAAAAATAAAAAATAAAAAATAAAAAAAAAAGAGTGAAAGGAAACATAACAGCTTTTTCAACAAAATAAAAGGAAAGGATGATCACAGGGCTTTTCATCTCAGGCATAGTAGCGTTTCAACCATTTCCCATTGATGAGATCCATTAAGTCCCTGCTATCCATCTGAGTTAAGCAGTAATATCCACTTGGATGTGCCTCTCTTATCACAAGGGATCATTCCCACTTCGGTGCAAATTTCGATGGTCCTGCCAGGCCTCTCCTAACATAATCTACAACTTTTAGGACCAGTTGTCCTTTCGCAAACACTCTCTCTTTAGTCATCCTACCGTAGGCCTCAGTCATTTTTTGCCTGTATCTGCGGCTGTGTTCTTGGGCTTTTTCTCTTCTTTCATCAAATCCTTCCAAGTCTTCGCACCTTTCTACCGCAAAGACTTCTTCATCATTGTCCTTTTCTTGCATCTGCATGACTCTTAGGGATGGGGTCATTTTCTCCGCTAGGCTTACTACTTCAGTTCCGTAGACCAAGGAAAAATGTGAAAAACTTGTGGCTGACTTAGGTGAACTCCTATAAGCCCAAAGAGCGTCTGGCAGGTGCATTGCCCATCCTCCCGTATACTCTTAGCTCATTTTACTGATGATTTTTATGAGAGTTTTGTTCGTTGCCTCTGCTTGCCCGTTTCCTTAAGGGTAATCTGGTGATGCTTGACTTGGTAGAACTCTAGCATTTTTCTCACCTCACTATTGACAAAAGGTGTGCCGTTGTCACTGATGATCCTATGGGGAACTCCAAATCTTACAATTATGTTTTCCTTGATAAAGTTTGTCACTGCTCCTCCTGTGGCTTTATGAAGTGGTACTGCCTCTGCCCACTTAGTAAAATACTCTGTAGCTACCAATATCCATATGTACCCTCGCGACGACGGATTCACTGGTCCAACCAAGTCAAGCCCCCAAGTGTGGAAGGGTCATGGTGTGACCATGCTATGCAAATTCTACAGGTAAGTGTGAATCAAATTGGCTTGTACTTGGCAACTATGGCACCTTTTCACGAAATCTGCCGTATCCCTTTTCATGGTAGGCCAGTAGTAGCCCATTTGCAGCAAGTATCTGTAAAGCCTTTTCTTTCCCTAATGTTCCCCACACTCTCCTGAGTGTGCCTCTTTTATCATTTCTCTCGCCTCCTCAGGGCCTAAACACTTCAAGGGGTCTCCATCATACCCTTTTTTGAAAAGGATCATATTATGCAAAAAATAATGCGTTACTAACCTCCTGAGCTTATATTTTTCGCTGCGTTTTTGCGACAGGATGCCTTCTGTCAGGTACTATATAAATGGGCTTCTTCAGTCTTCGCTGACAAATGCAACGTAACTTTCTTCTCTGTCTACTGCAAGTTGGCAGTTCCCACACTGGGTTTGGACTTGGTCTACATCTTTACTCATGGTTGGCCAATAGAAGCCTGCCCTTTGAAGTCTGCGGTAAAGGCTGACCTCTCCGCAGGATCCGCAAGTCTTCTCATGTACTTCTTTCAACTTTCTCTAGGCCTCATTTTGCCCTACACATTTGGACAAGACTCTGCCTGGCATCCTGCGGTACAGTTCTCCCTTTACCAAGGCATAGTCTTTAAGTATTTTCAGTTCCATGGCTCCTTCTTCTCCCGCCAAAGCTTCCCTTATAGGTATCCGCCAATCTCCTTCACAGTGTTCCTCTTGGAACCTTTCTTTCAACATTTCAATTATGGATTTTTCTCTCTTGCTGACCTCTACTCTGGTGCTTCCCCCTTCAAACATTATTTGGGAACCTAGTGCGGCCAACGCATTGGCAAAACGATTCTCGTTCCTCAGAGCATGTTTTATTTTAAAAGTTAAGAACTTTTCTTCCATTTTCTGGGCCATTGCTCTATACGGCGCTTGGCTGTGTTCTTTTAGGGAAAAACTCCCTTTGGTCTGACAGACTACCAAGTTGGAATCACCCAGTACTTTCAAATGCTTAACTCCTATTTCAAGAGCTGTGGCCAGCCTAGTTAAGTAGGCTTCATATTCTGCCGTATTGTTTGAGCAAGGGAACTCCAACTTGAATGATAGTGCTACTGCTTCATCTTCTCATGATACAAAACTACTCCAACTCCTCTAGACTGGGCGGTAGAAGATCCGTCAAATTTCATTACCCACTGTTCTCTGAGTTCCTCCGCCATGGCTACTTCCCCTGGAACTTCGTTATCCAACAGAAATTCTTCCTCCCCTGGAAACTGTGCCAATAAGTCTGCTATAGCCTGGCTTTTTACTGCTTTGGGCGCCCCCATTCTCAAGTCATATTGGGACAATTGTAACAACCACTGGGATATCCTGCCAGAGAGGATTGGCTACTGTAATAAAGCTTTGATGGCATGGGACTTAGTCATCAGCCATACTTCGTAGGCTAAGAAATAGTGGCGTAATCTCTGTGAGGCATACACAATAGCCAGACATGCCCTTTCCGCCCTCGGATAACGAGTTTCTACATCTTTTAAGGCACGGCTAATGTAGTATACTAGTTGCTCGACACCACCTCCATCTTCTTGGGCGATTAAGGCACCAATGGCATATGAATTGGTGGCCATATAAAGTAGCAATGGCTTCTTGTGAATTGGAGCCTGCACTGTAAGGAGGTTCATCATAATCTGTTGCAGCCTTTTGAAGGTTGCCTACTGTGCTTCTCCCCATACAAAACTTTGCCCTTTCCTCAGCAACTTGGTAAAAGCTAAAGTGATTGGTGCCAACCTAGGGATGAATCTTCAGATATACGAGACTTTCCCTAAAAAGCTTTTTAGTTCTCTTACCGTGGCTGGAGGTCTCATAGTTGCAATGGCTGTGGCTTTTGCTGGGTGTACATCTATTCCCCTGCTGTGAACCAAGAAACCTAGGAATTTCCCTGAGGATACACCAAACGCATATTTGAGGGGATTCATTCTCAACTTAAAGGCTCTGCATCTTTCAAATACTCTCCTCAGCACACGGAAATGTTCTTCTCTCCTTTTTGACTTAACTACTATGTCGTCCACATAGTCTTCTAACTCCTGATGCATCATATCGTGAAATATAGCTGTCATTGCCCGTTGATAAGTCACACCTGCATTTTTCAACCCGAAGGGCATCATGGTGTAGTAGAAGTTCCCCATGGGCGTTCTGAAAGTAATTTTTTCCGCATCTTTTGATGCCATCCTGATCTGGTTGTATCCATTGAAACCGTCCATGAATGAGAACATGGCGCTTCCTGCCGCAGAATCTATCAATAAATCCATATTTGGCAATGGGAATTTATCTTTCAGGCATGCCTTGTTGAGATCCCTGAAATCTACGCAACACCTTATCTGGCCATTCTTCTTCCTTACTGGTACTATGTTGGATAGCCAACATGGATGTTAAATAGGCTTAATGAATCCTGCGGCTAGCAACTTTCGCACTTCTTTGACTATCTGCCCTTCTATTTTTATGTAAAATATTTTGGCAGGCTGAGCTACTAGCCTAGCCTGCGGGTCCACATTCAACGTATGTGCCACTAACTTAGGGTTTAGCCCTGGCATTTCACTGTAGTCCCATGCGAACACGTCTCTGAATTCTTTTAACAACAGTAGCAGCTCCTTTTTCTCTTTTTTTGTCAAACTTGCACTAATTGAGATGGGTCTCAGCCCTTGCGAAGTAGACCCCAAGTCAACTTCTTCCACTTCTTCTTCTACCATAACCTGCACCTCCTTTTCGGTTACAACTCCTTCATTCTCCTCCTCGTTACTTTCTTCCTCTGAACTTTCTTGGACTCTGCAGCACGTCAAACTCTCATGCTGCCCTTTCTAGGTAGGGCCCGTCTGGGTTTCAATCGTAGGCCCGGCGCACCTTCATAATTTGTATACGATTCTGCCATCAGGGCCTCGGACTCTAATGCATTAAGGCATGTCATCAAATTCTACAGCGGGCGCCTCTCTCCTTTTCCTCTTTCTTGCCAATAACTCCCTTAGATCATGTTCTAGGTCTTTCTGAACATCTTCCCATCTAGGCATGAAGGTTCCTAGTGGCTTTGATACTGAACTTTCTCCAGATGGAGCCCATTGGTCGTAGAACATAGTTTCTACTAAGTGGGCTTCTGCCTACTCGAATGGTGAAGGGTTCGCGGCTATGCGTATCATCCTGCCGTTCAATCTTCCTTTCACACATTGGTGATAGGTGGATTGGACCAATCGGTGTTTGTGTAGCCATGGCCTCCCCAAAAGCACGTGGTAGGATACTTCTGTCTTTACCACATGAAATCGTGGTAAATTGGCTATGGGGCCTACTTTCAACCACAGCTGAATGTGGCCTGCTGTGTACTAGCCCCTTCCGCCGAACCCTGTTACTTCCATTGGGCATCCCTGAATCTTCTTTTCTGAAATTCCTGCTGCTTGCAGAATGCTTAATGGAATGAGATTCACAGAAGCGCCTATATATACCAAAGCTCTCTTTATAGGAATTTGATTTATGGATGCTGCCAAGTATAAGGGCCTCTTGTGATCTGGGTGTCCCACCTCCATATCTTCCTCACTAAAAGTGATTTCAGTTGACTCCTGTAAGAGAGCCCTATTATCTATTATTTCCACCGATAGACATTCTACTCTTGCGTCGGAGGCAATACTCACCAAAGCTTCCGTGGCTACCTTTCTTTCCTTTACTGAGAGTCCTAACTGATCGAACAAATTTTTGAACTTAGAACTTTGTTGTAGAGTGGTAATGGCTGCCGCAGGCAAAGCCATGTTCTCTTCTTTGTCCTCTCCTGGGTCTGCATAAATTACCACTGCTGCTATACCCTTCCCTTTGTGGTTTGGGAGTGGGTTTCTTTGGACTTCTTGCTGGGACAGTTCTAAAGTCCCTTCCTTTATCCTGCGGTGCACTAGTCTGTGAAGTGCCCAACACTCTGTGGTAGAATGTTGGACATAATTGTATAAACGACAAAAACGTAGGTCCCTCTGCTCTTCCTTTGTGGGCTCCCTAGCAACCTGGTTAGGTTTGAAAATTCCGTCTACTATCCATTTGTCTAGCAGTACGTCTAGCTTCTTTGAGGTGCAAGGTATTGGCGGGGGAGTATCGTATTCTTTCCCATCGGTTTTTCTCCTCCACTCACCAGTGGACACCGCCATGGCTTGCGGGGCACTTCTTTTGTCCGTGCTTGGCCTTACGGACTGGGCGGTTTTTCTCGCCTTTTGCAACAACTACACGAACTGAGAGATTTCGAGGTTTTCTAGAACTGCCCTGTATTCCCTGATCATATTCGTCATACACATCTCCACCAGCGTCCTTTCTTCGCAATGGTCATAACAGTCGAGTGCTATGTCCCTAAATCTCTTGATGTACTCCATTAAGTCTTCACCATTCCTTTGTTTGGTCGCTTGCAGTGTTGCAAGTGTCACCGTTTTATCTCCATGGAAGTACTTGGTACAAAATACATCCACTATATCATCCCACGTTGGGATGAATCCTAGCTTTAAGCCAATGTACCAGGAATAAGCCCGATCACATAGTGATTTAGAAAATTCTCGAAGACATAAGTCCTCGTCTACAGCATAAGAGTCAAGCGTATCAATGAACTTGCTCACATGCTCAACAGCACTTCCCTTTCTACCTTCATACTGTGCGAATGCCCTTGGCTCATACCTCTGGAGGTATGGTTAGCTGAGCACCCTCAGTGGGTAAGAAGGCCTTCGTGCATAGAACCTCTCCTTAGGTGCCCTAGCCCTTTCCTACTCCAAGAGGGCGGCCACCTCAACCATAGTGATGAAACGTTGTTTTGTGTTGTGTGGGACACCTCCTGCCAGTGTCTCTTCTTTGTCTGTTGCATGCTTTAGGTCGTGTTGGCTTCATTTTTCTTTCGTCTTATCGGCTCTTAGCTGGCGGATTTCTTCCATCATTTGCTGTTATGAATGCTGTAAGGCCTGCAACACTTCAACGAAGGTATTGGCGTTGTCTGCGGGGATCCTTGGGGGGGGGGGGGGGTTGGGGTCCAGCCCCCATTTCGTTAACACCTCCTTCCTGGTTAGGCTGCTGTTGGTGAGGCGTCGTTGGCCTAGACTCTACTTGTGAGGGCACGACACTCATGTTTCGTGTTGTCCTAGATTTTGGAGGCATTTGTTTGCGTGGGCTTTCGTCCCTGTCTGTTTCTCAACTCCCCAGTGGAGTCACCAATTTAATGTGGGGGCCTTTTTTCGTGTTTTGGGTTGGGCTGCCTCCTGCGATGATGGGCCCGAGTATTTCTGAGTAAGAAAGTTGAGACCGGCCCAACTATAACTCACTTTGGACCGGCTTATGCGCAAACTAAGCCTTGTCTGCCAGGAACGATCATACGGCAAGCAAAGCTGTTACAAATAATTTACAGCGAGCAGATATAATAACAACAAAGAAAAACAAAGTACAGTGACCTTTTCTTAATGGAAAAATGGCCGAGTGATCTCTATCACAGTAATAACAATAGTAATGATAATAACTGCTTTTACAAAAAGAGAGTAATTGATTAAGCGATAATAGCAGTTAATCGAAAATAAATATCAAGTCAAGTCTGGGTTCACAGTGGCAAGAACCAAAGAGGAAGAACGCTTTCCCTCATTGAAACTAATCTCTCAGGAAAGTATCCTGCCGTGGGGATTAATGACTTTGAGGGAATCAGACCTAAATAATTAGTGCCCAAAGGAGTTCCTATTGCTTAATTGTCTCCTAGATAATGGGATTTTGAGGGGGAGAGAAGGGAACCAATCTACTGGTGCATGCCTATTACACTCTTTCCCTTTGTTTCCTGTTTTCTTTCTTATCTTTTTTTCTTCTTTCTTTTCTTTTTCTTTTGTTTTTCCTTTTTATTTCTCAGTGCCTCTGTTCTTGCTCCCCTTTACAAGGCACGGCAAAGGTCCTTTTATAGGGCCAGCCGTGACTGGATTTTACCACTTTACCCTTTAACCGCATTTATCTGGTCTGGGTGTACTTGCCGACCACCCAGGAACTCGTCTGTGTACCACTTACCCTCGCCAGACAAAGGTAGGTTTGTGTTGTTTATTAGTCCACCGTGGCACTTTCTCTTGCTATGGCGTAAATGCTCTCTCTCTCTCTCTCTCCATGGCATACACCCAACGTTCCCCCCTCAACCTTGCCTCTTTTGGGCGGTCTGTCATCCCAGCAGGACGTACCTCCCAAAAGAGCTTGGGCAAGAACCGTAAAATAGATCTTTTCTCCTCTCCCCACCACCAAACCACACCCCTCTTACCTCTTACCTCTGACCCATGGCCCTATCACATCCCATATTGGCTGGGTACAGGCTGGTGGTGTTTGGGCCTTGCGCGTGCTTTCCTGTTATGTACGTTCAAAATCTGCCTGCGGCTCATGCGTTGGCCACGATCTGGAGCTTTGCTTGTACAGTCTACCATGCTTCTTTGTTCTTTTACGTAGGCCGTCTTGTATAATTCACTGTTTCCCTTCGCAGCTGGGCCTCTTTTAATACTGGGTTTTACATTTCTCTTGGCCCATTTCTTGGTTGCCTTCATGTCTTGCCATATCACTTGGCATTTCCTGCCGTGGTGATTTCTTCCTGCTAGGCCTCTTTTCAAGCGTGCAGTTTCATTCCTTCCCCCAGTAGCTTGATATGGCCACTGGTGTTTTTACTTATGGGCTCCAGTGTCCCTTTTTCCCTTGGGCCTACGGCCCATTTACTTCCTTTGGACTTCCTTGGTCCATTTACTAACTCTGCATTCCCATGGGCTTTTACTAACTTAATTGGGCTTCCCCTGCCAAATATCTTTATTCTCATCCTTGGAGTTCATGGGCTTGCCATCAACCCCTACTTTCTTTGTTTACATTGCCTTGAGCCTGCCGTGGCCCATTCTCACTTTTCCATACCATATACTGCCCATGGGTGCCATTTCTCGCTTTCCGGGCCCTTAGGCCCATTTGCTCCTTCAAGACCCATTTGTTCAATGTATGGGCCTATGATCCATTATTCTTGCCGCTTGGGCTTAATAGTTTTATTCTATGCCTGCCACTTCTATTTGCTGCCTGCTTTGCTAAGTTGGGCCTGTTTTACAAAAATGACCCTCAACAAGTTTCAAATTAGTTATTCAAATTTGTTAGGATTACTGTGATCATTGTACATGTACTTTCTATAATTACCTTGTGTACTCTAATAGTTGCTGCCATAGTGTGATAGTTGCTGCCATAGAATTTTGTTGGAGTTAGTTACATTGATAGGTGATAGGAGTTAGTTAAGTTGGTTAGTGACAGCTGGTGACAGCTGTGAGTAGTTAGTTAGTTACAGAGGGCAGAATTGAGAGAGTGGTATAAAAATAACAACTTGTACAAAGAATTCAATCAAACAATTTATGTCACAATACTCTCTCTATGTTTCCATTCTTTCCTTCAATTCTTTCCCTATTCTTAGGAGGCCTAGCTAACCTCAAAACTAGCTACAATCTCCCAATTCTTTCTGTTCTTTACAATATTTCTCATTTTCTTAAGGAAAGTTTGGGGGCAAGGGCCCAAACTTGCATACTGGGCCCTGGTCCCTATTCGTGGATACGTCCGAGGAGTATTCAATAATTAAAAGAGGCCTCGGAGTAGAGGATTACGCAAGGAAAGGAGGGAGGAATATAGTCCGAGGAGGTTGGCCTTCTCGAATAGGATGAATGTTGCTCAAGCAAGTGCTCAGATAACTTAGGTAACCGTTCAGGAAGTTATGACGATAAGGATGAACTTCAGGCACGTACAAAGGAGATAATAATATAGAAATATCTCAAAGAAAAGCTACTACCACCGCATTAAATGCACTGCAGCAACTTTTCTGGCCGCATTTATGGGGAGAAGACCCCTGAACAGTACAATCTTCAGCTATCACCACTTACAAATAACAAAAGAATATACTTGATGGGACATGTACTCAAGTGAGGATCTAGATGAGTAACAAGTGTAAGATTAGGATGGCCTGAAAGGACCTATATAAATGTAAAAGATCTCCCATGAATGGGGGGGATCGAGAAAGGGAGGAAGAAAAAGGGAAGAGAGAATTACTGTAGCACTAAGAGCTGTATGAAAGTCCATAACTAATGCATTGATTTACATTCAATCTCCTCAGACAACCCTTTGGTTAATCTTTATGTGCAGTTCACTCTTGTTTATCGTCCAAACATTTTCCTAGCCGTTAGTACAAATCATTAAAACCTAGCTCTTTGGCCCACTCTCTACAAATTCATTGTCATGGGCTCACCAAACCCTCGTCCAAAAAAAATTTTGGGCCTGGGCCTATAATCCATGACCCTACAAAAAGTATCATGATAATTAAACTTCATCACAAATTTATGGTTGATATTACTTAAATAATTGATAGACACATTTAAATACATAGCCATGTAGATTATATTTCATATAAACTCAAATTCTCGCTTCCAAAATATCTAAGAATTAACTCAGACCATAACTATAAGAGGAAGAGAAAGTACATGTGATGAGGAACTAAGAAAATACAATACCAAAATGTATCAACCCAAAGTAGAGATACCAAAAAAAAAATCATTAATCTAAAGTAGATTTGCAAAATAAAAATAATAATAGAGAGAGAGAGAGAGAGAGAGAGAGTAATCACATTTTTTTGGGAGAGAATGTGAGAGAAATAGCAAATTTATATAAAAGAAAATGAGTAGAAGAATACTCAAAAGAAAATGTATAGTTATATAAATATATATATATATATATATATATAATGCCATAGGATAATATCTTACAATCAAAGAAAAGAAAAAAGATAACAAATTAAAACCCAACCAAATCGCATCATCCTAAAATAGAGTTCAACACAAAAATTTATCAACCTAAAGTAAAGATGCTATAAAGAATTAAAAATCCACCAAAAGAAAGAAAAAAAAATAGAGAGAGTATTCATATTTTTGTATGGGCAAAATATGTATTGAATGGAAGAGAAAAAAAATTATAGTAAATAAAATGGGTAGAATAAGAGTTCAAATAAAAGGAAGATGAAAGAATTGAGGAATTGCAACATTTAACATTTAAGTATAAAGCAATGGGGAGATAAAAAGATTAGAGGGGAAAATGTTAGAGAAAGTGTAATTATAAGGTAACTTAAAAAGAGAGAGAGAGAGCTTCACACACATATATACTTAGATTAGGCTAGAGTAGAATTTCTATCTTGTATCAAAATAGAGAGAGAGTGTGTTGAAAATAGGTGGATAATGTGACCACTTATATGGCTCAATAATAATAATAATAATAATAATAATAATAATAATAATAATAAATGTTATGTTTTAGTATGTGTGTGTGTATATATATATATATTAAGAAAAAGTGTGTGTGTGTGTGTGTGTGTTACCTATCAAGTGCATGTCATATATGTAAGTGTAGCATTATTCCCAAATCTTCCAATATCATAAAGGAAGCTTTTTTTTTCTTTGGTCAAATTAGTATTTATTTGAAAACAGTTTATTTAACTTTTTGCTAAAATAATTTAAGTTAAAATTCAAATAGAATAAGCTAATTTATTTTATTCTAAAAATATTTTAAAAATTAAAAAAGTAAAAAAAAAAAAAAGTAAAATATAAACTACTTTATTACTAGCCCACGTAAGACCCACAAAAAATAAATTGAAATAAGTCAAATGTGGAGTACGCGTTTGGAATGAGATGATAAGGTAGCTTTTGCTTATTTTTAGCTAATATTGTTTTCACTTTTCAGTCCCATTGTATTTGGAACAAAAAATAGCTTATTTTTATGCGGTTAGGTTGGCTTATTTCCCAGCTCAATTAGTTAGGGTACGTTTAGTACACTGAATGTAGATTACATTAGGAAAAGTAATTTTTATTACTGGGAATAGAAAACATTGTAATGGAATAACTATTACTATTCACTAGTCGCTAACCCGTGCGATGCACGGGATAGTTAAATAAAATGATAATTAACCAACATCACGTTAAGGTAAAAGAATTAGTGAGAGACTGATTTGCCCACCAAGAATTTAAAAGAAAAAAAAGATTGATATAATAAAATCTAAGAAATTTAGAAATAGAAAATTGGGTTAATAATATGCATATTATAGAATCCCCAAATTCTACTTCAAAACCAAACAAAACCCTTCAAATTCAAAAAATTCATATATAATATACCAAATAAAAATTTACCACACCTTGGGTTGGAAGACATAGGTTGCAGTTTTGATTTTTCTCCAAAAAATAGAGATGCTTCATCTGCTATATACAATATAAAATAATTATTAGAAATTTCAACCCAAAAACCAAACCCACAAAAACACTATCAAAATATAGAGATTAACCCAAATACTTAGAAGAAAATAAATTCTAAACATAACAAAACAATAAGATAGAATGAAAATTTCAGGCACATATGAAAGCAAATAAAAAAGACAAAACCTACGTTTTTTTTTTTTTTTTAGTTGAGTCTCTCTCCTTATTTTTTTAATTTTAAAGTGAAGTTAAGTTTAAGATTTTGAGATGGTAATTGCTAGGGTTTTAAGGAGAGAAGAGAGAGTCCTACCAGGAGTCTAAATAATATAAACAATTCAAAACATGGAACATTATCAAATTTATAACACCTAATTCCATTATCTTCTACGTTGAATCCAAACAAATAATTAATTGAAATTAATCCAAACAAATAATTAATCAACAAAAATTAAAGATTTAATAAAAAAACAAAAAATCACATGAACCCAAATAAAAATTCTCAATAAAGCAAGAACATATAAAAATTTACCACACCTTGGGCTGGAAGACATAAATTGCAGCTTTGATTTTTTTTCCAAAAAATAGAGATGCTTCATCTGCCATATACAATATAAAATAATTATTAGAATTTCAACCCAAAAACCAAACCCATAAAAACACTATCAAAATATAGAGATTAACCCAAATACTTATAAGAAAATCAATTCTAAACATAATAAAACAATAAGATAGAATGAAAATTTCAGGCACATATGAAAGCAAATAAAAAATTTGAGATGGTAATTGCTAGGGTTTTAAGGAGAGAAGAGATTTTGGTATTTTTATGCAAAAAACGTTATTTTAGGTCTAGGTGATTTATTTCCTTGTTTTTAGGCTCTTTTAATGTTTTTTTAGGTCAAATTTGGTTCCTATTATGGTTAGGTATTAATTATGGCTTATTTTAGAATATATTTTCTTGTCCATCAAGTTTTATGGAGCTCTTAAATAGGCCTCCAAGTTTTATACGTTTTTCAATAATATTGTTATAAGATATAAAACCTAAAATAAAAAGAATCAAAAATAAAAAGAAAAAGAAAATTGTGATGATGTAGAAAATTGTGAGAGCTTCAAAAGCTTCGGTTTTATATATATATATATAGATAAGTTTGGTTGTTACATATGGAAAACTTGTAAAAGATAATGTATAAGGAAACTTCATATTTTTGGAAATATATTAATGTTAAAACCTATTATATACACTAAAGAATAGCTATTACATCCATTTTAAAGAGGAATAACTATTCTTTAATTTAAAGAATAGTTATTCCAATTTAATAACTAATCCATGTAATAAAGATGCAACCAAATGACCGAATTGATATTACATATGAATAACTATTCTATTACATGAGCTATTACAGCGTACCAAACGTACCCTTAACATTTTATGTAGGTCCCGCTCAAATTCAAAGACCCCATTGAATGTGTAATGCTTTTTGCTCAACAAATTGGTATTTCTTTACATTTTTTTTATGGCCACCCCAAAGTGGTTTGATACTTTGATGTTGTGGCCTTTGTGGGACACACAAAGGAAGACCAATTTCCACGGATTAGGATTCACTCTATCTCCTCTCTCAAACTTTTTTCACTTTCTCACTTTTTTAATTTTACATTTTAACTTTTCTTAATTTTTTTTTTTAATTAATGGTCGAGATTGAAAGTTGTTTTTTTTTTTTCAATTTCCAACCCCAACCATTCATAGGTAATATACCTGATCTCAATCCAATTTTCATTACGAATAAAATAAACCGATAAACATTTAGTCTTTCTTTATGTATTATGTATTTTTGTGTCCTATAGTGGTTTGAGTAAAAATTGGTTTTTCTTTGTGTGTCCCACAGCTGAGAAAATCTTGTATGAGTCAATCTTATAAAATACTTTCAATGCGAACGAAATAAATCAAAAGATGACCATCAATCCCCTAGTCCTCCATTAGAAAGGAAAAATTGATCGTTTTCTTTTTGTCTCTCTCTTTTCTTTTTACATTTTTTCATTAATTAATTTTTGGATAAATTATAATTTCAATTTATACTTTAAAGTTAGCTTTGAAGTTTTTTTTTCCCCAAATTAATCTTATTGTTTTCAACGATATTTCAATTCTATTATAAACTAGAGTATCCACATTGATTGTGCAAAAAACTTAGCAATTTGACACCACAAAAAGTTACTTTATCTATTTTACTACATCGCTTTACAAAACACTAAATATAAGTGGTTTTATTTTTTTAGCTTTTCATTTAAATATTATTTCTTTATTAATTTTTTATTTTTTCTTCCATACCTTACTTTATTTGTCTCTCCCTCTCTCATCTGAAGATTTTGAAGAATAACTAGCAATCCCAAAACCCCAGCCACCTCCACTGCCACCCACAACCCACAGCCACCTCCACTGCCCACCGGCCACCATTACCACTACCCAAATCCACCAAATTTGCAACAAAATCATTTCAAAAACCAACCAAAATCACAAATGAAAACAACCAAAATTCAACAAACCCACAAAGCCTTCAACAAACCCACTAGAGCAACGCCACAAAATCCATCCCATAACCAAAAAGCACCACCTAGAATCATTCCAAACCTAGCCACAAAACTACTGCCACAACTTACAACAACTGCAACTCCTACCCACAACCACAACAAAAAACCTACAAAGCCAAGCCAGCGACTGACCCATGCAACTGCCATCAGCAACCCAACCAATCTCGACCACCAACACAAACCCAAGAACAAAAACATAACCCCATCCGACCATAACTACCACCACGAAACCTAGCCAAACCCAACCAAAATCCACTACCACAACCAAAATCGACCACCATCAAACTCGCAAACCATTAAACCCGAAACCCACGGCTTGGGTCTGCAAGAGTGAGGAACTAAAGAGAGAGTGAGGATCAACGCTGGGCAAGGGTAAGGGCTTGGGTTAGCTAAAGTGAGGGAAAAAAAATAATAAGGAAAGGGGAGATGGTGAGACTGAAGAGAGAGAGCCAACAGGAAGAACAAGAAAAATATATATATTATTTAATTGGAGGATTTGGTTTAGCTGTTGAGCTACAGTGCACAGCTATAGATAGCTGTGCACTGTAGTTGAAGAGCTAAAATTTTTAAGTTTGGCTCCACTATTGCAGCTTAATTTTTTGAATTGATGGTGCTAAAAATAGCAATATGACTTTTTAACTTCACTAATATAATGCTCTATGTGAAGTTATTAATGGAAAAATGTTAAACAAAATGATGCCATTCGACTTGGATTAATAATGTTCATACATATTAAGCATATGTGTTGAAATAATCAAGGTTTTCATACCCGGACCGTTTATTGAACCATAAAAGGGAGAAGTTCAAGGTTTTTAAGGTCGAACCGAGGTTGAATCGAGGTCGAACCGTGATGACGTCATAATTAATTTAATAATTATTTAAATATATTAAATTAGTATAAATAGAAAAATTAAATTAAATGACCCAATTAAATATAGAAATCTATCTTTCAAATATATTTTTTAATATCATAACTTTCATAGGACAAATAAGAAATATCATATCCTAAGCATACATTGTTTCTCAAAAAAAAAATATCCTAAGCATACATAGATATAATATATCTTTATTTATTTATATGTTGATTAGTTAAACTCATGATAGTAATATTGTAATAATATAGGAATTAGAAGGACACTTAGTAATTTTAAATTAAAATAATTATTTAATAATTATTATATACTTAATTATATCCGTTGACTCACTATTTTTCCTCTATCATTCAAACTTTGCTACATTATAATTGTGACAAAAAAGTTGTGAAATATTTTATAACACTATATTCTTTTATTATAAAAAAAATTGTAAATGTTAACTAAAAGTACTTATAATATTTTATTTGTTACTTATCAATCCATCAATAGTCACATCATAGGCTCAAAGCTGCAAATCTAATGGTTGAAACATTTTGCCAATTTCAAAAATCAAAAGTTTTCTTGTTTCCAATACCAAGTCACATGGCGAAAATTATATGTTATACCCGGCATATATGTCAGGTACACCATATACCTGCTCGTAGGAAAAGCTCTGGATTCTTCCAAGCCAAATCACGTGAACCAATGCCAAGTCACATTAAGGGCCTTTGGAAACATAAAAAAGAATTCAAAACAAACCCAAACAGAGAGAAGGTGAGAAACCACAGCAGTCTCCACAAAAAGAAGAAAGAGAAGAAGGAGAAAAAGAAGAAAGAAGAAGAAATAGAAGCAGAAGACAAAGATGAAGGCTGTGACTGGCGATCTGTGCTGGGTTACTAACTTGCTGTTTCAACTTTGCACAGCCCCTACTTTGTTATCTTCTTCTTCTCAGTTTGTTTTTTTTTTTTTTTTTTCCTCACAAATCTCTTGGTTCCAGATCTGAAAAAAGTCCAATGCATGTCGGCCAAGTGGTCTGATCATGGTTCTAGAATTTAAAGCTTTTTTTTTTTTTTTTTTTTTTTTTTTTTTTTTTTTTTTTTAAGGTTCAAATTCAAAGGAAAGTAGGGAATTGTGAGAAGCAGTCTGATCACGATTCTCAGAACCGTGAGGTCCGACCGCAATTCGCACGGGTTCCTGTTTTTTTCCCATAAAGCGGTTCTTGAGGCTAAAAGAACTGCAAAAATGAACGATTCGAGGTTTTTCTGGTCAGACCGTACGGTCCGATCTAGGTTTCAAAACCTTGGAAATAATCACCCTGGCATATTTTAATTTAATAGTTTATATTAATGGTATCACTATAAATGAGTTTGTGATTGGAGTGGAAATGTTTTCGAAGTGTAATATTTAATTTAAAATCACCTCTAAATTGTAGGTTTAAATATAGTTTTAATGTCATACAATATGTGGTACATATTGTATTGTATACAAATAATTTCATATCATTAGTATGCATGAATAATACAACACATAGGTATGTATCGTATGAATCATATCATATCGTATGTTAATTAAAATAGTCATTAGTTACATATGTTCCAATTTTATAATAAATATATCATTAAATATTTATATTTATAATTTTTTTCATAAATTTTATATAATGTTTTGTATTGTACGATACACAATGCATAAAAATGGACCCAAAAAAAAAAATAGTAAGATTCATGTTTTGACAACTATGGCTTAAATTTAATTTGCCATGACCTTCTTGTCCCTATCTTTTCTATTTGTCATTTTTTAATTAGTTGGAAGAAGAAATGGATTAAAAGTTTCATAGGCCTATAAACCCACCACAAAAGGATATTAATTCATAATAGATTACTCCAATTCTCAAAATAGAGAGGAAAGATAAACTCTTAGATTTTAGTGAATATTGGGTCTTTGGTTATCATATAGTTTATAAGATGTCATTACAATATGGTAATTCAATGAGATCAATAGGTTACACACTTCACCAAGAACCTTGTAACTCAATTGGCATTTTTTTTTATGTTTTTAATAGAGACATTCAAAGTTCAAATACTCTTTCTCCCATTGTTGTAACTAATTATATAAAATAATAAAAAATAAAAATAATAGACTTACGCTTCTAACCCTTTATTAAATATATATTATGCAAATTACAACATGGGGCCTAAGTGTCCGTTTGGCTTAAGCTTATTTGCTCATCTTTTAACTTTCATGTATAGCTTTTAAAAAACTAACTTTTTTTTCACTTTGTTGAAGTACAAATATAGCTTAAGCACATTTTTTAACAAAATATTTTCAACAAAAAATTAGATAAGTTGTTTCCAAGCGAACACTAAGTATTTGTTTGGATAGGAATTAGCCTGCGTCTGCGTTTTGAGTTTTTACGCTTCCTTCTTTCTTTCTTTCTTTTCTTTTTTTTTTTTTTTTTCTTTTTTTAGCCGTGACTTTTTACTTTTCCACCCATACACTACTTATACACTATTTACACACTGTTCACGGGACCTATAGCCACTTTATTCAGAAAAAAAATATTAAAAATGGGTCTCACGGTACTATTTATACATTTAAAAATTATTTTGCTACAGTGTTTTCAGTTTTTAACAAAATAAGTTGTATCCAAACAGACCCTAAGTGTCTCATTAATCTCTTCAAAAGTTTTCAGTCTTTCTTTCTAGGATCATTGATTCAAAATACAATTATATCTAGATTAAATGAAACTTTAAAAGAAGTGAATATATGAGCTTCTTTTTTTTCTTTTTTCTTTTTTCTTTTTTCTTTTTTTTTAAGAAGTGTGCATTTGAGATAGGATGAAAAATTAAAATTATTTCATTATTCAACTTATTTTTGCTACTATTTATGGGCCCACTAAACTTTTTGGCACAATTCATCACATTCATGGTGGAGTCCGCTCATTAAATTCATGGTGGGGTCCACCATGAATGTGAGAGGAGGGAGTACTATTTCTCCATGCTTCGGGACTACTTAAGAATTTTCCCTATTCATGGTTTCACTATACTATTTAAACTAACTTTTATTTTTATGTACAATACTTTCAACAATAATTTTTCAATTTCAGCAAAACACTTGGAGTGTATATATGAGCTAAAGATTAGAATATCTATTTAAAAAAACAAAGAACAAGATAATCAGCTAGGCCATCCGTTGGATCTAATAACGTGAGTCAGTTCAGCCCAAAATGAAAACCCAACCCAATCAGAATAATTAGACCCGACTCTCTCGAAATTTTAGGGCTTTTTCTATCACAGCTAGGGGTGGCAAAATCAACCCAAACCCATTTGTCCACCCAAACCCACCCACTTAAAATAGACCCAAACCCACCCAATTATTAGTTGGGTTAAATGGGTATTAACCCAATTAAACCCAATTAAAACTAATGTTTATTGGGTTTTAATTGGGTACCCAATTACCCAACCCCAAAACTACTAAAATTACCAAAATACCCCCCTCAACTTAAAAAATGACCAAAATAACACATAAACCTAAAAAATGACCAAACTACCCCTGAAACCCAAAAAATGACCAAAATACTCCCGAAATCCAAAAATGACCAAAATACCCCCGAAACCCAATAAATGACCAAAATACCTCTGAAACTCAAAAAATGACCAAAATACCCCCGAAACCCAAAAAAAGACCAAAATACCCCCAAAACCTAAAATGACCAAAATACCCCCGAAACCTAAAAATGACCAAAATACCCTCGAAACCCAAAAAGAGACCAAAATACCCTTGAAACCCAAAAAATAACCAAAATACCCCTAAAATCCAAAAAATTACAAAAATACCCTCAAAACCTAAAAATGACCAAAAATACCCCTGAAATCCAAAAAATGACCAAAATATCCTTGAAACCTAAAAATTACCAAAATACCTCTGAAACCTAAAAATTACCAAAATACCTCTAAAACCTAAAAAATGGCCAAAATAACCTCGAAGCCTAAAAAATGACCAAAATACCCCTAAAACCCAAAAAATGACCAAAATACCCCCGAAACCCAAAAAAAGACCAAAATACCCCCAAAACCTAAAAATGACCAAAATATCCCCGAAACCTAATAAATGACCAAAATACCTCTGAAACCCAAAAAAATGACCAAAATACCCCCCGAAACCTAAAAATGACCAAAAATACCCCCGAAATCTAAAAAAAAGACCAAAATACCCCTAAAATCCAAAAAATTACAAAAATACCCTCAAAACCTAAAAATGACCAAAATACCCCTGAAATCCAAAAAATGACCAAAATATCCCAGAAACCTAAAAATTACCAAAATACCTCTGAAACCTAAAAAATGGCCAAAATAACCTCGAAGCCTAAAAAATGACCAAAATACTCCTAAAACCCAAAAAATGACCAAAATACCCCTAAAACCCAAAAAATGACCAAAATACCCCCGAAACCTAAAAATGATCAAAATACCCCTGAAATCGAAAAAATGACCAAAATACCTCGAAAACCTAAAAATTACCAAAATACCTCTGAAACCTAAAAAATGGCCAAAATAACCCCAAAACCTAAAAATTGATCAAAATAACCTAGAAACCTAAAAATGACCAAAAATAACCCTGGAACCAAAAAATGACCAAAATAACCCCAAAGTCTAAAAATTGACAAAAATAACCCTGAAACCTAAAATGACCAAAATACCTTCTAAACCTAAAAAGTGACCAAAATACCCCTTAAACCTAAAAAATGACCAAAATACCCTCAAAACCTCTAAAGTGACGAAAATACCCCTAAACCTTTGAAATGACCCAAATAAACCCAAAACCGCTAAAATGGCCACAAACAACGTGAAACCTCTAAAATTTCCAAAATACCCTGAAACGTCTAAAACGACCAAAATACCTCTAAACCTATAAAAACGACCAAAATACCCCTCAAAATATCTAAAATGACCAACATACAACTAATCCCTATGAGATGAACAAAATACACTTGAAGTCTCTAAAATTACCAAAATAGGGGTTTGGTGTATCTTAGTCATTTTTTAGGTTTATGGGTATTTTTGTTTTATGTTTAGGGAGTATTTTGGTCATTTTTTAGTTTTACGGGGGATTTTGGTAATTTTTTAGGTTTAGGGTGTATTTTTATCGACTTATAGGTTTAAGGGGCTTTTTTGTCATTTTATAGGGTTCGGGGAATTTTGGTCATTTGTTAGGTTTCGAGAATATTTTGGTCATTTTAAGGTTTAGGGGTTATTTTGGTCGTATTTAGGTTTCAGGGGTATTTTGGTCATTTTTTAGGTTTCAAGGGGTATTTCAGTTAATTTTTAGGTTTCGAAGGTATATCGATTATTTTTTAGGTTTAGGGGGTATTTTGGTCATTTTTAGGTTTGGGGGCTATTTTGGTCATTTTTAGGTTTCTAGGTTATTTTGGTCAATTTTTAGGCTTGGAGGGTATATTGGCCATTTTTAGGTTTCAGAGGTATTTTAGTAATTTTTTAGGTTTTGGAGGTATTTTGAACATTTTTTGGGTTTCAGGGGTATTTGGTAATTTTTTATGTTTCGAGGGTATTTTGGTCATTTTTTGGGTTCTAGGGGTATTTTGGGTCATTTTTAGGTTTTGGGGGTATTTTGGTCATTTTTAGGTTTCAGGGGTATTTTGGTCATTTTTAGGTTTCAGGGGTATTTTGGTCATTTTTTCAGTTCCAAGGGTATTTTGGTTATTTTGTAGGTTTCGAGATTATTTTGGTAATTTTTAGGTTTTGGGGGTATTTTGGTCATTTTTTTGGGTTTTAGGGGTATTTTGGTCATTTTTTATGTTTCAAGGATATTTTGGTCATTTTTTTGGGTTTTGGGGGTATTTTGGTCATTTTTGAGTTTTAGGGGTATTTTGGTCATTTTTTGGGTTTTGGAGGGTATTTTGGTAATTTTAAGGTTTTGGGGTATTTTGGTCATTTTTTGGGTTTTAGGGGTATTTTGGTAATTTTTTAAGTTTTTGAGGTATTTTGGTCATTTATTTGGGTTTCGGGGGTATTTTGGTCATTTTCTAAGTTTCGTGGTTATTTTGGTAATTTTGAGATTTTGGGATATTTTGGGTCATTTTTGAAGATTTTAGAGTACTTTGATCATTTACACTTCAAGGGGCATTTTGGTAATTTTGATAATTGGGTAATTGGGTGAGTTGGGGTTTACCCATAATAATTGGGTTGGGTTGGGTTTGGGTTAAAAGCAATTTAGTTAAATGGGTTTTAATGGGTAAATGAGTTTTATATACCCAACCCAATTATGCCCACCCCCCAAACCCACCCATTTGACACCCCCTAATCACAGCTAGGGTTTTGATCTTTATTCGTCTTTACAAGATAATCTAAACCCTTATTGAAATTTTAGGGCTTTGATCTTTATTCTTCTTTCACACATTTCAGTATTAATTGGTAAGTTTTACTTTCTTTCTTTTTTCCTCTCTTTCCATAGAAACCATGTGCTTATGTTTGAGCTCGAATTTGGTATAATTTCTTAGCATTTGAGTTTGATCATACTTTCTCTTTAATTTTTCAGCTAACCCATTTCTTTAAAAGTTTTATAGTAGAAGTTTTTTGATGAAACAAGGATTTTTCTACACTTAGTATAATGCATATGTGATGGTGAATTATGATTGCGGGTTTAATATCAATTCTTGTTTACATTAGCTTGATACTGTATTTAAGTTTTACAGAATTAAAGATGCTGTTTTTGTTTTAGAGCAGACAAGAAATTATCATTATTAATGTATGTTAATTGAAATTCTGGGAATGTAGGTTTTGGGGATCCTGATGTGATTTCTACTGGGAAATGGGTGTGGATCAAGATTTTTTTTAGAACATGTAGAATTAGAGAATTTTGTCAAAATTCTTGAAGCTACAGCTGAAATCAGATTTTGTGTGTGAATTTGATAGGATTGTCTGTTTGGATGCTTTAAAATGGAGCAATGTACAATGATTTCTATAGAATGTCTGTGTACACCCGTTCATGTTATGCGAGCATTCTGCATAGTTTGTGTTTGATGGGAAAACCGTTTTTAAAAAATGGTAATAACCCATGTAGAAGTGGGAGAAGCCTTCAATGCATATTAAAAATTGGATTTCTTAGTTGGTATTCATTGACCAACCGTTTTGATACCCAATATGGTCCTGGGGTCAGAAATGATTTCCGCTGCCTTTTGAGCATTTTTACTGTTCATTGTGGAGCTCTGCATGTTTTCATCTCAAGCACGAGGATGGTTCCTGAGAATTGAGAAAGCTATGTGCATTGTATTAACGTGCAGACTTTTAACCTTGAAGTTTCAACGAGGAAGTGAAAGTGGCTGAATAAATGGAGCTCTTCAGGTCATGGAGAAAAAGTATGCTCTTTCGGCTTTTTAGGTGGTGACAATTTCAATATTAAAGATATTATTGGTCATTTTAAAGCTGGGGACTACAATCTGCATGATTGCTTTCCATTTGATCCAAAAAAATATTTCATGTTGATAGAAATATGGTCATCATTGTAGAAAAAGTTATTTGTAATAGTCAACACTGCTATATTTTCACAATTGATCCAAAAACAAAAGGTGATATTTTAGACTATTTTGAATATAAAACAAAACTATTCTATTCCCAGCACATATAAAGCTTTTTAGTATTCACTGAATGTTTATTTATGCATCGGTGTGGCCGAGGTATTCGCTTTCTTAGTTCATCTTCAAACACCCGGATCAACTGGATCCAACTGTATCACTTGAACTCAATCACCCTACCCTTATTTTGCTTGAGAAATGTTGCATAAGGGATCATTTCAAGCAGATATTGGGCCAGATGATGAGGACCAATCTCATTGGGCAAACATTTCCCATGAGCAGGCTCCTCTTATACTCAGCAATCTCACATCCTGAAAATCTAGACATGGCCCTCCTCCTTTTCAACAATTATACTCCACATCCAAATCTCTACATTTACAACACCATGATCAACGCCTTATCGTTCTTGACGAATCAGTCATTTGCTCTCTATAATTCAATGCTCCAGTCAGGTATATACCCAGATAAACACACTCTGCTTTACCTGCTACAAGCCTCCCAATGTATATTAGAAGTAAAACAGATCCACTGTCATGCTGTTGTGTTGGGTTTGTTGTCTTATGGTTATCTGCAAAAATCCCTGATCAAAATGTATTTGGAGAATGGATTTGTGGGGCTTGCATATCAGGTGTTCCAGCATATGCCTGTATTAGATGTTGTCTCATTTAATATTATGATTGTTGGTTATGCTAAAAGGGGATACAGTTTAGAAGCACTGGAACTATTTCGTGAAATGTTGGTTTCAGGTCTTGAACCTGATGACTTTACTATTGTAGGTCTTCTTGTGTCTTGTGGGCAGCTAGGAAATGCAAAATTGGGGAAGTCTGTTCATGCATGGATTGAGCAGAGGAAGTCCAATAGTTCTTCAAATTTGATCTTGGGCAATGCTCTACTTGATATGTATGTCAAATGCAAGAAATTGGAGTTTGCTCAAAGAATATTTGATACTTTAGTGGAAAACGATACCATTTCATGGAACACCATGATTGCAGGATATGCCAAGGTTGGGGAATTGGACCTTGCCCACACTTTTTTCAATCAAATGCCTAGGAGGAATCTTTTTTCTTGGAATTCTTTAATTTCTGGCTATTCCCAGAAGCGTGACTATATGATGGTGATGAGTTTATTCAGCAGCATGGTTGTAAATAATGTTATGCCTGACAATGTCACAATGGCAATCTTGGTCCATGCTGCAGCAGAAATAGGACTGGACCAAGGGAAATTGATACACAGCCGGGTGGTTAGGATGCAGATGAAAGTAGATGCGTTTTTGGGTTCAGCATTAATAGACATGTACTGCAAGTGTGGGAGTATTGAAATAGCTTTCATGGTTTTCAAGGGGCTAACCAAAAAGGATGTTAATGTATGGACTACCATGATTACCGGATTTGCATTCCATGGTTATGGAAGCAAAGCTCTTGAATTATTCTCTGAGATGCAAGGGGATGTAATGCCAAATAATGTGACTTTTGTTGCTATTCTTACTGCTTGCAGTCATAGTGGACTTGTGGATGAAGGGATCAAAATATTCAATAGCATGAAGGAAAAATATTGTATTGAACCAGGAATCGAGCATTATGGGTGTTTGGTGGATCTTTATGCGCGATCAGGGAGGCTGGCTGAAGCAGAAGAAGTGGTTGACAACATGCCAATGAAACCAAGTCGATCCATATGGGGATCAATTGTGGGTGCTTGTAGAGCTCATGGAAACATGGAACTTGCAGAGAGAGCTTTGAGAGAGCTACTAAAGTTAGAACCTGAAGAACCAGGTGGATATGTTTTGTTGTCCAACATATATTCTACCTGGGGAAGATGGAGTTGTTCAGACAAGATTAGGGAACACATGGAAAGGAGGGGAGTAAAGAAGACTGCTGGTCGCAGCAGTGTGGTTATTGATGGAGTTTTTCATGATTTTGTGGCTGCAGATAAGCAGCATCCAAGATGGGAAGAGATTCAGTCCATATTGAATTGTATGAAAAGTGAAATGACGTCCAGCCCTGCTTTTTCATTCTTCTTGCAAATTTTACTATAGACCTATGTTGATTTCCGTTTGAGGCCTGACACTTGCTTTTTGACTTTGACGACAGTGTTGCAGATATGGAATATTTTTAGTTTGCTGGTCATGTGAAATTAACTTCTTGTATGCTGTTCTAGTATTTTCTCTTGACTATGCACGTCTTAGGAATTCTCTTCAAGGAATTTTCCTAGCGGGCTTTTGTTTTACATATAATTTCATATAGAGCCTAACCAAAAAATATTTACTGGCTTGGCATTGCTGTTTGTTCATCACTGTATTTCCATTTTATATTATTGCATTTGTTGGGATGGTGAACATGTCAGTCTAAGCTGGAGGGAAGTACACAGAGTAGGCAACAGGTTTGTCAAACCTAATGCAGCATATTATGGCACTAGCAGATAGTTTTCATGCTGACAGTCCTCAGGGAGACTCATTTTACCGTGTATGAGTGAAGGTAGTCTTGAATGCTATGTGACTCATATTTTGGTTTCACTTATTCGTCTTTCTGACTGCTCATGGTCAGGTGTTCTTTTAAACAATGAATTTCTGTATAGTTACAGTTTTGTTAGGTCTTCTTAACCCAAAATAAATGCTTTGTAACTGAATGTTATAATTCTCAAATTGGGACTATTTGTGCCTTATGGGCAGTAAATGTTTGAGCAACCATTATATATGATATAGACACTAATAGTTCACCTGTGCCAGTGAATGGTTAGATATGAAGGCAAAGTCATGTGATTGCATGCTTTTTTAAAATTTCCAACATACTATCTTTGGGGTGGAGATTGCAATACAATTGTGTCTTATAGTTCCCTCAATACCTTCAGATAGTTCCATTATACACATGCACACGTACACCCATATTTATTATGTTGCATATGCACATAATTCATGACCGTCTACCCCCAATTTTTAAAGGAAGGGCCTTTTGAGCCATCATTGGTCTGTGTATGATGCTGTGCCACGGCTTCCAAGTAATGAACCCAATTACCTAATCAATGACTATAATTTACTTGCTATTGTTATTGTTATTGTTTTATTATTTGCTAAGAGCTTGTTATATGAATTAATTATGCTTCTTTTCGTTCATTTCAGGTGTGGCTCAACCCAACTACTTGGCGAGCTGAAGCCAGCTTTGAGCATAAAGAGCAATGTTGAGAGGACTGAAGGGTGTAAATACATAAATATTTGCGTAGTTGAAAGGTTTCTGTTGTCAGTGTCTTTCTTAAGAGTGCATCTGAAATCCATTACTAATTATTAAATAAATCGTGTGATTATTAAATGGATTACGAGTAAATCTTTTGAACTGCCACCTAACAATTTGAAAGGATTTCTTCCAAACTGATTTGGAAGAAAATTCTCCATGAAAAATATTGAAGTATATCAAAACCCATCAAGGCAAATGTTACCTAGATCCTTACATACTGCTTACTGCAATTTGGTTTTTATGATGAACATGATCACATTTTTCCTTACATTGATCATTTCCATAACCAACATTTCATTCAGTGCTTTTGGCACCCCAACATTGAGAAAGTGAACAAGTTCTCACACTAGTATATATATTATAAAACTTATTCTCCTTCAATACAGTACAAGTCTTAAAGTCAGATTTGATGGATTTTCTAGTCGAGGTAGAACACCGAGTAAAGGCATCTTAGGTTTGAACTTTTTTGCCAACAAGGACTCTAGAAGTCCACAATGAAGTGTCCTTGACTAACATTGTAATCAGAGGTTAATTATCCTTGAATCGCTTTTAGAGAAAATGAGCATCCTTAAAAGTGTCCCATAGGGGTATACAACTCCAGCTGAAACAAATTTTTTACAAAGTTCGTATCTAATTTGTCTAGTGTGACCTGTACAAGGAAAAACCACTGCCCCAAAATTATGTTACCAATGATAAAATATACTAATCTTCAAAAACATTTTACAACCTAATTATCAGATGATCTACGTCCAAAAACATCATCCGCCCTACTTATGAGAGGTCTACGTCAGCTCTCTCAATCTTCTCCCCCCCCCCCCCCCCCCCCCCCTGCGAGCTCTGCGAGTTCATCATTCAAACATCTTTAATAACGTTTTACCCGGACTCTATTCACCCATCACTGCAAGTCCCTCCATCGACTCAATTGCATTACCCAAGAATAGAAAAAGCACATTCCATGACATATCTATACAAGACCCCAAGAGACTCGCTGGCAAATACCAATATTTCAGAACCATATATTGCTACTGACAGTGTGCCAATTAATCACGTTGACCCAGAGCTTGCTGTAACCCCACCACCATCCCTTAACCCTTGAAGGAACATATGCAGTGTTCTTTGCACACTATCTGCAACTATTCTCAATCTACCTTGACTAACATCTGCTGTCGAAGATCCATTAACCTCCACAGCTCGAGCCACCCTCAGTCTACATTTCTCCCAGTCATCAACACGGAACCAGCAAGCTCGGCCTCCATGGCTTCCTTCCATACCAAGAAAAGACACATTCTGGTTTTCTCCAAATGAATATCTTAACCTAACAGAAACACAGTAGGGCAACCAAGCAGCACCACCAGCAGCATTTATGTGAGGTATGTGTGCAGGATCCAGAACAACAGTGAGAGCAAAATCAACAGAATTATGGGGCCGATCATAATGGATATTGCTTTTCGCTACAGATGAGTTCTCAGAGTTTTCTTCTATACTCAACCCTGTGTGATTTTCAAGACATAATTCAATACGTGGTTTCTGCGCAGGGGCTAAGTCTCCACCTTGTACCTGGGCTAATCCTTTTTTCCATGCTATTAATTTCAAGAATTCTCTTAGAATTGATATGGGTAAGGTGAGAAGAGTAATGAATGAAGCAACACGTGAAGCATCATATGGCTCTGATGCAACGCGACGGCTGAAGTAGTCACATATCTCACTAATTTCAGGTTGAGTAAGTTCCTCCTGTGCAGCAGCGGAGTTTGGCTGCTGTTGTTGTTGCTGCTGTTGATGATGATGGAAGCGCTTCACACTGAGGACTTGAAGAAGAAGTTGAACTCTATGGACACTTACAGCAAATACATAGCCCCTGCAGAAACGCAGGCAATCAGATTTGGGAATCATATGCGATGAGCAAGGAATTAGCAATTATCTTTCTACATTATCCAGGCAGCATTAGAGTGCTTCCATTCCCTTATACAATGCAACAACTTATGAAAACACAAGCTTTCAAGAATTTTCCATTTTCTAATTCATGGCTTTAACACCTCAAATTGCCAACAACAGAAGTAAAGTGTGGACGAGGTCCAAGCAATCAATTCAAAAACAACCAAAAAGGGTGGGGATCAAGCTACAATTATGAATTTGAGGGTAACAACTACATATGAGAAGTTGCATAATACAAAAAAAAAAAAAAAAAAAAAAAAAAAAAAAAAAAAAAAAAAAAAAACCGTAGATCAGGTATCTCAATACTGATGGAGAAGGTGTCTTGTAAAAAAGTTTTACATCCGTACATCAGAAAATTGATACATAGAACACAGTGGAATTTGTGAGGAGAAAACTGGAATATATAAATAAATCCACTAGAAGTATGTCTAAACATTTTTCAAGTTGAGTAGTGTCAAGTTTCAACAGATCTACGCATGATATGGCCTAGAGAACAATGATCTATGTCCTAAATGTTCCAGAACCAACCATGTGCAGATCAACAAACAAACTATCCACGTCTCAACACTATAGAATCCTCATGCCAAGAGATTTGACGTTAAGCCATAAATGGGGATGCTACATCCTAAACTCCTAACGATATAAGAAGCTGTATCCTTACATTACAGCCATAAATCTTTTAATCTTCCCATTTTTTTATAAACCCATTGATGTTCCATCTTAAAAAGCCCAATTTAAGAATTCCACTAGTTAGTAATTGCATGCACATCTGTGCTTTCATTTTGATATCATCAATAATAATATGAAGAAATTGAAACTAAGTAATTTGCAGAGCACACCATGTAAGATCATGGGCACCATTCTCTAAATAACATAAGGAGAAACAAAACGTAGAAAAAGGAAGGTTTTTAAGATGTGAACAGAAACAGCCAAAACAAACAGGAAACTATCTTACCCTACGAAGAAGCGCAAGGCAGGCTGCTCCTGGTCCAAATTCAGAAGTGCACCTTCATTGTCTTTCAAAATTGATCCTAAGATCTCTTTCAAAAGATTTGGTAGCTGGGCAAATAGCCATAGCACTCCAAGGTACTTGAGTATACCTCTTAGAACCTTCTTTAGTGCAACCAGAGGAACCCAACCACCTCCATACCCTCCATCATCCCCAAGACCAATAATGGCAGTATTCAGTTCACCTCGCAGATGTGCAGGGACACTTGTGCCTGGGGATCTACGTAAAGCCACTCCAGAGCCCATAACAGCTAAATTTGAAGGTCCTAGAGCATTTCCCACACGGTTTATACCAGCTACTTGGTTTCCTGCCCTAGACATTGCAGCAGAACTAGGGAGGTTAACTCGGTTTCCATTGGCAGCAGACAATTGAGCAACTGTACTTGGATTTTGACCATTTGAATTTGCTAGCCCAGCCATCTGTTGAGTACTGGCAAAATTAGGATCTAAACAATTGAGTTCTTGGGCAACATGCTCCATAATAAAAGGGCGAAACTGTGGACATGGCAATGACCCTCCAACTGCAGAGCCCCCCTTCGGCGGTGTTGCCGGTTGCAACCACACCTGATCTCCAGCAAAGCAGCGCATGTCAACCGCAAAGTGCTTACGATATATGATTCGTATCCAGTAAGGACCACGTAGCACAACTGAGACATCAATAGGCAACAGAGAGCTTGGAACAATGCCTGGGCCACCACGCCCAGCAGCATTTAACATTGGAGCTCCATGAAGGCTGTGATTGGGAGGAGGACCTGTAGCTGAAGATGGAGTTGGGTTCCCTGGAGGAACAGAGGTAGCCTGACTAACATTTGTTGTTGAACTGCCAGGCAAGAGACCTGGCGATGTTATGTACCCTGGCTGTTTTGGGAAAGCTACCCCAGGGACCCCTGGAACAGGACCAGCTCGTGCTGGTCGAGTTGCACCTGAAAGAGCATGCAAGGGCCCTGTAGTGAGGCGAATGCAGTCCAAAAGTGATGCAACTTCAGCTCCATTTATGAAATCTTCCAGAAACTGTACAGAACAGAAAAGGCTTCGTATACTTATAAATAAATAAAAAAGGCTTCATATATAAATTCACAGGAAAATTTAGCATTTTTTTTTTTTTGTGGGGTGGGGGAAGAGCTACATATCTTATTTTCAATAATAAACACAAATATAAAAATATTAGGAATTAAAGAAAAAAAGATAATCTTGCACAAAACATCTTGATATTTCACAGGATTTAGTGTTCTAAATAACAACACTGGCATCTTGATCATGAAATTTTCTGGAAAGGGTGCAAGCTGAAAAAAATTCTGATTTATATACATAAGGAGGAGTGTGAAGAAAGCAAATGGGGGAAAAAAAGATTTAAACATGCTACAGTAGAGAAAAGACTAGGCCAGATACAGGCATAAAAGCCAGCACAACGCAGAGTGTATATGAAGCACAAATTCAACTCTAGATTAATCACAAAAGGATAAGGAAATTATTCACACCACTTTCTGATCCCCAGCCTCCCCACCCCCCGCGGGGGCGGGCGCCTGCCCCCACTGACCCCCCAAAAAAAATAAAAGAAAAGGAAAATAAAAGAACTTAAAGAAAAAAGACAAAGCAATACATAGTTAAGTAAAATTGAACAAACCTTTGTATGTGGCCAAAGTTGGTCGGGAGAAACATGCATTGTGCAACCCTCTTTACCTGATTCCCACTCAACAACAAAGCGAGCTAGAACACCTGAACCAAAACTAAACCACAAGCTCATTAGTCCAACTGCCTCGATTCTAAATGCCCTTCTCATCTGCTCTGACAACTTATCAGCTGTCTCAAGAGCACATTTAGCTCCAACTGGTGTTTTAACATCAGAGTTTGCACTGCACTCTTCTGGTTTCTCATCTGCTCTTACTCCAAGGAGTTTCTGCATGCCAAGGGCAAACATTCTTGCATTAGAGAGCCTTCGGATATCAGCCACCAACTTCTTTATACTATCAGCCTCAACAGATTGATAACTCAGAACAACACCATCTGGATCATATCGAATATGTGAATCGATATCAGATGTATTGGCTATGCGAACGCCAGAACCCCATGTTGTACTACTGCTTCCTTTCTGAAGCTCCCATAAATCCCTGAAGTGCTGATCATTTATTTTGACGTCCCAATGCATGCTTCCGGGTCTGCCAAGCCGCAAGCAAATGTGTTGCCATGAGTCACCTCTAGCAAATGGAAGCCGGAACCATATGTTTGAGGATGCATTTCTTAACCCCACCTCTTCAACATAAGGGATCTCTAGTGCCTCCATCTGGCTAGTCAGTCTGGCATGCTTGATACAGAGTGAACAGTGTCTGACCACTTGAAGCAGAGCTGAAACATAAATGCTGGAAGGCACATTGCCTTTATTTGCTTCAGCTATAAGATTCCCATAGCTATATCCTTCACTTTTAGCAACCATCTCTGTTGATAAAAGTGCCTGAGATGAAGGCTGTTGAGAGTGAGTGGACTCCGAGATTTTCCTTCTCTTATAAAATCCTGTATTTTCTTCAAGACCTTGAAGCGATGGAATTGAACTCAAAATATCTGAAACCATATGCTTTCGAGGATTTTTATCATGCTTGGAAACATCTTGACTAGGACTTTGACAAATTGCAGGTTCTGGTGTATGGGCTGAAACGAGGCCAATCTCTAGTCAAACATTGATATCTAAAGAGTAAAACTGAACTGGGAGAAAAAAAAAAGTATATATCCTAACTTAATGTAGATAAACACGGAGAAGGAATCTTACATACGGGAGTTGTAGTACATGAACTCGATCCAGCAACTCTGAAAGATCCAGCTAGAGGCCCAGTAGGTGAACTTCTAAGCCCATTAGTTTTTGCACCTGGCATAGGCATTCGTGGGCCAGTGGTTCGGGAAGGAGATAATAGTCGAGCTGACCGACTTCCATACACTGAATCCTTTGAAGTATCATTTAGCAATCTGAGCTGATCTTCATCTGTTGTGGCCTCAACCGAATGTGGAGATCTAATTGAAGCCAAATCCTGCTCAGACTTTGAGGCTGATAGCTTTTTCACAGTTGCACTCCTTCCTGTGACAGAAGATAGTGAACCAACTGAATTGGACTGTACAGGGCCCTTCAAGTTGCCCGATGAATACAAAGATCCATTATAATGAGTCGCCATACTCGAAACTTTTGCAACATTATTAATCTGTGATATCTGCATACCTCCCTCCCACTTAGGAGAAGGGGTTCCAGCTTTCATACTATGAAGATTCATTGGAGCAGAGCCAAAATGAGAAGCAGGAGATGTGTTGTACGATGAAGAGAGATTCTGAATAGAGAATGGAGGCACAGATGACCCTTTCTCAAGTTCAAACACCTCATCAACAACGGATGAAAAACTAGAAGGAGGACACTCTGCAAGCTGCATAGAACTCTCAAGACCAATATCAGAAAGAATACCATGTTCAGAAGACTGATTAGGACCTCCTGCACTAGGCAGAAAGGAATGTCGTTTTCCCAAGTCAAGTAGGCTCAAATTCATTTCATCTTCAAGCATCTGCATCTGGCCAATATCAATATTCTTTATACGCATCACATTATTTAGGTCATTAAAAGAATGGGCTTTTCCAGATGGATCTTGCTGAGTCTCTAACAACTTAAACAGGGGTTTAAAATCCTTATCAAGTAACATCAACAGAAAATATGAGCTCCCACAGTCTGGAAACCCCATTAGCAACATAGATGAACCATTCCCAATGTTCTTGGGTACTTTAACTGCAGCAAAACCTTGCTCATATACCTGCAAGAACCAAATTATACAACCTTAAAGGATACAAATTGAAGTCATAAGTTTTGTTTTAAATTAAAAAAAAAATTTAAGAGTAATAATCTTTATTGAATAGGAAAGACTACACATTATCTATGAAGCTGGTGGTATGTATAATTACTGATCGCTTTTCTTCTTCAAGAGACAGCAAAAAAGAAAAAACATTTACCTCAAGGCCTAAAAACCTGCCAATAGATGCAAATAAATGCAGAGTACTTTTGCTTCTCAAGCTTATGAAAACCTCAGCTGCAGTCATGCTTCCTTGGTTCAAAGCTTCTTCACATTCTGTCAATGCTGAAGGTTCAAGAATATTCCGGGATGACTGAAGGAGAAAGCGACCATTCCTACAAGACATAAACACTTAGATATTCTACAGAAAATGATGAAATTGTGTCCTGAAACACCACAAAGTACAATTTAGAAGGGAATATTGTGTTTGCTTTTGTTTCTTCACTTTTTTCCTATGAAACAGATGACTATTTTAAAAGGAATAGGAAAAGGAAAAAGAATCCATGAAAAATTTTCAGTAGCTTTTCTTTTGTAATGCCTAGCCAAATCAATTTTAATTGTGAGTACAGTTCTCCTTCATTTTCTCAATCAAAATAATAAAGCTTTTATTAAGTTGCAGACCAAGTTAGCCCCAAATTAAACTGATGTCAATATAGGAAAACATAGAAGGTCACTATAGTTGTATGGGTAGAGGATACCTTATATTAATTCCAAGGGTAAAGAAAGATGAGCCATAGGCACGAACACGTAATACTTCCTGCCCCTCATAATCCCTAGTGCCAGACTTATTGTCCTTCTGCAGACAGAAATTCAAATAAAACAAAATCAAGTTCAGGAGATTCACCCCTTTAAAAACAAAAAACAAAAGAAAAGCTCATGAGCTCTAGAGAGAAAATGCATGAAAAAGAAGACAAATAAATGAAAGATCCGTGATGGAATTTTCCTGGTACAAAACCATCTTCTGCAAACATATAAGAGATACCATGCAATACTTTCATTTACAAATAAGTCAACAATCTCAACAGATTTGAAACAATACAAGGCACATGGCATTCAGCCAAATGAGAAACTTCAACACATGAGCAATGATTCCATAATAAAAGTCAACTGACCTTTCTATAGTCAATATCAGGTTCTTCCAAGTGTGACTGAAGGACAACATCACCTACCACTCGGCAGATCTGCACATTTTTCCCCAGCTCTTTCTGAATTTCAAGTAAACGAGTATACCTATTACAACATATAGCTCTTAGTAGCAACTTCTCAACATCAATGCAACTTTGGTCAAGAGAAAATTCTGCCTCCTTCCCAGTTAATGGATCTATAACAAATGTGCTATGAAAACACTTTATGTGCAGATCTGGTCCTGGCTCAATTTTAATATATGGACATGATCCTGAGTCAGATGTCCCAGAGTTCTTATCAAAATCTAACCAGTATAAAACTTTTAATCCAGGTGTTCGGAGACCAGATGAATCAGCTTCTCCGTCTGGATTCAATTGTGTGGAACCAGCACTCCCTCCATGACCTGTACTACCATCAGATATGAGCTCAAATCGAATTGCATCTTTCCACCTTCCTTGTCGAAGAGATTGTACTTGCCTTATGACAGTATCCATGACAAGTGCAACACAAAGCTCATGGAGAACTGTATATAATGTTATAAATGGGTTTTCTGCTGCAGCCATTCTACGCTCTAGATCATCGCCAAGAGCATGCCGTCGTAATTCCTCCAGCTTCACAAGTCCACTTCTCTCACCAACCAGCAGTTCCAAATGTAATATCCTCCACATTGATAGATGTCCCCGGTAACCAAGCGTAACTAAAACCTTAAATTCCCCATCTACACGAAGCAGTGCAGTGCCATCAGAAACTTTTACCTCAGAAATTTCTTTTGGCAGTGAAACTTCAAGTAATTTAGACCGCACAAGCGTGTCCAACTTCTTCAAAGCTGGCTTTTGCTGATCCTCAGTTAATGTGCTCTGAATACCCACGTTCTCTATACATTTTGGTAAGCGCTCATAAGTCCCTGTAAGGAGGACTTCTATAGCAGAAGGCACATCATAGACAGGAGCACGAGCTTGCTGTAGCCCCTCATGCATGAAAAACAATGAATCTGCAGCTTGGGTGAAACATGTATCATGACTTGATAGTGTGGATCCAAGTTGCTGACAGTACTGTATCAAAGGAACCTGCAGAATAGGCCAGAGACATGAAAAAGAAAATGCATTTAAAAAATTGTATAACCTCTCTTTTAAATATCTGTAATTCTATAGAAATAAAGAATGGGAGCAAAAGAAGTTTTTTCAACCAAAATAACTAAAAAAGTTGAATTCAAAACTTCATATATTTGTTCATTTTCCTCCATTCTTAACAACCAACTGGAGAAGAAAATTCTATCCACTTAAAACATCAATGAAACATCATAGGTTAATCACTTTCCAAAATAAAAACTAAACCCATCACTAATTTGAGAAGTGCAAGTGAACCGAGTTCACAAGAACAACACTTGTTATCCATTTTCTCAACAATTAAAAAGTTGATGGCTTCAAGCAAGTTAACGAATTTAAGCTGAAAATGTACATATGAGTAGTTAAAGTCAACTGATAAAACTGAACTGAATTTATTATTATTTTTTAACCTAGCTGGCTACTGAGACAAACTCACAAATAGTAGAGGTTGAAAACCCCAACATGCAACCTAAATTCACATTTTTCAAAAACAAATAATAATTAATTAAAATCTTGAAAATTGACATATTTAAAAACATGCATTTAACAAAAGAACCTAAATTCACATATTCTTAACCTAATTAGAGGCTAAAAGACAGAAAAAATTACATTTTCCAAACAAAATCCTTAAGTCGAATCCCAATAAACCGTCCAAGCATTAAACCCAAAACATCAATTAAACTTACATTATCCAAATAAAAGTCACATATTTTGCAAGCATAAGCTCAACCAAATTGACCTACTTGAGCCAATGAATCCAACGCATCAATAGAGAAACCTAAACTCCCATTTCTATCAGTTCCTTCATATTCTGCAGCAATGAAAGAAATGGCAAATCCAATTGAACCACCCAATTTCACATTTTTTTTTTATAAAAAAAATAAAGTTAAAACAGATATTAACCAAAATTAATGAATCTCCAAACCTAATTGGTTAACATAAGATTGAATATAACCTAAATTCATAAACTTTCACCCTATTGAGCTAGTTTTTTTTTTTTTTTTTGATAAGTCACCCTATTGAGCAACTTCATGAAACACCCTTCCCAAATCAACAATAAAAGCCCAAACTTCCATTTCTTTCTACTTCTCAGCAACCAAAGATATAGCAAATCTGATTAAACCACAACCCAAATTAGCCTAAACAAATAACTCTTCAACACTGATTTTTCACTAAACCAAAACCCACAACTTGGCTGAGTTCAAAACTCAAATTTCTTTGCATTTACTCCACTTCTCAGCAACCATTTCAAAATAAAATTAAACCATGCCAAGTCACAGTCTGTTAAAGATTGAGCTAAATTTAATTACATCCTAAATTATCCTAAAATTCATAAACCCTCAACCCTAATTCGCCACCAAATCAAACATTCACAACCCATCCAGGTCCAAAAGACAGTAGTTTTAGCAATTCTCTTTTCTTTTCAATTCTTCCTCTGGAAGAAAAGCAACACTTATTCCAATAGAAACCACCCAAAAGTCACATTCTCTTACAGAATCAATGCAATTCAACCAGACTCAAATTATCCCAAAGTTCAAAAAACCCTCAAACCCAATTCGCCATGAAATCAAACATTCACAACCCTTTCAGCTGCAAAACACCAAATTTCACACTCTCTCTGCTCCTCCTCCACTTCCTCCTCAACCAAATAAATAAATAAATAACCCAAATCCAATTAAACAACCCAAAAAAAGCACATTTTTTAAAAAATAACCAATCCAAACCCAATAAAAATAAATAAATAAATAAAAATACCAAATTTCACATTCCTCCCCCAACCCCAAATCCAACTAATTCAACCCCAACACAAATAAACCAGAAATTCATAAAAATTCATAAAAATTTATCACTAAAACCAATACACCCACACAAAAAAAAATCCAAAATTTCAAATTCCCTTTGTTTCTCCTTCCACCAACCAATGGAAAAAAAAAAACTTCAGATTCAGTTAAAGCAACTAATTCAACCCCAAAACCAATCACCCAAAAACACACACACACACACACACACACACACACACACACACAAAACCCAAATTTCCTGAATAGAACGAACTAAATCCAAAAAATTGGACATTCTCTAACAAAAGGAACAAACTTTCAGAACCTGTTGGCACCACTTGGCGAGGACGTTGAGGCGTAGCATGCGCTGCTGGGTTTTGACGATGTACTTGAGCAAGTTGATCTTCCTCTCCGTATCCAGCTGCGAAGCTTCGCCCGAAGACGACGACGACGTCGACGTCGATGTCGAAGACGACAGCAACAGCGACTGAGACTTCTCCTTCTCCTTCTCCACCAGCTCCTTTAGGGCTACGAAGGAGTCCTCCGCCGCTCGGCTCACCAGCGCCGAGAACTCCACCGTTTGTTGCCCTAGCTGCGTCCCCATTGCTATTGCTTTAACCCTTTCAATACGGTGTCGTTTTTTTGTTGGGGGGGTTTCAGAGATTCGAAGTCTCTGAGATCTACGGTTTCCACCACCTCATGGACCCCAAATTAGGGTTTTTAGAGAGAGAGAGAGAGAGAGAGAGAGAATTAGTGTTGAGATGTAATAAGAAATGGTATATTATAGCTGTAATAATAAGCTCTGTATTTCCAGCGCTCTCTCTCTCTCTCCTATTTTTTTCGTGTCTGTGTGCGTTTGTGGATTCTGATTTGGGAGAGAGAGAGAGAGAGAGAGAGAAAAGGGGGGAAGAAAAGAAAAGAAGGAAGTGAGAAGAGAAGAGAAAAATGCGATTAAGTCTCGTCCTCCTCTTGTCCACCTAGGCTTTATTGCAAAATGAAAAAGGAGGCCATGGGCGGATATTGCCACGTGGCTCCACAATATTGGTCAATCTCTAATTCTTCTTTTTTTTTACCTTTACTGTGAAAATTTGTAACACAGGACCTATATGTTTGAGAGGAAACAAAAAAAAAAAAGACGGATTCGTATGAAAATAACAAATCAGGAATTACGAATAGATCTGGTCTTGTTTGATATGTGATTACAAACAACAGTTTTCAATGTTAAATACTGAAAATTGTTGTTCTAAAAAAATAACACATTTGGTAAGAGTGTGTTTTTAGAAGTGTTTGAGTTGGTTATTCATTTTAGGATATACATTGAATTTGGAAAACTCTTCTTACTAGTTTTTAGATTTCAAAAATGTTGTTCAATGACACTTTTGTAAATATTTTTAAAAATATGGAGCTCACTTGATTAAACAACACATAAAGTTTCCTTCTTCAAACATACAACTATGTTTTTTAAACATGTATTTTCATAACACTTTTTAAACCACAATTTTTACATCATTTTAAACAATGATACTATAAATCTCCTACTAAACGAGTCCTCTTTTATTATTAAGCCACTGTGTATGCTTTTGTTTCGTTGAATTTCAACTTATGATATTTATTCCATTATGATTGTTTTTTTTTTTTTTAGTCAATGATAAGATATTTTACTATTTAAGCTAACTACAAACTATTACTTTGATTTTTTTTTTTTTTTTATGTGACTTTGATTTTATTTTGATTAAGAATGAATGGCCTGTAATAACTGATTTACTAGTAACTATTACATATTTGTTTTTCTATAAATGATAATTACAATAATGGAGAAGAAAATTTAAACCGAGTTTTCTTTGTAAAGGAAAGTCGTTATAAGTAGAATCAGAAACAAAATCACTTAAGCTATGAGAGAGAGGATGTACCAATGCTCAAATAAGGCAAATATCACTCACTCCATAAGTATCCATTTAAGGACTAGGTGGTGAATGACATCTACAATTAGTGTCCTCTTTAGTGTGAATTTAGGGTAATTATACAATACTTCCGAAGTAGCATAAATGTATATTTCTTCCTCTCACATATTTGTGAGTTCCACTAATTAAATTCATGATAAGACCTACAATTCATGTAAGAGGAGAGAATACACACTTATGGTACTCCCTAAGTATACAATAATTTCCATGAATTTATACTTATAAAGTAGAGTACACATGAAAAAAAAAATTCAAAAAAATAGTGGGAGTTTGAGTAATTAATATTGACAGTCTTATTTGAATAATAATTGCTATTGTACGCATCTTATAATCCGCATCTAAAAAGCATAAACTGTTTCACAAAATCATCCAAATTTTGTAATACAAAAAGTATTAGATATAATTTGTTGACATCTTTTTTTTAATAGATACAACTATAATTTAATTTAGTTTATTTTTAATAAAATAAATCAATAAAAATAAGCTAATTCAAGCACAACATTAAAGAGATTCATTTAGCTTTTGAATTTTATAAGCTGAAGTATTTCTATAAAGGGCATTGATTAGTTTAGGTGAATAGTACCATCTAAAGTTTATATTATTGGCAAAAATGTGACTAATATTTGCCACTTTCAAAGAAAGTGAACCATTCTTATAACTACAATGTAAAAATATATAGCTTTCCCTCTCTAGAAAAATTCTAGAAAATCTCAGCAAATGGAACTTGCACCTTGTTCTATTTCTTTTTTCTTTTGCTTAAGAGTTAAAGATAGCTATAGAAGATAACTATAGCATTTTTTAATGCTTTTTCGAAGCCATCCTAGCCGGGTTCAGACCTCCCCTCTCTCGTTGTAACTAATAAAAATGAAAAAAAATAAGCAAATATCAAATAAAAAAGTACCATTTAATGAGTTCCCGGTGAAATAGTTGATCACATTTGTCAAAACACAATAAGAAAACAATAATCAAAATGTCAAATGTGGCTTTGGCTTTATTGCTGTGGTATAAGGCTAAATTACAGACAAGCCAGGTTCGAATCTTGGCAAATAAAAGGAAACAGAAGCATCAAAATCACAATGTTAATATATACAGTAATTAGGGGCTTTTAAAGGGTTGACTCATTTGATGGTCTGATTTTGTAATTTGGTCACATTAATTACTTTAAGACAATGATCATGTTCTACCATTCAATAAGGGGCACAATTTTTAATATTTATATGATCTATCGAACTTTTACTATTTAATATAAACACACACGAGTTAACTCCTATCATTTAACAAGTCTACTGCAGTAATATTAAGGTCAATTATTGATGAATAAGTAAAAAAATGATGCCACTGATGCTTAAAAGAAGTAAAAGAAATGTTTAGGTTGCTGAGAAAGCAAAGCCATGAGGCTAGGATTTCGAACACAGCAGAAGAAGAGCAACAACATTAAGCTTTTGTTATTCACTTATTTCCTTCTGTTTTTATTTGATAAGTGAAAGATACCAATGTTAAGGGTTTTGCAAATTTTACTACATTAGTTTATGAATTGAGATGTCGACTGTAAAATACAAGACAAAATAGTTAAAAAGATTATTTATTATATGTATGTGATACCAATCACAATTGTCATTTTAGTTTTAAGTATTTTATAGTAAGTGTATAACTTAGGTACATATTTTTAGGTCTAATCAATACATTAAATTTACCAATTAAATTTAAACTTATGTTTCTTTTTATTAATGAAGCACAAACAATATTAGTTTTTTTTTAATGACATTTAAATTCAATTCAATTATATTTTTGAATTCTTTTGAAAAAGCTAACAATTAACAAATACTTAAGTTTTTACCTTGTAGTAAAGTTCATGTTTTTTTTGCCTTCATTAGCTTGTTATAGATCAATTTGTGATTTTCAAAACAGTGAAAACCGCAAGTTAGCATTAAAAAGGTTCATGCAAAATCAAATAATGATGTCATTGATTTTCAAAAGAATTTTTTAAGCGCAAAGTGTGAGGTCTAAGGTTCAAGTTTGAATATAAACTCACTTGGATTACCTCTCTTAGTAACTTAAGGTTCACTAGTGTCCCTCGTGAGGCTGAGAAGTTATGACTCATCGTGGTACCTTGCACTCGAGCAAACCCTTGAACCCAACGAGTAAGGTGTTAAGATAAGATTGCCACGTATCTACCCTTTTTTGTTCATCCAAAAATAAATAAATAAAAATTTGAGGCCAGGACTTCACACACGGGAGAAGAAATTAACGAAAAGCTTTTCATATTCCTTTTTGTTTTTATTTGATAAATGCTTGTATTTCAAGTTAGTATCACCTTGAAACTAATCGATGAAAGTTCTTGTTTTCTTTTTTTTCCTTTTTTCTTTTTAGTAATGAGTGGCTCAAGAGGTTAAGTAAGAGTCAAATGATAATCTTCATTGATACACTATGTCAAAGATACCATTCAGACTGGTAAAAGTTATTACTATTTGGGTTTTGCAATTGCATTTGTAGGCCATGTTGATTTTGTGACTTCAAAATAGTGGAAGCCACAAATTATTAGTGTCACAAAAGTCTTGGTCCTTGAAGGAAAAAAATGTGTTTTGCTCATGATAGAAAATGATTTCATTAATCAAGAGTACTGTCTCTGAAAATAATTTATTATTAGATAAGACAAAAGGTAAAAGCTAGAAGCGACTGATTTCGTTGTTAGAAAAAGGAATAAAGGATACCCACAGTGCCATTTGTCCAATTGTTACCGCTTTACCTAGAGAACTTTGTGGAAAATGAAAGCTATGGATGAAATAACACAGTTTGAGCTTGTTGGTTTAAATTTTTATACATAGCGCGCTGAGATATGCATATTTGTGTTTGGTGCCAGTGTTTAGAGCATGAGCATTCGCATAAGTGGATATAAAAATTTTGTAAATTTACGTATTTAAAACCTATTTTTCCTATTTTATATTCTTATTTTTATAAAACACACACATCAATTTTTCTATTATACACATTTATTCAAATAAAATATTTATCTTCACCCACCATCAACGATCAATCCACACCCACCATCAACCCACCCAACTACCATCATCAACCCACCATCATCAAGCACCATCACCCTAAAACCCACTGATCAAAGAGAAAATCCAAAACTGATCAAACAAAAAATTAGAAAGGATCAAAGGTGAGTGAGATCGTATTGGTGAGGCTGGACTGATCAGCGAGACTGATCGACAAGGACTGATTGGCGAGGCTAATCGATGACGTTGAACTGATCATGTCAGTGAGGCCGGACTAAGGGACCAGAGATAAAAGAGATAGGTGTGAGAGTGAGAAGGTGAAAATGAGAGAGTGGGGTGAAGGAGAGAGAAAAAAATGTAAAATAATAAATGTAAGAGCTACAGTAACCGTGCATATATGCACGGTTACTGCAGCACTTGTGCATGAATGCACAATTTTACACTCACTAATGTGGATGTTTTTTGGCCAAAATGTGTAAAATGAAGTGTTTTTTCTATTATGCAAGACTTTGTATCCACTGATGTGGATGCTCTTAGTCTCTTTCGCCAGAAACTACTACTTGGAGTTTTTCAGTTTTTCTCCTCTCTCTAGAGTTTGAGGAAGTTGAATGTGTGCAGTCAATAGTCATGGTCCATTGTAAACCAAAAAGATTTATTTGTCGAGTAATTGTTGTAATTTTTATGTGAAAGTGATCGATGCATGTGGTTAGTTAAGTAGTGAAATCTCACGTTAATTAGATAATAACAACAAGAGTAAATGATTAATATAGCATAATAGAGTTAAACTCATTGATGTAAGCTTTTAGATTAAGTGGTGTTCCTCTCTTCTCATCGGAAAACAAAAAGGAGAGAGAGAGAGAGAGAGAGAAAAAAAAAAAAAAAAAAAAAGGAGCGATGTTTATCTTATATTATATAAACTATTTTAGTCTTCTCAATGTATTCTCTCCCCTACATAATATATATATATAAAAAAAAAAAATTTATTGCACCTTTTTTATTTTTTTGATGAACAAACAAAAATAGGTAAGAGTGGCAATCTAAGTTGGCATTTTTAACTTAAGCGTGACCAAAATTTTTTATTGCACCTAATATGAATACAATAGGTAGGCTATATATTATAATTTCTCCAACATATGCTCTTTTTAGCTTTTATATATCAAACAATTCTAATTAGGAGGACATGTAATTTATCCTAGATTCCTAAGCAAAGTTAGAAGTTGATGTAATTAAAATTTTAAAATACACCAAACCGCAAAACATCAACATAAAAAAACCAATATCTTAACATAAAAAATTAAGGGTCAAGTGATTGTCTGATAATAATGGTATCTTAATTTTGTGGTGTTTTATATCTATGGTTTGAACTTCACATCATCCTCTTGCATTATCTACTTATATATCTCAAAAATAAATAAATAAAAGAACCCAATATTTCAACTCACTTGTTTGGATTAAGATATAATGTGTTTGGAAGCATTATGATATTTGCAAGTTGTTACAACTCTAGGCGCTGTTGGAAAAGTTTCTATATATTACTTCCCACTTCTTGACTCCTTGTCATCTTTTATCTCCCCCTCTTTGTTTGGTCATGACTCATAAGGGTAACTCAAAATTGTACGTCACGCACTTTTACATGCATACAATGATAAGGTGCAGATTAAGCTCTCCCCCTCTTTGTTTGGTCATGACTCATAAGGGTAACTCAAAACTGTATGTCACGCACTTTCACATGCATACAATGATAAGGTGCAGATTAAGATCACACTATCGCTTTTCATTTTGGACTTTAATATTCCATATATTTAGTTTGATCTATCAAAGAGTGGAAAATCTCTAGAATAAATCATAAATGCGAATGTCTTTATCTTAATAATTTTTAACCTCTACAAAAATAGTACTTTCAAATGGGGAAGCTTAGCCAAGGGAGAACAGAAGGGTGAAAGAGTTTACCATCTTTCTTGGTCGTGCAATTCATAATATAGAATTTTTGTTTTCTTCTCGTAATAACTCAATTGTTACAATAAGTAGGGGAGGTGAATTTGAACCCTAATTCTCCTAAAAAGGAAACTAAGTATGACATTTAACTACAAAACTCTTAGAATGCAAATCATGATCTAATAATCAATGAATGCAAATGAGGTTTGGTGAATATTGTAGGCCCCTAATGTACTCTAGCTCAAATCACACATCTTTCCCTTACAAGTGCTAGATGGAGGATAAGATTATAAGTTCAAGACTCATTTGGTGCGTGTGTAACTTACCTATTAAAAAAAATTATAATGTAAGCCATAGAGACATCAAATTGTGCTAGTATCTTTGATTTACTATTGTTATTGTTACGATGATGAATGAGTTTTTTTTTTTTTTTTTTAATAATTCAATAATGGAGAGAGGGATTTGAACTTTGAACTTCTTCATCAAAAACATCTAAAAGTTCCAATTAAGTTAAAAGCGCTTTGGGATGAATGAGCTATATTATTAATTTTACATGCTTATAATCATATATAAAGGCATAAAATAATTGCACCTTTGTTTTTGCTTTCTTTAGTTCTTTTCTTGGTTATTTTCTCTTTCATGGTGCTTTTTATTTCGTCAATCTCCTTCTTCATGCTCCTGAGGAGATCGTCATTAGTCCTCTCGGGCTGTTTTGTTTTCTCTAAGCCCTCTCTTCTACAACTTGTCTCTGGGCTCTAGACTTCAACTTCATTCCTATTGTGATCAATCCTTCTTGGTGAGGGGCAATTTTCTCCTTATTGTAATCGTTGCCTCATTTCTTGATTTTGCTTAATCAGTGTAGGGGCCTTTTTTATGTTTGGGCTGGGCTACCTCCTACGGTGGTGGGCCCGAGTATGTTTCTGAGTAGGAGAGTTAAGACCGGCCCAACTGTAACTCACTTTGGGCCGGCTTGTGCACAAATTTAGCCTTTTTTGCCAAAAACGCTCTCACGGCAAGCAGAACTATTACAATAAGGTTACGGTAGGCAGATATAATAACAATAAAGAAAAAACAAAGTACAGTGGCCTTTTTGTTAATAACAAAGACCGAATATTTCTATAGCAATCATAGTGGCAATAATGGTAATGAAAATAACGGCTTTTATAAGAAAGAGCAACTGATTGAACAATGATGGAAGTCAATCAAAAAATAAACATCAAGTTAAGCCCGAGTCTGCAATGGCAAAGAATCAAAGAGGAAGAACGCTTCCTCTCAATGAAATTAATCTCCCAGGAGAATATCTTGCCATAGGGATTAATGACTTTGAGAGAATCAGACCTAAATGATAAATGCCTGAAGAAATTCTTACTACTTGATTGTTCCTTAGAGAGTGGGATTTCGAGGGGGAGAGAAGAGAAACGATCTATTGGTGCATGCCCGCTATCTTTACTCTTTGTTTTCTTATCTTTTCTTCTTTTCTTTCTTTTTCTTTTTGGTTTTCTTTTATATTTCTTCTTCCTCTGTTTTTTGGTCCCTTTTATAGGGCATGGCAAGGATCCTTTTATAGGGCCTGCCGTGATTATTTTTTACCACTTTACCCTCTAACGGCCTTTGTCTAGTCTCGGCATGCTTACCGACCACCGTCTGTGTACTACTTACCCTCGCCAGACAAAGACAGGTTTGTGTTGTTTCTGTCCGCCATGGCACTGTCTTCTGCCGTGGCTTAAATGCTCTCTCTCTCTCTCCCTATGGCATGCACCCAACATTCCTTCCCCAACCTTACCTCTTTTGGGCGGTCTGTCATCCCAGCAGGACGTACCTCCCAAAAGGGTTTGGACAGGGAACGTAAAAATAAATCTTTTCCCCTCTCCCCACCACCAAACCACACCCCCCTTACCTTTTACCACTAACCCATGGCCCTACCACGTCCTATATTGGCTGGGTACAAGCTGATGGTACTTGGGCCTTACGCATGCTTTCCTGTTATGTACGTTCAAATTCTGCCTGCGGCTCATGTGTTTGCTGTGATCTGGAGCTTTGTTTGCATCGTCTGCCATGCTTCTTTGTTCTTTCATATGGGCTGTTTTTGTACATTTCACTGCTCCCATTTGGGATTGGGCTTCTCTTAATACTGGGTTTCACATTTCTCTTGGCCCATTTTCTCGGTTACGCTCATGTTCTGTTTCATTACTTGGCATTTTCTACCATGATGATATGTTCCTGCTAGGCCTCTTTCCAAGCCTACCGTTTCATTCCTTCTCCCAGTGACTTGACAGAGCCTGCTGGTGTTCTTACTCATGGGCTCCATTGTCCCTTTATTTTTTCCCCTTGGGCCTGCGGCCCATTTACTTTCCTTGGGCTTCCTCGGCCCCTTTACTAACTTTGCATTCCCGTGGGCTTTTACTAACTTGATTGGGCTTCCCTGGCCCAATCTCCTCATTCTCATCCTTGGGGTTCATGGGCTTGCCATCAACCCCTACTTTCTTTATTTACATTGCTTTGGGTCTGCCGCGGCCCATTCTCATTTTTCCATACCACATACTACCCATGGGTGCCATTTCTCTTTTTTCGGGCCCTTTGGGCCCATTTGCTTTCTCAATACCCATTTATTCATGTTATGGGCCTGTGTTCTATTATTCTTGCCGCTTAGGCCTAATAGTCTTATTATATGCCTGCCACTCTTATTGTCTGCTTTGTTGGGTTGGGCTTGCTTTACAAAAATGACCCTCAACAATCAGTTCTTCTACATTAGCTATGAGCATTTCGATTTGCAAGGCCAATGCCATTGGATCCTGTTGCACATTAGATTCCATCTAGATGTAGAGAATTGAATGGTAGAGCTAAAATTTCAAACTAGAGTTCGAAAGATGTGCCCTATAGACAGCGCCAAACTAATGAAGCCAAATTCGTCAATTGATAAGTTTGTCTAGATGGAATCCAATGAGAATGAGGTCGAGACTTGCAAAATAATAACAAAGGTGTTTCTCTCTTTAAGGTCACTGGCGTGGTGCCAACTAATGAGCCTCTGATGATAAAGATAGATGATGATTGAGAGAGATAGTAATATATCAGAGTATATTGCATTGTGTATATGTGTGAATATATATACCTTCTCTTGATTCTGAGGTGGTTTATATAGATCTCTGTCTTTTCTAGCTGTTAGAGACCTTTAATGGTGGCCTTAATGGCTCTTGTAACACCTTTGATGGCTTGATGAGGTGATTGACTATCTTGCCAATGGTCATGTATACGCGTGTGTCCATTGGTAATGACTCATGCATTAAATGCATGTTTATGGCACTTTAATCGTCCAACGACACTTGCTTTGATAGTCCATTGACACCTTTGGATGATATGAATTTTATTGGTTCATCAAAAAATAATATGACTTTTTTTCCCCAATTCCAAAATCATACATATTTAGGGGATTGTAGACGAATAACCATCTTATCCTCGTTATGGGCTTGGGTTTGGCCTTTTCCTCTAGCAATTTTCTTCCATTGGGCTTTCCTTTTTAGCTGCTTCTTATCTTACAGGCTAGAGTCTTGGTTAGGGGCTTTTGCATTGGGTTTGCATTCAGACTTTGGTTTCATTGGGCTTGTGACTTCCTGGGCTTCATTGTTGGGTAATTGTGACTAGCCCACGATTGAGAGAGCATCTTCACTTCCATCCCAAGTAGGGGTGTCAAATGGGCGAGATTGGATTGGAAATAGTTGGATTGGGTACATAAAACTCATTTGCCCATTATTACCCATTTAATCAATTACTTCTAATCCAAACCCAACTAATCTAATTATTATGGATAAACACCAACTCACACAATTACCCAATAATCAAAATTTCCAAAATGCCTCTAAAACTTGAAAATGACCAAAAACACTCTTAAAACACTATAAAATTGCCTAAATACCCAAAACCATAAAATAATCAAAATACCTCTCTGACCTAAAAAATGAGCGAAATAGGCCCAAAATTAAAAAATGACCAAAATATTCACAAACTTTAAAATGACAAAATATCTCTAAAATCAATAAAATTACAAAATATACCCTTATTTCCAAGGGACTTGTAGGTGACTCGACTCTAATCCTTGACGCCAAGCCAAGGATTAGAATGGGTGTAATACTTAAAGGTGCAGTTCACCGACTTCTCTTTGACAACATTTTTTCACTTTCTACTTTTTTTTACTTTTACTTTTTACAATCAGCGGATTTTGCTCTGCTGGCCTGCTTTTGGATTCCAGGGGCACTTTTTTTCTACCCATTCCATTTGTTACTTGGAACTGAATTTGAACTGCATGATATCCTTCCCCACGTCCACAATTCTTTAGATCGGAGCCCGTTTTCCAGGCAGCACGAAGAGTGTTTTTGAGGGCTCGTTGGTTCTGTTGGCAGTCGGAGAGCAATCTCCCAAATAGACTTAGGGAACATTCTTCAAGTAGATCAGCGATGGCTCGGGGTCGAGATGCATATATCTTCTTCTTCATCTTATTTAGTTAGCTGTAAATTTTGGAGCCTGTCTGTCTAGGACTGTTTCTTCCATGGTTGGGTGGGAAAGGCTCCTACGAGGGAGAGCTGATACCAAACATTACCTCTCTTTCAATTCTCAAACCAACCAAACTCAAAGCTTTATGTCCCCATAAGTCCTTTTCCTTCTCCCTCCAAAAAAACCATGCTTATCTCCTCCTTTCCTTCTTCTCTCATTTCTCAACCCCTAAAACCCTCATGCAGACTCGCCACCTTCTTCCCCAAAACCCTGACTCTAACCTGCACCACATCCCAACCCAGTAAAAGACCCACCTCCAAAAAACGTAGAAAATCATCATATGGTATCTCCAGAAGGTCTATTCTCAAGAAAACCTTCAACCAAGAGCAAGTTATGTTCACTGCACCCGTCTCCGATGATCCCATTGTCACGATTATCGGTGGAGGGATGGCGGGTCTGGTTTATGCCTTGAATTTGAAGAAGAGAGGGGTCCGGCCGGTCCATGGTTTTCGACACGGTTGGTCAGTTACTTCCTTTTTTTTAGCTGTTTTCACTATCTGGGTCTTTTTATTATGAATTTTGATGTGGGTTTTGAATGATTTGTGAATTTTGGGGGGGATGGTTGAGTTGGTGAATGTATGTGAAATTTGAGAATGGGGCTTCGTCCATTTTTTGGGTTCTTGTATGGTTCAAAAAGTTTCAGTATTACTTATTGTTTCATTGTTGAGAATGTGTGAGAAAACAGAAGAAAATGCAAAATGGAATTTTCAGTTTATCAAAATGTTCAACTTGGACAAACAAGAACAAATGATCAATACCCTGCTAAGACTAGGTAGCTATATAGAGGAGTGGTTGTATCTTATGGTATTCAATCTATGTTTAGTCTAAATTCATGAATTTATATGAGAATGAGGACATGTGGTTCTGAATTTATTGATATATTTAATGTGTTGTTCTCATTTTTCTTTCAGTACATTGGAAGCCCATTGTGCCTAAGGGCTACACATTAAGAGTTAGTCCTCTCCCTTCCCTCTAAACACCATTCCTAATCCTTCGTATAGGTATGCCACGATTCTATAATGATTAATGACAAGGCACTTTACTGGCTGAACTACCTGTTCACTAAAGGTCAATACTTGATGGTGTGTTCTTGTCAACTTTTTTGTAATTATGATTACATAAGTATGTACCATTTCAAAAGAAAACCTGTTTATCAAAAAAAGAAAAAAAAGAAAAAGAAAACTTAGCATGGCTTCATAAGACAATAATATGTCAGAATATGTTGCGATTTTATATATGTTTTTCATTTTTAAAATATGCTACGGTTCTTTTTCCAGCATCCAAAAAAAAAAAAAAAAAAAAAAAAAAACAAAGAACTTATTTCATCTGCTTCTAATTTTATCCCTTTGCTTCTTCTGTTGTGTCCATGAGCTAATAAATTATTTTGCACTTTGTGGCAGACTTCTTTGGTTAATGCGTTTAATGGATAAGTAAACTTGATCTATTTAATGGTATGTGGCACTTAAGTGAAAACTGAAAACCTCAGGGAGATGTGATTGTCATTGCACATAATGGTGACTTAGTGCCTCCCTTGTTAAGTATATTTTTAAATTTGCTGCAGTATCCTCACATTATACGAAGATTCTAATAATTTGTTATTCTTGTTATTGCATCATAAGGCTTACCTAAAAAATACTTTATCCATGTGCACTGTTCTGTTCCTAGAATTGAAACATAATAGAATTCCTAGTTGTCTTATATAAATGTAATAGAGTTGGCTTCTGCCATGGCAAGAAGAATATCTGATTATGCTCCATGGTTTACTATTTAGCGAAAATGTCTGAATGCATTAAATGTTGGATACCATTTTCCATACTCTTTGTTACTATTGTAGGTCTAGTTCAAGTGTCTTTCCAGAGAATGGTCCAGGTAGATGATATTACACTAATGTAGGTGAATTTAAGTCCAAAGGAAAGAAGGCCCGTTAGTCTATTTTTATTTAGTCAGTTGCTACTACAAGACTAGTACTTTATATCTCTATGTTATGTTTTATTTATTATTATGCTTTTAAGGCATATTAAGAGGTCTTGTGACAAACACGACTTTTAATGAAACTGGATAATTATGATTTAATTGTTATATAAAATTTGAAGTCTTGGGATTCTAGGGTTACTAATGGTTTTTGTAAATATTTTCTCTTTGAGTCATTGTAGGCAGCCTTTGCTCATCTACTTTATGAAATTTGATCTCTGAATTTTTTTGAGATCTTTGAGCTTAGAAATTGATATTTGCTTGTTACAAATATAATCCTATTATCTTTTCTTTGCTATAATCTTTTTTTGTTGCTGGAATTTCTTCTTAAACCCTTAATCTACACTAGTCTAAGTTCTACCTATCACATCACATATCACCCTAGGGCCTTATGGTTAGAGGACGGAGATGAACACCAAGGTATGTTTGAGACAAGCCTAATTGCTACATTTATTGCACTAAGAGTGTGTTTGGATACTGCTTATTTTGCTGAAAACTGAAAACACTGTAGTAAAATAATTTTTAAATGTATGAATGGTGCCACGGGACCTATTTTTAATAAAATTTTTGTTAAAAAAAGAGATTTGTGGGTCCCATGAACAGTGCCCAGAGCCAGAGAAACGCGCTTCAAAAAAAAAAAAAAAAAAACGCAGACGCTGGATGCTAATAAGCTTAATCCAAACGGGTATTAATTCTCCAAAAGGTTGTGCTCTAGAAGTGAAGGAATACAGGCATGTTAGTCTCATTGGTAGTGTATATAAAATATTTCCTAGGGTGCTAGCTAACAAGTTGCTGTTTGTTTTAGAGAAGTTCCTCTCCCAATTTTGAAATGCTTTTATCAAGGGGGGGTAGATTTGGAATTCGTCCTCATTGCCAATGAATGTATTGACAGTAGAATGATATTGGGCATGCTTGAGCTATTAGGTAAGTTGGATTTGAAGAAACTCTACAACCATACTAATTGGAACTTTCAGATTTACATGCTGAAACAGTGCAGCTTTAGAGAGAAATGGACAAATTGGATTATTTTTTGCATTTCTACAATTAGGTTTTTGATTCTAGTTAATGGCAGCTTGAATGGAAATTTGGGATTTATTTAGTTATTTTTTTATATTATTTATATATATATATATATATATATTTTTAATAGTTCTAAAGGTTTATGTTAAGGTGATCCATTGTCACAATTGTTATTGATGATAGTGATGGAGGCACTGAGTAAGTAATTCGTAAGAGCAGTGGCAGGGAAGTATCTTGTGAAGTGCAGGACAGCATCTTGCTGGTTTCACAGTGGGAAGTACAACATGTGATATGTTGATGGTTTCTCACCTCTTATTTTTATACGATACTTAATTTTTTTGTGGGAATGCCTGGAACAACTTAGGTACTTGAAATGTTTGTTGTGCTTTGAAGTAGTATCTGGATGAAAGATTAACCTGGCCAAATCTGCATTGATACCTGTTGGTATTGTACCAGACATTGAAAAATTGACTCAGATTCTTGATTATAAGGTCTCAAAATTCCCAAGAGATATTTGGGTTTGGTTAGGGTTCTAAATTTAAATCAAGAGCAATATGGGATTGTGTTCTTGAGAAGGTGGAGGGGAGATTAGTGGGGTGGAAGAAGGTTCACCTTTCAAAGGGAGGTAGACTACATAATAAAAAAATGGAAGTAGACTTAAATTGATAAAGAGGACATTGTTGAGTTTGTAAACATTTTTTTTTTCTCTTTATTTCCTATTCCCATAATATTGCTAATAGTATTGAGGATTACAATGGGATTTTCATTGGTGAGGTATAGGAGACAAGTTTATGTTCCATATTGTAAACTGGAAATGTTTTTGAACCAATTAGATATGGAGGATTGGGCATGAGAAGTATGTTATTTTTTCTTTTTTGATAGGTAAATAAATTCATTAAAATGAAAAAGGAAAAAAATACAAAGGTGTCCTCGTTTACGGGCAGTACACCAGGCAGTTCAGGAAAATAAAAAGGACAAAAAGAAAAAAGAAGGAAAATACAAAAGAAAAAATTAGTAAACTAATGTGAAGGCTTTGGCATAACAGTGTTTTATGGAGGAAAATAATGGATAAAAAATATGGAGGTGAGTGGAGTGGTTGCTGCTTGGGGGCAGTAAGTGGACCATATGGCGTAGGCCTTTCAAAGCATATTAGAAGTGGTTGGGAAAATTTCTCCAGATTTGAGGTTGGTAATGGCACCAATAATTGCTTTTGGCATGACTAGCGGTGCAGAGATGTGGTTCTTAAGGAGGTATTGCCAGATTTGTATAGAATTTCAGAATCTAAAGTGGCTTTTATGGTGGACTGATGGCATTATTCATTGGGATATTCCTTTGTTAGAGCTTAAAATGTTTTGGAGTTGGAAGTTCTAACAGGTTTCCTTAATTTCATCTACTCTATAAAGATAAGAAGAGAAGAAGAAGACCAGATCTACCGGATTCCAAAAAGAAGCTGTATGTTTGAGGTAAGGTTCCTTTATAGAGTGTTGCATGCTGGAAATGCTCAAAATTTTCCTTGGAAAAGTATTTGGGGGGTTAAGGCCCCCGCCAAAGTGGCATTCTTCACATGGTCAGCTGCATTACGAAAGATTCTTAGGATGGATAACTTACAAAGGATAAATTTTGTAGAGGAGTGGTGCTGCATGTGCAAAATAATGGGGAGTCCATAGATCACTTGCTTCTCCATTGTGATTTCGCTCAAGAATTATGGTCATTGATCTTGTGTTTATTTGGGATAGTGTTATGCCTAAGAGGGTAGTTGATTTGTTGGCTAACTTGAAGGGGTTATTTGGAAGACATTTTAGTTCAGATATTTGGAATGCAATTTATTTTTGTATAATGTGGACTATTTGTATTTGGAGAGAATGCCATAGTTGTTTATTTGAAGGAAATGAATGATCTACATTGGAGCTAAAAATGATATTTTTACATTCTATTTATAATTGGACGGCTGCTTTGAGTAGTCATTATTTTTCTAATTTGCTTGGGTTTCTTTATTTTTGTATTTTATGATGATTTTTTGGGGTGTATCTCATGTATGCTTCCTGCATACTTAGGCTTTGTCCCTTTTTAGCACATAGTTAATAAAATTTCTTACTTACCCTATCAAAATATGGAACATTCCAGAATAATGTCAGTGGAGTTTGATATTAAATTTGATCGGTGAATTGAGTTTGTTTTAATATTACTTTGTCAACAACAGGAAAGTGTGCAAATCACTAGCTTGTGTCGTCAGGCTTGCCACTAATTGCAAGACAGATGAAGGTACCCAGAACTTCTCAGTTCAATTTATATGATGCAATCTGCTATTTTCTCCACTTTATTTGCTTTCAGCGATGATTGGCTTATCTCAAATTGTTGCTCACTTAATGCTGTGTGTGTTGCTAGAGGCTGGAATTAAGTTCTATATGGGCCCTCCTTGCAGCGTTTGAGAACCCTCTTCCTATCCCGGGTAGTTCGGCTGCATCTCCTTTTGAAGGAGCTTTTGTCAAAGGGGTTGATTGTCTCATGGATGGCAAACAATACCAAAAGACTTCTGCATTCCCAAAGCAGGGCCCTCATTGTTGGACCTTTCTTAGTACTGCAGCTTATGGAATGCAGAACAAGGTTCCACAGGTCAGTACTAAGTTGAATATGTGTGGACAAACACACACCCATTTGATGGTTTTGGATCATTAACAGAACTTATAGGTATACAATTCTTGAAGATTCTGGTTTTTGTCTAGGGCATTAGCAAACATGACAATAGATAGGGAGTACTGGTAGAAAAGAATTCATTTGGCCAACACCAACTTGTTTAAACACGGAAATTATGAGTTTTGTGCATTTATACATGTAAACTTTGTTAATTGGACAAGCTTTTATCCTGATGCAGGACAAAGGGTGGGAAAATAGAAATAAGAGAAAAGAAATCCTATTCTTCACCACTTAAAAATTGCTTTTAGTATTTTCTTGAAATTTTAAGCTTCACCACCTAAGGGTGCGAGGAATCACCCCAAGCTTAAAGAAACATATCTAATCATAAATTTTTTATTCAAATTGCATTGCTTCAAACCATTCTTGTAGCCTCTTTTAATAGGTTATAAGGAGGACATCAAGCCACAATTACCATAAAATTATCAACAATTTTAAATTCTAGAATTCTAAAGTGAAATCTAGAAAAATCAGAAGTTTAAAATTTAAAAATGAAATCTGATACTCCACTGGGTACCTCTGAGTGGTGATTGTAATTATCCCCTTTTCAGTAAATTTTAGAGATTGGTGCTTATGGAGACGCAATTTTTACATTTAACCCCAAAGTTTTGTTGATGGATAGTTAAATTCCCATAACATGTATAAAATGTCTTCATACATTTAATTTTATAATATATTGCTTCACATCACTTAAAAGTCTTATAATTCTGCCATGCATGATAAAATAGTAAATGGCGTTTACCATATTTCTAAAATTTGAGAAGCAAGAAATTATGTAAAACGATAGTAAAAAATTTTCTATGCTTGTGTGTGTTGCTGTATCATGCATGCAACTGTCCATATTTTTAGGTATATGCGGGTGTTTTTTTTTGGGGTCACTTTATTGAAAGATTTTTGTTACCAAGAAAAAACATCCCCAGTGCAATGGCAGAGAAGGTGAAGGCGGGGCATGCTTGGGGGTGTTACCACTTAGCATTTTCGCTAGTGAGTACAATATATTCACATTATCACTAGTGAGTACATCATATTTTTTCATTGGAATCATCACAACCAACTTGTTTTTCAGGAATGGTTTTCCTTTGGGAATTATTCAATGGATTCATCATTATGGTTCTTTATAATAAATGTTTGAAGAAATTTTTGTTTTCTTTTATTTAAAAACTAAAAATTGGATAAAGTTTTCTGTAATGACTGGGTGTTTGTCCTATCTTCTGGATTATTACAGGGGTGCAGCTCATCCAACTAATACACCTGGCATCCCCTGCATCTTTGATCCATAGGGAAGAGCTGTTACGTGTGGTGATTGGTTACTTGGTTCAAGCTTAGTACCGGCAGCCGTAAGAATGGCTCTTGCCAATCATGTAAGTGCCACTTTTGCTCTCTATTTGTTTTTATTTTATTTTTCTAATTTTTTATGGGATTTATTATATTTTACTTATTTGTTTGTAGTTGCTTATATAACTACAAACTCGGAAAAGTTAATCATTGTTTCAACTCGTATTCTCCAGATCCACTAAACATTTTCTTTCTACAGCTGAACTAAAAAGTCTATGATCATAAAGACTGTAAAAGTTGTGGTTCTATTTTCATTCAAGGTTTAATATAGTTTAAACTTTAAAGTAAAACATAATATCAACAAAATATTTAATATTCACATCAGAGTTGGTCTTTTCCATCCGGATGGCAGATTATTTCCAAAGTGATTGAGCTTGCCCTGAAGAGTTTGCTGTTGGTTTGAGGAATGAGTGTCAACCACTTGGAAGGACATGAAATTGGACAATTTCCAGGATTGGAATCCAAAAAACAAACAAATGAGGCTCAGGCATATGAACTTGCCTCTTGAAGTTGTACTAGACCATGAAAATTATTATAGTTTTGGTAAGTTTGTTTTCTCAAATGTGATTCAGATTTAAGCTATTTTATTCTTTTGCATAGAATCAGAGAAAACAAGTAAAAAGACCACGTATTCTTTAGGTTCTCAGATAGATGGTAACGCATTTCATGGACAGTCAAATTACTTCCTTTGTTAAATTTATATACATGATAAACTGGCATATTTTTAAGGCTATTTGCTGTCACAACAGTTGTGAAGGAAGATGCTGACGTTTTTGCTCTCCAACTGTCTCCAGGAAGGCCAAATTTTGACGTATAATTTAAGGTGGTTGAAGATTCATCTGCCCCATAGAGCTGAGGGAATATCTGTTACTCAATAACTCATCACCCCAGGTGTATTGGTTTTTCAGCTCCTTGAAGAAAGTTTTAGACATCTGGAGTTCAGGTGGAAGAGATATTATGATATTAGTATCTCAGTTCTCCCAAATTCCAGCCTAAGTATGTGAAGCTTAGACCTGCACAAGGGCAGTGTGACTACTCTACCAATGATAGATTTTCAACACTTAAGCATGGAATTGGAAGCTATTCAAGATCTTCAATAATGCATGAAATGGCATTATTGCGTGTACTTTGTTGGATAGTTTTGGTAGATGTGATGATAATGTATTTTTGTTGTTTTTGTTGTTGTTTTAGATATTTCAATAGTTGCAATGAGGAAGGAGGAATTTGAACTATAGATATCTCTGTTAAAAACACCTAGAGGTGCTAGTTGATAATGTTTCACTATTTCAGATTTTGTATGATCAAATTTTAGATTTTTGTTCTCATCAGTTTTGGTCATATAGTTAAATGAATGAGTTGTCTTAGTTGAATTCTGCCAATGTGATTATGACTTACTGTTTTGAAAAAAAAAATTAAATGGAGGTATGTAAATTCAAATTGTCCTCTCAAAGGATGTATTGCTTGTTTTTACAACATTTTTTTTATTGGAAATTGCACACATACCGGTAGAGGTGTCATTTGAGCAACAACTTATTGGCTTTATTTAAGATTTAACAAGTCAGATATTTTGCAAATGCAGAGTAGACCCATCGTCTGATTTAGAGTCCATATATTACTGTTGCAACTTGCAAGTGACTGGAGACTAACTTATCTTATAAACCTACTGATGTACTTTGTTTCACTTATGTTTATTAGTAAATCTAGTCTTTATTGGGGAATGTATCTTACAACTTAATTAGTTCCTGTAGAAGTTAAATCTTAAAGCTACATACTTACATAATTGGGGAGAATATAATGGCTTTTTAGATGAACAAAACATTGGTCGGTGGTCTTTGGAACTCACGAAAATTCCAGCTTATGCAGTTTCTAATCCATCTACTCCGTGAGTAAAGTAGTAAACTACCAAAGAGGGAAAGAGAACAAAGCACAATGACTATAAATAAGTCCACCGCCCATAATTAAAATTTGTGAATTGAAAAATCCTGTCAGTTCCACATGAAAGCATTTAAAGCTTAAAACTTATTCTACACCAAATCAATTACAGTTAACGACGTTGTTCTCTCTCTCTCTCTCTCTCTCTCTGACTTGCGCAATATACAAAATGTTTGTCACCTTTTTTTGGCACTCAGAACATGTAACACTAAAGGAACAAAATACAAACTACAAAGCACTATAAATCTTAAGGAACAGAATACAAACTACAATTTTTTCCTCTCCTCTCTTTAGGGTGAGTAATTTGCTTCGCAGTTTTCTTGTCAAAAGAAAGCGGTGGTTTTTCCTTTCAGTTATGTTTTATTTTCATTTAGAGCACTCTAGTTCTTTCAATCATTGATGGATTCCGATTTCATTGAACGATTACTACGGATTACACTAACATCAGAGGAAGGCGAGATCATTCAAGTGCGGTCGAGCCAAAGGTAGAAAATCCTTGACGAGTGTAAATTGAGTCTCTTTCGGAGATTTTTAACCAGCAAACCGATTAATCTAAGGGCGGCCAAGAATTTGCTTCGTAACACATGGAAATTTGGCCCTGACCTAAAGATATTAGAAATCAGTGATGGGCTCCTTCAATTCAAATTCATCATGGAATCCCAACTTCAATGGGTACTGATTTTCTGCTACTGTGTTGATGGGAGAGAGGCATGCCGGCCGGAACGGTTACTTTTACTCACTGTTCTGTGTGGGTGCAGGCATGGTGATTGTTAACAATATAAAGTGAAACAGAATGACTGAATAATCTGTATATTGATGTGTGTAACAATGTACAAAAGAGAGCCTTATATAGGCTAGGTATGTGTGTAGTACAAGTAACATAAGTGCAGTACAAGTAATATACTGGGCTAAGCCCAATGGGCTAATCTATACACTAACATCCCCCCTCAAACTCGAGGTGGCAAGGAGGAAGCCAACTGGAGTTTGGATATAAGATCTCGAAGTCGACCAGGCGGGTGAGACTTGGTGAAGATATCAGCAGGCTGGTTAGCAGATGAGATGGAGAACAACTTGAGATTGCCTTTCTTGAGATGCTGGCGAGTGATGTGGCAGTCTATCTCAATGTGCTTGGTGCGTTCGTGGAAGACATCATTATGAGCAATGTAGATGGCACTACGATTGTCACAATAAAGAGGAGTAGCAGTGGGCTGTGGAGCATCCATGTCAGCCAAGAGCCAGCGAAGCCAGACAAGCTCGCAGGTGGTGTCGGCAAGGGCACGATACTCAGCCTCAGTACTGGAACGGGAAACAACATCCTGCTTTTTGCTACGCCACGAGACAAGAGAAGTACCCAACAGGAAGCAGAAACCTGTGATAGAGCATCGATCAGTCGGATCACCTGCCCAGTCCGCATCTGAATAAGCATGAAGCTCAAGAGAAGACCGAGAAGAGTAGTGTAGACCATGATAAAGTGTGCCCTTGACATATCGGAGAATCCGAAGAACAGCAGCATAGTGGACAGAACGAGGGGCATCCATGAACTTACTAACCATACCCACGGCATGTGAAATATCCGGACGAGTAACAGTGAGATAGATCAGACTACCAACCAACTGACGATAACGAGTAGCATCAGATATAAGTTCACCATCCAAAGGTGTAAGCTTTGCATTGTATTCCAAGGGAGTGGAAACAGTCTTGTTGTCGGTGATACCGGCTTTGGACAGAAGATCAGAAGCATATTTAGCTTGAGAAAGATAGTATCCATCAGAGGATGAGGTAACCTCAAGCCCAAGAAAATAGCTGAGAGTGCCCAAATCTTTCATCTCAAAATGCTGACTAAGGAAGTGCTGAAGAGAGCGGATACCTGCAGAATCATCTCCAGTAATAATCATATCATCAACATAGAGAAGAATAAGAGTGATACCAGCAGAGGATCTTCGGACGAAGAGAGCAGTGTCATGAGGACTCGAAGTGAAACCCTGCTGAGCAACAACTGAGCTAAACTTTTCAAACCAAGCTCGAGGAGCCTGCTTAAGGCCATAAAGAGCACGGCGAAGGCGACAAACTTGACTGCCTGAGTGTGGATAGCCAGGGGGTGGTTGCATGTACACTTCTTCTTGAAGGTCTCCATTGAGGAAAGCATTCTTCACATCCATTTGATAAAGAGGCCAACGGCGAACAGCAGCCACAGCAATGAGACATCTGACAGATGTAAGGCGAGCAACAGGAGCAAATGTTTCCTCATAGTCAATACCATACTCCTGGGTAAAGCCTTTTGCAACTAGGCGAGCCTTGTATCGTTCAACAGATCCATCAGCCTTGGTCTTGATCTTGTAAACCCACCTACAACCTACTACAGACTGACCAGGAGGCAAATCAACCATATCCCAAGTGTGGTTTTTATGAAGGGCATCTAGTTCATCATTCATAGCTTGCTGCCAAAGAGGGTCAGTATGGGCCTCACGATAGGTGTGCGGTTCATAGAGGGTGGCAAGGGCAAAAGAGCAGTGATAATCAGAGAGATAAGGGGGAGGAATGCTTACCCGAGTGGAACGACGAAGTTCAGGACCATCAGGAGACTCAGGAGAGGATGGTGCCACAGGATCCAAGACAGGCGGGTCATATGCCGGGGACAGAACCGGAGATGAGTCGTCTGGAGAGGCAGCCGATGTTGAAGAATCCTCCACAAGTTCAGGATAGAGAGGGAGGAAAAGATCAGTAAAAATGGGAGACTCAGAGGAAGAGGCTGTAGAAAACTGCTGAAGACTCGTAAAAGGACGATGTTCCCAAAACTCAACATGACGGGAGACACGAAGACGATGAGAAATGGGATCATAGCAGCGAAACCCCTTTTGAGATACACCATAACCAAGGAAACAACAGAGACGAGCACGAGGTTGGAGCTTTGTTCGTTCATGAGGAGGAAGAGAGACAAAGCAAGCACAACCAAAAACCCGAAGAGATGAGTAATCAGGTGTTTGACCATAGAGAAGCTCAAATGGTGATTTGTTGTGTGTAGTTGGTGAAGGAATACGATTAATGGTGTATACAGCAGTGAGTGCAGCCTCACCCCAAAAGCGCTCAGGAAGAGAGGCAGAAATGAGAAGGGTGCGGACAACATCAAGAATGTGACGATGTTTTCGTTCTGCACGACCATTTTGTTGAGAGGTGTAAGGACAAGACCGCTGAGTAAGGGTACCATGATTGTCTAAAAAGGATAGGAAGGATTTATCATTATATTCTTGAGCATTATCTGATCGAAAAACTTTGACGGTGCGATTGAACTGTGTTTCAATCATTTTATGAAATGTTTGGTAAATAGACACAAGTTCAGACCTATGGTGAAGCAGATAAATCCAAGTATATCTAGAAAAATCATCCACAAATATGACAAAATATCTAGATCCCCCCTCAGTGGGAACAGGTGCAGGACCCCAAATATCAGAATGTATAAGATCAAAAGGTGCAGAAGAAAAAGAGTCACTATTATTAAAGGGTAATTTTGTTTGTTTGCCAAAATGACAGGAAGTACAATCAAATTTTTGAAACTGAACTGAACCTAAATGACCTTGAGAAGATAACAACTGAAGACGAGATAAGGATGGATGACCAAGACGAGCATGCCATAGATCAGGTGAGGAGGTGGCAGTGGTAGCAGCTGCAGAAATAACTTGTGAAGGAATCTTCAAGTCATGAACCTCAAACATGCGACCAACCTTACGGCCTGTCCCAAGCACTTGACCCGTCCGGGGATCCTGCACATCCACACCATGATTAGTAAATAGAAGATCTACGCCTAATTCACAAAGTTGACCAACAGAAAGCAAATTGAGGGATAACTTTGGGATATGAAAAATGTCACTAAGGGATAAACAAGAAGAAGAGATTGTTCCTTTATGACTAACAGGCATAGGAGTTCCATCAGCAGTGTAAATGGTGATTGGATGTTCTAAGGGTGCCTTATCAGAAAATTGGGATTCATCAGGAGTCATATGGTTACAACATGCAGTATCAAAAAACCAAGGTTGTTTACCTGAGGTGACAGAAAGAGCAGTGGAAGTGCGGGATAAAACCTGTTGAACAACTGCCTCAATATCAGCCGTGGTAAGTGAGGAAGCCAAAGATGGACCTGTAGGAACTGATGGATCTGAAGGACATACAGCAGCTGCCCGAGGAAGAGAAGCTTTACTCTGCTCTTGCACAAATCTCTGCAGTTTGCGACAAACTGAGATGTCATGGCCTTTGGCACGGCAAAACTCACAGCGAGTACCTTTGGAAGACTGAGAGGTGGGACGCCCAGAGTTTATTCGTGGAGGAGCAGTGAATGCAGCAATGGGAGGCTGTGGAGATGGTGTAGCCAATACATGATCAGATGATGACATGTGGTGAGCAGGCCGACGGTTCTCCTCAGAAATGAGTTCCTTGACTGCAGCATCAAGAGAAGGAGTAGGAGACCGACTAAGCAGAGAAGCCCTAGTAGGCTCAAAATCCTCACGCAAACCCATCATGAAGTGCATAAATTTACGGCGATCCCGATATTTGACAAAGAGCTCAATGTCCTTAGAACACACTAGTGGAGGATCTGCAGCAGAGAGTTGTTCCCACATAGTAGAAGTCTGAGAATAAAAATCAGAAATAGACTGACCTGTCTCTTGGCGCATTTGATAAAGTTTTGATTCAATGTGGAATTCCAAACTTGAATCATTAGTACAATTATAGCGATCGGCCAAAAATTTCCAAGCAGCCTCAGCAGTCTCAAGACGAGGAAGAAGATTATGAATGGAGGGAATAGAGGTATTGATAAACCAAGACAAGATCTTACTCTGAATACTCTCCCATTCCTCTAGGCGTTCTTCATAATCATCTGTTGTAACAGTAGTCTTGGAAGACTCCTCAGTAGCTGTGGCTTTAGGGTTCGGTACTGGTTTAGGAATTGAACCAGTCACATATCTCCAAAGTTTACGACCCTTGAGAAAGACAGTCATATTCTGAGACCAGGCATGATAGCTAGTAGGACCATCCAACATAATGGTGATAGGACGCATGATGTCTCGTTCATTTTGTTGAGCCATAATGAAGAAAATGACCAAAAAATGAGATTTAGAGACCTCAAATGCAGAAACGGAGCACAAAATCGGAATCTACGCGAAAAACTGAGCAAGACAGGTCCTGTCGGAAAATTTTGACTTTGGTCAAAGTCAACGGTCAACGGTCTGGTCAACGGTCTGGTCAAAGTCAAAGTCAACGGTCAACGACTCGGTCAGGATGCTGACGGCGTGCTGACGTGGCAGGGTGACGTCACCCCTAGGGCTGACGTGGCAGTGCGCGAACCGGATCAGGCGCGTGGGGCGCGTGTGGCGCGTGACGGCCTGTGTACCTGGCGCGTGGGCGCGTGAGAGATACTGACGGCGCGTGGCTGCGCGTTGTGGCGCGTGGCGGCGCGTTGTGGGGCGTGCTCGTGAAGCAGAAAACTCGGACGGCGCGTGGCGGCGCGTGTGAGGTTGTTTCTGGCAGATTTTTGTTGGGTTTTGCTCGGGATCAGATGATCTGTCAATCTATGCCTAGGTTTTGGCAGTTTGATCAACAAAACTGACGAAATCCGAGTGTTTTAGGGGCTGTGGGCGTGACGGCGGTGACTCGCTTCTGACAGTGACTACTGGATGAAGGCGAGGGCAGCGGAAGGACGCCGGAGATGTCCACAGGAACCAAGAGGTCAGAGGAATGGCTCTGATACCATGTTAACAATATAAAGTGAAACAGAATGACTGAATAATCTGTATATTGATGTGTGTAACAATGTACAAAAGAGAGCCTTATATAGGCTAGGTATGTGTGTAGTACAAGTAACATAAGTGCAGTACAAGTAATATACTGGGCTAAGCCCAATGGGCTAATCTATACACTAACAGTGATTGCCGTTTGATATTTTTAGTGAGGAAGAAGGGTACGACATTGGCATGAGTATAGGACGGGTGGTGGAAGTTGACTATAAGGGCTTCACCTCGGACCAAGCAAGGTTTCTTCAAATCCGAGTTGAGATTCCTTTGAACAAGCTTCTTTGTCGAGGCAGTCAGATTAAAAACCCGGAAGGAGAGGTTGGGCATGAAGCAAGAAATTGCGATAAATCAAGGGATAGAATAATCAATATGAGGAGTGGTTAAGGGTTGGTTATTAGAGGATGGACAATGTAAACATGAATAGAAACTGTAATCAACTGGAGAGAGAGGAAGCTGCACGACACGCATCGGTTCCTGGGCTTCAGCGCATGTAGTTCAGCTGCCAACAACAGTCATGGATAACAGTTATGGAAATATCGAAAATTAAGGAACTGAGATGGAAATTAGCACGTTTCACGCAGGAGAAGGAGACGTTACAAACTCTACAAACGTAACAGTTACTCTCCCTTTGGTAATTGGTATACAGCCCACTATAACTGCTAGTAGTGAGGAGACGCAAGTAAATCAGATTGATAGGAAAGATGCAATTTTCGAAAATTCTGGAGATGGCTTATTTAGTGTACCAATCTTTGAGGTAGGGTCCATCCAAAACCTTAGTCTAGAGAAAACTATTCCCACGGGTCAGGCACATGATACTGAAGTTGAGGTACGGTTGAAGAAAAAAATTGAGGGAAACACGAGACAAGCAACATGGAAGAGAGCTGATAGAAAGGAGGGTAATACGGAAAAATATGGAATAAGGGGATTAGTTAACGTGGGAAAAAAACGAGCGTACCAGGCTCAGAACCAAAGGGGGGATGGAACAGGAACAGAAGGCAGCAAGAGGAAGAAGATACAGGATGAGGATGATAGTATAAATATGATTCCAATGGCAGAGGTTAATATTTAGCCCCGCTGAGAACAATGATTGTCCAAAGTTGGAACTGCCGGGGGTTTGAGAATCAAAGTGCAGTCAATGTCCTCTCTCACTTGGTGGGGGAAAAAGCTCTCAATGTTTTGTTTTGATGGAAACAAAACAAATGGCGGCGGTTCCATGTTTGGGAAGATGGGGTGGTTTGGCTATGCTGTGGAAAGCAAATGTGGACTTATATATCCAATTATATACAAAAAACCGTCTAGATGCCATTATTTTCTCAAATCCAACATCCCTTCAATGGCGAATTACTAGGTTCTATTGAAAACCGAAAGAACATCTCAGACATGAAACTTGGGCCTTTGCTTAAGCATTTAAGTACTCGAATGTCGGCACCATGGTTATGTATCGGAGATTATAATGAGATTCTAGCATATGAAGAAAAAGATGGTTGGATTCCAAAACCGGTGCACCTCATGCAAGATTTTCAGAGCACGTTACTGCATTGTGGCTTGGTGGATTTGGGATATGTGGGGAATATGTTTACATGGGAAAATGGACAGGAAGTGGATGCAAATGTACAAGAGAGGCTTGACAAGGCTTACGCTACACTTGAGTGGTGTGAATTATTCCTTCATAGTAGATTATCACACTTGACAGCATCTTACTCTGACCTTCTACCCATTATACTCACTACATAGGTGGAGAGTAACCATAACCGGCCTAGGAGAATCCCTAAGCGGTTTGAAGAGAAGTGGGTGACACACCCTGCTTGTGAAGATGTAATTAACCATGCTTGGATAGAGGTGAGAACCACAGGTAGCCCCATGTTTGTGCCATTTGAAAAAATAAAGCAATGCTGTGTGGCTTTAGTGGGATGGAGTAGAGCAACGTTTGGGAATTCAAAGACCAAACTAAAGGAGAAGCATCAGATTTTACAGGAGTTGTCTAGTAGCAACAGGGCCAAAAACTTGCATGAAATTTGTGTTGGGCTTTGTGGAGCCTAGTCTTGTTTGATCTAGTTGACGACCCGACCCGACTCGAAATAATGTTGCATGATTTTTAATGGGAGATTTTTTGACGCTTAGTCCATAGAGCAGAGGATTGGGCCGACAGGCCTAAGCCGGCTGGAGCGCTCATGGAAATTTTTTTTGCCCGTTTTATAGCCCATTGTGTATCCTATGTGCAAGAGGTAGAAAAATGCAATTTTGGTGATTAGGGTTTTGTTATTGTTGTTATCATTTTTGAGAGAGAGAAACAATGTAGCCGCACTTTGTATTTTTCCCTGATAATAGTGAAATCCCTGCAACTTCGTAGATGTGGGCAAATCGCTGAACCACGTAAATATTGTTTTGTGCTGTGATTGTTTTTCTTTGGCATGTGTTTTTCTCTATTTTTTTTTTTTTTTGTTTCTCACGGGTTGGGATTTCGGGTTAAATTCCTTACAATTTGAAGGGTAAAAGAGGAGAAATATACAATGCTTTACCATGATGAATTGCATTGGCGACAACTTTCTAGATCTATTTGGTTATAGGCTGGTGATAAGAATACCAAATTCTTTCATCAGAGAGCAAGCCAACGTTGTCCGGAAAACCACATACATGGAGCATTTGATGGAGGTGGAAACTGGTGTGAATCCTAAGATGATATTGCAATGGTGGCTGAAAGGTATTTCAGGAGCTGTTTAGGGCAGCAAACCCGATCTCAATGGGAGCAGTTCTGGATTTAGTTGATTGAGTTGTCACATTAGGAATGAACTAAACTCTTCTCCTACCTTACACCTAAAGTGGTGAAATCAACATTATTCTAAATACATTCGTCTAAGCCTTCTGGCCCAAATGGTGTGACTCCCTTTTTCTTCCAAGAATTTTGGCATATTGTTGGGGTTGATGTGATAAATGCAGTTTTATCTGTTTTACATTCTAGCCTTTTTTTTTTTGTGAAAAATGAATTATACACATATTGTACTTATCCCAAAAAGAATGTACCTTTGAACATGTCTAATTTTCGCCCTATCAACTAAGAGAATGTGATTTCTAGAATTGTTTCCAAGGTCATCACAAAAAGGTTGAAAACTGTTTTGCCAAATGTCATTTCGGATGCCCAAAGTGTTTTTGTGCCATATAGGCAAATCATTGACAATACTAGTGTAGCTTTTGAAGTACTTCACAGGATGTGCAATAAAAGAAAAAGGAAAAAAGGGCAGATAATGGCAGTGAAGCTAGACATTAGTAAGGTGTATGATCGAGTGGAGTGGGCTTTCATAAGGTAAGTGATGCTTAAACTAGGATGGATGAGAAATGGGTGGATTTGGCAATGGAAACAGTATGTACAACAAGCTATTCAGTCTTGATAAATGGGGAACCTAAAGGCTTTGTTCAACCAACTAGGGGAATAAAGCAAGAAGATCTGCTATCACCTTATTTGTTCATGCTTTGTGCTGAAGGTTTGTCTGGAATGATAAGGAAGATAGTGGAGGAAAGGCAAATACAAGGTGTTTTATCTTGCATAAGGGCGGTATGCATCTCCCATCTTTTATTTGCAGATGATAGCCTATTATTCTATGAAGCTTTTGTGGGAGAATATCAACGACTTTTACATATTCTGGGTCAGTATGAAGCAGCATCTGGTTAAGCCATTAACGGTTCGAAGACTTCTTTGTTTTTTTAGTAAGAATACAATAGCAGATGTAAAGCAAAAGGTTCAGATTATGTTGGGGGCTAGAGTTATGACTGATTATAAAAAGTACTTGGGCCTTTCGATGATAGGGGTAAGTTGAAGTTAATACTTTTAGAGAGCTTCATGAGCGGATCAGTAAGAGAGTAATGAGTTGGAAAGAGAAGTTCATATCTATAGCTGGGAGGGAGATTTTAATCAAGACTATTGCACAAGCCATCCCTACTTACTTTATGAGCCTTTCTAAAATTCCAAAGGTGGTGGGTGGTTCTATTAACCCTCTTTGGCCAAATATTGGGTGATTCTATTATTATTATTATTACTAATCGCTAAACCGTGCGATGTACGAGATTGTTTTAAATCAAATGTTAACATGTTCAGGTTTAAACATTTCTCTAGTTTCAATTATTGAAAGCTAAATTGGCTCTAAAATAAGATGAAACATGTAATTATGATGATACTATCAAAATATTACTCATAAAATCATTTAAAATGAGATAAATACAAATATTATAAAGTAATATATTACAATAATCATAATGTGCTCTTACATTTGGTTTAATAAGTATTACAAAAGAACCAGTAAATAGAATAAATATACAATTGTGCTTACATCTTCAAGTTTTATCCAATGCTTTTCAAGAATCTGTTTCCTCCCTTTCTTAGGCTCTTCTCTTTTCTCAACTTCTTCAAACTACTTAATTTTTTGCCACATTAGTATTAAGTATAACACCAAATTATACCAATTCATTAAAGATTTACAATGTAAAACCAAACGCTTTTAATGTCAATAAATTTCATAATAACCCCACCCCAACTATTGTATTATTAAAAAAGTTCAATATGTCTATAATCTTCATGAAAATAAGTATTCCATTGGATTTCAAAACTAACACAAGAGACCACCTCTTGTACTTGGTGAAAATGTGAATTTGGTGCGCCAATAACAAATTGACACTTAGTGTGAGTTTGGATAGGAATTATTTTCCTGTGTCTGGCGTTTTGCGTTTTCCTTTTTTTTTTTTTTTTTGATGCACGCGTTTCAGCTTTTAGGAGACAAAGTGCACTGTTTATGAACTGTTCACAAGATTCACAACTACTTTATTTTGAAAAAAATATTAAAAATGGGTCCTATGGCACTATTCACACATTTAAAAATTATTTTGCTATAGTGTTTTTATTTTTTAGTTTTCAGCAAAATAAGCTATATCTAAATGGACCCTTAAGATTGTTATGGATTTGGGTGTGAGTGTATGTGCCTCGCTAGAGTTTCCTGCTACTAAAAACCTCAAACTTTTTGACACTTTGAAATTTATTTTTTAAGTTCCTCTTCAACCAATTGTACTAAAATAACAATCACACGTTTTCTCATGGATCTTTCAACAAATACACAACAAGTAAATTGTCACAGCCTCACAAGTAGAGACACCTACATGCACTTGGCCACATTTTTTATTTTTATTTTATTTTGGACACCGAGTACAAAACAAAAGACAAAAAATAGAGTCTCCAACAAAAAATAGCCTCCAAAAGAGAAACAAAGAGGCACACTTTATTGCTTTTGGCATCCATGATGGTCGAAATTACGTTTGTTTTTATGCACTTGGCTCCTTAGCTTCTAACAACAGTGGAATCCATTTATCATAGTTTGCAATAGATAAAAGAAATGATATGCATTATTTTGACTACAAAGAGTGCACTGATTGTAAAGATAGAGTTAAGACAGTACCTTGTGCCCATCAATATGAACTTGAAGAAGTCTCAATCTCTTGAGAAACAACCGCTACAATTGGATTTTCTGAAAGGCGTTGGAAATATAGAGGAATTTGAGGCACGTTCACTTGCATCACTCCTTCAAGAATTTGAACTACTTGCCACCAACATTTTATACTTCACTACTTCAGAGTCTTACATTCTTCCAATAACCCACAACACATTAAAAAAATGGGACCTCAGATATTTCCAAATAAACCAAGGTAAAATAAAATAGTTTTTTGGCTGTTAAGTTGTAGCACTATTGAGCAACATAAACAACTCCTTTTATTTTTGAAATGACATTCAGGCAATCTCACAAACATATCAATGGCATGCCAAGGATGCTTGTCTAATATAAACACAAACACAAACAAACGAAAAAAAAGGGTCTCATATTAATATTAACAGAGCATAAAAGTTTTGCACCCGAAAAAAAAAATTGAGATGTAGAGATATCTCAACTGAAGCAGGCAAGTTCTGTCAATATTTATATACCGTGTGGAAAGGAAGACAGGAAGGAAGGAAATCAGATAGGCAGTCGTTACTGTGAAACGGTAGAGTAGGAAGGTGGGCAGCTTTTAAACTTTCTGTTTTCTCACGCAATACCTAAAGGCTTCAACGTTTTTTTTTTTTTTTTTGGTCAAGCAAAACCCTGAAGGCTTACACGTTTTTTATTTTTATTTTTTATTTCCTTTAAGTTAAATTGAAAAGGCTTTGGGTTGAGCTTAATAGTGGAACTAAATAAATAAAGGTGGGCTGGATTAATTATACAAATTTATTATAGGGTGATAGTGGAAGTAAATAAATAAGTAGTGGGCTACATTTATAGGGCTGAGATTTATAAGGTTGAAAATTGTAAAAACCATTTTAAAATTGAAGGAAAAATTATATTAAAAAAAAAAAAAAAACGTGGCAGCTAGTGTGGCGCAACTTGAGAGTAGCAGCATTAAACACTATGCTTCAGCTTTTAGTAATATATAGATATAAATTATTGTTTGAAATTGACTTGCTTTTGTATGGTTATTTTGTAAAAGAGAAAGATGGTAGATTATATATACTAGATGAGAAAGTCTAAAAATACAACAAAGTCTTACAAAATTTTCACAAAGCTCTTATTTTGAGTTATGCTAGATCCATATATATATATATATATATATGACCCATGGTAGGTTGACACCTTAGTTCAAAAATGGCCATGATATTTTTGCATATAAGAAATGAAAAACGATACCAATTACATTAAAGAAACAAACTCTTACCAAATTATTCAAGACTTGGAGAGTGCATAATATGATTTTTTTTTTTTTAATTCCAAAAAAGAAGCACTTGACTAGGGACTGTGGTTGTTTTAGGAATTAATTCCACGGGGATAAATATAATTTTTGCCAATTTCATTGTTGTAGAGAAACTCATACAAAAATATTAGAGACTTTGAGAATGCATAATAAGAATTTTCCTTTTATTCCAAAAAGAAGCATTTGATTAGAGATGATGATTGTTTTGGGCATTAATTCCACGGATAACAATGGTCATATTTGCCACTTTGATTATTGTAGAGACAAGGGCCGGCCTGTTTTACACTCCACCAGCAATTGGATACGCATTGTTTCACGTCTCTTTTATAGATGTAGACATCAAAATAGTGTGAAGCGCCTATCCAATCCATGCTGCAATAAAATTGTGTAGTAGGAAACAAAAATCTGGGTTTGAAATGAAATTCAAATGTGCCACCTATAGGGAGTGCATGGATTCCAAGATCGTCATTCTTTGATTTACAATGGATGGTCAAGACGGAACCATTTTCCAAATTGTTAGTGATTTTCAGATCTACTGCTCCGCACATAGTTATGAGCAAGAGAAGTAGCAGGGATGCGAATCTAATGAATGGACTCATTATGTTTGATTGAGATTAATTTGCTATTGGTGGGAGATAACAAAGGATTTGCAAGGGTCTTATTTTTGTGGATTCCTATTATATAGTATTACTTTCACTTATTGACATTTAGCAACTTAAAAAGTTAAATAAAATGAAATCTGATGAAATGGAAAAAGTAGAGATTCTTTGGAATATTCTAATTTTGTTCCATTGATTTGTGTGAAACTTAATCTGATGAAATGGAAAAAGTAGAGATTCTTTGGAATATTCTGATTTTTTTTTATCAAGGAATATTCTGATTTTGTTCCATTGATTTGTGTGAAACTTAATCTGATAAAATGGAAAAAGTAGAGATTCTTTGGAATATTCTGATTTTGTTCCATTGATTTGTGTGAAACTTAATTTGAAGATAGATACCTTATTAGGGATTTAAATCCTTTAGATTTCTTAGGACACTCTACTAATAAATTTCCTTAAATCCTAATAATTCTTTAATGATTTAATGGTCTAGATTCTGCCATGTCAGCATTCCACTAACAATAATATTAACTGTTTTGTTTGCAACATTATTTTATTATTTTAAGAATATTCTTAGTGTAATGCTGACATAGCAGAATCTAGATCATTAAATCATTAAAAAATTGTTAAGATTTAAGGAAATCTATTTGGTAGAGTACCCTAAAAAATCTAGAGGATTTGAATTCCCTTATTTGTGCTTGTCAATTCTAAGTTAAAAAAAAAAAAAATTATAAAAATACTCACAATGATGAATATTGTTATTGTCTCATAATGGCCAATTACAAGGTGCCATGTGCTACTTAGTAGGTCATGCTATTCAAAGTAACAAAATTTTGTCAATTGCTACTAAAATAAAAATTATAAAAAATTTCCAAAAACCAATCACATGTCAATATTTTAATTAAAATGACTTAAGTAGCCTAATTATGGACCTATTTGGCAACAGTGTTTAAACAACGAAAACTGTTATTTAAACGCCACAACACATTTTGTCATATAGTCATACACTCACCCACATGTATTTTCACAAAATTTAAACAACTTTACTAAAAATCTCTTATCAAATAGGCCCTATATATTGTCCTAGGTTATTTAAAACATAATTTGAAGATAGATACCTTATTTTTGTTTGGGTCACAGTAAGTTAAAGAATAAAATATAAAAAAGAATTTGTTTTTGTGATGTGTGTTTTGTTGCAATTATTCAAAATCTTAGAAAATATTAATAAATTCCTCCAAAGTCGGTATCTTACCTGTGGAAAAATGTCCTAAAAGAAAAAGTAGATTCTTTTGGGGTGATTAATATGATTTGAACTTATAAAAAAATTGTCAAATTACACTATGACCTCTAAATTAATCAAATGAGTGCTTTTGGTCCTTAAAGTTTTGTATTGAGAATTATTGATCCTTAAAGTTTTAAAAAATGAGTCTAATTAATCATTCTTAGTTGTCATTAGTTACATTCCATTAGTTTCCTTACCTATATGGTTAATGGAGCAATAACGTGGAAATATTTTTTATATTAAAAAATTACACATCATAAAACACATGACCTTCTTCCCCAAATCAAAGTCATACCAAATTGAGCCCTAACTCACCCCACACCTCTAGCATGGCTCCTCCCCCATGTGGACCAAACAAATCCCTAATATCTCCATCATTCACTGGAGGTTATAGTTTTGTTTGGTTGCTGAGAACATTTTTGAAATTAAAGATAAACATTTTAGACTCTTTAAATTTATTTATTTATTTTTTTATTTATGTTAATTGAGAACAAGAGGAAGTAGATACCTCCAGTTGCATCAAGTTGAAAACTAATCGGCTTGAAGTGTATTAAGTTTCTAGTTTATTCTCTTTTTCTTTGGTTTTCAATTAAAAGTTTGTATTCTTTTTTTTTTTCATGGTTAGTAATTTGATTATTTACATTGAGTTAGAGGTAATTTTGCATTTAGTTTCTCATAAGTGGTTGGAAATAAAAATAAAACCTAAAACTTTTACATAACTTGCCAAGTTTTCTTATATAACTGGCAATGCCACACAGTCATGTTGAAACTTTATTTCACCTTCGATTTATGCGATGATGGGTAGCTTTGGGTGTGGGGACTATTGATGTTACTATTGGATCTTATCAGACTTGTCATGTGTTTTTTGTTGTTGTCAATAATTATATGTAATTTTTTAATATTAAAAATATTATTGCATCATTTGAAAATGTTACATTATTGCTTTGTTAGCCACATAAGCAAAGATACAAATGATTGTAGACACCTCATTTGGCTCCCACTTATACTCGTGATCCTAGCCCTAATGTGGAAGAACTAAGCCCTTACCAAAATGATCAGCACCCTCTGTGAGGTCTAATCTCAAAATCCTAGTTTATGGCCCATAAAGAATCAAAGTTTTGCCCAAAGTCCCACTTCTAGCCCAACCAACCAAAATTGTCTTGGTTGGCGAACGCTAGGTATAGGTGGCATACGCACTAGATTCCTTGCATACTCCAGCTTTGACAGAAAGCCGCATTTTACACCATTTTCATTTTGGTGAGATGATTCGTTAACCAACTTGATCAACTGGCTGGCCAAACGTCCCATTGAAGCCCTAGTACCTATAAACCTCTATATATAACCCCCCATTTCCACCATCCAAAAGGTCAGAATTTTTTCATAGCGAAGCTCTGTTGAATTCACATAAAAAATACTTTCTTTTAGTTTTAATAGTGTAAGGACAATTTGTTGAGGATCAAGTTGAGGTTTTTTTGTTTTACTCTAGTTGTTGGAAAACTAATTTCCTTCTCAACATTTCTCAATTGCACTCTCCATTTTGGCGATCCTAATTATTCCATCAAAATTGTTGTCCATTTTTCCTCCCAAAAAAATCCCAATCAATTCTCTTCCGAGTCAGTTCTCACACGCAAAGTTGTGGTTGTTGGTGTCAACTGAGGGGTCGGTAATTTAAATCTCTTTAAGGTGACAAGGGAGTGAGAGGTATGAATTTTTATCGTAATCCATAATCTCCTCCTTGATTTATAGTCTCTTTTAATGTTGTTTTATATTTTATGCTTTCAAACATGATGCATGATTTGTGGCATGTTGTTTGATTGTTTTTTTTATTTTTTTTTATTTTTTATTTTCTACAAAATAAAATGGATCTAAAAATCTGTTCAAAGGTGTGTATGCATAGAATGATCGGTGTATGCATCTTCATTCTGGCATACGCCACTTTTAATTGGCTTCTGTAGGCAAGGATCAGATATTGTTGATAGTTAGAGAAGAGTTGGTAACTATGAATTCTGACCCGAGGAGCCTAAAGCTTTTGTTGAGTAAGTTACTTGATCTTGCACCAAAGGGAATTTCTGCCTATATGAGGGCTGGTGAAGACAAGAATATCTCAAGCAATTCACTCTCTGCCACTAGTGTCCCATTGAAAACCTTATCTACATCTAGCTTTTCTCAGCTATTTGTGTAGAAATCTTTGACAAGAAAGGGATTTATTTGTGGAACCCTAGAGGCTTGCAGCGGGTTTGGTGGTGCAATTAAGGACCAGAATTATGAAAAACTAGGCTACGTAACTTAGGTAGCTTCTATGTGTACATCACTTACCCTACAGTTTTGGTTTCTTGGATTTTGTGTGCAAACTCAATCTTCTAATCAACAAGTAAATCATATGTATTTTTAACATCATAATAATTTACCACTTATCTATCAGAAAAAGTGAATTTAATCACTTAATCATTATTTGAATGATCTCGAATGAGAATTTCAAACTTTTAAGATTTAAAAAAAAAAAAAAAAAAAAAAAAAAAACTGAAAACCATAAGTTATAGTTATTAACTTATTATTTGTAATAAAGCAAAAAGTATGACCACAGATTTTATTTTTTGGGTTTAATTTCAATTCTACTGACATAAGCGCATGCTAGCTCATAATTCTTAGAAACAAAAATTAAATTAAAATTTCACAGAATTATTTTCAATTTTTAGGAGAGAACTTTCACAAAAGTTGTGACCGGACGAGCTCTATTTGTTTAAATCTTTCAAATGATGATTTTCCTACAAAATCACAAGAAATTCCTATTTGGCACCACCAAAAGAGTTTTTGAGCATTATTTATTTCCCTATAACATGAAATATTTCCTAGCATATAAAGTATTCAGGGATTTTGATAATTGATAGTCGTAATATATATGAGTCTGGGGTGGACACGAGCTATATACATCCTTCACATGTTGTTAGATAAATAGTGTGTCTGGTTGAGTTTTTTTTTTTTTTTTTTTTTTTTTTTTTTTTTTTTAAATAATAAATATTTTATCTTAATTTATTTTGTTTACAAAAATAAGTTGTATAAAAATCTAATTATAGCTAAAAAAAATAAGGCTCTAAAAATCTGTACATACAGACTTTGATCATGAAAGATGTTGATCAAGGATAACGATGCTTATATCATTTGTTCCCACGCAAAAACACAACCTTCTTCTCTCATGTGATCACTTGTGTGTCTCACAAAATTATATTAATTTGTTAATACAATGACAAAAATAGTATATATGATTTATTCATGATATAAAAAATTGGGAAAGCTTAAGCTTTTTTTTTTTTTCCCCTTAATACATGGAAATTGGAAAAAGGAATTGTGGAACATATAGGTAATGTTTATAAACTTTGTACAATCCCTGTAAAAGCAAATATGCCGAACTATACATGCACTTTTTTTTTTCCCTTTTCAATTTTTCTTTTTGCAACTGAGGTGAGGGAGATCTACATCCAAGTTTCTTCAGCCCAATCTCTTGAACAATATGGATTTCCTTTTCTTCTCCATCCTTTCTTAGTGGCTTTAAAGTGAGACTTTAAATTTACAAAGCACAACCCAAGCCTCTAGCTTCTGACCCTTTCATGATTCTCATCCTCTTGCATGAAGAGATGAACATACTGTATTGAAAGAAAAATAACTATTAGATTTTGTTTCTTTTTGGTTTTCTTGGAAAAAAAAAATTGTAAATTACGAGAGAGATACATAGATAGAACTTACTCCCATGGAACATCTCCAACCAACATCCAATCCCCATCTTTGTCTTCATAAGTTGGCACAAATTCTGATCCATTGTAGCCTTCTCTCTCAGAATATTTACCTAAACAAAGTACAAACAAATTGAAAATTAAAATCTCATTTTTTATTTATTTATATATTTAAAATATAATATTGTTTACCACTACCACTATTATATATAAATTAAAGAATAAGATGCTTACCAACACTGAACTTGAACATGTCTTCCAAGGCTCTGAGGAGTTCTGGATATCCTTTGTATACCTTCAAATCAATCTTTCTCAGATAAGGAGCTCCATCCATGCTAACTTTCACGTACATGCCAGTGGTTTCAGCCTCCATTTTCTTTGCTTGGAAACAGTTTTTCCTATAAGATCTCACTGGTGGCCACCCCACTACTTGTGCCCTATAGTAACACATAGCCATCGACCATGTTAGCCCATAAATCACAACAAAGCATACCCAGAAATACAACAACTATATACAATCATTAAAAACAAGCTAACTAATATTAAATCTATGAACTTATACTACATGTAATTAATTTGATACCCAATATAGGGTTTTTAACATAAAAATTGAAGAAAATTGCTTACTTGGCAGGTGGAGCAACTTCTTGGTCACATTTTTTGATATGTGAGACATTAGAATTGTCCTCAGATCCACACTCCTCACTCATGTCGGGCAAAACTCTCTTGTTGCTCTTGATGGCACTTGGTGTTTGCTTTTCTGACTCCTTGGTGCCTGGTAGGCCTAATCTAAGCTCTGTGGCCTCAAGGTTAAGGTCTTTCTCAAACAGTATACTTTTCTCCATTTCTGAACGATCTTGGATGAACTCAAACCCTTTTGTCTCCCACTTCTTAAGCTAACCACGTAGGTTTTGCCTAGAAGCCAAATATTTCAACCAAATTTTGAACCCAAAAATTGATTGATACTTCTTCAAAAGTTGTCTATCAGACTTAAGAGAGAGCACAACCGGAAATGTCTATGGCAACTAGACAATGAATTTCTCTATATTCCGATGAGTTTGCACAATTGCTAGCTAGGAAAGGTAGAGAAATGTGTATTTTAGGTGTAATGGTACCCAAAAGGTATTATATAGAATTGTAGACGGAAAGAAAGTAATAAAGGCGATAGATACTGTCTAGGGGAAGAAAAATAAGACCACCATCTCCACCATAAGCGCGTGCATGACACATATTATGCACTTTTAAATAAAGTAGATTATAAGAAATACTTATATTATGACTTTGATTGAATTTTTCCATTTATATTAAAAAAATTCGGATATTAATATTTTAATATATAATCAAATGAAGGTTATTTTTGTTTACATTTTGAATAATGTTTTTTTTTTTTTTTTTTTTAAATTCCACAATTGACATTTAGTGCAATAAATTATGCTTTTTATTTTCTGATGTATTTGTTGAACAAATGATAAAATCCTTGACAAGAAATAATGATAATATAAAATTATTTTAAACAATCGAAAACCACGTTCCCAAAATAGCTTGATAAGAGACAATTTGAAAATATTTATTTTTTGTCTTTTCTGAAATTTTATTCATCACCAAAACTTTTTATTAGGGAGTGTAAATTAATTCCTTTTTGGCTAGAAAGTAGATACACGCACCACAAAAGAGAGCGGAAAGGACAATATGGGCAGAGAATCGGAATGCATGAACTTAGACATGGCAGCTATGGTGTTTGTCACATGAACAACACAATTGAGGCATTTGTCCTTACATTTTGGGGACAAGGTTGGGACAAAGGCTTAGCCGCCCAAATTGAATACTGCGATTCCCAATAGATCAAACGGTCCAGATGAAGGTATTGATTCCCTGAAAATAGATCAGGACCCTTGGATCAAGAGTAGGTAGGGTACATCCCATGTGACTAAGACCCACATGGGGGTGTCGTTGATGGACAAGGCATGGTGTTGGTTAGGGCTTTAATTTGATCAAATTAAGATTGGGGCAGCTATGTCATATGGGCAAGGTCAAGACCCATGAGCCATTGCCTTATATCATGGGGGGGTTTCCTCTCGAGCAATTGACTTCTTCTCATTATTCAGCAAAAAAAGACAAAGAAAAAAAAAATTGACTTCTCATTTATTTGGTAGTCTTAACTTCTGTTTGGATCTTGAAAAGAAAAAGGAAGATGATTAATATGTCCCAAAAAAAAAAAAAAAAAAATCACAACACTTAATGTAACATGTTGTAATTGGTTTACATTATTAAAGCGAGATTAGTAACACTACAAAAAACTCGGGCTATAGCCGCATTTTAAGAACATGACTATAGCTCCTAAAAATGTGGTTATAGGTCAGTTTGGTCTATAGCTACATTTTCTATAGTCGCAATTTTAGACATGGCCTAAAACTTGATGTTACATTAAAACTTATTACCTTAACAAGTTATGAAAATAGCGAAAAAAAAAAAAAAAAAAAATCTCAAGCTTTGCTTAGTTAGTTAACTGAGATGGAAAGTATGAATATATTTATATAGCTAAGGCTGTGTTTATTTTGATGTAAAATGTTTTTTGACTTCATGGAAAATAATTTTAGTATTTTGTCGTGTTTATGAAAATATTCTGGAAAAAAAATTCAGACATTTGGCCCATATGAAAAATAAAATAAACTAATCCTATTGAAATATTGAACTAAACATAAATATTTTGTTCATAAAGAACACAAAATTTGCCATACATGCATTTATCATTGTTCAATTTCACAAAACCTAACGTAATGAACAAAAAATCCATGATATCAAAATATAATCTCACAATAATCCAACCAACGTTGGATTAAATTAACCACAAAAAGGAAAAACAATGTTCTAACAAAATTATCATGCTAAAAATTCGCAGCCAATTCGAAAATTTTATAGCATCAATTCCAAATCTAAAAAATGCAAAAATTAATTTTAAAAAATAAATGAAGCAAATTGATAGAGAAGAAGGCGAAGAAGATGGACTTGTCTCCACAATGACTACTATTAAAAATTGCCACACTAATGTGAATGTTCTAAGAATCCTGACCCTAAAAATGAGGCGTATGCAAAGGTTAGCCGTTAACCTCATTCCTTAGTTAAGTACTTACATTTTACTTAAAAGCACAAAACAAACTATCTAATAGGCCTATAATGATTTTGGTTTTGTAAACAATAAAAAATTAGGAAAGAGAGAATGAGCACATAAAAGCATATTAATAAACAAACCCCATTGGAACTTAAAAGTGAATTATATTTATCTTTCAGCCTATGAAGTGTCGCTATAGAAAAATTTAAATTTTATGCTAGACAGACCCACATTTACTTTTAAGAGGTGATGCTAGTCCTTCAAAGTTCAAACAAATGTTTCTTTTCTTATTATATATATGTTAACTTTAATATTGTGAAATAGCCTTATATTAGTCAACTCGATTGTCATTGTCAAATGTTTTGATTATACTCAATGTCTGTTACATTAAATTTATAATTGAGTAATGAACAATGAAAAAATATTGGTTTTTTCTTCCTCTCAAATGCTGACTACAATCGTATAACCTGTAAGATTTCGTATCATCTAAGAATTAGTTCCCTAGAAGGCTATATTTGAGGAAGTAAGTTTATACTCTACTAGAGGGTTTAACTACAATTTTTTTGTTTTTATATGAATAAGAGATTTGATTCTCACTGAAAACAATACAACTCAAAAACAACAAGCTTTTTGCCTTGTACTGATTTTCTGTTTTTTAGGTTTTTTCAATTTTCGCCATTTCATTTTAATCATGTTAGGATATTTTCAACCATTTTGAGTGGAAGTTAATTTTTAAATGTACATAACGACTATTCACAAACCATATGCTGATATATATGCATTAATGCAGCAATCTAAAGGAATCAAATCTGAACTTGGCAATTCCTAAGTCATCGTCTTAGCCAATTGTTCAGTAAAAAATTGGTACGTAAGCTAAGTAAGATGGTTATAATATTGCTATCATGAGAGTATATATACTAGCATTTACAACCTTTTAATGTGCTTAACTGATAAGGCGCTTGTAATGAGACTTGTGTTTTCGCTACACAGCAATGGAAAAAGAAGTTCAAATAAGCTGGATATAATTGTTTCAAGAAGGGCACAATAAGTTGGTGCTGCAGACTATACTGCATGTTGTGCTATTAATAAGCCCTAAGAAGCAGTAGACTTTTTCATTGCTATTGGAATTTAGAAGCTTTGTTTCCCTGTTCTTGTACAGCCATGGTTTGATTTATTTTCTACAGTAGTAACATTGCTCCAATGGGTAGTATGAAATGGTATATTTGGTTTGGGCTACTATAGTTTGGCAGTGGGCTTTTGACGATGCCTTATATACTCATCTGTCCATTGTTCACTAAAAAAAATGAAAAAAAAAAAAAGTTATATATAACTTTACCATGTGAGTATATAATGTAATAATCTATTTAAAACCATTTGAAGGTGTGATTTAATTGTAGCAAGTATTTGTGACCCATCATACCTATGAGTGTTAAGAATTGTAAAAACAAGTAATATTTGCAATTCTCTAATACTTAGACAATTCCACACCCTGCGAACTCCCATTTTTGCTTATATACAAAAAGGTAATTCATCTATTTAAAGGCCGTATTGATAGTGACTGATAACCGCTGTTGCTCCCATTATATTTCACAGACAGCTTTATGAAAATTTTAACAAAATGTGAAAAAGAAATGGAGGCAACTTCACTTGACTTGCGTTCTCAATCGTTGAAAATAACAAATGATACTTCAACCGATGTCTTAATCCTAGTGTAAAACTGTGAAGTACATGAACAGTGATTCAAAAGAATCCCAAGCCATATATATATATATATATATAGAGGGTTGGGTTCAAGTTACACCTGGTGTAACTCTAAGAAATGTTACACCACTCAATATTTTTTAATTAGATGCGAATATTGACAAATCCACCATCAGATTACATTATCTTCGTATATTCTTCATGCTTGCTAAATTTCAAGGTGATCAAAGATTAATAGTCATGTCATCAATCAATTGTTAAAATTTAAATTTTTGTAGTTTAAAATAATATATAAAAGATGAGTTTATAGATCAAATGGTAAATAGCATCCGATTGATATGAAAATTGGTATACATGTTAAGAATATATAGAAAATATAATTTAACGGTTAGATTTTCAAGAAAATTGGTATACATGTGTGGTGTACATGTGTGGTGTAACATTACTTAGAGTTTCACCAGGTGTAACTTGAACCCAACCCATATATATATATATATATATATTTATTTATATTTTTAATTATAAGTCATACATATTAGCTCATAGCCACTTAAAAGCAATCAATTATTATACAAGAACAAAAGCTCTACACCCTATTGTTTTAGGCCAAGCTTGCTATATGCTATTTAGGCACTTTAATTAGCACCGACACAGCGACACCTCCACACGTAAATGGTCCTATTATACAGCACCAATACAGCAAATTTCATGTGATTTAAGGCCCTGGAAAACCAAACCCTCATCTTCGGAATAGCCACACGCACAAATAGGGGTCCATTAACCTTGGTGATTTAGGACACAACATTATGAGCTTTATCTAGTGCCTTGGCTAGGTCACTCCTCCAACCATATCCAGCCAATTAGAAACCTGCCCGATCACAGTGTGGGCCCTCTCACTCAATGTCGAGACCAGATGGGTCCCCTGAAAGCTATCTCCAGTTAATCATCAACTTGTTTCCATCCTCCATCAATAAGTTTAAAGATATATACAATTATAAATTATATGTATGTATATATATATATATATTCGTTTGTTAAGGTGGTAAACTATAATTAGTGTAACATGAAAATAATATTAATTGTGGTCTTGGTGAAAGTGATGTTGTATTAATCACAATTTACCATCTCAACAAATTATAATATTTTTGAACATTTTATTTTCAAGGATTTTTATTTTTCCTGTTTTCCATTTTGATTTGTGTCTTGACTCTTGAATCTTAATATTATTTTAATTTAATTTTGACGTACTATAAAAGCATGCTATTTAAATCCATATATAGCTAGACAATTAGTTCATTATTTATCCTAAATGAAACAAAAATCTAGTAATGTCATATACAAACAAAGATGAAAATTTGAACATGGGGTTGTCTTTTATTGTTCAAGAAATAATTGGATAGTAGTTTTGTACTTTTGTTAGTGTTTAACCTGGTCAGTTACTATTGGAATTAAAGTAATATTTTTGAGATGGAATTAAAACTTGCCCTTGTCTACTGCTTTCTTTCTCTGGTGAACTCACTTAAAAGAAAAGGATTTTTTTTTTTTTTTGAAAAATGGATCATCATGTATATTATTCCAAGGCTAGTAAATCAGTCATAACAACATTATTAATATTTGGAGGAACAGACTCAATCCAAATTATATATAAGCGAGAAAGAACGCCTTGTTCTCTGGGTTAAATCATGTGCAACCACATTATCTTACCATACAGTATCAGAGAAGGAAAAACCCTATAAAAAACTAGCAAAAGATAGTGTGTCTTTAATGAGGTGACCAAAGGAAGAACGAAACATATCTCCATGCCTAAGAGAATTCATAATAATCTCCGAGCCTCCTTCAAAAGAGGATTGATGGAAACCAATTTCACAGATAAACTAAATAGCTCTCATATCAGTTTTTGAATAGAAATAATTAATATGTTAGTTTTTGGTTACCCATAGGATATTGTGCCATCATCTGGGTCTGACACTCTCATTTCATATAATTCATATAAAGAAAATTTAGGGGCATAATTATTTTTGTGATTATTGTAACATAATTATTGGTAAGTCACATTGTAATTGGAACAACATCACTTAAAAAAAAATCCATTACTAATACCACTTATATATATATATATATATATATATTTGGTTAAAATTACACTTGATATAACTTGAAGCAATATTATATTATTCAATATCTTTTAATTTGACGCGAATTTTGAAAATCTACCATTGAATTATATTATCTTCATATATTCTACTTGCTTGCAAAATTTCAGGATGATCAAAGATTAATAGCCTATATTATCAATTAATTATTTAAATTCAACTTTTTGTAGTTTAAATTAACGCATAAAAAATGAGTTTATGCATTGAATGGTAAATAACATCTGATTGATATGAAAATTGGCTGTATGTTAAGAGTATATAGAACATACAATCCAGCGGTGAGATTTTTAAAATATAAATTCAATAATAAGTTATTGGGTGATGTAACTTGGAACAACCTCTCTCTCTCTCTCTCTCTCTCTATATATATATATATATATATAACTTATGATTATTGATTCATATAATTCTTATCACACTGACTTTGAAATAATCTTATATACACTTTTCAAATTCGGCCCGAGCAAAAATGAGTAGTAGATTCAAAGAGAAATGGGAGCCCTAAGATGCAAACCTTCGTTTAGATCACAGAATTCATCCTAGTTCTGAGTTGTTACCCCATCCAATGAAGGGAATGAACAATGAATATGCAACTAGCTTGTTTAATCTCATTGTAGTCATGGTTGATAGTTATCTCATCAACATAATTTTTATTAAAAAAGGAAAAAAGAAAAAAGAAAATCGCTTTCTCATTAATTGCTTGGCAAGGTCGGAGGGAGACAACAGACAGCCCACTCGTGACCTCAATATAATCGCTTTTTAGCCTTTGATAGCTTAGACGTGTGAGTTTGATAATAGACTCAGATAATAAGTGGTCCAGGAGGGTGATATAGATGGTTTTCCAATTTCCATGAGTTACGTATCACTAGAAAGAGTGAAAATCATGTAATCAATGCTTAGTAATTTAGTAATTTATATCAATCTCTCTTGAGATTTTAGAAAACAACAGTCCCAAAATTTTATTGATAAGAGATTGTTCCTAAAAATTACCTTAAATCTAACAGATTATAATCTTGATCCCTTGCACTCGTAATAATTCTAACAGAATGCTCTGTTTTTCTTTTGAAAAACTCATACATTTATTAACTTGTGTCAATCATAGTTTTTATTTTCTTCTTGTTGTGATAATTTGATAATTACAATGGAGAGGAGAGGAATTGAATATTGAATGTCAAGGGCATACTAGAAAATGCTAACTAACTGAGCTATATAACTCTTGGCAACCATAATTAAATGTAACCAACTAAACCAACCAATTCTTATCTTTATAGTCTTCTTCACCCCTAACCAACCAAAACCAATTGCTTTCTTCTTCTCCTTCATTATAATTTATTATTAATCATATTTAGTTTTGGTAATTTGTTCAAATTCGAAACCCATAAGACACAATCTCAAGTAAAACCCCAAGGGTAACATTGGTAACTTCGTTGTCTTTTAAGGGCAAATGGTATTTTTGTAGTTGGTGCAAAAAAAAGCTAGGTCAAAACAATAGTTTAAAGTATTAAGCCAAAGATAAAATAAGAAGGTTCTATTTAACAAAAGTCAGTTTAGTTCATAAAAATTCAAGGAAAAAATTTGGCTCCAAACAAGTTTGAAACAATTTTTTTTTCCAACCTATTATGTGGTGATTAAAGAAACTATTTATATGTAATTTTAGTCACATGACTTTTTTAATTAGTAATGTGATTTATTTAAATAAAACACATGAATAAATTTATAACTCACCACATAATTGGTTGAGCAAGATAGCTTCAAGAATAAATTTATAACTTGTCACGTAATGGGTACATTGAGCAAGATAGCTTCAAACATATTTGGATCTAAATTTTGTTCAAAATTCAAACTATAAATGGTGTAAAAGTCAAAGTTGATTTTAGGAATTGATTGTTATTTTGTGAAACCGTAAGGGAGGATAGTGTAATTTAACCTAAATAATTTCAATTTTTGCTAGCTTGAAAAAGAATTAAAATTTGTTTCTTTGATATTTTAGAATTTAATCTAACTTTTTTTTTTTCGTTGTTGATAATTTATAGTTAAAATGTGGGAGGGGGGTTTTAAACCCTAGATTTTTTTGTTGGATGTTTCCAAGGGGTGCCAACTTGTTAGATCAAATTTTAAGAAGAGTAAAGGTCTGTTTGGAATCTGCTTATGTTGTTAAAACTGAAATTTTTTTTGCTGAAAGTATTGTAGATAAAGGTAAAAGTTATATGAAATAGTACAGTGTGACCCATGAATAGTACTAAAAGATGTAGTAAGACTCATAAATAATAGCAAAAATAAGCTGAATAATAAAATAAGTTGGAAAATTTCATCCATGCCAAACGCATACTTAGAATGTAATTTAACTCTACTTAATTTTATTTTAAAAATAATGTTATTGTAACAAAACTAGTCGTTAATTGCAATTGTGGTAATAAGTGTGAATTACATTGTGGAATTGATTGATGTAATATTGGAAATATCAAGGGGATTGGATAGAAGAAAATCGGTGTGCAACAATGGTGGTGGCTATTTCGAGTTTAGTTCTCACTTGCTAACAAGGTATTAGCCACCGGGTGGCCAACTGGCCTTTGGCAAACACGTGGAAAAGTTATTGTTGATGAAAATTTCAGCACAGCAGTTGAAGCTGGAACATCAGTGATAGCTACTTCGAAACCGATATTCTATGTCTTTTACTCGATTTTCAATGGTATCTCTTTCATCACATTTGCTATTGCCTGCCTCTTATTTATGGATTCTCACTACAAGGAAAAAAAAAAAAAAAAAAAAATTCTTGCAATCAAATTTTTTGTTGCGATAAAGTCAATCATTGCAATAAAATCTTATTACTACAAAAACAGTCGTTGCAAGCTATTGCAATAAACTCCATGACACTAAATTATTGCAACAAAAAATTATCAATGCATTAAAATCAATGCAACGAATGATTTTTTTATATTTTTAAAAAAATGTTGTTGTAACGAAACTAGTTATTGCTATGTGGCAATAAGTATGGATTACAATTAATTGAATGGTTTGGCAACTACAAATTTCTAGCAATAAAATATCGCAATAGCAGTTTTTGTTGCAATATCACCCATAGCAGTTTTTGTTGCAATAACAGTCTTTTAAGGGTAGACTATTTGTTTGATAGAAAAACAACTGTGGATATTATGTCAAAATTTTTGGTTTGGTGTTGCATAATGAAAAAAAAATAGCATTACAATGAAAATATTAAAGGCCCCCTCCCCATTTAAAATGTATAAAAAATGACATGAATTTAAGGAATTTTAATTCATATATCTTGTATAATTAAGTACCATGCAAAAATTTATGAAACGTATAAACAAACACGAATAAGAAAGATCATATTTTGATTTAAATTGAGAAAATAATATAAAACATATTTTTTTTGTTCCCTGTGGTGATTAAATTAAAAGGAATTCAAAGCACTTACAATCTAAAAAACTTTTCTCTTCTTTAGATAAATAGAAAAGATGAATGGATGAAATTTCAATGCACTTACATTTACATTCTTATGAATCTCATCTCCATTTAACAACATGCACGAGACTGTCTGACCCATAGATTTCGAAGATTTGTAAAGAAAGGACGAGTTGATAAGCATTGCAGAACAACTATTCTTGTTGGTATATGGACTATGGAGCAGTTGCAAACAAAAAATATGCTGGGACAACTATGAACTTTGACAGGAAACAGTACGGAGAAAAATAATACTTGTTTGAAAAGTTGAGGATGTGCTAGACTGCAGTCTGACCAGTGAGAGAAATTTTAGAGGTACTATCAGCATCAGCTTATTAATGACACACACGTGTGGTGTCTGTGTCTCAGAGTTCCATAGATAAGGAAGGGTGTGAAAGTGAGAGTGAGAGTGAGAGTGAGAGACACAGAGGGAGAGAGGTGGTAGCATCCAAAGAACTACACACGTTTGGGGGTCTTGAAAGTGGGCCTTAGGGGGCCCAACCCACACGAGGGATCTGAGTGTGGATTGGTTGGCATGGGTCTCTCTCTTGTTTGTCGTGGAGGGCGATGTCATTGTCATTCTTGCTTTCTGTGTTTTGTTAGTTTTTAAGGCGAGACTGAATTCAAACAAATTAAGTACGAATAGCTTTGAAAATTTTGGTGTGCTTGTTGGCGATGCCATGATCATGGCATGGTCATCCAAATTCAATGGATCAAATACAAATTTTAATTTCATCTTTATATAGGTGTCTAAGGATCATAGCTTCCATTTTTGAGTGGTCTAAAAGAAGTTTCGCTAAGCAATCTTAGCTTCAATTTATTCTAGAAATTGATTCTCTTATACTCAAACTTGCAATTTATCATTTTTTTTTTTTGGTGTGAAAAACACTTATCATTGCATTAAGACTCGGCCTTTGATTTGTATTAATTCTGTTTGTATTAATCCTGTTCTTATCGACATAAAAATATTAGTGTATTAATTTCGTTTGTATTAATCCTATTCCTATCGACAAAAAAAATATTAGTTTTGTCATTAGTATATGATTGATATGTACTGTTATTATCACCCACTTTAAGTTAGGTGGCGTCTTAGGCTATATAACTTTGCACAATATGGCAATTAGATTGGATAGGGATTTTTTTTTTGCTGGGTAATTGTTTATGCAGGGGCTAGAAACTCTGAGTTGACGGTCACTAAGATAACCGGGTACTACTTAGGCCAGAAGACCCCGTGGTGATTAGATTGGGATTCAAAGCACGTAACATAATGTGGCACCATATCACTGAAGTTAAGTCAAATCAATCTAAAAAAAAAAAAAAAAAATCACCAAACTCAAAATGTGAAAGACCTATAGCCCTATCCTATCCACCTTGCTCAATGGCATTAAGAATGGATTGAGATCCAATGCATACTGTTCCCCAACTTTGCCAAATTCCAGATTTTTCCCTCCAAAACCTCTTCACCATATTTGATTACATCTCATACTTTTTACTGTTAGGGTTGCCCACTGTGTTTAAACATGCACCCCACCATTAGCACGCAATATATTACCTTCATCATCAAGTCCCTAATCTTGATCTTGTCATTTTGGTCTGTAGCTTCAATCAGCTCTAAGATTTGGAGGTTATTTCAATCACTAATGCTATGTTGGTTATGTTGAAAAGAGAGAGATTGAAAAGTAAGGAAAGAAAAGGGAAAAGAAAATGTGATTTTTCATAGTTTGATTGTGGTGAAAGGCAGAGGAAAGAAAATAATGTGATTGAAGTTTTTTACCCTAGTCTACTCTTTTCTTTTTCTTTTTATTTATTTATTATTATTCCAAATTAGGAAAAAAATAAGAAAGAAGTGACTTTGAGAGTAATATACAAAATAAGAAAGAAGCGATTTTTACATCTTCCACTTTTATATATTAAGGGTATAATGGTAAATAACTCTTCATCCTTCCACTTTTTCATTATTTATAGCAAATATGTATGGTGGAAAAATAAAATATTTGTGTATCCTCACAACCAAACAAAACCTAAAGCATTTGACATTTGAACTTGGATTGTATAGAGGAGCATGACTTAATTTCTTAAAGCACGAGTCAATAGACTCAATACTTGAGATCAAAATCACTTAAAGGAGCTTCTTGATCTGTTGATCACATGGTCTTTCATGGTGTTTCACTCACATTAGGAAATTTAAAAACCCATTGAGAAGTGTAGATCTGTGTCCAATCAAGACGACATAATCGAGTAGAATTGTTTGTTGTTATACGTATATACCATAGAGAACCCTATGATCCAATTACCCCCATGATTCGTGCAAAGTTTAACATAGTTTGCTGGGGGAGGCCACCAAGCGATATACAGTGGTCCTGGTAGAGTTGGGTTCATTTTTTTTTCCCCCTTCTGACTAAACAAAGAGAACTCTTTTGTTTGGTGCACTATTCTGTGGATGCAATCTAAGGGGGCACAGATTATAAGATTTTCAATATTAATAATTTATACAAATTTTCCGTAATATTTGAAGGCTGTTAACTAAATGTATGAGGGTAGCTTCTATCTTCAAATCTTCCTCATATAGTTTCAAACAGAATATTCAGATAATAACTTGGAACAAATGCAAAGTGATCCCGTGACTCTAGCTTTTTTAAGGTGGAGAATTTGGACTTAAAAAAAAAAAAAAAAAACTTGTAAAAAATTATTGAAATCAAATTTTGATTAGTTTGAAACTTTGAATAAGAGATTAAGACTTGCAAGATGTTCTTTGAAACATATATAATACTCATTCTATGTTAAAGTAATAAAATTTTATCTATTATTAATAATATTCGTTTACGGATATAAATTTTCTATACTACCTTTTGTATTCCACTTTGTTAGAACCTTATTAATTGCTAGAATCTTTTGAAGTTGTAATGAATCATACATATCATGGAACTATATATATATATATATATAACTGACTCTATCCAATAAATTATTCAAGGTTTAAGATTAGCAACAATTATGCTAATGTCCCTTAGGTCAAAGGAAATTATTTGATATTTTTAACAGAGACATTTAGAGTTCAAATGCCCTGGCCCACCTATATTGTACATATAAAAAATATAAATTGACAACAATTAATCAATAACAATTTAATAAATATCTTTTTTAAAATCTAGCCAAAAGAATCTTTTACATACATTATTCATGTATATTTTCAATTAATGACTAATCTAATGAGACATATAATTTATTTAAAATTTTAATAAACACTACAAGAAGCGCTAGAAAGTGTTGGCATAGAAAGCGCCAGTATAGCTCAAATGAACCTATATTAGCGATTTCAAGAGCTATAGCATTTTTGAAGCACTAGGATAGACCAGTATTTAGTGAAATTATATGATTCAATTTTAAAAATACAAATAAAACGAGTTTCCTAATTTAAATAAATATTGATGATTTTATAAATTATCATGTAACAAGTTGAAAAACATTATATATATATATATATATATTTGAGTAAATTGCAAATTACACCCCTAAAGTTTGGGGGTGTTTGGATTTTAAACCCTGAAATTTCATAATTTGAATTTTACCTTTTGAAGTTTGAGGGTGTTTAGATTTTACACTCTAAAATTTTAAAATTTGGATTTTACTTCATAAATTATAAGGGTGTTTGGATTTTACAACCCTAAAGTTTAAAGGTTTGGTCTTACGCTTTAAAGTTTCAAAATTTGAGTGAAAATCCAAATACTTCTGAACTTTGAGAGATAATATCCAAATTTTAAAACATCTTGGAGTAAAATCTAGACATCTTCAAATTTTAGGGGGTAATTCCAAATTTTAAAACTTGAGAGTGTAAAATTTAAACAAACCCAAATTTTAGGGGGCATAAATTGCAATTTTCTCTATATTTGTACATATATGATAAGTAGAGATTATTTTAGATTCTAGAATAAGATTTTTATTTCGGGAAAAGTTTTATTTTTAACTGTGGTGTGGCGAACCATGAATATATAAATGCACGTGGCAACGGGATCTTCACCTAGAATTGGCTATGAACTTTTGAGGAATCAACAGTGGAGCCCAACGTTTGGAAAAGTCAACGTAAGAAACACATGTCCTACATTTTATTGGTCAAGCAGGTATTCTCTGGGGTCCACTACTCCACCAACGATGCATGTCACCCAGTTTCCTATCCAACATCCCATGATACAACAAAAGAAATTAAATTTAAAAAAAAACTTCCCACGTGCTATGTATCAATTACATAACATTTGGTATAACTTTACACCGAAGTTGTTGTTTAAAATTAAAAGGTTGTCTAAATATAATCTTTTTCTATCTTTTATCTCAAAATTAAAAGATAAATCCTTCAACCAATGCTATTATATATATTCAATATTTTTTTTATTACATGTAAATTTTCACAAAGTCATATTTGAATTATATTTTCTTTTAATACTCTTCATACTTGTAAATTTTCAATATGATCAAGGATATATAACTACATCATCTATCAAATTTTTAAATTTATATATATATTTTTTTGCAATTTAGAATTATGTATAAAAGACAAGTTTTTGTAATCGAATAAAATAACATCCGATTGATACGAAATTTGTGATACATGTTAAGAATGTAAAGAAAATGTACTTCAACAGCGAAATTTTCTAAACTTTATTTCAATAAAAATGTATGGAGAGACAGAGAGAGAGAGAGTTACACAACTCAATAATTTTTTATTGGATGCAAATCTTGACGAGTCTATATTGGATTATATTTCCGTCTTATACATTTCATACCTGTAGCATTACCTATTTCTCCTCACAAAACCTGTTGTTCGTTGTTATCGCCACCTTTTGGCTTGAGATCGTCAACTTTCCTTTACACTTCAAGCTCAACACGATTCCTTTATTCAAATATTCAAGTTCTCCCTTGAAATTTCCATCAAAGAGGGATACTCTCACTGTCTCTCAACATCATCAATCCGGTTGAACCAAACCTTCATCCTCATGAAAGTCCCGTTGTAGATTTTTTTTTGGGGGGGTGCGGTCGAGAACAATAGATATTGTTTCTATCTTTGCAAATACCTATGCACTTATAGTTCAGAGATGCTCTTCATTCTAGAACATTGTATCCTAAGGGCATAAGTTAAGATTGTGATAATTCTATAGGTTTTCGATACCATCATTGAGTGGACCTTGTAGGATTTTCGATCCGCATTTGGATGTTTCAATTTCTAAAACATGGTACACTTTTTCATTAAAATTTATATTTTAACTAATAATAAATTTTTGGCTAAATTGCTAATTGCATCCTCTAAGTCTGATATTGAAATTCATTTTAGTCCTTTAACTTTACTTTCATTTAATTGAGTCCTCCATGTTTCAAATTTATTTAATTTAGGCATTTCATCCAATTCCGTCAAAACATTGTTGTTAAGTATGCAATTAACTAATGAAAAAATAATTTGAAAAAAAAATTCAAACATAAAAAATCTATAAAATATTTTTTATTAAATTTATAGATTTTTTCATTTGAGAAAAATATTTTTTTTTAATGGAAAAATTTTAACGAAATTGGAAAGAATGCTTGAATTGAATAAATTTGTAGTTTAGAAGACTCGATTGAACAAAAGTAAAATTAGAAGAATGAAATGAATTTTAGTCAAACTTGAGGAGAGTAATTTGCATTTTAGCATAAGTTTTTCTAAGAAAATATAATTAGTTTAAACATATTAGAAGTGATTTCAAATGAGATCTAAATAGAATGGTTAGAAAGTAATTTTAGATAGATTTAAAATAGTTTAAAATAGGTTGGAGGTATTACACATTCAAATTCTTACATAGTAGTATAATAAATTTGTAATTGAGTTGTCTTATATTTTTTAAGTTTAGGTTCAAGAATCTATATGTAACACTTAACAAAAATGTTAGGTTCTGAAGATTTAGGAATAAATATTTAGAATCATATTTTATTTGTGTTGCAAACTGAGAACAAAACATATCTAGTCTATGTATTAGGCAATGCTTAAAAGTATAGGTTTCAAGCTTTAAGTTCAGCTGACTATAGAAAAAGGGAGTCAATTTCAGTCAAGCTCAACCGATCGAGAATTACAGAAATCAGATTCTACAGAAGTTTTAAACAAGGCCCAAGCCCATGAAAACGTTTAGGGTTTCATTCTAATTTATCCACATATAAAAGGGAAACCCTAGCTACATTTTTTTAGACTTTTGGAAGACTTGTGTGTTACTTTTTATAAGATCTGAGAGATTTTGTATATTCTAACTACACAAGAATCTACCGGAGCAAGATCTACAATTAAGCAGTAGTAGAACCTAGTTGTTGCAACAAGATCATTATTGCTGGAGATCTAAAACCTTTGAGTGGGATCTCAAAGTCAAAATCAAGGGAGCTTGTGTTGCTGAAAATCCAATAAGAGAAGGAGTCTGTAGATTCGGAACTTGCACATGGTCGTGTTAGTAAGTTACAACATAAGGTAGTAATAGATTTAGGGTTGAATCTTTTGTAAAAACTTTGATTCTCTTGTAGTAGATTTACTTTACCTTAAGGATAACTAAGTCAAATCATCTCTAGGTTTTTACCTTGAAACGGTTCATTTCATCTGTTTTCCTAGGTCATCATATCGTGGTATTATTTACTTTTTTGCTTTTATGCATGATATGATATATGCTTGTTTAACCTAGATCTGAATAATAAACCTAATAATTAACTTGGTTAATTAACTAGATTAAACAATCTGGTTTAAGGGGTCTAAACGAATAAACAAGTGGTATCAAAGCGAGTTAGCTCTTGTTTATAGGTTTCTTAACCTAGAGTTGAACCTTGACCTCTGTTTTTATGGAATACGGTCACTCTCGTGTGATCCCTCCATACTTTGATGGGAATAACTATACTTATTGGAAGGTTAGGGTGAAAGCTTTTTTGAAATCCATTGATGAGAGAGTATGGTTATCTATAGAAAACGGTTGGGAAAGACCAACCACTGCTATAGGTGAATGGACCACTGCCCAAAAGGAAGCAGCTAGCTTTAACAATAAGGCTATGAATGTTATATCCAATGCTGTTTCTATGGAAGAATTTAAGAGAATCTCAAATTTGGAGATTGCTCACACTGCATGGAACATCTTACAAACAGTGCATGAAGGCACTAAATTAATAAATTGCAGTAGTTGACCTCTAAATTTGAAAACATTAGAATGTCTGAGGATGAGTCTTTTGATGATTTTTATGCTAAGTTGAATGATATTGTCAATTCTGCATTTAATTTGGGTGAAGTTTATTATCAATCTAAAATTGTTAGGAAAATTCTAAGATCATTAACTGAGGCTATAACAGAAAGTAAAGATGTTAATTCCATTCTTGTAAATGAACTTGTAGGATCACTTTAGTCTTATGAATCTAACTTACCAAAAACTAATAAATCTAAATCAATGGCTTTGAAATCTGTTGATGATGTTAATGATTGTGGATTTGATGATGAACTCTCTCATCTATTAAGATTGCTTATCTTGCTAAGAACTTTAGAATTTTCTAAGAAATAATAATAAAAGAGCAAGAAACGAAACAATGTTGACCCTAAGAATGTGAAGAAGAATGACACTAAGAATGTGAAGAAGAATGACACCACCAAAAATAACAATTCTGAAAAATCAAAGGACAAAGTAGGTCAATCTTCTAACAGTTCTTTAGGACAACAATGTTATGGTTGTTAGGGTTATGGTCATCTAAAATCTGAATGTCCAACATTTTTGAGATCTAAAGGAAAAGCTATGGCTGTTATTCTAAGTGATGATGAAGTTTCTGATCATAAGTCTGAAAGTGATCAAGAAGGAAACTTCATGGCTTTCACTGCTACTGCTTTAGTAAGTGAAATTGAGACTGCTGATGAGAACCCTTATGATGGGGTACTCTCTGAGAATGCTGACTTGCAAGATACTTATAATAAGCTATGCAAGATTGCAGCCAAAGATGCTATGAGTGTTGAGTTAGTGTTGAAAAAGATAAACACTCTTGAACAAGAAAAGAAAAATTTGCTATTAAAATTGTTTGATGCTAATGAACTCTTAAATTCTATTAAGATTGAGAACATGACTTTGCTTGAAAAGGTTAAAAGTTTGGAATTAGAATTTGCTGTTGCTAGAGAACAAATAGATAGAACTTCTACTTCTAAACTTGATGATATGCTAAATGTTCAAAAATCTGTTTATGATAAGACAGGATTTAGGTTTGTTGAGAGTGGTTGTTCTTCTACTATTCATCCTCCCAAGTTTGTACCTGCTACATCTTCTTCTGTTCTTCATCCTTCTGTGTCTGAAGTTAAGGTACATAAGGAAGAAGTATTAGCTTTTAGAAGAACTAGCGTAGATTTAAGTGAGTCAAAACCTAAGAATCTGAATCAATCTGGAAGCAAGAAACACCACAAACCTCAGTGGTTTTGTCATTTTTGTGGTGGAGCTAGGCATACTAGGCTAAGTTGCTTTAAGTTGCAAGTTTTAAAGCATGGATCCAAACAAAAAGTGTCTGTATCAAAAGCACAAGATCTTATAGCATTTATCCATGAATTGGTAAAGGTTCTTAACCTTTATGCTAATATTGGAGCTAATTTTAGGGCCAATTCAAATAGAAACCCTAACTCCAAATTTGCATCTAAAAGAGTTTGGACACAAAAGACTTAGCCTCAATGAGTTTGGCTAACATGGTCCTTGTGTTAATTCTTTCAATCTCTTGTGACCAAAATTGTTTTTCTTTAGGGTTTGCATTTGCATTACATTCATACATTTCATTCTAGGTTTGCTTTTGATGTTTTTTAGTTTTTTTATAAAAAAAAAAATTCAAAAAAAAGAAAAAGAAAAAAGGTATTTATATTATACATCTTCAAGATGTGTAATTAAGGTTGGCCTATGAAATTTACATTTCATGACCGTGTACCTTGTTTAGCTTTGATGAGTTTTATTTTTCTGTATTTTGCTAGTTTGTGCTATGTAGTGCTTATATTGTGTGAGTTGTTTATAATTTTTAAACACGTGTTTTTGATTTTGAAGTCACATTCTTTTGATTGTAAGGATTAAAAAAATCCTAAAAGAAAAACATAAATAACTATCTCACCACTGTTACTCACCAATCATGAATATCTATATGCAAATCATAAAAACTGTGCTTGGTAAGGTGTAGCACTTGCACAACAAGATATTTAAGGTGTTGCTATGAAAATAAAAACTATTTTTCAAATGTTTATGCAGAAAATTTTTCCAAAATTTTCAAAAAATTCTATTTCTTCAGGATTCAATTGATCAAGTCTGTCTTTCGACCGATAGAAAAGACAAAAGGAAATTCCAATTTTTAAGCTAAAATTTTCGGGCTTGCTTGATTCCTTCCCGATTCATTTTGATCAATCAATCCTATTTTTATGTAAATTTTGATTCCTGTCCTGATTCCTCTTGACCGATCGAATTTCATTTATTATTATTATTTTTTAACTAATAGGAATTAGATTAGCCTTTTTTTACTATTCCTTTGTCTTTCTCTTCGATTCCTCTTTCGATACCTTCTCACTCAAATTTTTTTTTTTTGTCTTATTCTTAGTCAAAGATTTAAAGGTTTTCTTCTACATCCTACGGTAAGACACTTTTTCCCTTTCTTTTTGATCAAATTACATACATTCATGCATTTTTCAAAAAATTTTCATCAAAGGAAAATTGAGGTTTTTGATGATTTTGTGCATTTTGGTCAAATCTGATTTATGGGTTTTTGTTCATGCATCATTTCAACATGATCTACATGCTTTAATTTCAAAATTTTCAAAATTTCCTCAAAATTTTGAAATTAGGGTTCTTATGTTCTTAAGAGATTTGAGGATTTTGTGAAATTGGGCAAAATTGAGTAAAATTGGCTTGTGATATTGTTTGATTGAGTGATTATAACATGTTTTATGCTTATTGTGTTGTTCAATTGATCAATATAAGAATTTTTGAAAATTAGGGATTTTGTAAAATTCTTAATTTTCTAGGTCAATTTTCAAGATTGTGATAAAATTGAATTGTTTTAGAGCATTAGATCATGCATCACCTGCGCATTATTGCCATGCATCATCTGGTTTTTCAAACATTCCATGTTATCATGTCTCTAACCCATTTTAATGCGGTTTGCCTTTGGTTTATGTTGTTTTTGTTTTTGTTTTCTCTTTAGTTATGGCTTCTAAGGTTGGTAGAAAGTTTAACACTAGATTTAATAGGAACAATGCTTCATCCTCCTCTGGGTCAGCCTTTGTTGATAGTGTTAGGTTTCTCACTGATAAGTGTGAAGAGACTTATGAGACCTTAACTAAATATAGGTCTATTTGGGGTTAAAGGGAGATTGTGTTGAGGGAGTTAGATCCATCCATCCGTATGAACTTTGTGTCTAGGAAATGGGTTTCTTTGTGTAAGGTGTTTGATCCTCCTCTTGCTGCTTTGATTAGAGAGTTTTATTCAAATCTCTCTATCTATCTTGAAATGACAGGTGGTCATTATTTGACTTCCTGGATTGGAGGTCAAGAGTTCACTATTAATAAGCAAACAGTTTCTGAAGCTTTAGGAGTGCCTGTAGTTTGTAAACCCACATATCCATACACTAATTTTCCTCCTGTTAATGAATCATGTCTCTACTCTGTGGTAGGTCTGTTTCTTGGGGAACTGAACCAAGAATCAATTCTTGTGAGTTTACTGAGCTTAACTCTTTGTATTTACAGATTTCCTGCCATAACATTTATCCTATCTCACATGTTCATATTGTCCCTATAGATAGGTGTACATTTCTTTTATGCTCTTGTTACTGATGGTACTTTGTGTTTTCTCTCTATGTTTATTCAAACCATTGTTGATATCTATAGGAGTACAAGTAAAGCTCAAAAATTGGTTTTTCCTATGTACACATATAGGATTTTGAGGTTTCTAGGATTGTCAGATTTTCCTCCCTTAGAATTAGTTCACATCACTACACCTATAGGAGCCACTTTTCTTAGACAGCGACAAGTTTAGATGAAGAGTGCTGAACCAAGCACTGGGACTTCAAAGAGATCACGAGGTGAAACTTCTACTATAGCTCCTGCCTCTGGTGCTATGCCTGCTGCTGAGGAGACTTTTGTGGATCCGACTGCTTCTGTGGATCCTTCTGGTGGTGCTGATGATGTTGACCCTATTGTTATCCCTCCTTTCTTGCTTCGTGCCATGATGGAGTCTTTCATGACTACTTAGGCAGCTCATGGACAGCTTTTGGATGAGTTGTTAACTAAGGTTGCTGCCTTACGAGCTGATTTTACCAACTATAGGAGTGTGTTTCCACCTCCTCCACCATCTGATGATTGATGTTACCTTTGGAAATTCGTAACAAAAAGGAGGAGTAGGTTTTAGGACTTTTTGTACTTAGGGGGAGTATAGTTTTTTGTACTTAGGGGAGTTTGATGTGTTTACTTTTAGTTTGATGTTCATATTTCTTTTTATCTTCATATGTTATTGTTTATATCTGTATAGTGTTACTATTCTTGTTTTACAAACATTGATGTGGTTCTTGATTATGATAGTTATTGATGATGAGGTTATTCATTATGATATTACTGTCTCTCTTTATATGTTTTGTGAATTAAAGATTAGATTTTTACTTTGATTTTGGTACTGTATCTTCCACACATGTGTTTATGGTTTTATTTTCAGTGTTTCAGGAATTTACAGGTTAATTCTTTCAACAGCTGCTATCTATACTAGCAACTAATAGTTAGTAGTTGTGTTAGAATTGTATTAGGGCAATATCTTGTATTTGGGCTGGTATTTAATTTAAGCATTTCATTGTGTAAGTGTGTTTTGTCACGGATTGCCAAAGGGGGAGGTTGTTAGGTTTTGAAGATTTAGGAATAAATATTTAGAATCTTTTTTTTTTTTTTTTTTTTTTTCCTGTTGGCAAACCGGGAGCAAAACATGTCTAGTCTATGTATTAGGCAATGCTTAAAAGTATAGGTTTAAAGCTTCAAGTTCAGCTGACTGCAAAAAAAGGGAGTCAATTTTAGTCAAGCTCGACCGATTGAGAAATTAGACTTGACCGATTGAGAATCGTAGAAATCAGATTCTGCAGAAGTTTTAAACAAGGCCTAAGCCGTGAAAACGTTTAGGATTTCATTCTAATTTGTCCACATATAAAAGGGAAACCCTAGTTACGTTTTTCAGACTTTTGGAAGACTTATGTGTTATTATTTGTGAGATTTGAGAAGTTTTGTACCTTCTAACTACACAAGAATCTACCCGAGCAAAATCTACAGTCAATTAGCGGTAGAACCTAGTTGTTGCAACAAGATCATTACTGTTGGTGATCTGAAACTTTTGAGTGGGATCTCAAAGTCACAAGTAAATGAGCTTGTGTTGCTGAAAATTCAAGAAGGGAAGGAGTTCGTGGATTCGAAGCTTGCACGTGGTCGTGTCAGTAAGTTACTATATGAGGTATCAATAGATTTAGGGTTAAATCTTTTGTAAAAACTTCGATTTTCTTATAGTGGATTTACTTTACCTTGAGATATCTAGGTTAAATCCTCCCCAGGTTTTCACCTTGAAACAGTTTGTTTCATTGGTTTTTCTGGGTTATCATATCGTGGTGTTATTTACTTTTTCGCTTTTATGCATGATATGATATATGCTTGTTTAATCTAGATCTAAATAATAAACCTAATAATCAACTTGGTTAATTAATTAGATTAAAAAATCTGGTTTAAGGGTTTTAAACGAACAAACAAAAAAGATGACACTTGGCAGAAATTGAAGCCTATTTGAAATATAGAGACACTTGGCATCAAAATAATGCCCAATTAAAAGGAAATTTGCCACTAAAGTTGAAGTTCAATTAGAATTTAATTGAATTATTGATTGAACTTGCTCTAAATTTCAACTTTAATATTATATATACATCTGAAAAAAAAAAAATAGGGATTAGTGTTTAATTTAATAATTATTATTAGAATTCTAATCCCTAATTTCTCTAGTAAGTTGTTGACATGTTTAGAATTATTAGTGTAAGGACTCAATTTGTAATGAACCCTTAACAATAAAATTTTGTAGAGACGTGGGTATAAGGATTTGACATCACTAAAGTAAACAACGGTTAATTTTGTGTTTATAACAAATGACAGGGGATATGGAGTTCGTCTGAATATCCTTCACGAAATTTGAGTCAGTGTATTTGTCCTCGGATTATGCCGAGGATATATTTTTCTTAGAGTTTATCCCCCCTCTTTCTGTTGGGAATTCTCTTTGTTATATAGCATCATTCTAATTAATCTTGGCCGTCCATCTGTCAGTTATTCGGTCACTGTGGATAAGAGTTTGTCCCATCATCTGATTTTATAGGCTTTATATTAGTTCTCAGCCGTCTTTGCAGGTTTCTTATTAGTTGGAGTAACCAAGACGACTGGGTTCGTCGGTCACATCACCATTAAAGTGGTCAGAATGTTAGTGAGATATTTTCCCTTTAGTAGAGTCGGTGTGCCGAGGGCAGGTCGTCCTCGGCGCGGGCCTTGGATGTCCTGGGCTATTTCCCACTGTCTTCGTCTCTTGTATTAACCTCGGCGCGGGCTTTGGGCCGCATGTAGTGGGCCAGCGTGGTTAGTGCAATAGGGCCCCACAATAGCCCCTCAAAATTCTGCTGCACGTCCCCTTGGGCGGGGAGGAGGATTTTGATTACCTAGGCGCATTTTTTCACCCTGATGGGTTCCATCTTATCATTAGTGTTTATCGCTACTTCGGCTGTTCTTGCAGCTTTCTTTTTGCGCAAAGTGTCGCCCGGAGATGGTTAGGCTTGGGTTGTTTGTGCTATAGCGCTCAATTTATCATGGTTTTTGTCCCTGATGGGGCTCGCTTATTTGGTGCCTGAAAGGGAGTTGGCTTTGCCTTAATTTTGAGCTCATGATCCGTACAAGAGCCCTGGTTCCGTTCAGCGTTTGTATTGTCTCATAGTGACTGATTCCCATGTTGGTTTGGGTCCGAGGACCACACGAGACCTTGGTTTTTCTTAATATTTAGTTTTTATGATAAAACGTTCTCCCTCCTGGCCTAAGGTTTCGGACCATGGAATGTTTAAGTTTCAATTATCGGAAGTATCTGGTTTCCCCTTGAGGCTTGGGTCCGAGGACCATGCAAGGCCTTGGTTTTGTCCAGTACCTAGTTTTCTCTTTTTATCATCTGAAGTATCTGGTTTCCCCTTGAGGCTTGGGTCCGAGGACCATGCAAGGCCTTGGTTCTGTCCAGTACCTAGTTTTCTCTTTTTATCATCTGAAGTATCTGGTTTCCCCTTGAGGCTTGGGTCCGAGGACCATGTAAGGCCTTGGTTCTGTCCAGCACCTAGTTTTCTCTTTTTTATCATCTGAAGTATCTGGTTTCCCCTTGAGGCTTGGATCCGAGGACCATGCAAGGCTTTGGTTCTGTCCAGTACCTAGTTTTCTCTTTTTATCATCTGAAGTATCTGGTTTCCCCTTGAGGCTTGGGTCCGAGGACCATGCAAAGCCTTGGTTCTGTCCAGTACCTAGTTTTCTCTTTTTATCATCTGAAGTATCTGGTTTCCCCTTGAGGCTTGGGTCCGAGGACCATGTAAGGCCTTGGTTCTGTCCAGCACCTAGTTTTCTCTTTTTTTTATCTGAAGTATCTGGTTTCTCCTTGAGGCTTGGGTCCGAGGACCATACAAGGTCTTGGTTCTGTCCAGCACCTAGTTTTCTCTTTTTTATCATCTGAAGTATCTGGTTTCCCCTTGAGGCTTGGGTCCGAGGACCATGCAAGGCCTTGGTTCTGTCCAGCACCTAGTTTTCTCTTTTTATCATCTGAAGTATCTGGTTTCTCCTTGAGGCTTGGGTCCGAGGACCATGCAAGGCCTTGGTTCTGTCCAGTACCTAGTTTTCTCTTTTTATCATCTGAAGTATCCGGTTTCCCCTTGAGGCTTGGGTCCGAGGACCATGCAAGGCCTTGGTTCTGTCCAGCACCTAGTTTTCTATTTTTTTTATCTGAAGTATCTGGTTTCCCCTTGAGGCTTGGGTCCGAGGACCATGCAAGGCCTTGGTTCTGTCCAGCACCTAGTTTTCTATTTTTTTTATCTGAAGTATCTGGTTTCCCCTTGAGGCTTGGGTTCGAGGACCATGCAAGGCCTTGGTTCTGTCCAGCACCTAGTTTTCTCTTTTTTATCATCTGAAGTATCTGGTTTCCCCTTGAGGCTTGGATCCGAGGACCATGCAAGGCCTTGGTTTTGTCCAGCACCTAGTTTTCTCTTTTTTATCATCTGAAGTATCTAGTTTCCCCTTGAGGCTTGGGTCCGAGGACCATGCAAGGCCTTAGTTCTGTCCAATACCTAGTTTTCTCTTTTTATCATCTGAAGTATCTGGTTTCCCCTTGAGGCTTGGGTCCGAGGACCATGCAAGGCCTTGGTTCTGTCCAGTACCTAGTTTTCTCTTTTTATCATCTGAAGTATCTGGTTTCCCCTTGAGGCTTGGGTCCGAGGACCATGCAAGGCCTTGGTTCTGTCCAGTACTTAGTTTTCTCTTTTTTATCATTTATAGTAGCTATTTATCCGTAGCCGTTTAATTCTACATTGCTATAATCTACAATAAGTCTTAAATAATTACATTTTTCAAGCAGAATAATAATAATAAATGCGAGATGGAGTTGGTGGAGGATAAGACCTTGCCGTGTTTTGCCTCTTCGTTTGATGGGACTCTTCTGTTTACGAGGCATCTCTTGGGTTGTCCGGGTAATGTGTTCTGACGCTTCGGTGCCTCCTCGTTTAATGAGGCGCCTCCTCATTAATGCTGGCCGTGGATCTGCGAGGATCTAACGGCTGTTAGGCCTCTAGGAATTTGGAGCGGATTTATTTGCTCCGGAAATCTCTCCCCGGGAATTATTGTGGATTGGCCCTCATCAATGTCCCACCGTTTATATAAGACGTTTCTAGGGCAACCCTCTCCTTCACACTTTTGACAAACATCCATCTTATACTTCTCCCAGAAATACTACCCAAAAAGACTTTCCCAAACACCGCCGCTTGAGCCCCCTCGAATGAGTTGGCCTCTGGAGAAGGCCACCCTGGAGATGCACAGCCCCCATCACGAGCCGAGGATGACACTCCGACCCCGGACGTCACACTGGGGTTGGAGTAGGGGAGATCCAAAGGTCCTCCTTCTTTTCAACCTAACCAAAGGAGGAAGCTCCCTCGCCGCCTGGAGGAGGGTCCATGAAGAACGTAACCACCTCCTCTTGGGTATGGATCCCTGACCCCCCAAGCCGGCTGCACTGGGGGTGGGAGGGAAACCAGGCGGAACCCGGAAGTGGAACCGTCCTGTGCCTCTACCTCTCCCACCTCCTGCGTGGCCCTTCCTCCCTCTAATCCTTCTTCTCTCTTCTTCTTTTGCTCCTCGACCAGCCTTCCTTTCTTTCTTTTTCCTTTTTATCTCTTCTATTTCCATCTCCCAATCAGTCTCCCCCTCTTCATTTCCTCCTCTCTTGCTTCTCTCCTTTTCTATCTTGTGTTCCTCAGTCAGCTTCGCTTTCTGCTATTTGTTCTTCATCTCTTCTTTCACTTCTTTTCTTTTCTGTCTTGTGTTCTTCAGTCAGCTTCACTTTCTGCTATTTGTTCTTCTGCCGGCTTCGTCAAGCGTCTGCCTTTGTAGTTAGCTTTAGAACAAGCCCCGTGGGCTTTACTTGTAAAAGATGTAATTTTTCTTCAAGTATGAATAAAAGAAGTAGACCTGTTTTGTATTATTTATTTCTTTGTTTTTTTTTTTTTTTTTTTTTTTTTATATTTTTGTTTCTGGTGGTTATATACCTTCGAATGAATGTTGCCACTACAAACTGTGTTGGTCTTGACTGATGACTTTTCATTTACACTAATCGTTGCACTTGCTAGCGCACAACTCCTTCCCACAGACGGCGCCAATTGTAAGGACTCAATTTGTAATGAACCCTTAACAATAAAATTTTGTAGAGACGTGGGTATAAGGATTTGGCATCACCGAAGTAAACAACGGTTAATTTTGTGTTTATAACAAATGATAGGGGATATGGAGTTCGTCTGAATATCCTTCACGAAATTTGAGTCAGTGTATTTGTCCTCGGATTATGCCGATGATATATTTTTCTTAGAGTTTATCCCCCCTCTTTCTGTTGGGAATTCTCTTTGTTATATAGCATCATTCTAATTAATCTTGGCCGTCCATCTGTCAGTTATTTGGTCACTGTGGATAAGAGTTTGTCCCATCATCTGATTTTATAGGCTTTATGTTAGTTCTCAGCCGTCTTTGCAGGTTTCTTATTAGTTGGAGTAATCAAGACGACTGGGTTCGTCGGTCACATCACCATTAAAGTGGTCAGAATGTTGGTGAGATATTTTCCCTTTAGTAGAGTCGGTGTGCCGAGAGCAGGTCGTCCTCGGCGCAGGCCTTGGATGTCCTGGGCTATTTCCCACTGTCTTCGTCTCTTGTATTAACCTCGGCGCGGGCTTTGGGCCGCATGTAGTGGGCCAGCGTGGTTAGTGCAATAGGGCCCCACAATTAGCTTATAATTTTTTTATTTAGAAATTTACAATTTAATATGGTGGTTTTTGTAGTTTAAAATTATGCATAAAATATAAACTTATAGATCATATAATAAATAATATTCGATTGACACAAAATTTGACATATGTATTAAGAGCGTAAAGAATATGCAATTGAATTTTTAGATTTTTAAAATATATAGTAATGCTTATTTTATTGAGTAAAGTTGTAACCTTAGGATATAACAATTTTGTAGCTAAACTTTGTCTTTATATTAATACTTAACTTGAAGTCTTCTTAAGATGTTTCCTCCTAAACTACTTGTTTATTAGAATAATAATTTAGTTAGGAATTTAGTCTAATTAATAGATATTATCAATTGTACATATATATGAGGGAAAGCTTTTTTGTGGGACCCACCATTTTTTAAATTCCAAAATTACTCTTATACCCTTAAAAATTTATATTTTTTTGGAACTACTTTTATATTCTTATTAATTTATTATTTAAAAAGACAAAAAATATAAAATACAATCCCAATATTTCGTTTCTCTTCTCCTTTACATCCAAACACATATTTTCTTTTCTTTTCTTTTTCATTTCTCTTGCCATTTTCTGTTCTCTTCTTTTCCCTCCCTTCGACCAAACATACTCAAAGAAAAATTGTTAATCGAATCTCCGTGCGCTTTAATCAAAACATACTCTTTTGTTAATCAAAATTTTGTGCTTCATTAAGAAAAGAGAATTGTTTTGCTAAGGGTTAGAGATTGTTGGTGTAAATACGATAATAATGGAAATAACACAAGAGAAAACTAGATAAAAATACTTCTGAATATTATTTATTTGAGAAGAGATATACAACAATATTTGGACTGAGGCATGGTACTTGTAGGGTTATGATTAGCAGCCCAGGCCCAATAGGTATGTGATTGTAGGTTAATGAGTCCAATACAATAAATTTGTAGAGAGTGGGTTGAAGAACTAGGCCGTAATGACTCTAACTACCACTAGGATGGGTTTGAAAGACAATCATGCAAGAATAAAACACGTAAGGTGGAGGGAATGTATTGTCCGAGGAGGCATATCTTAGTATAGGTCAATAGAATTGACTACAAGTGCAACTCTGGTTGTTACAGTGTTCTTTCTCTTATTTTTTCGATCCCCAACTCATGGAGGGTCTCTTACATTATATAGGTCACTTTGGATCATCCTGTTCCTACACTTGTTGATCGTTTGAGCCCCTACTTGAGTGCGTGTCCTATCAGACACCATTTTTGGTTTTCTGTGAGTTACAGTAGCCAAGGCAGTGCCGTTCAGGCGTTTTCTCCACATAAATGTGGCCAGAAAAGTAGCTGCAGCACTGTTCAGGGGTCTTTTCAATCATAAATGTGGCCAAAAAAGTAGCTGCAGTGCATTGAATGCCGTAGTACCAGTTTTTCCTTAGGTACCTTTTAACTTCCACCTTTTGGTACATTAGAGATGTACGTTCCTGTCATTGGAACTTCTATGGAGGTTGTTTTCGTCGTTGGAATGCTCGTCAGAGCTATATTTGTCACAGTCGAGGAGGTGTTCCTCCTCAGACCACCTTTTACTCCTTTCCTCCTCACGAGACTCTAAACTGGGTCCCTTATAAATGTTCGTTCCTCCTCAGACAGGCCGACGTCTTCGGATAAGGCCTAAGGCCTAATATACAAATTTGAGCCCTTATCCTTACAATACTTGCTCTTTATATGGAGATTCAAGCACTCAGTTGTCTTAACTTTATAACCAGTGTAGACCTTCTTTGACTTGTCTTTCTCGAGATACAACAGCCGAACAAATGTCGTATGACTAAAACAACTTCTACACAAGACGTTAAATACCAAAACTCCATAAAAAAGAACACCTTTCTTTGCCAATAACCTCTCTATTTTATTTTTTATTTTTATATAAAAATGCTTTTAAGTGTTGTGTTTAACACCTCATTCTTTCACCTTCCTTTTATGCACGTATCTAGCATAATATCTGTTTCAATATATTTTAGCCTATTAATCATTGCACTTAAAAAGGAAAAAATGAGTCACTTTCTTTTTTTGACATGAGATTAAACATTTTAATTAATTCTTTATCTTCTATATTAACTCTCATATTTTAACATTTAAATTGTCATTTTTATTCATTTTAATTAAAATGCTACGACAGAAATCGATCACCACCGCTGAATCAAACGTTAGTGGTTCAAAATTTTCTCTCCACGCACCAAACGCACTAAAAAATTGAGCGAAATCATAATCATATCTAAAGTTTTACTATGCTTGATAGTGATTTTTCCATAATAGTTTATGGGCTGTAAGCAACTGATAAAGTTTTTCTTTTTGTGATATACTCGTGCCCTTTCTCTTTTCAATATTTTTGCTACTCTCTTGAGGGAACATTTGGACCCATCCATGCCATGCTGAAGGTGCTACGAATGCCGACCACACAAAGTGGTAAAGGATAACAATACTAAAAGATTGAAAAGATTTAAAGGTAATCTTGAAGCGGCACAAATGTCCATTTTTTTTTTTCTGAATCTCTATAAACCTTATCTTCCGTTTAATTATTTGATTTGATTGGAGCTAATAGTCTGATGACACATCATTAAAAATTTGTCCTGCTCTTTTCATAAATATTATTCTTTCGATAATGCAGTCATGCAACTTTTTGAATAAATATTTTCCTTAATTTTGTAAAAGATGTTATACCTTCCAAACTGCCAATGAAGCAAAAACTAGAGGTGGTGGGAAGAGAAAATGAAGATTTTACAGGATATCATCTCATAATTAAGTAGAGGACTGTTTTCTTAAAGTACATGAAAACATTATATATATATATATATATATATGAGAGAGAGAGAGAGAGAGATATTTTTACGTGTAACCATAAAGGCGTTTGTGAGGTTTTACGTTTAACTATAAAGATAATGGGGCTGCTTTTGATTTTCTTTTTGTTATTTCTCTTTCGTACCTTTCTTTTTTCTTTTTTTTCTTTTTGCTAAACTCTTTCGTACCTTTCTTTTTTACAAAACTTTCATTCCTCTCTTGGTGTATTAATATTATAATAAGTTTCTTGGTATTCATTGATCAGTTAATTAGTTGCTGGAATCAAGCACTTCAGAGAGAGGACAAAAAGTGACAACATATTCTCCCAAATTCAGGACAACTAAAAAAAAAAAAAAAAAACTTGAAATGAAATTTGACAGAAGGCAATTATATTTGAAAATTTATCCACGGGAAAAATAAGCATCTCCTAAATCAAAACAACTCATTATTTGCTAAGGTTATATATTGTGATTAATACACGATAAAAATGACTTTTATAATATATTTATGTGAAAATGGTGTTATATTAATAATAATTTATCACTTTATCAGTAAATTGTGAAAAAAGTCATGCTCCTAACATTTACTTAAATTAATCCAAAATAGTTGTTTTAATTGTTTTTAAGACCTCATGATATTCATGAGCATTTAGAGCTAATGTTTTGGGGTCATCTCCAAGAAATTTTTTCTTAAAATAACCTAGTCTGTATAGGATGTTAGGATTGCATACACCTATGAAATAGTTATATATGCTCAAAGAGCTTTGGATACTATTGTTTCTAAAGAAAAAAAAAACATTTGCTCAAATTAAAATAACAAAAACCACAGTCACTCAAATGATTGCTATGAATCCCATGTGAGCTCATAAAAGAAAAAAGAACCCAATATTTATTTATTTTCTTTTGACAAGCAGCACCATCATAGTCAAGAGCTTCACAATTTAATTGATTGACATCTCATAATATTTTCAATAGAGACAATCATAGTTCAAATTTTTGTCTCCTAATTATTGAATTATTAAAAAAATATAACTTTAGTCATAACATCAACTCTACAACTATAATAGTTTCATTGTTAAAATAAGATCAATATGATTAAAAAAAAAAAAAAAAAAACCCTCCCCAACTAATGATTTTCTTTTTTTTATAAGAAAAAACATTTATAACTTTAGCCACAACATCCCCTCTGCAACCATAATAATTTCACTGTTAAAATAAGACTAATGTGATTAAAAAATAAAATAAAAATGGCAATACTACAAGGCCTTAGAAAGGAAAGGTTATATCTTACCGTCTGGTGGAATTCTTTCCTAATCAAACTTTATGTTTTTTACTTCTTTCTTTTCATTTCTGTTTAAGGTAATTAAGCAGTAATTAGTAAGGTGGAGCCTAGGGAATAGCCAATTTTTTTTAATGTTTTTTTCTTTTCTTAAAAAAAGGCAAACAGAGCCAACTGGTCTGCCCACTTGCGTTGCCACAATCATTCTGAGCATGACATCATGCATGACATCAATCTCCCGACAAGTCTCGGTTGATCCAACTAACAGGAGCCTCCACGTGGCAGAATCTATACCGTCAAAAGCTCCCCCAAAACAATGCCACCCAAAACCATATATTATCAACAGTACAGCTAATTTGCCCTTCTTCCTACACTTTTCATAGTCCCTAATCTCTACTTTTTCCTGCACCCTCCTCTGGCAACATTAATTAGCATTTAGCAAGAGAAAAAAAAAAAAAAAAACTTCAACAACAAAGAAAACAAACAAAATTGAGAGAGAAAGAAAGGGAGAGAAAATCAGATTAAGGGTGAGAAAAAATATTGAGAGAAGGTACGTAGAAGGAAAGGAAAGGGTTATTGTAAGTTTTTAGTATTGGATTTTACGTAATTTTTGGTGCAAAATGACTAGTGTTTTGGATGCAGAGCGTGACAAATACAGTATGATTAATTTCGAAGAGACGGAATTACGACTAGGACTACCCGGAGGAGGTGGTAACGATGGCGAGGCGGGGAAGAACAACGGGAAGAGAGGGTTTTTGGAAACCGTTGATTTGAAGCTTAACCTATCATCAAAGGATTCCGGGAAGAATATTGAAGCTGAGAAGATGAAGGAGAAGACTAGTGTTGTTACACCTCGTTCTAATGATCCTGCAAAGCCCCCATCCAAGTAAGTATTATGAATATTATTCATTACTATAGTCATATACATGTTCTTCCAAATTTCATAATCTTTTTTTTCTACTTCTTCTTGTGTTTATGTTATGCGGGGATGCCTTGGATATTCAACGAGAAAAATGGCTGTAGTAGGTGTAATTATAAAGAGTATGGTCGGAAAGCATTGAATATTGATGTACTTTAGTTTTTAAATGGTAGAAATTTAAGATTTTGTGATGAAATAAATGTATATATGAATGAAAGATAAATATGCTTGCCTTCCTAGTTAGTTGGTTTTAATGTTAGTCCTTGATTGTAATTAATATTGCAGGATTTTTTTTTCTCTTTATCGATGATATCCTATTATTTTTATTTGCTTATTTCAAATTTTCAGCTTTTTCTTCCTCTTCCTCTTTATTAAGAAGTTTCATATATCACACAACTTTTCTCACCATTTTTTTTTCGTAACTTACTAAACTATATGTTAAATTGTAGTTTGTGAGTTGTGTGGAGAATAAAAAAAAAAGTGTTAGTGATTAGATCATGTTAAAGTTTTTGTCCACCACTCATGTTCTATAACTCCAAGAAATTATGAAAAAAGTGGTATTATTAATTAATTATTCTTATTAAATTCATGCCACCCACACTCTATTCTCTATCACTTCCACAAATTATGAAAAAAGTTTGAATTTTTAAATAATTGTTCTTATTAAATTCATGCCAGGCACCCACGCTCTTATCATTTCCACAAATTATGTAAAAAAGTTGAATTTTTAATTAATTTTTCTTATTAAATTCAAAGGGAACTTTATGGATATAGGCTTACATTGCAGACTCGTGAGCCATTGAGTTGGCCTTTTCACGGCCTCGGTTGGTTGTCGGGAAGACATGGCAAAATAACAAAACATATGGAATCTTTACTTTTCTCAACAACCGAACAATTCAATGGCCAAACAAGGACAAGGGAAAAGATAGTCCACAGCTAAGACACCTAACGCATTGTTTAACTGAATTCAAAATTACAGAACAATAAAAATATACTTAGAAAAGCATCAAAGCCGAAAAAAAAAAAAAAAAGAGAAAAAGGTGGGGGAAAATGTCTTTTTACTCCTTAAATAATTGAAAAAAAGTACAGGCTAGTATATTTTCTTAGTTGATAAGCAAAGACAATGACCTACTTTACAAAAAAAAAAATAAAGAAAATGTTACCTAACAAAAAACATAAACAAAGAAAATGTTAAAGAATAAAAAATTATATACATAAAGTCTATAAACTGATGTGACTAAGAATATGATGGCGGGTTTTATGCTTAATATACAAATGCTTCAATCATTTTTTCGCTGATGGGTGATACATTAATTTATAAATTTTATATAGTAGAATTTGTATTAGAGACAAACTGTAGCGGTGTGTGTATACACAAATGAAAATAAATATGTTTCTGTTTGGTGCGCCTTCTCTTTCAACACATTATGACAATTAATAACATAATTTGACTAGATCTAAATGTTTGGGATACTTCGATGGTATTGGTAGTTAAGGGTAGCCAACAATATTTAACGATGTGAACTTTGAATTTTCAGGGCACAAGTTGTGGGTTGGCCACCGGTCCGATCATTCCGAAAGAACATCGTGTCCGTCCAGAAGAACAGTAACGATGAAGCCGAAAAGGCTAGCAGCAGTGCAGCCTTTGTTAAGGTTAGCATGGATGGTGCACCATATTTACGTAAGGTGGACTTGAAGTTGTACAAGAGCTACAAGGACCTCTCTGAAGCCTTAGGCAAAATGTTCAGTTCCTTTACCATTGGTAATTAACTTTAACAATCCCACTTAAATATTTGAATTTCATTTTGGCTAATAAAATAAGGGAAACATGGTCAACTTGTTATGCATGTATATAAACTGAAAAAGTGGTAAATTTTCGCTTTGGATTTGAAGGTAATTATGGGTCACAAGGAATGAAAGATTTCATGAACGAGAGCAAATTGATAGACCTTTTGAATGATTCTGAGTATGTGCCTACTTACGAAGACAAGGATGGAGATTGGATGCTTGTAGGCGATGTGCCATGGGGGTAAGTTCTTAATTTGCTACATCCTTCACTAATTACATGTTACATTACATTGCATTTATAATTAGCACATTACTAATCCTTGTGTAATTACTCTACAGAATGTTCGTTGATTCATGCAAGCGTTTGCGGATAATGAAAGGATCTGAAGCAATAGGACTCGGTTAGTAAAATTTGATTAACACTTGGTAAATAACATTAATATCAAACCACTATATAAACTTGTGCTTATAATATGAGTTTTATTTGAATTATTACAGCACCAAGAGCGGTGGAGAAATGCAAGAACAGAAGCTGAAGTGGGTTTTGTCAGAGCTGTGTCTATGATCAAAAGAAGACAGACCAGCTCAAGAGGAAGCTGCAAGAGAGAGCACAAAGTTTGGATGTGTCTGTACGTACCATGTTTTGTATTTTTATTTTTATTTTCTTTATATATATTATAAGCAGATGAGAGACATATTCGAGATTTGTTAGGAAAAAGAAGCAATAATAATAGAAGATGTTCATAAAGACTTTGCTCAAAGATGTTCATGTGTAAGTTTGTTTAATTGTCAATGGTTTTGTCTAATAATAATTGTCAACGTTCTAGTTGTCGAGACTCATTGGCTGTTTTTTTGTCCCCCCCCACCCTCCAAATCTTGATGTATCAATGGCATGCGTTATCTTTTTTCTAGTGTATGATGAAATTGTGTGAACTATGCATAACTTTATAACTAAATTTGTTGTATTTTATTTGATTGGTTGAGAACGTGATAAGGTGGGAGCATGGCCATGTGCATAATGTTGGGAGCATTATTGATTCCAGTACAGTATGAGTTGTCAACCTTTTTCTTTTCTTTTTTTTCTTTTTTTTTTTTTTAAGGAAAAAAAGAAATTTAAGATCAAGCTAAACATTGAGGTTAGTTCATTCCCAAACCAAACTTGGAGAAGGTGATCACATGGGTAATTAACTCAAATTAATTGATCACTGCTGGTTCAACTAGTGAACCGGTGATGGGTATATTAATCGGTCTGAATATTTAATTAGATTGCTTAAAAGCATAGGATTAGATCAAATTTGATGGGTTCTTTGTAATCTGGTTATTTTAGACAGATTCTTAAGATGTGTTTTTATGAAGAGTTTGACATTTTGGTCTTTTCAAAGAAGAAAAATACTATATTAAGAAAAACAATTAGTGAATACATCATTTTTTTTTTTTTTGGTTGGTCTCTTCCATGATTCAATTATTTCCAAATATGTATCTCTTAATTTATATAAAGTTTCCTTTGCATCAATTTATTTAAATTACATCTTTGGAATTTTCAAAAAAAAAAAAAAATTACATCTTTGGAAAAAATCTTAACAACATATAGTTTTCGTTAGTTGGTATTGTATGTGTAAGCAAGATGGGGAGATGTTGACTCATTTGCTTTTGCATTTACTCTTTTGCAAGAAAATTATAGGATGTGGGTTTTTTTTTTGGGAGTTTATTGGGTGATGCCTAAGGAGCTTTTAGATTTACTGAATTATTGGCAGAGCCAATTTGAAAGGAATAGAATCAAGTCATCAACACAATCTGGAAGGCCATTTCTCATAACTTGATGTATTGTATTTGGCATGAAAGAAAAATTAGAACTTTCGAGGAGTGTGAACAGTCTATTTTAGAAGTGAATATTCAAAATTTTCAGCATTTTTTGAGTGGGATGCTGGTTGCATGAGCATATTCTTTCTACAATTTATTAGATTTTATGAATTGTTGTAATCTTTGAACTTAGATGTGTTATTTATCTTGTATATCCCTTGTGTACTTGATGCATTACTTTTTACCTCAACAAAACATAGTACTAATCAAAATAAAACAAATGGCTTTGTCTTCTGTTAATTCGTCAATGCAAAGTCAGGGAATCATTGATAACTAATGATATGATGCTGTGAAGTTTTTGTTATATTTGTAATTTCTTTTTGCCATTTATTTCAGTAAGTATCATTGGTCTTCCTCAAGAATGAAATGTTATTATGTGAAATTTCATTAATATCCGAGATTGGCCACATGACAACAAAATTATAATACACTTTAATATATCGTCACAAAGATAAGCATCCATCACCTTTAACAGTAATGTGATAAAGATAAAAATAGTGGGATCATGAACAACATGTCTACTCATAGAATTGACAAACAACTCATACAACATCTGTCATCAACTAATTCTCTAAAAAAAATTTGAAATCAAATTTTTTGTTCAATTATCAATTAGCCGATTATGTATCTAAACCATATGACCCGTTCAAATTAACCAGATGGGTTCTTTGTAATCTGGTTAATCCAAACAAGTTCTTAAAAACATCCGGGTTTTTTAATGTGCTCGAAATCACTTATATAATTATTAAAATTTTAAGATATATTTTAGTAAATAGTTTGATGTTTTGGTCTTTTGAAAGAAAGAAAATGTTATGTTAAGAAAAAAAATCAATTAACACAATATCTTCCGTGCCCATAAATTTTTGTCGGTGATCTCTTCCATGATATTTACAATTACCCTTATTTCCATAAGCATCTCTAAACTTTTTTATATACATACATACATATATATATATAGAGAGAGAGAGAGAGAGAGAGAGAGAGGAGAGAGAGAGAGAGGAGAGAGAGAGAGAGAGAGAAGAGATGAGAGAGATGAGAGAAGAGAGAAGAGAGAGAGAGAGAGAGAGAGAGAGAGTCATGAACTTTTTCTTTTTTTTTTTTTTTTGAGATATATAGTTTATCACTTATTAATTGAAGAAAGTACACTCTCATGTATCGAATGCATTACTTTTCACCTAAGTAAAACTTATTACATAGCAAACAACCAGGGGCGGAATTTGGGTTCTCTGGAATTCCCAAGACACTGACCTCTAAATTCTCTCAATAATTGATCAAGCTATCCATCCGCTTTTGTTTAGGTATGCCCCTCTAATCCTCTGCCAATTGGATTTTCCACTGCGATTTATGCTAACCCAAATTTAAATAATAGACTGCACCTCTGGGAAAACTCCTCTCTTCCTTCTCCTCCTCTCTCTTTCTTTGCCTTGGATTATTATAGGTGATTTTAATGACATTGCTAGCAACTCTGAAAGCCTCAGCAGCTCCCCCCCCTAACAGAAGTCGCATTTCTCATTTCAATGATTTCATGAATGATTGCAACCTCTTAGACCTTGGTTATAATGGGCCTCGCTTTACATGGTCAAATAAGAGAGATTCTAATTTAGTCATGAAACGCCTTGACAGAGCTCTATGTACCCTCTCATGGCAGCTGCTTTTTGAAGATACCACTGTCACCCATCTCCCTAAAAACGTCCTCTGATCACCACCCATATTGCTAAACATTGACCGCCCCCCCCCTTGCCCCCATCATCCTTTCTGCCTCGAAACCATGTGGTTCAACGACCCATCTTTTAATAATGTTGTCTTGGATGCCTAGCAAGCTCACCCCGATGATACAACCCAAACTCTTACTCTTGTCACTAATAGAGTCAAGATGTGGAACAGAGACAATTTTGGGAACATTTTTTACAGGAAAAAAAGATGTGCTCGCTCGGCTCAAGGGGAACATAAACAACCCTCTGCTCCAATCCCTCCCCCTTTCTCCTTAAACTTGAAAAGGAGCTCATGATCGAGTTTAACCACATTCTCAAGCTTGAAGAAGATTTTTGGGCCCCTTAAATCCAGAACTGAATGGCATATTCTAAGGGGACCGAAATACCAGCTTCTTCCACATCTCCACCATCCGTAGAAGACATCACAATAAGATTTGGTCCTTAAAGATCCTGTGGGCAACTGGAGTTACTCCCTTATGGACATTGAGAACTTCATCCTCTCCCCATTTCACATCTCTCTATACCACTGACCTCACCCACTCTACCCACACCATCCCATTCCCCAACATTCAATCACCCCCTTCTCAACTTAGATGACCTGCAGCTCCACAACATCTTAACTCAGGAAATTCACGCTGCAATTAGCTCCTTTAAAACCCCCACAAAGCCCCTGATCTTGACGGTTTTCCACCTCATCTTCATTCCAAAAATTTTGGAATACTCTCCGACAGCTCTATTACCTCATTCATCAAAAACATCTTCTCTACTCGGATTGTCCCCCCTAATCTAAATTCCACCCCCTCCTTTGCCTTATTCCGAAGACTACCAAGCCTGAAAACTGTTCACCAGCTCCACCCTATTGGACTTTCCAACACCCTCTACAAAACCGTCACTAAAGATTCTTGTTAGCCGTCTCAAACCCCACCTTAGTGACCTCATCCATCCCCTTCCAAGCAAGCTTTATTCCTGGAAGGAAAGCCAGCGACAATATCATTATTGCCCAAGAAATCATCAACTCCATGACAACCTCTAAGAGCAAAGGGAAGGTTAATGGCAATAAAAATTGATCTCAAAAAGGCTTTTGATAGGCTTGAATGGAGCTTTTTCAGGCACACCTCTTAATCGGTTCAACTTTCCCACTGCTTGGATTGAGCTTATTATGTCTTGCATAACCTCCTCCAATCTCTCCATCCTTCTCAACCGAAAGCGCCTTACTCCTTTCCTCCCTTCAAGGATCCGCCAAGGCGACCCTCTCTCCCCCTACATTTTCATGCTTTGCATGGAGCACCTTGCTTGGCTCATCTTAATGAAGTCTCTCTAGGAAATTGGAAAGGGATCAAAACCACAAGAAACAGTCTCCCCTTCTCTCATCTATTCTTTGCAGACGACCTAATTTTATTTGTCAAAGCTTCCAAAAGAAATTGCACGACCATAAAAACGGTTTTGGACTCCTTTTGTAAGCTCTCTGGTAAAAAAATTAACTTCACAAAGTCCAAAATCCTCTTCTCTCCTCATACCTCCCCTTCAATAGAGAAAGCATGGAGAATGAGCTTGGTATATCTTCCTATATTGATTTTGGGAAATATCCTTGGTGTGCCTATTCTTACCAAAAAGAAACTAAAAGAGCCTACAATTTCATCATTGATAAGCTTTGCGATAAATTGGCATCTTGGAAATCTAAAAACTCTTTCCCTTGCGGGTCGTCTCACTCTTATTAATTTGGTCACATTAGCCATTCCCACCTACATCATGCAAAGCACCTTGCTGCCACAAACGGATCTGTAAAGAGATTGACCGAAATCAATAGAAACTTCCTTTGGGGGTGACACTGAAACTCATAACAAACTTCATTTGAAAAACTGGGCCCACCCTAAAAATAATCCTAGAGCCGCCACTGTTATATCATACATCATATAATTATGAATCAAAGAGAATGTGTATCTCACTTAGTAACCCAAGATTGTGCTCTCAAAGTATTCATGTCTTTCTCTCTCTTTTATTTTTAGAGTTTTGCAAACGGCTACAACATTACACAATAGTTTTGATGGCGAACAAATAACGGGATATGTCTTATATTTACAACAACAGCAATAATGATAATTAAGTGACAATGTCAACAATAAAGATAATGATAATTAAGTGAAAATATTATCTGGAAATACATTTACACTTACCCATATTCATTTAATAAGAGAAATTTATTATCATCCGAGGTAAATTTGATGAAAGTTTTCATAACATAAGAAATTCCATATGAAAAAACATGTGGCATTGTGAAAGTTGCTATCAAAAAGCACTTAGATTATTTTCGATTTGAGGATGAAATCCCCTACCAATCTTTTTGGTGACACATTTCAATTTGGAGATTAAACTAACAATGTAACCCTACGTAATTTGCATCTGTGACATCCCAGGTGGTGCATGTCATATATAAACAAGGCAAGCCTAATGTCACTAGCTGACATGAGTGGGGCAAATCACACACAAAAGCTCCTTGTGCACACATGGAACATAGGACACTTGTTTATAACAATAGAATTAAAAGTGCACAACGCACAAACACATATATTAGTGTATACAAACTTTAAAAGCATGGATCACTAATAGAAAATGGGCTCTAACAAAATGGGCTGACTTGGGCAGAGGAAAAAAAAACCATTATGATCATACATGTGCTATTGCTTGTCCTTAGAAAACTCGTTGTGGACTTAAATCAACCAAAGCGACATTTAAGGCGAATAGGTGGGTCCTTGGATCCCATGCAACTAAAATGGGCCTAAGCCCACATGGCATTAAGAACAGAAAATTCGAAAGATAGTGTGTGAGTGTGAGAGTTCAGAGATATGCACAGCCTCCTTAGATGAGTCTCGCTAGTGATGTATGGCGGCAACAGTTTTTTGTGATTAGAGCCGGGTTTGTTCTCTCAGATGATTTTTATAATCTCTCTCTCTCAAAATAGTTTTGAAACTCAGTGATAGGGAAAATAGAAAACAAATAAATCTATAAAACCTGGTAACCAAACATTAGTGTGTGAGTGTGGAGAATGAGAAAGACACAACTTAGCTTTTAGATCTCTTTTAAGTTAGGTTTTAATTGGTACAAAACCTAGTTTTAGATCTTCTTTTCACTTAATTTTTTTTAGTTTTTATTTTTTTATTTTTTTTTATTTATGTTTTTGAGAGGAGAGAGACATAAAATGGTAGCAAAAATAAAAATTTTACCTATATTTTTAACAGAGGTGGGTAATGGGAGACAAATGGAGCTTACATCAGGTGGGGTAAAATGCTAATTTTTAAACCACAGGCAAGTAAATTTTTTTTTAGGCAAATCATAAGTGGGACAAATGTAATTTCCCCTAAAAAAAATGATTTTGTATTTGAATATTTGTAAGAAATCAAGTGGATGACCGACCTTTTGAGTCTTGAATTACTGTGAACCATGATGATTCTCTTCCAAAGGTATCACTACGTTCACTTTATTAATTAAATTTTTTTTTGGAGATAATATAGACAGAATGCACAGGGATGATGAAGGAGGTAGTGAGAAGACAAGTCTTACAACACTAGCACTTACAAAAAGGCCTAGCCTTTGTAAGTACTAGTGAGGATTATAAACATCCCAAAACTCACTAAACTGACCAACGTTCAATTGATAATCTCTCTCTCTCTCTCTCTCTCTCTCTCTCTCTCTCTCTAAACGGACTTCATTTCCCAAAGCAAATCTACTTTTTTTTACTAATTTATCCATCCAATTTTGCCTCTTAAGACTACTACTACTTCTCTTAAAAGTGTTAAAAAGTTTTGCATAGCAAGCCCCATATCTCACTCGAATAATCCCTATTTCAGAGATCTGCTCCTCCTCTCCTCCTTCATTGTCGTTGGTCCTTCGTTCGTAGTGGTCATTGTTTAGTGAGAAAGCTCACCCCTGACTTTAGACAAGAAAGCCCTCTTTTACATCCCCTAGACAAGTTAATAGGAAATCTCTCTCTCTCTCTCTCTCTCTCTCTCTCTCTCTCTCTCTCTCTCTCTCTCTCTCTCTCTCTCTCTCTCTCTCTCTCTCTCTCTCTCTCTCTCTCTCTCTCTCTCTCTCTCTCTCTCTCTCTCCTCTATATATATATAACTTGTATGAGAATAGTGGTGGTACATATGTTATAAGTTTTACTACATTAGTCTTACAAACTGATGTGTCATCAATTAGAAGAGACAATTCAAAAATTAGTTATGAGGTAGTTGAATCCGGCCAATTATATTCATTATTATATTAGTTTGTAAATTTTATGTAATAAAATTTGTAACACCTTAAGCATTTTTCTTATGGAAATATGGAAATGACCAATAATACTATCTCCTTTACTCAACGATGCTTTTTTTTTTTTAATTTTTTTTTATTTTAATATTTTCCATTGATAAGGGTGGCAATAACGGTTGAGTTCATGTATTTTTCTTTTTAAGGCCATATGACATACACAGTAAACATCCAGTCAGCATATACCTATTATTTTAAAATCTCATTGGCTACATCAAACTTTTCCATACATTACTTGGACGGCAAGAATAATTGTGACACGAGGATAAAAAATTACGGATTAAGATAACACATTAAAAAGGTTCAGGGACTATTTTGAACACATAGAAATAAATTAAGTACCCAAATAGTATTTAGATCTCATAATAATATTGTTATACATATCATCATCATCATCATCATTATCATTATCGTTGTTGTTTTTTGTTATCAAAATAGTAACAATAATAATAATAATAATAATGATGATGATGATGATGGTTGCAAGTTGTTGTAATAATAACAATAACAATAACAATAACAATAACTATATACAAAGAAGCAAATAGAATCAGATTCTCTAGTCCAAATTTCATTTAATTAATTTTTTTCCAACAGTAAACATTAGTATGAAAAAATATCTAATGTTCCAAAATAATTTGTTTCAATCTTTAATTAGAATTATTTATTCTTCTAAGAAAAATTGCAATTATTTCTAATATTAATTTTTCTTTATTTTGATTAACTTTTCTTCTTGGTAGGTCATTATAATTTTCCCTCATTATTTAAGTTTAAAAAAAAAATCTTGTAATATTATTGTTATTCCACCTCAATACAGTTTATGTAGTTTTATGAATACTGTTGTTATTTGGCCTTAATAATAATAATAATAAAGATTTAAGCTAAAACAAAATCAATAAATGAGTAAATGAAGAAAGAGAGAGAGTTTATGGTTATGATTGCTTCTTTGTATCTGGTCGCATCTCTATTATTTTTGTTTCTTCTTTCTTCTGTCTTTGTTTTAATGGTTTGATAGTGGGGTTTTGGTGTTTGTTTTTTTTTTTTTTGGGTATTTCCTAGAGCTATTTTTGGGTATTTTGAGAGGGTTTTTGAGTTGTATTTCTGGGTATTAAAAAAGGGTTTTTTATGAGAGCTTTTTGCTGGGTTTTGGGGCTTTGACAATGGGGTCTTTACTTGTTTTTCTATGGGTTTAAAACGTCTGTTTTTGGGTTTTAACGGTGGATATTTTCTTATTGTTATTGTTATTGTTATTATTACAACAACAACAATTAGCTTCATTATTATTATTATTATTATTATTGTTATTATTATTATT